>CAJVRN010000011.1:8663750-9952500 GCA_911728415.1 Lagocephalus sceleratus | reverse complement strand
ACTGCAGATATTCATTAATCTGACCACAGAAATTCATCTACGAATTATTTAATTCCCAATGAGGGAGTAAATGGATGGTTTTTAGTTACATTTTCAGCTCAATGGTTATCTCATCTGAAGGGAAACTTTTACAACATAGTTGCACCGTTTATATTTAATACATACATTGATGTAAGAGTTAGAATAATGCTATAATCTATATCTTTGCTTTTTTTCAGGTATGAGGATGAAATCAACAAACGCACAGACTGTGAGAACAACTTCGTCCTTATGAAGAAGGTCTGTTTAAGTCTTCACAGTCCCGATAATGATGATGACGATGATGATTATAATCACCACTATTATTAGGATTATTGTCATTATTATTGTCATTATTATTGTCATTATTATTATTATTATTATTATTATTATTATTATTATTATTATTATTGTTATTGTTGTTATTATTATTATTTTGCAGGATGCTGATGCAAGCTACATGACCAAAGTGGACTTGGAAACCCAAGTGAACTCCCTCTCTGATGAGCTCGACTTTCTGAGGCAGATCTACGATACGGTAATTTTGACTTTTTCCTCCACATCCGCTCTGCTGAGTGTTATCTTAGATAACATGGAACTGCTTTGTCTGTAGGAAATCCAAGAGCTGCAGAGCCAGATCAAGGACACATCTGTGGTGGTGGAGATGGACAACAGCCGCGACCTTGACATGGACGCCATTGTTGCAGAAGTGAGGGCCCAATATGAAGATGTCGCCAACCGCAGCAGAGCTGAGGCTGAGATGTGGTATCAGACCAAGGTGACTGGTTTCCCTCCTGGTTAACATTTGAATCCTTTAGCTTTTTATTACATTTTTAAAGAATTAAACATGTATGAATGCTACTTACTGCTATCTTATCTGATCAGATCAGATCTCAGTGTAAGTTTCTTTTTTCTTATTAATTAGAGAACATGATATTGTTGCAGGATAAAACGATTAATGATAATGAGTATTGATCAGACTTTCTGGAGCCCCCCAGTTTAATTTAATTCTCACATTCAATCTCACGTTATTTCAGCCCTTTTAATGGTTCATTGGGTTTACTCTGTGTCTGTGCATCAGTACGCAGAGATGCAGCAGTCTGCTGGTAGATGTGGGGACGACCTGAAGTTGACCAAGGCTGAAATCTCTGACATGAACCGCAGGATCATGAGGCTGCAGTCTGAAATCGAAATGGTTAAATCCCAGGTGAGGGCGGCGGGTTTCCCCTCACTTCCCACTCATTTCCTTTAACGCTTTCCTTCAAATGTAACTGCAACTCCGACTCTGTCCTGAATCGAAACACGTATTGCAGAAAAATCACCTCGAGGCTCAGATCGCGGAGGCTGAGGAACGTGGGGAGCTGGCAGTGACGGACGCCAAGCACCGCATCAGGGAGCTGGAGGAGGCCCTCCAGAGAGCCAAGCAGGACATGGCCATGCAGGTCCGCCAGTACCAGGAGCTGATGAACGTCAAGCTGGCCCTGGACATCGAGATCGCCACCTACAGGAAGCTGCTGGAAGGAGAGGAGGACAGGTACAACGCTGAAAGAGGACTTCGTTGTGTGAAAGCGATCCCCCACACATCCCATAATAATCCTCCCATCTCTACTTTCTTTCAACAGGCTGGCAACTGGAATCAAAACCACCGTATCCAAGCAGACATGTACGTTCAATTTTAATTCACACTTTTTAAGAAGGAAAAAAAAAAAAGCACATTTATATACAAGTACAGCTGTTTTCTGAGGTGCAGACAGAGAGCAGAATGAAATAACCCTGGAGGACATTCCAAACAAAAGTAAAAAGAGGGGTTGGCCTGATGGTGTGACTGAAGTATCTGGTTGGTGGAGCTCTTTAACTCCTGCAGCAGGAGGAGTCTGAGGAGTGAGGAATGGTGTAATAAGCCAGGTGAGACTTCTGCAGGAAGTCTGGGGATCAGAGTGCCACACCCAAGTCACACAAACAAAACTATGCAAAGAAACATCGAGAAAAAGAGAAAACAGCTGTGAGCCAAACTGTCGAAGACCAGTCGGATCATGTGCATGCACATGACACAAGTTTTATGTATTTGCATTATAATTGTTTTCAAATTGTGCAACGACTGGTTTACTGGTTTATGAATGTACTTAAGAGGAGAAGTGTGATGAGTACATATTTAATACTGTTGACACCGTCTGGCCCATTTTACCCATGTTCAGGACTGTTTGCCTTTCTCAAAATGCAGCTATGAACTTCAGTGCTTATGGGCTGGAGAGTTCCCGCACCCCCTCCTATGTTGGTTCCTCCTTTGGGGCAATGAAGGTCAGTGGAGGCCCTGTCGCCCAGAATGGCGCAACGATGGAGTACGTCGCCAAGACAGAAACCAGAGTGATCAAGGTGGAAGGAGATAAGAAAGAGGAGCAAGTAGCTCAGGAGCTGACTGCAGCAGCAGAGGAACCGGTCGCTGAGGAGAAGCAGGAGCAGAAGCAGGAGCAGAGTCTGGTGGAAGCTGAAGCCGTGGCTGAAGAGAAGGATTAATGAAGACAAGCATCTTTACTGATTCTCTCATGATTGGAATCTATATTTTCCACCGATTCTACCGTCAAAATCCCCCACGAGTCCTTATGGACAGCTCTTATGGACTACCGGTTTAAACCAGCAGAGGGCGCCATTTCCCGTTATTCGTCCCTCTGCTCATCAGCACAATGCATTAATGCACTTCGCCAGAAATTTCTGCCTGTGTATTAAAAAATACACAAAACAACTGGTTGGTGTGGTGATTACTTTGAATTATCAACTTTGTTTCTTTTTTCTCACCGCTTTTTGGGAAGCGCATCACCAAAAGATGACATTCAGGGGAAGAAAAAGATTAAAAATAAGCGGAGGAGAAGGGGAATGGCAGAGTGATCACTCCATACCAAAGGTGTAATCACACGCAAACACATTTTTTGAACAAAAGAAAACATGTTCCAGGCTGTTTCAGTTGGTGTACGTGCTCATTAATTATGTCTAAGTATGATAAAATGAAGGTAAGGCGTTCCTCCAAATGTCATGAAATGCCACATCCCATGAAAACGTCTGAAAAAACAAAAACCATGATCATGCACGGAGGTGAGTAGGCTTCCCCTCCTTGTTCACATCAGGGTATGAAACCTTTATCACAACAAGCCTGAACTTGAAATATGGGTGGTGGTGCCACGCCCAAGACCATACAGCTGCATGGAATTCCACACAAGCAGCACTTTTTTTCCCCAGCTCTGCTGAGACACACACATACTCGCAAAAGTCTCACGCACAAATGTCATTTATTCGTGGTGTGTTTGACGAAGCTGCAGCCGACTGACAAATGATTGACAGATGGTTGATAGATGATTGATATTGCTGCACCTCAAAAACAGAATAAAGTAGATAAAGATAAAGAAAGACTCCAGGCAGACAATCCGTCACTTGACTTGTGATCCCGTGTGTCTTATCGTCTCCTTTGCCATGCAAAGGTTGTCAATTAAAAAATTAATTTCCCTTACAGCCATCCACAAAGAATCAGTCTGTGGTTACACGCCCCATTCTTTATAAACTGCTTGTTTCTTCGTCCTGCTTTCCTTTTGTTCTCTAACCATGTGAACGCCACTCCAATTGTTCTCCGGGCATCAAAGTTTCCTGGATCGACATGAGGCAGCAACACTTTGTTAAGAAAACAAAGCCGCATTTGTGAAAATTGGTATTGCAGCTATAGAATGATGACAGTGCAAAGGACCACCAAAGTCTGTTTGTTTTTCAGTGCACAATATCTTTGGTTGTTCAGTTACGCAACCTGCGACTCCAACTGTTTGTTTTCTTCTTTGCGGCCTGCTGTTTGTTCTTATGTGTTATCATAAGACGTTCTCTTCATTTGCTGGCGTATTCCAGTTTTACCTGAGGCTTCCAGCGTCGCTGCAAGTGCATGCTCGCAAACAGAGAGACCTACAGACATTCACCCCAGACGGGAGGTTATTAAGACTAAAATTAAGATGCTTCATTGTCATGTGTAGGATGAAGACACTTTGTTACACTAAAACCTCTGTTTTACAGCAGTTGTCCATCAACTCAGGGTTTGTAGCCTGCAGACTAAACCAATGTGGAAATAATCTGGAAAGCTAGTCGGTAACATAAAGCTTTGCAATGCGGTGTTGCAGGGGAAAGGTGCTGTTGAGTTATTCACTTAAAGTTTTACAAGAAAGTTTGAAGAACTGAAAGTGGCACTGAGAGTCTTGCCCTGTGGAGGAATCTGACCCAACGACCGCCTCACACACCAGAACACACACATTTCTCTGCTGCAGCCACAGACTCGGCTGATAAAAAGGGTTAACTCTTTAATTTCGGAAAGGTCTTGGGCTCCGGGGTCACACAGCCTCCTGGTGACCTGGTATTCGACATTTTTCTCGCTGCAGTTCTGTCGCCATGTTGGCAGCTTTGACTTTCAACCGTTCTCTTCAACCCAAGAGGGCAGGGCCACTATTTAATCCCTGGCGAATGGACCGTGGAGCAAATTACTAAAGGTGTAAATGTAAGGAATTTGGCAAGGTTCTGATCCCAAGAGTCAAACTGACAAAAATTCTGGCAACGCGGCTGCCGTGATTGATTGATGTGCAGCTCCTCCCACTCTTCAACCTGGGGGCAGACATGTCTGGCATGCAGCCACAGGCACAGGTTTTAAAGTTTGGCGTGTTCTGTACAATGAAGCTCTGTTCACTGCAGCATGTCAGAAACCAGCTTCACATAAAATAATTGAATGAACACCTGAGGCTGAGGTGGCTGCAGATGTTGCGCAATCTTCCCTTCCAATGCTACATACATCCAGTTTTAACATGTAACGCATCAGTAAAGACAACTTATATAACAGCCAATAACTCACGCTTGTGGTACATCATGTAAGCCTATAGGTACCATCATTACATGACATTTTTGTCCCTCAATATTTAATTTGGGCCAGCCTATTGGGACTGCAAACCCCTCCACAGTTATCTGTCCAGTAATGATGCTGCCCCCTTCAAGACTACTTCACCATCGAAGTATCAGCACTGCAAACATCAGATAATGCTGGGAAGTTGATGACTCACATGTTGAGGCTGATTTAAAAGAGATACCTCTTAGATTTAATCATTCGACAAAGGCAACTAGGGGTAGATGGAGTACATGTGAGCACAAGTTGAAGAAACAATCTCTTATCGGCAAATTTGGCTGAGGAAAAAGGGTTGGTCGTTTCAGGCTGGGGAACAGGTCTGAATTCCTGAGTAGATTATGGGCGGACATTACTGATAGATGGAGGATCAACTATTTACATAGAAAGCAAGACAGTGTATCTTTTTGGATACCACGTTGAGGAGTGCCAATTTTCTTGTTAAAGCCAAAGATTTAAAACCTCGGCACACCTGTCACCCACAGGCACAAAGCCTTCAGAAACCACACACTATGCAGATGCAATAAAAACAACTAGTGCAGCTGTGATTGTCACCAGGCTCCCACGTCAGGGCACCACCTCCTCTCGCCACCGCATTCTCTCTGCCAGGTGGCCTTTCTGCATCCAGGGTCTCTGAGCTTTTTTCTTCTAAAAGAAGAAATCAAAAGCCACTGTCAGGCAGACACAAACGTTTCCTGAGAGTAAAGTCTCCAGTTTCTGCTGGCGTCTGGTTACATAGTTCAGACCCAGGTGGATGCAGAGCCAGTGTACGCCAAGTGTGGAAAATAACACAGGAGAGTGAAACAGCAGCGGTCCTGGCAGAGGGAGAGCTGGGTATGTTCAAGCCGAAGTGCACTCCAGAACCTGCCAGCCATGAGTGGGCAGATGTGCTGGAACTTGGAACTTTGAAGTGACACGAAGGCCTCCTTCTCTCTCCTACAAGAGCAGTATTGATACACTCCTCAGGGGACATTCATTGGTTTCTAACTGTGTTCTGCACTAAAATGCCTGCAGCTTGTGTGAAATGCTCCACCTTTGCTGATGGTAAAGCCAAGTTATATCACACCTGAAGAAGCCCTCAAGCAGCCCCCTCTAATTTATGGATGATGTTTCAAAGTCAAATATTCAGGAAGGCTTCCAGAAATTGGAGATTCTTTGGATCACATTATCTCAGCTTTGGTAACCTCATACTATTGCCAGAAAACTTTAGCGGCGGTGTCCAAACTGTGTTTTTGTGAATGATTATTTTGCTTATCCTCTTAAGGGTGTGTTGTCATAGTTTTACATTAATGCTTCCATTGCTCTTTAGAAGTTTCTCTCTGTAGTGGCTTGTGTGGCACTTTAAGGGAAGAGTGGCAGCCTCAGACTCCTAGAAGCAATGCTTGACTTGTGGCAGACGACATTCCAAGAGCCGCACATTCATGACCTCTCAGCCTTGTTTTTATGACCTGTCAGTACATATCCATCATCGCCCACCAATACCCACCAACAGGTTATTCAGCGTCTGCAGGACATGGGTATTTGTTGTTGTTGTTTCTCAAAGGGAGCTGGTTGAGTCAGGTTCTGCAAAACTTTGATTACACCAAACTTTAAAGCTCCCAGAGCAGCATCTGGGTGTGTCGCCCTCAGTAGTAACCATTCATATTTATGTGGATATCACAAATGGTTAGAACAAGTACCCGACCACGAATTCAACAGAATGTTGCAAAACAATGACAACTGCACTTTTATCACCTGCGTTATACATTTGGCCCATCTTTATCTTCAAGGATTTCTTGCAAAGCCCACAAACAAAATTCTAAATAAGCAAAAAACCTAAAGGTATTTGTGGGTGTGTTTTGTTGAGTTTATGTGCTCTCACGGGGAAGCAGCTGAGATTGAGGATGTCCTGCATGTATTCTGATGTCTCTTTGCAGTGAGGAGTGTGCTGGAGTCGGGGGAAGTTCCCTCGTGCAAGAGAATTCTTTCTTGATCTTTCTTGATCATTAATCACTTTCGAGCCAAAATCGTTTTGGTGTGTGATTGTTTTTCCACTTGATTTAATTTCAAGGATGAATTTGGAAATCAAACAATCTGCCATGTTGTTGAGGTACAGGTGAGACATTATGTATTGTAGAGAGATGGAAGTAGAATAAAGACCAGCTGATCAGGTGTCTCAGCTCTAAAAGGCTCAGGGGAGATGAGTGACATTTAAAGACAGGACAAGCACACTTGTTCCAGTTTACTTGATCTTGATTTGATGACCTTTAATTGGTGTGAAATTGTGTAATACATTTCTTTTTTTATGGTTTTACTGGTTATCTTTTGAGTTGGGCTGCGAGTGATGGCTTGCCAGACGTCAAAGCTCTGATATCCTGTTTGCTGCCAAGTTGCCCTGAACAGGTTAATGATTCCAAGGCTGTTGCAGAGTTAAAAGGGCGCGGTGGCTTGATGACACAATATCACTTTTCCCTCACTTGCTCTGGTGTGAAAGTACAAAAGTTAAAAGCATGATTTGCTTCTAATTGCACTCCCCCCCCATTTATACTGGGGCATTTGGAACACATTCACAATGTCATATCAGAAAGTTCATAAATCAAAAGGAACGTATAAGCGACTCTAATGTGCACACATCGGCCCTGAGAATGAGTTAATGAGTAGGTCAATGTCAGATAGTGGTTGCTAAGGACAGCGGCAACAAAAACAAATGCAGGGTGCTATGGTGCATGTCTTTGGTTGAATGTCATAGTGTGGGAATGAGATGTGTCATGAAAACTCGAAACACGATGATGTTGAAGGGGATTTAAATACACTGTTTCACACAAACAAATTCAGGCCTGAGCAATGCGATGGTATTGGAATTAGACACTGTTTCACTGAGAGCTGTGAAGATTCTCAGGGGGAAATGAAACTTTTTTTCCGCGCAATGACTCCCAAATCTCAAAACTGTGAGATATTATTAATGAGAAGTTTGGGGGTTGTTTGTGAAAGAGACCTTTACGCTGTGATTATTTTAGAAAGGCCCTCCTTTTACAACCTTTATTGGTGTCATTGTGTGGAAAGATTTGAGAGAATTTCCTTTAACAGACAGTGACGGATGTCCGGGCGGGGGCCAGTGCACACAGGGGAATGTGTTGTAACTGGGAGGACAGTGACAGACCAAGGGCTGAGTGGGCGGTGTCCTCCCCTGGAATTTGATAGCTAGAGGCAAAACGTTCCTGCTCAGACAAGTTTTTTTTTCTGTGCTGAAGCAACTTTTCCGCACGAAGAGTCTATTAGCTGCAAAGGCAAAAAATAATGTAAACTTCCTAAAAAACATGGCAGAAAGTAACTTTTCAATTGTAAAACATGGCAGAAAGAATGAAAGTCATAGTTAGGAGCTTGAGCAGCAGTGGTTCACAAACTCTGGTACTTTAGGTCCAATCTGAGGGTACTCGTGGAAATGGCAGTCACTAATTAAACTAGAATCTGTCATTCAGTTTTCAAATTAACAAATTGTTATTACTTTCTGAGATAACTACTGGTATTCATAAAGGTTTATTGAACATATGGTGGCGATCAGAAAAGTTTAAGGTGTTTGATTTTGCTTGCAAGCATAAGGTCACACTGCTTTTGTGATCCGAGAAGAAAACAAAAGCCCTGGTTCTCTAAGTGCAAACACAGCAGGTTTTTAGACTTTTTCCACACTAAACTACCAAATCTGTGATTGCTTTTAGTCTGCTGTGATCAGAGTTACAATAATGCAGCTGTATGAATGACCTCGCACAAGAACAGAAGTTATCAAGTGAAACACCTGTTTCTGTGTAACTGAATCGGAAATTCAGGTCAGAGATTCAGTTAGTGTTACTGTCTTTGAGTAGACGCTAATAATGATCTTTCTAGTCTGATGAACCCATGACTCATCCTCTAAGACTGTAATAGAGTTCCCATGCGATAGTAAGTTGTTATGTCTTTGGGTGTAGCTACCTGTGTGTGAATGTGTGTGCGTATGTGCGTGTGCGTGTGTGTGTATGTGTGTGTGTGTGTGTGTGTGTGTGTGTGTGTGTGTGTACTATGAGTAAGGTGTTAAAGTCCACAACTGTAAAGTGATATCTCATGGGGACCTTTTAAGGTATCACAGTAGATGTTGAAGGTTGTTGACTTTGCTGCTGATTGAGCACAATCTTGCAATGTGGCTAAGCGTGTTGTCTTAGACACTCACACACCTTTCATTCTACACTGTTGGAGCCACATTCTCTCTCTCTGGCTTCCACAAGACAGTTTCATGCATGACTTGGGGCTGCTGTTGTAAGGGCGTGTGCTTCTCACAGGTGGTTAGACTGTAAAGCTCTGATCAAAATCCAATCTGGCTCCCTCGTGATTGCGGTGAATACGCCCACAGAGCCTACGTGGAGTCCTACCAGCACTTTGAGGTGTGTCCCTTGGACACACAAACACGGTTCCTCATTCTGCATGAAGAGTCAAGTTGTACGTTCAGATCTGAATAGATCATTCCTGTTGGGAGGGTCCTCCAGTCTTGTCTGTGCATGTTTTAATTACCTAAGCATTTCTGTGTTTGGGCCATTTCGGTCATTATTGTGTCTCACTCCCAGCATGTCAATGTAACTTCTTTCTGGTGGTACTGGTGTACCCCTCCAAGCAGCACGCACGCATGCACGCACGCACGCACGCACGCACGCACGCACGCACACACACACCTCACTCACCAGTTTAACCAGTCACACCATGCTTGTATCTTACTAATGTTGGAGCATTCTATTAGCAATTAAGTTTCATCATTATAAACTTGCAGCGGTATGTGAGCATCACACAACTAGAGTGCTCCACTGGTACAGGAGGCCTTTGGGTTAAACTCTGCCACCCTGCAGTCGGTTTTCAAGCAGAAGTGGTGAATGCACTGACCAAAGGGTACTTGGGAATATAATCCATTTACTACTTTAGTGGCATTGCAAAAAAATGTGTTTCATTACATTCCAAATCTGCAAAAAATAGCAACTGAGAGGTAAGGGGTGAAGCAATGAATCACCAGGAAAATATCATGACTTTCAGATTTTCACAACTATTATCACAAATGTGTGCTCCACCCAGCCATGATGCACATCAGTGGGTGACTGCACTGACAAAGTGAAAAATGAAGAAAAAATGTGCTCAATGCACTTTTAGCATGTAGAGAGGCCAAAAAGTGACTGACAACTTCTGCGATTCCTGCGTGGCAACAGCTGAAGGTAATGCAGTGGTAAGCATCTTAAACATGCAACTACACTTAAGCAAACAATGAAAAAGTAAATTACCTCAAGACATAGGAGGCTGGAGCAAAGTCATAGTTGTTCAACAGGTTTCAGCTTCTCAGGCTAATAAAACAAAAAAATAGGAATCCACACAAGAAGCCCTTGTGAAATGAGAAAATTATGACCACCCAATTACTTTGAGGTGTGAATCGCTATCCAGACAACACCTTCATTCTGATCATTCTGTACATCTACTACAATAACTGTTGTGATGTTTAATGAGGTTACAATTTATTTGCCATGCTAAGAATGAGCAGAAAGTGACTTTTGTGGTACAAGAGCCTCCAGAGCAAGGGAGGATGTATGTGTCTTCTTCTTGAACGTGCATTTCATCAAGCATGCAAGCCTGTGTGTTTTGCTATACATGAAGGGTTGCAGCTCTCACCATTTTAGGGTTTACAGATGATCGACTATCATAATATGTTATGTTATCTTATGTCATTTTTCAGCATGAATGGCAAGAAACATGGAGAAAGTAGATACATGAACAACCTCTAAACATTAGGACATGGGAATACTTCAGGGGAGGCTGGAAGAGGGGTTCACGTTCTGTTTGTTGTGCAGCTGTTTATGGAGATGCTCCTCCATCCATCAGTGTTGGCCTCAGGAATGTCTTTGCAGAGTGGTCGACTTCCGATCTGTGGGCAGTTTTTCAACTGGCAGAGATCCAATCAGAGGCACTGAGGAAGATAAAAGAACAGTGGATAAACCTCAGTTTGTCCTCAACCTCTGGAGTCTTTGTGTCAAAAAGTCTACAAAGCAGCATGTTGATTCTAAGTCAACATTGTTCTCACTGAAGAGTTGATGGGGTAACATATAGATACAGTTAGACACAGGGTTAAAGTGCAAAGTTACTCAAGGAGAGTTAAGGTAGACCCTTAAATACAGACTCCCCCCTCATGATGAAAGCTGCATGTCAAAAATCTTTCAGGAACCTGCAAAGCAGACTGTGATTCTCCACAACAGAAACAGAAAAAAAAAGTAGGACCATGTGATCGGACCCCTTCCAATACTTGAAGGTAGTTACTGCATGTCTCACCTTTAAGGAGATTGCAATCAGAAAATAAGAGTAATTTTTCTTAATTCAGTAGTTGGAGGACCAATCATAACTCGAAAACCAAGATCCGTACTGCACACGGACACAAACATACATACATTCCTATGCTGATCAGTAAATATTTTATTAGTATTCAGAAACTTATACCTTAACTGCTCAGACTTGGGCTTGACTAGGCTTGAGGAAAGACTGTCGGGACTGACCTGACATTTCAAACAAGCTCGACAAGACAAAGCTTGTTAAACTCTGAGATGAAACTCTCCTCGGGGTGTAGTAGCTTAGGGTTTTGCATCTGAATTCCAACATTTGTGCCAAACTGCAACTGCACTGGCAATGCGTGGCTGATTTTTAGTCAAACTTTCAATGACGGGTGTGTTCGGCCCTATTGTCTCGTTATGGCTCTGTGATTTATGGAAGTCATGTGGATCTTTGGGCATCGGGTACTGGTGTCGAAATCTGGCGCAACTTGAGAAGAGGGTAGAGAGAAATAGGAAATCTCAACTTCTCAAGTCTTGCCCCACCATGTAAAGTTTAAGCTGCTACATAAATTCTCCCCAAATAGCTGTTAGACAGTGGGGACATGCATCTTAAGTTCCACACCATGGTAAAAATTAAAGGCATGTGCATGTGAAAAGCTGAGGGAAGAACAGAAAAGAATGCAGGCCTCACCTACACCAGAGATGCAGATGGCCAGAACAAGTGTGGTAGTGTTGTAGCACAGCAAAAATGGGTGTGGTGAAATGTGAACTGTGAAAAAACAAACACTGAATCTAAAACACAAATCACACATTTCTGAAACAGCACTGCTGATGGAATAAAGGGGGGAACTGATAACACACACAATTCTACTTTAAAGCATTAAAGAAGATGCATATGGTCAAACTGCCTTTAATAATACTTCCTTGTGGAGTAAAGCATTAAATAAAAGAAACAATCCATAGATAGTTGAGCCTTTAACAAAAATATTCATCTACTTCTTGCACAAATATGCCGACTTTGCTGCCGAATGGAACTGTGCCCTGGTCTCAAAACAGCTGATCTCTGTTCAAAGCACCTTTTGAAGTTTGCAGATGCTTTTGCAGAGAAGCCAGTTATTAAACTCATTGTTCTGAACCCAGAGTGGGAGAGCAGAGGAGCAAATGGGTGCATTAAAATGGGTGGAACAGGTGTTTTAATAATTGTTATTATCCTGACAATAAAAAACAAAAACTGCACCATTAGGTGATTATTTTATAGTTGTACTTATTTGAAATATACATAAAGCTTTTTTATGCGACCATCTGCACTGTTAAACCTCAATCAACCACCTTGCCTTAAAATTTCCATTAAAGTTCTTCAGTATTTTCAT
The DNA here is from genome assembly GCA_911728415.1 of Lagocephalus sceleratus. Taxonomy (NCBI): domain Eukaryota; kingdom Metazoa; phylum Chordata; class Actinopteri; order Tetraodontiformes; family Tetraodontidae; genus Lagocephalus; species Lagocephalus sceleratus. The sequence goes on along the minus strand of CAJVRN010000011.1, from coordinate 9,939,898 downwards.
TACTGTCTTTGATTCCTCTCATACAAAATCTACAGCAGTTGCATGCGTGCAGCTAACATTTGAAATATTGAGAATGAAGATTTGTGGAGATTGCGCCTTCTTTGTGATTGTCTCTCGCAGAGTTCAGCAAACGTGTCCCTTTCTCCTTGCCTCAGCCACATTTTCACAGCACTTCTTTGTCTCTCTGTCTCTTTTCCACCTTCACTCTCTCTAGGGTGTGTCACAGCTTATCTCCTGACAATCCCTTCCTACCTGTTTTACAGGATCGGCCACTCCTGTCATTCAAAGCCAAAGGCTGAGGTGGAGCAGAGGCAGGGCAGTAAAAGTGAGAGTACAGGTTCAGGAGGATCCTCCCACTTGGCCAGAACTGCATAAAAGCAAACAGGAGCAGCTGTTAGACACTCAGAGGGATTTGGCTCTCCTCTTGAAGCCTGCACATCTTCAGTTCTCCTCTGCTCACTTGACAACCCTAACCATGGCAAACTTGAGGAAGGCATACTCTATCCAAGAATTCAGCACCGGCAGCAGGAGGTCTATGCCTGTCAGTTACAGCAGGGTCAGCTATGGCACCCTCGGCTCCAGCGCTGGTGGCAACTATGGCGGTGGTGCTACCTTCGGCTCTGGTGGTGGCAGCTACAGCTCATCTTCCATGATCTCATCCAGTGGAGGTGGTGGATTTGGCTTCTCTGGTGGAGCTGTGATTCCCCCACCCATCACAGCTGTCCAGGTCAACAGGAGTCTGCTGGCCCCTCTGAACCTGGAAATCGACCCCACCATCCAGGCTGTCCGCACACAGGAAAAGGAACAGATCAAGACCCTCAACAACCGCTTCGCCTCCTTCATTGACAAGGTCAGTACCTCTTTTTATGGCTTACTTGTGCTCAGGCCACATGATCCTGAGACTGCATGCAAACCTTTTTCTCTGCCAACAATGCTGACAAAGCAATATTCTTGTGAATCTTATCTTAGCAACTTTTATATATATGTATCAATGAGTTACAGCCATTAAAATAGGATTTTACATAAAACCCCAGAGGTCATGTTTCAGTGGCTACATAACACACTGGCAACTAAATCAACAACTGACTTTGCTGCGGACCCATTTTGCAGCAACAGGCTCAGCCCAGTATCCAAATATGGGTGGGAATTATAATAACTTCTTCCTGTAACTATCTGCTCTCTACCCATCTAAATGCTCGTCCTTTGAACATTGCAGCTTATCTCCTTCCCATTCATATCTCCTGTTTAAACACCACGCTCTGTGTGGGCTGTCACTTTCCATGCTGCAGTCTTATTACTCATACATGAAAATGCTTTTAATCTGCAGTGGAAGCGTCTGGAAAGTTAATTCAGAAGAAAACTGAGAGAACAAACCACTCATCCTGTTTGAGTTCACCGCTTTGTCTTCTATGGCTCATCTACCACACCTAGTTTTTTTTTTTTTTTTTTTTATGACTGGACTTGCTGTGGAGTTCAGCACAGGCCGCAAGTTGAGTCATAGTAAAAGAGAAACAGTCAGTTAAGCATAAAGAGTTTTTTCAAAGGTCTAAATAGAACAGATGCCTTTTATTTTATTTAACAGATATGCGAAAACACCAAAATGACATGTTTCCGAGCTGCAATCATGAATTAGTAGTGTTAGCATTGTGACAAGGGTGTGGCAGTTCAAATATGAACCTGTTAAGTCATGCAGGTAAAGGTGACGCCTATTATGAGACACCAATATACACACCACTGCTTATTCTAAAGGGGTTTTTTTTTAAATCTAATGAATTTCTCTGGATTTGTGTCTCCACAGGTGCGCTTCCTGGAGCAGCAGAACAAGATGCTGGAGACCAAATGGAAGCTCCTGCAGGAACAGACCACCACCCGCTCCAACCTTGAAAGCATGTTTGAGGCCTACATTGCCAACCTGCGCAGACAGCTCGATGGATTGGGCAATGAGAAGGTCAAGCTGGAGGGAGAACTGAGGAACATGCAGGGCCTGGTAGAGGACTTCAAGAAGAAGTGAGTTAGTGCAAGATAGTCCACACTTCTGATATTAACTTGATCATGTGGAACAGATGAACCAAAAGCACAAAGAGCAGGTGTGATGAAGGATTATTTTGTTTCAACAGATATGAAGATGAAATCAACAAACGTGCAGCTGCAGAGAACGAGTTTGTCCTCCTGAAGAAGGTGCGACTTATTTTTCCTGTGAAATCATCGTGTTCAATCAATCTGGTTTTAATAGTTCTAATGTGGCATATAATTTCCTTTCCAGGATGTTGACGCTGCCTACATGAACAAGGTGGAACTTGAAGCCAAGGTCGATGCTCTTCAGGATGAGATCAACTTCCTCAGGGCCGTCTACGAGGCTGTATGTCATTTTTCATTTCGCCATCTTTGAGTTCAGGCTATCTGTTTGTCCCAGCTAAATGCTGACTCACAATACATACCATTCACTTCACCTGCAGGAACTTCGTGAGCTGCAGAGCCAGATCAAGGACACCTCTGTTATTGTGGAGATGGACAACAGCCGCAACCTGGACATGGACGCCATTGTGGCTGAAGTGCGTGCTCAGTATGAGGACATCGCTAACCGCAACAGGGCCGAGGCTGAGACGTGGTACAAACAGAAGGTGAGTGAGACGCAGACCACAGTTCCCCCCTATGTCCTTTCATACCAACTTGCAGGTTAAACAGATTCTCTTTTTCACACCAGTACGAGGAGATGCAGGTGTCTGCTGGACAGTACGGAGATGATCTGCGCACAACCAAGGCTGAGATTGCTGAGCTGAACCGCATGATCGCCCGCCTTCAGAATGAGATTGAGGCTGTCAAGGGACAGGTATATATATATCTTTTAAAAGGTGCTTTGTTGTTGTGATGCCATATGATTAAAAATGAGAGTAACCCAACACCTTGTGACATTCCTCCCACTAGAGGGCCAGCCTTGAGGCTCAGATTGCAGAGGCTGAGGAGCGTGGTGAGTTGGCAGTGAAGGATGCCAAAGCCCGCATCAGGGACCTGGAGGAGGCCCTCCAGAGAGCCAAGCAGGACATGGCCCGCCAGGTGCGTGAGTACCAGGAGCTGATGAACGTCAAGCTGGCCCTGGACATTGAGATCGCCACCTACAGGAAGCTGCTGGAAGGAGAGGAGAGCAGGTACGATGAATCAAATTTTCTTTCATCTTCAAGACCACTTTTAGCACCAGTTCAAGGACTAACTGTTGGACATTTTCCCATCAGACTGGCCAGCGGAGGCAGCAGCGCAACCATCCACGTACAACAGAGTTCCGGAGGTAAGTTCTCACTCGACAGCCAGAACTCTGCCACCTAAAGAAGACAGAAAAATAACAACACCTTCTTCCTCTGTTGCAGGAATGCTCCAGTCCAGCGGCGGCGGCGGCAGCAGCTTTGGCTACAGTTCAGGCATTGGTGGAGGCTATGGTGGTTATGGTTCCACTGTCACCAAATCCACAACCTCCACAATGAGCACCAGGAGGATGTAAAAATTACCACCCTTCTCGCCCATTGGAAACACCCCTGTTTTGGCTAACTTTCATGGTGCTATGCAAAATTGTGAGATTATACACAACATCTGAATATCTGATTCCTAAAGTTGAGTTTCTGAAGATGGCAGCAACCAAACCAGAGCCAAGGCAGTGAGCAAGGCACACATGGATTTATTTTATTCTGCACTGAAGCCAATAGGGATTGTTACATTTTTTAAATGCTAAAACTAAACAATGAAAGCAGTTGAGTTTTTGTGCTATCAACATCCCTAAAATAAGACCCTGTACCTCAGAAGGATTAGGATATTCCTATAAGTAAAGGGGGCAAGCTGCTGCAAAACTGAATTGTCACATACAGTTCAGATTTGAACAGCTTGGTGGTGGGCTTGCTCGATTTACTGTTCTATCAAATGTTGCCTTGCTTAGTTTTGCCTTTTCTTCAAAAAAAAAAAAAAGTTTGCAACAGTTGTAACCAGATTTATTTTACTGAAGCCTTCTCACAGCTGATGATGTTACATCAATCATTGGTAAATAAAATAAGTCTGAGACCCTCAGCTCTTTTGCCTCTGACTCTTACTGTTCCTCAGAAAAGTGAGATTTTTGTTTTTACTCCAAGCTTTCACTGGATGGCAGCCTTGTGCCATGGCTTGGATACTCATTTGCTTCTGCAAGCCCACTTGTAGTGACTCACTTCATCCACAAACATCTGCAACTAATGTTATAATTTGCTGAGATAACAGAAGGGGGTGGGGGGTCTCATTCATACAAATTCAAAAGACAAAACTTTCATTCAAAGTTCAAATTTAAGATATAGTCCAGGCCATGTCTTTCATTGATCAGGTTTTAAACAAAAGATCCATCAGACTATCCCCATCGCTGAAGAAAGGTTAATTAGCTGATGCCTCCATAGAAGGCACTCCTGAGTGAAGAAGTGCAGTAATGGGCTATGGATTGAGCAGGACTCCTCCAGAGGAGTGGAAGAAATCCTTGAGATGGACTGAAAAAAGATTGACCTCACCCTTAACACGAACCCAGCACGGCGATCGATAAACATTACACCTTCCACAAACCCCGATGTCACGATCAATACCGGTGAATAACAGCAGCCACAATGAGCGGTGTTCTGCACGAGGAGATAGCAGGGGTCAAATCACTTAGTGCCTGCATGTGTGTGTGTCTGCGTGTGTGTGCATGTATATATGTGCATGTGTATTCATGCGTGTGCGTGCATGTGTGTGTGTGTGTGAATGTGTGTGTGTGTGTGTGGGTTAGGGTTAGGTTAGGGTTGAGATATGTCACTGTAGTTAATTTCTTTCATATACATATGAAAGAAAACAAACCAAAAAAGTCATGTAGATGCTGTTCCCATGACAAAGACTGATGGTTTGTTGACCTGCTTGCAAGTAAGTAAACATTTATTTTTTCTTGTTAATTCCATAAGTAAACTTTTGCTGAAGAACATGAAAATTAGATCCTTTGCGGAAGGCATTTAATAAGCCAGCTAAACATCTCCTGTCATCACCTAAGGTAAAGTGACAGCCATTGAAGTCAGACGTGAGGAGACCGAGCTCTAACAGGGAGATTTGCATTCGCTTCCTGTGTTCCAGGTTGCAGGACTTTGCTGCACCTATGGCCTCGGCAGCTGTGGGACCCACCCTGCGTTATGTGGATGGTGTGACCATAACTTGAGGCTAAACTGCAATCATCCACGTAGCACTGCATGCAAAGTACATACAGAAGACAATCCAAACATAGGAAGGTAAACAGAAGAACAGTGAAACTTCTCACGGAGCGTACCACCGTCATTCTGGAGTAGCGAATGTTTCCAGCATTGATGATCGATACACACGCTCTGCTGTTGTGCCTCTTTAGCGGCTGAATGCTCCATCAATGCTCCTTATGCTACACCTATTCAGTATGGCTAGGGGGTAGAAGTGGGCTTTTTAGAGGAACATTGATGGGCACCTGGGAGCCACAGGGGGTTTCTTTTCTAACCATGGTGGCCTGTTCTGTCAGCAGCTGTTTAAACCAATAATGTTTGTTCTGATGCCACAAGTATTACCCATGCTGTTAACTGTCACAAACAGGCAAATCAAATGTGTTGTGTGTGTGTGTGTGTGTGTGTGTGTGTTTGTGTATTTTATGATATGTGTTGGGGGATGTGTCTGGTCACACCCAGGCGGGCTGTCAGTGCACTTCAGGCTCTCAAACAGAAAGAATTATTTGTACTTCTGCTGGTTTTGCAACAGGAGAAAGAAGACTTTGAAGTGAGTTCAACCAGGTGACTTCTGCAGAATTAACTTCAACATATGCAGATTTGCATCTCTATTTCTAAATCAATATTAATGCATTTTGAATTGTTTTTTTAAGCTGCATATGTGTCCCACAATAGCATTCCTATGACTTCCTGAGCTAGCACCACCCTCACTGACAACCTGGGGTTTATATGAGTGATGGCACCTTGAGGTGGGACAGATAGACGTAAGGAGACCGATCACCTGTGCTGGCTCCTCTGACACCAACTTTTGTAGCCAGTGGGAAATGATAGATACCTGAGCTAATTTTAAACTCCGTCAGCTAAATCCCTCTTACTGGAGGCAGCGATGCAGAGATGGGGCCCCATCTGGAGGGTGTTGATAAGCCTTGCTCCCACTTGTTTTACTGCGCGCTGCCACGGCCTCCATGCTTGCACCTCGTCAACAAAGAGCTGGGATGCAATATTTGTTTGAATGTCAACGAGCCGGGCACAGAGATCAAGCAGTCTACATGATGCTCTGAAGCCGGTCAACCCAACTGTAACGTCAGGAACCATCCCTGTATGTTCAGTTCAGATTCAATTTCGATGAACAGATGGAAATCCTAATCCATCCTCAACTAATGGAGGATGAAACTCAAGAATGCAATCAAGCACTCAGCGTGACAGCACACGTGTGTTTGAACAGGTTTCTGTAGGGTATAAACCAGACCAGCATGACACGAGTTTGTGAAGAAGCTGTAAAAGCAGCCTGTATTGATGTGTAAGGACGTGTTCCCTCAGGAAGCGGCTCTGCTGGGCTCATTATCAGGACCGATCGATGGCGGCTGCTGATGTTGATCGGTGTCTTTGACTTTTATTGCATTAGGGTCTCTATTGACACCTGCAGCAGCCATGGTAACGGAGCATGCATAAAAAGCTGAGTTGGTGGGGGAAAAACAGAGGAAAGTTTTAATGAGTTTTCACTTTTGGAGCAGTGATTGGATCAATAATTTCATGGATTGCCTTTTGTTGGAATAGGAACTCTATTTAGTGCATAATTGTTTGTTTGCATGCAAAATAACATGTTTTCTCCTAAACCTGGTACATTATTTATTGTTTTAATGCCCTTTGAGTTCACCTCATAATATAATTCTGGTGTAATCTGTAGCTGTGCTGCCTCGACAGTTTTCCTTATTCGACACCAAATCTGTCATTATAGATTAATTTCACAGCTCTTTCCTGAATTCAGATGATGAAACGGTCCTCCAGGTGTAATGACCAGGAACAAGACAGGAGAACAAAATATGAAGAATTGTCTCAGCGCTGCTGTGGGCTGAATTCAGAGGACCAAACCCCGTGTGCGTCTGCTGCATCGCGGTGATGGAGGATTTCTCCTGGCACACGCCGATGGAGCCGGCCCCACCGTTCATTAAGGCGCAGCCTGTGACCATGCTCTGTCTACTTCCTCCGTGTGTCTGACAACCACTGCGCAACCTCCCAGCTCGCCATCAGTTGACGGGGCATTTAGAGAGACAGATGAGCACTGATGCTATCAGGTAAAAGATGTCCCACGGTGGAACAATGTGTAAATGCTCTGGGTTTTTGTTTTTGGCTCCAAACAGAGCTGTGACAACCATGGAGGGAATTACACCACAGTAATGTGACGAAAGTGCCATAAATATTCCACATGTGGCATCAGCAAAGGACCTCAGTGACATTTACTCTGTTTTTGCTGGGCAAAAAAAAAGCCTTGAAAAGAACATTTATTTAGAACTGGGAACATAACCAGTCTGGCGTAGACCACAAATCTGTGCAGAAAACACAAAAACATCAGCAGACTTTCCTGAAATGTGTGCAACCCTCCAGAACAGAAGGGGGAAATATATTCAATAATAAAAAAAGGGAAAACATAATTAACTTGCTTGATATGGGAAAAATGTATATGGATGGACAATATAAAGATAAAGGAGAAACCACAAAGCAAACCAACAATTTTGAAGAAAACCTAAAAAACCCAAACCTAAGTATGCGCAGTAAAGGAACAGGGGATGTAAGCTGGTGTAAATTGTGAGGCTTTATAGGAAACATCATTGCTTTGCTTTCAGAGCAACTTCTTAGATTTCCTTTCCTGATGTCTATGACGAACACGGAGCTTTTAGCAATCTAAATTGAAAACTGCTGGAGGGGAAAATGAAGAGCGTCACAGGCAGGGAAGGGCTGTAAAGAGGTGGTGACGGACCCGCATGTTGGCACCAGCCAAGGAGAAACGATTACTTCACACACACATGCACACGTGTGCAAGTGCATGCGCGCGCACACACACACACACCCACACACACACCCCTACTTCTATGTGTGTGAAGAGTTTCATGGACACTATCTGTTAGCCCTTCTCCCTTACCATCCTGACTCACCCTTTACCCTTACATTGACCCCAACCCTGACCTAAACCCAATTCTAACCCCAACCTTAAAACCATGCTTTGACCTTCAAACAGTCCTTTGCAGTTTTGAAGACCAGCCAAAAATGTCCTCATTTTGCTAGCAGATGATGTTAGTAGTTTATAGCAAGTACTAGAACCCCCCCCCCCCACACACACACACACAGGATCCACCTTATGAGACTGAAATAGCCCCAAATGCATACCAGAGTAGTAAGCTAAAGTGAAGGAATTTTTACGAGTGGAGACGCCCCAGGTTTCCAGCCTTGTTTTAACAGTCAACAGGAGGACAGAGGAACACGTCACTGTCAGAGGAAAATCACTGAGGACACCTAGTGTACAGGTGTGGTGAGAACACAAGGCTTGAGCCAATACCCTAATTCTCATTTCCCATCAACAGATCTGTTTTCAACCTCTCTTTTTAAGGAGTATGAATCATCCAAAACTATTCTGGTGCAAACAAATTATATATTAAAAAGCTGCATGGAATTATGGAATTAGGACACAGCAGGTGACATCCCAAAGATCCAAATGGTTTCCCACTTCTGTCACTGGCAGCTCTGCATCAAATATGACAACTGTTCTACAAAATAGTCGAAAACATTGGAAATTTCCTCCTTTCTAGAAGTGACATCAAAGCCTGAGTAAACATTGGTATTCTGATGGAAGTTTGCTTACTAGTATTATACATTAAGATAATAGCAATACTATATTATGACCTCTTAAGAGTGATTAAACAACAATACACACACCTCTTTTTGCAAATAATCAACTTCTTCGTGTTATCTGATACTAATGTTCTATGACCGGCTACAAATATAGAAAACCCATTTGTTCTGCTCCAACCAAAGAATATCAGTCACAGAGACAGTTCCAGTCCAGCAGGAGTTCAGCGGCCTCTGGTTAACTTCCACTGAAGTCTGTCCTTCCCAGTGCCCACTCACCAATTCTTCTCAAAGCAGCAAAGATGTGCAAACTCCCCGACATGTCGCTGTTACTTGTGACAAAACCTGCTCAGATGGAAAGACTCTACAAACAACAAAGTAATATGCATCTTTCTAGACTATGAATGACCCGGAAAAAAAAAAGATCCTGACAGGCACGAAGAGAACATCAAAGCTCTGATCCTGGAATGAAAACAGGAACATCATACTATCACCACTGTGCTGCATAATTTTATATCATTGCAAATGACAATGTGTTATTATTATATATGTTAATTTACAAACTTTGAAATTGGAATATCAAATCTATACTGCAGCAGCTGGAGATGGTCGCCTGTCTCATCTAATTATCACAGTAAGGGCAAAGCTAATTTGTTCCTGATTGAACTCTGCTGTTCTCACCCAGCATCTGGATACAGCAGTCCGCTGTTAATGGGTTCCCCTCTCTGCCCATCTACATGTCGATGACAGGGGGAGAGAAATTGCTCAATACTCATCAAATGGCGCTCAATAACTGAGCAGCGTGTCTTAGAAACGACAGAGACGTCATCTGACTCACAGCAACGGAGGAAAAAAAAGAACATTCTCATCACATCAAAGCAGAGCTGTTTCTCTTTGATGTTCACAGATTTGAAAGACTTGAAAATGTGGCAAAAATTATGCAGTGTTGAGTAAATAAATGATTCCTTCTTTTCAGTGTCCCCTCCTCTTTTCGGGTCCTGGATTTGCACAATCCTGAACCTCAGGGTCCTGTCTTCCAGGGCTAATGGTCCTGTCTTCAGGTGGCCCAGCCTCTATCAGTGACACTGATTAACCCCGCATTTTCTGGCTGTCAGCAGCGTGATGGGGCCAGACCGAGGCCAGAGCCAGACACTTGACACTGTGTGTCTCCAGTCACACAGACACCTGTGACGAGATTTTACTGAGCTGCCTCTGACAGGAACAAGCACTTGACTGGATGAGATTTGGTATTTTAACCGAGGGATAACACTCCACCAATTAAGAGTAATTTGGATTATGCTGGAGGAATTTGTTAACATCCTCTTTATGAAGAAGCAGTCACCACTGTTCAAATTAAAGCACCACTCCCACCTCAAAAAGTTTGGCAGGCTAATTAAGCATCTGGAAACAGACAGATGTGAACGAGTCACATCCTCATAGTGAGCCTGCTCAATTTGGACCCAAATGAAACATTAGAAGCATGGTGTAATTATAGAACATTACTCAGTATGATCTACAAAAATCCAGACTCATTTAATCTAAATGTTTTGCATGCACGGAAAGCGCAGAGGTCGCTCCTTTGCTGCACAATTAATCAAATCAGGTAAGTTGCAGCTCCTTTCGGGGGTATTTAAGTGGTGTAGGCTTCAGTACACTTTCACCCCAAAACAGGAATTGTCCGGCACATGCAAGCTGCAGCACCAGGGTTTGACTCTTTAATCGTATGTCTCGGGTCATCGTTATCTTTAACTCTCTCATCGGTGTCACCTTCCATAGTCTTCCAGGGGGCTTCTACTAAATGTCTGCATTACTGAAGGGGGTCACAGAGCTTCCCTTTAATGCACTTGATCTTTAGCTTAGTAGCTTCAGAAAAGGCAGAACAGGAATTACATGGTGGGGAAATTAAGAGGTGGAAGGTGTCTGGCGCTCCTTAATGCCCTGGAGAGCTGACCCGACGTCTTCTATCTGAAATGAAGGGATCAGAGGACAGGGTGGATTTGCTGAGTCTGTTGTTGGAGATATTCTGCTACGTGTTTCAGGTGACTGCGAGGCTGATTTTTTTGCCTGCCTGCAAATCAGCCTGGATTTTAATGTACAAGTAAGACTAAACCCTCCACATAAGCGTTACAAGCAGCAGATGGTTGGAATATTTTAACATTCCATTGATGATTTCTGGATGAATGGCACATGGCATTAGGTGCAGAGATGAACACACATTGATACTCCTCTTCTTTTTATTTGTCAATGTTTTAGCAACTTTCTACCTGCAGCATCTGGAAAATATGAGAAATTTTCCTATAAATGCAGCAGATGGAAGCTGGAGATAATCCAGATAAATTGAAACACAAACAGGGGTAGGTTATTGCAGCATAAATGCGTTTTTTGTCAGGCAAATGCGTACATTAAACACAGTCACATATGCATACTTCAATCTAAAGTCATCACGTCTGCAGCTGCTGCTCTGAATACTGACCGAGCTCAGATTGAGGTCTTTATGCAGGAGAATTTACCGGAGCTCAGAATCACCTATTTGGTATGCAGGCAGACATGCTGTAATCCAATTGAAGCATCTCGCTATGATCTGTAGCCTCTAATCCTTGTGGTTCATGGTCACAACTGTGCAGGATGTGCTGCTCATAGCAACCAGGAGATTTTTTTTCCCATAGATTTCAGAATTAAATTCTCAGTCACGAACTGAAAACACTCCACTTCTGGTTCACATCCTTATTCTGAGTCGATGATATACTATATACAGTTCATCATTTCACAATTACTTGCTAATTGCATCACCAATTTTTCATTATTTAAAATATCACATACATATATATATACACACACAAAGACCTGATCATTTCTTTTGGTATTTATTATCTTATCAGTCCTTTCCCCTCTCCTCTTCTTCCCCCTAATAGTTATATCCTCATCATAGTCTGTATGATCATAGTCCTTCTCTCCTCCTCCTCTTGACCAGACAGCTGCAGGTGGACTCTATTTAAACATGGCTCCACATTTGTACACTCTTCCACCTGGTTGAAATTAAGTTTTCCTGGGCACCGAGATACAAAGCAAGTGTAATTGAAACTGACGAAATAAATCTAAAAAGCCTAAACGAGAGTTTTGGAAATAGAGGAAAGTTTCCTCTCAGTGGCTCTGAATAGGCGCGAGTACTATTTGATCAGTCCAGGGTGCATCCACGGCTCTCATCCCACGACTCCAGCAGCAACAGATTGGGCTTCAAGAATGATTAACAAAAGTTTAGCAGGATTCTTTCAGGCCCCGAACCAGGGTAGACTAAGAGCTGCTCTCGAAACTTCCACAAGCACACTTTCACTCTCCCGTTTCCTTTCCTGGGGATCAGAACAGGAAACACACTACAGTGCGTGAAAACCTTCTCCTTAGCTGGGGACCATTCTTCAGGTAAACCCACATTTTGATCCATTAGCTTTCCTTCTACTGCATTTGTCAGTGTTTGCACCCATGCAACATTTGTTACAGTCTACGCTGCCGCTGCTTTTCTTTCCCCAACCTTCCTCTCACCTCTCCAGCCCCCTCATCAATCTCCATTCTGCAGCGCTACGCATCACCTCCTGTTTCCCCCCCCTCTCCTCCTCCTGCTGCTTCTCCTCACTTCCACCTCAGCGTGTTGGCGTGCCCATGAGGAGGCCACCTCGGGTAAATTTTCGCGAGAATGAGAAAGCTGCAGCAGCTCGAGTGCTCTCTTAGCGTCAGCTAACCACTGACTGCTCGGATGCTGTCGTGTAATTTTGTTTTATTGATAACATCTGCAACAACTCATCCCATTGTCTCTCTGTGAACACACTCACAATGATGTTAGGAGCGCCAAATTCTTCGTGTTGGCAGATAACGTGATTCTGATTTTTACAAAAATAACTTTGCATACTTTTGCAGCTTCCTGTTGAAGTCATAAATAAGATGGCTCCACATTTGTACACTCTTCCACTTCTGTGGAATCAGGGAGGTAAAGCTCCAGCTGCAGATGGACACCACGTCTGTGGGTGAGAAGGAGCTTGTTTGGGATGGCTGCTGTCAGACCTTAGGAGGTGTGTCTCAGACCCGACTTTCACACTGGAACAAACAAAGATCCTCTGAATGTCCTGGATGAGTTCAAGCTGTGCTCCTGCTGTAGAACCGGTGAACTTTGCTGGACTCGGCCACACTTGGAGGCTGAAGCTAATCAGAGTGTCACGAGAACAGCGGGCCCTCTGGAATGATTGCCTCCATGTCACCCTCCTACATTCATCTCTGCTAATGCTGCTGTCGCGTTTTTATAGCCATCCATAACACATTTCTAATGCAAAAAGGCCATATTAAGCTTTCAGCAGTCCGTGGGAGGAAAAAATTCTCAACACAGTCAACATAATTTGCGATAACTAAAGAACTCCCTGCTACTGTTGTCTTTAGACAAAGACCCTCCCTTTCTGCTTACATTTCCAGCTAGAACCCCAGTGTTTTCAAAGGCTGAGGGTGCGTCCCACCTGATTTTTACCTTGTCAGGTCTGTCAGACAAACCTTTGTCTGTGGCTGATTGTCATCAGTGTTTCCACCTGTGTGATTACCTGTCTTTCACCTGTGTCTCCTTGTCTCTGTGGGAATTATTACTAAGCAGGATCCACATCAGACACAATGACAGTTACACACCTTCAGTATGTGCTTTTTTAGTTCCACAGGGAACCTTTTTGCAGTAAGGCAGCAGCATTTTATTTCACATTTTTCACCACCAATAAAAACAAATGAATGTGTGTGTATAAAACATCGTGTTTCTCCTTCAATGTGATTAGGATTCAACTGAAATCCCATAATAAGAGGAACAAATCTTATCCTCCACTTATCTTTGTGGAGTATTTCTACTGTTTCCTTTCTGGTGAGTCCCAGTGGTTCCACTTAGTGCATATTGCTCCATTTATTTTCATCTTACACTGACACCGAGTCAACAGCCTAAAACCAACATCCCATAATCTCTGGCTTCATTGTCTGTGCCCTCTGCAGCCCAGAACTGTTTGGTGAGGTGATTCTCTGCTTATTAGAGGGGAGCAACACAGATTTGGGCAGAATACTGGACCATTGGTAAAGACTTTAACAGTTTTTCAAACAGTTCGATGACTCAGCACTTCCCTGAAGGTTTGCCGCTCTGAAAATATTAAGGGTAAGGTGATTGTTCATGTTTGTCCTGATATAACCTGGGAATGTCAACTTCCTGCTGTGTGGCCTTGAATCTGTTGTGTTTAGTTCATTTCCCATTTTATTTTTTTTAGTCTCGTCCTCTTGTACTGTGTACTTACTCCCTTTGTTTTCCTTCCCTTAGGTTAATTCCCCTGATGCGTCCCACCTGTGTCTGGTCGGTTCCCCGCCCTCTTGCCTATATAAGCCGGCCCTTCCTTTGCCTTGTTGCCAGTTTGTGGTGTTGTTGTAGTGAGCTGTGGTTTGGTGTGCTTTCTCTGGCGGTTCCTTCTGTTTTTGACGATTGTTCCTTGTTTCCTGTATTTTGAGGTTTTGCCTGCTGATTCCGCCTTTTCTGCCTTTTTGTTTTTTTTAACTTCGGCTGAATAAAAGCACAGAGAGCTGCCTTATCCCTGTGTGTTGCTGCGACCGCCTGTGAGCTCCTGACACATGCTCCTGAGTTGGAATGATTGCAACAGTTATTGCAAATTTCCCTGCAAGTGCACAACCTATAAAAGCCTTCACACCAGCGCTGACACCAGTTAAGCCAATTAAGCTAACCAGTAATTCGCTGCGGGGCTGAGTTCTGATTAGAGGCAAAAATAACAAGACTATAGATTTAGTTAACCACATCACTTTGATTAAATAAGTGCACAACTTGGCAAATGGATGTATAATGCTGAGGTCTTTATGCTAAGGAGTTTAAATGAACTAAAAACCTTTGTCACATGAATAATATTATAACCTTTGTAACAAATCATCAAATAGCAATCGCTACAGTCTTCAGATTTAAGAGTCTCCATTGTCAAATGCTAAACATGATAAGGCAACATTCTGGTGATCATTGAGACCGACCTGCATCAGCACTTAAACTGTGTAAATATTCTGTTTCTTTTTGCTGTTTTCTGATCATTATAATGCACTGTAGAACCTACTGAACTGTTCAGGATGGCTTCCACAGATTCTGCTTCACTGATTTGTCTTAACGTGTTATACGTACTTAGCCGCCGTCTTTATGTCGAAAGTGCGTGTGATGTGAGATCCGGGGCTGAAAACGCTGGAGGCTTTGCTGCAGGTCAGCTGTTTGAAGCACATGCCAGTTAATTTACTGAACTTGGCGCTTTCGCAACATGAAACAGTAATAAAGAATGCTGACAGCGAGCCAGTCCACTACAAATGAAACCTGCACTCCGGTGGCCACGTGCATGTGTGTGTCGGATGTGGATATGCACTTGAGTGCGTGGCAGGCACTCACAGAGCTTCTTCCTCTTTCTTAGAAATCAAAAGTGTCAGCTTGAGCAAAATGTTTTTTTCTGAGATTCAGCGTGTTGGAGAAGCTGCTGACATAATCCACATTGTCTTCACACTCTCACATCAACGTGGCTGCATAATATGTTCCAGCAACTGAACACTCGGCTTCGTTCATCCCGTTCCCCTTTGAAGAAAAGGCGCAACGGTGTTGTCATGACAACATGCTATAGTGATGGAATTAAGTGGCTCCACACACAAGGAAAATGCAAAAGTGATTGACTTTGCATATTACACCCTGAATGGTGCTCTCATTGGGAATGCTGATGAGTGCAGGATGAATTTCCATCAAAAGCAAGCACACTGCAGGGTCTCACACACACTCCGCAAAACCCATCATCTCCCCTATTTTTGCCAGCCATGTGCAGATCTGGCTCCACCTTTCCAAACCCTTCTTTTCATGCATTTTTGTGCAGGTGTCATCAACGTGAGGATTTGATCCATCTTAATAATGTTTCACGGCCACAAACTTATCTGCAGCGATGATGTGTCCCGGTAGCATCACATCAGTGTGTGTGTGTGTGTGTGTGTGTGTATGTTTATGTGCGTGTCTTTTAATGAGGGAGACATGCAGGTGTATCCTTCACTTTCCTATGATTTAAAGCCTGTTGGTGGTGTGGGTGGTAATGAACTCTCCAAGGCGGTCTCAACAGTGTATGGCCGTCATTCATGTCAGGCGAGGCATGGCTGGACCAACACGGGGGCCACGCTGGAGCGCGTGGGTCTTGGAGAGATGAGGTCAACCTGCCAGGATGGACAATGTCCAAGCAACTAATCCTGTTAACATATGAGAAGAAAAGTGGCACTGAAACAAGGTCCGCGGGAAGTTCGTGCCTGAATGTTTGAGCCAGGCTGAGCTAAACCCAAGGACGGCCGACCCTGCTCTTCAACTTTTAGGAGTTAATGATCAAATCTGCAGGGACATTTTCAGTTGCTGCTTTGAGTTTTCCTCATCTATATGTGGGGTACAACAGTCATTACCACTGCACATCGCTCTCTTTACATTCATTGCATGTCCCTGTCAGGCTACATTAGCCTCAGAACGGGAGCGGAAAAGGCGGGAAAAAAAAAAAAAGGGGATAATGTGCCGCCTGCACCTGCTGCTGTCAGAATGCTGGTTGACATCTTCGCCTCTCAGCGGCAGCCAGTTAAAATTGAACCAGAAATGAATGGGAGAGATTTGCTGGAGCGCGAAGCGGTACCCAGCAGACCAAGAAATGGTAGCGAGCTTTCTGCCATCATATCATTTCTCCCGAAGAGTCAACGGGACGACAGCCGGAGACAGAGAGGGGAGGCTGGCCGCCGATGTGCCTGACTGGAAAGTGATGAACTCTGTGGAGTGTGAAAATACTTTCCCCTTTGTTGAGAACAAGAGTCGCGCTGTAATGTTCATGAAGAACCACGCACGGCTGCTATAGTTCCAGCAGCTGTATTTCATTCTTTGAGACATCATAAATGGGGGTTTTCATCACAGAGCATCTTTCCTTTTTATGTGGCACGGCATCAGGAGAGGAATTACAAGAACACATAATCCCTCCGCGCCGCCTTGGTGGTGACATTTTCCAGCATTTGACTCACAAAAATCGCTTTCGGAGGACGTGATTGCTCCATCTACACTCGCGGCCATTGCAGGGAAGGGATAGATGAACAGGCATGAGGAGACGCTGCAGAAGCTTTTGGAGTTAAATCCCTCTGGGTGGCGTGAAGGATGGATAACAGCCAAAAGGAAGAATCCTGCACAGCAGTCACTGTGAGCATTAAAGCTCTGCTTATATTCCGGAGCTTGGTCCTCATTTAAATATACATGAAGTGATAAACATCATAAAGCCTCCACGCACTGAACACTCACACACACACACACACACACACACACACACACTTTTGTAAACCGACAGCAAGTTAATGGCTAATAAACTCAACAATATAAATGAACATGTGGAAAAAATGGAGGAGAACCATAAAACTGACCCCCCCCAAATGAAAGCAGCAGGTACAAGAAGGGGATGAGTGTGTCAAAGAGAACTTCATAAATAATGGATGCCATGAAGCTTGTGTGGAAACCGCCGCAGCTTTGAAATCCACTCCCTGCTTCAGGAGTCACATTCGCTGTTTGGCTCCTTTCATTTTATATTATAATAGAATCTGTGCTGATGCCCATGTGCACACACACACACACACACACACACACACACACACACACACACACACACGCAAACACACAAACACAGGCAGGCTAGTTGTATCTGTCTTACTTCTGCTGCCTGTTTCAGCCTCTGTTTTGTGACCATGTGAACCTGGTGTTCAGGAGCAGCCTGGGGGTTTGTTTCCTGCTGCATGAAACTGTAGAAGGTGCTGCTCAAGACGCCTTTCGATGCCCCCATCATCATAAGACAGTCTCACTTTAAACAGAAGGTGATTAGGTCATCCTCCTTGTTTACTTTACTTAAAAAATGCAATAATGAAAAGCTCAGCATGCGAGCTTAAGCCCGTGAAAACTGCATAAAAATAATCATCACTGAGCCACGTTCGTGCATCTCAAGGACATTTCACAGATGAATGGATATTAACAGCAGAAAGGCTCTTGTCCTTTTCAGAATAATTAATTACACAAACTCTGAGTGAATACTCCCACAGCATTTTTTTGGACTTTCACTTGAATCCCGAATCCTGTTTTCTTAAAACTAAAGAAAATGACAGCACTTCTTCAGATTTGGTTTCCTCTTTAATTATTTTGCAATAAACACCACAATATCATTACATTATGATTACATATGGTGTCTTTGTCTCTGCATGGGGATGTGAAGCTGAAGGCTGGTCTATTGTCCATTTCATTATTAAGAAGCAGCAGAGCAGAGTGACAGCAGGTAATTGTCTGGTTATTGTCCTTCATCAATAATGTGAAGTCCGGCCTGTCAAATGAAAGTTCATTTAAAGCCGTTCATGACTGAAAATAGTGCACCATATTTAATTCACCATTCATATTTCTTCCAAAATGTAATAAATGCATTATTTAAAATTTGCTCCATGTTGCAATGTATTATTAGAAATTTAAATGCCTAATTTACAAGGGATTTTTGCCTTTTTCTTAATATTTGAAATCCAATCCAAGTCCAGAAGACACCTTATGAAATATAAAAAGTATATTATATTATATTATATTATATTGTATTATATTATATTATATTATATTATATTATATTATATTAGGCACTAGGGTGTCTAAAATCCTTCCGCCTGACGGACTGACTGAGCCGCTGCACCCTCCCCAGCGCTGTGTGTCCTGCCGCTTACAGTACAGTTCCGAGCATCTGCTGCCGCTTGAGCTCCAGCATCTGTTTCAATGTGTGAGCGCTGCACGCTGGGATCTCCTACCGATGCGTTCAACCTAATGTGACACTCTGGTTCGACCTAGACAGCGGCTGAAACAATGGGGGCGTTTTCGCTGGTGTTGGGGATTTTACAATATGCGGGACTTTATGTTCAACTTACCGCGGCTCTGAGCGTCGGGGAGGCGGACAATCACATCACTGGACACGGTGAGTTGGGCTGCATCTGTTCTCTCCCTGACTGCAAATACAAGCTCCAGAAATTCGAATAAAGGGTGGGGTGGAGTGCTTATGACCATTCATTTTTGATTACATTTTTATTAATAACATGATGGTTTCAAGTGTTTTTATATGGAAGTTCCAGAAAGTTAGATGGAAGATTGTGTAAAGCCTATATGGCACTTACAAACTGTACATCATCATCATCATCATCATCATCATCATCATCATCATCATCGTCATTATCATCATCATCGTCATTATCATCATCTTGACAGGTTCATGAAACTTTGTTTTCTAATTATCATTAAACATCAAACAGAAAAAAGGGCAAAAGATAGACGTCATGCAGTTAAATAAAATCAATTTAGAATTGGGAAGTATTAAGAATTAAATGTCATCACAGAATCTGCAGTTTGTTGAAAGAGTGTCAGACTATAAACCATAACTGGAATTTTCTAATTAAAAGGAGGCAAACAGCTTGAAATCAGCCCAAAATGTATTCATGATCGTGGACATATGGTAACATTTTACCCCAAATATGTAACAGCTGGAGTTTATGAGACCTCAAAATGCGGAATCACCCTGGAAAAGTCCAGTGAACATAAAAACCTGAAGATACCAGGACTCCATTACTGCAGCGCTACCAGGAAGGTTGAGGGTTCCATCCCAGCCGGGGCCTTCCTGTGTGGAGTTGGCATGATTACTGAGTCCAACAGTCTGTGTGCGTGTGTGTGTGTGTGTGTGTGTGTGTGTGTGTGTGTGTGTGTGTGTGTGTGTGTGTGTGTGTGTGAGCCTGTGTTCTGGTTAACAGGCTGCAGAGCAGAAAGTGGATGGATGCAGGATTCTGTTTTTCAACATTTGATGTGAAATTCGACACTTTTTTTCCACCACAATTTGAAGGCAGCCGAGTAAAAAAAAACCGGAGATGTTTCAGCTTGATGTTGTATATAATTCATTTCAGGCATGGTGAGGCGGTTGAGCATCATTTGCATCCTGTCTGCTAAGAGCCTCTCCCTGCTTTCTTAAACAGAATCGCCCAATAACTTGTGGTCTCCTCAACTCGGCTTCAGCTGGAGAACGTTTAACAAAGCAGCGGTTTCCAATCAATCGGCCGCCCTCAGATAGTTAGAGAAGCAATTAGTAGCATTTACCCCAAAGAGGCTTAAATTAAATTGGCTAATTGTTGTGTCGTAGCGTGTTGTCGTTGAGTCTCCGCGGGCGATGATGATGATGATGAGGGCCACGTGTGGCTTCATCAACAGCTGCACGAGATGCGGCGGCACTCTTTAGCAATGCAAAGCAGACCATCTTCTTCAGATTGGGGGGGGGTCTTCTGTCAGTCCTCATCCTGGTGTCCCAGTAATGAGGACAGCCAGCCCAGACAGTTTGCGTTGGCTCCCAGTGCAATGGAGGTCTGACTGGGAGGGATGAGGGGGGGGTTGGGGGGGTACCAGATGGATGGATGGATGGTGCAGTCACCCTGGAGGCGGCCCAGCACGGTGGGGCAGGGAAAGTTTCACAGGTTGTGGGTAATGTTTAAACATGAGGGTGCAGCTGCGCCCCCTGCTGGTGCAGTACCCCCCCATTAACTGAACTTTTGTCCTGCTAATGTGCCTCCACATGAATAATAAATGCTCTTAATCTCGAGCCTGACGTCACCTTTGTTAGTCAACGCAGCCCGGCGCTGGTGAAATGTCGCTGCCGACCGGAAGAAACCAGAGAAATAACCTCTGGGTCGCGCGTCCCCGGGGCCATCAAGATTCAGCCCGCGTCCGTCCGGGCGCCTTTCTTATTTCATTACTTTAACTTCCTCTTATTTCCCAGAAGAGGCTCCTCTCTGTTGATTCTGAAACAAATTCATTCTTTCAAAATTGCCCGTTTTGCTTCGGCGTTATTGCGCTTGCACACCACATCTCCGGCGACCGAAGCCCGCGCTGACGTCTCCTAGCAACGCAAATAAGTCTGATCAATTATTAATGTCTGTAAATCTGACTCATTTTTGCGCATTTTTTTTCCCAAAGAGAATGCAGTTATGAGATTAATAATCAAACTGATGAAATCTGCCCTCCAAATAGGGGTTTTTTCTCGTTGGGCACGCACCTATTTTTCTCTTCGTATTTCCTCGTTGGCGTGCAGGATTAAATCTATTAGAGATTAAGATGAATGTCTGCAGCAGGTGGCTTTATTACAGGAGCATCTTTTCTTTCCCGCTCTTCCCTTCGGGTCTCCCTGATTATTACAGTAGTTCATCACTTTAGTGAAACACCTCTCCCTGCAGGGCTCCGGCTCTGCTCAGGTATTTACCTTCGCCTCAGCGTTAAGCCGCGTTTTCATGTCTCAGCGTTTACTGTTTCTATTTTTTACTTCTCATTTACGCCGCTCTGAGCGAATGACCTGGATTTTGCCATGAAGGAGAGGCGTTTGAAACCCGCAGCCTCTTTTTCTCCTCCGCTCTAAGGAGCCATGGCACAAAAAAAAAAAAAAAAAAAATCACTGATCTGGTCTGGCCTTGTTTACAGTCCGGAGCCTCTCTGGCCGCTTCGGGAAAACCTGGATTATAACAGGGAGAAACCACGAGCAGGACCTGACTCACATGTGTGGAAGGAAAACAACAACAACAAAGGAACACAATGACAGTAATAGAATTACAGCCTGGTGATGCTGCTGCTCTTGTGTTATTGTTGGGACTCTTCGTTGCTATCTGGTTATTTTAGATCCTCGTAAAGATAAAGATCGTAAATAAGTACTTTGGGTATGAGGTACCAGTTGTCGGATCTCTGCTGGCATTCACAGTTGACCTCGGTAATCGTCGCGTTCATTTACCTCAACAGTAAACGTATGTCCGGCCGCCGCGTCAACGCCTGCGTGTGTCTGCGGTAAAGTGAGGGCCAAGGGTGGGACGCGCTGCCCGAGCCCACGTGTGTGTTATCGTGAGTGCTGCACACTTTTGGAAACTGTTCTGCATGAGCGCAGCAGTAAATGTAGCAGCCAGAAGAGACGCGCGAAGACAAATCACCGGAATATCGGCCGACAGCTCCGAGGCGCTGCGGCGTTTCTTTTGTTTCGTTTTTTTTCCCCCCGCCGCTGGCCTTCGCACGCTGGCCGAGGCGATCAACCTCCCCACCTGAATTCGCCGCCGCGGGACCCTCTGCGCCGTCCGTGGATGTTCTCCAAGCGTACGCGTCGACTCCGAGAGAAGGAGCTGACGGGGTGGAGCGGCCTCTCACTCATGTTAATAAGCTCGGTGTAATTCCGTCCTCCTCCAACAGCTCGGGCCCGAGCGGAGCGCCGATCGATGGATTGACCTCAGGCTACCTCTCAGGCTCGATTCATCCCTCACTCCCACTCTACTGAAGGAGTTATTTAAGAGCACAGCCATTTGTGTTCCTTACATTTAAACCTCCTGTCTTCTGGCTTTTTCTCTCGTATTTCCCCCCTTTTTCATTTTTAATGAGTCATTGGTGGACGGCGAGCTGCTGCCTCCGCGTCGCCGTGGCCTGGTTTCTGTTACTCCTCTAAAAATACGGTCAACATGCCACAGAGGCCCTTTTTAAAAATGCATGTACTGTAGTTACATTTTTAACCCGGCCCGCTCACGCCTCTTCTTTAGTCGGGATCTATACGTAGCAGCGGCCGGGTCGGGCCGACGCCGCCGGCTCGGCTCTTATAAATGAGACAGGCCGTCTCGGCGGGAGTCGATATTCACAGCAGGAAGGTTTCCTATCATCTCTCCTGCGGCGCGGTCGGCTTTTGTGTTGATTTAGCATTTTGGCGGGGTTATGGGATTGATTTCTGGTGACTGAGATGTGATTAAAGTCGGCATACGGTCCGCCGAGCAGGCCCCGACAGGAGCCGTGGGGGTGGGGGTGGGGGTGGGGGGGGGGGGGGGGTCCTCACAGGGAGGACGAACCGAACGACTGCAGGGAAACGGAGGACGTCTGCTCCAATCAATGCGGACAAAAGAGGCGCAGCGGGGTTTGAAAGCTGCCTCCATGCACGTTTTCTCGCTGGTGGCCAATCGTACGTATCTGGACGGCCGGAATGAGAGGGTTTGAGAGGGAACCAGCTCAATGAAACTGAATATTTAAAGGGCTGAAACGCCGTTATCGAGGGTCGAGCGGTTTAATTAGATAGAGAAAGCTGAGTTTGACCTGATTAGCCATGTTTACTGGCCTGTGCTGTGGTTCTCTCATTTAAATCAGAAGCCAGCGTGGCTGATCGGGCAGTTCTGAATATTAAAATCATGCTTAGAAAACACAGTTTCTTCCAAGATATTAAAGCCACTACAAACTTTAATTTCAACTAAGTATTCATTGTAGCATTCTGGTTATTGGCTTGTTGCTCTACAGAAGCAAATAGGTCCTCTGAACTGCTCTTCAGTCCATATTTATTAAGCTTCAACCCTCCAAACAAGCAACAGTGGTCAGAAAAACTCTTTTTTTAACTGGAAGAAACCTTGATCAGGACCAGGCTCATACCAAGAGCATTGGTAGAGGCACACTTATACGCATCAAAATCGTGAGAGTGTCAGAGCTAAATTTGTGACACAGACTGATGAACAGCGAAGTCTTCTGGGTCAAAGGTGTCACCTACTTCCTGAATTATTCCAGTTTGTAGCACATTTGTTGTCTGTCTCTGCAGTTCTTCACCTCGTTTTCCCTCTTTGGTTCTCACCTCTTGGATCCTCTCTCTCCTCCCTTTTGCCCTCTCCCCGTCGTCTCCATCCCTCTTTCATATCCTCTTCCTGACAAATGAGGCCAGCGCCCGACTTCCCGCCGCGCTGCATCAAGGGCAGCCGTCCTCGGGGCCCGGTCAGGAAATGACTCCAGAGCCCTCTCCTGCGCTCCTCCTCACATCTTCCCATCTATTACAGCCTCGGTTTCAGACCAGGACGGCCGGGCGTTAGTCACGGTTTCCTGCCTGCGCTCACCAGGTCCGAACAGACTCCTGCCAGGACAATTGACCATCCAGGAGGAACCGGGTTCTCTTTTCCCATTTGATGAAACCGTCACGCGGCTTCATCACCCGCAGCCACCCAACGGATCAAATGAACAATTCCCACCCAGCAATTCACATCCAAAGCCAGACTGGGAGGCTCCCAAACTCAGCACTGATCAAGCCGTTTAAATCTTTTTGCAGTCTTGCATCTTCCTGGACCGCAGAGATCAGAAACAGATGGAGATGCCACCCCCCCCCCCAACCCCCGAAGCGCCCTCTGACTCCTCTCTTTTCTCCTCTTCCAGCTCTCTTTACAGAGGTGCCACGCGACATCACAACACGGAGCGGCAACGACGTGGAGATGGCGTGTTCCTTCCGCGGGGCGGGCTCCCCCTCCTCCCTGGAGATCCAGTGGTGGTACATCAAGGACCACCAGGACTGGCAGCAGAAGCCTCCGCAGATCACTAATAATGTAAGCCATCAGGGAAAACAGCTGGGAGTGGGAAGTTCAGCGGAATAAATGGGGAAAAAGATAAAACTGAGGCTTGGTTAGACATTATGATGCACATTTAACAGCTTCTCAGCGTCGTGTTTTTGCATTTACTCACAATTTTGATAATGTATTCTTATTTAAATCATTTTTTTATGCTTATAAAATCCATTCTCAGTTGCTCAGTTCCTGTTTTTAGCCTTCAGTGATTGGTTGGAGCTGCTTGGACAGAATCTGAAGCTTTCTGTATAAATCAGAAATGCAATATTATCCATGGCAGAGAGCCGCGGGCGCAGAAATGAAAGGATAATTGATGATTAGCATTTGCCTGCAATGGAGGAACAGGTTGACTCGCTCCCATGATGTGGGAACCCGGGCTCCCCTGTCGTTCCTGCAGGAGCTATAATTGGCACAGAGAGGAATAAACTTTGAAAAACTCTGTCTGCTCCATGCATAATTCATTCTTACGCCTGAAAGAATACCCCAGCGCTGCAGCGTACACCTTCGGCGGTCTCCTGCTCAGAGGAGGCTGAGCTGGTTGCTGCGGCCCGTGTGCGCACTCCTGCACATTTCAGCACGCACCTGTAAGCATGCACAAACAAGCACAAGGCTCAAAGAGAAGAGGATGAAAACCTTTTATCCACCGGCACGCTGCGCCGTGGCATTATGCCTGCAAAATGCTGCCTTTTGAGAATTTTTTTTTATGTCTCTAACGCATCTTTAATTTCTCTGCAGATGGTTTTACCGCAGGAGGAAACGTCCAGAGATGCCACTAAAATTAGCGTGAGTGTGTCTTAGAAAGCTTAGAGACAAACTAAAGCTTATGTATTCAACAGTCACATTACTATGGCAGCTGCGGTGCAGGAAACTCTATTGATATGAGCACAATTATTTTTTTAATCAAAGACATATGGCACTGCCAACAACAGAGAATGATGATTTAAAAAAAAGTGTCCTTCAGTCGCTGAAGCCCTGACTTTTTGTTTTGCGTTTGACTCAAGAGGCTTCGTAGATGATGCAGAGGAGGAAAGTCTTCCGTCTTTGTTTACAGAAACGATAGAATTTACAATAGCACAGCGTTTAAATCTAGGAAAAGACAAAGCTTGTGCAACAATTTCCAAAACCTCAGGCTATAAGGATGAATAATATATTCTTAATAAATCACCCTGTACTTGATTGTTATTCTTGTTTTCCTGAAAACAGAAAGCTGTTTGCAACTTTCACATAAAGAACGAGAAAAAAGTTGAGTTTAATTTGACACGTTAATGCAATCCATTCTGAGCTTCATTGTGTTGAACGGCAGGTTGTCATATTTAGGTTACATGGCGACATCTAGTGGCGAGAATCCGGCATAATATAGAATGATATAATATAATATTTTCAGTCCAAAGGTTTTGTTTTTGTGAGTATATTCGGAATCATTCACTGGAATTTGAGCGTTTTAATTGTGATTACGTATTGCTGAAACATCCAGGCTACCGTCATGAGGATGAAGCAGGTTAGAGTTGCACACGCTGGACCTCTGATTAATGAATCTCCTCCAGGTGGTCAAAGTGGCTGGAGGCAACATCTCACACAAGCTCCGCCTCTCCAGTGTCAAACCCTCAGACGAGGGCACGTACGAGTGTCGGGTCATCGACTTCAGCAACGCCGTGGCGCAGTACCACCGCGTCCGTGCTCACCTCCAGGTGGAGCCTGACAGCAGTCAGGGGTTGGCCGGGGTCAAGCAGCGGGAGACGGGGCTCCAGTCACGGGGAAGCCATCAGCAGGCGGAAGGCCGGGAGCTGATGAGATCCGCCCGCAGCACCTCTGACTGTACTGACAGCTGCACGCTGTAGAGTTCGCGACGTTTCCCCGAGGAACGGTCGTCGCGGAGGCCTCACGTCCACTCGGACCCTGCGTCTGTCCCTGTGTCTGTCCTCGCTTTCACTGTCTGGGTTCCAGTGCTGCTGAGCACCTGTACATGGCATGATTTTATCACTACTACATGCGTAGTGTTTTTGTTGCTTTTAATGCCCCCCTCCCCCGTTTGCATTCATTTGTGTTAAATTGATGCCTGTCTTGGTTTTATCAGAAAAGGAGGAAAAAGAGCTCTGAAAAGAAACAAATAGTTCAAGAACACACAGACATTATTTTCTTTTTCTTTGTTTCCTTTGCTCTGTGTTGATCATGACTCAAATATCAAATATAAGATGTAAGTCTTTAATGTGTGTAGTTCATTTAATGATGCACATTGTAAATGTTGTTTGCATCATGTGCTCATGTTTGCTCTATGCTATTTAACCAAACCACGTTAAGCGGCACTATAGTATATTTATATTGTATATTTTCATCATTTCTGAGTCTTTCTGTATCTGAATCTGAATCATGTTCTCTGTCTTTCTTCTAAGTGCTGCTGTTTGGAATCTGTTTTATTAAACACGCTTTATTTGAAATGATGTTTCTGTGCATTCATTTCCTGAACTAGTTCACTGCTGCCTGCGGCCAGAAGGCGGCAGCAAAATTGCCTCAACCGAGCAGCGCTTTAGCACATGGTTAAAGTACGTATGTGCTGCGGCCTTTCATTAGCTCTGCAAGTATCAAATAAACCAACATGATGATACAGGTTCACTGTGTGTGTTTTTTTAGTGGTAATCTGTTAGACGTTAATGCAATCTGTTAAACATTTTGTGCCAGCAGGTGTTGAACCATAAAAAGCAGCAGGAGACAGTCTCCTACTCCAAATAAAGCATTTTAATAGGGGTGGAAGCACAAGATTTCTTACATTATCATGAAAAATAGACACATATGATGATGATGATGTGTACCAACACTTAAAATATATATGAATATATATGCCTATATCTATATTATGTTGAACTTTCTGTTTATAGTTCTGTTTAGTTATATTAAAATATTATCTCTGAAGTCACGCGAGGTTGTGGAATGGAATTCAATTACAAAAAGATCTATTTTCTATTTTCGCTGTTCTCCAGATTGAGTTTGTTCGGACAGTCTATTCTTAATTCTCACCACTAGAGGACGTCAAATGCCCTGGCTGCTCCAAACAAGGATTATTTTATGACTTGAGATTTCCGGTTGAAAATTTCATTTCCCAATAATGACATTTCTGAATCCTTTGATGTGAGACAACTTGTTGCTATCAAAGTCGACCAGTAGCTTCCTCATCCCGGAGTGGTTGGGCGTGAAGTAGATTTTCACCTTGGCGTCTTCACCAGGGCCTACACATGAGTCCAGCCTGCAGGGTAAATAAGTAAACATTACATCTCTGTGCATGCACAGACAATCAGTCACACCTGACAAAGCAGTCATTGCAGAACAAGAACCCTTTCATTTGGAGCAAACAAAAGCAATGACCGTGAAACGGCCTCACGCTTCGCTCCTGCATGCAACAATGTGAATGTGGCAAACCTCTCGGAGATGATGCGTCCCCCGGTGAGGTTGGCCCCCTCGATGCTGAAGCAGCAGTCCTGCAGCGGCTCTGGCAGAGGGTTCTGCAGGGTGATCTCTGCGGCCAGCCTCCGGTTTTGCTTGGGTTCCCCCAGGATCTGCGGGACACAGCCGACGCCCTTTTCAGCGAGCAGGTTCGCGCGTGCGTCCGAGCTCCCTTTGCCTCTGTACGTACCCGAACTTTGATTTCCGGGTCCTTCAGGACGATGTTTCGGACCGCCAACACCGGTTCTCTGGTGCTGTAGTCCAACAAGAGGGCCGCCAGGCGGATTAAGCTGTCGTCGGTGAGCTGGTCGCCATACTTGGAGTAGTTCAGCCTCAGGGGAACCTTCCTCTCTGGGTGAACACACACAACATGCTGAATATTGAACGAGAGCCTTCAGACGCCATCGCCTGCCACTTGACCGACCTCCTCCTGGAGCCAGCTGGACGTTGAGCAGGTCTTTGAAGCCGCAGTTTCCCCCGATGCGGCCGCTGTAGGACGCCGCGCAGGAGCCAAACACCAGGCGACACTTCCTCTCGCTGGGTGTGTTGTTGGTGACCACGGCGAACACGTCGAAATCGCAGCCCTTCCTCACGTCTGTCCCCACCTTGATGGCGACGTGCAGGCCCTGGTTCTGCTGCTGCTGGAGCAGCTTGTTTTGGTGGTTGGCCTTCTTGAAAACCTCGCGCTCTTCGTCAGAGCCTGGAAAATGAGGGCGTTAAATTACGGCTTCAAAAACAAACCGAAAAAAAAACAAAAACAAAAAAACCCATCTTACCTTCGGGGTACTTGTAGAGGTGAGTGATGTCCTCCCTGACGTCGCTGTCCACACTCTTTGTGCTGATCTTCTGGCCCACGAAGGTGGTGGTGTTGACCCTGGACGTGCTGCCGTCCTTCTTCTGCATCGTGGTGTTGACGTCGGCGTTGACCTCGGCGAAGACGAATGGGGCATCGTACTTGAGAAGCAGCTCCCCGTTTTTGATGGCCTTCACAGGGACGGGACCGCAGCAGTACACGCCTGAAGCGGGTCAGCGATCAGGCCATGTTAACAGGTGCTTCCTTCGTCTGAGCGACCCCCCCGACCTCCCGCCCCCCCCACCCTGGTGGCGTCGGTGCATCATGTTTGTTACCGTCGCTCTTTTCCTGAGGCGTCGGGTCGCTGGCCTGCCAGCCGTTAAACTCTGGCTTCAGGTCAGGTCTGGTCATCCAGCCCTCCACCCAGCAGTGGTAGTTCCTACACCCAGAAGCAGAACCTCTGTTTGGCTGCGCGCCAGTCAGCGCCGTGTCGGCATCGGGACCTCATACCAGATCATTTCTCTGGACTGAATCAGGTCTCCGTTTTCGTTGATGTAGCGCTCAATCACCAGGTTCCCGTTGGTGTCGTGGGCTGATGCGTAGTTGGTGACCACTCTGCAGGGGATGCCCAGGGCTCTGGAGACTGACGGGACCCAAAGACGGCCATGAGACGCGTCCGCCCTCCGGCGAGATCAGGTGAGCAGTCCTACCTGTGCAGGCCACGGCAGCAAACACCCAGCACTGCCCGTAGCGGACAGGCTGACAGGCTTGCGTGTCCCATTTCTTCAGGATTTCCACGCTGCCCCTCCAGAACAGGGGGCTGACACCTCCCTCGTAGCCGTCCGTCCACTTTCCCAGCAACACCCCTTTATCGTCGTTGCAGTTCACCTGAGATGAGCGAGAAAAGGTCCAGAGCGTCTTTAAACTGACAAGGTCGGCGCCCTTTCCTTGAGGAGCGAGGGGCGTACCCTACCATGGCGCTAAGCACTCGGGACACGTAGATGGGATTTCTCCTTCCTGAGCAGTCTTTGCCAGGGTTCCTCAGGTATTTGGGATTCATGTCCAGTATCCTCAAACAGATGTCCAGGATTCCACTTTCAAACTGTCACAAAAACATAGTGCTGATTAGCTGTTTATCCACCCTGCTAGAGTGGCCCAACAAGCCACGATCTGCTGCTACCAGAGACAGAACTGTATCAAGACTGAGAATTCAGTCTATAAACCTCCCTGATGGATTCTTAGCAGCTGCCGCATGTTTGCAGCCGTTAGACCCCGTAAATCACCGAAAGAGTCCCAGTTGGTGTTTTTAAGCTGAACCCATAAATTGGGTGAGGAAGGACGTTTTGATGTTATCAGAAAGTGATGACCCCACCCTGGCACAGAGCCGGGGCTGGCCGGCGCGAGTTAGCAATGAGGCGAGGCTGGCTGAGTGAGTGTTGCTGTTGGTACCTGGCCAAAGTTCCAGGCCAGGGGTACGGGATACTTGTAGGTTCCTCGGAAGATGATCCCATCCTGAGATAACACGTACTCCTCCAAGCTCCGCTCATTGTCCATGTACACCACATCTCCTGTTAAACCACAGGCCACAACAGATAACCTAATTAAATGTTTACAGGACCAGCATGAGAGGAAAAAAAACACATCTGTCCATTTATTATGTAGTTATAAACAGGTTATTATGCGCTAACAAACAGGAGGCGGAGCCTAGCAGAAGATTTTTTTAAAAAATCACCTTGTTTGAATTAGTTACATAACGTAATATATCAATCACTGTCAACTTCAGGGCGACCTCAGCTGCCCAATAATAATTGTCAACAGGGTAAAAATAGCTCTTATTGTAAAGCCACCCTGGAATGTATTCATCAGAGGCGCTTGACATGTGATATGTTTACGCACCTGGACACCAGGGGTTAAAGAGCAGGATGAAGTCGATCCTGGCCGACTGGCCCAGGCTCAGGCTGTAGCGGCCTATGGGTGCGTCGGGGGCAGAGCAGATGGACAGGGCCACCGTGTCCCCGGGGGGGCTTTTGGTGGCGGCGCTCCAGCGGGAGGGGTTGATATCGGCAGACAGACCAAAGGCAGCCCTGGTGCCGTACCGCTCGGAGGGCTGGGGACCTGCGTGGAATGGGGAAGAGCTGACATCGGCTACACGGGGGGGAATCACTTGCACGCAGAGGGAATGGAAACGCTGTGTTTTTCCCCCAAACCCATCTAAATTTAGCTCAGATATCTCTGGACTCTCAAGCGTGGACAGCGCCCTCACCCTGACATCAAGAGACCTTCGCTCAAACTGCATAACGATCAACTTCAGCCCAGAAGGGAGACCCTTGGGGCGGGTCTTATCTCTGACCGTACATACTTTCCTGTTGGAAGGCAACACTTCCTGTTAAAGCAGCTAGCTGGAACTGTGGCCTTATCTCATGTTGCAATGTAGCGCGAACAACACTGGAGAACTGTGGCTTTTGGTGAGCCCGCCAACAAAAATATATGTTTCAGGCAGACATCAGAAACAGTAGGGAGGTTCGTGATGGGGATTCCATGGCTCATTTAAAAAAAAAGCAAGACATCAGAGCAGAGGGGAAATCACTTCCTTTCCCTTTTAAGGAGCATTCCCCAAACTTTCCCCTCTTTAAAATCACAGCAGGCAGAATAGCAGGGTCTGTTCCTGGCTGTTCCTCAGCCCAAAGTTCATCTTCAGGATCAGCTCATGCTGTTTTCACGCAAATGAAAGCAAATCCCCGGAATTCTAAAATTCCAGAGTTCTGAAGGAGGAGCACCTGTTTCTGCGACGCATTCCAGAGCGCTGAGTCCCGGCTGGTAGGACCCAGAGCGAAGGTGCAGGCTGATGGAGAACGGCTGTCCTCTCCTCACGATCAAGCGGTCTAGGCCGTTGAGATCCGTGCGGTGTTCCACGTTGTTGTACTCGCACTCCAGGTCACAGCGGTCGATATCCAGAGCTGCACAAGAGCAGGCAGAGAGGCTGAGTTTCCATTCATTAGGGATGATATATCATGATTACAGGACAGGTCTGCATCAACACTCACACGGTTTTGAATTGCATAAATGTGGATGCCACATGTGCGTTTAAGGCCGTAATCATTATGTCATCGTCTTTCTTCTTTTTTAATGTGCGTGTTTATAAGTTGGCAGAATTCACATCAGATGCCGATAACACATTCTACAAATGACGTGTCGCCTGAGTGAGAAAGCCCTGGAGCTAAAGGCTTACCAAACATGGCACAATGAGACCAAATATTTGTAATGTATTAGTAGTTCTGGAAGTTTAAATGAAACCCACTGGTGGAGCCTCGCAGCCATTTATGGTTACAGTAATGGTGCTACCGAGAGTTGACTGCAGACAGAGAGCAGCTCCCTGTTCCCAGAGATGTTTTGAAGGATTCCCACCCTGTAACGTCCTGTTTGCTTTGGTCCCCACAGACACTTTCACAGACATGCAGCCCTGTAACACGTCAGGAGGTTAACCTCTCGCCTGCAGCAGGCCAGGGCACCGAGGCCGAGCCAGAACTGAACAAACACAGACTGAGCTGCGGCAGCATTAAGGCGAGGCTGATTCTGACCTGAGTGCTGAAAACAAGGCTTTTTATATAATCACAGGAAATATCCTGATACCCCTCTGGTGTGAGCACAGCTGGGAATCGTATTTGGAGGATTTTTAGTCTTTGTCAGCCTGACTGAGCTTTGATCCGTGCTAACTTCTTAGCTGCTGTTTTAACAGGTTACCACACGAACGAGTCAATGTAGATGAAACACAGCCCAGTAAACTGATGCTCAGCTTGTTAAAACCAGCAGCGAGTGTAATAACACATGGATTTGCAATCAGAAAGCTTCAGAAAAATGCACTAATGGTCAGTGATGTCATCTTTTATGCAGTGATTCCAGACGTTTGCACAACTGAGATCAGAGAAAACTCTTTTGGAATTTCCCGTAGCCGTGCAGAACAATGATGGAGGGGGAAATGTATGTGCAAAGCATCGGCCTCAACCTTTTACGACTTCACATACAGCAAGGTTCTTCCTGACAGGGGTCCGAGTGTGCCTGAACCTTCGGGGAATAAAAATAACGTGGATGTGTCAACAGGATGCGAGCAGGTAAAGTAAACACCGGCTCAAACCCGGAAAAATAAGCAGGCTTCTGTTCCATGAGTTTTCAGGTTGACGCCCGTGCTGACGGTGCTCAGTTTTCTGGTACCTGCTCTGTGAAGCGGTAAGAAGCAAGCAAGCAGCGGGGCACTGATTCATCCGTGTTTGTCCTTCACGCGTCAGTGAGGGCGACTGACTAAGGGCAGACAGGCTGGTCCCTCAAACACGCCTGCAGAGGAAAATACTGCAAACAAGTGGCTTTTCTGCAGGTCTGCCCCTGAGGTCAAAGCCCCCCCCCACCCGTCTTCTTTAAGCGTTGCAGTAAATGCAGAATGGCGTGCGTGTGCACGTGTGTGTGGAGATGCAAAGATAGCAGCAGTTAATTCCTGCGGGTGGCCAGCTGCTCTCGGCGGCCATTGAAACATGTTCAAGCTCCGAGCAACGCGAAGGCGAGACAGAAGCATTTTTAAGAAGCG
This sequence comes from Lagocephalus sceleratus, assembly GCA_911728415.1. NCBI lineage: Eukaryota > Metazoa > Chordata > Actinopteri > Tetraodontiformes > Tetraodontidae > Lagocephalus > Lagocephalus sceleratus. The sequence continues at coordinate 9,906,795 of CAJVRN010000011.1, read as the reverse complement.
CGACTTCAGGTCTCTGACCTCTTAACTCCTGCAGGGGTGACACGGGTTCAAAGTGGGTGATGATAAGAGCACAGAGCTGCGAGGTTTGGAAATGTTTCAGAAGAAATTTTTTACAAAAAAGAAAAAAAAAGTTTGCATTTATTGTTATTTAAAGCAGTTTAATGACTGAAAATGTTAATTCAAATAATTAAAAGCTACTTTTACACTGTTACCCAACAGGATTGACTCTAGATTCCTGAACTGAGAGCTGGACTGTTTTAAATCATGAAGGAGTCAGAGAAGAACTCACCTTCCGTCATGACTGCTGCGCTGTTCTTTCACACTTTTCTGCAACTCTCCGGCTCAGACAGGCAAAGTTATTTCATCACTGCCGGCCGTTATCTCAGCTATTTGTAGCCCTCCTCTCGTCTAGTTGGACTGATTGAGGGAAGGGGCGTGACCTGACCCTCCCCCCAGTGCACGCCTTTTTTCCAGGGAACCTAAACAAGTTGGAGGCTGTCACTGCTGGGCAGAAGCTGTCAAGAACGATGGAGAACCGAATGTTTTCAACCCAACTTATCACCGTCAAACTCAAACACACCCAGATTTTACTCATCAAGAATCAGCATTCACCTGAAAGACCACAATTAAAGAGAGGTGCTGAGGAATGAACTCTAAAGTCAATAAAATTACAAACATGTTGCAGCAAAGTGTGTTCATTAAAAGGTATTATTCATTTAGAAGCACAGAGTCGAACTATAATCCGATGGGACGCAGTCACTCCCCAACTCCCCCAGGCAAAAACACTGCTAACCACAAAGTCCAGACTCTGGCATTACATCAGCAAAGTGGTTCCAGGAATTTGGCCAAAACTGCTCTGTGGGAATTACCGAGTTCCTTTTTTTCCCCGGTCTGTGGCATCGATTTCCAGCAGTCACTCAAGACCACCATTTTGGGGGAGGTTTGAATAAAAAATGGGGGTAGATTGAAAAAAAAAAAAGAATAAATGACAAAAACTGAGAGGAGGGGGAAGGAAAAAAATAAGATTTACTGTACAATGATGGATATGGTTATAAAAAAAAAGACCACAGGCAGATTTTGAGAATGTGGTTACATTTATTATTTAAAAAAATGGTGCAAAAATACACAAAGCAGCTGCAGAAGATTTGTGTTTTTGAATATTAAGCAACATAACAGTCATATCATCAGCTTCATATTAAATTAGTCATTTAACCTTAAAGAAAGGACAAAAAAAGGACCGAGGGTGTTTTAATTTCAGGGCGAACAAGCAAAACCACTTCATTAGGATTGATGAATCTGCACTATATTCATTTTATACAAAGCAGACATTTACAGAGCAGGACATACACACACACCTACACACACACACACCTCTAAAAAAACATGTAATTCCCCTGGGATCAGGATGTGAGACGCATCATTTCACGAGGATTAGTAAATCTGTCACAGGCACACACCCACCCTCTGTATGAATGGCGCAGATTTGCAGCCGATTATGCAAAGCTGCATCAGGTGTGCACGTCAGAGCGCTGAGATTATTTTATTTACAGTGTGATGATGGATTACAGTTTCAAATGTCTCGGTAAGACACCTTCGGGGCGCCTTCTTCTTGGGTCGCTTCCAATTCTGCAGAGGAACGATGGAATCTTCACGTCACGTCGTCTTTCCCAGCGCCCCTGTGTTTCTGGAAACGTGACCAAGGGCTTAAAGGGTGTTTACCTGGTCCCGCGGCTCAAACCACAGTGGATTTTCCAACATTGGCGCTCTGAGCCTGAAACATTCATGAAAACGTGTGAGCGTACAGACAGACTCGGCCTGTTGGCGCTCTCTACTGCACCTTGTCGCAGGGAGGATCTTGTGGTTTAGGCTCAGGCGGAACAGACGGGAGGGGCTCTTCGGGCGTCCCGAGGCATCCTCCGGCGCCACGGACGACCAGTGCCTCCTTGACGGTGACCGTGGAGCCACAGACCGAGCCCGCGTCCTCCGCCTCGCCCCCGATGGCGGAATGGTAGCTGTGGCTGGAGCTGCTGAAGCCGCTCACGCTCTCGCCAGACGACTCGGAACTGTCCACTGCAACCAACCCCAGACGCACAATCAAACCGCTGGGAGCTTCCAAACAGGACCTCGGGGTCTCGGCGCACACTCACATAACAAGTTGTGAACCGCTCCGCCTTGGTCCAGCTCGTCTTCCTCCAGAGCCCCGGGGGACGATACGTATCCTCCCATGCCTCCTGAGGCCACCCTCCTCTTGGGCCCGCACAGGTATCCCACAGGGGACAGAGAGCCAATTCCGGAGGACGAAGAGGAAGAAGAACTGCTCCCTGAGCCAAGAGACTTGGGCCGACCTCCGGGAAGCCCGTCCTCCGAACCGCCATGCGGCGATCCTGCAGAGCAGAGAGGTTTGTGGTCTGCAGGGACTGGGCAAACAATATAAAACAAGCTCCAAACTGATTGGACTACCTCGGCCTATCAGCACCCAGTTGACGGCTCTGTCACTGATGGCGGCGTCGCTGGGCTGGATGTCCATGAAGGGCTTGTTTCCGATCCCCATGAACACTCTCTCCTGCATCCTGATCTCTGATAAACACCCGTGAACTCATCAGCACAGAAGCATCCCTAATGGAACCCCCCGCTTGGGGCCTGGCTCCTACCTCGGTTGTGAACGGCCTGCTCCCACAGGATCCGCTCCAGGTCCCTGGTCCAGGCCTCCTTCGCCTCCCGGCTGCCCGCCTGGAGCGTGTACGTGTCCTGGGTTTTCCTCTTCCTGAACCAGATCTCGAAACACAGGCCGGTGTCGCCGCTGTTTTGGGTCAGGCCGATGTCTGTTGTCTGTTGCAGAGAGGACAGAGGAGTTCAGGTTCGAGGGTCAGGAGTTCAGAAGAGTGTCGACAAGAAGAACTGCCCACAAAGAGGAAAGGTCTGTGGAAAAGATGAGTAAATGTGTTGCAAGACAAACGTGGGCGTCGGATTCATCGGTCGGTTGCATCACTCAGGGTGGTTTTCTATATACATTTGTGGGAGGCGGAGGATATTGCTGTATTTTTCGATCTGAGGGCGTTTGGTTCACCTTAAACGACTGTTTGTAGATATACGTGTCATTCCCAACCTCCGTCTTCCTGGTCTTGCTGAAGAGGACAAGTTCTTGAAAGAGGAAAATGTGACGGAAGCATTTTTTCTTCCTGAACGTGACGAGAAACTCATCCTGGCGTATCAGCTGGCCCTGCTCCTTCAGATTAACCTGCGCAGAATCAAAGCAGACATCAAAGACGATCCGCTGTGACCCCGCCTATAAGCGCAGACAGCGCCCTGTGCTGGACTCTGTGAGTATGACAGGCCTCTGAACCGTATTACGGTGGTCAAGAAACATGTGAAGCCCGTTTTGTGGCTCATTTTTATCATAACACAAAGTGCAAAGGTCTTCTTTGGAAGTTTATAAATGAGATAAAAGTATTTTCTTCTTCCTTTGTCTTAATCTAAAGACATCAGTAGGAGTTTTTGTAAAACAGGACATGTTGAATAAATATTTAAGACACTTTTCTTCCTGAAAGTTGGAGTGAAAAACAGGAAATTCCAGTTAACCATTATTCTGCCCCCGTTCCAGATTAACCATGTTTAAGAGTTTGGATCAAGCCTGAGAAGGGACATGTTAGAACTCTTAACCTTTATTAGACAGGATCATTTAATCAGGCCTGTTGGTCTGTACTTGTTTAGGTACTTTCCTGCTTTCTGAGTCAGTCCTAGGTTTCTCAACACTGATAAAAGCTGACAACCCCAGCAGAGCTCTATGGACAGGTATGTATGGTATGTACTGTAAACTCCTCTACTGAAGGTTCAAAATCCTCCTTTAATATCAATCATGTTGCATTTGTTGTCTTTATTTAACAGAATTAGTTTTCTTCCATCTGCCTTACATCACAGTGCTGGATGGCATCCATGGCTAAGAGGTTGTTGCCGTGGCGAAGCTGGAAATGGATGACCTCCAGAGCGGCCTTGACCTCGGTCATCTCTCTGCTTTGCCGTGGACCACACTCCGCCGTCATGTCCTGCAGCAGCAGGCTGTATTTACTGATCCGCTGCACGGGCTTCAGCAGGTATGACCACAGGTCCATTTTATCGCCCAGTTTCAGCTGCTTTTGCTAAAGCGTGAGAAAAAAAAAGAAAGTCAGTCCGGGGGAGAAGTGGATGGAATTACCAGTCATGCAACGCTGCAGTTGTTGTATGTTCCTGGTCCATCTCATGAGGAAATCTATACATCTGTGTCTTAGACAAAACATCTCCAAACGCTAATGGATCTGGAGAGTGTCACATGGATTGGAAACCAAGGACTTCCCACGCCTTCCAGACACACCTGCACCCAATCCGAGCAATCAGCACCCCTACTTAAAGCCGGCCCAACAGCCGCCCTTTGCCAGATTGTCTTTATTCAACGTGAGACCTTCCAGCAATGTTTTCCTGCCTGGTACTGACCCTGCCTGCTTTGTCTGCCCTCACCTCCTGGCTCTGAGACTCTGCCCACCTCCCGGTAAACCTGACTGCTTTCTGCTCCCGACTCTGAACTCGCCCGGATGTTCTCGGAGCCTTGTGACCACTCTGGTTGCCTGGCTCACCCAACATGCCTTGTTCAGTAAAGCTGAATGACCTGAGTTTGACCATTAACTGTGCTGCCTTTGGGTCGTTGTCTTAGTCCTGAAAGAGGACCGATTGTGCTGAATGATTATCGCTGCAGCTTAAAAATGAGTTCACTGGCTTCATCCCTTGACGCATAAGCCCGCTGAAGTTGGCATTAAGCATTTGATTCATGGAAGCAAATCTGATGTGTTTATTTAACCATTTCCAAACCTCTTCCTCGTGGTCTCCACAGATGTGACCCCTTGGACTCTCACCTTGAAGAAGGACTGTCCGTGACTGATGAAAAGAGCGTCTGACTGTGGTTTGTTCTTGCTGTACAGAGCGTACAAAGCAAAACTCTCTTTCTGAAATAAAAAGGGATAAAAGCATTTGTCAATCACGTTCATAAATTAACTGATTCTCAGTTCTGTGGGTTTTTCAGCATTAAAGTGGTATAAATACAGACCAAGCAAACACTGATCACGACAGGGCAAAAGGCGCATTAACCATGGAGTCAGATCAGACTGAAGAGATTCTCTTCTCCCAGAACATCTACACAGTTGAGTTCACTGGAATCCCTACCACCCAACTGTCAGGAAACAAAGGATCGACCACCAACACAATGATGATAAACAGCAGGGGACACCCCCTGAGGTCACCCATCTGCATCTCAGCAGGCAGCAGCCTGTTTCTCCCTCTATACCGTCTCACTGGTGCATAACTTCACATCTGTCTAATTTGGAGCTTGAAATTCTTGCTAAATTTCCTCCAGCCATTCCAGAGACTTTGTTCAACAGGTCAGGGCAACGTGCCAGTGCTTGCTGTGGTCTACTGTTTGTTTGGAGTAGAGAGTTTGTGCCCAGAAGCAAAGGGATTGATCTAAGTACTGCCCAGCAGGATGACGGCAGTCAAACATTTTCAGCCAAGTTGTGTTTCACCTACGTGCCGTAAGAAGCAGCGTCCGACTCTGAAGGGTTCGTTCACGCAGCTCTCCAGCTCATTCAGGAAGTGATGCTGGTGGAAGTCGTGGAGCTTTTCTAAATTGCCGAAGATGATCCCCCTCTGGCCCCTGAGGTCTTGAGGGACGTCGGCCCTCTCCAGTTCGGAGAAGTAGTGCTCTCGAACGTAGCCCAGCGCGCTCACATACTCCCTCTCTGTGGTCAGCAGCTCCTCCATGATCTTCTGCAGTTTCCTGCTCCACGGACACGACATGATTTTTACGTTCAGCGCGTCTCTTTCAACAAGACTCACAGCTACTTACACGTTATTTCCACTGTTTCCTGTAGCCGTGGCCGACGTCTCCAGGGTCAGATCTCGATGGGTCTTGCTGAAAGCTGCGCGTCCCCCGGTGTACTCGTCCCCGCCCTCGCTCTTGGATCTCAGGTGTCCCGACACGTGACTGTCGTTGTGGCCGGGATGCTGGTCGAGCTGCAGCGGTTGCGTCCCACTTTGGCAGTGTTTGTTTCGTACGTTTAATGGTAAAAAGCTGCTCGGTGACCGGATGCCCGCTTGTGACCCTTCGCTCAGGGAGCGGCCCAGATGTTGGCGTTCCGGAAGGCCGCCGCCCCCTCCCACCGGGTCCACGGTCCTCAGATCTGCCTCGCTGTAATGCTCCCTAGGCCTCCAGTTATTTTGTGGAACTGCACCCTGGAGCGTGGGGTGAGGTAAATTTCCTGTCAGCTCTGGCTTCAAATACTGGTGGAGGTTTGGGACAGTGGTTCCTTCTCCTCCTTCGTGCTGGCAGGCTTTGACGTCCTCCTTCCGACAGTTCTCCTGCCGACCTTCACTCCCTTTCTCCGTCTTCGGCACTCCTCCGTCCTCGGGTTGAGGGTGCGCAGCTGTGGCCTGTTGGATCTCCTCCTTCTCGAAAAACCTCTTGCTTTTCCGCGTCTTGTCGAGGTGCTGCCTGAGCTGCTGGCACTGCACCCAGGCCGCATTCCACACTTTCATTGCCCCCGTGGCCCCGGAGCCCACGGCGCAGGCCTTGGCTTTCACGGCCTGGAAGTTCAGGGTGGAGAATTCGCCACCTAATCTCTCTTCGTACATCTGAAGGGCGCTCCGAGTTGAAGCTGAGCAGCACCTCTGCTCTGCCTTCTCCAAAAAATGACTGCATTCCTTGGCCAGGGCAGATGCCTAGAGAGAGGGGGGGCATGAAGACCTTGAAGTTAGAGAAGAGAGACTGAAGGAAGGGTGAGCGATGCTAAAACACGAACCTGTTCGCAGAAGCTGTGCACGTGCAGAAGTGTTTCCAGCTCTTTGTGTCTCTGTTCTGCGCGCAGTATAAAGTCATCAATATCAGATTTAAAGGTTCTGACCAGAGTCCCAAAAATGTCTGTCGCAGGGCCCGAGTAACCCAAGCCAACAATTTCCTCAGCCTCCGTGACCAGGGTCAACGCGTACCGCTGCTTCCCCTGAAACGAAGAATATGATGTCAAGTGGGACTCGTCACAGTTCACAACCCGCCAGTGACGGTAAAACAGTGATTTACTGTAAAGGTTTGAGACTTTGGGGAAATGTGGGGAACAGCGCTGGTAAAAGAAGTGGAATGCTTTTAAATCCCTGTTGCTGCCTCACCTTGGCCTGAGTGAGGAACAGATCGTAGTGCTGCAGGGCCTTCTCGGCGCTCACCAGGGAGTCTGCTGCGTCGGAGTCCTTCAGCATCTGCTCACCCTCTGAGTTCATCCACACTCCAACCTGCAGGACATCATGGAAACTTGCTTAAAACCTTAATGAAACTATCATTCTCGCCAACATCCCCGGTTCAACAAAGGCCACTGAACTGCACTGATCTTGGCCTCCATCTCTCTGAGCCTGAAGAGGAAATCGAGGTGCTGCAGAGACTCGTTCGATCTCATGACCAGCATGTGAAGCTTCTCCTCCACCTGGTTATATAGGCTGCTGACTGACTCCAGGCCGTCTCTGCAGGGAACAGAAAAGTTGTTCACGCAATGTCCCGATCTGCACACAGGTGAAGCTGCTGACCGGACGTTGATACCTGTAGTCCTCAGACTGTGGAAATCGGAAGTCCTCTCTCCTCATCCTGGCCAGCACGGCCCCGCCCTCCCTCTGCAGCGTCACCAGCCGGGCATCTTCCAGCACCTCTCTCATCGAGCACCTCTGCTCCTCGATGCACTGCTGCACCTCCTGTGCCCCCCCCGCAAAAAAAAACAGGCCTCTGATGCGGCCCAGGAGGTGCAAAGACCCTGAATGTGTCGTCTGGGAGGACGAGCGTGTGCGCTGTACCTGGGCAGTGTCGAGTTTACTGCGCTCTTCAACCTTCTCGATGGCCTTCTGCAACAAGCCGTCTGCCTCTCGTAGATCAGCCGTGAAAGAAACCAGCCTCTGGAATAGATCAAGTTTAAGGCTGAGTGGGCGTAAATACAAATGTGGGGCCCATTCTCTCGAATTCAGAGGCATGGCTCCTGCAGCCAGCTGGAAGAATGGGAATTTTCTCCTCGCCTTCAGTTCAGTGACCTCGTAATGAACGACCACTGATACCCAAAGAAAGGAACTTTATCTAATATAAACATCAGCAGTTTTGCTGACCTTTCAGTAATAACCTACAGTTTACAGACACAATTAGACAAAACATTTGAACAAGCCATTTATTCTTTTAAGCGGAATATTAAACGGCGACATTCTCATCGGTTTATGCTGACACGCCGTTTTAAAAAAAACATCCTTTGAAAGTCTAAACCCTTCTCAGAGGACTTTCCCCTTGTGAACACATTCTCCTTTTACTTCACAAACAAACCAGACACTGCAGACAACAAACAGTGTGACTAATGTCTGGTTTGGGTGTGGGCTGAAGTTCACCATAGGGTGAGTGTGACTCGTGCCTGACTCAGCGTGGAAGCCCACACATGCCGCAGCAGGAAACGCAGGTACCTGATGGAACTGCAGCCAGTCGGCGTGGCTGTAGGTGAAGCTTCCTCCCAGGTCTGACGTCAACTGCGGAGCTTCCACTGTCTTGTTTAGAGCTTTCATGGAGGTCACCAGGTCCATCTTGTGACAACATGAAAAGCTGACTTTTGAATAATTCAAACTAAAGCAGAGTTCACAGAGTAGTTGGAAACACATGTTCTTATCTGACCTGTAACCCCGGATGTTTTTCAGGTCGGGGACAAGTTTCTTTATCCACCAGCATCACGATACTGTGGACAGCATGCAGAGCTTGTTCCTGCAGCAAAGGAGTTAACACAGTATTTAAATGCTGACATTAGATCAGAGTAGCAGATGCCTGAAATGACTTTCTATCCAGGCCAACGGCTTTTATTGCAGTGTATGAAATGTGAAATGTTCAAAAACATGCTCAAGAGGGCTCATATGTCGTGACGGGCCTGCAGATTTCATATTATCTGGAGCTGGAGGAGATTTAGTTTAACCTGGGCCATCAGCAGAGCTTTGTAGAGGTGAAGCGGAGGAGCCTTCTTCCTGGCGTTGATGACCAAAGTCATACCTAGCTCTCGAATTTCCTTCCTGTCAAAACACACACACGCATATGATATTCACACATCTTCCACACATCTTATCCCATACTCTGAGACTTTCACACGCCCCTCCTCATAGTCTATTCTGGTGTTACTAAGAGCCTACATCAGATTTGGCTGCAAATCTCACAGGGCGTTGCATGCCAGTCTGCTGGCAGCCAGCCTGGTTACAGTGGGATCTATACTGGGGAAGGTGGAAATCCAATCATTGTGTCAGAATGTTCAGATGACTTTCAGATATTTCACAGTGTAAACAAAGAACTTCTAAATCCTCTGAGGGATTAGATAGTATACACAGAGGATCAGGAGTTATTGTTATCTATGACAACAATAGCTTTATCAATAGAAATGTCCGTGATCTGTGATGCTGAAATAAATGTAATGATTTTTCAGTAATTATCTACTTTAATTAGTACAAACTGTATACATTTGTATACAAGTTTTGTGGACAAAGGAAAATTTACAAGATGTTGTCTGCCGCCCCCTTGTGGTCGGACTTCATATTACAGGACTGAGTCTCAGATGAAGATGTCCTACTACGAGATAGTACTAACATTAATGGGTGCTGTGATAAATGTATTTACCGTGGGATGGAGTGAAGGTAAAGCAGCAATTCACAGACATTCTGGGCTGACACCAGAGGGGACATCCACTCTTTCCTGTCACCGTGGACCTCCACAACTGACCTTCCTGCCCTGTCTCTGCTGCCTGAGGGGAAAAGTGAATACTGATAATGAAAATAAACAGTTTCTGTTTAGAAAACACTGTGCAACTATCACAAGCCCAATCAGTACCTGGTAAACAAATGATCCCAAGCTCAAGGAGACCGCTGATGCTTCTGAAACTTGGTTGTCCAGACTGGGAAGAATTTTGAGTTTCAAAAGTATGAAGTGAAGACGATGGCCTTTCTGTTTTTGAGTTAAGGAGTCTGGAGGCTGGCCCATCCACGATGGAGGGAGTTTCACTCCTACTTGACAGAAGGTCTGCACAGATGTTCCAAAACCAGCAGAGAAATTAAAAGCATCCAGAGTGCTGTTAGAAACCGTGTGTATATATGTGTGTATAAGAGAGAAAGAGATTCCACTGTTCTGTGCCAACACTAATTATTCATTTCTCCATCTCTACTCTGTCGTTGTCCACCGCGAGTGCAGCTGCGTCTGAGCACTGAAGCTGGTTTCTGTAACAAAACACGGCGGTGGCCTGGCTACTAAGCCCCACTACTACGCCTGGCTTTGATTTCAGACATCCTAATTGGGCTCTTCATTGAGCCAACAAAGCCTTGCCTGTACTCTCTCCCAGTGCTACTTTAATAGCCCGTGACAAGCGCGTCTCCAGTCAGAGACTCTACGCGCCCCTCAAACCAGCATGAGGGTGCAGGGGGACAAAACCCTTCTTCTTGCATGTAACGCTTTGATTTGCCTTCTTTTAACTGGGGATTCTGACCCTCCCTTTCACTTAGGGTGCAGCGTTCTGTGCTATTTCCGTTCACTCCCTCAACAGCGGTATTAGCAGGCATGTTGCGTGCCTCTGAGGAACCCAGACAGCGGTGGGAAGATTACACTTGCGCAGGAGTTTTGACTTTTGAACCCTCTTTCGAAGGCCCCCTTATGATCTGTGACCCACAGTGCAGCCCCATGCGGTTGCGCTCGGGTTTCACTCATTCCGCTTGGTGTGAACGCCCGCTGGGTTTTCAAGTACGAGGAGACGCACGGTGATATATGGCCGCGTGTGCGCAGTAATAACAGTGTGCATACAACGTGTGGGTGTCTAAAAGGCAAGGCTTGAGGAGGAAAATGAAGGACGCTATCGTAAATGTTTGATGGGCTTGTTTTGATATCGCTCGACATCATCGTTTTTTTGCGTACCTTTCCGCGGGGACTTCCGTCTCTCCGGTTTCTGACTCATCTGGTCCGGGGTCTCACCTTTCTTTAACTGCATAACGCTGCTGATCGTGTCAGGACAGACGTCGCTGTGGCTCCGGCTGCTGAGTTTATAGAGAACCGGGCTCCCTTTAGAAGTCTCAGAGACAGTGGACAAAGACCTGACCTTCACCTGCTGTTTTGAAGGTGCTTTCGTGGCTTCTGCGGTCCGATGTGATTTATTGTTCTGTTCCAGAAACACATCCAAGGTCACAGCTGCATTCGGATCTGGTTGTTTAGAGATGAGCTTCATGGTCACTTTCTCGCTATGCCTCAGACCAGGGCTGGAGTTTAAAACCACGGGCGGGTCCTTCAGGAGGGTTTCGGATTCGGCGTGTTCTCCGACGCTTTCCCGCCTTGTTTGAAAGAGCTGTGTGGACTGATGGAGCTCGCTGTTTGAGGGTTTACTGAAGTGGTTGCAAACATTTTCAAGTTGGCCGTCTTTAGGCCTGGAGGTGCTTTTGGACGCTCCGTCAGGCAGGCCCACCTCCTCGAGGGCGTCGAACTGCTCGGCGCTCTCCCTCCTCAGCGTGAGCGGGTTTCTCAGCGCTGCCACATACGAGTCTCTGTACCTGCACTTTAGGTCCTGCTCAGTCAGGTCGTGTCTGGCCTCCTCTGCGTACTGCAGGGTGCACGTACCGGGGGTGCCGTTGCCGCAGGGCACAGGTGGAGGAGGTCTGACAGGCTTGAACACGGGCGATTGCAGCCGGTCTTCCTTTTGTTTATCCGCGACCTCCTGCCCTTTGGAGATGTCCACCAGATCCACGTAATCCCCCTCTATCTCTCGACATGTCTCTGGACTGTCCCAGTTATTAGGAGAAACCCACCCCACAGGCTTGACTAAAGGCTTGGAGCGGGATTTTGGAATTCTTTTGAACCCACAGTCCACAGTTCTCAGAGATGCTGACATCCTGTCCTTCGCGGGATGGAATATGGCCTCCACAGGAAGGGTGGAGGAGTTAAAATGGGAGGGGACCGGCGTTTGCTTTCTTTCAGGAGCCATTTCTTGATACATCGGCATCATCTTGGGCTTGTCTAGAAACTCCGGAATGGCTATTTTGGTCCAGGGCAATTTAACCACTCCTTGGTCTGTGCAAAGCAAGCAGCGTGAGAGTGGGGTACCATGGCGTCCTTCATTGAGGTCCTGCAGCCACTCTTCAGTGAACATGCAGGGGTAGGAGGTCTCGGGGATGGGGGTCTCCTCCACTTCTCGGCGGCCCTCCTCCAGGAGGCTTTTGAGGACGATGCGAACCGCCTGTTCACCGAAAGGTTCCACCTGAAGGTAGAAGTCCCCCGGGCGCAGCAGCAGCGGGTTCACTGGCGCCAACTGGATGACCGTTTTGTCGTGGAGACACAAAGGCCAGCCCTCACACCGGAACACCACGTCAGAGTACCCAGCCTGGACAACGTGGGGAGATGGTCCGTCAGGACACAAAAACCGCACCGCAAGCTGCGCGTGGACGCACGGACACTCACGCATGCCGCCTGTTGGACGCTCTCCAGCAGGTGTTTGGAGGGGATGAGGAAGTCCAGCAGACACTGCAGCGCATCGCCGCAGTAGCGTTCCTCAATGAGCCGGAAGAGCTGACTGAGGACGGTGGGGGCCGTCACCTCGAACGGCGGGAAGAGGGCCGAGAGGGCGCTCTGGATGGACGAGTCCAGAGACTCGGGATTCTGGAGGACAAGGAGAAGGGTAGAGGGGGGTCAGAGGGGGAAACATCAGATCACTTTCACAAGGAAGACCAAAGGAAAAGAAAACATCAAGTTAAACTTGCTCAAATCTGTGCTGGACAGGCAGCAACAGGGAAACGGCGAGCAGTAGTGTCTGTAGATAGTGTAACTTCATCGGTATGTACAGTAAAGCAGGAACGCATGTCTGCAGCTGAAGTCCACCAAAGGAACAAAGAGAAGGAATCTTTACGATTCTGGATAATCCTGTGTCATCTTCAGCAATCTGAAACATGCGACAGAAGTGGAAATTCATCAAAGCGCGAGGGATAAACAAGTCTATCCAAAAGGCTTTGAGGTAAATTAGAACCGTTTATATTTATGGGATCGAGAGGGGAACCGTGGGTGATCACATCTGTCCTGTGTTAGTCTGCAAAAACTTGTTTCATGTCCGTCCAGGCCACGGATCAGTTGAACAGGTGGACCTGCAGCAGAACCAGGTTGGGAGAACGGCGGCCCCGTGAAGAAAAAAAAATCACACGGGTGTTGAATAGCAGCGAGGGCGGAGGGGAGCGCTCACGTGCGAGGAGGAGCTGGGTGCATCAGCTGAGGCTGGGCTCTGATGAGCAGCAGATTTGTGAGACGGTTCGGTCCAGGTCAGGTGATGTTTGCTGCATGCCTGAGCACAGCTGGGCCGTCCTGCCGCACCCTGGCTTGTGTGTGTGTGTGTGCATTAACAGATTCTGGAGCGTTTTCAGTACGACTGTAGGTTCTCTGTACATCCATGTTGGTTGCTGGGCTCTGTTGGGCTCTGCTGGAGTGCAGGATTCAGCTCTACTCACACTTGCTGCCGGACCTGTTTTCTGAAGTTGCACTTTTGAAGCCTTGTGTTGACGTAAGAGATGACTTGTGCGCACTACACAATATCGTCCTGTCAGTTGTTGATTTATGGGGCTTATTAAGGTTTATTAGGAGTTATAATGATGATATTTGGTCGGCGTCAGACACAATAAACCTCTCAGCCCCAAAGTTCTACAGGTTTACAGCGAAAATATATCATGTTTACATATATGTGACTGAGGAGAGGCCCTGGTGATCAAGACCTTTAGCCCCTGACCCCAAGAAGCTAAAACCAGAGCCAGAGTGGGAGATTACTGGAACTAATTCCTGAGATGTTTACAATAAAGTAAAGAGCAATAACGGAGGTAAACTATTCAAACCCAGATTTTCTTTTCCATTTTATAATGGGAAAGAAAATTTTAAAGGTAAATTTTAAAGGTATCCATCAAGAACAGGATTACAAATATTCGAGTCATCATGTATGCTGTGTATGTTTCATAGCCTGAGGCTGGGCTCTGATGTCATTATCTCAGTGTCATTATCAGACGTTTGACCCAGCCTCAGCAGGCACGCTGTGGCTCACAGTGCCCCGCTGCGCTAACCTCGCGGATCCATACACGAGCCCGATTTGTAGCCCCTTTGTCACCCATCCTGATGCTCCAGAGCCGGTCCCGCCCATCCCCGGGTAAACGCCGGCGCCGCAGCTTCAAAGGCCCCGCGCGGGTCAGCGCTGGGACCTTTCAGCCGACAGATTCTTTTCTGAGCAGCTCTGAAGCTCCGGGAGTAAGAGCACACCACACGAACCACTCAAGGCTTTCGGTCGAACACGGAGCTGAGGCCGCCATTCGGTTGGTCTGAATAAAAGCCGCCTTGTGTAAAATGAGTTACAGCAAAGCTAATCAGCGCCGGTGTGCTGGATGTAAATCAATATCAATATTTGGCCACTTTAAGCCGAGTCCGTGTAACTGCTCGGCGCGCTGCATGTCCTCAGAGCCAAGGAATTCTTCCCTTTTGTGATTGTGCACATCTGTCACAATAGATTAGGAAATGGAGAGCAGATACCTCGGAGGCCGGCTCTTGCACGTTAATGCATCACAGCTGTTTCAGAATGACTGCAGCCATTCAACTTCAGGGTTTACTGTACCGGCTTACTCACAAAACGGAGGTCACACAAAATACAACAATGCTCCGATAACGTGCGGGACCAGACTCAGCGGATTTGCCCGGCGGGGGTGGGGGGTGGTTCCACCGCATCATCGACACATTTCTGAATTCTGCGACACCGTCTGGGAAGCCTCGGCCTGCATCTCCTCTTCCTCTCATAGCAGCAGTCAGAGCGAGGCCCTGACAGGAACTCCTCTCTGTGGGTGGTTTTGGCGGCTGACGCCACGTGTGTGCCGGGGGCGGGCCGAGGGTTGGCTCGGCTCGGCTCGGCTCGGCCGGGCCCGGCTCGGATCAGACGAGCCAGAGTAGCCGCCTCTTCTGTGTTACATTACGTCCGCCCGATAAACATGCCAAAGAGACCCAAACTGTGAAGAGCAGGTCTCGTGAGGAGAAAGCAAAACATGTGTCCCGCTGGAGGTAAATAAATGGTGCTGTAAATCAGAACTTCCTGTCATACTTAGAGACGTAATAAACAAAGTTATTCCTCCACACCCAGCGGAAATTAACTCTCAAGATAAAAAGATATCACTCTGAAGACAGTTCAGTTTACTTTGTCGCTAAATGTTCCAGAGAGTAATATGACAGACATATTTCCTGACACCGCTGCATCTGGCAGCTGTTCCCTCCCTGCGAGGGTGCTGTAAACCCCCCCATCCAACCCTCACCGTGACCTCCAGACTGTCTGCTGCTCCGTGTGAATCTGAGTCGTTTCACTTTTGTTTGTTCCTCCTTTCACAAATATTCTTGGATAAATGTTCGGTAACACGAGCTCTGATAACACAGCCCCTTACAGTGTGTCTGCGCTCTCCTTTCCAGATGTTGACAGACGCAGGGCTCCTACCGCTTCTTCTTTTCCTCTCTCGCTCTCTCTTTCTCTCTGAAAGTATTTTTCTTGCTCAGTCAGCCAGCAAGGAGTATTCAATCAAGCCTAAATCCTGAACCTTTATCTCAGCCTGCAGACAAAGTCTGGTTTGATCGATGTCCAGCTGACATCTACATTCAGCCACTGGCTCCTCGACAGAGTCAACACAAGGAGATTGCCTCTCTGCCCACTTTCCTTTGATTTAAGTCTCCAATGAGCTCCAGCCTCCAACAAAGATCATTGTTTGACCTGAAACGGCATGCTGGTGCGGACAACAGGCATTTGTTCCCGAGGTCCACTTTCTCTTTGTCTTGTCCGCTACTTAGCCCCCCCCCCCGGTGTTTTGGCAGTATTAAGCAGATAATTACACGTTTCTCCACAAGGCCTCAGGCTCTTGCCACATAAAAAATGGAGGTTCAGAGGTTAGAGCTGCAGTATAAACAAGCCATCAAGGTGCGTAATGCGGCATTTAAGTCTGTGTCATCGACCACAAAGGCCGGGGAGATTAGAGCAGGTGAGCGGTGATGTGAAAGGCGGCGGATGAGGACAGACGTGGAGGACGTGCTCACAGTTTCCTCACATCGGCCAACGGGCTGCCACTGGGGCCGGAACCAGAGGGTGAGCAGCGTTTGGGTGGAAGTCAGTCGGTCAGTCTGCGCCCTGCACGTGTGGACGTGCAAATACGTCTCAGTCGACACACCGACAGCACCCACCCAGAGGCCTGATGGGAAAGGACGCTGTGGGAGCGAGAGCTGGCGTAAACAAGGAGTGAATCACGGCTGTATTTACTCTTCCTTTTTGTACATCCGTGGCTCTTAACTGTTTAGTGTACGCTGTTATGGTTTCCCACACGACCAGAGTGGGAGGATGTTGAGCTGTAACGATCGCAATCAAGAACCGCAACCACAGTTAAACATAATTAAGGACGCGCTAATCGACGCTTCTGCGGCGCTCCTCCTCGCATGTCTCCTGTTTTGGGAGGCGAAACAGTTTCGTCTTTGTGCGCAATCCCCGCGGCAGAAGGCTCCTCCGTTTAAAGCTAAGCCTGTTTAAAACCCTCCTGCAATAAAAGAAAGTCCTGTGAGACAAAACTCCCACATCTTTCACTGGAATTACTGCTGCTGGGGGAAAACACACTGGGAGCGCTGCACCAGTGTTCTTGTTCTTCATTGATGTAGTAGGCCGCGTGGAGACTGGGTCGTCTTTCTAGTTTGCTCTCAAATCGCACCATAACAAAGAACTCGAGAGCTGCGATCATCAATCCACTATGGGAATAATGAAAAAATCAATAATCTGCTTTGCAACAACCCCACGAGGACATATAAACTCTTACAAAGACAAAACTGTGAGACAATGTCTCCCTTCACGGTCTGAAGAGGATCTCGACAGGATCAGACATGTACGGTCGGGACTGCGGCACTCAGTCTGAGATCATTAATGAAAACAACGTTTAGCACTCTGGCTCAAACAAAACATTCCAGTGTCTTCATTAAACTGGGATCCTTTGCCTCCGAGCTGCCCTAAAACTCAGTATTCTCCGTCTAAATTGAAGTGGAAGCAACGTTGAGTCAAAGCCACCCCTCACTCTCCAGCAAAAGTGCATAAAAAATGATATATAATGTAACCTATATTTAGCCGCATATACGTTTCATCCAAAAATGCTTGGCTGACAGGGTTGTCTAGAAAACATTGCACAGCTCTGGGCAAGTTTGACCCACTTTCACGAGGCTGAGGAAATAAAGCAAAATGGACTAAAAATATGCTCAGTGGCTCCATGACGACCTTTCTTTTGTAATCACGTCAGTCTTGCTGCTGCTTCCTGTCCACTGCAATTGAAGTTTAGCAAAATCATGTGAAACAAATAGCAGGACTTGATCTTTTTTTTTTTTTCCCCCTGAAAGGGGAGCACAGGCACGAGCATTGTGAGGACTTATGCTTTAAAGGTGCAGGGGGGGGGGCTGTCTGCTGGTGTAGAAACTGTACAGTCGATGCAGTACAACAGAAATGTTCAGCCAACATGACATCATCTGTAAATTGCTTCTTTATTGGTTTCTGGGTGACAAGTATGTTGCTGCTTTCACATCCCAGCTATACTCTAGCAGACTGAAGCCAAGCCGAGGGACTGTCGAGCAGAGTCAACTCCGGTAACGCTGCAGCACCAAACGCCACATGGAGGAGATTAGCAAATAGCTTGACAGCATATTGAAGCATTTATCTGCTGAAGAGCCACAAGCTTTTTCAAGAGTGGGTGAAGTAAAGACCAGAACAAAAAAAAAAAGACAAGTAACACCTGAAAACAATTAGCGTTGCTAAAAATATCTCCAAATATTTTTAGTTTGCATTAAAATTAAGACCATTAAAAAAAAAAAGTCAGAAAGTTATGCTCTCATAATTTATCTATATCTGACTCAATAAGTAAAATGCATTGTTCTACCATCATGAATCACTGGAAAACCTGCTGAGCTCAGACTTGTTTGGACAGGAAGGGCATAAGAAAAGGGGAGGAAGGCTAATCCACACATTGGGGAGATTTCCCTCAAACCGGGAGAGACTGTGAGGGGTCTGCCGGGCTGCAGCGCTGCACCCTGTTTACTGTACACTGGCTGCTGGGAGCTGCTCAGGAGGAAGCACTTGACCTTGCAGGTGAATGAATGACCGAGTTATCCTCGGTGTATGCTAACTAAATGCAAATACACCCACACACATGCACCAGTTGAGCTTTGTATTGTTCCACCGGTATGTGTGTATAAGGTGTAATAATGTGGAAAAAAAAATAGTCATGGCTGCGATTTTGGGCTGGTCAGAAATTAAACAGTAACTGCGGTGCAGTGAGTAAAACAAACAGTGGACGTCGTAAAAAAGCTGGTCAAACAAGTGTTCTGGTGGAGGCCAAACGAGGAATAAGAGTGGATGGTTGGTGAGCAGCCATGTGTACACTCACAGAAACACTCCGCTGAACCTCTTCCTTAAAAATAAACAATGCTTTCATGCTGCCAAAGGCATGGCATTTTAATTCTTGTGGCTCTAGTTTTTTACGTGGATGTACTATTTTCAGTAGCGACACCCAAACGTTATCACAAGTCATTCTTATTTGCAGCTCACTGGGGCAAAGAAGTGGAGCTGCAGGTGTAAAACAAACCCCCCAGCAAAAAAAGATATTTTCACATCATTAAATGAGGTGACATGCACGAAATAGTCTGAGGGTTTCACAGACCAAAATGAAAAGAGAAAAGACTTCTCCACTTGCTGAAGTATCAATGGAGCCTCAACCAGCGGCTTTAAAGTGCAAAACAAAGGCCAGTGTGCGCCTCTGACGCACGCTCTTTGTCAGCGTGCACACACTTCAAAAAGTTGGAGGCGCCGCTGCGGATGTGCAACTTTCCCACCGACTCATCATTTAAAGACTGCGGCGACAACTGCACCAAAGCGCAAACTCCATATTGCCCAAAGACAAAGTTTTGGCGCAGAGAGACGCGCTCCCCGTTACTGGGTCAGTGGAGCACCTTGAAACGCTCAGCTCCCGGGAACAACGCACGGAAACGCGCGCTCGTACAACTTGGGGCCACTTTACCATCTTTGCAGGAGTTTCTCCACAGTCAGGCGGAGGTTTTGCGCATTGGTTGACGATCTTCGCCAAACAGGCTCCCTGCGCTCCGCGCCGCAAGTCCTGCCATGTCGAGCGCTTCACCGAGAGAAGGAAAGCCCGAGGTCGTCCTCACGACAGCAGCCGAAGGTTACCGAAGTCATTCCAGCTCTTTTCAACATGTCCCGGGAGTGAGGAGCAGCAGGGAAAAATACAGATCCTCGGGCTGCCTGTTGATCCAGAACTTCTCCTTTAAGTGTGTGTGTGGAGAGAGAGAGAGAAAGAGAGAGAGCGAGAGAGAGAGAGAGAGGGAGAGAGAGAGCTTTGTCGTCCACAGGAAATCCCCCTCCAGGCTTTTCTTCACTCTCTCAAACACACAGTCTCTATCACATACCCAGCAGAGCCCACAGACACAATAATGCCGCCAGTGGACACACACACACACGCACACACACACGCACAAAGTCTGTAGAGACACACCCTGAGCCATGTCATATAGGTATTTATACACATTAACCTTTCTCATAGCCATGCATGCAAAAATCACGTGCACACACACACGCACACACACACGCACACACACACACACACACACACACACACACACACACACAGCTGCAGAAACCCAGCCGCTCTTCCTTTCTATTTTAATCAGAGCAAGATTTCAGGAATCGCTCTTTCCCCCTCTCTCTTATCCCTCCCTCATTTCTACTGTCTGCGCCGGGCTTCCTCATTTCCTGTCTTCACCACCAGTCTCTCTGTCCAGGTCTTTGACTCATATCAGATTGAACCAGTGGAAGGGGGGGGTTCCCCGCTGAGCTGTGAGCCAAACAGCAGGACTGTCGGACCCGCACATTAGACCTGAGGAATGTCGGGTTACACCCTCTGGACTATATTTTACATCTGGAGCCGGGTGATGCATACAGCACGAAATCCAAAACCTCCTGCTGGAGAAGGTGACATTTATCACCAGGTGGTTTTCTGAGGAGAGGGACTGCTGGGTGGACATTTATGTGTGTCGGCTGGAGGCCGGAGAGAGAGAGAGAGAGAGGGAGAGGGAGGGAGGTCAGGGCCTTCTTCCTCAGGTGTAGTTCGGCCTGGAAATGGGAACCTCAAGCACCGGTCCCCCGCCTCCTGCTCTGGTTTCCAGACAGTTGTGTGTGTGTGTTTGTGTGTGAGCATTCCTCACATGTTTTACCTGACAGAAAGAAACACACGCTAATTTGTCTTTCACCCAGAAACACTCAAATACGTGGGCGACCTCCGTCGTGCTGCAGCACGCCTCCTCTTAGTTCCGCTCCCTCGTTTTCAATCAGGACCCAGACTGGAATTCATCTCCCTGTTTCTTAATTGCTAAATAATTGGTTCTGCATATCAGGGACGAAGAGGAAGAACGCAGTCTTGGTCGCCAACTGTGGGCGCGTTGATTCCGCGGTCCATTTGACGTCCATTTGTTTTATTAGATGTTCGCTGCTAGCAGCGGGAGGGGGGGGGTGCAGGATGGGCTATTAAGCGCATCCGCCAATAAAGCCAGAGGAGGTGATGTTCCCACTGAAAATGCTCGCCTGTTACCAAGAAGGCTCAGAAAGACGGGCCGCCATGTGTTTCGTATCCAAAACCGGATCCGGATCAGAGACCTGGAGCCAGACCGGCTCACACGAACGCAGGAAAACCGAAATAAGCGTACAGGTATGTCTCCAGGTGACCCCTGGCGCATCGTTGCCGACTGTAATATCAAAGAAATCTCTGCTCCTCTCTGCTGAGCTCCCTCCATGTGATCCACCTTATTGAAAAGGAGAGGTGTCCGTGGCGGCTCTCTCCCGTTCACATGACGGCGAGGCTGGATGAAAGCGCTCCGCGGCGGCCCGACACTCAGATTTGATCCCTCCTTTCATCGGAACCAGATGGGATGACCACTTACACAAACAGAGGAGGTGGAGGAGGCAGAAGGGGGGTGGGGGAAGGGGGGGGGGCTGCCGTGTGACTCAGTGGACGCGGAGATTTGATAGGTCGCTCGGAAAAATGCAGACATAAACATACATAAGTACACACAGACAGGACCAGAAGAAAGGGGGAAAATGGGAAGGAATGTACACAAAAGGGCTTCTGGAGATACCGCTGTAGTCAGGAAGTTTGGAGCGCGCACCCACACAGGTTCATTAGGCAGCCACATGAACGCAAAGAAGTCCGTTATGACATAAACACACGGCAGGTCGGGACCCTTCCGGGCTCGTTCTTTTATGGTGAATCGGAGACCCCCAAGGTGGCTGATTAGGACCCCTTCAGGTTTCTCTCCCACTAAGGATCAGAGACCCTCGCTCCTGACTCACAGTGACTAACAGGACCGGCTGATGGTGGGAAACTGGCGCTCCTCCCGGCATTCTACCCCCTGCTCTTCTTGGATCAATTACCAGACTCCATTTATGTTCTCCGGCCCGCATTAATGAACTTTTATGTGCTGCGGATTGTTTTCATTATAGACAATTGCGGCATTGATCACGAGCTGGCCGAGCCCCAGACGAGTTTGGCTTGTTGGAGGGTCTGGACGACTGCTTCAGGATGTGACCCCCTCCTGTCTCGAGGAGACCACATGAAACGAGAAGACAAAGCTGCGATCTGTCCACATTCCCAGAGAGGGCCACCTTATCGGCCTCTGCAGATCTGCTGCCGTGACATCACTTCCCGTCAAGGCGAAGGGCCTGAGGATCAGACGTTCCGGCCGCTCTTTCAACATCCAGAAGACCCGGGCTCCTCGGCCGATATCTGTCCGCACCTCAGATGTGTCAGCGCGGGACTGAAGAGAAGATAAGGGCCTTGTGAGGAAATCCTGCTCATCCAAGGGCCTTTTTCGTGGGGTCAGCAGCACGTGTGTGTGTGTGTGTGTGTGTGTGTGTGTGTGTGTGTGTGTGTGTGCATCTTTCACCGTTCATTCACATGCTGCCAGGTATTAAAAGCTCCCACATGTTCGTTTCTGTTGGAGGTGCACTTCATACCCTCCTAAACTCCATTTTATTGACAATAAACAGCTTTAAATTGCTCTCATACGTGTCAGTTTAGCAGTGTTGTGCCCATATAGTTATAATTTAAACGGTGCTAACATACAGGTTAGCTTTAACCTGAGTCTAGTGGCAGGAGACACATCCAGGACTGTATTTTTTTTTTTTTTAACACACATTCTTTTAGAAGAGAAAGAAGCTGAATGCTAATTTCATAAGCTGCTCTCTCAGCAGGGCGAGTTTCACTTCAACTTCGTCTTCAACAATCCTGCCAGAATTCTCCGGGCTTCGTTCTCCACCGTCAGACCGGCATCTGTTTATGCACAGGTCAATCCAGATGTGAGATTAAAGGAACAACTCATGATCCAAATCAAACCACACTTGCGTTTCAACACACACACACACAGCCGATGGAGCGAGCTCAGCGCCATAGATGACGCCGCTATTCCAAACTGGAAAGGCTCCTCTCATGATCTTTAATGTCTAATCTTCTTCATTCTGTGCATACAGAATATCCATGAGAGTCACTATTTCCCTGCTTTGCCCCGCACACATTCTTCCTGCTTCTACTCATCAGCTCATTCTACTGTAATAATCCCACCGGCTTTCAAGTATTCCTCTCCGATACTCGGTTAATCTTTTTGGGAAGATGCAGGAATGTCGCAGCCTTAAGAAAAACAGTGCTGGATGGGAACGGAGCAGTTAACGTTCAACGGTGCGCGCTTGAGCAAGCCTCCGTCGACACAATGGTGTTGGTGGGAAAGCAGCGGATGAAAACAACGCCTGCTGCCGGGTCGTGGGAAAGGCAGGGACCCGAGCGCGCCTCCCTGACTCACAGACACACGGGCCGTGTTGTTTCAGGTGAAAGGGCAACAGGTGCGCTTCCACCACTCACAGGCTCCGAGCGTCCTCCAGTCGGGACCGATCGCAAATACCGAGGGCCCGGCCAGATGTTCTGACAAACAGGGGAGGGGAGGGGACGGACGGCAGGCGGCCCGCTGACATGTCTCGGGCGCAGGCGCGAGGACACGGAGGTTCACTGGCGTGATCCAGAGGCGGTAACGAGCGAGCTTTGATTGCTGAAAATCCAGATCCGCATTCCTGCTGCTCTGTTTTGTCTCATGATCTGTCTTTAGCGCATGTACTCACAACTATTTCCTGAAAGCATTTGTCTCTAAACCTCTTCTTCCCTTTTCCTCGTCTCCCTCTCCAGACTGGCGGTTTTCTGCTTGAAAAGGTGAAACCAACCATTCGGGATAACTGGAGGGGCCGGTTGACGTTACACGACTCAAAAATCACATCCGCTTTTAGCACGGGTGGCCGAGGTACACCGTTGTTAATTCTAGCCCTAACACAGCGAGGCATTTTAAGCTAAATCCAACCTCAAGATTGGAGAAAAGGCTCCAATTACAGACGGTTAGGGTATCATTTTTATGGGGGTTTCAGGGAAAAGACGGACCACCCGTGGAGTTGAGTGAGCGTCCTGCGGCTTCCTCCACTGTCTCCCCCTGCAGTACCAGCACGCCGCCAGTAGGCATCAGGTCGCGTCAAGCGTCAGCGTCGTGTTTTGACTGTAACTGGAGCCCGCGCAGAGTTCTCTGGCTGTCTTTCAGACCACATACAGAGAAGGCTGGATGCGCTCTGTGTAGCCTCCACACATCATCTGGAGACTTCAAAGCGCGTGAAATGAAAACGATGTGAAGTTCGAGTGCTGGAGGAGGATCTCCTAAAAAGGATAAGACGATCCGGCGAGACAGGCCTGAACCAAACACCAGCTAATAACAACGATTCCCTCCCTGCAGCTGGGTGAAGACAGTCCATGCGTTCTTTAATGGTTGAATAAATCAAATCACGTGGACTATTGCTATAGATTATCATGACCTTCCAGTCACCTGTATCCTTCTATGGTATTATTGTTAGCATGGACACATCTGGTTCCCACAGCAACAAACACACAGGCACACATACATTGAAAATAGTGAAAGAGAGAACTGGATTTTTCAAGCGACTCAGTATGGGTAGCTATCTTGTGTGCGTTTATTTGCTACACATTGAGTCCCAAAATATTCATTTTACTAACAAAGCAAGGACATTTTGTCAAGTGGGGAGATTTTGGCCTGTCCCCAAAACTCCAGAAGACTCTTTGAGGGTTAAGGCATGGTTTATGGTTGAGGTTAGAATGAGGGTTAAGTTGGCGTCAGGGGGTTAGCTGGGATGGCTGGGGTCCACAGAAAGGTAAGTTTATGTGTATTGTGTGTGTGTGAGAGAGAGAAAGAGAGAGGGGGTGAGAGAGAGAGAACAGCATAAAAATGAAGTGAAATACACCCTTCTGATGACCAGAGTTACCAAAGTACATCAGGTTCTGATATTTTCTTCTTACTGAAACCAATTTTCTTCCTTAAAGTGATCATTTTTTGCAGTCCTCATTCGTGCACAAGCGTGGCTAAAAACAGCTTTCTAAGCTCCAGGGACATCTGCCAAGATTCAGTTCATCACAACGGTGGTATTATAAAGACCCAGGCATCCCCACGCTGGACAGACACATCTGACACAAAGAGGTCGGGACCTTTGGTCTCCACAGGCCTGGAGCTGTCTCAGCAGTGGTTAACTAACAGGTGTGATTCCTCCAAAGAGAACACGACTGAGAAAAGCTCGTCTGTGGCACGCAGGCCAGCAGAAAGGAGGTGTGACCTCCAGGATCCATTGGCTTTTTTGGCTAAGGAACATGGTAACCTGCTTGGATCGCCTTATGTCTGTCTCATCCGTTTCTACCTGCAGCACAAACTTATATCGTAACAACAGATTGAATTTTCCCGTGTTTGTATATCGGCTGGGTAATGTTATTTTTATAGAAAGGCTTTTAAAAACCCTCAGTTCCAGATCTCATCCAAATATTCTGTGATATTTGAGCAGAGGCCTTTAAACAAATTTGATCAAAGGCATGAAAAGGTATTAATATTAATGTATGTATATCTAACAGCAATTAATACAAAAGATAAGAATGAATCTTACATACCTTCAAGTGTCACAGGGTGTCAGAATCCCTCTTGGTGTGTGGATGAAATTAGGAAATCCTGATGCCTAACACTGGAAGCCCAACTTTGACAACACCCTTCTTAACAGGTGAAGTACTTGGAGAAAGTGTGGGAGGGTGGAGTTTATCTGAGGCAGAGGGGGGAAGATGAAGACAGGCTCTTCATTTCTTTAACTTGTTTTGTCCGTAAGATGAGAAACGCTACACAAAGTGGTCACTAGGGGGCACTTGGATCTACACTAAAGATTGAACCGCTGATATTTTCTGACCAGCGCTATGTGCTTGGGATATAACTTTTTTTTTCTCATTACCATCAAAATTTCCACACTAACTCAATGAAACAAAGCAACTCGATGAGCCAGATTCCAGCCGGCGTGTCACAGAGACATCAGTTCCTCTGCCCTCATTGAAGAACCCTCTGGAGAACAAACTGGCCTTCATTGGAGATCCGAGCTCAGAGAGGCTGCTGGAGGTAACCTCTTTTGAATAAATATAGCTGTGCACCATCTCGCGCACAGTGTGACCCTGTTCTTTCCTGTGCCCAGCGAGCCTGCCATCCACTCGTCACGTAAAATTGAGTCCTGAATGTGGGTCAAGCAGTCCCAGGAGTTACGTGGTGGCCCTGCATAGGCTGCAGAATCGCTGTGTGTCGTTGGGAAACTTTTGTGAAAAGACAAATAAACAATCTCATAAACCTCTATATGTCGCAATGAATACAAGTATATTCTATCCATAAACTGCATGTCCTTGGTCCCTATCAAAACTATCTTCTTAGTTAACCTTCAGGAGGGAAACAAGAAAGAAAGGAGATTGATTACTTAAAAGTCAGGATGATGCACAAATGTGTCCACATGCTCTGACTGTAAAACTGTAGATTTTTGAACAATACGATTAATTCCTTCCCATCATCAGTGGGGAGGCAAGGCCTTCAAATGGGGGTTTCATCAAAAGGAGAAATAATTTCAGATCCTGTTGAATGAGAAATGACTCCTGGGGCCGTTGTTGTTCACACTGAAACTATACAGTGTTGTTTTGTTTATGGAGTGTTTTTATTTCAATACAGTGAATCTCCTATAAACACAGCATCTTCATCTGACATTTGAATATTGATATTTAAGGAAGTGGGATTGTTATTGCTACATTCTTGGGAATGTAGCAATGTCAGGACATGTCCACTGTTCCATCTTCACTGCTCTATCACTGTCTCCACTGTCAGGGTCTCCTGGTTTAGGTCCTCTTTAACATCTGGACCCTCCATTATCAGGCCTTGTTACTAATCCTGTGATTCCATGCAGGGGCACATGCATCTGAATATTCTGCATAAGAAACTTTTGAAATTCTTCCAGACCTGTTTAAATGAAGAGATTTATCAGGACAAAAATAACATTACATTATTGTACTGCTATGTACATGAATGCATTATTGGTGCAACAACGTGTAACTGCGAAACTGTCAAAGTCTCACCGAAGGTTTGGAATCATCCTTGTTCTCTGGTGACCTTTTTGATTTCCTAGGAAACTTTTTCCTAAACCAGGATGTTAGTTTCTTCACTGAAATGGAAAAAAAAACAAAGTTCTCTGCATGAATGCTCCTTACAGCTTATGTGCCACAGCTGTGGCGGAGCCACTTCTTTATGCATTAATGTACAACTTACTTGGTGTATCCTCTTCGTTTCCCACCCTTCCTTGGGATGAATCCTGATCAGTGGTGTAGCTCTCACTGTACGACGATCTGCTGGAAAGTGACGTTTGCGTCGAGTCACTACACTGAGACTCACATTCACTTGCATCTGGGAATAAATACTTATATCTGTAGAAGTATTATAAAGATTATTAGTCACTCAAACGTTTGCTTGTATCTGCACTAAAACCAGTAAAATGTTACTAACCTTGATGAGTTGAGGATACATTGAAATTCAGGAATCTCCTCTTCTTTGTTTGATGTCTCCTTTTCTTCCTCTTTGCCTTCTGTTGTCTTAAAGCCTCCTTGTTCCTCTTCCTCCTCCTCCGTGTCTATTTGTTGTCCTTGCTCACTCTTTTTACCTTCTGTTCTCTCACCATCTTCTTCCTCCTCCTCTTCTTCCCCCATCCCCTGTAATTTTCTACATTGCAATTCCACATCAAATTCTATTTCCTCTTCGTCATCCTCTTCGTCATCCTCTTCGTCATCCTCTTCGTCATCCTCTTCGTCATCCTCTTCGTCATCTTCTAGCTCATCCTCTTCCTCATCCTCTTCCTCATTCTCTTGCTCACCCTCTTCCTCATTCTCTTCCTCATCCTGTGATGGTGCTATTTCTTGTTGTCCTTTTAACACAAACCAGCCAGTTAGTCATGCACAATCATGTCTGTCAGGTATTAAATGATCAGAACATGAATCTTAAATAAATAACTATCTCTTTAAAGACCAGGCAGTTCAACTTTTTCAAAATAAAAGATGGGAAAGACTCACTATCTTGACGGTGTCTTAACCTTAACTTCAGGAAATTGATCTGTAAAAACACAATTCTCATTAATACTTTTGAATAGTGTGCAATGAACTGGCGACTTGTCCAGGGATGTACCCTGCTTTCGCCCACGTGAAGCTGGGATAGACTCCAGCACCTGCCCATGACCCCCAAATGGGAAATTAGTGGACAAGAAAAACAATAAAAGCAGTTTTGGAATATTTGTCAGTTATTGGTTGTCGGATGTGACTAATTGCTGACCTGATCCTCCAGGCTTAAAAAGTTTTCCAGGGCGTTGTCATATACGGGACCCTTGTTCTTCAACATGAGCAACCACTGGTCCACGTCGCGGTACAAGCAGGCCTGGAGTGCCCCCATGTAATTAAGTAGCTGTGGTACAGTGAGAAAACACTTGTGTCATTTCTTGTATACATTTCTGAATTCTGGTTTGTTTTAAAGAGTTTATAAATGTTATAACGCACCATATTCCTTTCATTCTCTGCGTCCTTCAACTGTAAAAGAAAAAGATTTAATCTTTACATTGCCCAGTCAGCTGTCATAGTATATGTAACATAAGGTCTGATTCACCCTTAACCCTCCTTGTGTAAAAATGGAAAGAGTCTCACCTCCCATCCAAGAGCCCTGTTCCTATCTTGGATTTCCCTCATCTCATTCTCAACAAGTTCCCTCCTATACGCCATGTATAATACTTGGTCTAATCTGTATTGCGCACACCGCCGCACCTCATCCATACGTCTCTCCAGAAAGTTGTTTTCACTTAATTGTCTTCTTAAGGCTGCATTGATATTTGTTAACTCATTTTGAAGCTGGAAGATGGGAGGGAAAAAGGCTGTTTAATTTATTCAGTACTCATTTCTAGCACACATCTGAACAATGGTTGACTTGAAATGTAATGACATTTTGCAACCTCATACTGACTACATCTGCATGTAAGACGTTCTATAATCAGTAACTAAAGTTAGTTTTCTGTGATTTCTTCAGGATAATCTGAAGAATAACTCATCCACTGATAAAACTAATGGACTGACCTGCTCCTTCTCTGACTGAAAGATCCCTTCCCTCACACGCATTTCTTCCCTTTGCCGATCCACCTGGGGGTAGTGTTGTAGTTAGTAAAGCTTTTAAACATTTCTTTTGATGCGATAGTCTATTCTCTGGTCTGAAAGCAAATATATGCTTGATCTTCTTTTCGTCATTATTAATAATCACAATGTAATTGAATTGCTCCTATGGGGGATATTCTGAACTGACTGACATATCTGTAGGTCACCTGTGTGTCCTGGTGCTTTTTTTTTAAATACCTGGTCCTGCAGATCGTCAAAGGAAGTAAAAATACTTTCAAACTTTTCTTCTGTGGCTTTCTTGAACTTTTCGGTCCTCTCTCTCTGCTTTCTCAACTGGTAGAATAAAAAAATGTAAAAGATAAAAAAAACTTGTTAATGGTGGTAAACAAGGTAGGCTGTATGATGTGATATTTACCTGATCCTGCTTTAACCGAAGCTCTCTCTGTGTGCTGATCAGCTGTCTCCGCAGCATCCTATTCATTTGACTTTTCTTCCTCAGCCGTTGATACAGAACATTACTCATTCTCCTAGAATGTGGTTGTTGAGCTGTAGTTTCCTATGACATAAACACAGTTGTCAGTCAAAGCTCACAGCACATATAGGATCTCTGCCATAAGAAAGAGTGGGACATGTTACCTCTTCCGTCTGTGCTTCCTGCTGCCTTTCCATTGGTGCTACACTCTGGCTGCTTCCGTCCATTTCAAATATTTATTGTGGATAGATATTTATTGGATAATGCTATTGTTGCTGTTCAACAACCAATACAATTTAAAATTTAACTAACTAGTATTTACATCAAACTTTACAATTAAGCAATCTTTGATCACAGCAGGATCAAAGATCAAAGCTTTCATGGCCTCGCATCCATGAAAGCATTTTGTTTTTCTTTAACAAAATGCAAAATATGTAATAATCGTATTATATAGACAAAAGAAAAAGAAACAAGACAAAAGAAACAAGAATCTTCTGTTGTTTCAGAACAGTTGGTTCATGCACTTGGTTTAGTATTTTCTGGACTGTGAGTCGTTTTTTTCATAGCTTGGCTTGTCCTGCGACTTATGCCCAGGTGCAACTTATATATTAAAATATATATGACTTGACAGAGTTGTTCAGAAGCGACAACGACGATGGCAAATTCGACAGATTCATTGATGTGGACTGAGATCAGGAGCTTGGTGAACTTAACGGCTGACTTTTTTGGACACACTAAATTGGTCATGCGACTGATACACCAGTACAATTTATATACTTTTTTCTTCGTGACACATTTTTGACTGATGTGATTTTTCGCTTAAGTCACTACAGTATACACAATAATCTTATATATTTTCGAATTCTCACCTGATAGCAGTTGAAATGAGCCACAAAACTTCAATCTAGCAGTCAACTCAAAATAATAATCTTGTTGCAGTAATGACTTTTGTGTTTAAGGGTTTCATCCTACTATTTCTGTTCAGCGTGAGAACAATATGTAAACGGATAAAATGTAAATAAAAAGTAACTCGTTCTAAACGGAAATGCTTGCCAAATGTTTTTCTAGCCAGTGGGGGTTTATCATGGTATTTCGAATGTTTATTATCGTTCTTTTTTAAAAAAAAATTCTACCATCAAAATAATCGGTTTTTTGTAACATTGAAAAAGTTGTTTAATTTAGGCTACCCTCCCCCCCCAAACGAATGTGAAAAATTGGAGAATTTCTCAAATTCTGCCCATTGTTGGAGCCCCAGGACAGAGTTTTTCCTCCATTATTGAAACTCGGTGGAGTTATTTATCATAACAAGACGAACAAGAAAGTCTGTTGGTGCGATTTTGACCCGATTTTAGAGATACGCGTACCTGTAACGAACTCCTAACAGGAGCTTTCATCTGATCGTCTTCTGAGACTGGGGCGTGTTAAATTACGAAGCTTTCCCTCTTCCCATCGGACGGTGTGGGCGGGGAGGCGAAGCAAAGTTCGACGCTTCGCCAACAATACTAAAGTGGAGGCGAAACGTCTTCAAGAGGAGAAACCCAGTCCGGTTGACAGAGAAAACCATTTTGGATCGCGATATTCGGTGATCAGTGTAGCGCCCCCTGCTGGCGACACCAGATGTAACGGTTTCCGTTGAGACGGCCCGATCGCAGTTTGTTGCGCACATTCTCCTCGAACCAGGGGGAAGAAGTCAACAAGGCTTTGGCGACGGAATGTCAACAAAGACACCAGCTTTACATGAGAGGGCGTGACATTAAAGTCAGGAAAGTTGTTTTAGCTCCTGAAAACGTACTTCAATCGACGTCTGACTCCAAAGGTTTAACCAGAATTCCACTCACGAAGAGATCAACGTTCAAAGATTTGCTCTCTGTTATAGCGCCACCTACATGCACTTAACGACGCAGCCCCTGGACTGCATGTGACCTACATTTGTGAAAATTGGTACACGCATGGACGATACCAAGGCCTACAAAAAAGCCTCTTGGAGCTAGCAGGTGTGTCGTAAAATGGCTCTGTAGCGCCCCCTAAAAGATTTCAAAGAAGCAGCCCCAAAACCATGTGTGACCCACACATGTGAATTTCGGTACACTTGTGCAGCAGCCCAAACCCTACAAAAAAGTCTCCTGGACCCATGTGCTAAAACCAAGAGGAAGTGAGCTATTTGATTTTCCAAGTGCCGTTTTGCACACATTTTCAGCCATTTCCAAGCCCCTGCCGTTTTCCTTGGTGTTCTTCCAGAATAGATCGGATGCGCTTCACATTTGGTCTGGAGATTCTAGAGACCGTTGCACAACTGAGCAACAAAACACTCTGAGATTGTCTCAAATGGGTCATCTGTGGGGGTGGCAAAATCTGGCGTCTGATTTGGTTGTGATTTTGGTGAAATGTCCAGGCCTTGTACTTTAACAAACTCCTCCTAGAGCCTTCATCGGATCATCTCCTCGTTTAGACCCTTATCTAGTAGTGCACGATGCTAAATGCGAAGCTTTTTCTGTCTCTTCACACGGCCTGACGAGTTAAAGTAGGAATGGGGTGCGAGAGCCCGTTCAATGTTGCTCACAGCTTTAATTTCCGTTTATTAATGTTTAGGCATTTCTTTTCTTTTTTTTCAAACTATATAAACTCGTATCATCATCATCATGAATCTTTTGTGTTGTTTCATGGGAGTTGGAGTTTGTCCATTTGACATACTGGACAGAATGGTGGTCACTTAAAATTGAGTCCTGAATGTGGGTCAAGCAGCCCCAGGAGTTACGTGGTGGCCCTGCGTAGGCTGCAGAATCGCTGTGTGTCATTGGGAAACTTTTGTGAAAAGACAAATAAACAATCTCATAAACCTCTATATGTCGCAATGAATACAAGTATATTCTATCCATAAACTGCATGTCCTAGGTCCCTATCAAAACTATCTTCTTAGTTAACCCTCAGGAGGGAAACAAGAAAGAAAGGAGATTGATTACTTAAAAGTCAGGATGATGCACAAATGTGTCCACATGCTCTGATTGTAAAACTGTAGATTTTTGAACAATACGATTAATTCCTTCCCATCATCAGTGGGGAGGCAAGGCCTTCAAATGGGGGTTTCATCAAAAGGAGAAATAATTTCAGATCCTGTTGAATGAGAAATGACTCCTGGGGCCGTTGTTGTTCACACTGAAACTATACAGTGTTGTTTTGTTTATGGAGTGTTTTTATTTCAATACAGTGAATCTCCTATTAACACAGCATCTTCATCTGACATTTGAATATTGATATTTAAGGAAGTGGGATTGTTATTGCTACATTCTTGGGAATGTAGCAATGTCAGGACATGTCCACTGTTCCATCTTCACTGCTCTATCATTGTCTCCACTGTCAGGGTCTCCTGGTTTAGGTCCTCTTTAACATCTGGACCCTCCATTATCAGGCCTTGTTACTAATCCTGTGATTCCATGCAGGGGCACATGCATCTGAATATTCTGCATAAGAAACTTTTGAAATTCTTCCAGACCTGTTTAAATGAAGAGATTTATCAGGACAAAAATAACATTACATTATTGTACTGCTGTGTACATGAATGCATTATTGGTGCAACAACGTGTAACTGCGAAACTGTCAAAGTCTCACCGAAGGTTTGGAATCATCCTTGTTCTCTGGTGACCTTTTTGATTTCCTAGGAAACTTTTTCCTAAACCAGGATGTTAGTTTCTTCACTGAAATGGAAAAAAAACAAAGTTCTCTGCATGAATGCTCCTTACAGCTTATGTGCCACAGCTGTGGCGGAGCCACTTCTTTATGCATTAATGTACAACTTACTTGGTGTATCCTCTTCGTTTCCCACCCTTCCTTGGGATGAATCCTGATCAGTGGTGTAGCTCTCACTGTATGACGATCTGCTGGAAAGTGACGTTTGCGTCGAGTCACTACACTGAGACTCACATTCACTTGCATCTGGGAATAAATACTTATATCTGTAGAAGTATTATAAAGATTATTAGTCACTCAAACGTTTGCTTGTATCTGCACTAAAACCAGTAAAATGTTACTAACCTTGATGAGTTGAGGATACATTGAAATTCAGGAATCTCCTCTTCTTTGTTTGATGTCTCCTTTTCTTCCTCTTTGCCTTCTGTTGTCTTAAAGCCTCCTTGTTCCTCTTCCTCCTCCTCCGTGTCTATTTGTTGTCCTTGCTCACTCTTTTTACCTTCTGTTCTCTCACCATCTTCTTCCTCCCTCCTCTTCTTCCCCCATCCCCTGTAATTTTCTACATTGCAATTCCACATCAAATTCTATTTCCTCTTCGTCATCCTCTTCGTCATCCTCTTCGTCATCCTCTTCGTCATCTTCTAGCTCATCCTCTTCCTCATCCTCTTCCTCATTCTCTTCCTCATCCTGTGATGGTGCTATTTCTTGTTGTCCTTTTAACGCAAACCAGTCAGTTAGTCATGCACAATCATGTTTGTCAGGTATTAAATGATCAGAACATGAATCTTAAATAAATAACTATCTCTTTAAAGACCAGGCAGTTCAACTTTTTTGAAATAAAAGATGGGAAAGACTCACTATCTTGACGGTGTCTTAACCTTAACTTCAGAAAATTGATCTGTAAAAACACAATTCTCATTAATACTTTTGAATAGTCTGCAATGAACTGGCGACTTGTCCAGGGATGTACCCTGCTTTCGCCCACGTGAAGCTGGGATAGACTCCAGCACCTGCCCATGACCCCCAAATGGGAAATTAGTGGACAAGAAAAACAATAAAAGCAGTTTTGGAATATTTGTCAGTTATTGGTTGTCGGATGTGACTAATTGCTGACCTGATCCTCCAGGCTCAAAAAGTTTTCCAGGGCATTGTCATATATGGGACCCTTGTTCTTCAACATGAGCAACCACTGGTCCACGTCGCGGTACAAGCAGGCCTGGAGTGCCCCCATGTAATTAAGTAGCTGTGGTACAGTGAGAAAACACTTGTGTCATTTCTTGTATACATTTCTGAATTCTGGTTTGTTTTAAAGAGTTTATAAATGTTATAACGCACCATATTCCTTTCATTCTCTGCGTGCCTCAACTGTAAAAGAAAAAAAAAAAGATTTAATCTTTACATTGCCCAGTCAGCTGTCATAGTATATGTAACATAAGGTCTGATTCACCCTTAACCCTCCTTGTGTAAAAATGGAAAGAGTCTCACCTCCCATCCAAGGGCCCTGTTCCTATCTTGGATTTCCCTCATCACATTCTCAAGGAGTTCCCTCCTATACGCCATGTATGCTATTTGCTCCATTCTGTTTTCCATCATCCACTGCATCTCGGCCATCTGTTCCCGCATGAAGTTGTTGTCATATAATTGTCTCCTGAAGGCTGCATTGATATTTATTAACTCATTTTGAAGCTGGAAGATGGGAGGGAAAAAGGCTGTTTAATTTATTCAGTACTCATTTCTAGCACACATCTGAACAATGGTTGACTTGAAATGTAATGACATTTTGCAACCTCATACTGACTACATCTGCATGTAAGACGTTCTGTAATCAGTAACTAAAGTTAGTTTCCTGCGTTTTCTTCAGGATAATCTGAAGAATAACACATCCACTGATAAAACTAATGGACTGACCTGCTCCTTCTCTGACTGAAAGATCCCTTCCCTCTACACGCATTTCTTCCCTTTGCCGATCCACCTGGGGGTAGTGTTGTAGTTAGTAAAGCTTTTAAACATTTCTTTTGATGCGATAGTCTATTCTCTGGTCTGAAAGCAAATATATGCTTGATCTTCTTTTTGTCATTATTAATAATCACAATGTAATTGAATTGCTCCTATGGGGGATATTCTGAACTGACTGACATATCTGTAGGTCACCTGTGTGTCCTGGTGCTTTTTTTTTAAATACCTGGTCCTGCAGTTCGTAAAAGGAAGTAAAAATACTTTCAAGCTTTTCTTCTGTGGCTTTCTTAAAAAATTCAGTCATCTCTCTCTGCTTTCTCATCTGGTAGAATAAAAAAATGTAAAAGATAAAAAAAACTTGTTAATGGTGGTAAACAAGGTAGGCTGTATGATATGATACTTACCTGATCCTGCTTTAACCGAAGCTCTCTCTGTGTGCTGATCAGCTGTCTCCGCAGCATCCTATTCATTTGACTTTTCTTCCTCAGCCGTTGATACAGAACATTACTCATTCTCCTAGAATGTGGTTGTTGAGCTGTAGTTTCCTATGACATAAACACAGTTGTCAGTCAAAGCTCACAGCACATATAGGATCTCTGCCATAAGAAAGAGTGGGACATGTTACCTCTTCCGTCTGTGTTTCCTGCTGCCTTTCCATTAGTGCTACACTCTGGCTGCTTCCGTCCATTTCAAATATTTATTGTAGATATATATTTATTGGATGATGCTATTGTTGCTGTTCAACAACCAATACAATTTAAAATTTAACCAACTAGCATTTACATCACACTTTACAATTAAACGATCTTTGATCACAGCAGGATCAAAGATCTCACATCCATGAAAGCATTTTGTTTTTCTTTAACAAAATGCAAAATATGTAATAATCGTATTATATAGACAAAAGAAAAAGAAAGAAGACAAAAGAAACAAGAATCTTCTGTTGTTTCAGAACAGTTGGTTCATGCACTTGGTTTAGTATTTTCTGGACTGTGAGTCGTTTTTTTCATAGCTTGGCTTGTCCTGCGACTTATGCCCAGGTGCAACTTATATATTAAAATATATATGACTTGACAGAGTTGTTCAGAAGTGGCGGTGATGATGGAAAATTTGATGGATTCATTGATGTGGACTGAGATCAGGAGCTTGGTGAACTTAACAGCTGACTTTTTTGGACACACTAAATTGGTCATGCGACTGATACACCAGTATGATTTATATACTTTTTTCTTAGTGACACATTTTTGACTCACAACAATATGCCCTATAATCATATATATATTTTAGAATCCTCACCTGATAGTTGAAAGAGCCACAAAACTTCAATCTACCAGTCATTTATTTATTAATTATATATATATATATATATATACATATATATATATACATAAATTCACATCACATGGGAGTTGGAGTTTGTTCACTTGACATACTGGAGAGAGTGGTCCTTATTGGGTATAAATCCATTCCCCATGCACCACAGCTCATGGTACAGTGTTAGCGCTGCACTTTGACCAGGGATGCTAATCCCCTGCATGGCCTATACCTGCTGCAAAGCTGCTTCTGCTCCCATTTGGCTGATTTAATTCCCCTCCATCTCTAAATGTTCATCCTAGCATTAGGAAATGTGGTTGTGTCTCATCAGCCAATGGCCAGACGTCCGGTCCACTGAAATAAGTAAAAAAAGATTCAGTGGATTTATTTGATTGAGTGGTGGGCGTTGGTTCGACATGTAACACGTGTTCAGCAATATATCACCCAATCCATAACAATTAAATGAAATACAGTCATTTACAAAAACACAACCAAAGATAATTATTTTAAAGATAAATATAAATATATATTCTCAATCTATTTTGAAGTCTCTTCTTTTCTCATTCACTTCAAACAGCCATTTTCAACCCCATTGTGAATTAAACAAGTTGGTCAAAATTTTATATATATTTATTCTAAGCACAATGAACAAAAACAAGTAAACAACACACAAAAAAAACCCAAACCCAAGAGTCAGCAATGAGTTCAGACATGCTACTAAAAAATTTAATTCCATATCACACACTATCAGAGTCAGTTAAAATCACTCACTATGAAAACAATTTTATTTCCACAATAAAGTGCGCCTTTTTGCAGTTAATGTTAAGTGTCTGTTCTGTGCAGAGTTTTCTCCTTGTCCTCGTCGCTCCCTGTTTTATTTTGAAGTCTGGTGTCATCCTTGTTTTCCTGTCAAGTTTGAGTGGGCCTCCCTAATGTGTTCCACCTGTGTGTTGTGGTCTACCTCCACCTCAAGTATATAAGCTGAGTGTCTGCCTTGTCCCACCATTTTGAGCGTTCCAACATCTTTGTTTCCCTGAGTGTTCCTCAGGTATGACCCGTTTTCTTGTATTCCCGACTTTCCGACCATTTTGAATTTGTACTGTTGCCTTTTGCCATCCTTTTTTGAATCAGCGAAGAACGTCCGATTCAGTGATTGTGTTGCCTTTGAATTCCTGTGACAGTCACACAGGACTGTGACCAACCATAAGAAAGACACGGGCTTGGAAACCACAAAGCCTCTGAGTCAGTGAAAAAAGGACCCATTTTTTTGACCTTTCATCAGGTGACATTTTCAGCCTGAAGGTAAAAAAAAAAAAAGAGAGAGAAAGATGAGAGAAATATTTTAGAATAAATCAATGGTGTGATTCAGCTCCTGGTGGTGAGATGGGTTGATTTGAAGTTGCTTTGTTCAGCTCATAGGAAATAAAAGGTGTGAGCTCCAGGGTGTCGAGCGGGCTCATTGGCACTGAAATGTCCATTTCCCTCGATCAGCCCCTGGCTTTAAAGTGTGGCGCTGATTGCTGAGAGCGTTCGTGCCATCAGCAGGGCTGCACCCCCTCCGGGGCGCAGCCATTTGACTGCACCTTAAAAGGTCACGGCCTCGGCCCGTGGCGCCTCAGCTGACGACAGAGCTTCGGCAGCCTGCTTTATGATGCGCGGTGGACCCAAAACAGAGTTAGCGCCATACTTGAGGTGATGTCTTGAACGAGCAGAGAACCCTTTAATCGATGCGTGCAGCATCTCAGAGGTGTGGAGGGTAGTAACGTGTGCGAAGGGGATCGCACACCAAGTGTGATATTGCTACACACTGAAACTGTAAAATGAGCTCATTTCAGGGACCGACTCTTTATTTTACACACTGACAGGAGACAACCGGCTACTTTTCAGTCTGGTTGCACTTCAGGAAGGAGCCGAGTAGACATCGTTGGTGCACTTTACTTTTGCTGCAACGGAATAAAGTGTGACCTCTAACGACCTTTGTGTGGTTGTACTTGGCCTACATCTCTCTCCACAACACAAACATGCATTGAAGAGAATTTGGTTCCCCCTCTGAACTAACTTTTATTTTGAGTAATTGGGTTGCAATGCGTCTTGTTCTGTTTTTGCTCTCGAGCGCTGCAGGAAATTGATTAATTTTTGTAGATCTGACATAACAGGAAGGAGATGGAAAGAACAAGACGGCGGCACCGCTGTCTTCCTGCTTCCTCTCAAGAGTCAAAGCTCAGCATCTAATGACACAGAAACATTCTCTGTGCTGTAACTTTTGTTTCGGGGGTGGAAGAGCTGTCACAGAGACTTTTACCCAGCGTGCACTTAATTGGTTTTGTTATAGACATTGATGAGCAGCAATTGTATTTTCAGGAGGACTATTTTCTTCCAGCATTGCTCATGACTCAGAAAAATCCAACTGCTCCTGTGTGCAGTAATGGTCTAGTAATTATGTGGAGCTTTTCGGAACATGGCCATCCACAGAAAGAGCACCTCTTGCAGAGACCATTACGTGGCTCTCCAGCTCCAAGCGAATGTTCAACCAGCTTCGGTTGAGTCCGGAAATGAGGCGTGGACCTCCGCCTCCAGTCCTGAGACCCAAGCTCAGCCATCTAAGATTCACTTTCTTGAACGTATGAGAGCACGTGAAGAGCTAGATGCTTAAATCCATTGCTTGCTTGCCTATTAATGCATTCGATTACTTGTTAGCTTTTGGTACCTTGTGAGTGCGTCAACCTAATACACACACTCCTCCTTCCATTGCTATCTTTGTGGGGACTTTCATAAATATACATTACCAAGTGTCAACCCCCTCTGACGTCATAAACTGGTTAGAGCATATATATATACATCTAACACATCTAATTCTGGAAATATTTTCATATGGACCACCAGATCGTGTTTTAGGATAATGAACTTTAGCATTAGATGCTGATGTGTCTTGCTAAAATAAAATAATGAATAACAGAGAGAATGGCAGTGAATTGGAGCTGGGGCTTTTTGGAGCCACCCATCTGAAGATCTTGGTGGTATTGCATGTAAAGTCACTTCTGCGTGGATTCACTTCTCAGCCCGGAAGTCTGTGTCTGTGTTTTTTATACAGCCTATGTACATTAAGTAGCTCCCTACCCTAACATCCCAACTAACCCCCTAACTACCCTCTTGCTATTCAGTACATAGAAAATACAGGGATACACACACACACAAAGGCTTCTCCTCCCTAATGATGCACAATCCGCCCCTCATATTCATTTCTTACTCAGATGATGCTGAAAAAACCTTGAGAGAGGAGAAGAGCTGTCAGGGGGCCACTTTGATTCAAGCACATGTGAGTTGAGCTTATCTGCAAGGTGCACGGTGCAAGTGGGCGTGATCAGAATCCACGCCAGGAGGCCCCATGTGCACGTGCACATCTGCATCCTAAAAGCTTTAGCAATCTCCTTCGGTGCCTTTGAGCTATTCTTCTACCCAGCGTGACAGGAGGGAGGCGAGACCGAGCTGAAAGCCATGCCGCAAAAGTTTCCTTTTGTTGCGACATCT
The DNA here is from genome assembly GCA_911728415.1 of Lagocephalus sceleratus. NCBI lineage: Eukaryota > Metazoa > Chordata > Actinopteri > Tetraodontiformes > Tetraodontidae > Lagocephalus > Lagocephalus sceleratus. The sequence goes on along the minus strand of CAJVRN010000011.1, from coordinate 9,867,149 downwards.
TCCACATGCGACGGCCCCTCTCCCGCAGCGAGCTAAATCGGTGGTCGCATCAGGGCCTGTTCGGGATTTTTGTCTGCCTCAAAGGGCTGGAAGACGGATGGAGGAGTGCTCAGTATGTGAGAACTCACCGCGGTTTGGGGGGAAAGTGGCCACCTTTTGTTACCTGACTGTGTTGTCTTGGTATTAATCATCGATATGTTAGCAGCTCTTGAACGCAGCACTGGTATTTGACCGCGGATCTATACATAGGCATTGAGGAATCACACAAATGATCAGGAAATAAGTGAATGCATTTCGCCCCAGTAAGGCTGGTATTCTCGTGACTTCCTCTACATATGCAAGCGTCCATCTTTACACGGGGGTACGTCCTGACCTTTGCGGCATTTTCTCCTTCACCTCCTGAGGACAGCAGAGATCACAAGTGACAGGTGGAAGCAGGCCTGTAATAAAGCGCTAAGCCCGTGGCCGGCCCCCTGCATTAGCCTGACGAGATCTTGTTTGATGTCTCCACCACGCTTCATCCGCCTCCCTGTCTTTTTTTTGGGGGGGGCTGCAGACGGTGGCGCCGGAGCGTCTGCGTATACGGCCCCGTCTTTGCAGTTTGCGGGCGTGAAAGCGCTGAACGCCGGACCTAGTGTCGCTCGGCTTCGCTGCCCTCGACCGGAACTGGGAACGCTGTGTGGTACCTGAGCGATGCGTTTTGGGCTAGTTAGGAGATACCCTGAGCTGTCCATGGTCCTGAATTCTCTCCCTCGCTTTGTGTGTGTGTGTGTGTGTGTGTGTGTGTGTGTGTGTGTGTGTGTGTGTGTGTGTGTGTCTTGTTTCACCCCCTTTCACTTAACCTCAGGATGTTCTTTATTGCCATGACATACAGACTCATAAAGCTAAAGCAAGTGTGACAAAATGAATTACAGTCCCTGTGCAGAATAGAGGGTGTGATAAGAACAGATAGGGAGGGAGATGGGCTGCTTGTCTTTCATGCCCGGTGCGGTTTGTTGTTTCTGCTAATGACACACACACTCTGCAAGAAAAATGGGCCGAAAAAATATATTAAACTTCCTGCTAAATGCAAGGGGAAGTGTTTTACATTTTAAATTTGCACATTAATTTTATGCTCCATGGCTCGTCGGTGGGTGAAGCTCAGTACTGTGACCACGGTTTTGATAAGACTGTTACATTCTCACCACGCTGCTAAATCAGGGCCAATGCTGGAAATGGTAATATTTTTATTTCATGTATAATCCTCTCGCTGATTTATTAGCTGGGTTGGAAAAGAACAAAAGTCATCAAAGAAAGATGCAGCGTTGCCAAGCGCTAGAAATCAAAATTCAGATATGGACACTGCCATATATCACAGGATCCAAAACCAAACCAATTTTGAAGTAATTACGCTTGAATGTGCCCTCGTCCGTCCACAAATCACCTCGGAAGAAATAAATCTTCTGTATTTTAATTTAAACATTCCAGTCAATGTTGGGAAAAGGGGGCTGCCTCCATCCCCACCGAATAAGTGTGAATACTTCCTTCAAATCAAGACAAACTACTTCTGTGATAGACTGGTATGCAAATATGATGATAAACATACATCATAGTTCCTCTCTCTCCTCCTCTCACCTCTCCCTACCCCTATATCTCTCTCTCCTCTCTCTCTGCAGTAGTTTCCCTCTATCGCTCTCTGCAGTTGTCTCTCTCTCTCCCTCTTTCTCTGTAGTAGTCTCTCGCCCTCTCTCAGTGTCTCTCTCTTTCTCTCTCTTTCATTCTCCCTCTCTCCCTATCTCTCTCTCCCTTTCCCTCACGCTCTCTCTGAAGTAGTCTCTCCCTCTCTCTCTTTCTACCTCCTCTCTCTCCCTCTTTCTCTGCAGCAGTCTCTCTCTCTCTCTCTCTCTCTCTCTCTCTCTCTCTCTCTCTCTCTCTCTCTCTCTCTCCCTCCCTCTCTCTCTCAGTATCGGATCACATCCTCCCGGTCCTACCCGCCTGTCTGTGTCCGCGGAGGTGGATGCGAAGCTCGGTGATGGAGACCGCGGAGGAGTGGGGCTCTCGCTTTACCCCCCGCCGGAGACACCCGAGCTCCCCGGACGAATAAGGCGCCTGCAGCCGGGTCCCAGGCCGCTCTCAGCCGGGTCCCAGCCCGGTCCCAGCCCGGTCTCCCCGCCTGACACGGCTGACACTTGGCCGGCGTTCGCCGATGCTCCCGCTGCTCCGTCGCCGCATCCCGGAAAGCAGATGCTCCGCCCGGGAAGTTACGGACAAAACACGGATAATTCCTCCAAGTCCTCTCTTCCAGTTTTCCGGAGGCGCTCTGGAGAGAAGGTAAAAAAGGGCAGGAATGGGGGAAAATCCGCTGTTGAAATCTTTCAGACATGTGTTAGACATGATCAACCAGAATTTCTTGCACAATGGGTGGGAAGAGGTGACTCATGTTTATTTTGTAAATATATATATAGATATAGATATAGATATATAGATATAGATATAGATATAGATATATATCTGCAGCTATCCTGACATGTCAGATCAGGTTAATAACATGTTAATCACAGAGTGCAGGATTAGTTCCGTCTGTGTGTGCCTCATTGCAGGAAAAACAGGCAGAAAGGAGGTGAAAGCAGGCTGTGAAGGCTGCTAGGGTCCATGCACGGTGCATCCCTGAGCTTGTTGTGGTTGAAATGACAGGAACAGAAGTCGTTTACAGGAGTGTCTGTTCATTTTACTGCTGCACTCATCCTTGCCCAGTTTGTGCCTCCCTCTGCTGCAGCCAGATGACAGCCAGCCCCCCCCCCCCACACACACACACACACACACACACGCACACAGTTTGAACTGCCACACTTCCAAGGAGCGTCGTAACTTTTCCCATCCCTCCTGAGAGAATGATTTAGGTCCATCAGCCCGTGTGTGCGAGGTCAGTCAGTCTGCAAACGTGAATGAATCACCAGGGCGCCCCTGTCCAGTCAGCAGGCACTCTCCCACACTGGGACCCAGCTCTAGCCTCGGTTGAAGGGCGAGGGGGCGGGTGGGCATCGACCACGAGAATGTTGATAACACAGACTGATGAGCGGTAATAGCAACAACGACCTCATGGCTGCTGCCGGTCACCAGGACAGCACGTCCATAACTGACGGCGATCCAGCCGTGCTCGGTCTGGCCTGCTAATCATAGTTAATCAATAGTTTTTTTCCAGACAGTTGAATCAAATCAATTGCAAGCTCACTGCAGAGCGGCGACTGCGCAGTCTTAATCATCCGATCTACTACAACACACGTGAGTCTGTTAGTAGGTTGCAGTGTCTCTCATTCCATTAAACTGACAATGGATTTAGGTCCAGCTACCCTTTTAGCACAGCTTTTTATGTGACCTGAAAAGCAGCCTAACTGCTGCGTTAGTGGCCTCAATTTCCTTTAACAGAAGACGAAAGGGGGTGGGTGGGTGGGAGGGGGTTGGGGGGGTGCTATGCAAACTTGTAGCCATTTACGTCCATCTTCTTCCTCTTGTTCTCTCGCTGGCTCTTCCACTTTCACACACTCTGCCTCTCCGTCCCTCCTGCACTCGCTCAAGCCGTGTCTCATCGCATCTCATCACTCTCAGCAGCACTCTGCCCTCTCCCCGCTTGTCTCCAACACACACACAGACACACATGCACACACACACACACACACATAGGCACAGGCACAAACACAGGGCAAGCCTGCAACCATCATAGATATTATCTGATAACTTCCATGATCTTTACACTTAACCCCTCCAGTGCAGGGTGGTTTCTTTCTGACCACATCGATGGATGGTTTTCATGAAATATAGACTGAAAAAGTCAAAAAGAATTGACATTTCTATTTTCTTCTTGTTTATTTCTGTGTCCAGAGCAGTCCTGTATGAAATATCTCCAGTCAGAGGTGCGTATCTCACTGCTCGGATTGCACCATATTGCATCAAGAGAGCGACAAAGTGAAATATGAATATTTTTTTTTCTCCCTCCTCACACTTCTACAAAGTTCAGTCGGGCTTTGGGAGTCTGTGGGTTCAGTCGCAATTAGAGCTTTAAAGTTAGATAAGCTAAAGACAAAATGTTCCAGAAGTGGAGTTGGAGGTAGAGGAACAGAAAAGGTCTGTGATGATGCATCAACAGACTCGGTGCTGCAGGAAGAGATAAAGTTAGCAGAGGTCTATATTTAAACAGCCTCGCTGAAGAGACGAGATGTCGTCATCCCCCCCTGTTGGAAACTCTCGAAGGAAGAGAACAATTTCAAGTCACTGTGTCCTTTTTCTGACTCGTTCTTTATGGACTTTTTATCAAAATAGATCACAGCGTGATTGTTAGTTGTGTTTTATGAAGAGCGCTCACTTTTGATGCGAGATTAAGAGACCCCAGTGTTGCCAACAGGCTTGATTGTCAGGCGTGACCAGTCTTATCAGTAGCTTTATTTAAAATGCTCATTTACACCAGTAATAATAGCAGCAGCCCCGCCCCCCAACAGCAGTGAACCCACGAACGCAACCTAACCTTAACAGCTTTTATCTCAAACTTAAAAACCATCTTCATCACCGTTCTCTCTCTCTCTCTCTCCCGTTCGCCGTTGAATCGCATTCTCAGCTCTGCTGCAAACGACAAACTCTCCTTTTTGAAGCTGCCGCAGACGTGAACTGTCAGCAAACTGGATTAAGTTTAAAATCCCTGTCGGTAATCTGTTCTGGAAGCCAAAGAAGAAACAACGAGGACGACGCGCGGCTGGCGCGCCTCTTATCCCGCGTTTTGCTTACACGCCGCTCATGCAGATCCGCGCGTTTTAGCTTGAATGAGGGGAAACTTGTGGATTCCGTTTGAAAAGCAAATGTTTGGAAAGCTACCCTCCCATCCTCTCCAAACCTCCCACTTCATTCCCCTCCGAACCAAAGGCAGAGGCGAGCAGACGCCTCTCGTGTGGAGTGAGACATCAATTGCGTTCTTCGAAACCTTTGTCCGAGACGCAGGCCTCGTGCTTCTGGTGGCCAAGCCTCGCTCCACCTGGCCCGCAGCGCGTCGCGAGGCGCGCCCCGCCCGGACGCGCGCCTTGGCACGGGCTCACGCTGGCTAAAGGGGAGCTGTTCCACCGAGGCTGTTGTAATTCCGCGCACAACACGACATGCTGCTCTGCCCGGAGAGGCGATAGGAAACACGCATTAACGCTGCCAGAAAAATCCCCTTTAGTGCTCCTGCAAGTCAAGGATTTGGACGGGAACTACGGTAACGCTTGTCCATTAGGTTGTGCAAGAACGTGGATTAATAACACTGTTTCAGACACGCAAGCGTGCTCGAGCGGAGCCAGCGCCGCATTCGGACCCGATTTCCTTCTAAACCTGAGGTGCTTCCGAGAAGGAGGGACGAGGATCCATTATAAACCCGTGATCCTCAGAGATTCGTGGCTCTCCTCGACCATGCGCAGGAGGTCTTTCACAGGTCGTGACCTTCGCCCGGGCTGCGGTTCCTCGCTCACTGGACGACGAACCTAAAATCGACATTTTACTGAGGTGGAATCAGCCGGTCTTTCAAAACGTTTAGTCGCCTGACACCACGAGTTACAAAGAAACGGGGCTCCAACCCGGTTGCAGCGGCTGCATTTTTTTTGCCTCCACACAAGAGCGCTCCACTCTCAGGCATGCATTAAGATGCAAAGCCAGCTCTCTGCGGCTCTCTTCTCAGTGGCCTTAATCCTTTCTTCCTCTCCGCTGTGAGTGAGGGCCTCAGCATTCAGAGCCTTTGTGTTGACGCGATCATTAAAAAATGCCCAAATGTCAGACGACGCGGCGACCGGCAGAGGTCAAACCCTCGCAGATCCGCCTTCGATTTTGACGCCGCACACTTAGATCCCTTGACGCTTTATTTAATCTATTTATTAATTCCTTTATTTTGAGGTGGCTGTTTTAAGAGAGGGGCTCTTTGTGCACGGTGGCTTTTTGGAGGATTCACCTGTTGCTTGGCAACCTCAGGCCAAAGCCAAGGCTGCAGGAAGTCAGCGCTCCTGGCAGCCAAGAAAGGGCAGCGGCGAGATGACACGGGCGGTCAGCGGCTGAATGAGGGAACGTCCCGCCTTCTGACCTGGAGCACAGACGCGAACGAAGTCTCCGACAGCAGAAGAAGAAAGTGTGGAAAAGCAAAAAAAAAAAAAAAAACCCAAAGAGTTTCAGCTTCTGAAAGAACTGGGTGTTCGTTCTAAAGGCTAATTAAGCTTCAGAAGTGCACTGCAGCTTATCTTCATCATCTTAGGAGACGGACTTGGCAGCAGGGCACTGAGAGCGACGTCGCCTGAAAGTGAAAAGCTGGCAGGAGTCAGTGGGCGATGAGCAATGAGTTAACTGCGCGCTTTCTGTGGGAGAGAGAAAAAAAAAAAAAAAAAACGACTCTGGGCTGTTTTCTAACAGTTAAAGCACCAGTAGAACCAAAACCAGCCCACGATATAGCAAAGCGGGTTTTGCATCTGTTCGGCCGCCACACACATGGGGGCTTATTTCGTATCGATCCCCCTGCCTCGCTTGAATTACCCTCGAAGCGCCCACGCTCGGCTCAGAATGGCGCCGCACACGTGCTCCTTTGACAAGGTCTGCCGTCGCTGACCGGCTCTCTCGCCGTCGATTTAGAGAGAGAGCTGTTCATTATCAGCGAGAGCGCGCTCGGCTCAGGACTGATTGAGATGCAAGTCCGCCTCACAGAGAAGCAAAATGGAAATAAAAGTAAACCAAAAACAGGCAGTGTCTGTTTCAGAGAGGCTCCTCAATATTCACATCTGTCCTTCAGCTGTGTTAAAAATCAGCGTCGGAGAATAAAAGATTGCGCTAAATAACTGATTAGTATGTTTAATTCAGTTTGCGCCAATGCGTTCGTGGACACACGGACGAGAGACTGAGGGGTTTTTGTTGGTTCTGTGCGGAGGCGTTTCATCATGGCGAGGAGGGAAACTTTGGGCGAGTTCTACGCTGAACCGGTGCGAGGTGTGATTTTTTTAGCCCATCTTTGAATTTCAGAGCGGATTCCTGGTGCGATCCCAGGGAAGCGCTCCTGTTTTATTAACGCAAACCAGTCACAGTCTGTCAAAAAAAAACAAAAACGGGGAAAACACAAGGACGCAGAGTTCTTACGGAGCTTGATTTAAAAAAATAAGACTGATGAAAATTGCTCTGCTTTTGTCCTTGCCAAAAAGAAGCCTGCCTCTTTGTTCTTCAGGGTGCGACGGATCGGGATAAAAGCAAAAATCAGTGCACGATGTTGCGTAATTGCCACCACAAATGTCTCTATTAATCATGAAAGGGCAGATTTCCAGAAACTCTAGGTTTGCGTTAGCAGCCAACATATTTCGTGCCAGTTAACTAAACCTTAATTTTTGTATTTTTACATTTGGTTTTGACTTTTGTGCTTCCCGGAGCGCTCCGATAATCCCCGTCTTTGAACTATAAATAAAGTCAGCGTCTTTTGCTCTGAGTTGTTTTGGAGTTCAGAGCTGCAGGTGACTCGTGAAGCGTCTGGCAGACGTGGAGATTTCTGCACAAACTTCACGCCACAAAAAGAATTCCTGATAGCTCAGCACAGACAGAACGCACACGATGCCATGTATTAATAAAGGGCCTAGATCAATCAAAGCGCCCTCCTCTTTGATCTTTCAGCAAAACTCTGTTTTTCTTGGTCAGAGAAGTTTCCTGTCCAAACAACGCGCCGCTTATGTCCATTATAAGCACCGCGGGCTGCTGTGGCTGACACGTCAACATGCCGTCTGTCTGCTGCTTTAGCGATCAGAAGGTTGTTGGTTTGAGCTGAAGGGCCTTCGAGCAGGATGACTGGGAAAGAATCGACTTTTAACCTGTCCCTGAGTTTATTCCTCCAGCTCTAAGTGTTGTTTCTGAGTCAGACGGTCCTACTTAGCCAGTGATCAATTCAAAGCCGAGAGTGGAGCTACAGTAATTACATCTTTCTTTTTTTACTTTGGTGTTTCTGAAGCCTTTGAAAAGCTAATTCATGCTAACCGCTCTCGCTCTCACCAGACTGACTCACTGACAACTGGCCGGAAATATTTTCCGACAAGTTGTGAGCGAGAAACAAGCCCCCGCAGGAGCGGACCCTTAAGACAGCGCACCAAATAACGCTTTTGACTGACGGTTGAGATCACACGGCTCAGCCCGAGCGAAGGAACGGGAACGAAAGGAGTCGGCCAGAATTCATTAAAATGAACCGGAGACTCCAGCGACACCCCCAAAAAAAACGTGTTTTCAGGACAGGGACAGAACTTTGAGCTCATGGTAAACTACGCAGGATTATGTGAGCAGGAGAGGAGATAATGTCACCACTGAGCGTCCATTTGGAACGCGGCATGCTTTTGTTTTTGCCGTGACAGCGGCGGTCGACCCTGGCGGTCATTTGTTCTGAAGCTCCATTAACCAGTCTGGGAAAGAGACCCACTTAAACCCACCAGTAAAAAGGAATTCCCTCTGCGTCCGACTGAGTTATTATCTCATGTGAGGGAATCTTTGTTATTAAGTGTCCGTGACCTGGTTTCATTCCGTCCCTTTTAGCGTGTTCCAGCTGCGCCCAGGCAGCGCCGCCGCGGCGGCTGCGTGAGTTGATGCCACGACAGGCCGGATCGGAATGAAATCATAATTGAACAGGAGCGTTTGTTTATGCCGCGGAATAAAAATACGGACTAATGGCTTTCAGTACCGGGGATGGTAATCTGCCTGAGTGCCTGGTTTGTAGTCGGCGAGGCTAGCATGGGTCGTCCCTCGCCACACGGACGCGCCGCTCCATCAGAAGTGGAGTAAATCAATTGATCGTAGGAGAGGAGCAACAGTGAATCCACTCCGGCAGTTAGCATGAATAACAGCTCGAATTGACTGGACTTTTCCTCCGGGGAAGGGGGTGGGGGGTGTACACAGTCACTTGTTTCCCTGTCAGCTGTACATACTCGTGCGTTCTTCGCACGACTCCCTTCAGCGACGAACCAGCGGGCCCGCGACGACGGCGCTAACACGCAAACGCTGGATGGGAATAATGAGAAGATGCTTGTTCAGTTAATCTGGATTGATCCCTCTTTATGACCTGCAGAGACCCTTTTTTTGTACAATAACAATACTTGCTTTTAGAAGACAAATATTGTTTTATCGAGAATTTCCTTCATCTTTAACGGGCTTGAAGGTCAGACCTTCTGCAGAATAATATGGCTTTGTGAGCTTTGTGTGCAGCTTTCAACTCCTCAAAATGAAATCGCTCTCACACTGTTTGATATTTTGTCGGCTAATGAAGCAGAGCTTGATCAATCTTGTGACTGTACTGGATCAAGCACACGGCAGTTAGTGGGAGTGAAAGGTGTCAGCTTTGACTTCCTCGCTGCCGTGCAGGCCGGCTCAGAGCTTCACCCACTCGGAGGTCACGCCGTGGATTCATACTCTCTGACCCCGCGACTGATTCCATGGCCGGAGCCATCTGGATACCGAGTGTACGCGAAAGCCGCTCTAAGTGAAAGCTGACCTTCGCAGCGCGGGTACACTCTAGACTTGAGCCGGGCTGTGAGGCCACACCGCCCCATGAATATTTCATGCAAAAACTTCGCCCGACCTCTTCCAGAACGCCACAAAAGGTGCGCCTTGTGACATGCCTCCTCGCATTAGTCGACGTCGTCTACAAAGTTTCGCCTTTTTTTTTTTTTTTTTTTCCTTTTTTTTTTTTTTTTTGCGACGCACCGCATCCTTCCGATGCACGTCGGTGAGAGAACAAATCTAGGCTCTGAGTTCCTGCTTTAAATAGGCCAGCCGCTGACCTAATTGTCAACGCCACTGTCACTGGAAATGAGACCGGTGCCCCGATGTAGACGAGGGGGGGTGCAGAGGTGCTGGAGGAGGACAGGTTATGGATGAGGGGATGTAATGAAGTCCTCCGCAGAAGTGCGGCACGCGGCGGGCATCTGTCTCCTTCGAAAGTGCCGCACACTTTCGCACGTCCCGATGTGCGTCCAGCTGTGCTCGGAGGACAAAAATAGGCCGCCGTTTTTCAAGCCTGTCTCGTTGAAACCGACATTTGGGAGGAAAAACCGTTTGCCGAGTTAATCGCGCAGCTCTGACGGAATGTTTTTGTTAGAAAGCAGACAGACAAATGGATTCAGGAGGAGGCGGAGCCCATCCGGGAAGCGCAGATTTAAAAAAAAAAAAAGGAAAACGTGTCCACATCCTGATGTTGATAGCTGTTGAGCGTTTGACTGCTCCGTGCTCAAACCCGTGCACTCCTCTGAGCATGCTCGTGCCAGACTGCTCCGGGGTCAGCTTCTGTCTCTTATTATTGCTTAGTTACGTCTTTGTTCCCTCCGCGCTCTCTCTGCTCCTTTCTCTGCCCTCTTTACCCCTTCTCCTCCATCCCCTCCCCTCCTCCAGCTGCCACTGTTCTGCTTTTTGACCTATATAATGACCTCAACGTGTCCTGACAACGCAACAAAGCATCAGAATGGCCTCCCAACAGCAGCCGCGTTTCCACGTAGCCGTCGGCAACACGGTGGAGGTGTGTGGTTTGATGTTGGGAGTGAGGTAAACATCAAAGATTGGAATAATTTATGCTTAATCTTTTCAGTGTGGTGATCTAGGGACTCAAAGCCACTGAGCCTATGGATGAATAGCGAGGTAGTGGAGCCAAACGTTGGGAACACGCCGAAACAAAGTGGAAAGAATCTTAAGCAACATTATCAGATGCTGATGGACCGTTGATGTGGGTCCAGCTGCTGTAGCACTCCTTAGTACATCAGCAGCCTTTTTCAAACACATCCATACAGAATTTTGAGGTGTTGCTGCTAGATGCCAGCAAATCCCGCACACAACTTTTGCCTGCAATTTGCATTTGCCCAAGCAGTATTTAGGAAATGTAGATACTACTGAGGACAACTTTCATTGATTTATCTGCCTTTTAAGCCTCCCCAGAATCGTTTTCTCGGTGTAGTCACCGAAGAGGAACTTCTCCGTTTGACGTGTGCAACAGGATTAACAAATTGCTGTGACAGTCTGACATTTGAACCCTGGGGTAGAACGAGCTGGTGAGCTCCGGCCGCTGACGGTCGGCGGTGACGGGAAAGTTGCCCGCTGGTGTTGCTGTGAATGTTTGCACTCCACCACGAGCACCGCTCATCGTTTTGTTTTTTGTTTTTTAAAGACGAGGACGGATTTAAAAAAAGGGGTTGGTGGGTAATCCGCCAGCGTGGGGAGATAATAGCTCGCTTCGGCCGCAGCGGGGATGCTGCAGTTATGAGGCCTGTGCTGGAGACATGTCGCATTAATGACCAGGTAGCATGAGCGCGCGCAGACCTGAGATTAAAATGTCAAATGTACCGTGAATCGCTGATGCTGCTAAAAATAGCAGCTGTAATTTCAATCTGATGTCTTTTGTGCTCCCCCTCAATTCTTCCCCCTCAGTCTCCGGGGGAATGGCCAGCACTCATCTCTGACCCCTCAGTGTTGCGACTCACCTGCCCCCCCTTCGCAACTCGCTCGCAAGCGCCAGATACGCGGGGCCTGGGATGGACCCGGCGCCCTTCGTATCACCTGAGCCGCAGGTAGACATGACGCCAGCGAGAGGTCACACGGTCCCCACGCAGCTGATTAGAAAAGCTAAGCCTGCAGCCAGCGCCACCAGACAGACGCATTACCTCATCCGCTAACGACCTCGCCTGGTGATTTACGATCCACGTTTATGGAATATTTGACCGGAAAGTCTCCCCGCCACAAGATGATGGTGTCGGCGAGATTCCCCCATTTAAATAATGTGCGACTGAATGCGAGGTGAGGAAAGGACACGGCGTGCTTGTGTCCAGGCGGGTCCAGTTAGCTCACGGAGATCTCCATTTCAACTTTGGACACCTCGCGGCTTTAAAACTGTCCTCGCGGCACAGCTGGTGTCCACTGACCAACCACTTTACTGGCACGAACTCTGAATTATTTTGATCAGGAAGGACCTGTGACAGCTGCCCATCACCTCTGGATCTCTGGCGGGTGGCGGGGGGCTGCACCAATGCAGCTCCCCATGGTGGGCTCCATTCATCACTTTGAATGACTTGACGACTCTCCTGGACCGCCGTGGCCGCCGTGTCCTTGTGCGCATTCCTGCCCCACCACTTCTTTCCAATTAAGCAGCTCACGCTCTCCCTGCGCCTCTCCCAGATTGCTTTTTTTCCCTTGCTCCATCTGTTGAGCACCCTCGAATGCTCTTTAATGGTCAAGGGTCACAGGCGCCGAGCCGCTTCCTCTCGGACCCAAAGCAGGAGCATCATTTTGTCCCCGCGGCCCTGAGAGCGAGGACAAAGTTTCCCAGGATCTTGCGGAGTGCGTAATAGCCTCGGCACCGCGCCCCATTCGTCGCACGTGAGCATAGACGATGACATACCCGACTGATCTGATTTCTGGGCTGACTTTGACTCATAAATCAAAGAATCAGGGACAAATTCACCGTGTCGCGTCTCTGTTGAAGTCACGCCCACGGTGGATCATCCGTTCCGCCGATGGCACGTTTACATTTCTGTCTTGTTTCGGAGCTTTTCGCTGCCTTTTTGGGGCACATTAGCAGTTTATCAGCAGCAAAAATTCTGCTAACGATGAGTGGAATTTCAACGCAGCAACGTTACACATTTACATTTCGAGCCCGTGCCCTAATTTTGACAGGCAGCTGTGACCGTCTGCCTACGGCTGTGAGAGTGACGCATTGCAGGCCTGATTGCATCTCCAATGCACAGCAACTGACGGCCACGGATTCTGCTGCTGAAAGAGCCTGCTTTTCCCCTCCGCCAACTAAAATAGTTCCTTTTTATTGCTGCGGGTAACTGCCCAGGTCGTGACTTGGACTTGAGCTCTGGCAGATCCAGTTGTGTTGCGGTCTTACAGTAATAAGCTGACAGAGAGGCAGTAAAAAAAACCAGACCGAGCTTTTTCCTTTCATTTTGAAGACTCAAACATCAAGGTTTTTCCATCTAAATGTTGAGCAAGCTCGGCCCTTCTAGGGTTCAAATACCAGGAAATCAACCTCACTTGTGTCAGTAGTCCTTCCATCCATGTTTGAGGTGCTAACCTGTCCACTAAAGGCACTTTTCCACGACACAGTATCGACTCTACATGGTTTGACTCGGCTCGGCAGAGTATGGTATGGCCACGATGGTTTTCCATTAGACCGTGGTACCTGTTCGATGTGGGCGGGGTCTTCATGATGAAGCCTTCCGTCACTCATTACTCTCATTACTCATTACATTACTTTTATAATATACCTGTTTGATCAAAGTATGAAATAAGTACCGTAAAAATGCTGAAAGTCACTAAACAATCTGACCCTCGGTCAGGTTACCAACAACTTTGTGGCCGATCCCCCCCTCGCCGGTCGGTGTAGGAAATAGCATCCATTTGACAAAACTGCTCACAGTCCTTTCTACCTCCTGAATCTTCTGTATTGTGGAGCCTCAGAGATGAAGGCTTCACTGCTGAGGAAGCTGTCACTGCTTTCACACCATCTCTCTTGTACTCCTGTTGTCTTTCTTTGGACACCATCCCCCAACCCCCATTCCCCCCTTCTCTTTCCTCTGTCAGATGCCGTAACCATGGAGATCCTTGTGTGTGTCTTTGGCAAGGTCACCTTCACTGGTGAGACATTATTCCAGGCAAGAAACTGAGCTACAGATATACAAATGAATGGATGGATTGATGGATGGATGGGTGGATGGATATATATATACATATATAAATATATATATAAATCCATGTTAGGATGAGATTCATCCACTGTCTTTAATAGATGGAATCACCTGGAGGGAATTCAGCTGATGCATGTGAAGATGCCAGCTGGCGGTTTGGATTTCTCCCTCACGTGCACGCATGTGCACATTCCATCTTTTTTTTTTCTCTCTCATTTGCTTCACTCCACCTCGCCTCCATCTGCCTGGGCATTACCTTTGCATTTCCTAAAGTTCATCCTCTTTGTCTCGGTGCAGCCATGGACCTCCCGCGGAGCGCGCTAAGGGTGGATTGCCGGCGGGAGTCATCAATATTTCAATACTCTCCCAAAGCCTTCACTTGTGGGGGTACAAGGGCTGTTCGGAGCCTGCTGGGAGGTGCTGATGGAGGGAAGGTGGCACTGGGAACAGCTTGGAGCTGGAACCTAGTTGCTGGGACAGAGAGGGCATGAAAGAGTAAATGATGACATGGAAGATGGACAGGTAGGAAGAAAGGGATGAGATGAGAAAAATAATGAAAACTGGGGTGTGTAGACAGATGTGACAGATGCCCAGAAAATAAATGGGATTATGGAAACCATTTCCATCCACAGGAAAAGGTAGGAATGTAGTACATCAAAAGATATAAAGACCACGGTTTAGATTACCCAGCCAGTCTAATGTGTGTCTGTAGAAGCTGAACGAGACACAAAAGGCCAGGAATCAAACCCACAACCTGAGGCGAAGGCGATAATTCCTTCATCAGTCAACTCTCTCTTTAAAAATGAGTTCTGGGAACCTGAAAAGGCAGATAAAGCCACGGATCAATGGAAGCAGAGGCGGCCGACAGGACGCAGGTGCACATCCTCACCGAGCACCGATGTCAGACACGTGTCATCCCCTTCTCCTCCTTCATCTGCTGTCATTGTCAGCATGCAGGAGCAGCACCCGCCAACTGTTGCTACGACTACAGCTGTTGTCTCAATGGCGGTCGCCGGGGGGTCGTTTCCATAGCGAGGAGAGAGGCTGCGCCGCGAGTGAAGGTTGATCATTTATCAACCTTCACTCGCTTGTTTATCAGTGTCATCAGGAGTGAGAGTAGTAACTAAAAAACACACTGGCATCTAACAGGGAGGTGAGGAATTAGAGCTTTAGGACAAATCGAACAGTCCTATAGCGAGAAAACTAAATTGCACATGCCCAGTTTGTCACGAAACAGAGAAAGTAGTGCCCGAATGCACGGCACTGGATACCAGTGGGCTGAGATTTTTGTGTTTACATCCAGAATGTACATGTTTAAATGTTTGAGTCCTGGTTCAGCACAGTCCTGCTCTGGTTAAAAAGTAAAGTGTGTCACAAATAAATTCCAGGAGACCAGAAGTGGAGCAGGAAGTAGAGCAAAGAAGTCGCGCTCGCGCCGCAAAGGTTTTTGTTTGGATTCGACTGCAGCTACATTGACCCTAATTCAGAGAGACCGCAGCTGCTCGCAGGACAAATGCTGGTCGGGATCCAGGATTCAGGACGTCGCACCTCCATTCGCACTGTTCCCATTGTTGCTTCCTGTGATCAGCGACTGAATCGATTGACCCCGCGGCACCTCAGGCACCCGTGCGCTGAAGACAAGCTAAAATCGTCCCCATTTCACGGTCACGATCAAGTTTCCTTCAGGGGGTCTCTCGGGTGATGATGGTGAGTGTGAAGAGATTTGTAAAAGGAAGATAAAAAACCAGGGGTAAAATTTCCGTTCAGCGTAGATAAGACCTCAAACTGAGCAACCCAGTGTTACGACACCAGCGCTCGCTCGGCCCGAACGTCAGAAAGGCTGCGCGTCCTGTTGTAGAGTCCGCCTCAGGTTTTAAAAAAAAGTCACGCTCTCAGACGAGCCGAGGACGGCGGCGTGCGCGTGCTCGAGCCAAACTGGTCCTTTGAGACATGATGTTGCGTTTTGAGTCTGTTGTATTTGGCAGTTACATTGATACAGGATTATGAGTGATCTCAGGCTTTTGTTCTGTTTACAGAAACTTTTGTCTGCGTATGTGTCTGTGCGTGTGTGTGTGTGTGTGTGTGTGTGTGTGTGTGTGTGTGTGTGCACGCGTGTGCGTGTGTGTGTGATGGATATCAGCCCCCGTAAGTCCATTCTGAGCCAGACAAACACAGTGATGGAGCCAGAATATCTGACAGATTATAATAGATGGTTGCACAGGATCCCTGAGAAACAAATTAGAGTGACAATGACTTTTTTGGGGGGGTTAGCTGATGAATTGGAACCTGAGATGAGAGCTACACCGACATCTCCCAAATGAGCCATTACTGCTTCCAGCATCCAATCAATTCCTCCTTGAGCACCAATCAGTTAGGTTGGGTTAGCAGAAGCGTTGACCTTGCTCTTGTCCTCAAAAGCTCTAGATTTAAAAAATAAAACCAAATCAGTAAGATCAGACCTCTGCTGTATCTGCTAGACTACAGCTGGATGTCTGACCTGGATTTGTGTGCTCAGAATCTTTCATTTTAATTTCCACGCAACAACGCGGCTGCACGCCATGTGACCCCTGACTAATGGAAGAGGTGTTAAAGCCCAGGATGTTGTTCCAGGTTCCAAGGAGTTCGGACCGTTCTCCCTCCCCCCAGAGGCCCGATTCTCTGTAATCAACAAGAGGTCGTGCCGAGGTGAATTTTGGTCAGTAATTAGTCTCGACTCAGCGGCACACATCCAATAACCATCCAGATATCACCACCAAAGCTCCACATATCAATAACCCCCCATAAATAAATCAACAGATAAACAAATAGAATGCCTGGAAAAATTATATATCAAATTGACTCTCATATTGCTCACATCCTAAAGTTCAATAAATAGGAAATTAATTAAATGTGAAAAGAATATGCATTTTTAATGCATTTCACACACACACACACATCCTGCAGCTCTGAGGGCGTCAGGTCACTGAAAGCATGGGAATAAAATCTGCTGAATAGATTAGAGAGAGGCTCGTAAATGTCAGAGGACGTCATCACAGATGAGCTTGATAATTCTTCTCAGGTCTGCTGTTCCGGGTCCCGCCGTGCTGTCACATCCTCTCTGTGGAACGTTGAGCCCTAAAATACTCTTGGGTTGTTTTTTTTGTTTTTTTCCCCGCCTAAAACTGTAAGGATTAAACCCTCCGAATTAGACGGTCAGTTGGTGGAGGTGCTGCAGATTTAAAGAGACAGCTGTTTTTCAAGTGTTTGTCCCGAAGATTACCAAAAAACTGTGTTACGTAAAAGAGAAAAACATTCCTGCTGATTCACGATACGGCTTCCTGGAGCTTTAAAGCCGTAAGAAGCATCTTCCTAATCTGATCTCTGCTGTTTAATTGAATTTTTTTTTTTTTATCTTTTAAGATGCCCAGATTTGCCGTTGTAATTGATTTTCAGTATTAAAAGGAAACAAGTTTTGAAAGGCAGCGAAACAATAGGAGAGATAACAAAGTGTTCCCAGTCAGGAGCGCTCTGCCGCCCCGCGGAGGGAAGTTCCCGTTCTCTGTCTGCGCTAGAATGTTCGCCCGCTGCTTGGAGTTGGGGCCGGCAGCGCCTGTGGAATCAGAGAACGGGCTCTGGGGAGACCCCACACGTTGACCTTGTCCTGATTGAACAATGGACCCTCGAGGCATTCAGACTGAACGCCGTCATCAAATGTAAAATAAAAAACAGCCGAATCAACGGGGGGCGGTTTGTCCTTTGCGCAGATTCTCTCCGGAGGCCCAGAAGTGACTTTAAAGAGAAATGTCACTGAACGTGATGCTAAATTGTTTGAATGTGTGGTGGCTACAGTAGCCAGCCCCCACGCGCTCGCGCTGTCACAGGCCCGCGGAATCATCTGCCGCGCTCGCCGCCGTCGCGGCCATCGTCCGCGGGCCTCCCTCAGGTGGACTCGCGCACACCGCATTAGTTTGATTCTCGGCGCCGCTCCTTACTGCGGGCTCTTCCAGCAGGAGCTGCTTCAGCCAGCTCAAACCCTTAAACCATGAAGGATAGTTCCAGTAAAAACATCAGATGGGATCTTTCACTATTTTCTGCTTATTTTACACAGTAGTGTGATGGAAGGGGAGCCCTTTCTGTATTGACAAATGTGCTACGTGGCTCACATTTGCATATCCCAGTGTTGCTTTGTATATTGGAACACTTAAGTGGCGGCTTTAAGTGCTCTGGATTTCACTTTACCCTGCTGTTAATATCACTTCTGAATAATTGAGTTCCCTAATTGCAGCTGGAAAGAAGCCATGCTGTACATCATATTCCATTTTCGTGTTAATTAGATTAGTTTACACAATGTTAGCCAACAATACACGGAGTTTCCCTGGCGCTGACACTCCGGGTCTAATTCAGAAACGCTGCATATGCATGACATTTTTTGTCTGCGTCGAGGCTGGACTGTTTATGAAAATGCATTCTGGTGCAACAGTATCACAACAATAGGAGAGACTACAAATATATTCAGACGGAAATGCTGACATCATTCTAGTACCACTGAATATTTACCAAAGACCCGGCTCTGGTCCTGAACTGGAGAATTGTGGGTCCAGACTGCAGCCCGGGACCAAAGCTATAGCCTCGAGATGGCCCCAATCAGGAGGGTTGTGCTCCGTTGATATCAAGATAATTGACTTTAATGTCCTTACAGGGGGTCAAAGGACAAGCGTCGCTGATGTTTTTGACACTTTTGGTGGTGTCCATAGAGACCGTTACCTTTGAACTATGATTAGATTGCTTCCTCAGACACCGGACATTGTTGTTTCTATATTAACATTAGGGTTTTTAATCTCTCTCTCTCTCTCTCTCTCTCTCTCTCTCTCTCTCTCTCTCTCTCTCTCTCTCTCTCTCTCTCTCTCTCTCTCTCTCTCTCTCTCTCTCTCTCTCTCTCTCTCTCTCTCATCCCTCCCTCTGCCCCCCCCACTGTGCGTCCAGCTTGTGTAGGCATTGCATTAACATGCTTTAATCCCCTACATGGCTTATTGGAGCCAAATCCCTCCCAAAGCTTTTAAAAAGCTCCCGTCTTTTCATTTTCCTGCCCGTCTCTGTGCGTCTGTTTATCAAACAGTGATACTTCACCTCAACAACTGTATATTCTCCAAATCTGCCCTCGCCAACATCGCCCAGATCGCTGGTGGCATCTGTCCACCCGTCCCAAAAGGGCCTCTTTTTTTTCTCCCCGTCTCTCTCTCTCTCTCTCTCTCTCCATCCCTCTTTATCGGACAGATGATGTCCGTCGCCTCTCATCAACGTGAAGTATGACGGCATATTTCAAGGAAAGGAAGAATAATCTCCTCCATGGAAAAAAGAAGGATAAAAGCAGTAAAAGCCTGACAGCAGACAGACACACATCAATCCTTAAAAAACAGAAAAATGTCCTAATCCTCTTCCTTCCTTCCTTCATTCCTTTTTTTCCCATCTCTTTGGTAACATCACAGAGAAAATGGGCCTATTATTAACTTCCTGTTTCTATTTTAACAGCCCGACTATAAATTACTGGAGGTCTTCAGTATCAAATGATGTCACCTAATTAAGGCGGCGCAGGCAGCTGCTTTAATTTCGCTCGTATGAGCTCATTCCAGATAATATTTGGAGAAAGTTCATTGTGGAACCACTGAGAGGTAATTGAGAAAATGTTCCATTAGGAGACGGCGGAACGTTTCATGACGTTTAGATCTTATAACCAGTTTTCATTAACATGACAGTAATTGATGATTCTTGCGGCGTAATCATTCAGACTTTTAGAGGTAATTAGGTAAGGTGGGGTAGGGTTTAGAGCACACTCCCCAGGTTGGAGGGGAGGCTCTGGAGTCACCCTTTTAAAGTAAAGCTACGGCCTGTTAGGGTCTGTTGTATCTTGAGAATTCTGCAGGTCAATTCAACGTCATCATTAATGCTATGTTCAAGGTTCAAAATGTGATTAAAATGTAAAAATAACTTGCAATAGTTACGCAATAGATAGAGTGCAATAAAAAAAAAAAAATATTGCCATAAAAAAAAACTTCTATCAACAGTTTTTTGAAGACTTCATTGAGCTTTGCTCTCCCATCCACCTCATTTTAGATTAAATAATCTCATGAAGTCCTTCTGAACAGGTCAACTAATGCCACTGGAGTAATTGATTTATCGTTTAAAGCTTTAGCCGGCCTGTCTGCTGCTGCTGTTTCTCATCCTCTCTCCTTCACTCTGTCTACGTGGACGGGCTGATGTCCGCCCCAGTCTGCGAGGCCATCTGCTCTCTGTCCTCAGTCTTGTGTGTGTGTGTGAGTGTTTTTTTCTTTATTCTCTCAATCCTTGTGACAAGATTAATAGAGTGAACCCCGGCCAGATATAAGCTGCTCATTTCTATAGGGAAGGACATAAGGTCGGAGCTGACTGCGAGCAGATGAGCAGATTTTCCCATTTTTTCTGAGAGCTCACCTGAAAAAGGCAGGATAAACTGACAGACTGAGATTACGCGGACAGCCTGTTCATTAATACGTGAACGGTGCTGCTATGATGATACATACGATATCTGTGCCACAGAATGAAAATACATTGCTGACTAACGCAGCCTGCTGACCTTGAGCACGTGTGGCGATGACCTCTGCCTGACCCTAGGCAGCAGGAGGCAGATTTTGATCAATAATCAGTCAATTACGCTCCCATCTTTAATCGTTTCCTGATGTTTTAGGCCTGGGCGACACACCTTCCTCACATAAGAGCGGCCCGCAGCTACAGCAGCTAAAACCAAGCATCCTTCCAGCGTGATGATTCATGCCCCGCGCTAATGCTTAACAGTTTTTTTATGTGCTAACTGGTCCAATTATAGCGTCTATCCCTCCAGACTCAACAGTTTTGTTGTTCCCTCCCACACTTTTCTCATCTCAGTCTTTATTTGGTCTTTTTTTTTTTCATGAAAAAAACAATTTGTCATGAAACAAAGCCACTTCGTCGTGGTGCCAGTTATTGTATGTATAACAGGATGCAGCACAACAGCCAGATAATTAAATAAAAGCAGTTCAGTGTTAAATGCTGAAGATATTCCTCCAACTGTGTTGCTCAAACATAAATATTTCCAAGCAGTTTCAATAGAGATAGTGGTGGGGGCTGTGGGAGCCGTGGCTCCGTGCTCCAGATGCTTATCGCACGTTCATTAGCACCTCCGGGAGAAAGTGATGAAGATTGGGATCATAAAAGTCAGACGCAGAAGATAGAGGAAGTTGTGCAGGAGGACGTTCTGCGTGAAGGTTTATGGAATCTAAAACTGATTCATGATGATTGCACATTAAGAGTCTATGTGCTGTTTGGATCTCAGTTTACCAGAACGCCGTCGATCGCCAGCCAGCCTCTAAACAACAACAACAATCTGGAACAGTGGTTTTATTATAATTTTAATGTGTCTCCCAGAAATGCGGAGCCGAATAAGTGAGGGCTGCAAGCGCACACATCCAAACACAACGTAAACAGATGAGTAACATATTAGCCATGCATCTTTCCTGGAATCTACAGACCGTTGTGCTCTGCGCGGAGCAGATTGGAGTACAAAAAAAGAACGCCACGGCTGATTTCAGTCATGGCCAATTAGATCAGCTCTCTCCATTTTTCCTTTAAGGCCTTAGTGATGAAGCATATTGTTATTTTTTGGGGGGTATCAAGTGAGACGTACGAGATGTAATTTACAGGTCTTACTGTCAACTTCAGTTGTTCGGAGGAACATTTTATTAAAAAAAAAAAAAAAAAAAGAGGCCTGTGGGGTTTATTGCAGCCATTATTGCACTCTCCAGGGTGCAGGAAATAAGAACACATTCTGTTTCACCGTCTGCAGATTTGACAGTATCTTCTTTCTACCTCTTAAGATGAACATGTAAGCCCTGAGAATACGGCTAAAAAGCTTTTTTTTTTTTTTTTTTTAGGACAGCACAATTAATCCCTGAGAAGAAATGAGGGATTTATTTTAAGCCACTCCAGCTTCCTTAAAATGCTAATTTTAGCATTATTGTGCCGTTCTCGCTGATACCTTGTTTGCGCTTCGCCGGTATTATGCAACATGCTAATGTGTTACTTTTGTCCACACTTGTGGTGAAAGCGCGCGTGGATCTGCTCATCGGTGCGTTCTTTTGCCTTGAGGTAGAGCGCATATTCCTGTGTCTGCTTGAGGGTTGTTGTTGTTTACAATAAGGCTAACACACTAAAATGGCAAATGCACCCCGGAGGGGGGGGGGGCGCAGGGGCTGGATGGAGATGAGATTAAGGCCACATCAGCTGGCCACAGCTCAAGCTCTGACATCGCTGTCACGTCACTACAGGATGTCCACAGGTCAAGGCCAACGCCGACCCACTGTCGGTAACATCTCGCCGAGAGCTGTCGTCTTTGTTGGCCCGCCATGCGGACGCGCGCGCAAATGTAATCAGTTTGCCGGTAGTACCGGAGGAAAGAAAGGTCACGGGCCCCCCCACCCCCCCGGGTCTCTACCTTCTCTGTGTGTTATTGTGCAGCCTTCACGTCCGCCTCTTTTCCCCTCCCTGTAACTCCATCTGTGAGTTCTCTCCGTCGGCGCATCTTCGCCTCTGCAGTCGACATTTTGGACTCATCAAACGTCACGTGCGAGCCTTGCTGGAAAGTGTGACTTTTGGGATTTTATACCACCTGCTGTCTGCTCTAAATCTGGGAGAGATGGTTGCACGAACAACAGGCCGAATGCTGCTAATATGCCGACAGTTTTGTTTGTCTTCCGACCTTTTTTTTTTAATTTCCTCCAAGCCACTTGGTCATGGATCAGTGGATCAGTTGTGGTGTTGTTAGTGTGGGTTGTTTCTTGAGTTGAGAATCCCATCTGGTAACATATCCCATCTTGTCCCATCTG
This sequence comes from Lagocephalus sceleratus, assembly GCA_911728415.1. Lineage (NCBI taxonomy): Eukaryota > Metazoa > Chordata > Actinopteri > Tetraodontiformes > Tetraodontidae > Lagocephalus > Lagocephalus sceleratus. Next base: position 9,844,612 of record CAJVRN010000011.1, on the reverse strand, counting down.
GTACAAAATAGCAGATCTGGAGCCTGGAGCGTGGAGTGATGGGGAGCTGTTTGCTCTCCTGCTAATGTGCCGACATCTGTGATCCCCGCTCACATCTGCAGGAATGTTGGCAGACAAAGTTTCTGTAACATACAGTATCTTCACGTGTCAAAGTTTCCCTTTAATTAAACCGTGTGAAACATTTTGCTGCTGCCCCCAGCAGGTATCCGCCCCCCGCGGATGAACATGAGCATAAATAGCATGAACGGACACACGGGTGCACAAATTAGTGTGTGGAGTGTACGGCATGTGAACGATGAGGATTTTTAACCTCTCTCAGCCTTTTACTATGATGTGTTTTGTCATGAAATTAAGATTTTAAGTTTAATATTTTGACATCAAACCACAGCCAGACAACCTGAAAACATCTCCAGGCTCCTGAAACGTTCTACTAGAGCCACTGGGTCGATGCAGGTCTCCCTCAGTGTGCCCAGAAAGGACTAAAACACAAGCTACTTTATTGTTGCTCCTTAGCTATGATCTAGGATGTCGTTTTAACATCAGCGCTCTTGAGCTAGGAGGCCATGGAATTAAAAAAAAATCTGCTCTTCTCACCAGTAGATGCCACCAAATCTTACACACTGGACCAGGCGATGCTCCAGGCACAGACTCGCCTGGTGACCCTCGGAAATAAAGGGTTAACTATAACCACGAGAGAAGGTTGGGCGGGCTGAGATGTGGGTCGACAGACAGCGTCTGTTATTTAAGGATAGACGCTGCCTCTACTTAGCGTTCCTTTTCCCGTTTCGTTGCTTGACACCTTCGACGAACCACGAACCTGATCAGCAAGTTGGCTGGCGTGAGTCAATTTCCTGGATAACCCACCCCCACTCACACATACACACATACACAAACACACACACACACCCCACTCACACATACACACATACACAAACACACACACACACCCCACTCACACATGCACACAAACACACACCCCCCCCCCTCACACGCACACACACACACACACACTGTGTACTTGGCGCAGGAAGCGGTGATATCACATTCGGTGTCACAACCACGCGCCCATATTAAATGTGAGGGGAAGACCGGCCAATCTGGTAATCTAAGATGAGTCAGACGGCGTCTCTTTAAAAGAAATGTCGACGTCAAGGTTGAACAGAAGCCCCCAAAATAGGTTTGATTTCTTTCGTTCCTGGAATGAACCTGAAATAGATGAATAAACGCGGCCCAGCAGATATGATATTATATTAGAGATCCGCTCTCTCTTCTGTCCTCTCCCACCTCTCCGTCTCTTCGTGTTCCTCACTGAAGATTCGTCTGCCCTCCTTTGCTTCTTCCCTCCTCCGCTGTTGCCGTTTATTTCCTCTTCTTCCAAAAAAGCATTTTGTTCCAGTTCACAGAGCTGTTAAGCCGAAGCCAAAGTGGAATCAAGCTGACAGGTCAACTGTATCCGGTGTGCTTGGACTAATGCGGGCTCTTCTCAGGAAGCGGAAGGAGGTTTCTTTACATTTATGGAGGCTGTGGGCCGCAGCGTCACACCTGGGTGTCTTTTCTGACTATTTAAAACCTAGAAACCAGAATAAAGGACGTTTGGGACTGGACTATGTGTCCATCAGACTAGGAATGTACAGTCATCGTCATTTGTTTAATCGATTTTGTCTAACTTTAATATGTGATGTCAGGCTTGCATCATTGATGTGACTGAACCTGCAGCTGTTCCCAGCGTGTTAACCAGAAATTCACTCTATATTGATGAAGGCTGCACCGCCGCACGGGCCACAGGTGTTTGAATTTTGCAAAGCCCGCCGCATTTGGAATGTTGCACATTAACAATTTAACTATTGCAGCGCATAAGCTGATTAGGTCTCCCATGTTTAATGTACAGCACATATAGAATGTATGAGATTTCACTGTAAGCTCCTCTGCGGAGGGAGAAATATTATGCAAATGCCGTTCCGCCGCACTAGAAGCCTGTTTGACATTAAAAATGTAGGAATGAGGCAGGTGTGCCGGCGTCTCTGTTTGGTCGTGTCAGTTAAACCTCCCGTCTTCTCATCAAAGCCGCTGTGGCAAAGATGTAAGCTTCTTCAATTGGCTTGGGATCGGTTTGAGTGAGACGGCTTATGTAATAATGTCAGGGCGGTTAAGCCCCTCGGGCATCTTTAAAGAGCTTTTAGCGGGCACACGCGGGGGCAGAAATGGCACGCTCGGAGCGGGAGAAGCGGAGAGGGGTGGTAAAGAGGGAAGGGGAAGAATTGATCCCACTCATTCAGCAAACACGCGGCTCGGAGTCAGAGATGACTAAGCTGAGATTGTCTGACCACCTTTAGAGCCTCCAGCAGGGACGCGGGAACGTTCCCCCTCTTCAAAGGATTCTCCAGCGTCTCTGTGATTTGCTTAAAATAGGTCAAAACGCCCCCCCCCCATTCCTCTTTGCATTGAAAGGTGAAGTCCTGGAGGTGGGATGGATCCCTGACCGCGGCTCTGTCCGGGGAAAGCGGTGCAGCTTTGGCTCCGGCTGGATGCAGCGTTGGCGCTGCTTGTGTTCCTTTCACCTGTGAATCATCGGACTGCCAGGATGAGGAGAGGACGGGTTATTAATCAGAGAAATGTGCCAACTCATCCCTGTTTTTCTCTTTGAATCAGCGAACTCATCCGTGATTTCAGCGTGGGGGGGGGTGGGTGGGGGGGTGGCGGTACATCCGGGGACACATCCTGCAGATGAATCACGACACGCCGAATCACCCCAGGAAAAGCAGGACGGGGGCAGATGCTCCCGTCACCGAGGGTGTCGGTGAATGACAGCGCGCAGGTGAAAACACCAGTTGTCTCAATCCTTCCGCTCTGCAGACGCCGCCGGATTAGTGCCTGATGAGCTGCCGTGCCTGTCGTAACCGCGCGACACGGACGCCAACAACATCGGGGGTCGACTCGGGATGTGACAAGGGAAATTAATAGGCAAGCTGAAATGAAAGGAGGGTGTTTGGGCTCCGTCTGCCCGGCCAGTCTGGCGGACCGGACATCTGATGTTCTGTAGACTCGCGGCTACTCACAGGTTCCGTAGAGTTTTGGCACATGTGGAGGCCGGGGTCATGACTCAGCAGATTCAGACATAAATGGATCACATGACTCATGTGTAGAATAGGACTCATTGATTACTATACATTATAAGAGACCAGATGTCAAGTGGTACACAGTTGGTCTTATAAACCAAAGATCATGGGTTTAAACTGCATTCATACCTTTAAAGAGCAGAACTTGGTCTCTTCTTGAGAACCCCCATGGTTTCTCAGATTTATTTGTAAGTTATTATTTGATCGAATTTGATTGAAAATTATTTGATCTTACCACACGAGTGTGGTGGGTAGCAACTGCTTGACATCGCTTGTGTTTTTTCAGCCCTCTCTTGTTCACTCTTGTTCCTCTCTGTAGTTTGGCAGCACACAGAGGTCTTCATGGGGACCAGTGTCATCAGGATTTGCTGGTTGACGGGGTGGGGGGGTTGGTGGTGGGACAGATGGTTTACATCAAATGGCATCAGCGAGAACGGCAACATGGAGGGTTTCTCGGCAGGTTTCACTGGAGCAGGATAATCAATGTTGCTCCCTTCAGCTGTCACGGCCTCGCCGTTGTAGCAACGAGAGTGGCGCCCTTTGCCGCGCTCCCTACCTCCAGCAGGAGCAACCGGCCCACGTTTCCTCTTCCTCCACGCGTTCAGAATGCCGCTAATCACGTTTAATCTGTTTTTAATCTGTATAATTAATCCACATTACAACATCCTCACTCGGAGCTGGATGCTGGGGCGATGACACAGTGGCTGACTGATGAATCCACTTCAATAATGGAACGTTTCCGTTAGCTTCCGAGTGCTGGGGAACGGGCACCTGCCCGGTTGCATTGTTGAGGGCGAGCCGCAGCAGATGTTTGAGCCAGCGCTTGAAGACTGTCCAGATGTCTTCATTCAAAAAAGCTAAAACGCGGAGCCGAATGAAGGGCGCAATCGGACTATTATTCTGTACGTAGCCTGGGTTCCTCTCCACAGCTTTCTGCCCCTGTTTCCTCACTTAAAGAGGTTTGCTCAAGCTGCTTATTCTCCACCATTATCTCTGTGAAAACGAGTGGAGGAATATAATTGGATTGCATTGTTTATTAAATTACGCCGGTTGACTTTTTAACCCAACCGTGTGAGACCCCAACCTCTCATGAACTGTGCCTCATTTGGAGCACGCATGGAACACAGCACTCCTCATCTTCGGGGATTCTGAAACACATCTTCGTGGATATTTTCCGACTCTGCCAGTGTGAGGCGGGCAGGACGCTTCAATCAGCGCCATGGCCACGTAAGGTAGATGGGCTCTGCCGTGCCGATCTACACGAAGACGCTACCTCCTTGCAGTGGTGGTTTGTTCTGACCCCGGCGACTCTACAAGTGGTCATTTTTAGTGTCTGTAAACCCCACCCCGAACCAGGTAACTCATGCTGGTCCTCCAGTTTGCTTCCCAGTTTCACTATTCTCTCTGTTCTGCTCACTTATGCAAAGCGGGCGGACCCCGTGAGGCTTCAAGGCTCACTCTGTCACGATGGATGAGTGAAATGAAGTTTGACTTTCTGTTGTCAGCAGCCGTCCTAACCCAATAAGCAGGGTGTTAAATTAAGAATCTTTCACCACATTGTTGGGAATGCGATCCTCCATTTTCCAGACAGCATAATAGCATTACAGCTAATACTAGCGATCCCAACTATTGAATTGTCTTTTAGTCAGTAACACATCAATGTGCACGCTTCCCCACAGGGCGCCTGGAAAATGTCTCATCACACAACGAAGGCAGCTGAGAGTTTAATAACAACAACGGCAGCTTAATGGCCGCTACCTGCCAGCCTAATTGAAAATTCCAGGTGTCGTGTTTGTTTTTCGTGGTTCAGTGATTTTAGTTTATTCACCCCTTGTTAGAACAGGCAAGGCAACACGCGAATCACGGGACCCCTCGCCGCCGCGGCGCCATGGCTGCGCACCATCGGGAAATGAAGAATTTAAAAAAATATGACCAGCAGGGGAGAGAGCTCAGGCACGGTCAGTTGTTCCCGATGCAGACGTTTTGTAACCCGGAGGCAAGCTTGTGTTTGCACCATCGCCATTCTGAAACCTTGCTGAGAGGCAGAATGGTCACAGTGTACTCTCACTGATATGAATTCATGCCCACAAGTCACAGAGCGTGGAGGTTTTTAAATAATTACATAAGGGCATGAATGGAATAAATATTCAAGTGCAATATTCACACCCTGATACAGAGCTGGATATGCTGCACAGATGGATTCAGATCATTTACATGGAAAATGGGCTTTATTCTTGGGGTTTAAACTTGATACTGGTATCACAAACCTAAACCCTGGACTTTATATCCATGTGGTTTAGCTGCAACCCTGGAGAGAGAGACAGCTGCCATCGACCCGCCTGCTTCTATGTGTGTGTGTGTGTGTGTGTGTGTGTGCGCGCGCAGCAGACACAGACATCTCTCTCTTGGGCCAGGTCCTGCAGAGCTCCACGCTGCGTTCACAATTGCTCTGCGTTTTAGCAGCGGTCGCCATTTACACCGTCTGCCACGCGACGATCCACACCTCAAACAGGTCCGGGGGTTTGCGGGTTAGAGCGAGATGTATAAACGTTGGTGACCTATGGAGAGTTGCGCCTCATCGTCTCATACCTTCAGCGTTGTTATGGTGACCCCTACGCCTGACGTGCGCCTTGTTAACGATCCTTCCCCCCCCACAACAGTAATTAAAGATAATGTTGTGTGTTATCCACATATAGGCACGCACTAACCAGTTCCGTTACCGCAGCAACCACATTTAGTTCAGTCATTATGTCCTCTGTCAGATACCGGCATCATTAGCGTAATTATAACATGCAGTGTTTTCCGAAACACGAGTGCGATTCTCCGGGATCGTTTTCAGTGTCGCTCGAGTCCTCCGCTCCCATCTGCTCGCTCGATACTGCCGGCTGTGGGGAAAGTTCAGCCCCGTCGACGCGGAACGGACCGGCGGATCTCGGCGCCGCTCTCGTTACTGTTGGCCTTTACGGGGGACATTTCCTGACAGCGTCGCCTCTGCGACATTAAAGGGACACGTGGACACAGTTGAGGCGCCACAGCGGGGCGCCCCCTGTTGGACCCTGTGGGCGGGACCGGCCCACCGAGGACGGCGAGACTGCGTCTTCCGAAGGAAATGAGTCCCGAGCGGAGACCTCAGGCGTGTGTGCGGCACGCGGCGGGGCGGTGGGGTTGCTCTCTCCAGCCGCGCTCGAAGCGGCACATCCATCAGAAATGAAAGTTTCCAGCTACCTGCCGCCGAATGATCAACAGCGCGCTCGATTTAGCTCCCGAACCCGAGACGTCTGATCCAGACATTTATATTGCATCCTCGGTATGAGGAGTCTGGGCAGCAGATCCCTCTGGCCTCATACCTCCGTCTGCTTCCCATCCTCATTTCTAATTCATCTTCCTCCACCTCCACAGGCTCAGCGTCTGGCTGCACCTCGCCACACAACCCACAAAGCTCCATCAATTGTTTCTGAATTCGTCGTGGATTTAAATCCATCTGGGTGATCTGAAAAACATGTGTTTCCTTTCTGATGAGGAAATCATTTCTCATTTGCGATGTAGCTAATTACTAGAGCTTTTTTTTTTCTTCCCAAGCTCCAGAGTAAATGCAGCGTTTCCAGACAGGAGAGCCTCGTTTCTGGTTCTGGAACGCGCTTCGTCATACTGCAGAGACGGGTTGACTGCTCATCACCGTCGTGCCATCTGCACCGTCGAGTGTTTTCGTCGCCTCTGTAGAAGCCTGCCGCCGAATGAGAATATCAGAAAGAGAGAGTTTTCACGCTGTGATCTGAAAATGTGTGAGAGGGAAAACTCGTAAATGGGAACGCGACAGGACTCAAATGTGGAAGTCCAGGTTGTGAAAAGGGAGGGAGGAAAGAGACAAATGTTGAAGGAAAACAGTCAGTCTCTGGCATTCAAATCATATTTTCTTCTGGTTTTTTTTTTTTTTTACTTCCACTTACGTTTCACTTACAGTTTTTTCCAGTATGCTGGTCTGTTATTAAAAATCCTGTACTGGAACACTTTCAGGGACTTCCAGCTTGGATTGCGCTGACTGACTTTGGCGGATTTGTGTTAGTTCAACAGGAGAAGATGTGGGAACAGCCGGTAGACTTTAACACGCCTTCTCCTGCAGAACAAATCCCTTCGGCTCCAGTAAAAACCTCTAGTTAAATATGGGCGGCATCAGACTCAACGCGCTGGGGGAGCGCAAACATAGAGCCCTGATCAACGCTGCCGCCGCTCCCACGGTGCTGCAGGTGTCCTTAAAGGGACCAGAAACTGTCGCAATTGAAATGCGCCAAAGGGAATCGGCTCCTTTGTGCTCCCCCGAGGTGTGGGAGAGAATGAGAGTACAGAGAGAGAGAAAGTAGGGCAGAGAAGGAGTGAGGATGACAGTGAGGTGGAGCTGCTCACTGATATTTTGAGCCTGAACACTAGTTGGCCTTAAGCGCTGGTCTGCAATCAGATTATCTAGAACCCGATTTGCAACGCTCGATGGCAGAACCATGTCCTCCTCGCCCATGTGGGAGTGTTTTTGTATTTAAAACTTGCTGTTTTCTTATCTGTGAACAACTCAAGCATGAGATGGCTGTTTTAAAACATGGCAGAACTGACACAGCTCTGCTGGTATCTCTTTCAGGAACCCTCCCACTCAGAATCGTCCTTTGAGGAATGAGCCGCCAATGTAAGTCGTTGGGTTTTTTTTTTATTTCTTTACGACCTCGGCACTTAACTGCTAACGCTGCCTAAATGAATTCAAATCAGGTTGCAAACACACAAACACGCTGCATTCCCTGCAGCGGGAGCCTTGGACCTCTTAACCTCCAACTGTCTTTCCCTCAGGGATACCCAGCTTTCACTGCTGCCTTTATTTGGAGTTAATTGCTATTCCATCCAAACACGCTGATGGGACATCAAAGGATGAGTCACTGCAGGACGTGCTAGAGAAAATTTCGGATTTTAATCCACCGCGGCCCTCCTCTTAGCATGCTCAAGATTTGACATCGCCGTTTTGGTTTGCCATCCGGATAGTGGGGAAGGCTCGGGGCACTATCAATAATGGATAAGGATGCGAGACTTTCCAGGGAGTTTTCCACAAGCTTCAGTGGCTGCGTCGCAATCCCCAACAGGAAGGGCTGTCTGCGCATCTGGAAACAGCTCCAGGAGCTTTCAGGGAGCTCTGCACATTCTAATTTGGTCAGTGCTTCCTAGAGCAAGGGAAAGATGCCGCGACTGGCAGAGGAGGACCACCAATATGAGATAAGAGGACGCTGGAACTGGATTTTCACACATAATCACAACAGTGTAAAACAGTGTAGCACCGTAGCTCGCTAAATCACCGCTGAGACGGATGCCCGACGTTTGCTAAAAATATACGTCGACGAGGAATCAGTATGAAAATATTGTGCAAATTTGCAGAAGTCGTGCAGTGGAGTCGTCTCTTACATGCTCAGTTTCAGCCTCGCGCTCTTAAATTAACTCAATTTCTGTTTATGCCTCATTCACCCTGAGCAACGCGCCTGCACACAAATATAGCTGCTGCCATTCGCACGCACACACACACATACACACACACACACACCAGAGCGGGCTCTCATGATTGTGAACATGCAGCCAGACGTCTTGCTGTAGTTGGGAGATAACAGGAGCCTCCATTCACACCCCCCCTCTTGGCTGGGCCCCTGGTGGGAGCGCCCTTGGAGAGGAGGATGAGAGGGCGTACCTGACATCACACTCACAAAAAGCCACTTCCGAGGTGTGGGAATCAGATCAGGAAGTTGCGTTTGACGCCGGCTTTTGTGCACTAATCCAACACAGAAAGGCCTCCAGGCGGGATTGGTGCATGAACCACAGAGCAGAGCCCGGAGGAGGGCGAGCAGAGCCGCGACTGATGCACGCGCTCCTCCGAGCTCTCGGGCAGAAACCAGCCGCTCTCGCTGACCACCACGGACGTCAGATCTGAGGAAGGCTTTTCACCATTCCCAGCAGAGTCAGTCGAGGCTCACCGACAGCGCTGACATGTCAGAAATGAACCGCCTCTCCGTGTCACCGTGTCAAGGACGACTTCCTCTCTGACCGGGGGAACTGTGATCTGTGCACATTAGCTGCTGCGGTGCAGCTCACCACCGCCGAGATTCTGCCGTAACCTCGGAACCGCAGGGGAGCGAGGCAGGGATGCTGCTTGAGTCTGCACCTCAGCCCAGTTAGACAGGGGCAAGGACTGGTTTTGGATCCCAACACAAGTATCCCTGCTTTTTTAATCAATGACGACAACATGTCAAACCATCAGGCAGGCGAGGCCAGAAGGAGGAGGAGGAGGAGGAGGCGCGTAGCGCCGTCTCCTCCCGACTTCCTCTCCGGCTTGCGGACTTCCAGGGTGGGCTGAAAGGAGCGGGTCATCTCACAGCAGATATAAAGTTATATCTGGGAAATTAGGCCAGAGTGGAGCGCCGATGGACCAGATAGAGTGTAATTAGGCCAAGGTTGGCCTGCCCCCCCACACACACACACATTAAACACTATTTATTATTAATTGCTTTGCGCACGTGCAAGTGAGAGTCGGCATCTATACTTGCAAACACTCAGCACTTTGAGGCATCCAGGACTGAGAAATTATTCAGCTACTCTGCACCAAAGGAAAGAAAGTTTTTATTTATGCGTACAGTTACCTCGCAGCCCTCTCACACCTCTCCTGATCAAACGCTGCTGACTGACAGACTCCTCCTCCTCCTCTTCCTCCTCTGATCTCTCCAGACAGGAGAAATGTCTGAATCTATCTGGAACTCGCAACTCTCTCCGTCATTTTTTCCCCTCCTGCGTGCCGTCTCCTTCCCCTCCTTGCCATTCATCCTCCTCTGCTCATCTCCTTACCTCGACCCCCCCCACACCCCCACACTGCAGTTTAGAACACAGTTACTCATTTTCACACCTTCATCATTCCCCTTCGAACGCTTTCATTTTCACCGCTGTCAAAGCCTACACCTTTCTCCCTGCAGCTTTCTCCTCATTTCCTGCAAAAAACATGCGCCCCCCCCACAAACACACACATGCTGACACTGACACCCCCCACCCCTCCCCCTCTGCAGTGCCTAAGCCTGTGGAGCAGATGGGCTGGCTGGCTGAATGACTGGACAAACTGAGTCTCTGCACACTGTTGATCAGTGGAGGGGACGTTGTCCTGTCATCTTAATTTGACCCCAGCGGGAAGGAGGGGGGTTGAGAGAGGAGGGGGGGGGGGGCTCGAAGCCAGAAAAACGAGCAATGAGTTAGCATATTTGCAGGATTGGGGTTTTTTGGGGGTAAATATTGAGAATTCAACCTCACTTTCTGGTGGTGCCGTACAAGTGGAATAGATGCTGTCATCCTCCCCCAGGGCCTGTTTCCCACTCCTCCTGTTCCGTCCTCCTCCTGTTCTGTCCTCCTCCTGTTCCATCCTCCTCCTCCAGGACTGTTATTCTGAGCTGGGACTCACACAAGTCTGCAGATCTGCATGAGCTGGTACCAAAAACATCAGAGGGATCTGCTTTTCTTTAATGTGATCGCCCCCCTCCGGTGATCCTCGGGAACTGCCTGCAGCTCTGAGAGGAGTCAGGATCCTGGAGCAGTGTCTGAGCCAAACGCCCCCCCACACACACACACCCACACACACACACACACACACCCTCCCACTGGAGCGGGCAGATGGCGGCTCACCGGCGCTCGAGACAGGGCGGCGCTGCCGCCAGACGCTCGGAGCTGCGTGGAGAAGACGCACGGGGGAGTGGACAAGGCGAGGCCCTCGCGCCTCCTCCGGTGGCCTGATGGCTGTATTATCTGCAGCGGCTCCTGGGAGTCAGGAATCCCGTGGAAATTTAAGCTTCCCGGGTTTCTTTAACATTTGGCGGTGTTCGGAAAACAGCTGCGTTCAAACAACCTTCAGCTGAGTTGTGATTCCAATCGGCTAAATTAAACGAATCCAACCGAAAGACTTGCTACACGTCACCGACACTCAGGAGCTCCTCTAATTGCGGCTTCAGCTTTTTGGACAAGGAAAGCGGAAGCGCAGCGACAAAGTGTGCCGTTTGAGCGAAGTTTGCGCTCCCGCCTCCGTTAATGTGACCGTCGCTGTCACTTTGAGGCAAATGGGTTGACACTTTGATGAGGGCGCGCTAAGCCTCGCTGAGCGGTGCGTCACGACGTGATACGAGGCGGTTCACTAATGTGGTGTAAAAGGATTTAGAGGATTTGACCCTATCAGCGCAGACGACACTCTGAGAGGCTCCGCTAATGACGCTAAATGAGCCTGGGCCCGCAGCATGCTAATGATGGCGTGGCATCAAAGCCAGCCTCGCGTCCGGACCGAGCTCCGCTTCCTGCGCCCGCGCACGCGGGGCTGATGCACACCGGCATATGTGGTATGTTTAAAGCGCTGTCCTATCTCAGCACCAGAGAACTGATGCTGATGCTGCAGGCTGACCTTCATCCTTCAGTCATCAAGGCCTGATGGCGACCACCCCCCCCCCCCCCCCCCCAGGGTGAGCTTGGTTGATGCTTCACGCCATCACCTTCAATTTTCTTCTGATGCCCATGAGGCAGCACTCCCACCTCATCACCTGGGCGGAGGCTCAGCAGGAGATCCTGCAGATCCCCGCCCCCCCCACCTCCCCCACATCGATCAAATCCCCTCGCTGGGGCCGCTACGACACTTTGCTGGCTGTGCTTGGGCTGTGCTTGGGCAGGGAGCTCGGTGGCCAGAGCCTGGATGCCCCCTGGAGGAGGCAGAGATAAAGAGAGGGGACGTGTGGAAGGATAAGAGGAGCTGGAAACAGATGGAGGAATGGGTGGAGGGAGAGGGCAACAAGCCGGATAAAAGGAATGTTCTGTATCCCAAACACTCGGGGGGATATGCTGCCAGACGTGGGCAGTGGCAGAAGGAACATTCTTTAATTCAGTCTCCATTAATTTTCCCTTCTTGCGCTGGAACATACAGAAGTCCGATGTGTGTGTTCCTCGTGTCCCGCATCTGCCGGCGTGTACGGCGACAGCGCATAGTTGTGGAGGCGTCTGGAATTGTTGAAGACCGCCAACCACTGTTCTGTTTTGTTGTTGAGGAGAAGCAGCAGAGGGCTGGTTTAGCTGCGACGCACTCGTCTTCGCAAGCCGGCTTGACGCATATGTGGGCGTGTTTGTGCGGCTGTTAAATGCTGATGGGGTTGCAAGTATGTGTGTATGTGCGCGTGTGTGTGTGTGTGTGTGTGTTGCAGCTCCTCAGACAGCCGTGACACTCTTCCCCTCCGTCTTTTTCAGGAGACGCCCGCAAGTACCCCAGTCTCGTGCACTCGGCCCCAGGGTCCTCTAGGGGGCTGGTCCAACTCGCTACCATGAAAGGTTTGGGGGCCAACCGCAACCGACACCTGTCAGACTCGTGCGACCCCTCCTCGGGCCACCCGGAGTCCATGTACCCTCAGAGGAACAGCGCTCTGCTGCGCAGCCCCTACCTGCTGAGCCCCACCATGGACCACTACGGCACCATGGAGCCCCACCTCTACCAGACCGCCAACCCGGGCTCCCTTCCGCCGGACTGTCTCTTGGCCCTCAACAACCAGCTGACCAACAGCAGCACCTTTCCCAGGATCCATTACAACTCCTACGACCAGTCCGACTTCTCGCCACCCGGCGACAGTATCGGGGGGATCAGCACGGGGACCATGGGCACGTCCATGTCCATGGGCATGGGCGGCGGCCTGGGGATGGCGGGCCTGAGCGGGCGGACCCCGATGATCACGAGCGGCTCGGCCACCATATCGCATCATGTGAGCAAGACCCAGGCCCCGCCCAGTCTGCTGGACTTCGAGAAGCAGCTGCCGGCGGGCTGCGACGGCTTCAGCACGCTGCAGTTCCACCGGACCTCCGCCATCGCCGCCGCCAAGCAGCGCACGGACAGCCCCGGCCGCATCCGCTACATGCTGCACTCGGTGCAGAAGCTCTTCGCAAAGTCGCAGTCGCTGGAGACCCACAACATGAAGGGCAACGTGAACGGGCGCTCCACGGGCAGCGGCGGCGGCTCCTCCAGCACGGAGGACGGCGGCAAGCAGCACCGCAGGTCCAAGAGCAAAGACAGGGGCACCAAGTCGGAGGCCAAGCGGCGGCCGCGGTCCAACATGTCCGGCTACTGGAGCTCAGACGACCTGGACAGCAGCGACCTGAGCAGCTACCACAACGCCATGGCCATGATGACCCTGGGTCGCCCGTCCAGCCACGACGTCCAGGCGGCGGGGGCGGGCAGGTACATCCACAGCGGCTACAACACCATCAGCTCATCCAAGAGCAGCGGCGACGTCAAGTACCACGGCCTGGCTGTGCACGCCGGCGGCCAGGGGGGCGGGGCTCTCGTCCTGAGCGACAGCGAGTACCTGAAAGGAGGATCCTGGTCCACGCTGACCATGGGCCACCCCAAGCCCGTCATCCACAAGGGCTCGGCCACGCTGGACAGGTCCATGCTCAAGTCCAAGTCCTGCCAACAGGAACTCACCTGCAATTACCTGCAGGTTGGCCAAAGGGTGAGTAGGAGGTGGCGGGGGGGGCGGGGTCGCTCCCCGCCAGTGCGCCGCTCACTCGCGCCTCTTTTCCCCCCGCAGGGCGACTGGAGCAGCTCGCTGGGCCGCAGCAGGGGCGCCAACGAAATCCCCTGCCGGCGGATGCGCAGCGGCAGTTACGTGAAAGCCATGGGGGACATGGAGGACAGCGACGACTCAGAGGGGAGCCCCAAGCCTTCGCCCAAAATGGCCGCACGTCGCCAGAGTTACCTCAGGGCCACGCAGCAGTCTCTGAGCGACCAGCTGCCCCCGCGCAAGTAAGCCCCACCCCCCCCCAACCCACCCCAGACAGCAGCGCTCTAACGCCAGCGGGGCGCGAACGTCGACTCGTGTCTGCAACACGGACTGCAGGCCCGTAGAATGGCGGCGCGGGGGGGGTTGGGTTGAGGAGTTGGGAGTGTTGGGGGTTGGGGGGGGGGCGTGAACGTTGCGTCATTGTAACTGTGCCTTGAGTTGCCGATTCCTGACCTCCCCGTTCCTGCTCTCTTCCGCCTGCTCCACCCCGATCGGCGTGAGCAGCCGAGTCCTGGATTACACCTCGCTGCAGGGGGAGCTGGACGCGCTGTGGTCCCCCCTCCACAGCGTGTCCTCCCTGCACCAGCTGGGCAGGTCTATGAGCAGGTCAGTTGGAGGCCCTAGGGCCCCCCCCCCTCCCCCCGACCGGGTCCGCGCAGGCCGCCGCATCGCTCTCCTCAGGCTGCCTGCCGCATCTCCCGCCAGCTTCCCTTAAAACCTGTCATCCGCCCAACGCTTGTAGGTAAATAAGCAGCTGCGTCTCTGATACTATCTGGGACCGGGGCGGGCCGCGAATGGCATGGGAGCTGACCGCCGCACCGCTGCCACCGCGTGCCAACAAAGAATAGGTGGAAAAAAAAATTCGAGTTTTGAGCGGCCACTGATTAAAAGCGAAGCTGTTCTTTGGCCTTGGCACCGGGCTGCATCACCCGACATCCCCGGCTTTGCATGCTCATAACGAACAGCGCCTCAATGGTTTCATAAGTGAAGGCGGAAAATGAAGCAGAAAGAGGTCATATCATCCTCCTGCGGTTCCCGTAGGCCTCGCTTCATCTCCGATTAACATTGACTCTTCCTCCATCTCCGCGCCCCTCGCACCCCCTTTGATCTTTCTCGCATTCCTTATCCTCAGCATCTCTTTTTTTTTCCCCTCTGCAGCTGTCTTCCATCTCTCAGAGAGCTGTCTAATAACCGCAGCCTGGACAACCTCGACTGCATCGGGGGTCCACGCTGGGATGAGGACGACTTCAGCCAGGCCGGCAGCACCTTGGGCAGACGAAGCTGCATGGGACAGGTGGGCGCACGCCGAGCCGACGCCCCCCCGACCGTTCGCCTGGCCGGAAGGGCTCCGAAACACAGTTCTTATCCCCAGACTTGTAAAACAAATGATCCTCTATCAGCAACGTGACTAGAATAGCGCAGCCCCCGTGGGTGCATTTGCATCGCATCCTGACACACATTCAAATCGCCGGCGAGCTCGTCTTCGTCTTCCTCTTCTGCTTCTCACTTTTGTCTCCCTAATCTCCAAAATTTGCCTTTCAACGGATGCTCTTTGCATGTTTGTCTCATCGCATTGCAGCACAGCGGCTGAAAGCCAGAACTTTGAAGCCTACTTCCATCTGCATGTTCGTTGCATCAGAGCGTCGTCTGACTGCGATAAGGTCAACGAGATGATGAACAAGCCTGTAAAAATGATCTTTCTAATGAACTCCTCAAATGAGCCGGCCCAGGCAGGCGTCTCCATCCTCTGAAAGGTCACTCACTTCCAACGAACGTCCAATGAGCTTGCAGGCTTCATTCTTTTCTTCCGCTGGTGCAGCGGAACGACAACTTTATTACACCTCACTGCGCTCCGAAGCAGGAAATTTTGGAGCTTCCTTCAAAACAAAGCGTTCCTTTTTCGCTTCTTCTCTTTTGTGCGTCAACATTTCCCTCCGCCTGTTCCTACGGAGCTATTCTTAACATCAGACATCCAATCAGCAAAAATATATACAATTGCCTCATGTTTCTACCTCTTCATAACCACTCTCAGAAATAGCAGCCTGTTCACTCTGCAGCTGCTGCACAAAATATGCCATTATGGCTCATGCTTTGAAATTTGCGCTATGTGCAGTAACATAAATTGGATACATCAGACAGTTAAGCAGAATATACAGTTCTGGTTTCACTGGGATCTGTGTACTTTGTTCTCCTCACTACAGCAATAATTGGGCCTGTTTGTTGCTCCTCATTAACGTGGATTTGGGGTTTTGGATACCGCCACTGAGATCAGATTCCTTTCCCTGCCACAGTTCTGCTCAGTATTTAATAATTCTGTCCTTCTTCCAGCTACGAGACCTGGATATGAGTCATCACTACGAGGACCGCAGCTCTGAGTCCACATTCAGGGATTCCCGCTCCCATTCTCAGGACAACTCGGAGCCTCCGGATCTGCCGATGCCGACATGCTTCCGATCACGCAGCCACAGCTACCTGAGAGCCATCCAGGCCGGCTGTTCCCAAGACGACGACACGGCCTCTGTGGACTCGGGCTGTTCTCCACCTCTGACTGACACCACTGTTCGCACCTACAGCACCAGCACAGGTGAGCCTTGGCCCAAAGAGGGTTGACTTTTGCATCTGTGAAACACATACAGTGGTTATGGTGGGGCAAAGAGACTAACTAGTTGGTAATGGTAATTGTGGGACATCTAATTCCTTACATAAATACCATATATCCAACGTAAATATGTTTTTTCCATCCACCTGAACATGATTTTTATTGAGAGTGCATTACAACTGAATGTCCACATCGGGACGCTGTTCCCTTCAAATTATACAGTCCAGACTGGCGACTTTACTGGTCCCACTTTACTGGTTTGCTGGCTAGCTTTCCATATAGAAGCCTAGGTATTTGATTTTTATTTTAGTTATCAATTTTAGGTATAAATATGATATTATTTAGCAAGCGGGCATCTTAATATGTACATTTTGTGCATCGTATCACTTAAAAACCTGCTCACACGTTGGCAAAACTGTGGAATGTCATATGTCCGAGGCGGCCGTGAATGCGTCGGTTGACGCGCCACCACGCCTCCTTCAGGACCCAAACAAAAGACGCTCGGACGCGTTTTTACGCGCACAGCGGACTCCGCTCCAGGTCCCCGATCTTTAATCTGCACCTGACTGCTCAGAGAGTAGGTTATTATTATTTTTTATCTCATCACTAATTATCATGAGTGTGACTTTAACATAGTTTATCTGCTTTAAAACTAGTCGTTTTTCGACTGACGCAAGCTTTAACGTATCCATATGTAAATGTTCACTTTATGATATGTATATGTCTTAGTTTTGTTTTTGTTTTTTTTAGTTTATTTAGTAGTAGATTTAGTAGCAATGTAGATATGCACCACAAACTTTCAGCAAAGTGTCAATTGTTGCAGTGTCAGCTTGTCTATAACTTATTTATGGTGCAATTCGTGTAATTCTAGGCGCCTGGTGGCGTCGGATTACACCTTTACACCCAGAAAAACAAAGCAATAGCTTTTTAAAATGAGGTGATTGGCAACAACAACCAACATTATGACCAGTTGTCGTGTCACTGCATCTCAGACGGTCTGGCTTTATTCCTAAAAAAGACTTATTTTAAAGAAGCTGCTTCCAAAACTGTTTGACTGGCTGTTTGTCTGGGTCCCTTTAAATTACAGACACTATTCTTATTGAAGCTGCTGCTGCTTTTTGGTTGTTGAAATGGAAAATTGCCGTTAAAAAAGGATTATTCAAAGTCTGCCCCACTTTTTTAAAGACCATTTATTAGATTAGCATCCTTTTAAGTAAGATCCTGAACAGAGGAGGGACTTTAAAAACACTCCCTAGAAAAACAAAATTGTAAGTGTATTTGTGATCTTTGACCCATTTTCTGTATAGTTATTTCGAGACTTTTTGCAATTTTCTTGGTGGAAAGCCGCCTTTTTGTAGAGTTTAAGTTTATTTGATCTCTATTTATCACGTTAATGTAAAGGCTCAGTGACTTAAACCCAACAGCAATATTTATATGAATCTATTATTATTCTAATACTATATTATGTAACCTTGTGTTGGTCTATTATATACTGTACTGGTGTCGATAGCGTAGACTATTGTCCAACCTCAGAGTTGTGAATAAATACCTTTAAAAGCCATTGGATGCCTTTGTTAATGTGTTCTGACCGACAGCCCTTCCTGGATCCTGTTAATCAGACCAATCCAGACGTCTGTCTCCAAGCACCTCCAATCTCTAACGGGAATAATATCGTCCATAATCTGCCACTCCTCCATAAGCTAATAAAAGCGGCTGGGCCCGCGCGCGTTCGTCTCTGCCCGCTCGGCTCGTCTAATCCGAGATGCTGCTGCTGTTATGAATTCAGGCCTTGTTTCTGCCGAGTTAAGCAGATTGCGTGGCATTAAGACCTGCGGCTGTTTTCTGTGATGAAAGCGTGATGTGATGTTTGGAAAACTGCAGGGTTATCCAAACACACACACACACACACACACACACACAGACACACACACACACACACACACAGCTGTCAGTCAGACGCCCTGCAGACGGAGGGGTGGGTGTAGTCTTCATCACTTGGCTGCCGCGGCGCCGTTCGCCGTCCAGCAGCTCTCTCCGTCACGGCAGGGAATTTTGGACCGCGAGATGGAATCTCGCCAGGTTTTCCCAGGGACGTCGCCTGACGTCCGGAACGCGCCGCCAGCAGCAAGCAGCGCCTTTCAATATTCAAAGGAGGCGACGGCCGCCGGAAGGACTTAGACACTTAGAGAGACGTGAAAAGGAGCTGAGACGTAGATTAAAGTGTACAACGAGCCTTTTGTCCCGGGCGTTCACTCAGCGGCTCACATGCTCCAACGACGGCTTTTTTGCAAATTCCATTGATTGAAACACGGAGCAGCGCAATGCTGGAAGAGTCAGAAAGCGTGGCGAGTGGGACCGGTTTAGTCCACCGGTGGAGTCTCGCTTTGGTCTCTAGCCGCTGTTATCATCACTGGTGACGTCGCTGTTTCCAACTCAAATGGTGGGGTGGTGGGGTCAACCATGACAAGTAATCACAGTCTAGAGGTCAAATTGAAACTTTGGGGCCTTTCTTCACTGCACAGACTCACACACGTTATTTTCTGGCTTCAGTCTCGACGTGTATAACCACCTGTAAGAAGGCCGCCCCGCCGCCCGTGCCGCCCAGAACCACGTCCAAACCTTACATCTCTGTCACGGTGCAGAGCAGCACCGAGTCGGCCCAGGACAACTACCTGGACCAGCAGGACCGCAGGTCGGAGGTCAACAGCCAGTCCAGTCACGCCCACAGCAACTCCTCCGACAGCCTGGACAGCACCCGTGCCAACAGCTTGGCGAGGGGCGTCCCCCGCCTGCCGCACGCCATCCCCACGCCCGTCGCCATCCCCAGGGAGCCGCCCGCCCCCTCCACGTCCAACGCCTCCACCGACACCAGCGACTCGGCCGCCCCGCGCGACAGATCGGGGCTGAGCAAAGGAGGCCTGGCGGCGGAGGAGCCCCTGGTGGCCCCGGTGCCCAGGCGGAAGCTCTCCTCCATCGGCATACAGGTGAAGGGAGCCACCGCCGCCGCCGCCGCCGCCAGTCTGCTGGTGCTCGGAGCGCTCGGGCATTCTGATCCAGATGTTTCTGCTGCCCGCAGGTTGACTGTATTCAGGAAGCTCCCCGAGAGGAGACGCCTCCGTTGGCCAAATTTCAGTCGATCGGTGTGCAGGTGGAGGACGGGTGGCAGTAAGTCCTTCTACTGACCTTGTACCAATGTGAGAAATTTATATTATAGCTACACACACACTCTAACACACACACACACACACTGCTGTTCGCCTCTACATTAATGCTAATTGATCCTCCTCTCGCTACTCTTTGATGTCTAGATTTCTGTCTTCCATTGATTTGCTGTTACGGTCCTTTAGTTCATCACACGTGACGCCTGATATTTGGTGTGTGGGGGGGGGGGCGCTAAACACCATATCATGGCCATAAATCCTGACTTTACATTAAAGATTGCGTTCAGTTTTAATCTGACGCCAACGAAGCTCTCTTTTTTTAAAAAAAATCTTGTAAAGAAATAACGATGCTGGGAGACATCAAAACATCAGAAAATCGTTGTGTTGATTTGACGGATGCAGAATCAGCATCCCCCGATGAGGAAGCTCCAACTGTAGTTTCACCGCAAATGACACATTTGCTGATGCACGCGACACATCTCCTTCAGACACTTCTTGTCCGATAACAGCGAGTGGAAATCATGCCGAGTCAGGCCTCACGACTCAAACACAGTCGTTATACAACTGATAAGCTATTCCGTAGAAACCCAGACGCTGCTCCCTCCCGGTTATTAATTGGGGCTTTATTGGGCTGTTAGACTGATTCAGCACATTCAGGAGGTGAACAAACGTGTTCATTTTGTCAGCTGGACCTCATAACGGTGGCAGGGAAGCCAATAAAATGCTCCTTCTCGTGTTGTTCTTCTCCCCCATTGCTTCAGGCCCAGCGGCTCCAGCAGCATGACCTCAAAACCAGAAACAGATTCAGACGCCCACGACCCCCCCTCCGCCCCCCTCGTCACCCACGCCAAGCACTCCGAGAAGAAAGTCATGGTCAACAGCGCCAGCCAGTCCACCAGCCCCCCTCCCCGCCGGGACTCGCTCGACAACGGCGGCGCCCCCGGCGAGGCGTCCTCGCCCCCGCCCGCCCCCAGGCAGATCCTCAAGCGCTCCACCACGCGAAGCAGCTCGTCTTCCTTCTCGGAGAGCCTGGACCCGGCCCTGGACCCTTCGTCTCTGCCGCCGCCGGACCCGTGGCTGGAGAGCGGCAACGGCAGCGGCGGCGGCGGCAGCCTGCCCCAGTTCGGGGGCGGGGGGACGCTGTGTCGGAGGGACGGACACTGGTTCCTGAAGCTGCTGCAGGCCGAGACGGCGCGCATGGAGGGCTGGTGCCAGCAGATGGAGCAGGAGACCAAAGACAACCAGCTCTCAGAGGAGGGTAAGGCCACCCGGGGCCAAGGGCGCCGAGTTCTGCCCCGGGAGGGGTCGGGGCATTAGTACCGGGGGGGGTTACCACACATGAGCATCCCCGTAATCCCCCAGAATTAGACAAATCTCTGGAACTGATTAAACCTTCAGATTAGATCGGCGGGCAGGCGGGCGGGCACGCGCCCAGACCCCGAAAATGCTTGCTCCGTATCGACGCCGGGTCAGCGAGACGCGCAGAATCAACGTTGCCGTCACAGCGACAGCCGTTATCACCACTGGCGCACGTCAGAGCGGAGGGGGACGTCGCAGTTTGTCCACGACCCCATCGGATTTTCTCTCTTTTTTTTTCTTTTTTTTTTTCCCCCCGCGCAACTTCAATCCAGCGATCACGCGGGGGGTCCCGGTTGTGTGGCGGCAGATGTTTGTCCCAGTTTTGACACAGCGGTAGACCGGCGTGTTGGCCGACCGAAGCCCGGCGTATCTATGCGAGCTTAGATGCTTTTAAAGAGGATAATGTTGTCCAATACGACGTAATCCTCTTCATGCATCCCCGTGGAGCTGATCTGGCAGGCCATCGCAAACCACACCTTTGACTGTTCAGGCCTAAAACCGCATTTCATGTGGTTTCCTTATTCTCTCCTCAGTGCTGGGGAAGGTTCGCAGTGCAGTGGGAAGTGCTCAGCTCCTGATATCCCAGAAGTTCCAGCAGTTTCGGGGGCTGTGTGATCAAAACTTGGTGTGTATTAAGCCTCAGACGTCTGTTGGTGTGAGAAAAAGCTGTGGTCTGGAGTCCAGACTTGAGAATTACACCCAAACTCTATTGTGGTTAGTTTATTTCCCTGCAACCGGTGGTTGATCCACTACACATGAAGGCTTCATCATCTCCAAAACTTTCTTTTTATCTATTCAATGATCTGCAGCTTGACTTAAATACAGTTGTGTGCATAAAAATAACTGTACATTTGTGCACATATTTAAGCACTATAGTATTCATATTTTACACGAAATTAAGGCAAATATTGCTAAATAAAAGTAGAATTGCACTTTCTTCTCTTTATATTTGAACTGCTGTAGTTTCAGCGTCTTGTTGGTTGGACGTGTGACTTGGCTCCCTCTAGTGGTCTAAATGAGAACAGCAGCACTAGATGACGAGCACATGCATCATTTATGCGGTAGAGATAGGTGCAGTAACTAAAGCACAGCACGACTGAGGCAACAAACCTGACACGTGAGGTGATCATATTTTTTTTTTTTTTCCTTCCTCCCACATCCCCTGCCCTCTCCTCCCTCCTGCGTGGGTCAGAATGTGAGTGCCAACCCGAGGCCCAGTGCCCAGGACCTGGCTGGTTTCTGGGACCTGCTGCAGCTCTCCATCGAGGACATCAGCCTCAAGTTCGACGAGCTCTACCACCTCAAGTCCAACGACTGGCAGCCCGTGCCGTCGGCGGCTCGCCAGTCGCCCCCTGAGCGGAAGGTACTTCCCACACCTGCTGCCCAGTGCCCTGGCTGGGGTAGGAAAGCCGCCGAAACCGGCCTCTCTCCTCCCACCACCACCACCGCCATTTCTCCCACTCTTTTCTTTTTCTTTTTTTTTTTAACCTCCCCTTTCAATGCCCCTCATTCCCGTGTGGGATAAACGGAGGGCCTCCTGTCCAGTACAAAGAGGCCAGAGAGATCCCTTTAGGCATGCATGGACAAGTTCATGTCAAAGAGGGCCGTCTTTGGCTTGATCTGACGTGAAGCCCTGATGTGAGCGTGCATGTGTCACTCACTGGTGTGCTTGTTGCCGTGGAGCATGGCCAGGATCTGCTGACTCATGTTTGCTCCTTCTCTGTCCCGTCCCTGTATATTCTGTGTCCTTGTCCCAGTTCCGAACTGTCTCTCTCTCTCTCTCTCTCCCCGGTGTGTGTGTGTGTGTGTGTGTGCTTGCGTGCCTCTGCGTTTGTAGGTGCCATTAGAGCTCTTGTTTTGTGTGTCTCCAATCCCGTGATTGTGCTGTAGGTTTGAGCCCCCGTCATCGATTCCATGTTCCCATTTTGTCCGTGAAAGTCCTCCTGGACCGTCTTTGCTGCCCGACTCTTAGAAACGTGTCGATGTTAGCGAGTCCCCGTCCGCATTAAGCAAGCAGTCTCCTGCCCTCTCGGCCGGGTTCCCGCCCGACATTCTCTCACTCTCTTATCTGCGGCTGCCTCTCTGTCTCCCCTGTGTCGTGTTTCGTCGCCCCAGGAGGAGGACAAGGCGACCCCTTCGGCGCCAAAGAAGCCCGGTAAGGCGCGGCCGCTGCTGGGCCGCGAGAAGAGCGCCGACTCCTCGTCCACGTCCTCGTCGGCGTCAGCGGAGAAGCAGAGGCAGGAGGCCCGCAAGCGGCTGCTGGCCGCCAAAAAGGCCGCGTCCTTTCGGCAGAACTCCGCCACGGAGAGCGCAGACAGCGTCGAAATCTACGTCCCCGAAGCCCAGACTCGCCTCTGAGACAGACGCCGGCCGGCCTGGGATCAAAAGACTGATAAGTGTCAACGCAACACCTGGGGAAAAAAAAAAAACACATCTGCAATGCGAATAAGCTGCTTTGAGTAGACACAGGGGGGGGTTGGGGGGGGGGCCCTCAGATAACAAGAGAGAACGGCAAACTCTTCTGAAACGCTCCTCCTGCCGCCCCCGAACCCCCGCAGAAGAACCGCGTCGCGTCACCGCTGTTTCATCCGCTGAGGCGCTGTCGCCACGGCGACGGAGCGCTTGGGGGGGGCTCTCCGAAGACTGTTCCCCGGGGGATGCGTTCCGAGGACAAGCGGCAAACGTTGCGACTGCGTTCCTCTCTTCCCAGATGATTGGCCATCTTGTAGCTTTGCACAGCGCCACCCTCTGGCCATCTCACACACACACACACACATACACACACGCGCGCACATTGCACCCACACATGCCCGCGTGTATGTCTTCCTCATATTTATTTTATTCATTCCTTGGTTTTGTAGACAAATCTCTTTAGATCCGGTGATTATCAATATTTTTGCTATGAGGAATTTGAAATGATGGTATTTATATAGTTTTAGCAAAAAAACTGTGCATACTTGTACTGTAAGTGTGCGTCCTTACGATGCGCTGGTGTCAAAAAAGCTGATGAGTCCGTACGGTTTGGTTTCGGAGCGGAAGCAGGAGGATCGCTCCACATGCCAGGAGCCACATTTGCACCTAAGACTCGATTTCTTTTTGGCCTCTTTCGCTCCGTTAATTTCCGCTCACGTGCGTCCCGCCACTGCCCGATACCTGGGTGCTGTCATTCAGGAGGTTTGCAAGTGCTTTTATTCCCCCACAGCCATCCCCTTTAAGGGATTTACGAGGGCGATGTAGCAGGCTCGCGCGCAGAACGGCGACTTTTATCCTTTTTTGTTTCAGAAGCCGTCTCGCCTCCCGTCCCTCTCTGCTCTCATTAAGCACCCTTGAAGGCTCAAATGCAGGTTTTTATTGGTCCAACTGAAGCATTCCTCATCGCTCTGTCTCGGTTTTTTTTCCCCCCAACACGTGTCCGTTGCTCTCCCGTTCCCACGCGGAAGACGGCGCACGCCAAAGATGAATTCGCTGTTCGTGGGCGGTCGGGCCAGAGCGGCGACCGAAACGAGGACAGGAGGAGGAGGTCGTAGCCCGGGGTGTCCCACGTTGGCCTCCCGCGGACACAGCAATACCGGTGACTGCTTCGCGGCGGTCGCGACAGTTCCTTTCCAACTCTGGAGAGCAGGGAAGGTACTTTTTGTCCTCTTGGGAGCTGCAGGAGGGGGAAAGTCCCCCCGAACGTTGGTGTTCTGGACTCTGCGCAGAGGGCTCCGCGCCGGCCTCGGGACTGTTTCGCATTAAGGGGGAAATTTTATGCGCCGCAATTACATTTCTCATTTAAAGTCAGTTCCCGAACCACAGGCGGAGCTGAAACGTGTCCCCTTTGCCCCCCCCCCTCGTCACAGCTCACCTCACTAACAGTTCTTTGACTGTCTTCCTCTCACGTTTGGTTTTCTCCAAATCGTAAGCAAACAGAACATCCCCTTCCTCTTTTGGGGGCTGTTGCAGCGTCGCCCCCCCACCCCCGGCTGCAGCAGCACGCCTTTCTCACCCACTGTGACTAAAAAAAAAAAAATCTTTCTAGGGTCTTTGAATTGGAAAGAGCTGAAGGCCACTATTCTTCCTCCCAATTTCTCCTAACGACAGGTCTTTGTTTTCTAGTTGTGGGTGACTCCTGGAAAGGAAAATACCTCAGGGGTGTCATGGCTTGTTGCTTGATTGCTGTCAACCACCCCCCCCCCCTCCCCGTGCCCCTCCCCACCCCACCCCTAGTTAGCATTGTGAGCACTTGAGGTCCTTTTGTGTGTCTCAAGCTAAAGTCGTTGGCTTGATTTGATTCCTGACTGCCTGGAGCAAAGAAAATGTGTGTCTGACAGATTTAGGTGTCTCACACCTCTCTGCAAATTCCTGTCAGACACGCTTTTTTTTTTTTTTTTTTTAGCAGCAGCGACATGTGGAGCAAGGGAAGTTTAAAAGAAAACAACAATTAATCGCCGTGTCTGTTCCTAAAACAGAAACACGCGTCCAATGTAATGTTTTGTCTCAAAAACACCGAGTGTGAGGGCTGGAACTGAAAGCGGCTCAGCGCCAGACCGTCCACTCAGGTGTGTAAAATTCCCCGAAATGTACGTCACACGCTTTCAAAGGTGGGAAAAAAAAAGTTTTGCAAGCTCGTGCATTTTCAACAGCACTTCTCTGCAATACACACACACACACACACACATCCTGGGACACACCTCGGCCTATTTCCCAGCGAGGCTCATCCGCGGCCCAAACAGCTGCACGGTGGGAGGCGGCGAGGCCGTAAAGGCGTTGATTTAAGGGTGATAATGGTCCCTGTGTAGGCTTTTTGAAAGTCTAAACAGTAACACTTCACATTTGCTGGAACAATGGTCAGTTCTGGTTCAGGTCAGCTCTCGGCTTCCACCCTTGCAATCAGCTGAATTCTTCAGCGTGCCTGCTTCCTGTAGCAAAGGTGGAAATTTGATATCATTTAAAAAGAAATCCCGTCTTTAATCAGCCATCTTTTCTCCCTACGCGGACGGCACGTCTGCCCTTTTCGCCTCTATTCTGCAACTTTAGGGGCAAAACGGAGGAGGCAGCAGTGGTTTTGTCCCTAAAATAGTGTGTTCCTCGGCTGAATTCAGTCCCTCCGCTACTGTAGTCTGAAGGCCTTCTCCCAAACAAACACGCTCATTAGCATCCCTGCTTTGTTCCACCGAGTCAGGCATTAAACTGGGGAAGGGGTGAGGGGCAGGATCTGCACCCCTTACAGGAAATATGATCATGCAAAAAGTGTTTTGAAACAAACACAAGGAGGGATATTTTATGAAACAAGCACATTATTTAAATTAAAACTAGGATATCTGTATTTTATAGGCTGAACATAGTTTGTGGGGGTTTAGTTTAAGCATATCATTTGAGAGTGAGTAGGTGTTGTTCTTAAAAGAAACTAAATTCTTGTCACTATAATCTGGGTATTTAAAGTATATGTGCAATAATGAGTTAAACTGTTAATATTAGATGAGGCTAATAATCTTTGCATTCCTCCCCTGTGCTTTTTAAAGACATTTTCTGTATATAAGGGCAAAAGCTGACTGAAAACCCTCTTTTACAGGCTGTAGAGCTACAGTATTTATACTACTATAAAGCTGTTCTAATGTATAATGAGAGACATTCAATAAAAGGCACAAAATACTTTCTCAAAATAAGTTTGCACTGTTGCATTTTTTTTCCTGGAACTGCTTTATTCGACTTCATTTCGCAGGACACTTTAAACATCACGTTTTATTTGCCCTCCAGGTTGTGTTTTAATGACATCATTTGCTCGACCTCGTGTTTATTTGGCAATCGGCGACCTCTTGAATGGGATTCCGGGGATTGTTGATTCATCCCGGGGGAGAATCTACCAGGAGCAGCGTGCGTTCGAACGTCGCCAAAGTTGGAGGGGTCGCGCTAGAAGGCTGCCTTTGACGTTTCTGATTTATATAACAAGAACATTTTGCCCCAGCGTTACGTAAACCCGCACCGCCGCCGTCTAGCACACATTTAAAATAAAAAAATAAATAAAAAAAACATCTAATGGTTGCAATCCGGACGGACGCCGAGGTGATCTGCGGTGTTTTGCCCGTCGAAAACAGCGTGTTTTTTTTTTTTTTTTTTTTTTTCGGAACGTCTGCGTTCTGTTTTGAATGAAATGGTTCTCCCGTCAGCGGCGGCCGCGCGGAAGCCCCCGTCACTCACCCGCCGGCCGCCGCCCCGATTGGCCGGCGGCGGCGGAGGGGGCCGAGCGGGGCGCTGCGGTTGGCTGGCGCCCGTTAAAGGGGGGCGGGCCCTCGCCATCCCCGGACTGTCAAGATTGGCAAAAGAGCTGGCGCTGCTACGTGCAGGTAAAAGAAAAAAAAGAAAAGAGAGAAAGAAAGAAGAAGGGAAGGAGCTGGAACAACAAAAACAACGAGGAGGAATAAAAGAGGGAGAGAGCAGCCGGGCCGGAGGAGGAGGAGGGGGGTCAGCTCCCGGGGAAAGAGCGCCGAAGGACCGAGAGCAGAAGCCCGTCAGCCTCCGGGGGGAAAGTAACCGTCGCGGGGGCTCGCGGGACGCGCTTTTGTGCGGAGCGTCGACGAAGAATGAAGCCGCTCAAGCGAGGTGAGCCCGCGGGGAGAGGGGGGGGCGACCCCGGGGCCGGCCGCCGCGGTTTAACCGCCGCTGTGAGCCCCACCGCGTGTGTGTGTTTGAATGTGACGGGGAGAGGGGGGGCGGCTAGCCAGGCTAGTTTGTCTGGAGGGAAGCGTGGTGTCCATCTGGACCATGACGGGTGGGGGGGGGGGCTTGAGGCTGGGGGGGCTGGAGCCCGGGTCCTGGAGGTCGGAGGCTGAGGGGGGGGGCTGGAGCCCGGGTCCTGGAGGCTGTGTGTGCGTGTGTGTGGGGGGGTGTTGGAGAGGCTGTTGGTGGGGGGGGGCTCGGCTGCTGCTGCCTCCTTTGTGCGATCCACACGGCTAATTTAGCCAGTAGCTCAACGTGCACTTTGTTCCTTAAACGGTTCTTTTTATTCAACTTTCCGTCCGCGTCAGCCGCCTCACGGACCGTTACGAGGCCGTTGTTGGCCGAGCTGCGCACCTCGTCGTTGATTTGTGGATAACTTTCCCCCTTTTTTTTTTTTTTTTTTTTTTTTTCCTGTTTAAAGTTTACTTTATTCCCATCGTTTCCAAAAAAACGTCAGTCTGCCGACACTTTTGCGTTTAAAAATAGTCCTAAAATGGCAAATATCACCAGCACGTTTCCCCGGGGGCAGAGATTTATCCACTTTTGGGGGGGGGGTGTGGGGGGGGGCTGGTAAACAAAGTTTAGGACTTCCACTGATCTCTATTTATGTCGTCTAATTGGTTAAATTGCTGCCACATTTTGGCTTTTTTTTCCCTAATTTAACACAGAGATTGTGTGTTTTATCTTTATGTTCTTCCTTCTTTCTGAACTGTGTTTGACTCGACCGGACGACCGTAATTGCATTTTCAGTTTCTTTAAATTGCAGTGTGCAAGAAAACAATGACACCATTGCTCCACACTTGCCAAGATGGAGATCTCAGTTGATGTTCTCCACACTTAAAACAAATGCGCTTCTGCTTTGACAGTGATTTACGCTCCCGGGTTAACAGTCTCATTTACAGCCATTGCAATGGTAAAAATTCTATTTGCATTTGCATGTCAGCCCACCACACCCCCCCCTTTCCCTAATCTAACCTTGTTTAGGACTTCCCCTCCACGCCAGGAATGCAGGATTCAAAAGATTTTTCAACTGCTCCAGCGGTCATGAGGCGAAAACGGCCTCCTTCACACAGTCAAAAGGGTCCTGAGCCAGTAGCTACTGTGATGTTGATATGCACACAATCTTCTTTGTGAAGACAGGCGCTGCCCCAGGGGTCAGGTTTCACCCAACCCCAGAGAAAGACATTTACTGCATTCTGCGGCCCACCCCTGGGATCAGGCATGCTCCATTTTGAGGGTAGATTCCCTCCAGTGGCCATCGGGACTGACACAAACCCCAGAGTTCAGGCTGCAGCCTTGGGGTTTAAACATCAGTGGCCACTGAACGGCTCATCAGCTCCTACATAGTTTTATCAGGGAATTGTAGTTGATCAAAAACAATGCAGAAGCTCGGGTAGCTTCCTTCCCTCCATTTCTCACATAAGAAGGAACCTGAATTGAATCAAAAACCAAATGACTTTGCCTGAGAGACATTATCCACGCTCTTCCCTCAGCTCTGGAAGATGAA
Source organism: Lagocephalus sceleratus (assembly GCA_911728415.1). Lineage (NCBI taxonomy): Eukaryota > Metazoa > Chordata > Actinopteri > Tetraodontiformes > Tetraodontidae > Lagocephalus > Lagocephalus sceleratus. The sequence continues at coordinate 9,815,594 of CAJVRN010000011.1, read as the reverse complement.
CATCGCCCGGAGCAGGAGCACTCCTCGGCTCTGTCGGACAGCGACGACAGCTCCCCGCTCGACCTGTCGGGGAGAGGGCTCTTTGGGAAGCGCCGTCGCCGTGGCAACCTGCCCAAGGAGGCAGTGCAGATCCTCCGGAGCTGGCTGTACGAGCACCGCTTCAACGCCTACCCGTCGGAGCAGGAGAAGCTGAGCCTGTCGAGTCAGACCAACCTCTCTGTGCTGCAGGTGAGCATCAAAACAAATCCTGTTTAGACTTAATTAAAGGCTGTTTGGAATAAGAACACTCAAGCGGGCCTCAAACGGGTATCAGCTCCCAGGTTCACTTGTTGGCTGGGGCTCTTACCTCAGATAGCCACAGTTTCAGACGTCACCGTTCGGTTCACTGCTTCCGTGGCAGGCATTTCCTCTCAGAGAGCAGGCAGCAGACGTTCTTGTTATGTTCAGTTCAGTGGAATGGTTTGCCGCTTGCTTCTGCCACCCGGTTTATTTAAGCTCTTGTTCATTGTTGCCAGCTGTCTGAGGTCCACTGTGTTTCTGTGGCTTGTGCAGTACTTCCCCGCTAGAGGGCGCCCACGGGGCCGTGTTTACCATTTGGGTACATTGACCCTGCTGTGATTCAGATCGTTTACCTGGTTAATGGCTGGTTTAAGGTTAAACACAGCAGAGTATGTGAGATTTTTGCCTCTTTTCACCAGATCTGTAACTGGTTCATCAACGCACGCCGTCGGCTGCTCCCCGACCTGCTCCGCAAAGACGGGAAAGATCCCACAAAGTTCACAATCTCCCGCAAAGTCGGCGCTAAGAATGAAGGAAATTCGTCAAATGCCGTCGGAGCCAGCTCTCCGGAAAATAACGTGTCCCAACAACGGCCGTCCGTTATCCGCACGACCCCGACGCTGGACCTCAGTCTTCTCGGGAGCACCGCCACGGCTATCCTGACCGGAGCGTGCTACCCCAGCAGAGAGGGGTCCGTTCAGGCGCTGCTGAAACTGGACACGCAGAGTCTCCTGAGGGAGGCCGAGGAGCAGAGCGCCTGTCTCACCAGTACGACGGCGACAACGACGACCAACGGCCTCTTCAACACGCCGCCCCCGACACCCCCGGAGCTCTTCCCCACCCAGGACTTCAGTGATTTGAGGCTTCTGGTTGACGCAGCCCTGCAGAGGGCAGCAGAGCAGGAGAACCTGAAGAGACTCCAGGAGACTCAGAACCAGCCTGCAGGGGAATCAAAGACTCAGCTCCTAGACACGCAGTGCAAAGGTCACCGCGGCGACACGGGGCCCACGCCGCCCCCAGAGGACAGCCTGAAGGCCCAGGACCCTTCCAGGGAGAAGAGCCTGACGGTGAAGTCCATCCCCGTCCAGGTGCCCATCGTGAATTCCTCAAAACCTCAGGTGCCCCTCCCCCTGGCGGTCTCCGTCCCAGCTCCCGTTTTGGTCTCGACGGCGAGGCTTTCCCCGGTCCCGACGAATAAACAGGTCATCTGGACCCCCGTGGAGGCGGACCCCATCAGAGATCCCAGCCCCAACCAGCCTCCCGTCCTCCCGGCCCGTCTGGTGCCGGTGTCCACCACAGTTTTACTCCAGTCAAATTCTCAGAAGGCCGCCGCCCCCACGCCGTCGGACACGCGCACCGCGTCGGCGCCGTCCCCGACCGCCGGCTCGGACCCCAGCTGCGCTCCACAACCGGCTTCATCGCACGGCCCCGCCCCTGCCGCAAGCGCCGACCCTCCGACCAACGGCACATACGCGCCCGCCAGAGGGGTCCCGTTTTACCTGCCGCTGCACCAGTCCGCCGCACCCGCCACGGCACCGGCCCCGCTCTCTGTCCACACCCCCGACGTGGCGTCCGCCCAGGGTCCCGCCGCCGTCCCCGCTCTCTCGCCCTCCTCCGGCCTGCCCCCTCCTCTCCATCCTTCCTCTGCAGCCATCAGCAGCAGCTCCCAGAGGAGTTCTGCGGCGGTGCCCAGCATCTGGAGCATGGTCCACGCTGACACGAGGCAGCCCGGCTCCCTTCAGGTGGTGAAGACCCCCATCGCCACCGTGTGGGGCCCGCAGTACAGCCAGTACACAGTGAGCGAGACGGTCAACTAGGACCTGAGCCTCGCCGCTTCTCTTTTTAACAACTGCTTGGACAACACTGTACATAGAGTTCCTGTTCGCCCACACGAGCTCGTGACCTGGAGATGCAGAGGTGGACCGGGACGAACCGACTTGCTGTTTCAAGCAACTTTTTTTTTTTTTTTTTTTTTTTTTTTAACGTTGAAAGTGTTCATTGTTAAACATTCCTCGCTGTATAAAGGACTTGATGATGTTTCCCTATTATCTTCCCACGTGGCGACCGATGACGGAACGGGAGGATTTTCCCCCGGAGTCGTAAATCATTTCGTTGGGTGTCCTCACGAGCACCAGCAGTTAGCCTCTTCCTAACAGTGCAGACTTTATTGAATGTAAAAAGCCGATCTAGGCCGCTGTCATCCACGACACCAGTCGGATCTGCCTGCGCGGCTTCATAGATTTCTATAGTTGTGCAATTTTTTTTTTTTCCTTTTTTTGTCAATATTTAAACTCTGTTTCAGTACATTCTGTACTTTTCCTTGGGGATGAGCAGAAGGGAAATCGTGCTGCAGCGACCAACTCGCCTTGATGCGCATGCACCCCCCCCCCCATCTCAGTCTTTTTATAGCGTGCAGGGTTCTGCATCATCTCCAACACTCCACACACAACACGTTACCTTCCGCGTACGCCTTATCCGCGCTCTCATCAGTTTGCTGGAGATTGCGATGCGCGACCTTGAGTGGCGTCGTATGGTTTTCATAGATTGTTCCGAGAGGGGGGGGCTGTGCGCAGCGGAGAAGGTTACATCGGATCTGTTGCAGAAATCAATTTGCCCGGTGAGGCGAGCAGCCCAGAGACCCGTCAGAGCTGCTGACCTGAAACGTTAAACTCGCCGAGAGACGGCGCCTCTTGTCTCACTCAGAACACTTAAGACGTTGGATCTTCAGGATCTGGTCTGTGCATTTCAGCTATGACTGTCATGATTTTCAGTAGATGTATCGCAACATAGCAGATGTAGCACACTTCCGAACACCTCGTTTTCCCAGCTGGGTGAAAACGGGAGCCTTTTTTCTTTCTTTTTTTTTTTTTTTTTTTTGCCTAATATTTTCAGTTGTGTTTAGAACTGTTTTCTTTAGAATTTTGGATTCATCAAGCTGTAGTTTCCATGAAACTGTGAAGATAAACCAGAGGTTATGGCTCAGATTACCAGCAGCAGCATGTAGATAAACTCCTGTGTGGTTAGCACCATTGCAGAAATTCATCTTAGCTGTTTTTTTTTTTGTTTTTTTTCCTTTTTTGTTTTAACTGAGCTTTACCTTCACTCAACAACCCGTCAGTGATTGGGAGCACTGACATCCCCTCAACTCCACTAAAGCTCCAGTTCTGTATGGATAAATGTGCAAATATACCTCAATTTTCACAGGTCACATCAGGCTTGGGTTGTACACAGAATACTAAGTATTACAGTAATAGTTTTTTATTGCTCCTAGCACCTCATCAGATGGACTGGAAGTGGCTGGCTGCAGATCAGAGGTTTTTCTTTTATATATACAAATATAGTCGGGTTTATGTGATTTTTTTTTTTCCGTTTATTTTAGATGCACGGTGGTGCACCAGTCGAATATTGTAAATATTTTCGATGATTTTTTTTTTTTTTTTTTTGTTAGCATGACCCTTCTCTTAAATCGTAGTTTCTATCCAACTAAATACTCAACAAGTTGACGGTGGGAATCTTGTTTGACTGGTGCCAGTGTAACCCGGCTGCTGTGCCTTAAACTACACCTGAGGGATTTTGTCCCTTTTTTTTTATATGACAACTTCAATAGTCTGTGCAATATATGCCTTAATGTTAAAATGTGTTTGTTTTTGTTTTTGTATAAGCATTTCAATGAAATAAAAGTTCAGTTTTTCATAACGAGTTTCTCATTTCTTTGAGACCTTCTGGTTTCAGTGTTTTCGTATGTCTTGTTGCAGCCGCTGCGAAAGTGGAATAAGGCTGCACAAATATACGTTTATTCGCCTGAGCAACTTTATGACAACATCTGAGAATCCAAAACCAGGCACACCAAATTCACACAACCATGATATAAAAGCTAATTTCGGATTCAGAGAGCTTTCACCAACAGACTTTTGACTCTTAAAAACAAAGAAAAATGACATGAATGCGGGTGTAAAGGCTAATTATCAGAGACGGGTCACAACTCGGCGGTCCAGCTGGAACTCAGCACACGTGCATGTGATGCTCGCCGCATCCCAAACGTCCAATCAGGCTTCCCGTGGCGATCCGCAAAGGACAGAGAAAGGTCGCGCATCTCCCTTTGGAAAAGCAGTCAGTCAAATTGTAATAAATTGCAAAGGTAAAGGTGGGCGATACAATATTAAATGGCGTTTGTAAACTGCTGCTTTCATTTTCTCTTGAACACCTGAGGGGGGCGGAGCTAAAGGGACTGATGGGTTGTGTAGAACGTGTTCAGGGTGGAGCAGAGAGATGGTAGGGACCGCCCCCACGCTACTCATCATCCTTGTCTTTGGCGCCGTGTTTGAGGATGCGGGTGAACTCTGCGTAGTTGAAGTTGCCCTTCTTGTCGATGGGCGCCTCGCGGAACAGCTCGTCCACCTCCTCGTCCGTGAAGCGGTCGCCCATGGTGGTCAGCAGCTCCCTCAGGTGGTCCTCGTGGATCACGCCTGCGACGCAGGAGACGGCGTAAACGACGGCGCTCGGGCGACTACCCGCGCGCGCGCGACCCGCGACTCACCGGAGCCCTCCTCGTCGAAACAGGCGAAGGCGTTGCGGATGACGTCCTCGGGGTCGGTCCCGTTGAGCCTCTCTCCGAACATGGTGAGGAACATGGTGAAGTTGATGGGCCCCGGCGCCTCAGCCATCATCCCCTCCAGGTACTCGTCAGAAGGGTTCTTGCCTGAGGACGCAACACCGTTATAAGCTGGGGCTAATATGTGTGCTCGCATGGTGAAGAACCAGGATCAACTGAGGTAGTCCTCACAAAATATGAATTTTGGTCTAGATCAGGGGTGTCCAAACTCTTCCACAAAGGGCCGTGTGGCTGCAGGTTCTTGTTCAACCCAGCATCATCACACCAGACTGGACTCACTTAATCAACTCACCTGAGTCTTCAGACTGGTCAAACTGGGTGTGCTTGACTGGTTGGAACAAAAACCTGCAGCCACACGGCCCTTTGTGGGACAGTTTGGAGACCCCTGGTCTAGATCATCTGGGGAATGTAACCATCCACCTCTACTTTAAACTCTTCGGGTGCTTTTTAAATCGCCCTGCGGTCGAGGCTGGCGGACCCTCAGTCGCGACCCTCGTGTGCGCGTACCCAGCGAGGCCAGCATGTCGTGCAGGTCCTCCTTGTCGATGAAGCCGTCCCGGTTCTGGTCGATCATGTTGAACGCCTCTTTGAACTCCTGGATCTGGGACTGGTCAAACATAGCGAAGACATTGGAGGTGGCCCTCTGGGGGCGCTTCTTGGTGGTCTTCCCCTTGGCGCGCTTGCTGGACATGGCGGCGGCTGGATCAGGACCTGCGGGACACGGGACAGACACATCAGACGCCCGCGTTTGCGCATCTGACACCCCCCCCCATCGTTCTGCCTAAATGTCAGCTGAAGTGATGAGCGCGAGCGTGCCCCCCCCCCCCCACCGTTTCCACATTTAGAGCCATCACTCAGGCTCAGGCCCGTGAGGATTTGTCGCGCTGGGTGTCTGCCCCTGCGTTCTCCCCGGCGGGCGGCAGCAGGTGACGACGGCGGATGCGATGTGAGCCGGGTCGTAACAGACGCCGGGCCCTCCGAGGCTGACGCGAGCGCGCTCGACCGCGGGAGACACAACAGGCCCATTAATCACCCCGTTCTTTACTGGGAGGAGAAAGAGGTGGTGGTCTCATCCAGAGACGAAGCAGCTCCTTTTAAGGGCAGTTTGTCTCCAAATAAATGTGGGCTTTGTCAAAATATAGCTTAAACATGTCTTTGTAATGCTTCAGCATCGTGAACTGATTCCTTAAATGGAGCTCCGACACGCAGGAAATTGAGTTTCTTGAATGCCACATGGTTTCTGCCACCAAAATCTACTTTTTATTCTAAATCGAGCAAGCACAATTCCCATGATTCCCTGCACACGCTCATTGGATCCGTCTTTTTACTGCACCCGACACCGGTACGGAGCTGCTCCTGTCCGAGGTTTGATGGAAACATTCTGATGGCGCACTTTCCATTTATGACGGGCGATTATTTACGCTGCAGCTCTGGAAGAGGAACCTTTCTAACTTCTGATATACGCAGTGAGCTGTCTGTGGAAACCCATCCTCTTTTGTGGATTCTTGCGCAAGGGAAGCAGGCTGAATCACCCCAGAGTAAGACACATTCCTCTGCCCTGAACATTTTGTGGATTCCACCATTTGAAGGGCCCCAACCGAATCAGCGTGAGCTCCACCGAGCACTCCAACGACCCAGTTCTGACTCCAGCAACATGGAGCTTTGAGTGACGTGCACTTGCACCACTTTTCTCCGCTCGTCTATGGAGCCTGTAATCCTCCCTGATGATGACAATGCTCCTCTGTTCCCTCACCGAGCCAGAACGCGCAGACACACACACACACGCACACACACACACGATGATATCATCACTCGGGCTTTCATCCCCTCATCCTACCTCCAGGTCATGTGGGCCATCAAAGACTGACCAACAGGAATCCCAAAAAACAAACACAGGGTGAAGTGGAAGTTAAGCTCTCCTTGTCGACAGAAACACGTCAGAGGGGTGTGTGTGTGTGTGTGTGTGTGTGTGTGTGTGTGTGTGTGTGTGTGTGTCTGTTTAGCCGGATGGAGGTAAACACAAGGGTGGCGCACTTCTATATGGCATGTATAAACTGCTGAGAGTCCCGTGCTGCTCTGGTCCCACCTGGACCAACAAACCGGATGGCTTTAGTCTGAGCTACACCGTTGACAGCTCTGGACATGACCCCTGACCCCAGGAGATGCCCTCCAGCTCCTGCTTCTTCACGCCGCAAATTCTTACCATAATTTTTTTTTGTAAACGCAGTCCAGCCGTAAGAACCTTTTCCCTTACCTCGGCTTCAGGCAGAAAATATTTGTCCCTCAGACTCCCCTTTGTCTGGCTCCAACGCAGCAACACGAAAGGGAAGCGGGCAGTCCTACTGGAAAGTTTGTTTAAAGAATCCCAATCCTGACGGGCCCCTCCCACTCCCGCCCCAGCCAATAGGGAACCCGCCCTGTCCCGTACAAAGACGTCCCAGGCCAGGCCATTTCTCCATACAAGGCAAAAGAATGCGCCGCGCCGCAGCCCGCCGCTGCCTCCGACGCTGCTCAGGATGTTTGGGGAAAAGGCAGAAACGACAGGAACTGTGATAAGGCTGCCTTATTTAGAGAAAATGGCCTAAACACTCAGAGGTGGTTCCCTGCAGCGGAGAGGAGAGGGGAGCTGTGAGCAGACGCAGAGCAGGTTTAAAGGGCCTGGTCCTGCTGCCAGACCAGGGATTTCCTTAAATAGGCAGCTCGGCCGGACACGCAGGGAACACCTGAGACATGTCGGGGGCCCAGCATCGGGCCCCTCTTCATCAAACTGTTCAGAGGTTTAAACCCAGGAGTCCCTGAAGACTGTTCGGGTGGGGTTAGAGCAACCCCATTGCCCCCCCCCCACACCATTGCAGACACGTATCACACCTTTATTTCTGCAGGTTTTCATCATGTGTTTGCCAGATGTGAGCGCACAACCTCGTCTTTTATTTGACATCTGGGCCAGAATACATGCTGCTGGTGCATTACAGGGTAATGACTGAGTTTTCCCCCCCTACATATTAGTGAAATAATGCATTATAAACTCGTCATTATGTCAATGTTATCACATTCTGTTGTTATAATTACTGAAATAAACAATATTTGAAGCATTTCTTCTTCTATTTAAAGGTACATCATTGGTGGAGGGGTTGCATGGATTTACCCAGATTGTTTCAGACAGGCATATTGACCTCAAAATAATGTGTATTATTGTTGAATACCTAAAATAGTACATACTGTTTTGTAAGTAGCATTTTAGCGTTGGTAGGATAACTTTCTCTACCATCTGGATACCAAGTATTGACTCAGAATTCACTTTGCCGCATTAACCAGTTTATGCCAACGCATGGGAACGCATCGGGACTTTTATTTATTTGAAAAAGTGCAGTACAGACGGAGTTGAGTTAAAAATACATGTAGCGTTGAAACGACGACTGAGCCATGCACTGTGCAGGAATGCCCTCTGCTGGAATCCTGCATGTAGGGTTTATACACAAAGGACGCGATAACTGCACTTAAATGGAAGACATCCTTAACCGCATTCTTAAACGCACAGACACGCAACTGTGAGGAAACCCGTGTTTAAATCGTTCATGCACACTTAGACTATCACCAAACTCCATCGCCTTCGAACTGGAGAAATGACAGCCATTTCATTGTTGTCGTTGTTTTTAATCGGGCGATATTTCATTTTGTGGAAAAACTTCAAGTCATAAAACTTAGATATTAATCAAATCCCTTCTTTAAAAAGAAACCCCTCCTCTGTGGACCAACAAGAAGCATCTTTCAGATGGGTTAACCTCTTATTAGTCTGTATGTGTCTCCTGCCTGGCCAGGTGGACTTTTCAACGTGTTTATAAAGACCGGAATAGCTTTAAACGAGAATGCATCCAGACAACATCTCTAAAAATTATTTTTAGACATAATTTATTCAGTTTCCACGCGGCTTTTATATTTAAATGTATATGCATTTCGTATACGTATGCACATATAAGCGTGGACAGTGAAGCAATTTTACTGTACGCCTTATTAAACCATTTTACAGCGATTGTAGAGTGTGCAACAATAAGAATATGACGTTAATAACAACAAAAGCCGTGTTTTGTCTAGAAGCGTTTCGACACAGGCGGGTCACGTGTTCGTCTCCCGCGACCTCATTGGCTCTCGGCGCGGCGCCGCGTGTCGCGCATGCGCAGCGGAGTAGGAAGTTTCCAGGATGGCTCTTGTTTTCCAAACTCTGGGAAGAACCTCGAAAGGTAGGAGATCCGCTCCAGCCGCACCGGGAACGACCTGGCCCTGCCCGCCTCCCTTCATTTCGCTCAGTCCCCCCCCCCATGTCTTCGTGCAGCTGCTTCGTGTGCGGGTGGATTCACTGTTTGAGCTCCGCAGAGTTCTTCTCGGTTCTCTGGACGATCAAACAGCCGCGGTCCATTTGCGACGGATAAAAACACTTTTAGAGTCACGGTTGGACGAAAACACCTCGTTTTGATCAGTTTGAGACGAACCCCCCCCCTTACTACAGGGAATAATGACGTTTCAAGCTTCTAGCGAGTTTTTTTTTATTTGTTGCTGACGAAGTTACTCGATGTCTTCATGTTTGTTTGTGTTTCATGTTTTAATTTTTAATAACGATTACATTAAACCAGTCTGATTGGTTTTTCTTTTTACAAGACTTTTCTCAAACGCAGCCGAATGACTCTTCAGTCTTTAAGGTTGAGATGACGTCACCAAACCTGACGTAACAGTCATTTAACCGGCTGACTGACATAAAGAGACTTTTGTGAGTTAATGTCCACCTGTGTTGTCGTGCCGAAGCACCTTTGTCCTTTGAGATAATTCCAAATTTTATAGATCCAGGCTGTGACTCAGGGGATGAGGAAGGCCTGCTGATGTTGGGATGTGGCCCCCGATGTGGGTTCCAGCATCAGTTTTGCTTACACAAATGGAGACCGCGATCATCTGTACTGTTATTAAAAACTCGTATGACGCTTGTATGCCATGATCACGTTATTATTTAAGATATGCGTGACCGATGTCACATGGGCATGTTGTCAAAGCGCAGCCAGGCCGACCGCCACCGCCTCTACGGGCTCCCTGACGTCGTCCTACCTGTCCCACCGACCCACCATGACTCCCACCAGCGGCGCAGGTTGCGAAATGTCAAGGTTATTTGTTTGGCGTGTGCATTCATGGGAGGGTTTTCCAGGCTCGGTGTGAAGCGCCGGTGTCCAGCGAGCCCTCTGGGTCGTCTAGAAACGCTGCGGCCGCTCGGTCGGTGTTTGTGTGTTGTCACGCCGGGCTTGTTTGAATAGTCGGTCCAAGCCTTTCAGAAAGTGCTGGGCTGGCTGTCATGTGTCGTTGGGGAGGCGAAGTATGAATTTGCTCTGACAGAATTGCGTGTGTGTGTGAAATTGTGTGAGATGGTGGAAGCGTTGGTGGCTGACTGAATATACTGGGGCTCTCTCATACAGCACTTATTTTATGTGTCCTGGTTTAAACCAGACTAAACTTTAGCGCGGTAACCCCCCCCCAGCTCAGAAGAACGATTGCGTGTCATTTCCATCAGCTTTGGTCCGGGGGCGAGTGGTGTTGACAGGTTCCTCTGGCGGTGATGGTGTTGGGTAAGGTTCCTGTGGTGGGACCAGTGTCACATGGCAGAAGGAAACCAAAGGCAGCACAGGCTGGTTGGGAGGGGGCGTCTCCATCCATCAGTGTGGGTAAGAAATGTCGATGTGTGCCGACCCGTGAGGAAATGAGGAGGGTTTGCTCGTTTGGAAGGTTTTTTTGACAGGGCTTTTTTATTTTAATGTCCTTCTCGAGTGTTTTTGTGATTGCTGACCTGCGGTAGGACCCAAAGTGGGTCTGTTTTCTGTTGCCTTTGGCAAGGTTCAACCTCTTGATCCAGCAAAGCTCCTCGTTGAGAACGTTCTGGAACGCCAAGCACAACAGGATATAAATGGATTTTGTGTAGCTGGAAAGCAATCCTGAAAATTAGGTGGTAGCTTTGCACATAATCATCCTACTTCCTCTTGCCTTATATTGAAGATCTGTGTTATTCTTTCGAGCTGATGTTCGGCTCCCAGGGTCAAGCTCAAGATCTGGTTCCGAAGGTCACACGGTATTTTGTCAAAACAGGAGAGACCTTCTGCAGTCAGGGCAACATTTAGGCCAAAGTTAAACTTGGTCACCAGGCAGGAAATGAATTGGTGAAATATTTGTACGGATGTTTAAACTGCAGATGACGGCCGGATTTGTTGAAAACCGTAGTTTTCTGGTTTCTTCTCCAGACCCAGACCATGAATCTCGTGGGCCAGTTGGCGGAGACGGTGTTCGTGACGGTGAAGGAGCTCTACCAAGGCCTCAACCCCGCCACTCTCACAGGAGGGATCGACGTGATCGTGGTGCGCCAGCCTGATGGCTCCTTCCAGTGTTCCCCGTTCCACGTCCGCTTCGGCAAGCTCGGCGTGCTGCGCTCCAAGGAGAAAATTGTTGGTGTATTGTTTTTGGTTTTTTTTTCCTTTGATTCAGCCATCTTTATTTTTGTCATTAGAACAGGCGTTCTCTGTTTTGCTGATTCTAGGTGGACATTGAGATAAATGGAGAGCCCGTGGACCTCCACATGAAGCTGGGCGATAACGGAGAAGCATTTTTTGTGGAGGAAAATGAAAACACCGGGGTAACTTTCTTATTTATCGTAATCTCCGGTTTATTTATTTTTCTTTGTCACTTTGCAGCAGGATCCTATCCGGAGCTTTTTCATGCTTTGTTTTCTTTTCAGTCCCAGGTGCCAGCACATCTGTGCACCTCCCCGATTCTTCTGGAGATTCCCGAGGAAATGGAGGAAGGCACAGAGGGAGCTTTAGTCCCCGTGTCTGGCGCTCGCAGGAAAAAGCGCCGCCGCAAACGCATTCGTTCCGATAACCACCCGAGGGAGGCGGCCAGATCCTCGTCAGAGGAGAGAGACAAAGAGTGGGAGAGTGAGACCGGCCTGGAAAACCCTCCTAAAGAGCAGCCAGTCAGTCTCTTGCAAGTCAGGTGAGAAGCCGTGAAACACTGGGTATAACTCAGAGAATCGTAACGCACGGGTGACTTCAGTGTTTCTCTCCGCTCTCTGTTAAAGTAAATCGGTGTACTACTCTCTGTCTGAGGAGCCGCTGGAGGATTTAGAGCAGAGCAGGGACACTCACCCACACTCGGATGGGGAGCAGTCGCCCACAGAAAGGTGCTCACTGTTATTTATTTATTTAAGTTATTTATTCAACAGCTCATTACCTCCGCCAAAGAGGTTGTGTTTTTGCCGCCGTCTGTCTGTCTGTCTGTCTGTCTGTCTGTCTGTCTGTCTGTCTGTCTGTCTGTCTGTCCGTCTGTCTGTCTGTCTGTCTGTCTGTCTGTCTGTCCGTCTGTCTGTCTGTTAGCAACATAACTCAAAAAGTTATGGACCGATTTTGATGAAATCTTCAGGATTTGTTGGAAATGTGAAAAGGAAGAACTGATTTCATTTTAGGGGTGATCCGGAAGAAATACTGGATTCTGGATCACTTTGAAATTTTCATTAACATTGTGGTAAATGGGGCCGAAAATGTTGTTACTCAATATCTGTTAATTATTGACCAAACCCCATGAGATCTGACTCAAGGATGGACAATGGGACCCTCTATCATATTCCAAAGGCTGATCCGGATCTGATCCAGAAGACAGATTTTATTGCAATTTATATAAACTTGGCGGAGGTCTGCGCTCTCTGAGTGCTTTCTAGTTATTATTTTTTTTAGCTTCAGCAACAATTGCCAGAAATGAAGTTGTATTCTTTAACTTATCCTATTCTTTAACACCCCTCCCTGAATGTTTCACCAGCTTGAGCAACGTGTTCTACAGCCGTCCGTCCTCTCCAAAGAGTGACTCTGAGCTCGTGGTCAAACCCCACGACTCCACCGGACCTCAGATGCAGTGGAACTGGGGAGGGTTTCCCACGGTATGACCCACCCGCACGTGGAACGCCGTCGGTTTTGATTCGGGATCGTCACAAACTGCTCTTCCTTCCCTCCCCCTCACAGCTGCGTCAATCCCAGGAGACGCCGCCAGAGTCCCCGAGCGCTTCTCACTTCCGCACCATCGAGAGGCAGGACTCCTTTGACCTGGGCTGTGAGCCTCCCATCAGCTGTGGGCGTGTGGGGAGCGTGACGGTGGTGAGGCCGCAGCCCAGGACTCAGTCCCTAGACCTGTGTGGCCGTCCCGAGCGGCCCGCCCCCTTGTTCAAGGAGGAGGCCTCTTTTGTCGACCTCGCCACCCCTGGTGACCTGTTCATGTCCTTTTCCGAAGCGAAGACTGACACGGACTCCACATCGGGGTTTGAATCCATCTCAGGCAGAGAGGAGCACGCTTTAAAAAAGCTAACGTACGACGCAGAATCCGTCAGCTGCAGAGGCTCTATAGAGCGCTTCGTCTCTGTGTCTGACACCATCAGTCCTTCAAACGGAAACGGTTACGCCCGAGAACAACCGCTTAACGGCAGCAACGACGGCAGCGACTCAGCAAGTCTCGGCGGAAGGGACTCGACAGATCCGGGTTTGATCTTCAGCGCTGCTGTCCCAGAGGGGGCGGAGCCCTGCGCCGAGGGGGCCGAGGATGAGGGCGGCCCCGGGCCTGCGGGAGGCTCGCAGAGCAGCAAGGGTGCAGCAGCTGGTGTCAGCTTGACTCCTGCAGACACATTCTCCAAAGCGGAGCAACGGGATAAGAAGAAAAGTGAGTGTTTCCCCCCCCTCTCAGATCTTTGATGGGTGCACACAGGTTGGCTAACGGGACACTGTGTTGCAGGTAAACGGAATCACCACCTCGGCCCAGCAGATATTTACCTGGATGATCTGACTACTCTAAACCCTGAGGTTGCCGCACTCTATTTTCCTAAGAGGTGAGACAGGTGCAGCTTTCGGGCCCTCAGGAATAATACTTTTCCCGGGACAAACAGCTCATCAGAAACACTTCCTTTTCTGTGTTTGTCCTCCAGCGAGACAGAAGCAGCCTCTGCCAACCAGGGCTCCTTCTCAGGCAGCCAGTCCCCCCAGTCCGTGGGCAGCGGGGCCATGGACAGCGGAACGGAGTACCTGTCTGACTCCAACTTCTACAACATGGATGTGAGCATGTCCCTCTGTGGACAAGAGAGCGACACCAAGCAGATCACGAAGGGTAAGCCGACCTTAACGACTGATACACGCACAGCCTTCGGGCTTGACAGCAGCCTCGCTGTGGGTTTTCCCGCTTCCGCTTTATCCAGAAAGGTTCACGGAGCACCTTGTGACATACCAGGACTTTGCCAACAACCCCGGAATCATCGAGGATCCAAGTCTTGTCATCTGCATCAACTCCAAGTAAGTTCTTGGAAAATGTTTGGTTGACAAATCCTAAAGATTTGGCTCTAAACTCTCTGTTTGCAGATATTATAACTGGGCAGTGGCTGCCCCGATGATCTTGTCAATGGCAGCTTTCCAGAAGAATCTACCCAAGGTATTTTAATGTGTGTGCTTTCAGTGTCGACGGTGACTAAAGTGGCTTTTGAACCAGAACACGACTGATGGAGTGTTTGTTTTTGAGTGAATGTGCTGCCTTTCAGAACACAGTGGAGCAGCTGGTGAAGGACAAAATGCCCAAAAAGTCTGGGCGGTGGTGGTTCTCCTGGAGGAGGAGAGACATGAGCAGGAGCCAGGTGAGAGCTGGGGCCCGACACTAAAGTTCTGCAGGTTCCGCAGGACCTGATGACACGCTCTTCTTGGTTTTCAGGAGAGGGAATCGAAGGAGGAGCCAGAGGAGCTTCTCTCGACCGATTCTTCTGCAAACACGTAATTTCTGTTTCGGTATTTCAACATTTTGTTGTATTTCGTGTTTTTATGCGTACTCTCATTGCACACATCGGTGTGTTTGTTGTCCTCCAGAGCCACGTTGAGCGTCATCGGGATCGAGAAAGCAGCAGAGCTGGGCTCAGAGGGTTCGGATCAGTCGGCAGAGTCTCGCAGCACCGCTCAGCGCATCAACCAGATTTACCGCAAATCCTTACGGCTGACCTCCGAGCAGATCGTAAGAGCCCCGGTGCGCGTCTGCGCCGCGTCGGAAGGGTCCGGTCGCCTCTGACGCCTTCTTTGACTCCGCTTCCCCGACAAACAGGAGAAACTGAACCTGCGCGACGGAGCCAACAAAGTGATGTTCAGCGTGACCACGCAGTACCAGGGCACCTGCCGCTGCGAGGCCACCATCTACCTGTGGGGCTGGGACGACCGCATCGTCATCTCGGACATCGACGGGACCATCACCAAGTACCCAACGCCTTACTGTCTCGGGTTTGCGAGTCGCGGCGGGCGGTCGCGTGTGAAGGTGCTGAGCGTTGACTTTGCTCCCCGCAGGTCCGACGCTCTGGGCCACATTCTGCCTCAGCTCGGAAAAGACTGGACCCATAAAGGCATCGCCAAACTCTACCACAAGATACACCAGTGGGTGGAATACTTCTTGGGACAGTCTGTATCGCATTGGTGACATCCTTACTGTCAGTTAATCAGGGCGGCGTGGCGCCCAGTAGCCCCACAGCCAGAGGTTGAGGGTTGGATCCCAGCGTGGTGGAGGCTGCTTGTTCTCCCGGTTGGTGGGAGACTGAAGTGTCCTGGTTTCTCTGTTCCTCACAGGAACGGCTACAAGTTTCTGTATTGCTCGGCGCGGGCCATCGGCATGGCCGCCATCACCAAAGACTACCTGCAGTGGGTCAACGACCGAGGCACCGTCCTCCCCAAAGGCCCGGTGCTGTTGGCCCCCAGCAGCCTCTTCTCCGCGCTCCACAGGTGAGACCGCGCGGGTACGGTGGCGCCCTTCCTGGGAGACGTGCGCTGACCTGGTGGGTGCTTTTCCAGGGAGGTGATCGAGAAGAAGCCAGAGATCTTCAAAATCGCCTGTCTCAGCGACATCAGGGACCTCTTCAACCCAAAGAGGCAGCCCTTCTACGCCGCCTTCGGCAACAGGACCAACGTAAGCCACGCCGCCCGCCGGCTCTCGTCAGACAGACACGAAGTTCCGGTTTCAGAGGCCGGTCTGCGTCACCACGTTGCCTTTCTTTCTCAGGACGCGTACGCCTACAAGCAGGTGGGGGTCTCTGACGCTCGCCTCTTCACAGTCAACCCCAAAGGAGAGCTCATCCAGGAGAAGACCAAAGCGAACAAATCCTCGTATGTCATCAGACACAAGCCTTGTTTTTACTGACCTCTAGAATGATGGACGCCTCGTCAGACAGGATGTTCTGTATCCCAGCTTTGACTCTTCCTATTTGGTCATCATTAATGCAGTCGTGTGTGTGTGTGTGTGTGTGTGTGTGTATATTGCAGGTACAGCCACCTCAGTGAGTTGGTCGAACATTTCTTCCCTCTGGTTTTTTCCGAGGGCAGCTCGTGTGCTTTGCAGTGCCCCGAGTACAGCACCGTCTCGTACTGGAAGGATCCTCTGCCCCAACTGGACCTGGACACGATTCTGTAGACACCGGACTTTTGGAAGCGTTCGGGACACCCGTTTTTAATCTTGGGAGTTGCCTGTTTGGTGACTGAAAAGGAGTTTTCATAGAAGAGTAGATGAGAGGTGTTCCAAAAGGCGTGGACCTCCCTGTTTCAGCAGTGTGTGATTCTGCATCTCCTGCAGCTTTCACGCGTTATTTTGCTATTTTTTTTTTTTTTATATGAAAATCCCGCAGCCATCATCTCGGGAAAAGATGCCTTGAATGTGTTTTTTTTTTTTTCTGGCATTGTTTGCACATCCACGAGTCATTCCAAAACAGCCGCGGTGAAAACAGCCTGCAGAGGTCATTTCCTGTTACGATGCTGGAGGTCAAAGGTCACATTACACACGCTACAAACAACTTTTTTTCCCCTGATATTATGAATACTACGTGTTTGTGTACGCCTGAAGTACTTGGCTACCAAAAACGGGTTACTGTCTGCGGTACTTTATGATTGTATGCATGTATGCGCGAGGGCGCCGAATACTCTGACACAGGAAACGAGTTTTATTTTAAGCATTTTAGCTTGTCTGGTTGTCTGCGTGCACGTGTGATTGCGCAATAACGCACTGCTCGGACCATACACGGGCTACTGTGACACAACAACACGCACATCTGTCCTCCTGCAGAGGTGGGTGGGACCCACTGCGCCTTCGGGCGATTTTTTTTTTTTTCGTACCGTGAAAATGTCATTTCGAATACCAGAGCCCGAGTTCTGAGGTCCACTTGGGATGTCTGTGATGCCGGTCCGGGCCGGGCCGGGCCGGGTCCACCGCCCTCCCGCACGCACACGCTCCTCCCCTCCCATGGGTGGAGGGTTCGGAGGTGTGCGAGGCTTTTCCGCGACCAGGAAGCGCGCACAGCAGCACAAGTGCGCAAATGGGTAAGGCTGGTTTGGTTTGCTTGGAGCCGATGCGGCTGGGTCCAAAGTGCTGGGTCCAAAGTGGCCGCCGCGGGCTGCGTGTCGCTCGGGTCTTTGTAACTGTGTTGGGCGGGTAATAAACTTCTGGCCATCGCAGTTATTTCTGCCGTGTATCCGTATATGCGTGGAGATAAAAGTAGATCCCGTTGGAACAGGATCACGATGGCCTGGGAATGGTCACGTCGGATCAAAAACAACCTCTCGTTGGCGATCGTCCGTCCCAATTTGGATCGATCACATGTTTCTGGACGCGCGATCGCTGTTTCGTTCGCATCGATAAAGTGTCCAATCGATTATTTCAGGATATTTCGATTACGTGGGAATTTCCACCCCCCACTTTATGTTTTACTGGTCATTAAATAACACACCTCTATAATCGGGAATTCACCTCTGTATAATCGGATTATTTACAGAGTTCAGGAACCTTCGGGGCTTTAAAGTGACACGCAGGAGAACGCCTCAAAACTTTTCCATCCCATCAGAGGTGAAATGATAGGCAGGACAGTAGGAAACAGAAGTCGGTGTGTTTCAACAATTGACTGGATTAACTCCGAATCCCGCCGCGTCTGCAAGTAGAAACAGGATTACGCTTGAACGAACACCCGATTTAAACCATGTTTAAAAACGTTCAGGCCATGGACGTCACCTTATCGCTGTGTCACCAAAGGAACAAGCAATAAATGGAAATGAATTCCTAATCTGGGTTGATTATTTCCCAATAAAGGAAACTGTGGTGGCTGCACATCATTTTCTATTTTTATTTAAGGTCGACATCTATAAATATTAACCCTGGTTCCTGGACTTTTTCATTTTTCAGCATCTGCCCCCACCCCTGGCGTTGAGATGAAGGCGGTCCAGGACGATAACCTGGACGCCCTGGTCCTGGAGCTCACGTGCCCGATCTGCCTGCACCTCTTCTCTGAGCCGGCGTCTCTCCCCTGCGGTCACATGTACTGCCTGGCCTGCCTGCACACCATGGGGGAGGGCCTGGACCAGCACCGCTGCCCCGAGTGTCAGGCGGAGTTCCGCGGAGCCGACGACCTCGTCAAGAACGTCAAAATGTGCAGCGTCGTCGAGACCTACAGGGCCGCCGCCGCCGCCGAGAAGGCCCGAGCCGCCGCGGGCGACTCTCCGAGTTCCGATGCGAGCGGCGGAGAAGAGCCCAAGGCCGGAGGCCACCAGGACGTGACCCAGGACCCGGGGTGCGAGGCAAAGGATGGCTTCCGGAGCGGGCCCGGATCCTCGGAACAAACGGTCGAGGCCAAGATGGAGATGGACGAGTCGAAGGTCGAGCTGGCGTCCCGGGTGGCGGAGTTGAGGCGGAAGCTGGAGGGGGCGGAGGGCGCGCTGAGCGAGGCGCGGCGCCAGGAGGCGGAGGAGGCCGCCGCCAACGACCGGCTGAGGGAGAAGACGTCGGGCCTCCTGGGCCGCATGGAGGACCTGCTGCGGGGCTACCGCGCGGAGGTCACGCGGCTGCTGGCGGAACAGCTGGAGGTCGGCGAGGCGGGCCTGCGCGGGCGGGTCAGGGCCGCCTCTGAGGCCGCGGAGCAGCTGAGGCGGGCCGCGCTGAGAGCGGAGTCCCTCCTGACCCAAGAGGACGCGCGCGGGTTTCAGGAGGAGCTCCGGGCTCTGCGGCCACAGATCGCGGAGTTGCTGGAAAAGCCCGTGGGGGAAGAGGAAGACGGGCCGGACCCGGGGTTCAGGCCCGCGCGAGGGTGCCCCGACCTGGAAAAGATGAGCTCCGAGCTGAGGGACAGGGTCGGGGAGATCCAGCGGTCGCTGCGAAACGTTTTCAATCCCTCGGAGGTGACCTTTGACCCCGAGACCGCCCACCCCAACCTCGTCCTCTCGGGCGACCTGAAGACGGCGACCTTCAGCGCCGCCAAGCAGCCCTACCCTCCCTCCCCTCTCAGGTTCACCAGCTTCTTCCAGGTCCTGAGCGCCCAGACCTTCTCCGAAGGCGACCACCGCTGGGAGGTGGAGCTGGAAGGCTCGCCGTGGATCGTGGGCGTGTGCCACGGCGGGCAGCTGGAGCGCAGCGGGCTGGCGTCCGCCCTGGAGAGCGGCCGGGGGTCCTGGTGCCTGATGTGGTTCAACAACCTGCTGACGGCCTTCGAGCAGAGCCGCGGCCTGCCGCTCAAGAGGACCACGGCCTCGCGGAGGCTGGAGGTCCGGCTGAGCTTCAAGACGCAGCGGCTGAGCTTCCACGACATCAGCCCCGTCAGCGGGAACACGCACGTGCACACGTTCAAGCTCCCCAACCTGACTGAACCGGTTCACCTGGCCTACAGGATGATGGCGGGCCACCCCAAAGCGCGCGTCACCATTTACTCATAATGCCATTTCTATTAACTCGCCTGAGAATTTCATTTCATTTTTTTTTATTTGTAAATGATGCATTTGCGAAATCTAAAATAACACGCAGGAGCTAAATAACATTCTTAAAACGTAATTTGAGACTTGATATTTGCATGAATAAAGAACGTGTCTGTGCTTTCTGGTACTTCCCCAACACACAGATAAGCGGTACTAAAACCTGTCTGCTCAGAGGTAATGAGTTGTATTTTGTCGTGCTGTTGTCGAAATAAAGTGTTTGATATTAAAATGCGCAATTCCGAAGATAATTCGTTTTATGGGCTCACAAACGTTCAAAGTCAACAGAAACTCAGCCTTGAGGCAGAAACGAAACTCACGCTCCGCACCGCGGGACATCGCGGCATCCGCTTCAAGTCTCGCGAGAGTTGCGAGGCGGGGGCTGTCAGCTGACCACGCTAACGAAAGCATAGCCATGTCTCCGATCGGCGATCGATCAGTCCATCGATTATTGTGCGTAAGGCGCGCCCAGGAAACGTACTATCGCTGAACCATCCGACAGCAGCCGTACGTTCGAAGCCGGAGAGCGATAGAGCGGTAGGTTTGTGCGCTGTTTGACCCGGCGTCTCCGGGGTCGAAGTTGTCGCACTTGTCTGGTGTTTGTTTTGATGCTAACGTCAACAAGAAAGTCGTCTTTTACCACAAGCCCGTGTGTCAACACCACACCTTAACACGTTTATACAGCCGCAGACACGAATACAGGAGTTTGGGAGCGCACAGGGTTTGCGAGGCGGTAACAGACGGCGAGCTATAAATAGCGACTAATCTCCTTAAAACCAAGTGAAAGTACGACAAACCGACGGCAACGGGAAATTATTAGTTTCCCCACGTAATCATCAATCAGACCTGCTAAACAAAAGAGACTGCGGGTCCCAGCCGCAGTCTTGTGACCCGTGCAGTTCTAAAAGATCAGGTGAGAAGCTGCTGTCGCGGTTCGACCTTTGACCTCTTCCTGCCGCACATGAACACATTTGACATCGTGTGTTGATCCCACTGAGCTTCACCCCCCCCAAAACAGTCCAGGTTTAACCTGTCTGGGGCGCTGGGGTGGTCGGTTTGGTTGAATGGTTTGTCTGCTTATTTCTTTTCTCCTGTCATCTCTAGGGTCAGACGCCATGTTAGCCACGGTGACCTCTGCGGTGAGGTTCGCCTTAGACAACGACAGTGTTTCGCCTTCCCCGCTGGAGAACGGCTCAGTGTTCCCGGCGTGGCAGCCTGACCCTCAGTCCAACGTCACCAAGCTTCACCGATGCCTGCAGGTCCTGTACAAGGACATCGGCGACTCCAGGTACCACCTCTTTTGAGGGCTTTACGAGAGACGCCGTCTTGATACTGAAACTCTCAGCGAGTGAAACGGATGCGGAAGTGAAAGGTGTCACGCTGCCTTCTCAGGGTGCGGTTCTGGGACATTTTACTGCTTGTGCCAAATGTGGCCTTCTTCGTTTTCCTGATGTGGAAGCTGCCCTCAGCCAGGGCAAAGATCAGACTCACCTCCAGCCCCATCTTCATCACCTTTTACCTGCTAGTAGGACACCACACACACACACACACACACACACACACCAGGCCTGTGTTCAAGCCCCTTATGAACGTACCTTGTTATCTAATATCGTGTATTTTTGTACTCTAGGTGTTTGTTGTAGCAGCAGTTGGAATCACCCGGGCCATCGTGTCCATGACAGTGAGTGCGTCCAGTGCTGCAACCATCATCGACAAGGTGAGGAATCCACCAGATGATAGTAAAGTAGTAGAGAAATGTACCAAAGTGCTCCTGGATAAACACACATTCATCTTCAAACCAATGGCTGACAATTTGAAACTGCCCAGAAAGTGTACCATCATATGAGGAGACTGAGGTGGATTAATGTACTCTTTTCTTTTTTAATAATTTTAGTAAATTAGAATTAGTATAGCTTTAATCACCAATTTTCCCTCACTTTCTTTTTATTGAAATAAAAGTCTTCCAGTTCAGTTTAATGTAAATCCTGTAAATAAGATTTAGAGAAGGAACAACTTTTTGACTTTTCGTGTCTAGGAGGAAAGGAATAGTTGCCATTCCTCACATACCACTCAGATCCCAGCGGAGTACTCGCTGTTCCCACTCAACACCCAGTATGTTTCCTTGTTCAGCTATGGTTGTGTGTCCTGGGACCGCTGTCCTGTTCCCTGTAAACAAGACCTGGAAAAGAATCGGAATAGTGGAGCTCATTCAGAGCACTTGGTCTGCAAGAGAGTTTGACTTTAGTACTTTACTTTACTTGACTTTAGTTCAGTACTAATGAAGATTTATGTGTGTTTTTTTTCCTAATATACTGATTGTGATAGCTCTGTTGTAGGAACGTCAGCTGCTTTAAAGGTTGGCGTCCTCTTGCTTTTTCAGGTGCTCTGGGAAATAACGCGCTTCTTCTTGCTGGCCATTGAGCTCAGCGTTGTGATACTGGGACTGGCTTTTGGTTAGTTCATTCCAGGAAATTCACTTCTCCTCTACCAACAAGTGAAGCAGCATCTGATTACCAGTGTGATTGGAACATCTGATCGGCATTTATGCCCGCGTGATTTCTGTTTAACCCTTCTTCACCTCTCAGGTCACCTGGAGAGCAAGTCCAGTATAAAGCGGGTGCTGGCCATCACCGCCGTGCTGTCCCTGGGCTACTCCATCACACAGGTAACGGCACAGGCGAGATAAGAAAAGGCCCGGGTGGTCCGGCTGCACACTGGGTGACGGTGACTTTGTTCCAGGGAACCCTGGAGATCCTGTACCCAGACAGCCACCTGTCTGCTGAAGACTTCAACATTTACGGTCATGGAGGACGACACTTTTGGTTGGCCAGCTCCTGTTTCTTCTTCCTGGTCAGTAGTCTGTCACCTTGTCCGCTACCACATTTGGTGACTCGCGCTAACACCCCCCCCCCCTGTTTTTATCAGGTGTATTCCTTTATTGTCATCTTGCCAAAAACTCCAGTGAGAGACAGGATATCTCTTCCATGTGAGTCCTGGGCTTCAGATTACCTCTCGTCTTTACCTTTGATCTTCTCTCTGCCCCCCCTTTTAATCTTTTTTTCTCCATCTTTTGTCCAGCCAAGAGGAGTTTCTATGTGTACGCCGCCATCCTGGCGCTCCTGAACTTCATCCAGGGCGTAGGCAGTGCTCTGCTGTGTGCTGGGATCATAGAGGGTCTCTGGTCAGTAACGTCATCAGTGGAATGTAAATAGAGATGGCTGACATTAGGTCAAAGCCCGTCCTCTTCCCCACAGCTCCTTTAATGACTAATCAAACACTGAACGTTCTCTTTTAGTATCTCCCCTCTGATCAGATCAGTATTAGGCGCAATAGAAAAGGAGCTCAGGCTGTCGTCTTTCCTTGTACCCGACTCTTAAAAACGTATGAAACTTTCATTGGAACTCTTCATCACCGTGATTTTCTTTGTCTCTTACAGCTGTGTTGACGTCACCACCTTCCTGTATTTCTCCGCGTTTGCTCCCCTCATATATGTCACATTCCTCAAAGGCTTCTTTGGGTTTGTAAAAAAAAAAAAAAAAACACCTCAATTTAAAGTCTATCAGATACTTTATTGCTCTGTAACCCGCTGAAACGTCTTTTTTTTTTCTTCTTTTTCTCAAAATTTCAACAGTTCAGAGCCGAAGATCCTCTTCTCCTACAAGTCACAGGTGGACGAGCCCGATGAAAGCGACGTCCACCTTCCCCCGACCGTCGCTACGACCCTCGGCCGCAAGGAACTGACGGACCAAGGCCTGTACAACTCCACCCAGATCGATGGGTCTGGTCCCGGGAGCTCCCGGATGTTCGGACACCTGGACGACGTTGCCTCCGGCCCCTACGGGTCTAGCAGTATTAACAGCATCGAAGCAGACCACTGGAGACCCATTCACGTATGAAAACGACGAGGAGAGACCAAGCGTTGTTGAACTGGACGTACTCTGTCGCAGGTCAGAGGGTTGGGTTGAAGAAAGCGCAAAAGTACGTCAAGAAGAACTCATGGTTTGGCTTTGGTGGAGGACACGCGAGCGGATGAGGAGACACGGCCGCCAGCGTAATCTCGGAGAGACTGAATGTTTTTAACACTGTTGCCAAGTGCTCTGCTGCTACACCCTGACCCCGACTCGGCTCCATCAGATCTATTTCCATGATTTATGGAAGCTCACTGACTTCTTCAGCACATTTCTCTGAACCCAGCAGCTACTCAGTCCTCAGTGATGACCTTTTTCTAAAAAAGAAAAAGAAAAGAAAAAAAAAAAATCATGTTAAAAATCCTTTAATCGAGCTTTTTGACGCAACGTCTGCACATTCCCGGCGATTCTCCTCGACTGACTCTGCTGTCCGCCATCGCCCGCAGTCCCTCTCCGGGGCCACGGACCCGCTCTAACGTGTTTTTTCGATCGGTGTGTTTTGTCTTGATGCTTCCCCACTTTGTAAACCAGTGACAAGTGTTTGTTTGTTTGTTTGTTTGTGGCTGCAGTATGATGATTAACTGCGCTGTTTAAATCCAAGCATTGTGTTCATGTTTTGGAAAAAAAAAAAAAAAGTCTCAGTTTTTTGATCGTCTGAGCCTCGATAGGAAATCCTCTAAATGTGTCTCAGGCTTGCAGTCATTCCTCTCACCCTTTTATTTATTTTGTTTTTGCATTCATTTGATGAAACAGATGAATCATTCCTCACCCTCAAAGCACATTAATCTGTAAAGACACATTTTATGTGTAGTTTCAACATGCAGGAACCTCTTTTGTATATCCCAAATCAGACATGCCCTGTTTCTATATTATAAAAGTTGTTCAGCTTTACTTGCTGTGAAAATTCGGATTTTTCTGCTTTTTACTGCCAACATCTTAATTTGTTGTATCATGAGAGTCGGGATTAGACCCCAGAGATTAATTTTGCAGAGCGGTAAATTACATAATCGAGATTATTTAACTGAATGATGTCAAATTCTCTTCTGACCGAGACAGGCCTGCTCAACTGGGTCACCGGTGGAAGTGATTCAAGTTTCTTCTCTTAATTGCTTGAGATTACTGTTGCTAACAGTATTCCTAATGGTGAACGCAGAAGAAATTAGTATTGTTTCTAAGAAATCACAGTATTTGCTTGACTGTTTGGTTGATAATTGATAATTGAGTTCAAGTGTGAAATCTGCTTTCTGTTGCAGATTGATCAAGATCATTTGGCACAAAGAAACTTTAGTGCATATTGACAGTGTCGTTTAAAGTGTTTTGAAAATTTCCCTATCTCCGCCTTACTCAGCTGTATTGATTGTACAGTAATTGACCAGATCGGTGCAATGTACTGAACATTTTGTGATGTTTCAAAATAAAACGCGGATTATGCTGACATTATTTCCAGATTAATTCGGGGACCAGACGCCATGCGTGGGCTGGTTTAGCTGATTTAAAACACCAGAACTCTAGTTTGTGGATAATTACACAGAAAGACATTTCATTATAGTTTGTATTGCGTTTTATTGCTTCGAATGGTTTCCGTTCCGGCGTGTGTCAGCGGATCCCATAGGAACTACAACTCCCATCAGCCCCTTAAAGGGCGACCGCACGTAGACGGCCGTCGGTGATTGGCTCAGGGCGATCTCGCCCGACCAATCAGCGCTGAGGATACTACAGCGCGAGAATGACCTTTATTGAAGCGTGCTGAGGAGCGGTGGCCGCGGCGGCCGCTGACGTTCATGTGCGACTGTCCCGGGACGAGGAGGCTGATAACAGCACCGCAAAACCCGGTGTGCTGAGGGTGGTGGGGGGGGCCCTGGTGTCAGGAAGACCGGTCGAGATGGGAGGCAGCGGCAGCGCGCATCGGAAAGTGTCGTTCGGGATGGACGAAGACGAGAAGGTCACTGTGATCGAAGGCGTCAAGGTGCGTCAGTCGCGGCCAAAGGCTCAAAAGAACGACGGCGGAACGTCAGGAGCGATCCGCGGCGAGCTGCCCCCCGGTGTCAGAGGTCACCGGGGGGGGGGTGGGCTGACGGCTCCCCCCTGACCCCTGACCCCCCGTCACCCGGCCTGTTTTGACGTGTCGGGGTTGCTCATTAGGAGGAGCCGATCAGCTGGTGGCGCAGGAGAACACACACACACACACACACACACACACACACACACACACACACACACACACACACACACACACACACACACACACACACGGTCTCTCTGCGACCTCCACAAGGTGGTTGTTTTACACAGAAAGCCCTGTCGCTCTATTTATAACCCGACACCAGACTGGAAGAGTGAAAGTGAAAGTTTTTGGTCTCACTGAGGGTTTTATGCCCCGTTAGCTCATTTTTTTTTTTCCCTGTAAAAGTCCTCTCTCTGTCAGTCTGAGTTAATTTCTCGTCGACTTTAACAAAGTCGGTTGTGAATATGCAACCGGTCCGTTTCCCTTGACCAGGCCTGCGGCCACAGGCCGGACAAGGGTGCAGAGGGCGCGTGTGCAGGCTTTTCCTCACCCTCTCTCTCTCTCTCTCTCTCTCTCTCTCACTCTCTCTCTCTCTCTCAGCTCTCTGCAGACGTGCTGAGGAGGATGAGGGAGTCCGAGCGGCCCGGCAACACCAAGTCGCCTGCGCCCGAAGGCCAACCGGATCCATCAAGTGAGCTCCAGAGCCGCCCCGGCTGACCGAGACCCAGCCGATGTTTGGCCTCTCACGCCCACCACTGACGACGACACTGTTTAGTGTTCTTGCCGCCCCGTTTGCCCGACTGGGAAATGCTCTCTTTACTAACAGCGCTGACATTTACACCTTTGTTCTTCAGGCGCTAAACCGACAGGACCTTCACCGACAGAAATAAAGGAAGAAATCCGCCGAAAGTAAGTGTCCATAATGTCGAGGCCTGCAGACCTGGTTATTATTAACTGAACGTAATGCTGACACTTTGGATGAGTTCTTTTGTGATTAGATTGTTAAAAAAAAAAGGAACAACTAGAATTTGAGTCTCGCTTTAGAGGCCAAATTTAATGTCAATTTATTCCGTAACAAAAAGCACTTAAGATTTGACTCTCTGCATTACTCCCAGTGTTTACGTTGCTCGCTGACTCTGTCGCGCTTCTAAGCTTCTGTCGGGTCGCGCTGTCTCGTGAAAGTAGCGGGCAGTGAGCGAACTGTCAGCGCCCTCTGACCTGATTGGCTCGCAGGTCCGAAGGAAGCGTTGGCACGCTGCTCGTGTACTTTCCCCGGCCGCCGTCTATTTATGTGTTTGCATGTTCAACATCTCCGACAGCCGTCGGTCAGTTGAATCCAGTAGTTGCATTCGACAGGCGCCGTTTATAATAACAGAGTAACTTATGGGAACAGGCCAAATAAATCTAGCTGTTGTGTTAAAAGCGTTCTTTACCCAATAACCGTTTACAAGAAGGGTTCATGTTGCCCCACATTTCTACAGTCACTCGGAAGAGACAAACCAAACACTAAACATACAGAGGGATTTTTCTCAGCCTCTGAAACAGTTCACAAGAAAATGATTATGCGGTTATTCCATATTAATGACGGCACTAATGGGGGGTTTAAGTAAAATAGGAGGTCCAGGGTTAAAGCAGTTCTTATCTTGTGTTTAGTTTTGAGCGTCAACAGTCCCTGGTGCAGGAGCAGTTGGCAAAATTGGCCCAGAGGGAGAGCGAGTCGGCGGCAACCAAAGGCCTGGACGAGCTGACCCCTGCCTTCATTAGCGAGAAGGAAACGGCCTACAGAGAGCAGGAAAACACCAAGATGCTGGTGAGGGATGTGCTTTCATTTACATGCAGATCACACACCAAATGGAGAGCCGGAGCTTCCAATGAGGGGAAAAAATGCTGTATTTAATTAGTCATTAATGCTGGGATGTGGAACCTACATGTTTATTAACCACTGGTGATCATTTGTAACTCTTTGTTCCACTCTTTGTTTTTCATTGTGATGAACTCTTTAGGATTTCCTTCAGGCTCATTTCTCTCCGTGTTCCCTTTAATTGATCCATTCTGGACTGTCTGCATTGATTTGCCAGTCGGCCTAATCAATATTAAATGAAGCTGCTGGATTAACTGACACTAGTCAGTTAATGATGCTTCATTGAAAAGTGAAAGTTACATCTTACTGCTCCGCTCCCACTGAGGGCGTTTTGACTTTGTGGGGGTCAGACTTGATTCTCTGGCATGGATTTAGCATTTAGGCATGATAGTTAAGGTTTGGGACCAAATTTATCAGTCAAGGGTGTGAACCTCTGAAAATCCATAAGTCCCAAGTCACGCTGGTTAATTCTACTCCATCAGGTTGTGATGCTCATCAATAAAGCACAATAAGGCTTATTTATCATATTGACTCTGCATCATCTGATAAGAGATTGCTCTATTGATTGTTAATCTCCGGGGTGTTGGCTCTGGTAACCCTGTGAAGTGTTTGTGGAGTTTCCAGTTTCTCTTTATGGGTGACACACCACAACCCGATGCTGGTATTGAGCTGCTGCCTCTGGCATGAGACCGTACCTGGATGTCAGTGACGCGTCCACGGCGTCCGTTGACGTGGCTGAAGTGAGCCGTTTGAAGACCGTCTGTGACGAGTATTACCGATTTCACCCTTATTTAGTGCACGGTTGCAAGGGTAAAATCTGTCCCTGCAGGTGGCCTCCTCTGTATTCTTTGCATTTTTTCCAGCCTTTTAAAAACTCCAGCAACAGCAACACGGACACAGCTGGAGGCCTTAAAACTCATTATCTGCTCTCTTTAGTAATTTAACATTATTTTAAACACGCACCGCTCCATTGGCAACACAGAAGACCACTTTACCCAAGACCCCCCACCACCCCCCCCATGCCTGTTTTATTCAGCTCGTATTTTCCTGGTGGAGGTAGAGGGGAGGTCTGTGGAGGAAACACCTGTCAGAGGCCTTGGTGACTCCCCACAATGCCTCGGGCTGCTTGTCAGAACCACTAACATTAGCCATTTATTCCTGCCTCTGTCTCACCCCCCCCCATTAGGAGCATTCGTGTGTGTACGGCTGTGCTACAGTGTGTTGCACATGTGAATACTTATGCATTAAAGAGACTCAGAGCTCATTTACATGACGGTGTATCTGTGAAAGGACTAGACAATTAGTCTTTCAATTAAAAATTTGAGTCTGCTGAAATGGCCCTGGTGTCAGGTACCATAGAAAGACCTCAGAAAGTTCTATAATTAGTGTTTTTTTTCTGGAGAGGCTTTTAAACGCTTAGATGAGATGGGATGAATCTGCGTCCACTAGGTGGCAGTGTTGGAGCACATTTGCTTCAGCAGGAGACCTCCAGCAGGATGGATGTGTGTTCCGCTCAGCAGCGTGTGCTCTTGGGCAACATGCTCTCCCACCATTTATTCCTCCTTCACCTTCTCTGTCTCTTCTCTTATCTTCCTCCTTTCCACCCCTTAGCTGATGTCCTCGGTGTGTGCGTGCGTGTGTGTGTGTGTGTGTGTGTGTGTGTGTGTGTGTGTGTGAGAGATCACCCAGAGTGAAGCACCCGACACTGCCCAAAAGAAAGATGATGAAAACCAGGGCGAATAGCTCAGCATTCCTTTAAGCCAGAGCCGAGATGACAAACACAGATGACCACCACAGCCGATGATGAAACAGGCTTGTTAATATGTTCCTGCTGCCGCGTGGGAGCATCAGAAAACGACTCGCGACAAGGGCGGGACCGTTGTTTTGAGCTGAGCGTGCAGCCTTTTGGTTACAAGTGTGACATTTATGCAGTTCTTTGACTTCAAACGTCGTGTTTGAACGTATACCCCTGAAATATTTGTCACTTTCAAATACCGTGCGTTGGCATGTTCCGCGGTTTCAAAGAAACTAGCCACCGACACACCCTTAACCCTCCGAACTGGCCCGTGGGTACACCAGTCTGTCAGCTCGCATCACTTCAGCCACCCTCAGTGTTGCTGATGGACATGTTGCCTGAGTTGCGCTCAGCCAATCCCAGAATAATCCTTGTCTGGATATATTTTTCCTTCTCCGCCCAAACAAACCAAACAAGCGGTACGCGTCTGAAACAATAACAGCGAAACCTTTACGTCTCAGACGACGGCAGAACACAGACTGTGTCGTACAGCCCAGACAGCAAAATGGACTTCCTTTAAGGTTGCACATCCGTCCCTGTTAACAAAGAGTTTAGCTGGTATAGCTACAGCCTATTTTATACACTGCTGGAATGGCAATGAAGTCTTTCCCTCGATGTGTAGTTAACAGTTATGTCAGCTTGAGAAGAGGGGACTCGGAGAGAGACATGGGAGAGGACGGACCGAGGGGCTGAGACGTGCTGCACGCTGCGGTAATGGATTCAGACGTCTGCCCAAGAGCCAGCATGCTAGATAACTAGCACTGGTTGGTGGAGGACGACGGACAGCGGAGGAAGGGGGCGAACACAATAAATATTGATTTTAAAAACAGGAGGGAGAAGGACGCGAGAGGAGTTTAGCAGGTTGACATCACAGCGATGTTCTCTGCAGAGCTCCTGACACGGCGAGGAAAGTGCTGCGGCAGCACACAGATAACGGCTCCCAAACACTTCCTTCGTGTTCGCACATGCTAAACCTTGTTACCGCTCGTTATCAGCGGGCATAATCACGGAATTGACATCTTTTCTGCATGCTAAAGCAGCTGCGGCCTCGCCGCGCGCTCGCGCTCCGTCGCAGCCACCGCAGGCGCGCGTGCGCACGCGCTCGTCGGACGACTTGGAGCGGCGGTAAGTGCTGACGAGCGGAGCCTTTACCGGCCGAGAGAGATTCCGATCGGAGGCCGGCGGTGAGGGAGGAAGTCTTCAGCAGACAGATTTTGCATGCAGGAGTGGAATAGCCCTCCCAGCAGAGAGCGGCATGAACACTACACATCTGGACCCAACTGGTCTGGAGCAAACCTAATGTGTTCCAGATGCTGGTTCCAACACGAGGGTGGAGGCAATTTGTACTGGAGTAATAAAAGTTTGACTTCTAGGGGTTGGAATTTCAGGTGGATCTTAATTAAGAATCAACTGTATCGTCCTCCCGGTAACGTGTTAATCTATCTAAATGCACGTTTATTAATAAGCATAAACACCACTGATTTGGTGCGTGATAACGTGCCCAGCGCGAGAGATTATTTCCCGATAAGCAGCATTAAATATTTAACTGGCACAGTGAGCGAATCGCTCCATGTCCATCACACGCGCGTCACTCGGGGTTGAATCTAAAGGCAGAATCCTCATGACATCCGTCAGCCAGAGGTTTATGACAGATCAGAGCGCCCGCAGGTATAAAGCGGCTCCACTTTAAAGCAGGTCTCGCCTCCCTGGCATGTTGGATGGCACTCAGAAAAAAACTTTGAACATGAACCCACCCACCCCGCTGCCTGACCTCTGATGCCCCCCCCTTCCCATGACGCAGGACTTGCGTCTTGCCTCCCGACGCCTCAAGTTTTTCTCTTTAGAGGCTTTTCTTCCTGAGAAATAGTAGCCTTTCTTCTGCTGATTGTTTTCTCTGCGGGAGCAGCTGGGGGGTGGAAGTGGTTGGCCAGTCATTGTCAGTTCTTTGCCGTCCCTGGCCGTTCCTCGCGGCGACAATGGTAGACAACTGGGAGGGACGCGGCGATGGAAGCCAGCCAGGACGTTCGGAAAACCATTTCAGTCGCTAAAATGATCCTTCAGACTTTTATCAGAGATATATGAGAGTTGAATATTGTGGACTTTCAACACTTCCTTTCACTGTTTACGGTGTCGTACACGCGATATGAGCATTTTAAGAAAAATGTAGAAGGAAAGTGTAAAAAGGCCAGAAGTGTAAGAATAACTTTAACCATGCTTCAAAAGGTAGAAGCGGAAGCCTAAGCATGTGTAGTTTTTTGTGTTAATAAGGTTCTAACGGCAGAGCAGAAAACCCTCTCCTTTCTGTTGGCGGAGGTGGAGTAACCGCCATTCAGCCTTTTAACTGCAAACAGAGAGAGAGAGAGAAAAAACACACACTGTAGTGCTTTCAACACACTCAAACTTTGTTGAGCGGGAGTTGCCTTTTGTGACAGGGTGCGAGTGTGTGAGCGAGCTCTTTCCTGAGTGGGAGGAAGCCAGGACAACAACCTAGAGGCAAACTCCAAACCTTCGCCGTGAGGTGCCTGCGCTAATGACTGTACCACCCTGAGAGCCAGAAGTGTTTTGTACATATGTAAACAGACTGTAATGTACGGGTTTAGCATCCACGTCAAGAGCGCTGCTACAGTCATTACCTGAGGAATGTATAATTGGCACACATGATGAATCTGCATCCCAGACTGGAGACCTAAATTATACTGTAGAGATCTGTGAGCTGTAGATGGCTCTTAGTGTCTCCTCTCTGTCTGTATGGCTGGTTTTTATAACTTCCTGACAGTGTTTTCATCTGACTCGCTCTTTTCTCACACACACGCACCCGCACACACACACACACACACACACACACACACACACACACACACACACACACACACAACTGTTCAAATAAAATATTTACATAATTGATTTCTTGGAAAGAATTTCTAAGCATGTGATGTGGCGTTAGAGATCAAAAGGTCTCTACTGTCGCATGCATCTTCTATTCTCTTCTAGATCTTTCTTTGTCCATTGCGCGCTCACTGCAGGTCCCAGCCTTAAGTCCAGCTAGACACATTTTCCAGCCGGAGCCTCTGGACTCATGTGGAACAATCAAGTACAGGCAAAAACAATCAAACACAGTGACATCAGTTTAGTTTTGCACTAGAGTTTATAGTTAATTCCTGGGTTCAGCTTATGACTTGATAAATACAGGAAAAAAAAAAGATAAATACATTTTAGCTATCCCTCATCAGGCTGTTGCTATGGTTACCCACCAGCTCCATTGTGTAACTGGTGATCAGTCATTTAATGTAGATTGAACTGTTTCATCTGACAGAAAGATGGGCGTCAAAGTTAAAGGAATCATTCTGACATATTTCTTGACGCGTGACTTGGAGCATTTTGCAGATCTGTGATAATGGAGTGCACTCCCGCCAACCTGTAACACTAACTTTCCACGCCAATCATCACGTATAGTTCGCTCCCATCAAGTGTCTAACCCCGCGTTGATATCACAGGATCTGGAACAGTATTAGAATTTATTTGACGGATGAAATAGTGTTCTGGTGTGTTGATCCAGAGACCTCTCTCTGTGGTGGTCCACACATGTGTTGCGCAGATGCTATTGGTTGTAACAGTAACACAGATCACTCAGTGTACAACGGCATTTGGGAAGAACTCGTGCTGGTATGAAGCAACCCAGCAGCCATTTCTTTTGTGCGCCTGATCCAGCGATGGGAGTTCTTGGCTCGGAAAAGGCCGAGCATGACCAACATAGGTTATAATCCTGACTTATACTTAGTTTCTATTGAGAGCGAGCCTATCTGCTGCTGTCAGCTTGCTGGGACACCCTCTGTGTGGACATGCTGGCTCTCCTGGAGTTGATTTAAGACGTGCTCACGGACCTCCCCGAGACCATCAAGAGCGGCTCAGCCCGTGTGAAGAGGAGCTCCGGTGTCCAGTTCCCGGTGGATCCCCGTCTCCGCGGGCCTCGCTCCACCCCGCCGCGGCGCAGAGCACCTGGCAGCGAGTCGGCCCTCCCGAGAGAAGTGGATCAGGGGCCGCCGCACCCTTCTGCTCCGCCGGAGAGAGCCGGCGCGGTCCGCTCGCTGCCCAGCCGCTGACAGGAGGAAGCTGCAGAGGGTGATAAGGTCAGGGGGAAAGACAATCGCCTGCCCTCCGCCCTCCCCAGCTCGCCACCTCGCGTTGCCTCTCCGGAACGAGGAAGATCATCCGCGACTACCTGCGCCTGACCGCCACCTCCTGCTGTGCCTGCTGCGCTCGGGATGGAGATAAAGAAGAAACAGACAGAAGAAGAGTGTCTGTGGGACGGAGCGCTCAACAACCACATCTTTTATTTAAAGTGTTTTTCTGTCCCAGATCTTTTTTTCTTTTTTCTTTCTTTTTTTTTTTTTTTTTTTGCTTTGAATTCCTTAAAGCGTCTTCAGTGGCGCCACACTCACAGTTTTATTGTCAGGTCTTATGGTTGTCTCTTTATTTCCCTTTACAGTCTTCATCTTTTTATTCTACCTGTTTTTCCTTCTTTGGCTTGAGCTCCTGCTGTCTTCACACGCTGTCCATCAGTCACGCTAACCCTCGTGCTTTCTCTCCTCCTTAGCCAACAGATTTGGATGCCTGGGTAAGCAGCGCTGCCACTGCTGGTGCCTCCTTTTTAAAAAAAAAAAAAAAAAAAAAAAAAAAAAAATTTCATTTCTCCTTTTTTTCCTTTCACACCCTCTCTGTCTGTCTCTCGCCACCATTCAGATGTCATGTTTCCATTGTGCATTAAGGCAAGGCTCTGATTGTGCTGCAATGACTATTCTACACAAAAACACTTTTAGAGGTATTCGGCTAGAAAATTACACATCATCTGGGCTGCTAGCAGAGGTGATTTCACACACACACACGTGCACACGCGTGCACACACACACACTCACAGAGCCCTTAAGCATCAAACATCCTCTGCAGAAAGAATAAGTGGAGTGAGCGTGGCGTAGGGATTTGCTGTTGGGAGTCTTTGGAGATTCATGTGCCTATTACAGTAAATGTGGATAAGATTAGATTAGATTACAATACATGTAATTTCAGTCTCACTCTCTACATGACGATTTGTCTGCATACCTGTGTTCAGCAAAGAGAATATATATGCAGATCTTGCAGGTAGATGGAACACTGTCTGTACATCTCCATATAGATCTATGTATGGTACATATCTTTATAGGTGTTCCTTATTGAGGCGTATTGTACTGGAGGTCATACGGTTGTTCACGGCTGAACATCATTACAGTGTCATGATGTTTAATTTGATTACATTTTTCTCTAATTAATGCCAACACCACGCGTATTCACCTTCCCGATTTACCACAACATACGTGTGTTAACATCACATCTACGAGTGACTCACTCTACCTCTGCTGCATGTGCGTGTTCGTGCTAAACGTGGTAACCTTCCTTTTCTTCTGTGTCTGTGTCGTGTCTTCCTTCTGCTTGCATGCTGCTCCGGCCGTGGCTCAAACTGTGGGCGTTCCTTCATCTCGTTACCTGTCAAAGCTTGCCTCGTTCGGCATATTAAAGCGTTTCACCTCATCTTAATGCCAGCGTCACCTTGTCAGCTCAGCTACAGCCTTTTCGACACTCATATGCCACGTTGTTTTGTAAGTTGAGTTATTATGTGGATGAGATTAATTCTTTTTATACTCTTCTGCATTTTCTATACAACTAATTAATTAACTTTCTCTAGACTAAGATGAAGTAGATGGCACTTTTACATAACATTTCAGACATGTTTTTTTGCTTAGTTCAATATGTTTTGATGTTTACCAAAGACAGATGTTTTGTTCTTGGACCGTTCAGATTTATATTTGGAGCTTTAATTCTTCCCTTCTACCTCTTAACTAGAGTTATTGCCACCTACCCACACAGGTCGCATTAATGCAGTACATTACCACGTCTCAATAATCTGCTTCCTTTTAAAATAATTCTTTACTTTATTACTCTTTCTTTGTCTTTCCCCAGGCCAGACAGTTGGAGATTAAAGAGAAGGAGCTGGCGAGTATCTCCAGCTTCTACAAAGAACAGCTAGAAATACTGGAGAAAAAAGTAAGAGCCATTTTCCAAATTATCACTTTATGATGTTTCTTCAAGTGTGTTCAAGTTTCGAGATCCTTGCACTAAATGAAGTCATACGTGCAAAAAAACAATGTAATTGATCAGACAGAATGTTTTACTCTTTAAAAACAAAGGGAGAAACACTCAGAACTGGCTTTGAAGTGACATATTACACCCTGTCCTTGGAAAATAAAGTTCTTGTGACACCAGACAGCCTGTTCAGTCTCGGAAATGCCAGGCCTCTGTGTTGTCGTCATGTTTAAATGTAATCAATGAAAGTTTTCGTCCTTGTTGATGGAGCAACACTCTCTCCAGAGCTGTCTCTTCAAAAGCTTTGCTCATCTAATAAAAGGAAAGAAAGTTCTTCTCTTTTTTTTTGGTTGATGCATCCTCCTTTCTGGTACCCGAGTGGTCTTTTCAGAGAAAAGGAAAATGATTAAGTAAAGGTGCTTTTAAGAAATTATGACCTGTATTTTTCTACCTGCAGACTAATGCATTGTTGATATTTGGCTCTGTAAAAGCTTGAAGCTGAACACTTTGATAAAAGCTGGATTTGTGAGTAATGTGCAAAAATCAGCCAGGGACTTGTGAAGGACATGATGAAACGAATGGAAAGAGGCGGGATATTGAAGAGTTTGAGGTAAAGAAAGGGAATTCCAAGGGTCCATTGATGTAAAAATGATTAATAGTAGCACCGGATTTTGAATTTAGTTAGCACAATAAGCGCTTTTATGTTTATTGTATTTAATTTGCAACAGTAGATAATAAGAAATGGTCCACGCTGGACCTTTAAAGAGGCCATATGAGCACTGGAAGCTGAACACAAACACTCTTTCTCCTACGTCTCCGTCCATCACACCCACACCTTCTTCCTTCTCTTCACACTCCCCCTCTACCTCTCTTTACATTCCTCTCTGCGCCTGGCAGCACCCATCAGGCATATGGTGGACCTTATCTGGTCCCCAGCACTCGCCTCCTTTAGGCCTCAGAGAAAACCTTTTACATAGGCAAGTCGAAGGCACGCCATGCGGCGAGCAGCGTTTGCTGCAATGGTTGAAGGAAGAGACTGATTGGCAGAAGAGCGGAGGACACTCTATCTCCCTCCACTCGCCACTGCGGTTGCTTTTCTATCACTCCCCCCCTCGCTTGCCCATGGCTGACCTGCATGTGGATGAGGAGGAGAGGAAGAAGGGGACTGAGAGCAAGAGATAAAGAGGCTATATGCACTGTGCATTAAACAGACACTGTACCCTGAGCGGACGTCCATTTCCCTCCTTCAATTTTCAATCTTCCTCCATTCTTCCTTTCCTTTACCAATTTCCTCCGTCCACTCAACCTGTCCCTGCAGAAAATGCCAGTTGAGCTCAGAAGAATAACTGCTTAAACTTTGAGTTGTGCTTGATGAGAGCATATACATACAGTAAGCATGTAAGCACACATACAGGTGTGTGCGTTTGTGTGTGTGTGCGTATCCGTTTTTGAAGATGGCCCGGCTCAACATTAGTGAAACACTAAAGCTGTCTGTGCTGAATAGGATATTTATAAGTACGTGTGGATGGCGTCGTGCTCATTGAGCAGCGCCGCTGTTTGGACGTGTTAATGATCTGAGGCAGATATTTAAGCCGAAGGTAAGAGCAAGCAGATTAGGAGGAGAATCCGGTGATAATTGGTGTGTGATCTCCTCTTGAATCAACATTTTACTCTGCTTTAGCGGCGCTCTTTTCTAATGGGCTAATAATTCTGTGCGTGCGTGTGTGTGTATGTATGTGTATGTATGTGTGTGGTTAATTATGTGTAGGAAAATAGAGAAGCACGCTCCTGTGTCCAGTTTGTGGTTGTTGCCAATTACTGAGGCAACTGTGTGTTCTCATGTTTACACATAGCCTGTGTAGCATCACCCAATTTGAACCTGCACGCCATCCAAAACATACCAGTACAATTTCCTTCTTTTTCTTCACGCTTTCATCTGTTTCATTGACTTATGAACCCTCCCCCATCTCCTCTCACAGTACAGGTGGAGTGTATCTCTTTTCTTCTGGCAACATACCCCGTGACTTTGTAAACAACTCTCAGTTTAAAATTCACCTCTTTTAATCCCCCTTGAAAAATTAATCCCCCCTCGTCCAGGCAGGGAGCGTAAGACAACCCCCTCCCGTGCAATCCTGACATTAGCCCGTCTCGATCTGCCGTGGCTGGAGGGTGTTTAAGTGGGAATGCATGCAGGGATCATCTGAAAGCTCACATTCTCCAAAACAGCCACAGATTTTGTCACACACCTGCACGTATGCGATCTCACATGCGCTCAGCACATGTCCTCCCGCACTAATCCTCTCCAGAAACCCCCAAACCTCCCTTTTTCCCACACTGGGAGTTATCATCCTCGCTCTCTCCCCCTCTGCACGATGGGCTTTTGTCCCTGTTGGTGCAAATGAGGAAGAGGAGACGAGCTTAGAAGGTGTGCGCAACAGTGATAGTGCTGCCACTTGTCTGGTGTCATGAGAGCTGAAATGGGACTGTTGCCTCCTCTGCCAACAACAAGGTGCTGAATACACAGCCCTGTGGTCCTCCTACACTTTCAGTGGGTTTGCCCAACGTTCTAGAACACAAGCCCACTGTTGCCACGCTAGCGCGTTCTCTTGGCAATCAAGGGTATATTTCAAACGTTATATTTAGCTTTAAGCCTGACTGAGTTGCTCGGTTCTATCTGTTGTGTGAATTGTCAAAGTCAGACATGTGACGCCCCGCCACGCACGGCCCAAGGGCACACGCGGCAGACGGTCCCGCTCCCTAACTGCCACTCCGGCGCTTTAAGCACCCCTAACACCGTTACAGCGAACAACTTAAGGAGCTGGGAGGAGATCAAACGCTGTGTGCTCAGAGGAATTTAAGTTCTTCAATTTAATCTGATGAATCGCTTTATTCAGATATGGGATTTTCTTTTCAAGGGCTTCATAATCTGAGGTATCCATGGGTTTAAATCCCCGTCGGTCATTTTTTTTTATATCTCAGCCGCGACACCAGAATTCCGGCTACGCACTTTAAAGTTTCATCTCGCTCCTCCCTGTGTGCCCACAAGCCCCACAACCTCAGGGTAAAAACCACGTCCCTCACATTTACTCATCGTTATATATTCCCCGCCAAAGCGTTAGCCTCCCTTCTTCTCATCCTCTGTAGAGTTAAGATATTTACTGAGGTCTTATTTTGGTTTTAAGCGGTGTTTAAGCATTAACAATGGGAAGCATTAACGCCTTCATTCAAGGAGAAATTATCCACCAGCCTTCAACAAATGTGAAAAGGCTGAACCAGTGGGCAGATTCTAAAAATGGTGAATATTGTGCTGGAGTAAAAGATGCCCGTGACGTTGCTTGAGTCTTTTCCAACAGCAGACATTCAGATGAAGAGGAGCACGTCTGTGGCTGAGCCATAATGAGATATGAAAATGACCGGGGGGCACTGGGGGAGCAGAGTTAGGGATCGGTGAGGTATTTGATGCCATCGCTTTCCTCGCTCAGTCACTTCAATTATTTCCCTCTCACATCACCCTATCTTTTGGGAATATAGGGAATAATTAAGTAAAAGCATGAGCGGCGCAGTTATTGGTTTAAAATGGTAATTACTATGAGTGAATATGTGCGAGAGGCTCACTGATGTGAGAGTCTAAGCAAATATATGCTTCTGAGGCCTTCAGAGGGATGGCTGTAGGGCTCTCAGACGCTCTGCTGGTGCTGTACCCCGGCCCTGACCTCCGTGTGGCCTCACCTCCACACCAGTAAGGACGTTAACCCTAACTTGATTTCATCTTCCCTTTTGTTTTTTTCTGCCTCCAGAACTTTGACAACTTCAAGCAGACTGTTGACCAGTACAACCAGGCGGCTGCTCAAGCGGAGACCCGCATCCGGTAAAGATTTCGACCTCCTTTTTTTTTTTTGGATCCTTCAGCACCGGGCTGATAGTTTAGTCACAAAGCTTGCCTCGGTTTACTGCAGATCAGAAGAAAGTGGACCAATTAGCTCAGTTTTATTTTTACTTGTAGTTCTCACATGACTGATTCTCACCTCTTTATTCTTCATCAACACCCCTCACTCTCATACCTTGCTGGGTTTGTGCATTAAAATTTGAAGCGCTTCCTCGACAATACCTGAAAGAGTTAGAGCAGGAGCCAATTACTGCCTGTTCCTTCTGCAGCCAGCAGCATTAATCCAAATCACATCCACACAGCGATAAACAGGACAGTTGGATATTACATCCTAAATTGTGCTGGTATTTATTAATGATGTCTTAAATTAATTAAAGTGATAAACATGAACCTTCCCCCTCTAGTAATTAAAAATGTATTTGTAATCTACTTATTTCTATGTGCATAAAAACTGAAGCAAACAGGCATCAGATTAAATCTTTATCATGTTTGCCTAAAAATGTACATTACTTAACATGAGCTGACCTATTGAGTTAACCTGTTGTGCTTTAAATTGTAAATTAGTCAGGACAATAGAAGACATTAAAAGTAAATATCTGATTTTTTTAGGAATCTGCAGTGCCGTTTTAAAAGCACGCAGCAGAACAAATCCTTCAAAAAGCAGGAAAGAGGGAAATATGAATGCTTGGATTTCCTTCCAGGTTTTCAAGCCCCCGGATCCCTGAAATTAACGACACACAGAAACACTTCTGTCGCTTTTTGTCGCTTTTTGTTTGAACAGTTTGGTGGATATGACAAAGACCTGGAGACTAAATTAGCCAATCACAGACGTGAGGGGCTCCACACTCCCCCTACCGGCAGTGGGGGGAATGACACGGTTTTCACTTAGAGTAAACACTCATGTGGGGCCAGCTGTGTTGTGTTTTGAAGCAGTGAAAATGTTTGCCCAAGCATTTTTGCTCAAATATGGTTTTGGTCTTTTGCAGCGCAACAACAGTTTTCACATTATTACGTTTTCAAGGACCCAAAAATTAAACATAGACTCCATGGCCGTCCTACGTGGCTGGAATACTCCCTCCCCGAGTGACCAGACTCCCAACTCAAAGACTGTTAGCTGCACTAATATTCAGCTGTCTTCCAGCCAACCAAATGCCAATTTAGCCAAGGCAAAGTAAAAATTGTGATGGTTGCCACGGGCAACTCTTTGTACATGCAAGGTGCATCGCTATTTACCGTTTAATTCGTAACTGTCACATTCACTCCCTGTCTGTCTGTCTTTCGCTCAGGTTGCATTCACTTCTCTTTTCATGAATATTCCCTCAGCAAGTGATTTATTTAATCTTGTCGTTTCACCCTCTGCTGCGCACACAAGCTCACACACAAACGCATGCACACACACACACAAACACACACACACACACTCACTCTCACACACCACTCACACAGCACAATACACACACCGGTGCAGAGAAATTTCCTTTGAGTGTGGAGTTTATCTCATGCACGCACATTTGCAGTGCATTTAAAAGACACAGGTCACACACACACACACACACACACACACACACACACACACACACACACACACACACACAATGATTTAGTACATTTGTCCATAGATCCAGGCTCCCCTTAGCTTCTGTTTATGTTGAATTCTTGTATACTTGTTATTCTTTGTGAGTGTGTGTCTGTTTATGTGTGTGTGTGTGTGTGTGTGTGTGTGTGTGTCTGTTTGTGTGTGTGTGTGTGTGTGTGTGTGTGTGTGTGTGTGTGTGTGTGTGAGCTTCTGGGCTTGTTGTTGTTTTTGTTGTTGGTCATTGCCAAGGAGCGACAGGTGGGACACATCAGCGACCAGCCCTGTGGCGTTGTGGAGATCAGGACTTCAGATTTCGTGGCTAAAGCAATACAGTTTCTAAAAACAAACTATCTTGTCTGTTTTACTCACTCTCGTCTTTGTATTCTATTTTGTCTTCGTGTTTATTTGATCTTGTTGTCTGTTTAAGTCTAATCTGTCCTCATTTGCTTTAGTCTGTTGCTCTCTTCTATCCTGCTCTGTTTTTATCAGCTGCTGGTAAACTGTGGATGGATCTGAGAGCTTGTACAGGATGCAGCACCCTGAATAACAAGCTTCTGTGTGTGTGTGTCCTCTCTATATTTCAATCCTTCCTGTCGCTGCAGAAGGTAATTTAGTACAAGCAACAAAGCACTCGAGGATTACCCTCATGTTGGATTAGCATTCACAACCTGCATTTGCAGGAGTGTGTGAGTGTAAAGGATGTGTGTGAGTGTTTTTCTTTGTTTGTTCCTTTGTGTTGTGTAAAATGAGTGTAGGTCTTTGTCTACACACCTGTACTGTTTGTGGAAAAAGATAAAAAAGCAAAAAGTTTGACTTTGACTCCAGAGAAACTCTGTACATGTATTATTCATCTCTTTCCCAGGGCTGAACATTGTAGCAACTTTTCAAACGGAGCCGAGACACTTCTCACACCTGTGAGCTTTAATAAGATCACGATAATTAAAATAAGGTGGAGCCGAGGTTTCCATGGTTTCAGCAAGTCACATTAGTCACCTGGTACACATTAATCACATTAGTCACCTTGAACGTAGGTTTGAAATCATCAAAGTGAACCTGTATTTGTGCATGTGTGTTTGTGTTTTTAATGAATTATTAAAGCCCAGTGTGCATCCCAGAACCTGCTGCGGGCTCCAGAGGGCTCCTCCGCTCTCATATGGTGTTCAGAAAGGAAGCTAAAATGTTTCAGACACGGGCACTACCGTCTCAGGCTGACTCGCTCCTCCTCTCTGTCCTCCGTAGAACGCGGAACACTGCGTCGGTCTGCACGGAGCTGCAGTCGAAGGTGCTCCAGTGCTACAGAGAGAACCCTCAGCAGACCCTGCACTGCTCCGGCCTGGCCAAAGAGTACATGGCCTGTGTCCAGCGAGCCAAGGTGAGCACTGAGCACACTCGCCCTTGCTCGCTCATCTCTGCTCTGATCCACCATTGGGCTTGTGAGCGCGTTTCAACGAACCGAACGCTTTATTACCTATTTACTATGCACGGCGTGTGTTCCAGATGCACTATATTGCCACTGCTCAACCATCAGAGAGCGTTCAGGCGTTCAACAAACTTTGTAGACATTTGTTTATTTAAGATAAATCGCTTTCTAACTGTCAAAAGCACTGCCTCTAATCCAACTCCTCGTAATAACTCGGTGACAGTAAAAACAGCCTCCAACACTTCTTCTTCTTCCCGATTGTGTTGAAGTAACAAACTCGGCCCAAACTCTTGGCGTGACCGCTCCTTCAAAGACGAAGGCGTTCATTTGTCTCCAGTCTTGAGAGATGACAGGCAGATTGCGACTAATGAATCCGACCTGGAAGGAGCCTCCAGCCTGACAGAGGAACAAAAAGGTGGAGAGACGAATGTATTTTCCCAACAGCGATGAGTTACTTAAAGCCTTAAAAATAAAGAGGGGAGATGGATTGATGTACAAATCACGACGTATTTTGGAACTTTGTGATGGGAAGATTACACCGTTATTAGTGTATTAAAATCCGTTTTGGCATGCGGCTCTTTTAAATGCACTCTGCTTTCTGTCGTCGTGTTCACAAACAGCGCCCGGCCCCTGTGCTTATCTACAAAGTGCTGATTTCACCCAATTTCTCCATCAAAAACAGTAATGAATGGGGCAATTTGCACATTATTATCATGACAAAATACACCGATATTGCTCCACGCAAGACAAAAGACAGAAAACAACAATCGGAGAATCTGGCAGTTTAAACGGTCGATAAAAGCAACGCAAAGACTCACAATAAAAGCAGTCAGTCCTTTTAAAGATGGTTCAAAAGATCCATTTGCCAGTTTGTTGTTTTGGAGAATTGAGTTGTATAAATTCAGAGTAAAGGCAAGCTGTTGTTTTTTGTTTGTTTTTTTTTTTTTTTTTTTTTTTTTTTTTTTTACTCACAATTCTAATTCGGTCTCCATCTTGCATATTTATGACGAGAGTGTGTGTGACGGGTGAGTGACAGCCAGAAGAATGCAGGAGAGAGAGAGAGAGCACTAAAGAGGAGTAGACAGATGGGAAAAGAACTGCAGGCTGCTTCCAAAGCAACCGCCATGGAATTCCTTTAAAGGGAAGGTTTCTAGTGAGAATTAGTGAAAATCTTGTTGAAATAACGACGGTAATCGTCCTGGTTCAGCCGTCGCCCCCTCCCCTTAAACCTGCCCACGTGTGATCGATGCCGCTGAT
This sequence comes from Lagocephalus sceleratus, assembly GCA_911728415.1. Taxonomy (NCBI): domain Eukaryota; kingdom Metazoa; phylum Chordata; class Actinopteri; order Tetraodontiformes; family Tetraodontidae; genus Lagocephalus; species Lagocephalus sceleratus. Next base: position 9,772,083 of record CAJVRN010000011.1, on the reverse strand, counting down.
AAACATGACGCAACACCTTCCAGATGCGCCGCAGGCTACTCGCAAACTTTGCGTTGCAGCTCGTTGCAGGAGAAAGCGTCACCAGGTTTATCCCCGCCGTCGCCTCTTTCTAACCTTTCTTTATCGGGATAAGCCAACAGAGATGGAATCTTGCTTTTCAAGAGTGATCCTCACTTCTCTTTTGGAGATTGTTGGATTTTTAGGTTGACCTTTAAGATTTCTGAGGAGTGCTTAGACATAAAATGGTGTATAAATGTTCCCACAACGTTAGCATCACATCTCTATATCGAGATCTCATATATTCTGTGTATCTGTCGCTATAGATTGTGAAACCCTCTTTTCTCTGCTGCTATAGGAAGATTTCTTTTTGCTCTGGGCTCCAATTCATAATGTGATTTGGATGTTTAAACCCAATTCCACATCACAAACAGTATCCTAGATAAGGTGCAACCCGAGCGCGTGTTGGGAGGATACTGACTCGGGTCTTAATTTAAGATCTGTTCCCACATTCGCCAGGCGACACTCCTCGAGGGAACGAGGTTGGGGGGGTCCAGGCCAAGTCCACAAAGCAAATACAGGCTGGATGAGCTGGATATGCAAACTCTCATAAACCTACGGCAAACAGGAGAGAGGCCAAGAGAGGACGCACATGGCGTGCTTTCACGCCGGAGGTTCCACATCGATCCCAGCCTCCAGCGAAGGGCGGGAAGGACTCGGCCATGCTCCTCAAATATCCATTTTCTACCCAACCAAACGCAGAGCCGGCGCCAAAGTGAAAAGGACGGCAGAGGTGTACGAGCCCCCACCTGCTCAGGTTCTCTTCCGTGATTGGGTGAGAGACCGGTGGGTGTGGCCTGTGATGGACCATCACCTGACTTTGGTCAGCTGACCAGCGGATCGCTCCAGGACTCAGATTCACAGCCTGTTGCCGGGCAAAAAATAAAATTAGCTATTTAATTAACAAAAGCAGATTTTTTTTTTTTTACCAGTGATTTTTCAGCTTTGTGTGGGAATAACGGGAATGATGGGAGTGTTGAGTTGACAGCAGATATTCTTGCTCCTGGCAGCTTAAAAGGGCCGTTCTTTTGTTCTCTTTACACGCCTGTGAGGATTTTGTACAGCAGACTCTTTGTTAGGTGTGATTAAAAAGAAAATGCTGTATTCTACCCATATAATCTTGGTCTGAAGCTGATACCTTAAGCTTCCCAGTTATCGTCTTCGCCTTTTGTTTCTCTTCCTCCTCGAAGCCCGATGTATATCGGCTTCATCTACGACCGTTTTCCAGCCAGCATGTCCAGTCTTGGGCTTGCGTGCATGGAGCAGCAGCTCCGCCACTTCCCCCCGGTGTGACTACTGACCCCGGTGACTTCCAAGGAGCTGGTCCATGCATATACGTATATATCTCCCTCTTTGTCATCGCGTCTGTTTGTCAATCAATCAGAAATGAAGCCGGCTTATCTCCTTTCTCTGCCACTCTTCTCATCTCGACACATCTATCTCACTTTTTCTGTCTTCTGCTTGAAGCCCCCCCCCACCCCAACCCACTATCTACAATGGCACAGCCTTCCATAAATGTCACTCAAAAACTTCTTTTATGTTCAGTGATTCGAGCGTGCGCACACGTGCGCGTCTTTCTTCAACATTCCGCCCTCTGCTGCTTCAGAACGTGGCCCCGCACCTCCACTGCCAACGGTCGCTTCATTGTCATGCATATATCAGCACGTGTGAGCGTGTGTGTGTGTGTGTGTGTGAGCGTGTGTGTGCCTTCCCTTTAATAATTTTTACACTTGCTCTTCGTCCTCCTCAGATGTATTTGCATGTCAGGAACGTCCTCGATGATTGAATGTTTGGCAGGCTTCCAACACATTGAAGTGTATTTTGAAGGTGTTCGTCAGACTTGGGCAATATATGGTTTATTTTTTTTTTTTTTGGTGTCAGAGGAGAAGTGAAGAGGTTATTTCTGTTGGGAAAGTGAAGGAACGACAAAGCACTGAAGGAAGAGAGGAAATGTCAATCACACCTAAGAGAGGAAACATGAGAGTGAGGCCAGAAATGCCAGATTTAAGATTGTAAAGAGGAAATCATAACAGTGTGTGTGTGTGTGCGCGCGCGCGCGTGTGTGTGTGTGATGTGTGTGGTTTGGCCTTTCTACTCTTATCTGATAACAGCCACAGTATTCAGCTGCAGGTTTTTGCTGCCATTTTTGCTCTGCTCCTTATTCCAGAGGGAGCGACTGTCGATATTAGTAAGTCGAAGCCATCCGAGGGCATTAGCGTAAGCAGAGCAACGTTTATTACCACTCGACGTGCAATTTCACGAACTTACTGGAACATAAGTAAAGCTGAGGCGAGCACATGTGAGCGTATGGGTGGAAAGCCAGGCTCACGTAAATCAGAATTTAAGTGGTATTCGTTCAGAAACGCCCACAGACGCGAGGTGAAAGAGCCCCTCGGAGCGTCACTATTATGTGAGATGGAATATTGACACGTCCCTGCGCTTGTTCCTCACAATCGCACACGCTCGCTCGCGCGGCTTCTTTTCTGGGCGGCTCTTTCTCTCCCCTCCTTCCATCGCATGTCACCATGACATCCCTCATCTCCAAGGCGACCACCCTTTGGAGACACAGGTCACGCAGAGATTAGTCTCTCGCTCTCATGCCTCCCCTCCATTGTTTAGCCCCCCCCACACACACACACACACACACCTCCCTCGTGTCTATAGAAAACTCCATCAGCATCCAGAAAACCGTTTGATCCTCACTGCCGCGCTCTGCTGACCCCCACCTCAGTGAAGTGTGGTCAGCGTGCCCCCCCCCCCGGCCCCGGATACCCTGTGTCTCACTGTACTGGGGGTCCATTGGGAGGGGGGGGGGGCAACTGAGGTATTAAAGTGTCCGCCCGGTCCAGACGTCCATTGCTATCGATCGTATTGATCAGCGGGAGAGCGATTGCACTCTCAGCTTTTCTACATCTCCAACTAATCAGGCCGTGAGCCCACCAGCCAACACACACTGGTTTAGCTGGAGCCGACTGCGGAGGCATCTTGGGCTGATTAACCGGCCGACTCTGCGTCTTTAAACATCCCCAGCCCCGACGGCCCTGCCTGGCAACCGCCCCTGTTCCTGCGCGGACAGGAGCGCCGCTAACGCTGAGCGCAGAAGACGTTATTGATTTTTCCACTTGTCTATTATTTTTGGTGTTTTTTTTCGCAGAAAAGGCGAGGCTTGTGCACGCAGCAGCGTGTGTCCTCATATTTGGTAAATGTATCTGGCCGCTAGCTGCATGTCTGCATATTGCCCAACAGATCAGAACCAGGGAAACGCACACACACACACACATACACACACACACACACACACACACACACTCACACTCGCGCGCTTCTGTGCTTCTCGCCGCGTCCTGGCCGAGGAACAGAAACCGTCTCCACCGCTCACTAATTGGGTGGAAACTGGCAGGTGGATGAAGAGTCTGTGTCTGCATGCTCTGCATGCTTTCCCGTGAATCAGCGCATTACATCTAATTTCTTCAGACACCTTTCTGCTTCAGCACGAGTCTGCGGTAATGAAGAGAACTTGTCAGCTCACATTTGCCCTTTTTGCACCACCAGAGTGTAAATACTGCGGCGTTCCAGATCCCGCCAACAGTTTAATGTTGTTAAATGTTGGTAAAAGCTGTAAAAGAAGTCCGGGAAGTGAGAGTAGGCGTCCAAACTGTTATTTATAATGAATAAACTAATATTAATAATTGCATATTTTAGCTTTAATAGCAGTCATCGCAAAGTTAGAAATAAAACCAAAGTAAAATCAACATTTATGTAAAAAAAAAAAAAAAAAGAACAAACTGAGGCAAGTAAAAGAGGCGATTTCCTCAGCCGCCGCCCAGAATAGCTACAGATCAGTAACTGCTGCTCGTCTTCGTTCAAAGCTCAGCCGTGTAATTAAATCTCAGGGCGACTCTTAAATATTTGGCTGCCCCCCTCCGACCCTGTCTTTGAGCCATCCAAGCGTGGACGGCGGCGTCCCAGATTTGGACCCGTGCAAACCTGGAGCCGAGGGGCCGGTGTCAGAGGTGTGGGGCTCATGCACATGCATGAGGGCTAACGCGCCGGCACGGCACGCACGCACAAAAACAAAATGAAGGTGTGTGGAAACTCCTGCATGCACAGGCACTTTCACATGCGGAGTGTCCCTGTTCAGGCGCACACACACACACACACACACACACACACACACTGCCCCCTTTATATGTGAGGAACGTGAGCGGAAGGGTAAAGAAAACCCTCCTGTCACATTGCTGCTCATCTCCCATTCACCAGCACAGGCTGCGACGCCCTCAGATGACTTGGCGCCGTGAGCAGCTAACCCGCCCGACGGCGCGTCGTCTGGCGCCGGCGTCGTTAGCGGGGCCAACGAGCCCGCCCAGCAGCCACGGGCTGACGCTCCACTAACCCCGTCCTACCCCGGGTTTTCCTGCCGTCATGTGACGGTGAAGACACAAGAGCTCTTGTGGGCTGTGGCCGTCGCGGCAAATAAATGAGCTCCTTTCATTTGGGCCGCTGTCCTCGCGTTTCCTCATGCCTCCGCGCTGCTGCTCGATGCGGGCCGTGGTCTCGGATAAGGGCACGTTTGGACACAAGCGGGCATGGAGACACCTTCAGGACATCTGCACAGTCTCGGTGTTGAGCTGGATCACCGGAAAGCCCATTTAGGTGAAAGTAATAGTCTCATTTGCGTTCAATTACTTAATAAAATGTTTAAAGTGGGGAAAACCAACCTAGATCCTCTTATTAACGAGGTCTTCCAATCCCCAAACCAGCACGCATCACCTCCGTCCTGAATGCTAAGGGCTCAAAATGGCTTCTTTTTTTTTTTTTTTTTTTTTTACCTCAGTTCTTCCAGTTCAGTCTTCTCCGTGAGCCTCCGCCGATGTTGTCAGTTTAGCTCTTAGAGCCGGCGCCATGGCAACCGCGCAGAGTCTCACAAAGCCAGTAAAAAGCAAAGCCGCTAGATTTTAAGGTGGAGTTCAGAAATCGAATTTGAAGCGTGCGCTCCGTCCGCCGCTCTCCGGGTTGTTGAGGGATCGGTAAATCCGTAATTACCTGCGCGAGTCAGCGAGATGTCACCCATGTGATCGTAATTTGAAAGCCAATATTGTTTAAATTATAGATAAACGCACGAGTTTCGGATTGCGCGGTGCGGTAGGAAGTGACGGGGGTCGGGGAAAGAGAGATATTCGCGCGTGTTCTCCACTAATAAACGTGGAGGGGGGGGGTCCTGCTGTTTTCGGCGCTCTGACGTCGCTTGTATGACTGGCTGAATTTCCCATGATGCATCCCGACTTTTATGTCCTCCCTCCTGGGCTCTATTAATGTAAAGGCAAACCTGATGATTTCTCTCCTCATTCCTTGTCTCCCTCTCTTGTTTTCCAGAGCCTGCTGACAAATCACGGCTGAGAACAGAGAGCCGGGGAAGAGGCGAAGGAGGGAGGGAGGCTGCACCCACTTCCCGGGCCCCTCTGCGCTCCTTTTATTAATCCATCCATTTATTTATCCGCCATCACCGAATAACCGCCGTCCTTTTCCCGCCTCGTCATCCTTCTTAATTTCTGAGTGTATTATCTTGACCCGTCACTCCGGAGTGCATGATGTGTTGATTTATTGTCAAGTTGCACCGGCACACCCCGACGGTGGCTGAAATAAATCCCGGCGGTTTGGCGATGAGACTGCAGGTTGTGTGTCTTTCTCCGCGTGTGGCGGGCGCGCGCGCGCGTGTGTGTGTGCACGCTGACAAGGACTCTCCGTTGTCAAGACACGCTAATAGTGCTTCCACTACGGGAAATGGGGTCGTGTGCACCCTCCTGACAATACATTTCAGGCCCAGGGGCTTGATTATGCGCCGCGCTCGTGCTTTTATTAAGAAGAGGAGAGAACAAGGATGGAAGAAACGAGGGATAAATGAAGTGGGGGGACAGATGAATAATGTGTGCGCTTTTTTTTTTGAACCCACGTGTGCGGGAGTGCGAGCGTGCGTGGCCGTGCGGCGGCGATCGCACGCCGAGCAGCGCCCTGGACAGGCCGCGCATTGTCCCTGCTATTTGTGTTTCCATGGCGACGGGAAGGGTTGGCGCTGGCGGCAAGGTGTGGAGAAACCTTCCAGATAACCCTGAAGGTCAGCACGCAGGCGCGGCATCGCTCGGCGTTCACAGACGTAACCCCCGCGTGTGCGTGTGTGTGTGTGTGTGTGTGTGTGTGTGTGTGTGTGTGTGTGTGCGTGTGAGGGAGTTAAGATGCGTTTCCACTTATACGCGGACATGGTTGGCCACCCTCGGAATGACAGAGGCTCGTTATCACACGGCAGACACACACACACACACACACACACACGGAATATTAATGGACTTATAATGTGGTGGCACGCTCCTTCCCGGATACCAGCGTGCGTCTGTTGCGCACACGCCGGTGGCCCGTCAGCGCGGCGGAGCGCATTTGTTTATCATGGAGAAATGATCTATTGATCACCGCTGGACGCCTGCGTGACACCGCCGCATCGATCACCGCTCCTACAGGAGCACGCCGCCGAAGCGCTCGGCCGCGCGGGTCCGTCGGCGCGCTTTTGTTTTTGAGCGCCTCCCAGCGCACCAGGCGTGCGCTCCCTGGTGGTGGTGGGGGGGCGGTGGTGGTGGTGGGGGTGGCGGTGGCAGCTCCAGCCCAACAGACGCCATGCACTTATTACTTATATTAAAGCCAGCCACCATATTAGAAGTTTCAGCCCGTGACTCTCATATCCCCTCTCTGCCTGACATTTCTTTACAAATACCAGTCTCTATTCACTCTGTTATTGCCTTCTCCCATTCAGCAATTCTCTGATTAAACAAGCCGCTGAAAGCCCGGCCACCGCTATCTGCCATTTGGCTTTTATTAGAAACCCACCACTTTAATTAAATTGGCTAAATAACACAAATATCAGGGATATTTCACCAATATATTGGATAAGAGCGCACAATGGCTGGGAAATAAAAAAAGCGGCCTTTATGAGATGTTTTATAATGTAGTTTGCTGCCGTGGCGAGATAAAGAGCGCCTGGCTGCGAGTTGTATTTACAAAACAAGAATCCAATTATATATTCTTTAATTTAGACCCACTCGGCGCCGCCCCCTTTTACTTTCACGTGTGAGCGGGCGAGGACGACTGTCCCCCCCCCCCGCCGCAGATTTGCAGCCTTCAACCGTCCGCTGCGGCGCTGCACTTGTGCTGCACGTGTGCATGGTGCACCCGGGGCGCGCGCGCTGCGGGCCCGTGCGTGCGGTAATTGAGCCGGTTTGTTGCAGTAATGTTCACAGCCAACCTACCAGTAATTGCTTTTTTCCATCTTCTTCACTGCAGGTGTTGTTGTTGTTGTTGTTGTTTTTTTCTTTTCTTTTTTTTCACTCTTCCCCGAGAAACAATTATTGCCGCGGCCCCTCCGCCCCCTTCGAACGTCTCGAACCGTGTGCTGCGGGAGCACGTGCGCTCGTTCCCGGAGACCCCCCCCCCCTTCTGAGCGGTTCTGACCCGTGCCTGATGTTCAGGCTTCGGATTTGATGGTTCTGGGAAGGGCCCCTCACGCAGCCCCCCCCCCACACCACCACCACCACCCACCCCCCCACGCTGCGGGGGCTCTCTGCAGTGCGCTCTCCTCTTCTCCTCCCTCGGCCAACTTGGCGGCGCGCATGTGAGAAGTCGACAGTGAGCCTAATTGGAATGTGACTCACCATTCTGTGGGCGCGCACGCGCTCGCGCCCGAGCTCGGCGGCTAATTGAATAGTCTTTTATTAAACTGTGCTAATGTGGACTGGAACTGGCTGCTGCTGAATTGAATTAGACCCCCCGCCGCAGTCGCAAACCGTATACATAAATCCACGCAGCTCGGCGGAGGGCGGGGACCTCGGCGCGGGGGGGGGGTGAAAGTGAGACCGGCTGTGTGAGAATTTAGAAATTTTTGGATTTGAGGACGATGCCCTGGCATCTCCGTCTCCAGAGGGGTGGTGGAGGAGGACCTTGGGGGGGGACGAGCGGAAGCAACCAGACAGGAAGTGGCGGCTGCAGCTCGCTTGCCCCCCCCGCGCTGGTGAACCCACGCCCGTCCTCAAGTCGTTAGAGCCCAGTGGGACGGGCTCAGAGGGCGCCGCCGCTCCTTAACCCCGCTCAGCACGCCCGGCGCGCACGTGCGTACGTCTCCGATGGCGTCCGCTGCTGTGTGAACGCGCGAGCGCGCCTCCTCCAAACCAGCACGAGGCTTAATCCTTCACCAGTCGCTGGGATAAGCCAGCGGCCTTATCTCTCCTTCTCCCCACCTCGTTTCCCCCCTCACTGTCTTTCCTCAGGAAACTATTGTCCCCCCCCCTTTATTAATACCCTCACCCTCAGATGCTAATGCCTCTCTTTATTCTGTATTTAGGCCTGAAATCTTCTCACTCCTCCGTCTTTTTTTTTCTTCTTATTCTTGTGGTCGGGGATTTGACAGCGGCGGGATTTCGAATGACGCTCCCAAGTGCAACAGGTCAAGGTCGCAGTCGCAAACGACGCCTGAAAGCACAACCCCCCCCACCCCCCACTCTCTTCCTTCCCCGGGGTGTGTGTGTGTGCGTTCCCGGTGCTCTCGCCTGGGCCCAGGCTCTGGTCGGAACCTCGCTCCTCCCTCTTTCGTGGCGCCGAGCGCGCTCGCCGTCCATAATGACGGGGTGCCGCTTGCGCAACGATCGTATCTCCCCGACTGACGGGGGGCGGCTCTCGGCTTTGTCTGACACACAAAGAGACGAGAGGCAGCGTGAGCAGAAGTGACCACACACACACACACACACACACACACACACACACACACACGCACACACACACACGCGCGCCCGCCAGCATCGCTGCTTTGTTGGCTGGTTATATTGACTTCTGTTCATTTTTTAGCCGAGACAGTTTCAGCGTGAAAAAGCACAAAAGTTGGGCCCCAAAAAAGAGCGAGGAAGCCCACATCATGAGTGATTTATATATAGGAACACACACACACACACACACACTCCTCACAGAGACCTCTTGTGTCAACAGAAGGTTTATTACCTGCAGGAGCAGCTAGCCTTCATATCAGGGGGAGAACATTAAGATGTGCCTCTATATTGTCTCTGTACCACCTGTGCTCACCTGTAAGCACATTTCACTTTCTTATTCTCCCGTTCTCCCGCAGCCCGAGTCATCGAGATCGCATACATTTATCGGCCGGTTTCCTCCCGCCGACAACACGATCTTTACCCCAAAGTCCCGATCGCCTGCCTTGGCAGAAGGATCTGGGCCCTCCCGAGGTCCAGCAGGGGATCAGCTGGGCCCCGACCGGAGGACCAGCCCAGGGCCAAGATGAATATTTAGCTTCCTGAGGGATCTTTGTCACGTGCAGCCTCTCCGCCGAGGACGGGGAGTGTGTTGGTGGGGGGGGGGGGGGGGGGGGGGTGGGGGTGGTGACAGGGTGAGGACCGTGAAAGGCGCCCTCTGCCTTTCCTGTTTGCTGCCAGAGCGTCTGCCAGGTGAGGGGATGGCCGGTGCCAAGCGGGGCAGGACACGCCAATCAGGGGGCGGGAGACTGTACAGAGCGCGCTTCTTAATGGACTGAGGGTCTGTGCCGACGTACGAGCCCCCCTGAGACATGTGAGTGACAGGCTGGGGGTGCTGGGAGCTGGGGGGCAGCAGAGCGGAGCGGCCTACAGGGGGCAGTGTTGGGCTCAGATTCCTGCTGGGTCACGCCCACTGCAGCAGAGACGGAGACGGCGTCCGTCCCTGCTCTGGAAGGCCCCCCGCAGGTCGGAGCAGCGGCGCCGTTCTGGTTCCCCGCTCACATTATTCCCACACATCCTTCCCGGGACGGAGAAACGGGTCTCTTGTGGCCGTTCGTGCAACTCGGCTGCAGTTAAGCGCAGCTCTTCGGCGCTCGATTCTAAACTTCTGGACTCTCGAAAAATGCACATCTGTTTCCACGACATCCACCGTAGCCTCTCAGAGCACCGCGTGACCTCTTTCACCCCTTTTCACCGACGTCTCTCCTTTACCCGGGAAACACTCCGCTTGCTTCCGCTAAAATGACACGAGGAAACACTTTCTCAAAACCCAAAACTTTCCCTGAGTACCTGCTGGGGGGCGGGGCTTTTCAGATTCCCAGGAGCACCGGAGGGGCGGGGCTGTGTGCAGGAGAATGCTGATTGGCGGAAGGAGAGGAGCTCTTTCGAGCATCAAGAGATGCGGGAAGAAAAGCCGGAGCGGAGCTAAACATAGGAGACGAGTCAACGGATCTTAAAGCAGATTAAGACGAGCTTAAAGAGCACAACAGTTGCGGCGGGTCATGGCTGCCACATGTCATCGCCCTGATCTGAACACGCCTCCCAGAACCTCGAGGCGCAGTAGATCCACAGACCTGACGGATTACCAGAATTTTTATTACCCAGGTAGCCGTCGTGCCCCCCCCACCACCCCCCACCTCCACCTCCTCCGGCTCTAAAATGAAGGCCGTCAGCGGATCCTGTCTGAGCTGCTCCGATCCGGCTGCACTGTTGTTTCTGGACACCACCCACGCCTCCGGAGCCGCCGCCGCCGCTCCGTCGTCTGTTCCTCAGATGCTCCTACATCCTGTCGACTATCACAGCCCATGAAATTGATTCTTTTTATCTGTGTGTTTGCCAGGCGTCGGACGCAGGTTGCTATCCCCGCTCTCCTCCGCTGTACAGTATCTGTTGCGTCTGTGTCGTGCGCCAGATACTCATTTCATGCTTCATTTGTCGCCTCACAACCTCGGTTAATAAACAAGACACCCTCCTTTTCTCTTCCCCTCCTCTCCTCCGGCACCTCTGCGCCGGGGCGCGCGTCGGCTGTCAGACAAGCCGTCAGCGCGGCGCGTTTGGCGGGGGGGATTAGCCGAGGCGAGGATGAAAGGGGGAATTACAAGCGCTTCGGTCAATAGATCGATCGATCCGATCGCTCGCGGATCGATCGGAAAACGGTGCGTTGCAACGTGGTCAGACGACCGTTGGGCCTTCCGCGCCTCCGTCCATCTGTGGAGGAATAAAAGCGAGGCGCTCAAGGCCACTTTTTTTTTTTTTTTTTTTTATCTCCCATCTGCCCACAATGCACCTGTGATGCAGTAACACCTGAAACACGCACACACACACACACACACACACACACACACACACACAAAGGCTTGATTCTGCCTGGGTGCACTGTCCTTTGCCTCTCCATCCACCGTTCAAGGCTGCTGTAGTTCTGGCTCTTTGTGTTCTTTTTGAAGAGACTTCTCTGAGAGCGCGTCAGACACGCAGGAACATGGCCGTGAGTCACGGCGACGGAGCGCTTTGCCCGGAGCCAAACATTAAATTTGGAGTTTATTTCTCCGCTTCGGCGTGTCTGTTAATAAAGCAGATCTGAGACAGTGACTAATCTGTTTCCTTTCACCCAGCAACCGGCAATCACGCTTCTACTGTTCTGCTCGCTCATCCATCCATTATCATCGACGCCTTATCTGTGTGCTCCTCCACACGCGTGGTTTATTTATTTATTTATTTCATTTTTATTTGGTTTGTGCTCGGGCTGGTTTTTGAGGCCGTTACTAAACCGCTCTGCAGACGTCTCCTCGCCGCCGCGCTCCAATCCCAGCCCGCCCTGCACGTCCACACGCATCGATCTCCCCGCAGCCTTTTGCTGGATCTCGCGTTGTCATCCGAGCGGAGGTCACCCTCTAATGTGTGAACACCCCCCCCACCCCCCACCCCTCCGCCCCCGAAAAGCAGACGGACCTTCGGGCTCAGACGAGGCTGTAAAAGTTTGTCCCTGAGCTGGTGCGCGCATCATCCGGCTTCGGGGGGGCGCCCGCCCGCCACGCCGTAAATCTGCGACTGCGGCAGCGCTTGAACGCACGTCGCTGAAACATCAAACGCGCGAGATGGAAGGATGCAGGGTTTTCAAAGTCTTGAATTCCTTTTGGCGTTGTGGTAGCAGGAGGCAACAGTCTGTTGTTACCATAGCCACTAGTTTTGTTTAGTAGCGTCACAATACACAAATAAAAACACAAAAACACAACATCGAGGCGAGCTTCCCCAGAGCTGCGTACCCGCTGTCGCCTTCATCTGTGAGCCTTTGTGCTCTATATCTGCAAACTCAAATAACACAGGCGCTCATTATCTGCTCGAGGTGCCAGATAATGATACGATTGCTGGAAGTGTCTTCAAAGGTCAAAAGGTCATCGTTTGCAGTTATGTGACCCGAGGTCGATGGAAGCTCGGATGTAGTTGGTGTCGATGCGTGAGTTTAACTTTTCTACTAAACGGGGAGGGGGGGGGGGGACAAAAGTTCACGCTCGCCCATCGCCACGGGCGACCGAGTCTGACAGTCGATCGGGAAAAACTTTAGCCTTCGCTGAAGACGAGCGCCGCGCAACTATACGGAAAAGTGTCCAACTATTGATCGGGAGAGTTGGAGTCAAATGTTCATATCCGATATGCGGGCAGGGATATGCAGGCCGGAGCCGAAACGTGGATTTGTGGAGCTCAAGTGTGTTTGAAACGGGGTGCGAGAGCGGCAGACAGGTGAGGCGGAGGGAGCGTCGGCTGGTGCGGCTGTGATATATTGGAAAGCTGGACTCATTCCCGTCTCCCCGGGGAGCCCTCTCTGTCAGCCTGCAGGGGAAATTGACCTGTGAGTAAAGCAGCCGTTCCCTTCTTTTTTTTTTTTTTTTTTTTTTTTTTTTTTTGGAATGTTATTTATTGAAGCGGTAGAGAGGAGACTTGATGATTTGCTGACAGCTTCGGTCACTCACGCATGTCTCCGTGCGCGCAGATAAATATGGAGGTGATGTGTGTGTGTGTGTGTGTGTGTGTGTGTGTGTGTGTGTGTGTGTGTGTGTGTGTGTGTGTGTGTGTGTGTGTGTGTGTGTGTGGTTTAGCACCATGGCAACTTAGCATAGCTCCTCGCTACATTCGTATCCAGGAGGTAGTAACAATTCTCTCTGTGAGCTGTTTTCCTTCAGCGTCTGGCTGCTCACAGACGGACGGAGAGGCTCAGATGAAGGGAATCTCACCAGAGCCTTTATTGGGAAGCACGCCGCCTAGACTGGCGGGCCCGCTGATCTGATGCTTAGCGACATGACCTTCAAGCCCAGCCCAGCACCACAGAAACCCCCCCAGGTACTCTCCCATTCTCACCCACCTACCCCCAACCCCCCCACACAAGACATCGCGCTTCCTATATGGGGCTTACCCTGCTCTACCGCAGACATCACGTCACCACGGCGACCCGGCAACATGGCAACACAGGGATGCAGCCATGCGTGAGTTAGAGCAAACACACCACCCCGACAAACCTACATTATAGAAATACAGGTGGAAATCAGTGTGTGTGTTGTGCTGTAATCAAGCATCGCAACAATGAAATTATCTTGTTATACTGAAGACCTGTTTATTGTGGAAGCTTATATTACAATGCACGATGGTACACACACACACACACACACACACACACACACACACACACACACACATCCTTTACACAACCACAAAACACAATCTGATTGCTGTTTGTAGTCAGATCTAGTGATAGTCTGATCTGACACATTCACGTGCACCTCAGAAATGTGATAATCCCCAAAACCCTGGTTGACATGTTTCAGTCCTTTTATTTCTTTTTGGAGTGCTCACACCCATTGTGGCTGAAGAGGTGAATTTGCCCTTTGCCGTTTGCCTTGTCTGTCCTCCACCTACGCCGTGTCTACATCACTCCCACGTCTACGATCTTTTCCTTTCTACACTTGTGCAGATGTTAAAGAACACGATAAATCAGATTACCTGGTATGCGCGCACAGAGACATCGAATCACTGGGGAGAAATCTGGGCGCGTTAATCAAATTCCACATAATCAGATAACTTAGATCATATTATGCTGCTCACATGATCTCTTGAATAATCGAATAAGTCCAGAAATCAGATGATGATCAGATTTTCATGGTCACGTAATCGGACCCGGTGACACAATACTTTCGCCGCCCCCTCACCCAAACCCTGGCCCGAATTCCGCGCGCTTGTATCCGGTTTGAACAGGTTTGTTTGTTCTCAGACGCCTCGGAGCATCGTTTGACTCTCACCGAGATCAGAGCTGAGAGTTCAGATGAACACGCTCCTCTTTTTTCATTGGGTTCATTTCAGTTTAAGCAGCTTTTTAAACACTGCGTGTCTTCAGCGGGAGCCCTGTCCTCGCGCACGCGTTTGGGGTCCGGCTGGTCTGTTTGTGATCAAGAGCGGCGCGGGACGGTCTGGAATCTGAGACGTCGCCTTTCGTAGTCGTCCCTGGGAACACCAGAGCGTTAAAAATAATGCCGAATTCCTGCAGTGTGAACGGAGCCCCAGTGATGGCGCGGGAGGTCTGAAGCTGGAACGCAAACACAACACGTCACCTCCTGGAAAACCAGCCGGGAATATTGTTCGTCCCAGGTTCCAGTTTCCATGACAAACAGACAAATATGATGGAGATGGTTCCAAATTGGAACATCCAGTGGGCTATAGGATACAGCTCTGTGTGTGTGTGTGTGTGTGTATGTGTGTGTGTGAGAGAGAGAGATAGAGAGAGAGAGAGCTTGTCTTTGTGCACAAACCCCACAATCTCCTTTTGGACCTGGTGCTAATTTTCAATTTCTTGACATTCCTAAAAGAGAAGCTCACTCGTTGCTAACTCAATCATCGTGCTTTGCGTTGCCGCAGCAGCAACGGTCACTCCGGAGAAGACAACGGAACGTTTGGTCTTTTCTGTGTTGTCACTATTTATAGCGCACGGTCAGACGTTCTCTCTGCCACAAATCCAGCCCATAAATCCAGGCCAACCTGGAGGAGATCGATTGGTTTTATGTTGAGGGCACCGCTCGCGGATCCTCGCGGGTTTTCACCGGAGATCAGAGGGTTTTTTCATGGTTGGAGCGTTACGACTCTCCGGGTTTTTCATTCTCCCTCCGCTGCTGCCGGGGTGTTGACGTTCGGGCTGAGGTCACCGTGACGCCCGCATCCGCTTCCCGTCACCGAGGGCACCGAGAGGAGGCGGCGTCTGTCCCAGGACACACAAACCGTTCAGCTACGGCTTCAGGAACACGACGTTAAGAGGCCAAGACTTTGATCCGGGCCGGCCTCTTCCTCCACAAATCCTAATCCAGTTAGAGATTCAAAGGATGCGGCGGAACCAGACATCAGGCAGCAGTGTTGCATTCGTTGCAGCGCTCCCATCAGGGTAGTGACACGTCAACTCAACTCAATGTCCCAGTAATGTCCTCTTAATGTCCCAGGAACGTCCCATTAACGTCCCGGTTTTGGGTGTGTTTTTTCATCCCTGCTCTCGGTTGCGTCTCGGAAGATGGCAGTAGTTTCAGTTCACCCCCCCAGAGCCTGCCCCCCCCCCATTGACAGGGACAAACCTGGAGCAGGACCGGGCTCATATGGGGGACCTCTCCGGGTGATGGTAAGCCAGATAGGGAGAGGGGAGGAGGGGGAGGAGGGGGCCACCTTTGTGCAATTCAGATAACAGTGCAGAAACAATGAAGACCTGCCTAAAATGCATTAAAGGAAAATACTCCTGAGACACGGACCAATCATGTCGGGAAGTGTTTTTGCACCCCCCCCCACTTCCCCCTCCCCTCCCCTTCCTCCCTCCCCAGTTATGCAGCTCTTTGCAGCGGCAGCACAACACCGGAACCGTTGACAGATCTTGTCTCCACGCCATCAGTCCGTCTCCGTCTCCATCACCTGATCGTGCTGGCGCTGAGTTTGAAACGCGCCGTACGGTAATGGATGGCGACGATGACAGCCCAATCACCGCGCCGCGCTCTTCTCATCAATCACGGCCTCCGCGGCCGCAGCCCCGCCGCGGCCCCGCCGCGGCCCCGCCGCGAGGTGTTTGTTAAAACGGCCTCGCCGCCGCCCCAAAGGTCAAAAAACTTGGTGGCGTGGCTCGACCCCCGCCTAGTGGGCGGAGCCACCAAAACTTTGGGCGAAGAGTTGTTGTTGGGGGGGGGGGTGGGGGGGGGCAATGTTTTCTCTTTCGTTCGTTTAGTTGCGGCGCCGTAAAAAAAAAAAAAAAAAAATACAGCAGCGTCAAATTGCATTTGGTGAGCGATAAAGGTGAAGCGAGGGATAAACGGAAAGAGGGGGATAAAGAAGGACAGAAGACTGAGTGAGAGTAACAGTAAACAGCGGGATGATCGATGAACGCCTTGACGTGACTCAGCTCTCGGTTGCCAGTCGGCGTTCCTACGGCCGGCCGGCCGCCTGCGCGACGAAGACAAACGACCCGGCAATGAAGGAAAATGAGGATTTTATCACCCATTTCCCTCTCACACCGTTGCTGGCTCACACTCCTGAGATTGCCGAAGTGTGTGTGTGTGTGTGTCAGCGCTAGGAAGTTAACCAAATGTGTGTCTCCCTCTCGCGGCTTATGGTCCTGGGCCGGCCCAAGGGTGCCGTTTCCAGAAATCACTCAGTCAGTTGGAGGCCGGCGGAGCCACGTCCGGGGTGTGGGACGCCTATACGTTACCCGCGTGTCTGCGAGTGTGTACGCGCACGACAGGGTTTAGGAGGACATTTCTCTCCTCCTCAGATATAATTGCTGTGCCCCGGGGCGTCCTGGAAGTCGCTGCGTTCTTCGCTTTCGTCTCAGATCCCTCCATCCCTCACTTTCAGCCCCCCCCCCTCCCCCTTTCATCCGAGCAAAAGCAGAAGTAACGGCGGGAAGTTGAGCGGATCCCAATCAAGGGTGGCTCCTTGTTCCCCACACACTCCAATAACCCCCCCCACCCCCACCCCTCACCACCACCCTTCCTCACGTCTGGAGCTCCACCTCGGGGGAAATCACGTCTCGCTTCCCCTCACTTCATCCAAAATATGAATCGCTCCCAGATCTGCTCACGAATGTAATTAAATACACAAAATGATTCTGTATTCAAGGGGAGTGTAATTGTTACAGTAGAAGAAGACAAAGTTGGCGGCTTTGAGCCAGTTTTAATCCACAGTCGCTAAAGCAAAAGCGGGAGTTGATAAAGGGCTTTTGTAGAAATCCTCCACCTGAGGGAGGAACTGGGCTGTGATTTCCTGTTTGTGAATCCCACACCCCCCGTGGGCCGCTGGGTAATGACACCTGCCGATGTGACGACGAGTCTTGAGGGGAAGAAGGTTTAGAAAAAGGCGATTGGGTGTGATTCTCAGGGTTTGGGGCGCCCCGAACCAAATCTGTCTGGTGTGGGAAACGCGAGAGGCCTCTCAGGTCATCTTCTGCTAACGCCACTTAATGAAGCCCCCCCCCAGCGTCAAAGGGTGCCTGGAGGCCGGTCCCTGTTACCACTGGGCAAGACGTTCGTCGCCAACAGCCCTTTCAACGACTCAAAATCCAGAATTTGACCCAGATTAGGATCTTAAATCCCCTGAAATTCAAAGGTGGAGCCAGTTTAAAGAAATATAATTTCCGGGTTTATCAGTATCAAACATACAGATGTGTGCAGCTTAAAAAGAGTAATCTCATTACAACACGTAATTGAACCGAGCAACTGCATGTGACAACTAGAGGTGCGAGAGTGAGCCTCCCCCAAAATAAAATCTAACATGGTGGTGTTACCAGGTCTGCTGATGAAACACCACCAGGCTCCGCTTTACAAGCGCGCACGAAGAAATCCCGTTCTGTGGACCCTGGAATTCTATTGTCTACTGTCCTCACCAGTGCAGCCATCTTCAGCCTCGCCCAAGGCCATAATAATCATGTGCCGCTCTCCCTCACACACACACACACACACACACACACACAACCAGGCACGGCTTCGTCTCCGCAGTCACAAGTTCGTGTTTTTTTATAAATTGGGCAGCGCAGCAGCCCGCTGTTATAAAGAAGCCACACATATTCTGACACAAGCCGGGCATTTATCAGCCATAATGTGATTGCGCTGACGTGCCTCCGCTCTCGGTGGCAGAAGGGCAGGGTGGGCCACATGGTCTGGGGTCGGCCCCTCCCCTGGGCCCTGTTTTTACTCACAGCGGTGCTGCCTGTTGTTTGTTCAAATGTCATCTGTCAGGAGAGGCAGGCTGATCGCAACTGACGATTCCTGCTTTGAGCGCCGCGGCTCCTCCTCCTCCTTTCCTGTTTTTGTCCGCTATTACTAAAAAAAAAAAAAAAAAAAAAAAAGACTTTCAACACGACCCCGGAACAGTAAGCAACAAAAGCAAAGCAAAAACTGCCTTTTGAACAGGCGGAAACCTTGAGCAGGACCAGATGCGGCTCTTTATTAAATAGTTTGTAGTGTTGTACAGCTCATAAAAGTCTCCGGCGATAAATCCGCTAAGCGTTTCGCATGAATATAGATCGAGATTTTCAACGGCGCGGTCACTGCAGCGGGGTTTTTCTGCCCTCTGCCCCTTTTGCACACAGCTCATGTAGCTTCGGGTCTTTGAGATTCAGCCCGATCCAGCCCCTGTGAGTAGAACCACCTTTAATTTTCCCTTTCCTTCAGGCTCAATTTTTCATCATTTCCATCCAGGAATCTTTACCTCCTCCTTTATCATCCACCTGCTTCACCTTCCTCTGTCCTCCCCTCTCCTGAGTCATCCATTCCACATTTCTCTCTTACTTTTTTAACCTTTGCTGTCCCCCGCCACCCATCCTCACTCCTGTGGGAAGCTTCCAAACCCAATTTCAGACTAATGGTTCATTTTGACCAAGTGTCACGACTCTTTCAACCACAAAAGTCTCCTGAGTGACGGCTCCAGAGATGGAGAGAATGCCAGTCAGATTGCTGCTAAAGATTAGAGAGGAGACCCAATCTCAGCTGGCAGCTGTTTAAATATTCCACTTAACTTTCTTTCAGGGATACTGCTGCAAAGCTACTTTACATTCAGAATCTCCAAAGAGCCTAATAGCTGGTTCTGGTGCAGGCTGATGGTTCGTTCCCCGTTTCTAAGGGTATCATGTTGCTCTTAAGGGCTGGGACAAAAATGGTTCTGGAACGTCTCTAAAAGCCTAAAAGCTTTTTTCATACAGTTTTTTTTTTTTTATCCCATATGTGAAATAACCTATAGCACAATCCTGCGTACAACCCATCCCTGAGGAGCTGCTTGGAAACCTTCATCGACTATCCTTGGGTTCATTTTTCGGACTTCAGTATTTGGGGTTCCATTGTGTGAGAATTGGTGACATCTGGTGTTGAGGATAAAGATTGCAGGAATTACCGGGACCACCGGCCAGGGCCCGAGTGGTTAGCCGCCCGAGAACATGCAAATCGTGCCTGTCCATTTGAGGCTGCCGTAGGAAGATGGCAGAGCATCACGGCAGCACCAGCAGGGGTGGAACCTCCTACGACAACAAAACCGGTTCCAGCATTCCTGCTTCGAGTCGAGCGGGGCCTGGACGACGCGCGAACCGCTACCTACGGACAAACATCCAGACGCACCGAAGCGCGCTCTTCATCCTTCTTCATGATGGATACACTCTGGCCCGGTGTGCGTTGGCTCTGGAGAGCCGTTCCCTCATCATGCCTCTGCCTCCCCCTCTTTTTCTCCCCCCCCCCCCCCCCCACCACTGATCCGCCGTTCTCTCCGCTCGCCTCTTTGCTGGGTTCAGCTCCTGACAAGGCCCGACATCCTGCTTGTTGCTAAATGAATAATACATGCAACACTGTGACATGGAGATAACAACTGGAGACAAACAGAACAAAAAAGACCTGCGTTTCGGGGCTTGGAGTCTTTCTTTTTTTTTTTTTTTTGGACTGTAACTAGACCCGCGCGTGATGGTAGACTCGGATGGTGTGACGTTCCCGCTCCGAAGTTGCTGGTTCCATTCCAGTTAAGGGGGAACAAAAAAGGTTGCCCGTATGAATTCCGCGTCTTTGTGTGTCAGTCACAGCGTTGGGTCTCGCCATGTTTTCCAGGCCCCCCCCGTTAGCTCCCTGTAACTGTGTCTGCCCTACATTTTATCATCTCCTTTTACTCCGAACAGCCCGAGATCAAAGCAGTGCGCCAGGAGCCAGCCGAACACGCATGCATTATCAATCATGTGTGCGGCTTTGTGTCGCGCAGAAGAAAAAAAAAAAAAAAAAAAAAAAAAAAAAATCCTGTCGAGTGCAAATCAAAGGGAAAAGGTCATCAAAGGGAAAATAATTTCCAACTTGTACGGGGCGGATTGACACGTACACAAATACAAGAGGCGCAGGCAAACCTTCTGGCTGCCCGGCCATGCGCTGCCGTTCGCGTTTGTGCGCGTGCAACAACAGGAAGTGTGACCGAGAACATTTGGTGTAATTGGTCGCCCGACCCTGGATTCAGACATCTGAAACTCTACGCTGTATACTTCAGAGAGCTTATTATTCCTCCCCGCTCCCGCTCTCTCTTTTCTAAAGACAAGGAATTTCTTGCAAAAGCATGATACGTTATCTCAAAGCGCACACGCAGAGTCTGATGATTTCCGAAAAAAAAAAAAAAAAATCACGGAATTACAGAGAAATGTATTCTCGATATTTCCACGTTTGTGAGGAAACGCGAGGCAGGCGAGGCGAGGCGAGGCGGGGGGGGGCGGGGTGGGGGGGCTGGAGTTAGCGTGAGGAGACAAATGGGGTTTGGCGTTGAGTGACTTTTTTGGGGGGATGGATGGAAACTGTTGAAGCTGTTGAAGCTGGCGGGAAGAGCAGACTCAGCGTTGTCCGTCGCTCCAGGTGGCTCTGACACCTGAGACGGCGGGCTGCTGACTGATGCACTCTGACTTTGGGCCCCGCACGGCGACAGCCCGGGAACGTGTCTCCGCAGCTCCGTGGCAGACCTGCACGGACGTGCGCGGCCACTTTGTCTCCAGGTAAAGCCCTTAAAGGTGAGGTCAGCCGTGCCTTTAACCTTGGAAGATGCTGCACGTGACCCAGATGTATGGCTGCCTCTTGTATGCAACACACACTCTCTCTTTCTTTCACACACACACACAGACACACACACACGCGTGCAAGATTTTGGATGCAGACGACTTTGCAGACTCCTTAAGCTGTTTCCTATCAAATACATCCAGCACACATCGTGGCTCATCGTTGTTTCTCTGTATTGTTAAATTTATTGGCGAGCCACGCAACGTGCTGCCATGATATCCATCCTACGCAAGGGAATGCAATCCGGTCTAAACCGTCTGGAATCATTCTGTCCATATAGAATTAAGCTGTGCTGTGTGAGGAATCTCAAATGAAAGTCCTTCACTTGTAGCGCTGAAAATCCACATTTAGCTTTTGTCTGTTTAGTGTGTTTTGTTCTTTATTTTATTCTTTGCTTATTTCATCGGGAATGACGGGATAATCTCCTGGCTACATGTTTCTGCCTGTTCTCAGGAATCCACCAACTTAGAATCTCTGATTACGAGCATCAGCCCTATAAATGATCTGTCCCGTCTTGGCCTTTTGTCAGCAGAGATTTCCCTTAAACAGAGGACAGAAATCACTGAGTTAACTGAGTTATTCAAATGGCTGCTTTCAATGGAGGTTTTCACTTCAGCGTTTCTGCCTCTTATCAAAGCGACCTGCTTTGAAGTGCTGAATGCTGAGGTACAGGAAGCTTCTATAAGTATATAAATATCATGACATTTAGTAAAGTCAGTAAAACGGAGAGGATTCCTCCCCAGGCGGACGAGCCCGAAGCCGGGAACAGATGTCACAGCAGAACCTCGCATGCTTCAGATGGCACAGCGGCTCAGCACCTACACGAGATGCATCTTGGGAAGGCGTGCAGCTGCACGGCAGCCCTCTGCCTTTAAACACGGATCAGGAGCTCAGCTGCGCTCGCCGCTCCGCGCCGCGGTCCCTCTGATTGCATCTCTGCAGTTGTTTGATTTCCCTCTCTCGCACGCGCGCAAATCTGCGTCTCTAACTCGCCTCCCTCGTCCCCGGTGCCTCCTAATCGCTTGTTTCTCCCTCTCTCTTTCTCTTCTGCCCCACGCTCTTTCGTTCTCACCTCCTCTTCAGCCCGAGAATCCGTTGAGGATTCACAACAATAGAGTTGTAGACTGGATTAAGCCGTGCGGCGTCTGATGGAGGGGGAGTGGAGGAGGGAAATCAATGGGCAGATGTGATTTCCTAAGCCACTAAACATCCTCTGACACACAGACCAATTAGCTGTGTCAAATGGGGATAACTTTACTACGTGTACAAGGTCATTAGATAAGTATGTTTGTAGCTGTGTGTGTGTGTGTGTGTGTGTGTGTGTGCGCGTGTGTGTGAGGATATGAGATGGAGAGGTTTCTGAATAGAGCTCGGTGTAATTCCTTTGTCTTGATTACCTGCCTGCATCTCATATGAGCGTTGGGGATCCTATCTTGTCGTCCTCGTTCATTTTAGAGAAATGAATCCAGAAGCAATTTCTGCCTCACGCAACGAGTAAACACAGTTAGAGGAGGCTCCGCCGGTCCGTGCCGACACCTCAGTACACCCACGGCTTTTCATTCCTGTCCTCTTCGCTGTCACACCTACGCCTGTGGAGGAAATCGAAGCACAGGGTGAACTGTTTTTTTTTTTTTTTTTCCTTTGAATTCAAGACGAGCTCCTATGGAACATACATCCCTCATGTTTCTGTGGTTTCTTCTGTTTTCATTATGTCAACTTCATCCTCAAACGGAGCTTTGGACCCTGGAGGGGAACGTTCCCTAAAGAGGTGAACCTCCTCCATTTCTCACCTGGACCAGATTAGCTCGCTCCTCTTGACTGGAAATCAAGTAAATCCTCCGCTGGAGAGAGTATTTTCCACCGAAATTATGGCTACCTGTTGCCTCTGGCTAAGATATGGTGGCTGAAAATATGGAGCAGCACCCCTGATAAAACTGCCTCGAGGGACACTGACAGACTTCTTAAGAGCGACCGGATGAGAATTAAGTCAAAGTAATGAACTTTAGCTTCTTCAAAAGCTTCTTTAATACCAGAAACCGGCCAAGGCGCAGCCAGTAAACACGGCGTTTGCAGCCGTCAGTGATCTTCTATCGTAACTCCTACAGGCTGTGAGTGTAAGTTTTATTTTGCAGGACAGCTGTCCCAGAGTCCCACTCTCAAATCTGTTTCAAGTGTCCTCTAACGATTTTATTATCTCTTCAGAGTGTAGTTTTAGTCTTTTAAAAGTGGAATCGTGTCGGCCCCAGGGGGGAAAATTAATAGCAGGAAATGTTTTGTACCAGGATTTTTTAGTGGTGTCCCTCAAGGGTCAATGTCTGGCCTGTTGTTCTTTTTTTGAGTTTTGCTTTTTCTAAGCCAGACAGAACATGAACGTTCTTACAACTATTCTGATGACACCCTAAACAACCTGGGATGGAAAATCATAATCCAGTAGTAGCTGACACTTTATCATGGGAATATATGATGTGAAAGGGACAAAAGAAAGGAAAGCCCTGTTATTTATCATGAAATCAGAGAGCATTGCTAATGCAGCATCTAAATGTTAAAATTATAGCAGCGTGTTGATCATTCTAGTGAAAACCAGAGTAAAAAGGCCAAAGCATTAGGGATCTTATGACAGAAGATCTGGAGAGAGGGGCACTTGCTTTTATCCCAAATGAAAATGAATGAGGCAATTAATTTTAACAGGGTTCCTAAAAGCCACCAACATTAGACCGCGTCTCCCCAACAGCTCCGCACTGGTTCCCCTGTATAATTCCCAAGTTTATTAACCTTTTTTGTACATCTCTACATTCCCTCCCAGTCTGGTCTGAAATACAACCTGGTGAGACATTCCAGATGTTTTAGTGCTGGTTCATTGTGCCATCATTAAGGACTAAACGAGGAGAAGCAGCTTTTGGTGATTTTGCAGCAAAATGCTGGAACCAACTCAGCATAAATTCATTCTAATTTAAGAGGATTCGATCGGTCACTGTCAGCATTTCGTTTATGTAGCACTTTAAAGCCTCCAAAGTGGTAATGTATGTTGGAAAATTCATAAAAACAAACAAACAAAAAAAAAAGAAATAAAAAGTCTGTCATGTACAGGTATTAGCCGATAATGAACACATTAATTGTGCAAATTCCAGCTTGGAGCTTCTTGGAACGGCCCCTTCAGCCTCATCAGTGAGCTGTGAAGAGGTGCCTCAACAGGTCGCATTGTTTAGCATTTAAATAACTTGTTGTCCTTCTATCTCCTCCTGCAGGAAAATTGCACTGCCAGGCACATCTTGGCGTGGCGGCGTATCGTGTTTTTCCTGCAGGCCCGGGCTGTGCTCGGCTGACTGACTCCAGGACAGCTGTGAGTTAGGGGCCGTTCAGCACACTGTCAGGGATGCAGACGGAGGCGCTGGACTGGACCGGCTCTCCCTGCCTTACCCGCACATGCCACCTTCTCCCTCCAGAAGCTCTGGTGAGTAAATAGATCCAAAACCTCTTGGGAATTCTGGATTTGACTGATTTCCATCGCGACTCCGCCCCCCCCCCCCTTCCGTGGATGCCCCTTCACGTCAGCCTGGAACACCCAGGCCTGAAGACAAAGTTTAATATTTAGTGCCTCTGCACTTCCTCCTTCTGCAGAGCAGCCGCGTATGATCTATAACCCTCATGGTGCCATGGCAACTAAGAAATGAAGAGGTGATTTTAGAGCAGGAACTCTGCGAGAGAGCTTTTTTTTGTTCCGTGGGAGTCACCGTGGTACCTGCTGCAGAACACATTGATTCTTGGCGGCCTTGTTACCTCTTTGATTCCCTCCACGGAATAACAGGAATAACTAAACAGACTTAACGTCTGACAAGCTGCAGCCAGCTTCTGCGTTTCTGCTCTGAATTAATTCCACCCCGAGCCGACTGTGACTCCGGTGGTGTTCTGCCGCCATACACAGGCACTTACGCTGCCTCCACCTTCTCAATAATTCAGTGGAAAGTGGAGACGTCACCTTTGGTATAATTACTGCGCGAGGCTGACAACCTCCTCTGTCAAGGACAAGATGGGACTGAGCTTTACAGTACTGAGGAGGGCTGAGAGACCCGCCGCAGTCAGACTGAGTGACAACAGCCGCAGATAAACACAGGTGATGAAACCGCAGGTAATGCGGCGCCGCAGTTAGTCTGCCGGATTTTCCGACGGAGCTCCGGAGAGCGGCGACGTTTCTGAGCGTTAGCGCTGCTCCGTTAAGTCCCAGTGGTCAAGAGGCAAAACAATCCATCAGAGGTGTGTGTGTGTGTGTGTGTGTGTGTGTGGGTGTGTGTGTGTGTGTGTGTGTGGGTGTGGGTGTGTGCACGCGCGCGTGTGTAATGTGATTACAGCTCTGAGAGCCGCCCAGATGACAGACCTTGTTCATAAAACACCAGGAACTTCCTGCTCGCGGAAACCTGAAGCGCGAGCGCGACTGCCAAGAAACGAAGAAAGCCGCCCGGGAGCCGAAAGCCTGGCGCACGGCAACAGCTCAGCGTGAAACAGACGGGACGAAGTGGGCGATCGCTGGAACCGGACCACGTGGCGCCGGGGAACGTCCGCGAGAGCGTCTCATTCTGACGCAAAGGCCCGTCGGCGTAGACCGAGAAAAGGCTTCAAAGTGGGCTTCGCTGAAGGTTCACGGGCGGATCTATAGGGTGTGTGACGCAGCCTCAGCCCGTGACCTTCCTCCTCTGCCCTTAATTGTCCTTAATATCGAAGTAGAAGCAAATGAGAACATGTTATCCTGTGTTTCTTGACCTTGGTTAAGAGAGGACCTTTAATCAAGGGCCTGGTGTTTCCCAGCCAAGCTCCACCTCGGAGGCCGGCGGGGAAAGGCCATGCCGCGCGTTTGATGGCGACCCGACATAAAGAACCCGCTTGTAACGCATTAGCCGCCGCTCGCCGTGCCTAGATTTTAATTAGGATTCGACACTTCCAAGTTTTCCGCACCAAATCGCTTCTCCCTTCTTTTGAAAATTCCCCGAACAGGTGGCAGCGCCGGGGACTAGCTTAGCGTAAAGACAGGAGGAAAATAAAGTGTGCTTTGAAGCGGCGCCTGATGAGGCGCGCCGCATGCGCGCGATCAAAGAGCTTTATTCTTCTAACACTGATTGCGTACATCATGGACCTGCGCCCCTAATTAACCTTCACGCTCCAGTGAACTTATTTACCGCCACAATTAGCCTACGTTGTTGAAGTGTTTCACAGGAAAAGGATGGATGTTTATTTCGGGCTTCCCCCGGCCGTCCACGTGGACTCGGGGCTGCGCTGGCGCCTGTCATGGAGGAAGGGGCGGCCCAGAGGAGCAGGTTGTGCAGCTGAGGAGCTCCGCTGAAGACAGGTGATTCACGTCTAATGGATGTTAATGCGGCGGATGCGACTGAGGGGATCCCCGGTGGTGTATGCTTACAGCTAATTGATAACTGAGGTCTATGAAGAGATGCACATTAAATCACGGCCAACGAGCCCGCCTATACGGCTGCGGCAATTTAAAGAACAAGCCTCCAGAGTCTCTTTAGGCTTCCCACAACTGAAATGTACTCTGAATGAATAATTAACCCGCATTATGTGACGTTTCCTATTCCGATGCGAGGTGTACAGAATGCAGAGATTCAGGAAAACTTCCCTCCCCCCCTCCCCCTCAGCTCCTGAACGCTGCCGTCAGTGGGATCCAGCTTGTCCGTTTGTTTAAAGGCATCTCATCTTATCTCACAGCGTCTGCTGCTCCGTGCCGTGAACCTCTCTCACCTTGTAGACGTTTGTCCTGCAGCAGACGAGCAAAGCCGCAGCCTCGCGTTGAAGCACTGGCTTTGTTTTAAGAGAGGAACTGGTCCCAGTACACCCTGATCCGGTGTGGGCGGTTCTGGGCTGGAAATCGGAGGAAACCCCCCCTCAGGCACGGAGACAGCTTGGAATCTGACCTGGAACCTTGGTGCTGCGACCAAAGAGCTGTTGGTTCCTCCAGAACGAGGAGCAGGGCTGTGACCTCTGCACTGGGGGTGCAGAGGTCACAGCCCTGTCTGTGCTCATGAGCAAAACAACAAAACGAGGGTCAGAAATAACGAGTTGTGCTAATCTTCTGCGCTTAGCCGAGCACTTTTCCAAACCTCCGCAGAGAAACCGGTCCTCCGCAGCCCCGACTTGCGCATACTTCATCAGTAAACAAACATTCGGCCCTTATCTGATCTGATCTGTCTGCGGGCGACGCGCACAGATGGCGTCGCTCCATTAATGGTCTCGGATCCTGAGAGGTGAAATGGGATTAGAGTGACTGTGCAAACAGATCAGACAGGTTTAGCCAGATGATATCCTGAAACCGTCCCGCCGAGCGCTCAGCCGTCCTGTTGCCGGCTGATTAACGGCCGATTACCTGTTCAGGCGGAGCCGCGTCGCCTCGGGTTATCGAGACGGACGGCGCCAGAAGACCCGCAACTGTGTGGCTAACTGCCACAGCTTCTTTTAGAGGTTTGCGGGGCTGAAGCTAATCGAGGATTTGAGTGAGTTTTTGAGTTGCGGAACCCAAAGTTAACCGGTGTGCGGTCCCCCCTCCGCTTCCTTCAGCTGTCCTCCATCACTTCCCGCCTCTCCGCTCACCTGAGACGTCGCTCTTGGAGACGAAAGGTGTTTTCAGGCCGCTCTGCGTTGAGCCGGACATCGCGTTCGCCTCGGAGCCTCCACAACGGTCGGGGAGGGGAGCAGTCAAAGCCAGTCGACGCGTCGGCGTTTCATCGTGAGACAGGGGACGGCTTTGTCCAGAGGCCTTTCACGTGCTAACTGAGGCTAATCTCTGATTATTACTAAGGCTAAACCAACCATTTCTAATTGCAAACAGTGAGCTTTTGAAAATCACTGGAAGCCGGGCGGCGCGATGGACTCAGGGGAAATTTTCTGGCAGGCGGAGAAATTCAGCTCTTTTATTCGCATAACACGCACTTTTTTTTTTTTTTTTTTTTTATCTTTCCTGATTTAAAAAAAAATCTGCATTGGCCCTGACTCTGGGAGGCCCACGCAGACCCAGACCCAGAGTCGGGGGTGTCGGAGCTGCTGCCTCCTTCTCCTCGGCCCTCCAGCCCTCCTGTCTCAGGTGCCGTCTCCCACCAGCTCTTTACTAACCTGAGATCTTGACGTGTTTTCAAAGCTTCCAGAAAGTTGTTTTTTTTTTTTTTTTTTTTGCCCTATGAGATGGAGGGTGGCCCAAAATATCGCCCGTACTTCTGCTGAGGATGATGATGAAGCAGAAAGAATTAAAAGTTGTCCGTCTGGCCTTTGGGGCGCAGCGTTCTGTCCAGGATCTGTCTTCTGAGTGACGTTCACTGTAAGTTAGTGCGAACATGTCAGCTGATAGGACACGACAGGGGGGCCCGGGGCCTCTTCATTTAATTAGGAGCCTGACTTGTTTGACTCACGACTAAACCTGCCTCATTGTCTCCGAGGGCAATTTCTATTTTAATCCCCAATCACTGGAAATTTCTTCTCAGATGTTTTCCTGCGATGTCATCCGTTGGGTCGTACGCTCTGAGGTGAAACGGCGTCTTTCAGGATTTTGCGATGTGTCGTGGAAATGTTTAGGCACGCGTCGTGCTTCCTCTGAGAAGTCCTCAATCACAGCGTCGCGAATGACGCTTGCAGCTCAGATTCATCTGCACTCCGGAGCTCTGAATTTACTTTAGACACAAATTGAATCACTTTGTTTTAAAGTACAAGTTCCCACGGCCTTCGTTACACCATGGGTGAGGATTTCTATGTTCCTGCAGTCAGCAGTATTCTGCAATTAATAAATAAACAATACTGTACAATTTGCTTTTGTCATTTTGTGTCTTTGATTCTGTTTTTCTCTCAGGTGTAAAGGTGTAAAAGCAACATTATACATTTTCTTTCTTATGATAATACAAAGATATTTTTTCACTGGATTAAAAAAAAGAAACTTAATTTAAGCACACAAGTGACGCTCATGTTAGGTGTGAGAAAGCATCTCTCATTTGAATTAAATCTTATTTTTCCCCAGGCTGTCACTGCCTCTTTGCATGCAATATTCTTTGGCAGGACTTTAATTGTGCTTTATGTAAGGACACAGCTTTGCCGTAGACTTTAGTGTGTTAATGGAAATTTCGTGAGTATAGAAATTGCGTTTACACATCGCTGTTATGAGCATTTATCAAGCCACTTTTCCTCCATTGTTCTATCATGAATTTCAATTCCACTAGCATGAACCAAAAGATGGGAACATAGTCACGGATGATTCTTTTGTTATCTGTATTCCTGGTTTCAAATATATATGCTGGTAGGAACCTATGTGCCTTTGAACACACATATAACATGCCGTATGTTGTACTTTCATTTATTATTCATTTTATTGTTATTATTACTGGCAAAGGCCTGTTGAAGCATAAAAATGGATCCTGGATCACTGCAAGTCAATAAATAAATAAATAAAAAGCATAAAGTGATCAATTTTAATCCTTTAATTTGCCCAAGTAGCATCTAAGAGAGCGGTGCAGCAGCGGTGAGGTTGAAGTGAAATGTAAAGTAGGGGAAAGGTGGCCGTGACCGCTGACTCTCACCAGTCGGCCTGAGCCGGGCCGAGGGCGCCCTCTATGAGCGCGGCGCGGTACTGCAGGAGCGCCTCTCCTCCTCCCCCCGCTCTCTCTCTCCCTCTCCCTCTCTCTCTCTCCCTCTCCCTCTCTCTCTCTCTCTCTCCACCCCCCCTGCCTCCCTCCCTCCCCTCCCTCCCCCGGTCGGAGTTGCATTCCTCTCCTCTCCTCCCCATTCACACGCAGGGAGCCGCCGGAGAGAACGCACCGCCGCTCCGCCGCGACCCGTGTGGAATGCCCCCAAGTTTTGGAATTTAAAACCATGGCGAGGATATCTTCCCGGAGGATCACCTGAATCCGTAAGTAGCCCCCCCCACCCCCCCAAAAAAAAAAAAAAAAAACTCACAGGCGGCCGGCGCTTTTTATTTATTTATTTTCTTATCCATGCGGAAAAAAACAAATGCAAGTTTGGGGACCAGGAGGGATCTGCGGGCTGCGCCCCCCCCCCTTCTTCCCGTCGCTGCTCCGGTGCTGAGGTCACCGGCTCTTCCTCTGAGGCGGAGCCGGCGCAGGAGCGCTCATATCCGGCCACTGGTGTCGGCGCTGCCGGTGTCCTCTCCGGGGCTCCCCGGTGAGAAGCGGCTGCACAACGGCGCATATTCCACGCTCGCAACTTCTTTAATTCGCACTTTATTGCCTTTTTTTTAATTAAACGGATTTTCCCCGAGCACCTGGTTGTTGGAATAGAAAAGAAACGCTGGGAATGAGCTCCGATTTGCTGCAGCGGCGGTGAGTTTGGAGCCGCAGCAAACGCGCACGAAAAAGGTGCTTTTAAAACAAACAAAAAAAAAATGTGCTCTTAAAACCAAGAAAGGTGCTTTTAAAACCAGTAGATGCTTAAAAGGAAAAAAACAAAAACAAAGGTGTTTCGGTGCCAGGCGCGTTGGCGCGGCTCTTCTGTCGCCTCCCAGGAGGAACGACTCCGCCGGCGTGCGTAATTCCAGGTATCCGCGGCGCGGACCCCCCCCTCCCCGCCTGGGAGCGCGGACCCGGGCAGCCTGGAGGAGCTACGCGGCTTCACAGCCGACCTCGGCTCACGCACGCACACACACGCACACACACACACACACACACACACACACACACACACTTACCTTCATATTTTTGACCGTGCTGGAGCGCAGACTGCCCTCGGATCCTAAACGGACCTGAGGGAGGGGTTGTGCTGGATTTCTCCAGGGGTGATTGAGGGCGGGGGGGTGTGGGGGGGCGGATCGATCCATCTATTAGCTTTGGAATAATTAGGAATTGTGTTGCGGTGGTGTGAAAAGGGCGTTAATCTGCTCACGAAGGAGAGGCGATTTGTAAGATATGTTATTGGGCAGCAATTGAATTCCCCCTTCCGAGGGTGGATGGAGGGATGAGGGGTGGTTTGGGGGGGTGTGTGTAGAGACGGTCACCATCACCCCCCTGCTGGATCCCCCGATCAGATCCCGGTTAACCGGATTAGAGAGCCCGCCGTGATCCCCCGTGCTCATTTGGAGAGTTTTGCAAATATGTATATGAACTAGTGAATGGAGTCTGATGGGGGGGGTGATGAGGCTGTTTTAACCAGGGGGGAGAGAGGGCTGGGGAGGAGGAGGGATGTGAGGGGGGGCAGACAATCACTGCAACATCTGCTGATTATTGGGTCTGATCTCCTGCGATGCCACTTAAACACGCTGGTGTTAAACGGACAACTCTTTATCATAAGTGACGTGACCCAGTTTGGCCTGGTGCAGCCAGGCAGCAGCTCCTTATTGACAGGTCAATGGCGGGGCCGCCTTTCTCATGGAAATGATGGGCGGCGGGGGGGGGTGGGGGTGTTGTGTGGGGGGTTGGTGGTGGTGTCTCAACCGTGACATGAGTGTTTGTTTAAGAGGTGGCGACCGGCGGCCGCCCCGAGATCGTCCCACCTCCGCAACGGGGGCCACAGGCGCGCCCAGGCGCTCCCGCCTCGCCGAGGTGGTTCCGCTTCTCACCGGATTTTTAAATCCTCATTCTCGGCGAGCCTGCAGCCGAGGCGCCCAGAAAAGAGAAAAAAAAAAATCACTTTTTTTTGGGGGGGGGGTGTCTGACCTTTTTTTCACATGAAAGCGGGCAACTCAGCCAGAAAATTACAAGTAATTTGCCTCAATCTTCCCTAATTATGATACAGATCGGCTCCACAATGGAGCGGTGCTGTCCTCGATGTTCAGAGTTCACCCCGCGCAGTCTGCCCCAATCTGTGATGTCCAAACTTGGGAATCTGGACTGACACATGCACTTTGCACCCGGCCTCCCTTGCCCCCCCCTCCCCTCCTTCCCCCCTCCCCCACCTCGCATTCCTTCAGCCCTTTTTTCAGCCATATTTAAGTTCCAATTAGATTGGAGATAGATGACAGAGCAGACCGAGCGCCGTGCAGCGTAAAACGCTCCGTCCTTCTTCATAACTGGTGCGATAATGAAAGACGTCGCGGAGGGAATGAGAGGAGGACTCGGACTGCATTTCTGCTCTCTCTCTCTCTCTCTCGCCGTTCATTATTTTAAACCAACACCAAAACCTCGTCTTCAGGCGTTTCCTTTTTCTCGCTTTCTCTCCCTCCGCCTGGTTCTCCAGCTCCCAGACTCTCTGGCTTTCCTCCCAGTTTGTTCCCTCCCTCCCTCTGGTCAAGAGCCCGTTGTTGTCTACAGCCACCTCCACCCTTCCACACCTTCTATTTTTCTCCTTTTTTAAAAAAAAAAGAAAAAAAAAGCCCTCATTCTTTCCTAATGTCTCCAACACTCTTTCAGTCACGTGCCGGCTGTTTCCTCCCCTCCTCCCCCGCCCGGAGGGACCTTCCACCTCCGTCCTTCCTTGGTCTTCTTGACTCCCCCTTCTCCATTTTCCCTTTCAAACCCCTCCGTTTGTCAGCCTTTGCTGCGCTGCATCGGGACGACCCGCGGATTCTTCCTCCTGGAGTCCGCGTGGAGCGCCGAGCACGCTCCCATCATCCTCCCGAACAGCGAGAACAGGAAACGGAATGCCTTTGTGGAATCAGCCCTGACGTGAGCAAACACTGATCCAGCGCTGCTTGTCAGATCTGAACCTGCAGCTCGCGTTGTTGTCTTGCAACAAAACGCTGTGATCCCGTGGAATCCGACTGACTTATCAGATTCCCGGCTGCAGCCTGACTTTAGACAAGTTTTCTTTTTTTGTTGACACTTTTGTGCTCTCTCAATGAGCTAACTTTGCTGTCTTTTAGCACACCAGTCCGCGTTTCCGTCCCTCCGCCCTTTTTTCCCGCTGCTCGCTCGCCCTCTCTCTCTCTCTCTCTCTCTTTGGGTGTTTTTTTTTTTCTCGGTCTCTCCTGTTCGGTGCCTCGAGGTGAGGAAGCCGGGCAGCGGCAGCGATATTAAAACGCACTAAAGAGGGGCCCCAGGGCCGCGGCGTGCACACACACACACCCACAAACAAACACCTCGCGTCGACAGGGTTTAATATGAAATAAGCCCGCACGCCAATACCTGGCGGGCCCGCCTTGACTGACTGCTCCAATAGGAATGACCTCCATTTGGCCCGAATAAGAGGCTGGGATTGAGAGTCAAAGGGCGCCGTTGAACTGCAAAGTACGCGCGCCATACCAATCACACCAAGAGGTGATTTCTGGGCTCCGGCGAGAGAAATCTCATCCCATCCGAACGGCGGAGTTTTCCATCCCTCCTCTGAGGACGCTCGGCTCGGCTTAAGTCTGAATCAGAGAGGCCGCCTGACGCTCCCGCCACCGTGAGAATGAAAAATAAAAGGTGGGGGTCGTGTTGTTTGACACCTTGACCTCCCTCAACAGATTCCTGGTTGCATCCCTCACTTCAGACGCGGCTAAATAAATATAACCTGCGCGGCGGCAGAGCTGAAAATTCCTCAGCCAGAAAATGGCTTTTTTACTTTCGCTATCTCTGTCGTGCTCATCCAAGTGAACTGTCTGTTATGTATAATTAATTTTCTCCTCTTTCCCAGTTTATTTTTATCACCCACTTTTAACCATTCCTTCAAAGGACCCCTCCCCCGCTTCCGTCCTCCGCAGTGCCTGCTGAAAGTGACAGCTGTTCGGGTACGGGGGATGCTTTTTGAAGCAGGCACTAAAAAGGCCACTCGCTGGAGATGACTTGGAATAGGGAAATATCTGCCTTTCTGACAGAATCGGAAAACACGACTGCTAATCTGACTGCAAATTGAAAGTGGGCCTCGTCTCCTCTGCTGCTCAGGAGCGAAATTTACACAGACTTGTTTTGTTCGCGCTTGTTGATGAGCTTTTTTGGAGTGCGGGGCCGAGCGACTGGCTTATGTGGGATGCAAAGATATTCCCTAATTCACCGGGGCGCAGACGCGTGGATTTACTGACAGCGGGGATGACGTCTTGGTTGCTTATAAATCCAAATAGTCAGTTTTTGGTTGGAGCTCTCATCTAAACCCAGCAGGCACGCCGGAGGTTCCTTCGGAGGGTCCAGGCTCATCTGGAAATCTCATCATGCTGCCTGGTCCGAGGGTTCGGCACGATGACCCTCTGACGGCCTTCCGACCGTCGTCCTCAGAGTCTAACTCAGGCTAACTCGACTTAGCTGAGTCCAGTGGTGGCGGCATTGATCTACCCGGCGGTAGAGTCAAACCCAGAACCTTCAAAGGTCGGGGAGCTGTCAGTGCCAACACTCTCACCAAGTGTTTCCCATGTGTTCCCAGCGAGAGAAAAAAAAAAAAGGAAAAGAGCCAAATTCCGGCAGTTCAGCGGGAACGCAGATGTTTGAGCGTCTCGTGTCTGGCCCCGCTCGTCGGCATCATCAGCGCAGTGTGCGACGCTGATGCTCAGATAGCTTCAGCTCGGATGAGGGAGCCTACTGGTTGTTTACCGTGCTCACTAGAGTCTGTCTGCCTCTTCAGGCATGTTTGGCTTGCTAATGAGAACCGCTGTGTGAGAGGGAAGCCAGTGCACTGCCTGCGTGTGCCTGCGCATGCATTTTCATCCATCCAAGGGGGGGGGTCGGCGTATGTAAGTTGTTGATGCGCACGTGACAGGGAGGAGGTTTGTGTACGAGAGCCGTCTGATGGCGTCGGCATCGGGGGCCGGAGAGCTCCTACGCGTTCATTTAAAGTTGCAATTAGTTGTTAACGGCACCAAACTGCACAGTTCCCGGCTTCCCCACCCTCGCTCCTGCCTTTATCATTCGCTCTCTCTTCTCACACACACACACACACACACACACACACACGTGCACACCCTCCTGGTTCCTGTTGTATTTACCAAGAGGGAATCTTAAATAATTCAGGTCTGCTCTGCCCAGCCCTGTAAATAAGACTAATAGAAGGTGGGCCTTTTGAAGAGAGCTGTTCGCCCAGGGAAAGCATGGCCACGGGCGAGTCAATAAATCAGCAAGCTCCCTGTCTGGCCCCTTTACTGTGTCTGTGTTGTGAGCTCATCAACGAGCCCCCCCCCATGTTAGCGGAAGCATGGGGCAGGATACTCTGACAGTTCAGCGGTGTCGCGCCTGAGGCTGCGGTCCGTGACAGCACACGCACATGTGTGACACCCAGCCCTTCGCCCGCATCCTGTTCTCTGTCGTGTCGTGCGTCGACAAGCACCAGAAGTTCCCCAGCGCGTTCCGAAGCAGGCGGGCCGGGAGGCCTCAGCAAAGCGCCCCAGCGTTCCGAGAGATGTCGGAACGCTGCTCGGAGCTGCTCGGATCCCGCGGCCGTCGCCTCGCGCTTTCAGGGGAGTCGCGCTCAAGTGGTCAGCAAATGTTACCTGATTGTCCCCTCAAAGCAGCACCCGAGCCGGATAGAATGTCCCACGTCTCCACCTCCTCCCCCCACCCCCCCCCTTTTTCTCTCCGCGGCCTCTTTGTCGGCCCTCTTTTGTGCTCCTCTCAAAGGGTTAAAGAGGGAAAAGTGATGAGTGGCCCGCCTGGCTTCCATTGTGTGTTGGCATTGTGCCATTACATAGCATGTCGACCACAGACACATGTACAAGGGACTTTTCTTTATTCACTGGCTCAACGGTTGCCCAGTAATTCTACCCTCACCTCTTTCAAATCAATGCAAATGCTTTGGAAACGGCGGTGGCGGAATGTTAGCGCTGACATTTCATACGAAGCGCGGCTCAGCGTCGAGGAACCTTAAGTGAGACGTTCGGAAACCACTTTTGCGTGTCGCTTCTGCTCTTTGTCCGAGCTGAGAGCACCTTTCCCTCACTCCGCGCGACTTCAGACAGTTTTTTTTTTTTTTTTTTGGGATGCTCCCGGTTGTTTTTCCTTTGCTCCCTCAGTGGAAACATGTGCTCAAAGACCATAAAACCCCAGTTTCCCTCCTTTTCCTCCCTCGCATAGCTTGTTAGGGGGAAAACCACTCAATGGCGTGTTGTGCAGAGTATCGGCGGCTGCTCTCTAATTTTTTGAGCAGACCTGGTTTCCCTCCTGACCACAGTCACACAAGTTGTGGGGGTGCTTTCAAGTCACCTCTCTCTCCCCCCCCGTGGTGGAAAGGCATGTGAGGAGGGGGGGGGGGTTCTGGAGTTAGAACTCCTAACTGGACAATGGAGGAATGGTGGGAAGGGGGTTGGGGGTCTTGGAACCCAGAATAGATGAGAGGGACTTTGAGGAGAAGGCCTGCAAACTTTAAGGTGGGTTTGTTTAGGCGAAGGTCAAAGGTTAGACCGATCCCTATTTTAAAGGTGGTGCAGGGCCGTGCAGGTTTTATTACCAGGGTCTTTGTGTTGCTTTCTGACCGGCCTGGCATGGACCTCTGAGCAGGCAAGGGGGGAGGGGGGGATTTAGGTGGCTGTAACCATGAGCTGCGCATTGCTATGCCATGATGGGTGCACTTGTGTTTGGTGACCCCTGATCCCAGCCTCCACTCCACACAGTCAGGGGGCTGTCACACAGGTCACCAGTAAGCTCCCACGTAAAAAAAGAAATGAAGTAATAAAGGGACTGGCCTACTTTTTTTTTTTTTTTTTTTTGTCTCTTAGCCTTTTTGGCCCCACACGTTTTTTTTTTTCCCAGGCTGGCAGATTTTCTGGGGTGGATAAGGAGGCAGAGCATGTGATGGAGCAGCCAGCAAACACGATGGAATGTGTCAGCGATACCTTTCAGCTCGCTGGGCCGCCACATTCCGAACGAAATGGGGCGTGTAACTTGTGACTGGTGTGATGTGCTGATGTGTGGCAGCTGGGAGGAGGTGCTTCCCTCCTATCCGCGTCTCTCGCCACGATCCAGGAATCCCTTGGTCTCCGCCGCGCCGAGGCTCGTCTAAAGCTTTTTACCGGAGTGTGACCTCATTCGCCTCTTAAGATGAGCAAAGAATTACCCTCGGCGAACCCGGCCGACCCTCTCTGGCCGCCCTCTGACATATGACGGATACTGTTTGTCTAAGTGACTCCCGGGGAATCACTGAATGTTCAGCGTAGCTGGAAAACGACGCTGGAAACCGAGGACAAGATAAACGGCCCAATCTAAAAACATCGAGCCACGTCGGTTGTCTCCGAGACGCCGCCGAGCCTCTCGCGACGTGGCGCAAATTCAAGAGACACCTAATCGTGCCCCCGGCATTCAAACTTGGCCGGGGCGCGGAAGCGCTTCCAGAAATCTCCCGGTCCGCTCGCAGCTGCGGCAGCGGCATAAAAGCTCCGGAGCGCGCCGATTTGTGAAAGGGCGGGACGGAGGAAATCTGAACAAAACGATGCCAGCGCCTGCACCTTGGCCAGAAACAGTGGAGGGAAAATAAGACAGCAGAGGGGCGAGGGAGGGGACTTGGCAACACGATCCCGAAACAGAAACACGGCAGAATAATAAACAATGTTATTGTGGAGAGAAACTCCCCGCGCTTGGCAGGGCTGATAAAACTGGAGATGTGGCGAAAACAAACAGAACCTCAGAAGTAGCTGAGTCAACCTTTAATCCCGGAGCGAAGCAGCTGCTGTCGCCGGTGTCGCTCCGGCTCTGCAGCTTATGTTCTCCGAGCCAGACAGATGTGAGGAGGGAGGAGGGGGGGGGGGCGAAGCCAACAGACGAGAAGTTTGGTTTCAGGGAAATGGAGGGAATTTAACTCACCCACTCATCAGCCTGCTGATTTCAGGGAATTAGTGTCGCAGTCGTCTAGCCTTGGCAACGATGATCATCGGTCCACCCACAAACTCTCTAAATCCCTCAAAGTTTACAATAGCCGGTGATCTTGCCAAATATTGATAGAGTTTGGGAATGACATTTAACCATAACTGATCCACATTTACGGTATTTACATTTATGCTGTCTCACCGACCGACACATTAGTAAAAATATATGTTCTGTCTTTTAACGCATATTTCCTATAAATTGTCCTCAGCGTCCACGCGTCCACCGTGTTGAATGGGAATGTGAGCATCGTTAGACATCAGATTTCGTCCTGCCGACTGCAGTTTGTGTGGACGAAAAGGAGCCGGGGGGGGTCTCGGGTTGCGTCACACAGCCGTATCTGTGTGACGACGCCGGCCGTGCTCTGCGTGCAGATATGTGTGATACGTCCCGCTGCTAACAGGCGGCCAGTTTTCCCCCCCTGATTCAAATGTCTATCATCATCAACACAGAGAGATGCCATTTTGTTGTGCCTGCTCGCCTCCTTTATCAGCGTGCCCCGCTCCGTCTTAGTCATTCTGTCACACTCCTATGGAGGACGTGATGAAAATGGCTGTTTAATCATGCAGAGAGGTCAACCAATCAAAGGGCCCGGGCTGAGTGATTTAAAGGCCCATTCACGGCACAGCTGGAGA
Organism: Lagocephalus sceleratus; assembly: GCA_911728415.1. NCBI lineage: Eukaryota > Metazoa > Chordata > Actinopteri > Tetraodontiformes > Tetraodontidae > Lagocephalus > Lagocephalus sceleratus. Next base: position 9,733,843 of record CAJVRN010000011.1, on the reverse strand, counting down.
GGGGGAGCGAGCCGGTCTGGGCCTTGATTGCTGTTTGGTGTGAAGGTCCCATCTCATCCACTTACGACTGGTCTCCTTCCATAATTGTCCCTGATAGATTGATGTATAGGCAGTCGGATGGACGCGCGGAGTGGCTAGAGGGCACATCAGCACAGAGATGTGCACATTAGGATCAAGCCTCCTGTGATGAGACTTGTACAAAGTCACAGTCAGTAGCTTCGCGGAGCCCTCGCCACGTCAACGATGCTGGTTGCCTGTAATACCAGAAATGCGCGCTGCAGATGTGCAGAGTTCAGGCGAGGCACCTCTCACCTGAAAGTCAGTGGGTTAAAAACGGCAGATGGTCGGAAGGAGTGGGGGCAGGAAACACAGATGGGTATTGTGTCCTGAACCACAAATATGCACCTGCAATTTTAAGTTGCATATCATCGGCATAGAATAGGAGCCTTTCTTTTTGAGCAGTTTCTTTAGAAGTTATGCAAAGACTCCTCTGCTATGAAAATCGGTGAATGGCCGTAATACGTCCTCTTTAAATGGCCTCATTGGCCCATTTTACAAATCTGAGTTGTGATATAGCTCTAAAAGTGGTGGATCTCTCCTCTCTGTAAAGTTCTCTCATTGCACTCATAATGGTTCTTTAATTACTGAAGACCAATGTCACACACAGAAAATAGTTTGATTGCCTTTTGTCTTTCATCGTGACAGTTTCTTTTTGACCTGATTTTTTTTTTTCTACACTAAATTCTCATGAAAGGTGGTCATTTTCCCAGTTTCTGTGTGAAGCCCAAAGTTTAATCATGACAACTGTCACTTCAACCTGGCCCCTTTTATTTGTTTTGGCTTATTTTACTTGGATATATTGTGATTTAAGAGGGGTGCATTAAATGATAAAAGGGGAGCCAGAAGTGATGCCAACTCATTATGCTGAAAGCAGGTAATCTTTGAGAGTATCTTCAAATAACTTGCTCAAACTCCACAAAAACCTTTCAGTTTGCAGGAGAAAAAGCAGCACATGCTCATATTTTCCAACACTTTAGAATTAAACCTAATCCTCTCAGTAATCGTTCTGGCTCATGATTGACTTTTTCGATTACAGGTGACCTTTTCCGCGAATGCTGCTGCAAATTTGGCGAAACAGATGAGTTTGTAGCGTCACAGCTGTGTAATCCAACAGTCTGGATGTGGATGCTCGGGCTGCTTCTGCCAGGGAGTGCCACTCCAGCAGAAAGGCTGCCCCCATCTCCCCTCTCTCTCTCTCCTCCTCTCCCCGTGTCTGCGACCTTGTGTCGGCGTGTTCTGAGGAGTGGATGAGCGGCGTGTGTGCGTGCGCGTGCAGGCGCTGGAGAAGCCACGGGAGCTCCATTTGTTGTGTAAATGCAGGCCGCTAATTGACTGCCGGGCACGCAGCCTCTCCTTCACCGACTGAACCCTGCCCTCCGCTGCGTCCCGGGGATCCTGCCAGGGAAATATTTGCCCCATATACTCTCTCGCTCACTCTCTCTTTTGTTGGAGTGTGTCTGGCACGGGGCCAAAGTATGGATGGGCAGAGCGCAGCCGCTCTGTTCTCTCCTCCTGCGCCTGCTTCAGTGTCGGGTTCTCGTAATGAAAAGCACGGCGCATTTATCTAGGGAGACGCGGCATGCACCGCGTTCATATCAGTTTGATGTGTAACTGGACCAGGAGGAATCCTTCAGCCAGGTCTTGGTCCGGTCAAGGAAATCTCGGGTGCCCTCTTGACCTTTCTGCTTGTTTCTCGATAGTTGGAGCTTCAATGATTGACATATGGAAAGAGTCTAAGGTGGGAACGAGTGTAAACGGCTGTAAAGTGCTGAATCACTCTGGGTCTGGTTCTGAGGCGTGGCCATGGTGCCGCTGTCCCTCAGCGTTTATGGACCGCGCAGTTTTAAGACACGGGCCGTAACGCAGAGATGATTAAATCTGTCACATACGTCCACAAGGGCTTTTGGCTCTGCAGCAGGGTGGGGGGGGGGTGACGCCCGCAGCATCCTGCATTTTGTCATGCAGGAAACGCCGGATGAATTACAACTCATCTGTGGCGGGGACGAATGCTGCACGCAAACACCAGTGCACTGGATCAACCTCCCGATCGCAGGTTTTCCCAGGCCAGCGTGTTGTTCTGCGGAGGTAAACAGCGGGGAATGCAGAGAGGAAGAGACAAACAATACACTGACACACTCCTGATACACTCTGTTTAGACTGTAAACACCAGAGAGCAAGTGTGTGTGTGCGCGTGTGCGCGTATATGTGTGTGTGTGTGTGTGTGTGTGTAGTCTGCCCCAAAACAAATTGCAGGCTTGCGAAAGAGGAGGAAGATAAAATTGTAATGCAGGACCTGGTGTACGAGAACTTTGCTGATTTCCTGTTATTAATCTTTCCACAGCTGCAGTCAAAGTACTGCGGATCCTTTTTTCATTGAATCCCAATTAATGCAGTCCAGACATGTCCCTCGGTGTCACATCCTGTCACCTCAAACTGCTTTGAGTTAATTTGTTCATGGTACACGCAGGAGTGTATGCTCCAGAAGTGGTCTACACCTAAAATGAAGGACAAATATTGTGTTTCGGGCTTTTTTTTTTTTTTTTTTTTTTTATGGCTGCAAATGAGACGCAAAGAGACAAAAGCTAGGATTTAACATCAAGCTTGCCACTTAGACTCCCGAGTCAACAACAATAGGATTAACTGGCACGCTAAATAAGTAAAGCCACGGCCAAGCTCCTTATACTGTCAAGGGCCTTTTGAATGTATGGTAATGTGTCCTGAAGTTTCTGTGGCACTTTCAAATTTGTTAAAACTGACATCAAGAGCAATTTCTGCAGATTTCATCAGCGAAAGGATGCCCGCGTGAGGATGATGGCAAAGGTGTCTTTCAGAGCTCACAACAGGGCTGAAAATCGCTCCAAAAGTGCACGATTCCATGCAGCGGAAGCGTTTGTTTAATCCCTCCATTTGTTCCATGAGCAGAAACAAAACACAATTACCACATAAGGGAGACAGAGAAAGGCTGATTTGCGCTTTCACACCACAACAGCGCTATTAAAAGCAAATGCATTTCCTGTTTTGATCGCCATTGTAACCTGCGCCTCTCTTCTATAGAAGCGCTCACGCCAATAAAGCCCATTGAATCATATTGACTGTGCGGAAGCGAATGATGGGCAGAAAATGATGCTGGCTGGAAAGTGGGACAGGGGAAGTGAGAACCCAACGATGAGCAGAAACCCAGCATTAAGCACAGGGTGGGTTTGGGCGGCTGGGTTGGGGGGGATCAATTGCTGTCCCCCCCCCCACCCGCTGCACCAGCGCTGTTGCAGCCAGACAGGCAGCGTCGAGCCTGAGTCAGCACGGCCCAAGCCCGCAGCCCCGGGGGGCGCTCGTAAAGCACACGGGCACATGTGCGTACGGTGTCAGACCTGTCGCCCCGGTCTCTTTAGCCCTCCAGCTCCATCCCTGACTGGAAGCGCTCAGCCAAACGCTCTTAATTACTAGCTGCCGCTGCTGCCTGCTCTGCCCTGGCGCCGCTGCGGTAAAGCCCCCCCCCACCGCGTTTGTGCGTCTACCAACAGCCTCTGAGACAGGTTCTGTATAGATTTCCTGTAAGATTATGTCACGGCGGGTTGATTAAGAGAAGCCTGAACCACCCCGGGTGTTTGGGATGGCTCAGCGGAGATGCCGGGTTTCTGCATCCCGCTGCAACACGGCAAAGGCGCCCATTAACCCCCGCCATCTTTCCCTCGACTCGCTGTTTGTTTTTAAACTGGAACCACAGAGGAAAACCCTTGAAGAGCACATTGAGTTAGTGCTTGATTTTGAGAGGCTAAAGGGACTGGAAGCCTGTCAGGGAAAACTTTACTTCCCCTCACTTCCGATGTTCTGGGAGCACTTAAGTAACAGAGCGTTGACTTCATAGTTTCAGGAGACGGATTCAGGATCCTGTTTCACTGTTGTTGTTTTTGAGGTTTATGTCTGCCCTGAGCCAAGCGCGCGCATGTTTCTGCACACGTCCGTGCCTTTATTGCTTAAATACTTTGGTCGTATATCAGGGACCACAGGAGACAAAGATGGCATTGCGCACACAGCTCCGCGCACATGCGCCCGACTCCATATATCTTCCCCCCTTCCCCGTCCCTCATCGCATCCTGTCACGTTCAGAGAATTTGGTTGCGGCAACTGGCAAGGGGCTCATCAAAGCCGTGGCTCTATCTGACACATTTCTCCCCCCGGAGCCCCCTCAGCGCAAACACATAGTTGGAGGCGTTCCAGCAGTCCACTACCACGGCTGCTGCCGGCCAGCTAATGAAGGCGACGGCGCACCGAGAGAGTATCGGAAGGCTAGCGTAGCAAATCACAAATCCACGCTCGGCGCTGTGGTCGCTGTCTAACTAGCCCCACAGGCGCATTTTCCCACATCTGAACAGCCCAGTAACTTAACTTCACAACGTTCGAATGCAGATAGAGATATTTTGGTGAGGTTGCAGTAAAGGCAAACCTGTTTGCAGCATTCGCTGGTCATCTAAACCTGCATAGAGGCAGAGCATTTTGAGATTTTTATTATTATAAATATATGTGTGTGTGTTTGTGTTTAAAAAAAACCTTCCTGCTTGACCAATGGCAGCCCGGTGGGTGTGGCCAGAAGGGGCAAGGGGGGGTAGTAGGTCATCTCTGACTTAAATAGGTTTTATATGTGATATGTGACATGTTTGTCCCCGCTGTAAACATATCACAACAAACAACCTGACGCCCCAAAGGTCTCCAAATGTCTTGTGCTGAAACCCAACGGCAGCAGGACACGCCTAACTCAGACCTCATCTCGAGCGGGAGATTTATTTGCTGGGCCGGGAGCTTGTAAAATAGTGTCGCTTCACTCCAGGCTTTCCAGGATTTCTCTTATTTGACATGCTAACAGCTTTAAGAGGTTTTTGACGACGGTCACAGTAGTTGTGGTCAGGGCTATATAATCTGCCCATCTCTTTTGCTGAGAGTCTCGCATTTTTTTTTATCCTCCTTTCAGCGGCGAATCAGCTTACAGGGCAGCTTCATGTTCTAGTGTGCTTGTTAAGCCCATTTGAAGCTGCACAATATCCCTTCTTTAGCGACAGATTGATGCGTGTGACTGCCCAAAAACTGAGATCGGAATAAACGCTGCCGCACTAAGTCGTAAACTGTTTGCATCTGTTTTGCGAGTGTAGCAAATTAATGACGCACAGCTGTCCCAGCGAAAGTAATACCCCCTTGATTTTATTTAAATCTTGATTGTGTTAGCATCGCACGCCGCTAAAGTCTTCAGATGTGGGCAGGGGAATAACATCCGGCTCCCCAAAGAATGAGTTGTCTGCATATCAAATAAGAGTTTCAATCTCATTGAAGATGCTAATGTAGCCTTTGGGCTAAATGGATAGCGCGTGGCCGTGCTTTGTTTTGTTCCAGTTACTCATTATGATTTAATGATTGCTGCGTCTCCCTTCGTACAGATACCGCCAGGAGGAACGGATCCACTCCGTTTGCTCCTCGGAAAGGTCAGGGCGCCCTCGCAGACGCGGCGTCACGAGTCAGTTCTTTCAGAAAATGCGCTTTCTTTTGGGCAATTGAACCGCGGACCTGCCGTTTGCGTGCGTCTGTGCAGCCGCTGGCTCGGTCTCAGCTGCTGGAATTCATATTAGGCTTTCAGGTTGAGATGTGGGTATTCCTCCGGGGAAAAGCCACGCTTTTTACTGATGAAACACAATTTCTAGCTGAATTGATGTTTTATGTTGTAATTTTCTTTGACTACTTTATAACCGTAATTTGCAGAAGGTAAATCTCTACTTTTGTAATATTTATAACAATCTTTTATTGATGCCGTTTGCTCCACTTTGACACAGCTTGTGTTAATGCGCGCCGATATATGATAATGGCCCCCAAACAATGCCCCCGCTGTATTTTCTATCCGGGTGGCGGGCGGCTGAAACGAGCGAGGGGCCGGGCCGTTATGACTGACGGCCCGGCCCATGGGGGACAACGGAACATGGCAGGTCATTTGCCTGGCCGCTGCTGGCGTGATGTATTTGAACGGTGCGGCGGGCGTTGATGGAGGCGCTTATTCAGCGGGCTGGACTGCAACAGAAACGGACTTAATCAGGCCGGAGAAAAGAACCTTTAAACAGCGCTGGTCTGCAGGGAGCCTCCTCGGTTTCCTCGTAGAGCAGGCGAGGGTGAAACCTCCCAGCTTAATGTTGCTAAATGGCTTTAGTGGCCGCCGCCTCCTTTCCCTCTCCCTTTGAGGCATTCCTCTCACTCACCGCTCCTGCTCCCAGCTCCACTCCCCTTATCTCTCTTCCTCTCTCAGGTTACTGTATTTCCTCCTCGCCATGCCCCCCCCCCACCCCCCAGCCGTAACGGCACTGACGGACTCGCTGGAAGCGGCTTCGCCTTCCATCCTGATCCTGTCCCTCCTTAACTTTCACTGGTGGTCCTTCCCCTCCCTCTGTCAGCCTGGTGGAAGCGCCCGGTGTAAGCATACACATAAATCCAGTTACACATCGACAGAACGCGTGCGCACACATACACACACACACACACACACACACCCACAGCTTGTGCAAGTGCCAGCTTTACTCATGGTGCTGTCTGACAAGTTGAAAGGCAGTTTCAGTAATTCGACCTGATGAGCCTGACCCAGAGGTAACTGTATGTTTTATGTCCCGATGCTCCTCGAAGCTCCCTCCTAGAGTTCCATCTGCCCCCCCCCCCCTCCCCCGGCGAATGCCACTGGCCATTCTGGACTGACAAGCTGGTCCAGAACGCCGCGATAAACGTTCATTGTGGAAAGTGGAGTCTTCCCTGAAGGGAGGGCTTGCTTCAGGCTCGGTACTCTGTGCCTTCCTCTTTCCTCTATTGTCCTTTTGATTTGTGGCAGCCAGCAGTCTTTAATTGACTCTCGTAGCTCCAGCAGGAACTTGGAAAAGCCTCAACAGTGGAAGTGACATCAAACCACAGGTTTGCCGCAGCTTCCTCATCTTCAAACACGCCAAGAGAGATATATATCGGTGTCTGCGGTCAAATGGGAGGTTGTATTTAAAGCCTGTGCTCATCTATAGAACCTCTCAGAGTCCTGGTTTGAAGTACTGGTGTGGGCCCAAGTGGTGCTGGGTGTAGTTATGCATCTCGGCTGCCCGCTAGCTGAGAAAGTTTCCTGTTTTCCCTAACATGCACAGACTGCTCTCCTCTTATCTCCATTCCTCCCCGTTCCTCCTTGCTGGTTATCTGAGACGGTCTAGTCCCCCCCCCCACCCCACCCGTCTACCCCTCCCTTGGGTTCCTTCCATCCCCACACCTGCATGTTGTCTCTCGTCCTCACGCCCTTCCCCTCTGAATTTTTATCCGAAACATTTGAGAATACCCACGTGCCCTTATATAATTAGGAGGAGGTGGAGGCTTTTGTTTGAGGGTGCTGCTGCTCCTGACTGAGCTTTGAGGCGTACGCGCCACATTTACGCCCCAGTTTCTGTCCCCGTCGCTGCCTTTTATGGCCGGGCAGTGATGTGTGCAGCCCTGCGCGCTCCATCAAGAATACAGCATGTGCCTATGATCTGGGACGAGCCAGGAAGTCGTCTGAGCTCGCTGGCCGCCGCTCCCCTCCTCCATCACACGGGCGGGTGTGCACACACAATCCGTGCCGGCGCCGCCCGCCGACTTGAATATTCGCTGGCTCAGGGCTGAGCTCCTGAGCTAAAAAAGGGTTCGCAGCCGACCGGCTCGCTTTGTTGCCGCTTCCACAGCGGCGCGGCTGAAGATAATTGGCCTTCGCCTCAAATGACACGGATGTAACAGTGTCATTTTAAGCTGAATGAATGGTCCCCGTCCCCCCCCGGACGCGGCGGCGCGTCTGCTCAGGCGCGGCGGCGGCGGCTGCTCCTCTACCTGCTCGTCGTCGTGACTCTGAGTCTATTAATGGCGCTGGCGTTGACTGGTTTGATGCTGCAGTTAGCACATATGAACGTGCCAGTCCCCGCAGCCTCACGCAGGTTTCACTCACGCTCGCGAAGCCCGGTCCAGATTGTTTGGCGAGCGCGCTGTCGTTTTTGACGGTTGTCCCTTCGCCGCAGCAGTCCCGGACGTTCCGTCGTGTAACCTTTAGCTGCCTGACGTCGTGTTTCAGGGAGGAGGCTGTGAGCGCACGGCCATACCCCCCCCCACCGCGTGAATCAGAGGGCGCATCTACGGCGCTCCGAGCTGAACTCGGAGACGAGGCCGATCTGGGCGAGGTCCCAAACTCGAGACGGTCCTCTTTGAAGCGCTCAGGTCAGACGCGGGTCTCTGCGATGGAATCTCTTTATCTGCAGATGCATATTTCATCTCATTCCTCAGACTCAGACAGTCGTGCCGCAGATGGGACGGGGCCACCAGGCTGGAGTCTGGTCGTCTCACTGAGGCAAACGTCCACATTCACAGCAACGAGGAGAGTTCTTAATTAACTTATAATGCATCCAATAATTAATAATTCTAAATCTCAGTGCATCTGTTGGTTTGTAACTGATGAATTTTTACATGTGTACTGATCAAATCCTCGCGCTGTGCTGCCAAAAGGAGAATTCCTCTGGTACTGACAGCAGTATCTGTTATTCAAGATGGAGGAAGGCTACATTTATGGTGCCAGTAAAAAACGAAAAAAAAAAAGAAGAGAGGATGTTATTATAATGCGACTCCTCTTCCACCCTCTACTGGCACCGGCGGCGGTGTCCTCAAACCCTCGGAGGGCTTTTTTATAACGCCATAACTGTTCTCACTGCGATCAACACTGTTTTTATAACGCGGCGCTGCACGAGCAGGCTCGAGCGCCGGAGTGTCAAAGGTCAATCAAGCCTCGCGAAAGGGAGGGCGAGAGGAAGAGAAAGCAGACGGGAGGGAGCTGCAGCTCCGCGCTGTAATAAGCTGTTTTGGGCAGAGCGGGCTGCATTCCATTACAGTTATATCAGCAGGGAGAAAACAAGGAGCGCTACCAAAGAATGCGTCGGCTTTGTTGCGTCAGACGGAGCTTGAAACAAGCTGTCTGTTGGTGGATGCGCTGTAAACAATCAACAGTTCAGATGGTTTCTGTTGATTTTTCTGTTTTAAATAATGCCCGCGCTCAGAGTATCAGTTTCAGCGAGTTAATCCGGCCTCCACAGGACAGACAATGGGCTGCAGTCACCATTGTGTCCTCCGTCTGGCGGAACCTGTTCTTACCTGCGCTCTCGCAGGCGAAAACACCTGCGCAACCTGCTCGCAAAGGGCCGACCACAGCGTGATTGATGGCACGAATGACTGTTTGTAAACCGCAGAAGTACTGTGGTTAACCCTCAGTGTGACTGGCACGGCTCAGGAGGTTAATTCGAACCATGCATGTGGGAACGCGCAGGCCTTCTGATAAATTAATGGGGGCTGCCCCCCCAACCCCCCCCCCACACCCCGATTGGTGCCCATGGGCCAGATTTGGGAGTTGAATATTCATTTTGTTTTGTAATGGCGATACCTGTGATTATCACACTGGGGGAGGAAAAATTCATTTTCACCGACGTTCTCAGATCGTCTGTTCCAGCCCGGACCGTCTCGGGTTTCAGTTCCGCAGATCTGGGGGAAAAAAAAAAAAAAAAAAAAACCCAACAAAAACTCTGCTGCCGTGACCTCGTATCTCTGACACACACATCGTTTGTCATCCCAGTGAAGCTGTGGCTGTTATGAAACTTCACTCAGGACGGCGCAGTCATTACAGGGGAGTGTTTTTCCTCAGCTGCACCGCGCGCGCCGTTCAGAGCGAATATTCACGTCAGGATTTCTGCAGGGGGTCTTCTTGCACTGCCCTGCATGTGGGACGGTCCGGTTATAGGTTAATGTTAGTATTAAAATTCTAATTGCTTCATTATTCAGTCAAATCCATGGATGTTAAGAGCTTACGGCAGAATTTACTGGTCACATTCGCTTTAGCAGCCATCTCCCTGAAAACGATGTAAGCCCTATATAATATTTTTGCAAACATGCACCATACTCACGGTCCCCTGCTGGTCCAGCTTGCCTCAGTTTTTTGTCAGTTTAAAACCAGCAAATTAACAGACAGGTGGCTTTTTTTCTTTTTTTTTTCTCCTTTTTTTGGTTTTAAATCTTGAGTTTTCTTTGCTGTGAAATTCTGCGGTAACATTATTCCTCTCTACACACAAGCACAAGCGAACAGCCTGTTCTTGTGTTTCATCACCTGCTCAGATCATTCAGGCTCACTCCTGTTCTCATAAGATCAGATCTTACAGAAACAGTTGGCTTTATGCTGCAGGCAACAGTGTGATATAACCTTGATGAACAACTGGTAAAATATTAAACTAAATGCTTTACCTCAGACTGGGCCCACTCTGGCCTTGACCTATATATTGTCAGTTTCTCGCACCTCCCACCCCCCCCACCCCACCCTCTCTCTCTCTCTCTCTCCCTCTCTCTGTCTCACACACAGACACACAGACACAGACACACACACAGGATTTGTCATGGAAAGAAAGACCTAGCCGCACAAACACAGTGAGAGATTAACAGTAAACCACTAATCTGACGGTGGCTGCATCTGTGTGTGTGTGTGTGTGTGTGTGTGTGTGTGTGTGTGTGTGTGTGTGTGTGTGTGTGTGTGTGGCAGGGGGCGGGGGGGGTTTCCAACGCACGCCTCTTTTTGAAAATGTGGGCAGGTTTATGTGGCTGCTCCTTCCATTCCTCATTTGTGTGTCAGGAGCTGGGAAGCGAAGGGGGGGGGGTAAGATTCCCTGGAATGTCATCCAGGAGAGTTGCGATGCGGAGGGCACGAACCCGCTCAGGTGTTCATCTTCCTAGGGTGGGGGAAGCACTGATTGGGAGGGGGGATGATGAAGATGGGGGCAGTCTGTGTGCTCTGTATGAGTTGCTGTAGCGACAGCGTGAGTGTGAGCGGGCACTCGCTCTTGTGTCCGACGGCCAGTTCAGGCCCAGTTTTCATAAACTCTGGAGTCCAAACAGCTCCAGCTGCTCAAAACACAATGGCCCTTTCATTCCCTGCTGCCTTAGCGGGAAGATAAAGTAGAAGACACACGCCAAACACTCAGGAGTTACATATAGATGTGTGTGTGTGTGTTTGTGTGTGTGTATGTGTTTGATGGGGTGATGAAGTCCGTGCAGCCATTTGTGCTCGCCAGCATTCCAGTCTGGAGCAGACTTTGTCGCCAGCAGTCGGGTTCAGGGAGGTTGCCTGGGCCGGGGTCAGCGTTGTCGCAGCGTGTTTTTAGAGGCTCGTGGTTGTCGGCTACAGTGTGAATTCCTGTGTTGGTCCCTCACAACTGCGCTTTAAGAAGGGGCCGCCTCGCGCCCTTTAGAATCCTTCTATTAATCTCCCTTATCTGATCCTGTTTTGATGTTCCTTTTAATATGGATTCTTGCATCTTAAAGTTGAAAGCGGCGCCTCTGACGCAGGTTGCAGTGATTTCGGAGATGCGTGTGTGGTTTAATTAGTGTATATTATTAGCGTTGGGGTCGCGGCGCACAGACGTCTTCTGACATTTGCCGATTTTTAGTTCTGTTCCTCCTTATCGCGCCGTTGAGGCCCCCTGGGCTTAGCTGCATTGAAGGGCTGCATCTCAGTCTGACCTCACTGTTGCACCCTGTTATGATTTTGATTACGTTGTGATTAACTGATACCCCCCCCCCGCCTTTGACCACCTTGAAATTGAATTATTCTCTTAGTCGCCGGTGAAACGGCTGTGAAGAATTCCTCCTTTGCCAGTTCATTAAGTCGGACTGAAATAGAGTAAACCAAAGATGACGTCCGAGGTTCTTCATCGTTAAAGGCGCAGCTGCTTGGAATGTCCAGATTAGGTTTTATCTCTGCAGTCGGGCTGGTGGTTCGAAGGTCTGTGGTGTGTCTCTGTCTCGCACGCACGAACCGGGTTCAGCAGAGTGCCGCCGCGCTGGTGCCTGTCCTCCGCTAAACTGATTTAGGCTGCCGCTAAAACAGCCCTCATACGGACTTTTTATACGCCCCGTGACCTGCCTGTCAGCTCGTTCTCTCGGGCCGAAGCTTGAAGGAAGCGATAAAAAAAATATATAGCAGATTACAAAATACTGTCCAACATCTAGTGAACTGGCCTCTGACATCTGTCTTGTTCCTGTGGACACTTGTTCTCAGCTTGCCCCCACTTTGTAATCCGTGTCATCTGTGGTTTATTTCTGCACTATTGATCAGTTTTCCAAGTGTTCTAAATCATCAAAAGAAGTGGTGGGGTGTTTAGATGCGGCGTGGAAATCCTAGTTCTTCTTGACAAGACAGTTGTTGCAGCAGAGGATATTGATGAATAGGCTGCAGATGCTGGGAAACATGATCTGACTTTGGATCGTAGTGCTTAAGCAGTTCATGTGGCGGTTAACGTCCGCTGATTGATATCTTTGCGTTTTCGTGAGTGCGAGGAGTTTTCATTGGTAAACCAGCCTGAGATATTAGCAGAAATTGTGTGTCACACCTCCAGCCGACTGTGTTGTCTGCTCAGCGAACGCCACGCTTCCCCACCACCAAGCTGTGCCCACGCCGGTGCGCTGGGGGATGGTAATCCATTCTTCCCATATGCAGATAGTGCCGGTGAGATTAGGCAGACCCTGGGAGAGGATTAAGGCTTCAGGGCTTGGCTCCCCTTCCATCTCACCCTCCTCTCTACCCACCCCGCCCCCCTCCGCCACCCCTCTACCGCCCGCTTCCCGCCGCCTCGTCGTGCTGTTCAAGCCTTTGGACACCCCTCACCCACCTCCCTGTCCTCCCACGGGCAGAGCTGAGGCCTCTGGAGTGTGCTGGCTGTTGAGTGGAGAGGTGGAGGGCAGATTAAGTTAGAGAACCATTATGTTTTTTTCTCCTCCAGATGTCTGTTTTGATTTCTGTGCTAGTGTTATCCCATTTGGGTGTGTGTGTATAGTATGTACAGATGGGAGGATGCAGTTACTGCGTGTGTGTGTGTGTGTGTGTGTGTGTGTGTGTGTGTTGATTGAAGTGCAGCCAGTTTGTGTTGCACCACATTGCTCTCAGTCACCGTCTCGGCTAACTTGTGGTTGGGTTCGGAGATTGTTTGTGAAGACGCTGACTTCTGTAAACACAGTGATGGTGAAACCTGGTCTCCACGGTGGCCAGAGTTTGTGCAGCATTCACGTGTTACATCAACATGGTTAACAAAGCCTCCACACAGGTGGTTACAGCTGTAACGGTGCGGTGTAACATAAAACCTTGTCATTGTTGACTGTTTACCCTCTTTTTCCTGAAGCCGGTTAAGTGGTTCAGATGCTCTAAACAAATATGGTTCCAATCACGTTTTGCATCTCAATGGTCCAGAGTGTAAGGACTGGTGCGAGTCCCCCTCCACGGGTGCAGCCGTGTCTACTAGCTTAGCTGAAAGGCTTGAATATAAAAAGGGAAGGACAGTTATCCGGTCCTGCAATCACTCTCCGCACCCTGACTCCCAGCTCCCATCACCGTGGCAGTCTTTCATTTCTCCGAGCCCCAATTCCACCTGACATCGTGACCCCTGTCTCGGCTGAGAGGCACGTGTTGTGCGGCAGTTTAGAAGACAGCCAGTATATTGGCACGCCGCTGCTCTTCGTCCTTCTTAATCACCATCCCTCTCTCCTCCTGCTCTTTCTCCCCTCCAGTGGTGAGTGCTGTAATTGATATGCCACTGGCAATAAATCAGCTGAGCTCGCAGGCTGAGCACCGACCATTATCTGAGCGGGCAGGTTTAGCTCCTTTGGAGGGGACGGCGTGAGAGGGAGAGTTTATCCACCTTAACTCACGAGTCCACCACCTCCTCCTCCTCATCTGCCACCCCGACCTTCAGCCGGGAAGCCCTGTTGAGTCAAATAAACTAATGCAAATTAAATCCCTCGTGTCTAAGCTTTATGATCTCTTACATTTTAGTCCCATATTCCAAACCCATCAACTGATAGGGTGTCCAGATACCAAATCCAATCAGCTCGGCCCCTCGCAGCTCACCCTCTTAAATCTTCTCCTCTCATGTGGTATTGTGCCCTACTCTCCTGATATGGCGGCTGCCCTCAAAATCACAGATTTGCCTCAGCCCAAAACGATTGACCTGATTTCACTCGATGGCGCCAGATACGGCTAACAATCTAGCTTCAAATCACAGCGTTTCCACTGGTCCCCAGCTACAGATCAGGCAGGTGGGGCACGGGCGCAGTCCTTAGATCTCCACAAAAGTCTCCAATCAAGCCAGAGCTGGGCTAAACGAGGAGAAAGCGCAGTCAGGGCCCTGGATTTTCCCCATCTCTTTTTGTTATTGTCTACTTTTTACCTGGAAATGACAAAGGAAGGCCGGCGTCTCTACAAGTCACCGCTGATTTTATTGGCTGGTCATATCGAGGCGGATGTGTGTTCATTCCCAGCTTTTCCCAAACCTGGCTGCTTTCCAGTCGAGCCACAACCGCCTCGACAGAGTGTTTGCAGCGACTGAAAGCAAATAGCGTTTACCGTCTCTTCTAAATAAAGTCTCCTGGAAAGTGTCTCAGACATGCACGTGCCTCCCAAGGATGCCCGCTTCGACCAGAACACTCACTCATCCCTCTGAGATTTGTCAGCTCACCACATTTCCTGACCTCTTTAGCTGCCGGCTGACAGATAACCTTGCTCTTGAGTGGCTGACCACAGGAAAGAGCAGGAGGTAGATAAGGCCGACAAGAAAGGGGGAAACTTCCATTCTTCTCCGCCTCTCTCTCTCCACTTTGATCTCCTTTTACCAGTTACTCGTTCTTTCGTCCTGCCGCCCCTCCCCCCCTCCACCCCATCATAATGCGTCTCGTATATTCTGATTTGGTGTGATCGTAAAACTCAATTCACGAAGACACTTTGATAGTCAAGGTGAAATTCAAGTGCCAGGGTCCCTGGATGAATTGCATGCTCTTTTACATAATCAGAATTTACAGGAGAAATAATTTCCTGGTCTTGGAGAGACGCGATTGGTCTGTGGCAGCACGTCTGGCCAAGCCTCGTCCTCATTATCATGACATTGTCATTGGTAGACATCCAACAGGACACTGCTTTCCCCCTTCTCCCTCTTCTCTTCCAATACCTGCTCTTTTCTCTTTCGTTTGTGATTTGTTTGATTTGTTCTTTACCACTTAATAATTGCAAATAACTAAATAAAGATTGTTTTTAGCCTGGGCCGTTTAATTCCTGATTGGGTCATTTGAGTCCTGTTCTTGCAAACTTGGACAAGCTGCTGTTGTATCGACGTTATTGGATGTAAGGAGGCAAAATCAGGAAAAACAGGAACTGCAAGTGCTGCAGATTCAGCCCTGTTTGTACCGTTCTGCTCTCCTGCTCTGGGGTCAGGCTCTGGGTCTTTGCACAGCCCGCAGAGACGATCGTGATTGTCACAAACGCAATATAAATAATGTTGAATTGAATTGAAAGCTATAATCTGTCCACTTGGGGGAAAAAAATGTCACTTTATTCAGTCACAATGACTTCTGCCTGGCTGGACGATTGTATCCAAGCAACCTGAGCAGCTACTTCCTGTGTACACAAGCACATGTGACCAACCGGCGTGCACAGAATAGTGCTGTCATATGCGTTTATTGGTGTAGTGGGAATGCAGATCTTATCTCAGAGTCTCTAAATACTTGTATGAATGACAATTCAGGTTTGGTATTTGGGTAAACTCACACGTGTGGCCTGAGAGACAGAACAAACCAATAAAAATGTGCTGACTCAGGCTCGGGCTCCGTTAGTGTCCGTTAGAGTTTAAAAAAGCAGCTGTAACTGTCAGCTAAAGGCAAAGCATGTAGTGCATAATGTAATCTAGGGGAAGTTGGTGTTTTTGTCAGTCAGCTGTGTTGACACAAGAAGCTAATACCTGTATGCAGTTGCCAGAACTGCAGGCTGTAATTGCAACAGCTCCGGTATAGCGTATGATAATGTTGACATGACGGCGGGAACTCTTCTGAACAGACCCGGCTATAAATCGCTGGCTGTCAGTCTAATGATGCCCACAGGCCCACGCTCCTCTTTCTGAGCCGCCACGGTAAAGTTGAAAGTTATGAAAAATTAAAGAGGTTAGTGTAACTCTTTGCAGCAACACTGGAATTAGCCGGAGCCTTTAATATTCGGCCCACGCTCGAGTTATCTTCTGCTATAATTAAATTCAGACACACACTTGCCTTCCAGACTTGATTTGATATCATTTATTTATCACCGGGGTGAATGTCAGCCTGAATTTCTTTAAAATTATTCTCAGCCTCTGCCTGATGAATGCATCATCAGTAGGAAGCGTTTTCTTTTTTTCTTTTCTTGAACTCTGATCATGTGTTCTTCTTTGTGTCTTTCAGGGCTCCTGACTGGTGGACCCGTGGATGATGTTCCTGATAACGGCTTGTAACAAAGAGAATCGAACAGCGGATCGATAGGAGTCTTCGTTCCCCTCCTCTCCTCGTCCTTCTCCTCCTCTCCCTCCCTTTAGACTATTTTCTATTCCTCGACAGAAAAGGAAAAGAGAACCCTGACTCGGGACTCGATAACAGCACTTACGCTCCTTCTCCTGTCTTTGTCCTTTCCCACCCCTGCCCCCCCCCCCCGGCCCACCCCCGAGCCTTGCCTCCAGACAGCCCAGACATGTGTTCCCTAGCACGGTCATTGACTGTCCCTGGCAGGAGGAACTTTTTTCTTCTTTTTGGCATCGTCCTGATCATCGCCTTGTCCTCCTCCGGAGGCCAACCCGCGCCCTTTAAGCGGTTCGCCCCCGCCGAGTGGGGGCTCACACATCTGGCCATCCACAACAAAACCGGAGAAGTCTACGTGGGAGCTGTCAACTGGATTTTCAAGCTATCGAGCAACCTGACCAAACTGCGGAGCCACATGACCGGGCCTGTGGTGGACAATGAAAAGTGTTACCCCCCGCCCAGTGTCCAGTCTTGTCCTTATGACCTGGCGCAGACCCCCAATGTGAACAAGCTCCTTCTCATAGACTATGCACAGAACCGTCTCATTGCGTGCGGAAGCACCTCGCAGGGAATCTGCCAGTTCCTGCGCCTGGACGACCTCTTTAAGCTCGGCGAACCCCACCACCGCAAGGAGCACTACCTCTCCAGTGTGGCGGAGTCGGGGACGATGTCTGGGGTCATCATCAGCTCGCCGCACAGCCCCACCAGCAAGCTGTTCATTGGAACCCCCATCGATGGCAAGTCCGAGTACTTCCCTACTCTGTCCAGCCGCAAGCTGATGGAGAACGAAGAAAATGCCGACATGTTCAGCTTCGTCTACCAGGACGAGTTTGTGTCCTCCCAGCTCAAGATCCCCTCAGACACTTTGTCCAAGTTCCCTGCTTTTGACATCTATTATGTTTACAGCTTCAGTAGCGAGCAGTTTGTCTATTACTTAACAATGCAGCTGGATACGCAGCTCACCTCACCCGACGCCAGCGGAGAGCAGTTCTTCACCTCTAAGATTGTGCGCCTCTGCGTGGATGACCCCAAGTTTTACTCCTATGTGGAGTTTCCAATCGGCTGCACCAAAGACGGGGTAGAGTACCGGCTGGTGCAGGACGCCTTCCTGGCACGGCCTGGCAGGCAGCTGGCCAGCTCTCTGGGGATCTCCGAGAACGAAGACATCCTCTTCACAATCTTCTCCCAGGGTCAGAAGAACCGGGCCAAACCTCCCAAAGAGTCAGCATTGTGCCTGTTCACCCTGAGGAAGATAAAAGAGAAGATCAAAGAGAGAATTCAGTCCTGCTACAAAGGAGATGGGAAGCTCTCCTTACCCTGGCTGCTCAACAAGGAGCTGGCCTGCATCAACTCGGTAAGCTTGAATGTGCTTTTTCAATCAGCCCGTTCTTTGTTTACAGACATTTTTTAAAATCACACTAAATACATTAATTAACCCAATCAACATAACTTCCTTATGAGCAGACACGCATAAACACACACTGGGGTATGTGTTTGTCTGGGCAACATTAGCTACTAGATGTATCACATGGCCCCAGGCTTGCTTCACTTAGAATTATCAAGTGTGAAAAGGTCTGATTTTTCTCTCTCATGTGATTCACACAAGCTCTTCTTCTGTACGAGTGGTATTTCAACTTACTCAGACCGGGGACATCATTAGCCGGGCCCCCTGGATTTGCTCGCTGTCACTCAGGGGTAGTCTTGCAAACCCACCCACACACGGTAAAGTTTGTCACGCTGCACTTTGAGGAGCCGGGGGAATAAAATGAGATAGTTTTGCTATTTACCGACTGATCCATGGAACATGGGGCTGCATGCCTTAAAGAGGCTGAGGCTCTCTCAGGCTCCTTTCGCTGTATTTTCCCCCAACCTTCTCTCCTCGCTGTCACCCCATTAGCCCGCCGTCCTCAACCTTCCTCTACCTGAGTCCCCTCGTGTCTTTGTTCCATGCGTTTAGCGGCCCCCTCTCTGTCGACCATCTGTCTCCGCAGCCTCATCTCCCACCCGCCGCACACTTAAAAATCAACCATCCGCATCCTCTGTCCCACTCGCTGCAAAAATAGCCTAATTCCGAGACCTCTTCAAGCTAAAGCGTTCCTTTTAAATGTCAGTGCACGCAGACACACACTCATGCGAGTAGCTCCTCATTAACTCGAGTGCACAGGTGTGTTTTGTGTGGTGGTATAGAACTGATGTGAATGCCCCAGGCTGGATTCTCTTTCACCTCCTTTCTGCCTCACTTCTGTCCCTCTCTTTAGTTGTAGTGTCTTTCCTGTTGGGTGGTTCTCTTCATTCATGCTTTTTTTTTTCCTGCCTCTTTTCTTGAGCCCCATCAGCCTGACAATAGCTGTGAGGAAAGAAAAGGCAGACGGTCTCATTTGTTTCAATTAGACGTTTGCACCGGTGCAGCAGGAGCTCCTGTGCAGTTTTCAGATAAGCATTTAGTGCAAGTAAAAATGGCTTACATGGGGAAATCAATCTTATCTTCCATCGTATATAATTAATAAAATGCCAAATAAGAAAATAGTCAATAACACGATGCTTGTGGAAAGTATGCTGGAGCAAGATACCGAAAATTCGATCAAGAATGCAATTCGGAACAAAAGAAAGACTTATGAGCTAAAGTACGATACTATCTTGTAATTTACATCTGCAAGCCAATCAAACACGGCACGTACAAGTGCTGGTACACTACCCAGCAGGCTAAGCGCATTGTGCTGATATGCTTCCCACCTCATCAGCATTTAGCTCGAGGAGAAAATTATTGCTATCATGGTTATTCTCAAGAGATCGATTCTCCGAGCTCAGTGGAGTCTAAGCGCTGTGCTTTGTGTTGTCTTTTGATAAGACTCCAAACTAGACATATTGGTTTTCACACCCCCCCCTCGTGGATTTGGAGCCTGTGGACCTGTTTGCTTGTTGCGGCGGCACAATCACACCTAACTGCAGTTAAAGGTCATCTTCATTAGAAAACCTCACGAGGAAGCCTCCAGAATGAAGCTGACATTCATTTTGATATTTGCTCCAATAACCCCCTCCCTCCCACCCTCCCGCCACCACCTCACCCCGCATTCGGGCCCGTTACTATGGTTACGGGAATTTTGATGAGGACTGTTGTAATTTATGACTGCTTAAATAAATCAATCCAAATCAACCCTCAAAAAGTGTCAGCGATGATGATGTAATAGCCACGGGACGAATTGATTGGCTGACCCAGGGACAGCAGTAAAACTGGACTGGCCGGCCCGGGGTTAATGATGTCAGCCAAACTGTGACCCGGTGTCAGCTGCCGAGCACTGACCTGGACCCCCGGCCAGCGACGTAAGTGACCTGGAATCTGACCTCAGATCAGTACCTATTGGCCTTCCGTGCGAGAGCCGGCGCAGCTTGCTGGGAGCTAAGAAACCGAGTGGAGCTGCTTGGAAAATAGCGGCTGATTGAAACTCCATGGAACTCCGATTGATTCGGCTGTCAGCGTTTCTGAAGAATAAGTTATGAAACAAAAAAATAGAACCTGTGATCAGTGATCGATGCGGGCCAATACTGCCTGGGAAGCACTCGTAACATGTCTGGGAGTGAGATGTCGGTGAAGTGCGTGCTTTTGTAATCAGTCAATCTCCAGTCCCACAGTGCCAATGGAGGGACAACCCCCCCCGCTAAGCATTCCTGAACTGCATGTGACTGTGGGAAAGCTGTGTGTCGTGGGGGTAGATGGTGAACAGGTTTGGGTCGACCCTGCCACCGGCGGACAGCTGTTCGCCACGCAGCCATGATGGATGGCCAGCTCCCAGGGTGGGTCCATATTAGTGCCGGGTCAGAACCGCACGCCCCCCCTGGGCGATCAGGGGGGGCGTACGGGAGGCGGCGAGATCCCCCCACGTATGTGCGCCGTCCCCTGCACCAGCCCTGTTACTGGGCTATATTTGTCTGCTGCATGTCTCTGATTTGTCCCTGAGCCTTCTCGGCGAACCCTGACCCCCGAGCCCGGGAGTGGATCAATACAAAACATTTCCAGAGAGGGGTGCCAAGTTAGGAGGGCAGGAGAGGGAAAACCAAATGCGGAAACGCAGCTGAAGATGACGAGAACAGGGCGAGGCACGCGAAGAGTCGAGCAACGCGTAAATGAGACGGAAGAAAACAAAAGGTGAATGATTTGGGGAGGTGGAAAATTGAGCGAGTCACAAGGTTCTTGGACTGCAATTGCTCAATGTCGCAGTAACAAAGTCCCCCCCCACCCACACCTCCTGTTTTATTCATGCAGAAAAATACCTCGGCGTCCCAACACCAGCGCTCCATGTGCTGTCTGTCAGACGCACGAAGCCGCTCGGCTTCATAACCCAGCTTGTTGGGTCCAGTTTTCTTTAGGGCTCTGACTATGACTTGGTTCCCTGCTGATGGACAGACGGCGTCCACACTGTCCCTGCCTCGCGCTCCGGGATGTTTCACGGCGGAAGAGGTGGACAGAGCGGAGACAAATGGAGACGGTGGACAAAAGAGGGCAGCAGAAGGGGTTTGAGGGCGAGAGCGATGCCCGGACGATGAGGAGAGGAGTATGAGAGGAAGAGTGATCACCTCAGAAGCCTTCCTGCAGCCGGCAACGGCGACAGGAGGGAAATGCTGGGTGACAAAACGAGGAAGAAGGGGGGGGGGTGATGGAACACCAGCTGCCGCGCCCGCCGCCTCGCGTCCATCACCGGGCCGCGGCCTCCGTAGACGCTCGCCGCGCTGTCACCTCGGCTTTTAGTGGCGATCTGGCTCGGATGGGTTTGTCTGTGACGGTGGACCCCCCCCCACGATCACCGCCCACCCTTCACTCGTCCTGGATCTGCTCTAGCTTGAATCTTATGAACAACCGTTCATCCTGAGGAGGGCACCGGTAGGGGCTCGGGGGTCAAAGCGGCTCAGCTGACCCGGGTTGCCAGATGTTGTCCGATCGTCAGGAAAGGTCAGGAGGTCGGGAAAGAACGCAGCGCCGATGGTCTGTTCGAACAAATGTAAATTTAGGGTTGCCAGGGGAAATTCTTTGTGCCGTGGCCAGATCAAAGCATCAAAAATCCTATTTACCGGCTGGCGGGGACACGCCGTGGTCGTCTCTGGGTGTCGCTCACGTCGGTTCTGAAGACTCTCCGACACGTCGGGCGTCTTTGTCTCAATCACCTGATGGATGAGGCGGTGTTGATCTTTGTCATCGCCCCGCACATCAGTCATACGGAGAGTCATTTCTTCAGATCTCCGACGCTGTCCCGTGCAGCGTTTTATTCATGCGGCGCGGGCCGGGTGTAGCCTCATCACCCAAACCATTCCTTTTATTTTAGTGGGGGAAAATATCGGCATTTAAACACATTCCTGGTGTGTTGTGTACTATAATGAATGAATAAATGTTTATTTAGACTAAAAATAGCAAAAAAATTACCTGTAAAACCCTTTCTTTAGAGCAACACTGCACTCACATGTGGTCACTTTAAAAACTAACATCTGTATCGAGCGATCTGCAAATATGTACCAGCCGATGCGTTGAAGTGATCAGACCTGATGAATGGAGCCAGAGTTGACGAACAGAGTTAATTGTTTGCCAAAACGAGTTAGGCCAGGATACGGCGATCAGGTTTGGGTCATCTTTCCCTTTAATCGAGGCGACGTCTTAACGTGTATATGAGACACTCCCCCTATTGCGTCACAGCGTTGGGTGCGTTCCAGTGCACGTGCTCACAGAGCCACGCCCCCTCCGCTCAGCTCAGAGCTCATCCTATTATTAAAAGACAATAAAGGACCTTTTAGGGAAGACCCCATGCAGACGGCGTGAGCTGCTTAATTCCGTCTCTCTCTCCTCCTGACCTTTATGTCTCTCTCTGAGGAGTGTTTAGCTCCACAAATCCCCATCTCCAGCTCCACACTAATGTACTAATTGTCAGTGTAATTATGTATTGATCTGCGTTGTGTGCGCGTGTGGGTGGTGTGTGTTGCATACATCATTATCAAGAGTAATCAACAGATGTAGAGCTGGCGTGACACTTTGTACACAAGCTATTTGTCCTCGTTGGTTTACAAAGTCAATGTCAGAAATGTGGACAGATTTAAAAATTTTGCTCACCTTGGGTTCAGATATGGACCCTCCCTTATTACCGCCATGATATTTATTTTGATATTTAGCCATCAGATAAGAACTGATTGTGTTCCCGTTCTGTGACCCAGACTTAAGCAGCGCTAACGTAAACACACAAGCACTCGTTCTGTTCTAAAAACCCAGTGTCTTTTTCCTGCTTGTGCGTCGAATGGTGTCACCTTCCTCCTCCGCCCGTCACTTCCAGTTGGATTGCCGTCCAAACTCAAGGTGACAGCTTTTGGAAGGGTTCCTGAACCGGCGCCAACTCCTCGAGGTTCCAGCCGTGTGCTCGAGCGCAGGAACGACCGCGCGCAGGCCCATAAATATGGAGCGGCTGCATTTTATTCAATTATTGATCAGGGACACATTCTAGGGAACAGCTGAAGCAGCTCGGGGAACAGCTCAAGGATGGCCGCGTGGGCCCGTGTGCTTTACGAGGCTGCACCTCAAAGACCTTTCCTTCTTGTCCCAGCTTTAAATGGTGTCGTGTGAGGTCACTGATGAGCCCAATAACAGCTGTCTCCTTGATTTAAGACTGTGTTTGTTTCTGCCCGCGCCCCACACGCCCACGGCACGTCAATCAAAGGGCTCCCCTGATTGCCTGTGGGTTGTTTATTGGCTTAAAGCTACGAGACCCCCCCCACCCCCGCCGATTGCCCAGCTGGTCCAGCATCGATCATTGATATCGATTTAACAGACATATTTTGAGGAGTTCTTCTTGTCCGTGTGTCTGCTGCCAGCGCCAGAATTCTTGCGGTCACTCTTCTGCAGAGCTCCGATGATTTAACATTAAGATTTGCGCGTAATTTACGAGTACCCCCCCCTCTCCGAAGTCCTGATCCCGGCTCCACCTGGAGCCAATCGTATCCGCACACACGCACGTCTCCACCTGCCAACAGTGTGTGGGAGTGGGTTTAGTGAAGTTGTGAAAAATTATGACCAGTGACCAGAGTTCTGTCTGACTCTTCTCCAAAAAAAAAGAAGCAGCATCTGCTCAGAGGTCGTTCTCGCACGTGCGCGCTGGACCTGCACGACTCACCTGCTGAACGTGTGAATGTTTTCCTTTCCTTAAATATCCGTGAATGAGCAGCAGCAGTGTTCCCGGTCACCGGCGCGGCGCATGTTCCTGCATGCAGGCCCAAATTGTTTCCATATGTTTTCTCTGAATGGAGCTCACTATCGACAGGCTCCATTTGCGGCCGGCGTCACGTGTGTCACGGCACGTTTTTCCCCCCGTAATGTGTTACCAACGGCAGCGGAGCGTTACGGACTCTTTCCCTTCAGCCGGAGCGCAGCTATAATCAAGTGCTAAGTGCGTGTGTGTGCGTGTGCGCACATGTGTGTGCGTGTGTGTGTGTGTGTGCACACGTGTGCGTGTGTGTGTGCAGTTTTGGTGCAGCGTGAATGGCTGTATTTCATCGGGTTCGCTCAGAGATGGTCCACAGTTGTGGCTTTTAGCCAGCGAGTCACATGACCTCTAACTGCTTCTAGAAACCACTTAGCCTTTATATATATGTGAGCACCCTCATATTTTACAACACCATTGTCTTGGTTTCATATATTTTTCCCTTGACCTTGAATATCAGCTGACAGCTCGACTGTAGAGTGAGTACAGACAGACACACACACACACACACACACACACACACACACACACACACACACACACAAAACAAATACATGCACTAGAATTACATACTTCTCTTCCAGCCTCCATATTGACACTTTTGAAACCATTAAAGATCACAGCTTAGGGAGATTTACATGTTCTCCGTCAGGGTCTCCAGCAGAGCTTACACGGTTTGTCTGCATTGATCTAGATCCTATCAATCATTTTGCTTCTTGATTGACTTTCACAAGTGTTAATTAAAGAGTTTTTTTTTTAACTATAATCTAAAACTGAACAGATCTGTGTTGTTACCTTGCAGTGAGGGGGGGAAATTAAAAAACCTTCAGGAGTTGCACAAAAATCGATTTTTGGTTGATTGCAACACATTTTTAAACAACAAATGGGGATATCTATGTGAAATAAGTAGATTTAAATGCGATGGGAGAACAGTATCTCCTGTTTGGGGCTGACTCCAGGCCCCCTTGAATTGCAGATGCGATAATTCATTCGGCACCACATACTGTTCTCATCCTGTGAAAATCAAAACAAGAAACCTCCTCTTCTGCATTTGTAAAGCCCCGCAGCCAAAGTCAGAGGAAGGTTGTTGGCTTAACTCATTCATCCCCGCTGGAGTTCCGCGTCTTTGAAAACACTGCAGAACGCTAAGTATGGTCTCCAGCCAATAACCCTTCAGAGATCACAGAGGGGAATATATTTTCTACAACGCAATATGAGCTCCAATTCACGTGGGAATCTTTTAGTGGCTTAAATTGCCGAACCCACATCAGGATGAAATGCATTCCAACCGCAATGAGAACCCCTTTAATTCCGTGCTGTCTAAACCTTTGCGGACACACAGGAATGTCATCGTACCTTTAACCCCCGGTGTTCCACTGAGACTTATTGTATATCGGCTACTGTGGGCAGGCCAGCACATACGTGTTTGCCTTAGCCTTTACCGACTCCAGGGGCCACGGTCTACTGTATTTCCATCTGTTGGTTTCTTTCATAGAAGATGGATTAACCCTTTTAACTCATTTCCCTTTGGCTTTCACGGCATACTTTTGTGTGTGTGTGTGTGTGTGTGTGTGTGTGTGTGTGTGTGTGTGTGTGTGTGTGTGTGTGTTTTGGGGCTGACTCTGGCACAGATAGATGGATTTCGCTCCCACGACTATGTGGTTTAAAATAGTTGCCCCGAGATGTATGTCACATGAAGACAATATGGGGTTGTTTTGGTGCTTGTTGCCAGGAGTGTATGTGTGTGTGTGTGTCTGTGTGTGTGTGTGTGTGTGTGTGTGAATAGCTGACCCCTGGGTTGCATGTGTGCGTTGATGAGTTTCCTCCCATTTGTTGGAATATGTCATCAGCTGCCTTTGTTACAAGCTAAGATATCGCCCCTGGTTGTTAGCGATCACAGGAGAAAGTTGTTTCAGGTAATAGCTTTATGTTTGAGGCTCACTCACACACACGCACGCACGCACGCACGCACGCACACACACACACACACAAATTGAAATCTTATCTGATTTTCTCCACTTTCACTTGCTTTTTGTTGACTCGCCTAGCTGTTAGGCCAAAAACACAAAAGTCATTGTTTGGACCTTCATGGCTCCAGAATCCTGATAATTATTTGTGATAGACAGTAGAATGCTGCACTTTACTACACATGCACTTTACTGCACATGTGTAGAATGCACTTTACTACACATGTGTAAGAGTTCTCAGAGATTGATGGTATGTTTGTTGAATTTTAAGTTGTGGACTTGGGGAGCTAATGTTGATCCTCTATTTGCTGAGGGCAGTTAGAATATTTATTTTTGGAGCTTGTAGTTATTTTTTTTGTGTGTAAACCAATATTTAGAATGCCTTAAAATCTCTTAAAAAGACTTCAACGCTTCCTGGGGTGTATGATGAAATGAAGGGAAATGACAGAGTTTATGTGAGGGTGTGTGTGAGTGATGCAGCCTCGCAGCGGCTGGTCGGTTACTATAGCAGCCAGGAGGAGAGCAGAGGAGGCGACTGGAGAGTAACAGGTTACACACATACACACACACACACACACACTCCGAGCTGTGGGCAGTTTTGGTCGCCCATCTGAGGGAGAGGGAGTGGGGACTGTTTTATCTTTTCTCCTCTGTGGATCAATCAGATGATGTAGTGATAAGACTGTGGATTACACCCTATTTACACACTCTCCGTGTGTGTGTGAGAGAGTGTTGCTGTGTGCTGACATCGTGCTGGGTGACACACATGCATTGTTGCCATTCAAACACTGAGTTTTTTTTCTTTTTTTGTGTTGCTGATCGCATATCCAACATTTTGTGTCTACCACCTTTGCACAGTTTGAGGATGTTATTTTGGTTACATGGGTCCGTAGTGAGACGGGAACAGATGCTAGAGCCATTGGTAACAAACTGCACAATAAAGTTTTTTTTGTGTGAAAAGAAAAGAGGGAGTGTGATGGGAGTGCAAATTGGAACATTTGTTGTGCATTTAAGCAGTTGAGCAGACAGGACCTACAGACACACACGCAAACACACTTGTACTTCTATCTTAGTGGGGACTCTCATACTCATATTCCATTCCCCAGGCCTTTACCTGAGCCAACCCTTAAACTTAATAACCAAGTTAGAACCTTCAAACTGAGATCTGAAATGTGCTCTTGCATTATTGAAACGCATATTTGGTCCACAATATGCAACAAAACACACACACACACACAAACACACACACACACACACACAGAGCGAGTTAAGCGGAATGAAAGTCACTCTCAGGAGAACTTCAACTACATCTTGTGTATTTGTCTGGCGTCTCATCCTTCTCGCCCCTTTCTCCCTCCAGCCGCTGCAGATTGACGATAACTTCTGCGGTCAGGACTTCAACCAGCCTCTAGGGGGAACCAGCACCATCGAGGGAATCCCGCTCTTCATCGACAAAGACGACGGCATGACCTCGGTGGCGGCGTACGACTACCGCAGCAACACGGTGGCTTTCGTCGGCACGCGCAACGGCAAGCTGAAGAAGGTGAGCCTTCGCCCCCCGCTTCTGCCTCATTTGCTCCTTTCCTGGGACGGTCAGCGGTGGCATCTTATTTTCTGAGTTTGCACGAGTCCCGTCTTCCTCCGAGATTAAATGCAGCCGACTCCATTTTTCTCTCACCGGCAGCCATTCAAGTACCTCTTTAAAACCTGTGCATTTAACAAGCAATTTAAAAGCTGTCCGTGGGCAGTCGGGCGCTGATTGTCATGGCGGTCACGTCAGACATAAAACGTTACTGCTGTGTTTCCAGTGTGATACACCTCCTCCCCTCTCACTTAAAGGCATCGCTTTCAATCAGCCTAGCAGCGGTGACTGGTGGAAGCCACTCTTCCCCGGCCCGTATTTATCAACGGGAATCTGCCCGCGCCTTCGTGGAGACGCCGCCCTTACAGTTCGGTCGTTGTTGAATTCCCACGTGTGGCGTGGTGTGTCGCGTTGGCCGCTGCCTCGTACTGGTGTGTGTCACTGTGTCTATTCTTTGGAGGACAAAGCCCTGGGGATAAATAGTAGCTCATTAGAATTCACTCCAGTTTTCCTCCGCAAAGCTCGAGACCTGTCATCCATTCAGTTTTATGAATATATAATCAGCTGGTGTGTTTGCGCGCCTTTAAAGCGCGTTTGGGTATGCATGCGGCGTTCGCATGTTTGTCACTTAAAGTGCACACAATAATGTTTGTGCTTGTGACGGCATTGATTTGTGTGTGTGAAAGTGTGGTTGTTAGGAAGTGAGGGACAACAATACAACGCTAGCTAAGATGCAGCTCTGTGCATTTGTCACCGTGACGCCCGCTGGCAGCGCTCGCATTATTTATCGAGCTGTCAGCGCTTAGCTACGCTAGTAGTGCTAGTGCTGCTACAGAAGGTTATTGATGTTTGTAATTGTGATTGTCTATTCTATTTTTATTTATTTTTTTGCTGCCTTTTCTAGATTGCCCGCGTCACAGTAATTTTTGAAGGTTTAAGCAGAATTATCCAGAGACGCGTGGTTGGTTTTTGTCACAATATTGATCTACTTTAGCATGTTAGAGAAAGAAAGCTCCTATAAGGTGCTTGGATTTGTCTGAGGCTGTGCTCAGACTTTTCCCAAGTGCTTTAGATAATTTTCTGTTTTTAACGTCGGTTGACCCAGAAGTGCAGGTTTTTATCCCCCCCGAGTAAACGGTAAATGGCGGCGAATGGTAAAGGCAAATAAAGTGAAGATAAATGTGAAATGAGTAAACACATAACGAGATGATGGATGAGGGCAGACGCCTAGTCCTCAGCTCTGGGTGTTTCCATGAGCATTTTTATTTGCGCACTGATGTCCTAAGTGAACTAACATGTTTAACTCATTATCAAGTTTTTTTTTATTGCATCTCAGCTTCGTGGGACTGCGTTCAAGCCATGATGAGGACAAGATGGAGCACATTCCTGTTCTTTGAAAGTTCCTCTGGATTGCATTAGTGATTAATGCTGTTTATGCAGCCAAGCCTGTGTAAAAAGGCAAAAAGCAGAGAGATAAAGGAAGAACATTTGTCGGAGACATCGTGTCGCGTAAAAGAAAGTGGCGTCACGTTGTTTTATTCATATACCTTCAGAGGAGGAGAGAAGGGAGACAGAATTTGAGGAGGCAAATCGTGATGGCAAACCTTCAGTTGATGAAAGGAACTTTTCCTGAAGGGTCATCTGTCTGGACTTGAAGATCTTTGATATCCTGCGTTATCTTCACATTTTCCTTTTAATCAAATGAGCAGCTCGAGGTTGTGGAGAGCAGCACAGCAGAGGCACAAACGCTGTGTTTAATGCACTAATGAAGCCCCCCTGTGCTCTCGCTCTCTCTCTCACACACACACACACACACACACGTTCACACACAGGAAGCTTTTTTTTAATGAATCCTGCTCTAATGGGACAAAGATGGGAGCAGATAAGGAGAAAGAAAGAAAGGGAGTGATGGAATGATGAATCTGAACGAAGGTAGAAGAGAGGTAAAAGTGAAGAGAAGAAGAAAGGTAACGTCAGGTAATGTGTTAGTAACTAACTTTAATGATGATCTGAGCTTGCTTTGAACAAGCTTTCCTTTAATTCTCCACCACGAGACATCTCACTCTTTCCGCCTTTTCCTGCTCTGAACCAGCTGAGCACTCGAAGGCCCCGTCGAGCATTGACAAGGCAGGAACATCCATCCAGACCCACACACACTCAGAGCAGTCTCAGTAGATGACTCCAGGCCCTCAGACAAAGGAGCGGATCCCGGTCGATAATCCAATACCTATTGTAGGTTCTATTTCAGATGGCACACACACACACGGACACACAGACACTTGTTAGGATTCCTCAGCTGCGCCCTCCTTTGGGGGCCGATTTGAGCCATCTGCTGTGCGTCCGTGGCCAGTGTGCCAGGTGGTAGGAGCCCCCCAGCACCCGGTGTGTTCCCATTGTGGCCGTGCCAACCTCAGGTGGGGATGCAGGAACCCATTCATCTGAGGGTTGGGGGGGGGGGATCGCTGAAGCAAACTTCCTAATGTCGGCAGGAACACACATATTTTAGACATTTTTTGTGACGTGGGGGCATCTTGTGCTTAATAAAATGTGAGTATTCAGATAAAAATGTGATCAAAATCAGGATGAAACCAGTATAACTGAGTAATTGGAGAACCTTATGATTATTTTAACTAGATTATTCACTCATGTCCACAGTCTGAACCAACTCGTGTTTTTCATGAACCATTTAGACCCCGAGTCCATCAAAGCGAGGAAGTGAATCTTCATAGAAACAATCATGAGGACAAACGCTTGTCACATTTGTCAGTAATTCAAAAGACCCTAAAGTGAAACATTTCAAACAGGAAATGATCAGATGACTTTCATTTCTCTCTATTTGAGCTGTGCGGGTTTAGATAGTGTTTGTGTGTGTGTGTGTGTGTGTGTGTGTGTGTGTGTGTGAGTGTGACAGAGAGAGAGAGAAGGGAGGGGTTGTGTCATCATTTGGATCAGCCAGCACAGCCACGAGTTGTTTGACCGAGCACGCAACACAGAGGCTGGCTTTGTGCGAGACTTCAGAACCCCTCGGTCATTAGTTCACACTGAATACAGCAACACACACACACACACACACACACACACACACACACACACACGAAACAGGACCTGATGAGGAGAGAGGAAGTAGAGGAGGAAGAGATTGATTAAAAGGATCCGATGCTGTGGAGGAAATCTGGACCATTCTCTCGTTTCCAGTTTTCCGCCTAATTTAGCCCATTCCCAGAGCTGAGTCGCTCCTCCAGTCTTATCCGGGCGGTCTGAAATTAACGGTAAAACGCGAGATTTTCTCCAGTGGCTCCTTTTGTCTTTGGCAGCGGTTAAATAGCATTTTTTCAATTATGTCCAGCTCAGAGCACGCGATAGGGCCAGCATGGAAGACACCGTTACAGCCTTCTCTTGTAGCCCGGATACCTGTTTATCCGGCCCCCAGACACCTTGACCTGCAGTTTTCCCCACCCGATGGTGCACGTTCACACTCCTCCTTATCATCATCATCATCATCATCATCATCACCGGCCGTATCTCCACACTCATCAGCCCATTAGAAGTATCTGTAATTCGCCCCAGCTCAAGCAACAACAGCAAAGCCACGCTGCATGAATTAGTTAAAGGAATAATACATCTCTTCTTCCCATCACCTCTCTGCGTCTGCTCTGTCTCATTTTCTCTGTTTCATCTGCTGCTCACATATTCTCTTTCCGCTCCTCGTCTCCGTCTCCATCTGTGATCAAAGATCCCCCTCCCCGATAATGGCTGAGCGGCGCGGGAGCGCTTGCATCCAGTCGAGGTGTCGCCGTTGCTATTTTTCTCTAATCATCTCCTCCAATTAAAGGGAGGGGGCGTGGACGCAGACAGCCACGCGCGCGCGCGCGATAGGACATTTCGCTAATTGCAACGAGGCAACTTTGTAAGGGTTCACACACACAAACAAGCTTTTGGACTAGCGCCACTGAACCTACCGAAGCCTCATTTCCAGTAATAATCCATATTTCTACCTCGCTCTCGAGCGCTGGTGACCTTAAGGGCCACCGCTCTTTGCTCTAAGTTGATTATACTCGGAAATCTTATTAAATATCATAAATTCTCCACCAAATGCCAGCCTTTTATCACTGTTCAAAGCTAATCATCTGTGAAGTGTAGAATAAGTTACAGTGAGCTTCCATGTTACCTAATGCCATTAAACGGGAACGCTCCGGTTCTCGATAATCTCGCCACTAATGCACTGAGCCCGGACGACTGGCGCGATTGTGTCATTTACCGCCGCGGCGCTCTCGTCCCAGTTCAGAGCTGGGCGGCGGCGGGGGGGGGGGGTTAATGAGGCAATGTGAGGGGTAGATGATCGAGCAAGAGAAAACCGGGAGGAAAGGAGAGTAAAGGGAAAAAATAGCGAGGCATGAATGAATAATAAATGCTCGAATCCCTTTTTAAGGGAAGATTAGAGGAGTCTGGCTGTAAGCAGGGACGCTCACATGATCCGAGCGTGAGCGTCTGAGTGAGACCAGCCTTGTTTCTAGGTCATCCCCTTCAGTCTTCAAAACCCCCCCCAACCCCCCCTTCACGTTAAACACACGCATTGTAAACTTTTCACTTCTCCCGGACTGAAATATGTATGGAGAAATGTAGAGTTTAAGAACAGATTTGGCCAGATTTGAAACAAATTGGTGTTGGTGTTGACACGGTGCAATATTTGCGCCTGCAGAGAGGGAGGCGCCGTCCATGCCAGCTCCCACTGCCAACGGCAC
Organism: Lagocephalus sceleratus; assembly: GCA_911728415.1. Classification (NCBI taxonomy): domain Eukaryota; kingdom Metazoa; phylum Chordata; class Actinopteri; order Tetraodontiformes; family Tetraodontidae; genus Lagocephalus; species Lagocephalus sceleratus. The sequence goes on along the minus strand of CAJVRN010000011.1, from coordinate 9,701,856 downwards.
ACCTGCTAAACGCTGCGGTGCCAAGGCTCCGCGGGCGGACCGCTTTTGGCAACGCGCGCGCACGCGCGCAGACACGCATGCACGCACACACGGGCGCGCACACACTCGCAGTAAAAGATGTCACATCTCAAGCTAACAAGCCAGAATGAGCACACCCATGCAGGTAGGATGCAGGTTGGACGGCGGCGCCGTGTCCAGAGGGCTGGGTTTGACTGACGCCGCGGGCTTCAAACACCTTTGGCTCACAGCGACTACACACACACACACGCACGCGCGCACACACACACACACTACATGTAATGTCTCAAACGCTTGTTTCCTTGCAATTAAGCCCAGCAGCCTCTTGGTACATGTATTGGCTGGAAAGAAATTGCCTTCAAATGGCGGCGCAGCTCACCGAGGGCTCGCTGATGCTGCGTGTCCCCGCGGCCGTGAAGACAGAAATGATGAGCTGTGCTGCACTTGCAATAAAAAATCCCATTGATAACCAGCTGCGATGGTCTTCGTTCGCTGTTCTGACAAATGAAGAGTGTAAATGAATGTAAATATGTGAGTTGTGAGCAAATTAGGTAATCTACTGTGAAGAAGGCAGACAGCATTTGCACACATACACACTTATCAGATTACCCAGTGCAGAGCTAATAGATTTTTAATAGATTGTTTTTGATTAGTTCCTCTGGTTTAGTGACGTTAAGCAGATTAATGTTTGTGTACAGGAACAAACACACATTTGTCTTTGCCCGGGCCAGCGTACATTTGAATGCAGCGCTTTATCAGGAAACCAGTGTGTCATCACATGTCTGTCATGTGCTTTGGGAGCATTTCAGGGTCACGCTGTTCAAGCTGGGTGTAGAGTTCTTACACACACGCACACACACACACACACACGAAGATGCCTCCCTACATTTGTGCTTTTTTGCACAGCGTGGCGCCGTCTCCCGCCGTCCGACTAATTACCCCTCCTCCCGCCCAGCTTCTCCCTGAGGAAGAGGCTCCAGCCCGAGGCCTTGTCACAGCGTTAGTTTGGTTGGGAACTTGCCCCCAGCATGCTCGGTTGTGCCTGCTCCTCTCCAGACTGCTGCTGGCCATATTGCAGTGACCCTCTGGCTAATCCTGTTAGTGTAAGAATGCGCGATAGTCAAGCGTGAGGTCGCTCTTCTGCACTGGCCTAACGCCTTCTGGCTCCCCACGCAGCCTAACAGTTGGCTATAGTGAACTTAGTGCAGTTTTTCTGGCTTGTTTATCTGTTCTTGTGTGCAGGGCAGCGACTCCACTCAGGCTGATAATTTGGAGCTCATGTAGAGCAGTTGTCCAATGAATAGCCTTGCTAGGTTGTAATTGTGGCTCTGATTAGCCATGCGTGTAAACATTCTGACTGTTGTTGCCAAGGTTGTTGTGTTTAAGGGGACTAATGCTCTGTATTAGGCCCACTTGACCTGGTGGCTTTACCTTCTCTGATTGTGGAGACGCACTGGGGTGTTTCACAGGTTCTCACTGGGCAGAGTCCAGACGGATCATCTGATCTTCACCCATCTAAACCCAGCGCGTTTGCCACAGGCCACGCTCATAATTTCCTTTTCATGTTAAAATATTTATCCTTCCCTAACACTGGCTCAAATGGTTCAGACCGGCTGAAACTTACCATTTAGTCATGTGCTCATTTGTGCTCTCCCGTCCTTCTCGTGATTCCTCCTCCCAGCTTCAGACTGTCTCACTCCTCATTTTGACTGACTCAACACCGCTCCTCTCCTTTCTGCACCTCCCTCCTCTCCCTGGAATCGGTCATTAGGTGGTTGACTGAGCTGATAGCATTTTATTCCCCAGGTATTTGTCTGTGCATCTCCTTTCTTCCCTTCCCATCGCCACTCCTCCCTGTTCATTCCCTCATGCGCCCACTCTCTGTACTCCTCCATCGCTTCGCCATCTCTCCTGTTTAATTGTCTTTGTCTCAGATAAGAGTTGGGCCAGCTGAATTAACAGCTGTATAAAAGTACACAGATACTCCCAGCAGTCTCCTCCATGGCGTCTCACAAGCATTAATTGCACAGTGTCATCCTAAATTGGCTAACACCAATTAAGCCCTCACTGTTATATTTAATTGGCTGCATTGCCTGGCCACTGTTTGACTGGAGCGTATCCCTGGAAATCGTTTAGACGGCCTTCGACTGCATCCGTGGCTGTTTGGGAGACGGCGTCCTCGTCCCGCGGGCTTCGCTCTGTTCTGGCCTTCTACATCGCCAGGAGGCAAGACAGAGGGATGTGTGTCAGCGTATGCATTGTGCGCTGGGAGACGAGGCGCAAATGGCAAAAGCAGAGGCGTTCTCTTTGTCTGCCGGTCCCTCTGCCACCCGCTTTCTGCCATCCCCTCACCATACTCCTCCACTCCTCCATCCATGTGTTGCTTGTGGATTAAGCTAATTAAAGCACCACAAATAAGGTCTCCGGGGAGAGAGTCTGCAGTCACATCGACATACACACGCACGTACTTTAATGAATGCGGGATGCAGGCCCAGGGACAGGACACAGTTCATGCAAAAATGTGCACTGGAGTGTTCACAACCTCCACTTTGGACCACTTTCTCATGTGCATGGCGAAGCTAAAAGTCCTTAATTATGGATTTCCATCGGTATTTGTAGAAAATTATCAGTCATTATGAAGCACAGGTCAGTGGTTCTCACCTTTTATGCATCACATGCCTGTTTATGAAAACTGAGCATCTGACATCTGTGCTCCGAGCCGAGTGTTATCATCCATAAGAGCCTTGTGATGTATATTTATAGGTCACTGGTGAAAAAGTGGTGGCCCAGAAAACACCAGACCATCTCAGAGACGGCGGTTTGATAAACAGGGCGGGTTGAGCCAGCCAGATAGCGCTTTAAACTGCGTCTCCGCACGTGCGTGTTCCTTCCCAAATCACGTGAAATCCTGACCTCTTCCTCTGGTCACACGGATACAGGAAGAGAGGGAACGCTGTGTCACCGGGAGCCTATTCTTTCCGGATGTTTCTGCTTACAGGATATTGGCTGTGTCGCTTGAAAACTGCCTGCTTCCAGGGAAACCTATTGGATTACCGATAACCTTGGAATGGATAGGGCCAGTGCCGACGGGAGGGGGGGGACAGGAACAGGCGCACGGGACTCTTCCTTGGTTTACGGAGCTGTTTCTTTTTTCTCTTCTTTCTCACAATCATCACATTCTCCTGTGTGGAGATCAATGGCGCGTCTGCTGTTACATGCAGTAGATGCTTGACATTCATGCTTCCGTCTAAAGTGTGTTAGTCATGGCTGGCGACCGCGCCGATGGCCAATCGGAGACCGGTTTTCATTAACGCGGCGCTTTGAGCACACGACAATAAACACCGCGATCCACAATAGCGCGCACACACACACACACACACACACACACACACACACACACACAGACACACACACAGTAATAACATGGGGGTCTTTACTCCAAGTTGTCTTCAAATCCCACAGTAGCGGGCCTGCTCCTCCGTCGCCATGGCAACAGCAGCCGGAGAGAGAGAAAGCGAGTCGCAAGCATTGATGTTTGCGACGCAGGCAGGGGATTTGAACGCAGTCACAACACCAAAAAAAAAAAAAAAAAAAAAAAACTGGGTTGCCGCGTACGCCACAGCTGCGCGATGCACGGGCGCAGCGCTGGGAACGCAGCTTCAGCGGGGGTTGGAAATAAAGTGGGCTTGTAGGTCACGTTCGCTCCTGCGCGCGCGCCGCTCGCGCCCGCACGCGGGAGAGAGGGAGACGAGAGGGGAGCTGCGGAGACGGCGCGCTCCCTCGGCGCGCTCATCCCCGCCGTCATGTAAGCGCGCACGTGCTCAGCCATGCGCGGCGCAGCGGCCTGAATAGAACAGTAACGCCAAAGCGCATGCTTGACGACGCTAGTTAACGCTGCTCACCCAACAAAGCCTTACCAAAGGGACATTTCTTTAAGGTGTGACAGGGAGACATTTCTCTGCGCGTCCTTCCGCTTCCTGCCGATAGCAGCGAACAGCAAAGACGACAGCGGACGCATGGCAAACAGGCGCTTAGTGTCAGGGCTCTGATGAAAAAATCCATAGTTTCATTACAGGCCCCGTGGTATGAATGCGGTTGGGTGGTGACCAGAGCTCCATCACCGGCCCTACGGGAGCCAAAATAGCCGCATTTAGCGATGCAGCGGAGTGAAGAGGAGGCAAGAGGGGTCGAGGCTGCCGCTGGGGGTGAAGAGCGCTCGAGTAGCGGGCGCAGCCGGCGTCGCCGCGGCCGAGACGCTCTCCCCGAGCCTCCTGCCCCGCTGTGTTGAGGGCGCCAACGCGGCGCAGAGGCCGTCTGCCGAAGATCAACCCCAGGATCTGCGCTTAGTGGAGCGCGCCGGCGGCGGCAGGGTCTTTTTGTTTCCTCCGCGTAAACGTCAGGTGGCCGCCGCCACGGGCGAAGACGTCACGCCACACGTGGAAGGGGCTCATTGACATGAACGTTTCTCCTTTGACGTCGCTGCAGATCAGAGAGAACAATGCGGCCGCAGCGCCAATCAGGCTTATTGAAAAAGGCCTGCGGCGAGTTAATCACGGAGCAGGTAGCACCCCCAGAGCTCCTGGCGAGTGTTTGTCCCACCAGATGATTAGAGTTCAGAGGCAGGCTTTAAGGGAAATTAGCTTTTGATTAGACATTCTGATAAAGAGCTTGGATTGTAATTGTTAGTGACCTCCAGGACCTGAAAGTAAAGATCAGGTGGGGCCCACTGTCCGCCGTAATTGATTTGAAAATGTTTATTTGCTCAAAGTTTTGTGTCTGCACGAATCTGAACAAATGAATGCTGAAGTCGCAGGTACGAAGAAGGAGATGAGAGACCCACAGATGCACACACACACACACACACGCACACACACTTAATCACACTGATTGCTTGTGGCTCTGACTCTTCTCATTGCATCATCATGTCTCTAATGTATCTGCCTCTCCTGTGTGTGTGTGTGTGTGTGTGTGTGTGTGTGTGTGTGTGTGTGTGTGTGTGTGTGTGGTGTTCTGATGTGCAGGGTTCCCAGTAGAATGGTGAAGGCCACGGAGTGCATGGAAACCCTGCATTACTTGTGGGTTTAATAGCTCTGTTTCACATCCCATAAAGTCTGCTTAATTTAAATGTTAACATTTGTTCCGGAGCCCCATGCATTAACACAGTCACTTTCATTAAGAGTCAGACCTGGTCATCTCCTGTTGATACACTGATTCAGAGTCCTGAATAAATGGTTGCTAGGATGAAACTGTGAGCACGCACAGTTTAAAATGCATAAACAAGGATTATTTTCCTCCCTAAAGGATTAAAAGATGCACATGTTGCCATGCTGACTTAACTGACGTGCGTGTTTTCTCCTACCCCTGAGTTATGAAACTCTCTAGAGTGAATACACACACACACACACACACGCACACTCACACACGGGATAACTTGTTCTTTACCATCTCCCCTCCTTGGAGAGAGTGATGGAGCCAGGAGCAATGCAAATTGGGTAAAATGTTCTGGAAAGTGGCTTTTCCCACTGGGACTTCTCAACTCTGAGTTAGAACTGTGTGTGTGTGTGTGTGTGTGTGTGTGTGTGTGTGTGTGTGTGTGTGTGTGTGTGTTGGAGTGTATCGATTGTTCTGCTTGTGCTCAAGTGCATAAATGTGTGTGTGTGTGTGTGTGTGTGTGTGTGTGTGTGTGTTTATGCTCATCCCTGTTTGTCACCGGCAGGAACGGGCTGTGATTCTCGGGGTTTGTAGACGGCAAAGAGAGGATGAGCGTGATTATAAGAGGATGGGAGGATGGAAGACAGCTGGAAGAGCAGGGAAGAAGAGATAAAGGAGATATTGTTGGCCTGGTAATGATGGTTCACAGTCCACTCCTTCTTTTTGGAGTGTTTACTGGAGATCCTCACAAACAGGATTTTGTTGACTGGGAGAGGATCAAACACACATCATGTGGCAGTGACCACTTTATTTAACTCCGGTGAAACAAGTCCCACATTTACCGCCTGCTTGTTTCGCTCACCTCTGCCCCGAGTGCCTGTGACTCAACCCTACCCTCTGGGTGAACTTTGGAGACTTTGCAGGCTGTGAATGGTTGCTCCCACCCAAGCCTGTCGCAGGCCTGCATTGTTTGGGGGGGGACTTGTGAATTTATGGCCCTTCTCCGCACGTGCACACTCCGGGTGGACACCAGAGGCGCACACGTGCACGCTCCGGGTGGACACCGGAGGCCGTCCTGCCCACCGGCGGGCTGTGGGACACCTACAGGCCCGGCCATCTGCGTCCGCATTTATTTGTGAGTGCGCAGATCTTGTGACTTGGTTTGTGAATGGAAAAGTACTGTCTATTCAGAGTTTGTGACCCGACCGTGAGCGGTTTACGCGCACGTCCACACACAGATTTATCCAGCCGCTGACTCAACAGACTTGGCTTTGTGCGGCACAGGAAGACAATGGAGGCTGCAACGCGTACTGGAAACCACGCAAGCGAAGGAAGAGGAGGAGAGAGGCAAAGCTCGGAACAGCAGGCTGGTAGAGCGGACCGGGTCTACGAAGGGCGGGGGGCGGTAGGCGGTTCACGGCTGCAGGGGGGGAAAACGGCGGCGACACGGAACGAAAACGAGGCGCTGGATGTATTTTGCGCGCGGCTGTAATCAGCCGGTGAGAAGTGACGGCAGGCGGCTGCCTCTTTGAGGAGCTGCAAACAGTCTCATCCGCCACTTAATCTCAGCCGCCCGGCGAATGCAACACGGTGAGACGTATTTACATCAACCCCCCCACACACACACACACGCATCCTCACATCCTCCTCCCTTCCCGCCCTCTCCCCGGTGTTGTGTCCCCCGGGGGGGAAACCAGTTAACCGTGTGTCTGTGTTGGTTTTTTTCTTTCTTTTTTTTTTCTATCAATGCAAAGAGTGAGCCTCACCATCTGTGACACGCTCTCTTCTGGAAGTAAGAATACAATTCTAATTGAGCTTTTTAATTGTCCTCTAAATCCTGCTGAGCTCCCGTGCCGCTGCTCAGTGGCGTGTTTTCGTGCGGTGTGTGTGTGTGTGTGTGTGTGTGTGTGTGTGTGTGTGTGTGTGTGTGTGTGTGTGTGAGTGAGCTGTGTGATACAGGTCCACCCTGTCTGCCCTGTTTTCAGGTAGGGTTTGGAATGACATCATCATTTGTGGTGAGACACAACATCAACATTCCCTCCTCACAACACACACGCACAAGCACTCACACGCGCACACGGAGGACGCGATTGTGTGTGTGTGTGTGTGGATTGTGTCTGTTCGCCGTGCGGTGGAGAGAGTAATCCAGGACATCTAGAACTTCCTTCTTCTTTATGCGCTTCCTGTTTCTGTCATCAGGAAAGAGTGCGTAGGAGGCACAAGGGTCAGAGAAGCTGCGAGGTGTGCGCATGTGTGTTACAAAAAGCCGAGGAATGAGGAACACTTCTATAAAAAGCAATCTTGTGACACTCCATTGCTCTCAGCTGACTGCTGGGAGCTTCTCCACACTTTTTTTTTCTTTTTTTTGACTCTCTTTTTTGTCCTTGTCTCCTCCTTCGGTAAAAACAAATATTGAGGGAGCCTGAACCCGTGTTTCTGCTCTTATTATCCATTTCTCCCCTCTCGCAGCTCGGCTGCGTTCTCTCCAGTCGACTAAGAGGAATGAGAGCTGACCCAGCAGGCGCCCTTAGACAAACTTTCTCTTTCTTTCTTTTCTGTCTTTGTTTCTTTCCTTTATTTTTTTTCTTTCTTTCCTTCCCCCTCAAACTCAACAGATACAGCACACACACACACCCACCCACACACATACATTATACGTTGGTAATTGGAAGCCAACTGCCTATAGGGTCTCATCTTATAGTTTTTCTCATGCCCCATTTTATTTTTGCCCTCCGTCATCTCTCCTTTCATCCTGGGATTATTCCATCACATTCTGTCCATTCTTTTGTCGCCGCTGTGGCCTCTTTGTTTGTAATTTCAGACCGACTTTTTCAACACATTACAGCATATTTTGGTTCTGGGCTCCTGAACCGGAAACGGTTTATTCGAAACATTCCCTGGAAACAAAAGGCTGCAAACTTTGCGACGGTCTTTTCTTTCTTCTGTTTATTTGGAGGTTGGCAGATGTGTTCGCCATTGTTGTGCGACTCTGGCTGAACCCCGCGGCAGCTCTTCATCCAGCCGATTACAACTGTAATTGTGATAATTTGACAGGAATGCCTTTGACTGTGGGTGGGCTGCGTCATCTGAGCCCATCACCGGCTCCTCCTCGGAGACGGCAGTCGCTGGTGGGGCCCCCTCGGTGTTAGCACCCAGGGGCCGATGCAGAGGCGGGCCAGCTGTGATGGCCTGTCTGCCGCCAGTGCTGTTTTGTCCCTATACCACAAAGCCTCGTCGGGCTTCTGGCGTTTTTATGGGGACCGAACTGAAGAATTGAAGGAGACAAACCACTAAAGAGCTGGTGAAGACTGCTGGGAGAGCAGTTCTGCCTGCAGGCAGTCTCACTGAGTCTATTCACACATGCACCCTGGACATGGCTGTGTCGGGATTCTGCAAATGCATCCTTAAATGAATCCCAGCTCTGACTCCAGGTCAGCTCCCCGTGTGAACGCGGCAGGGGTCCAGGGTGGGGAGTGGGCGTGTTGTTGATAACTGCCACTTAAAGAGGGGGAAAGCAAACGCCTGCGAGGGACGAAGAGGAGCGGTAGTTAGGCATTCCCGACACCGTCCCCTCCAAGTTCAGATGAGAGCCGAAGTTTCTGGTGACACCAGGCATCCAGCAAGCAGGATCCTCTGGAACATGTGTGAACATGTCAGCTTCATGTGTGAAGCTCTATGAAAGGCGCTTCAGTCACCCGGCCTGCCTGTGTGTGTGTGTGTGTGTGTGTGTGTGTGTGTGTGTGTGTGTGTGTGTGTGTGTGTGTGTGTACCCTTTGACCTTGCACCTGCACAGGCCTGTAGTTGGGCTGCGGGTGTATTTATAGATGTTATGTGAGTATTTCACACCTCTGCGTCCTGTATATAGAGTCCCACAGCCTGTCTTCACAGCTGAGCGATGCACCTTCTTTGTTCAGCGTGGGGACAGATTCTATTCAGGAACAAACTTCCTGTTTTTGTGTGTTAGGAGACGTAATTTAATTGCCTAATCACTTTTATGTGGTGCCAGTTTACAGAAAGAGGGGCCAGTTTCATAAGAATGGCTTTTCTTTTGCTTTTGTGTAATTTTCCTTTGTAAAACTTCTTGATCTTTATCAGGGACTTTCCAGCAAAATTGTTCACTTAGCAGCTCCCAACGTAGCACTTGAACTAGATTGTGCAAGAAAGTGTTTTTTAAGCTAAAAGAAAGTGAACCCAAAATGACCCTCCCTGCTTCCTCCAGCATCATGTGATGACGGCAACAGCGAAATGAAACAGCGCGTCACTGACACATCTGTTTAAGGACAATGTGTACTTTATACAGAACACACATTAACACACACACCCTCGCTCACATGAAATCTACCCACCTCTGTCCGTTCGGCCGAGTCTGTTGGCTCTTGGATCAGTTGTTGTTGTCTTTGGTGTGCAGCCACCAAAACTTTCCCGGCGGACCATTACAACACACTGTGAGCACAGAGTGATTCAACAGGATGGGAAGAGTGAGGGAGTGAGGGATTGAACTGAAAAGAGAGGGGGGTAATGAGTGAATAACAAAAATGAAAGCGTTGAAGCCCTCGCATCAGGTTAGAAGCAACGCCAGGGACTTTCCTTTTGGCTCCCTTTTAAAAAAATGTGGCGAGTCAGGATGAAGTCCTCATTAACACCTGATAGAAATCTGTTAAAATAGAACCCTGTCGACTTCATTCACATTCACACTTCATTAAAACTGATAACGCTGAAGGCTCATTCAGAATTATCAGTGGCAGCATACCAGCACGGTCACACAACTTCAGCTTTAGCATGGCCTCTGCCTCGGTGGAGAACATTAAACATCGTATTTAAGCATGAAAATGTGTTCCTTCTGTTGGATAAACTCTCTCTCTCTCTCTCTCTCTCTCTTCTCTCGCTTACACACACGCACACACACACACAGTTCTCTGCCTCCCTTCAGTTATGAGGTCACTTGTCAACGTCTTTCCAAAATCGCATTGACCTGCAATATTTAGCATCCGTCTGTCTCCCCCTGATGTCAGGGATGTGCCTACACACCCGCATAAACACACACACACACATATTTAGATGCATAGACCTTGGTTTTGAGGCTTAATTTATCGTTTTAGTGGTAGAATAAACCCCCAAACTGGTTGAATTGTAGATTTCTTCCGTTGTTATTCAAAAGAAGCAGCCGGGCATTACTCAGCCTAAAAACTGAGGCTCGTTCTCAACATTATCTGCAGCTCAATGATATTCTGAATTCTAATTGTTTTTTATAAGTTAAATCATCAGTGTTGATTCTTCTTGCTTGAGAAGTGATTGATGCCTGTTCTGCTCAAGAAGGACAAAGTGGGCGCACACTTGAAATGGGGAGCAAAAAGTGTGGCAAAAAAGACAAAACTGGACTGGGGGAGGGACGGAGGAATTAACGAGTGGTAGGTGAAGTCAGCCTTTATGGTTAGAGATGGTATGGGGCACAGTCTCCTGAGCTGTGGTTTTGGCCCTGCATCTTGTGTTACAACCATGACAGACATCTGCGCACGCCTACACACACACACACACACACACACACACACACACACACACACACACACGTGCACACACGTGCACAACCGTACAGTCAAGACAGTCCCACATCCCAACATTCCTCCACCATAATTCTTTTTCTTACCCTTCCTCTGTCTCTCTCTTTCTGTCTCAAATATGCTATTAGAGGCACCAGTGGCCATGTAATCACTTTGGGTTTCCCACAGGAACACACACGCGCGCACACACACCTACGCTGGTAATTACAGCTGAAGATTAGCGCGCTCTTCACCGTAATCCAACCGAGCAGCCGATCCCGTCGGTGAACGGTGGGCCGGGCAGTGTTCCTCAGTGCCCCCTCCCCCCCGCCAACCCGGAGCTCGGGTCAATGCCTTAATGTTTCCAAACTTTTATTTTGACGATGTCTTATTGTGCAATTTTCAATTATCCGCACACGCTCACACAAAAAAAACACACACACACACATATGTGCAGGTTTTCCTCGCATCTCCTGCGCCCTAACGTCTCTGCTCCACGCGAGGCCATTGTCATGCCGGCACATTTTCTGCTACACAAACGTGCCGTGGCCACTACACAAACACTCCAAACTCAGGCCCAACAGCTTTAATGCGCGCTCCACTCTTCTCCTCAAAGCCAGCTCCACTCCACAGAAGATAACATCTGTCCACCTCGTTGCATTTAGCACTCTTACCAGCGCTTGTTTGGTTTTCCACTTTCCCGTGTCTGATAAGGCTCGTGACCCGGAACCACGGCGCTCTCTCCCTCTCTCTCTCTCCCTCTCTCTCTCTCCCGCTCTTCATTTTTTCCCGCTGTGGTGCGACAGGTTAGCAGCTGTCCAATGTGTCATTGTGGAAACAATCTGCCGAGCAGCTCGCATTTACACACACAGGCACACACGAGCGCACGCACACGCTGAAGTGTAAGTCTTTAAGTGCACTCACCTTATGTCTTTTAGCATAAATATCCTCTCTGCAGGGCTGATGTAAATGTGCAGCGCTGTTCGGGTTGAGATGTTTCCGTCAGGGATTTGCTGCACGTCTCCATGGAGGAGGAGGCCTTTGCTCATTGGAATGGTGACACTAAAAAGGCGTTCAATTGGAATGCTCCATCTTCAAGTCTCATCTTATTGTATATGATAATGTTGTGTAGTTTTTTTTTTTTTTTTTTGTTGCCGTGCTTGCGAGAGCGCTGATAAAATCAGTCACAGTAAAGCACCTCTCCAGACGCAGCGCTTTTCACACTCGGAGCGGCGCGGGGTGCGCGGGCTGGTGCGCGGGCTGGTGCGCGGGCTGGTGCGCGGGCTGGCGGGCGGGCGGGCGAGGCTCCATGCAGATGATTGAGTTAGTGCGACGCGGCGACGGTCGGAAGATGAAATGCCGCTGCAGCGCCGTGTCTGGCGAGTCGCTACACACACTTATCTGACGGCTGCTAGCTAAAGGCATTTAATTTACAGTGGAGAGGGTGTGTGTGTGGGGGGGGGGGGGGTGAATACACGGGAGATGGATGAGAGAAAAGAGGTGGGGAAAAGACTGGATGCAAAACATGAGATGGAGATAGAGGAATGACAAGTTCTTTTAATTTCGGCGAGCATGAGGATTAGGAGGTCTTAACAATGATGAATTGGTTTAATTTACTGTTAAAGCAGCTCGCTTTCTCTCACATTTGATTGCGCGCGCGCACGTACGAGCACCGGGAGAATCTTCACACGTGGCTGCTGGGAGGGCTGGAGGCCTCCTCGCTCCCTTTCCTCATCTGTCTATCTGCGTGTCTGTCTGTCTGTCTGTCTCTCGTGCTGACCTTTTGTCAGCTCTGCTTGCGAAAGGTCACAGACTCGCACATGAATAATTATGTTCGGACAGTTTCTGGTTCAGGCGAAGGTGATGCGAGAAAGTCTCCGATATTTTTTTTTTTTCCTGTCATGTCTCTAACTAACATGGAAAGAACACGAAGATGGCTTTGTTTACCATTGTTGGCTGTCTGTTAGAAGATTGTTGTATTTTGGAAAGAAAATGCTATGCTGTTTAGCTATTTTACAAATTTCTCTTTTCGGGTATTTTTTTCAGGTTTCCGTTAAAACTGTCGACTCCACCAGCTCATCCTTGTTGATATTAGATTAAGACAACGTCACCAAAGAAAACACTGGTGGCGGTTTTCTCAGGTTGCCACCGGCTCTGTAGACTGAAGAGCAAATACAAGACGGGGGAATTATTGCGAGGAGCCGCGGCCTCGTCATCGGTCTTTCAGGGCGGAAAAACAAGAACCGCCGTCATGTCACGCAAAGACGAAGGGAGGGAAGCTCACGGTTGCATCTGTTTTCCCTCCCTAAGCTTAGAATAACCGTCTCCAGACACTCGGTGTGTTATGATAGCAACCACGGTGACATTCCATTGTGTGTGTGTGTGGCGCGAGGAGGCGTGCACATGCCTCAGTGCACGCCTCCTCCATCATCGTCAGCACGGCTCTTTGTCTGCGAAGGCGCCGTCGAAGGAGAGACTTTGCCGTTGTGACCGGCTGACCCACATATGGTACAGGTTTACTCCTGAAAGCAGGTTCTGTGTGTGTGTGAGTGTGTGTGTGTGTTGGGGGTTGTTACATACATGTACCCACTTGTGTGTATGTTCCATCTGCTTTCAGCGACACACAAAGAGAGGAACTTCTTTAATTAAAGCCAGGAATAAAAGGATGTTTTCTCTTCATTAACAGCACTCAGAGGCGCTGACACTAGAGTCTGAACACACGCACGCACAAACACGCGCACACACACACACGCATACATGCGCGCACACACACACACACACACGCATACATGCGCACACACACGCACACACACTTCCAATACCAAGCCTCCATCTTCCATATATCCATGCTTCTCACAGGAGGGAACAGGTCTCACTCGGTCTCTCATGGCAACTGTTGCCATTGGAGAAGAGTTGATGGATTTGTTTTGTCACTTGGCGCTCTGAGTGCTGTCGAGCCGACAGGCGGTGAGTGATTCCAGCCGGGTATCGCGACGCTCACGCCGTATCGCAAACACGGCGCCTGGCGGAATGTACACGCCGTATCGGCTCTGCCGAGACGCGCTCCGGTCCGACCGTACCCCGGCGTCCGGAGGCGGGTCCCGGTTCCCGTCCTGCTCGACTCCCGTCTCCGCCTTTAGACAAACGGTCTATTCCTCGGTCTCCCTCGCTCCCGTACGCCCCGGCTCCATCGGTCCTTAGCGGCTCTGACAGGCGGCGTTCCCTTTGATGTGGCGGCGTCTTATCCCAGCACCAGCCGCCCTATCAGCCGCTCGCTATCCCGCGTGTCTATCGCAGGTAACCAGGCCTGCCCGCCGCAGATAAAGCACACATTAGGGGAGTTTGTGTGCGGAGGGAGGTTTTATTTTAATGCACAGAGGACAGAATATGGACATCGGGGGGGGAAAAAGGTGAAAAACGGATCTTTTGGCAAGGAGACGAAGCCGTGGCGAGTTCCCACAGAAGCTTTTCTGCGCGCGGAAAAATTAAGAGCGGGGAATGAAATCCCAGCGGAATGTTTGCGAGTTTGAATTTTTTAAATTTCACTCGAGTTACATTAGGCGTGAGTTTGAAGAGGGCTGCCAGTATCTGTGATCAGTCATTCTCCAGATTACCACAGCGATCGAGACTAATCAGATAGGAAAGAGTTTTGCATAAAAAAAAAAATTATTAAATATCTCTCCAAACCTTCAGCGACGTGCCGACTGATTAAAGGAAACCGGTTCACTTATCCAGTTACGCGGAGAAAATTGGGAGGGTACTGAGAGCACGACGCTCCTGCTCGCATCCATATTAGACGGTTCATCGCCCCCCCCTCCCCCCGCCCGCTCTCAAGCGCCCACTCTTTGGTTCTTGCTGCCTCTCCGTGCTCGTTGCCTTTGCTGGGGAGGGGACGTTTAGATTCCGTGATGATCCCCCCGTGAGCACCGGCGAGTCTGAGGGACTGTGTGTGTGTGTTTGTGTGTGTGTATTCGGCCTGTGTTCACTGGTGACCTGAACCGGGGGCTCCAGTCCAGCCTTCTTTAAACCCCCCCCTTTTGTTATTATTCCATCCGTCTTCTGTACGCCGTTCGCTGTGTGTGTACTTGCGCGTGATGTTAGCCATCCGTAAATGAAATGTATCCTTTGTTTACAGGCTCATTATCTAGATAATAACATCCATATTTCCTCTCGTCTCCAGCGTGTTATCACAGCCTCCTCCTTCTTCTCTCACACGCAGCCGCGCATCAATATATCTCACCGTGGCCAACAGGCTTGCAGAGGAAAGATAATGGGAACTGGTTCATTTTGGTAAAATTGCAAATAATATTTGCATCGCCAAACATCTGTTGTACCTTTCACCCCCCCCCCCCCCCCACCCCCCACCTGCTAATGCGTGCATATTCAACGCCGCGTTATTGTCCGTCTTTTAAACCTTCCGCCACGCGTTTGTGCGCTTCCAGCCTCATTGTCTGCCGTCCCCTCCTCGTCACCGAAGGCTGATAGCGGTGTGAGTTGACAAAGCTCTGTAATGGAGAGCTGATACCCCCCCACCCCCCTCCACCCCCCCTTCTCACCGCCGCGCTGTGATTTTCATTTGCTGCCGAGATGACTTTGGCCCTCAGCCATCCCAGCCAACCAATCTCCTATCTCCAATCTGCACCATTACTTTCCATATCTGGGCAAATTGTTCGCCAAAAAAGCTCAGAAAGGCAAATTTGAGGCGGCTCGCTCGGGGTTTGAGAGTTCTCTACAGGTGTGGAGGATGATTAGGTTTTCATTAGAATTAATAGATGGGATCTTACCCGGCTTTATGCGGGAGCACATCTCTTTCATCCACAGCTGCCTTTCGTCACCGCTTCAGTTCTTTAAGTGTTTTCATCACTTATTCTGCGGCGCTCAACGGAACTGCCTCTTTCACAGTTGCAATAACACCATTATCCAGTCAGTAATATGACTTTGCAAGCATCGACTTCTTTAATCCTGCCTCCATTATGCGGTTGACATGGATTTTGTGGGGCGTGCATTTTATTAATGATGTGATTTATCCTGGTTTTCGATGGGAAACACGCGAAGGAAAATGGGAGTTATTTGAGTTCCGTTCTAAGTGCTCTGTGACATGTCTTCGCCTGCAGATCTTGGTGAACAGTTCCAACCGTCCGGCGGTGGTCTACGAGAAGGTGACTGTGAGCGAGGAAGGAAGCCCGTTACTGAGGGACATGCTCTTCAGTCCGGACCAGCAGTACATCTACACGCTGACGGACAAACAGGTGAGCTCCCCGTTGGACACAACGGGACACAAATGTGTCCTGTTTGTTTGGAGTTTTGACTATCTGCGATGGAAGTGTGCACAAACGACCAAAACAGACACACACGTTTGTATTTTCTGTCTTTGTGAGGACCAGTCCCTCATCCTAACCCCAACATTTACGACCAAAGGCTCAGCCACACAATTCTCAATTCCCAAACAATGCGCAGGGAAAAATCTTATTCCGGTCCTCACACTAGCATGTACAAGGGCACAAACACACACACACACACACACACCCTTTGGAGAGGGGCTCATTGGCCAAAATATCCATCACGTTTCAGAAAATGTCCTCACATTGTTAGGAAATATGCGTTGTGCACGTCTGTGTAGCGTCTACGTGAACACACGCGGCTTTCCTGTTGCACTATTTGTGCTACAGCAATCTAGTGGCAACTGTCCAGAGTATACCTCGCCTTCATTAGTCGCTGCTGGTTGGATATTGCTACCCTCCACCCCTGTCCAATCAAACAACACACTCATCCCCAATGGATCCGATGTAATTACACAGCAACACACACACACACACTCACGCAAGCACACACACGCAAACACACACAGGACACAGATAACTCCCGCAAAGATCTGCTAATAACTGAGACATAACACACCCGGACATACAGGGGTGTTATAGGTCACACGTGGCTCGCGTGTGCGTGTGCACGCCATCGTGTGCCTGCGGTCATTACCAGCCCCACCGCTGGTGAGCACCGTGTCTACTTTGATGGTGAGCTGGAGGTGGGGGAGGGACGGGGGGGGGCATGGGGACACGGAGGAGGGCATGTTACATCGCTGTCACTCCCCAGGCCCAGCTGCTCCCCTCGTTATTCTCTCTCATTATGGCGTCGGGGGGGTGGGGGGGTACATGATGTAAAAAACTGCTTGACTGTATTTCATAAATCTAACAATGGCTTTAAGGAGGTGGGGGGGGTTATCTGAGGTGTTTTTAATTAAATAAATTGATGCAGAGTTGGTAATCTGTGATACATTTTATGTATATAATGTAAAGAACCATTAAATATAGACAGAGGTTTGCCACCGGTCTAATTAATTTCCCAAACAGAATCTCCTAAAGGAAGAAAATATATCGTAGTGTTGAATATTCAGGCCCCCGCAGAAATGTAAAACGCATCATTTCATAGGAAACACGAGCATTTTTCAACATCCCAGAGTCCATCAGGGCTCACTCCTCTCATCTAAATCGCAAATCGAAGAGTGTTTTCGGAGGTAACGGCGCCCGCCGAAGCCTGGTTTCCGCGCCGCAGTTGGCCGCTAATGACAGAAATGCGCTCAGACAGAATACAGGACTCGTCTGCATAGTGTTTCCCATTCCCCGCAGCGCTGATTACACCTGCCAGGATAAGGAACGGTGGAGAAATCTGACTGGGTTGTCCAGAGGCAGCAGAGCAGGTCATTACTGCCTGCCTGTTACCCACTGCTGCACCTAATCAGCCGCTGTATCGTTAAACAACGGCGGCGAAAACACAGGGTTCGTTCTTTATCATATCATGTGAAGTTTTCCCGCGGGCACGCCTGGTCTGAAGTGAAATGAGCTGTGCACAGTCGCAGACGGGACAGATGGGAGATGAAATACGCACTTTGTGTTGTGAGTGTGGAACGGCCGAGCACAAGCGGGCGGGTTTCAGGAGACGCACGAGAGAGAGATGAGAAGGATGCATAAATTCTGATGAAGACGCACGGGATATTACAAATAACACCTTATTAGGCCGGTGGTGTCTGTCATTGTGTGTTAGTGTGAGGATTGAGCCGCTTGGTATTACAAGCCAAGGCAGCTAAGGACACGGAGGATGGACACGGACGCACACAGAAACGGGAGTTTGCACTTCTACACACACACACACACACACACACACACACACACACACACGAACATTTGTTTACGCTCAAGGACGTTCTGTCTCCAACCAGCCCCCATGAGGGTCACGCATGTCCACGCGCGCCCACCGCCACCGCCCCGTCTCGTGTTTGATCCCCGTTAATGGTTAGCAGGCTCAGGTTAAGCAGAACACAGAGCAGGCCTCCTGTTTAAAGCCTCTTTCCAGCACTAATGACCAGAGGGGGCAATTCCCTTCTCTTGGCCTCCATCTTACCCTCATCTTTATCCTCTGCCCTCCATCTATCCAGCTATGGCTCCCTCATCTCTACTATTAGAAATCCATGCCTCAGTCACCCCCACACACACACACGCACACACACGTGCACACACACACAGTCACACCCGCTCCCATGTTTCCATCTAAGCCCAAATTGAGTCCTCTGCTCTCAACTACCTACCACTGATCCCATTCCCATGTTTTTAATGATGTCTCACTATCGCCGCTGCACTGCTCCCCCATCCCTTTCTCCCCCCCTCTCTCTCTCTCTCCCCCCCTCTCTCTCTGTCTCTCCTTCTCTCTCTCTCTCTGTCTCTCTCTCTCTCTCTTTCTGTCCCTGTAAGCATTCTCGCTCAGGCAGAACAGGCGGACATGCAAAACTGCAGAATTAAGAATATTCCAGATTAACAGAAGGCATTTATTCACTGACGCTACCAACCGACCTTCATTGTTTCCTTTTCCTCATGAGATAGACGCCATGCAACTGCGTGTGTGTGTGTGTGTGTGATAGTGTGAGTGTGTCTAGTTGGTTGCCTGTGGGGGTCCCTCAGACAAGCCAAGCACATTAAGGTGTCACTGGACATTTTCACTGATGCGTGGCCTACGACAAGCCCTCCCGTGGCCCCCGCCTTCCTCCTCCCCTCCCCTCTCGCTCTCTCTCTCTCACACACACACACACACACACACACACACACACACACACACACACACACACACACACCAAACTCTGAAGCTGTGAGTCAGAGTTAGAGGTGAGGCCTAGTGATTTATGACTCGCTGTGTTCCAGCTGTATTCATCACTGTCATTATTATCAATGAGAGGATATGACAGCGGGAGAGGGCGGCCTGCTGTGTGTGTGCGTGTGTTCGATGAGACTGTAGGTTATTGCAGGAAATTTAAATGTTTATTTGCAGCTGATCTTGTCTGTGTGTGTGTGTGTGTTTCCACCATGTTCCAGCTTGTGTTTCGCCATATTTGCCTTTATTGAACCGTTCACTCATCGCCAACAGGCTGAACTATCTGTGTTTACAGTCGCTTTAAAGATGAAGGAACCGCTTCATCATGCAGTTTTTTATCAAGAATAACACACTTTCACATTATTACTCTTTACAGTCATTTTAAAGCACATAGCCAGTTTTAGAGCCTCTAGTTGAAGTTAACACTACATTCTCACATTTTCCCCACATATATTAAGACGTCACCACCAGCTCTGCTACAAAGCCGATGTAAAAAGATGAAGAGTTGGAGATCTGATGGATCAGGTGCAAATGTGAGAACACCTTTGTTCATCCCAGTGATTGCCGTATTGATTCACATGTGGATGTTGTTCGTAAAAAAACAAAAAAACTTCTCCACCCCTTAAGAATATAATTCCCCCATGTTGGCAAACACTGTCGTCTGTTGGCTCTCGCATAATCATCAAGTAATGTCCTACCCATGGGGTTTCATCAGACATCACCATCATCATCATCATCATCATCATCATCATCATCTCTCTCTCTCTCCCTCTCTGTCTCTCTCTCTCTCTCTCTCTCTCTCTCTCTCTCCGTGTTTCTGTTTACATTCACATATTACTGGTTCGCTGCCAATCTCGTTAGCAGGCACATTAGCACCGACTGACACCAACACACATAATAAGCAGCTGCTTGTATCAATCAAGACTGACATTTTAGCGAACTAGATGCAGCTAATCAGTCAGTTCTAAGTAGCTTGAAGATTAATTCTCTCCAAATCATCTATCCGGGCTGCCGAAGAGCATCTGAATTGAACGAGAGCGCAACACAGTAATGTCATCACGATACGAGAAGTTTTGCTTTTGACAGGCAGTTCAGGGCCTAGAGATTTAAATTATACCTCCTGAAAACTATTATCCGATCAATACAAACAAGAAGATAAAAGTCTGCAAATACCTATTAAATCTTAATCTTTTTTCTGTTATCATCATTTAGCTGCTAGTTTAATGATAGCTCAACAGCTGGCTAATGTCTACCTAATTGCACATAGTTAAATAGTAAAAGTTAATGTTTAAAACTTTTTGATTTGTAAAAAGTTGCTGGAAAACCAACTTCTTAACATCTTCTTTAAGATAATGTCACTTGATATTCATCCTCCCCCCAGTGTTTATTTCCGTCCCCGCTTCCCTTCAGCAGAAGCTGCTGCTGTGTTGAGTTATTTTTATGCCGCTGACACAAACCCAGTGATGCTGATGTTGGCGGGTGTGCACGTGAGGGCCCGGCGCCTTCATCTGCACGAGTCAAAGGTGCTGCTGCGCACCGTCGATCCACCTGATGTCCAGTCCTGCTTTAGTTCTGTACACTTTTCACGTACCCGGTTGCATCTTTTCCACTCATAATGGTTGGCACTCAGGGCCCCCCTCCACACACACACACACACACACACACACACACACACCTGGCAGACTTTGAGCGAGGAGGCGGTCATTGTTATGTAAATGTTAATAGACTTGGTGCAGCGAGGCGAAGACGGGAGTACAGTGAGCAGAAGGGAGCGCCGGTGTAGCCGTGTCGTTTCTGGGCACTCAATTACAAGAGTTCAACCCATTATAGAACCTTTCTGGGCACACGGCTGGCCACATGCACACCGCTACAGATAAACCGTTAACCACTCGTAGCCCGACTCTCACGTCAGCATATAGATTTTGTCATTTTGCCTTTTTTATGTGCCTGTAATGTCAAATTGGTGCTCATGGAAAAGGTAATTCAGGAACCTAAACAGAGAAAAGTACCTTTGAGGCTCATTTTCCTGCTATACCAGATTCTTGATGAACGCCCCTTTCTTGGTCTCAGCTGTCCGACTTATCGTGTTCTTCCTCTCTTGTGGTTTTTCCTTTAAAGAAAACACTTGATTGGCCATCAGGAAAGTGCACTAAGACACTTGTCTTGGGGGTGATGCTATCAGTCCTAATGGAAGTCAAGCTGTCTGTCTCTCATCCCTCTGTTTTACTGTCGTTTTCCCTAAAGATAGAGTGATAGAATGAACTGATAGGGTTAGCAAAGAGAATGAGAGTGATGGGGAAGTTAACCCCCCTCCCTTCCTCTCCCCCCGTTCATCTCAGCATCTATCAGCTGGGGCACAATTGCTCTTCCTGCTGTTTCCCAGCGATTTCGGGGCAAAAAAAAAAAAAAAAGTGCCGTTGATGTTGCTGTCATCAGACGAGGCCAATCAGGAGGGAGCCCGGCTGTTCTGGAGACAGCCTCTCATCCCTAAATGCAGGAAAGCCTTGATGGAACAGTCGCTCAAGCATGACAGAGGGAACAGCTCAGAATCAGTTAAACAGTCTTTTCAGATTTCCTCTCAGGGGGACTCGCTCAAGCATTACTAAGCAGTTTCTTTACAAAACTTCTGTAGAGGGCAGAAGGTTCTGGGGTCCAGGCCCCTGTCCCTGGGTACGATCCAGCACCATGAGTGGCTCCTTCCTCATGGGATGCTGTTGAGAGTAGCTTTCACCTGAATCCCACCTTTATATTTGTTTATAACGCTCCTGTGCATGTTTCCATAGTTCTGGACGATCAATATCAGAAGGGAGTCACTGAGACAGGTTGTTGTTAATGCCGTTTCTTTTTTTTTAATTTAAATGAAAGAAACTAGTTTTCCCCCTTTTTCTGTCTTTCTGTTCATACGTGGCGGTCACGTTGCTGTTCTAATGGAAAAGCCAGCTTTGTGACTCTTCACTCTTCACCAAGTCCATTTTCTAAAGTGACAGAGTCATTTACCAGGCCGGTGGCCTCTCCCATTCTCACTTAATTAGAAGACCCCGGGGCCTGTCTACCTCAGCCGCTCACATTTACCTCTTCCTCTCTCAGAAATCTTTGTTCCTCTTCCTTTGTGCAGTTTTTCAATCTCCTTTTCCCCTCTCTCTTTCTCATTTGCTGTTTTCTGTTTTCCTTCCATCAGTGTTTCCACTGTGTGTGTGTGTGTGTGTGTGTGTGTGTGTGTGTGTGTGTGTGTGTGTGTGTGTGATGTGTGTGTGTGGGTTGGATTGTAGTTTGAGATGAGCTGTTTTTGGAAAAGGTAATGGGAATGTCCAGTTGATGAAGATTGATGAGCTCACGGAAATGTTTGTCTTAGTGTTTCATTTTCTCCGCTCACTTGAAATGAAGTCAGCAAGAAAATATACAGAACCGCTGTAATATTTATGTTTGATTTAGAGAATTTTTAGCTTTGGCCCTCAACCCACCAACCTGAATCAGATGAATGACAAAGAGGTGGTTTTCCTTTTAATGTGTCTCTTGTTTTCACTGAGCGTAGAAGGAGAGATCAAAGGTGTGGACGGCAGTGATGTGGATGAATACTGCAGCTCAGGGCAGGAGAAAGACGATATAAAGATAAATTAAAGAGGCCTCGTTGGGTGGGCGAGCTGGAAGACAAAACGCTTAGGAGATAAAGACAGAGAGGGTGAGAGTTACTTCACAGAGTAGGTTTGGAAGGATGAAAATAAGAGTTAGAGGAGGCGAGTGAGGGCGAAATTCACTCAAACAGGTCTGCAGTAAACGGGTTGAGGGAAACCTCTGCCCTGGAACAGCCTTTCAATATATTAGCACCCCCCACAAATCCTCCTGCTCAGCTCCACACCCTCACCATCTTGTTTGCTCTGCTCCTTATCGCATATCAGTCAACACATCGAGCTCCTGGACAGCCATCGATCGTCTACAATCCAGTCAATGCACACATGCTAAGCTAGTCTTTGATGGAACCCCCCCCCCCCCCCCAATGCCCCACCAGGTATTCCAGCCCTGGAGATACACGCACGCCCTGTGGAGAGGCGCAGTTCTGCACTACAGTGAGCAGAAATCCAGAGAAGCTGCGTGTGGAGGGTTCAGATCTATAGCTGTCGTCATGCACGTGACAGCCGTGCAGTAATGAGAGCGGCGGGTGTGTGTGTGTGTGTGTGTGCGGAGAGGGGGGGTGACTGTGATTACACCTCATATATTTCTATACACCTGACACATGTTTAATGGCTGATATTGATTTTCTTTTATATAACAGAATTAGTTTTAGTCCATTCGTACAGGGTGAGGCAGCGGGCGGGACAGCCTTTCTTCATCTTTCCCATCATCCTCTGCTGCTCGATATCCACCTTATATGTTGTCGTCTCTCCTCTGAATTCATTCTCCCGCTCCACGAGTTCAGACAGAAGTTTGAGATCCATATTTCTTTGATATTCTTGCTGTAAAATCTAAGATTCACTGTATTTTTTTTTCCCCCAGAACCGAGCTTCAGAAAAGCACCCCCGCTCTCCTTTGAGCTGACTTTAAAACTAAATCAAATCTGTCTGTTTCAGAGTTAAAGCCACTCGAGGTTAAGCACACAAGCTTTAACTGCAGCAGGGTTGGAAGGGTGGGCATTATTAATTTATGAAGCAAAAAAAAAAAAAAAAAAAACTGAAAATGATGATTCTTTTTACTCTGCTCTCCAACAGAGCAGCCCAGAGATGGGCCGGTGTTCCAGCAGACCTCTCCTCTGCCGGTCGCCTCCTTTGTGTTGGAATGTGAGGAAAAAAAAAAAAAAAAAAAAAGGCGGCGCGGCTGATCCTTTTATGTCTGTATGAAAAGCGCTGCTAAAAGCTTTATTGGACCTTTGGGTTTCGGAGGGGTGACATCTCCGAGCCCGTTAGCCGGATGTTTAAAGGCAGGTGATGGCGTGGTGTGTAAACAGGTTGGGGGGGGTGTAAAGTTTATTGTGGCTGGGAGATGCCGCGGCATCGCGATCCGGTCCCAGCGGATGCCGGCGGGCGAGGGGGGGGGGGGCGGGGTGGGGGAATTGAGTTATAGGAGTAGATGCTGTTGTAAATAAGGAGATGGCAGGAGAGGGGAGATGCTGGCTTTGTTTTATAAGGTCATTTAAAGGAGTAATGTGGCACTCTGTCGGGAATTGACTTTCATTAAAAGAGCCAACGAGGGAGACGGAAGGAGGGAGACGGCGGAGGCTGCTCCTGTGTCTGCGCCGAATTCCCAACACGCAGGCGGGCAGACATTTTTTGGATCTACATGCGGTTATACAAACACATTCCTGGCTCCAGTAAAGCATTTTATATCCCCGCTGGGAAAACCAGCCATCAAAGCCCCCCTCGCCCCCCCCGCCCCCCAGTGCCACTCCAGCTGAAGTGTGTTGCCGCTGCTAACACGGCAACAGCTGCGAACACTGGGTCATGTTTCAGTCCCTCAAGGAGAACTCAAGATCGTAACAATTACAACAAATTCGGAGGCCGCTCGTGAGCGCCGCTCGACCTTTGACCGGCTGAGGCCGCCGCGGCGTCAGGTCTGGACCCCCCCCCATGTTCGTTGAAGACGTCTCCAAAGGTGTCCGATCACCCATCCTCAACTGTAGCTGCTCCTGGCTCATCCATCTCACTATTATCTGCTCATTCTTTCACGCTTGCCCGCCCCCCCCGATCCTGTCATGCTTTTATTATCTAAGACATGCCAGACCCCCTCGTCCATCCTTCTCTCAGCTCTCCTCTCAGGTATAAACCCGTGCTCGTGGTGACAGTGACACATTGCCGTGTCCAACCCGCGTCCCGCCCAGGGTTTCCTGCTCTGCCCCCCCCCGTCTGATCATCCATCCAGAGACCTCTCCCAGCTGATGACCATCTCCCTCCTCTTTGCTCCTCCCGGTTGCTCCTTTGCATCATTTCATCGGTTTCTCCATCTGGGCAGCGTGCCAGCAGGACCGGTTCTGTGTTTGAGTCTGTAATGATGCCAGACTGGAGAAGAAAGACCTTGTGTCTCTCTGTTGAGGTTCTTTAAAGAGATATTTATGAAAGATTGTGATTCGCAGAGACAAATCTAAGGAACTAAAAAAAAAAAAAAGCAGTAGAAAAAAGGAGGTACATGGAGACCTTAAATAAGCTCTGCAGAAGATCGCCTGCTTCCTTTACTTCTGCCTCCCTCCAATTCCAGCTTCATCAAGAACTCGTATCCCACCGGGCCAGACTCCACTTTGGTCGTCACGCACTATCCTGCGTCAACATCACCGAGAGTTTCAGAAATATGTTACTTCATTATCAGCCTTCACACTCTCTGCCTGCTGATTTCGTCTCCATCGGCAGTTTAGGGTGTATTCACACACACGCGCGCGCGAGCCCACGATACGGGGTTACCGTTGGTATGAAACCACGCGCGCGTGAGATGTTCTGCAGACACTCTGCGCCCGTGCGTGCGGTCCGTCTGTCGGGCTTAAAGATGCTCACACTCGGAGCCCATCGAGGCCTTGTTGTGAAGCACCTGTCATCACCTGTTTCGCTAGCGCAGCCCTGCTCCAACACCTCATTTAGGCTCTCCTGCAACATCTGCAGCCTGTCACCAAACCCCTGCATTTCAGTACGGCTGCTGCACACACACACACACACACAGACACACACACACACACACACACACACACACACACACACACACAGTTGTCTCTCTGCGCATGCCCAGTCCGCCTGTGTCCACACGTGCGCTGAGACAGACGGGACGCACGCTGCTGGTCAGTCCTTCTGCTCCTCGGCTCCTCGGCACCCTGAGGTTTTTTGAGGTTACCTGTCAATCCCGGCACTGTTTGGGTGCCACCTGTCAGGTGCCCCAGCACGCACCCGCCGGCCTTCTGCCGCACACATTTGACAGCCACTGTTGTCGCTCAGCGGAACACAAGAGCTCAAACGCGCAAACACTCCTCCACATTTAACGGCATGCTAAATATTTCTCCATTGTGCCCCCCCCCCCTTCTGTCTTTGTCTCTCTGTAGGTGGGGAGAGTTCCAGTGGAGAGCTGCGAGCAGTACACCACCTGTGGGGAGTGTTTGGGCTCCAGAGACCCTCACTGTGGATGGTGTGTCCTTCACAATGTGTAAGTTCCAAATGCTCCACGCATGAATTCTGTGCTCCAAACTTTTGCCGAGGTTTTTTTTTATATAATTCTCAAACCCAGAATATAATTATTATTATAGGTGTTGTTATCGTTGTTATTCAATTAAAGCCAAGCAAGAAACAATTTTAAGCCTTTGAAATAAGGTAAACTCCTTCCAGCGCTAATTTCTTATCAAAGAAATAAATGGATAAAGTATTATCCATTTAGAGCAAACACTTTGGGAACTTCACACTTGCCCTGTTGGAATAAGAAGACAATAAACCTGTTATTAAAGCAATTAAACATCAGAACAGCTCATATTTGACTTCCCACCCATTAAAAACCAAAAATACCTTTTTTGAGTTTTTTATGTGTTTGATTAAGGTGGCACCTGAATCATTTTATTTTCTTCCTTTCAATGGAATTCCAGGGAGGCTTTTGCTGGTGTTATGATGGATGTTTTGTGTCTAATTGCTGTTATTAGATGCTCAAAGTAAAGCAAATGGGAAACAAGGTTTTCAATGTTTGATACTGACATTTATAATTTGAACTCATTTACGGTACAGTGTCCTGGCTGAGGTATTATTGTGGGTTTTTTAGCCGATGTTTTGGTTGATCTGTTAAATTTGTTACTGTAACAGATTGTTGGCTGAGTGAGAGAAGAGCGGCGCTATTAAAAGGTGACAGGATGTTAAACTTGTTTGGAACTCCTCGAGCGTTTGATCCGGTGCCATCCCTCTGTGTGGTAATTAAATTTACAAAAATGACACACCACCCTCTTGGCTTTCCTCAGGCACCCGCGTGCAGACGCACCTTTCAAAGTCACCCTGTGGTGAAGGGACTCGCTTTACCAGCGATGCTCTTTTACCACCTGAAAATGTTTAGAGTGCGGCCCTCTGGTGCATTGAGCCAATGGTGGCTTCAGTTAAGTGCATGTGCATACACAGACACACTTCTTTACTAATGATTAACTCCATCCACTCTGGAGCGGCCGCAGTAATGTGCGTAATTGAAATCCCGCACATTACTGCGCGTCAGCACGGTCAGCGTTGGCGACTCTCGGTGGAGCCGTTGACCGCGGCTGGGCGCCATCGAAGGCTAGCCACGGTTAGCTCGTTTTTGCCTCGCTGCTGTTGTTAAAGCCTCGCAGAGGGCTGCATCAGCATTCCGCTCCCTCCAGTGGGACCAGTTGTAGCGAGTTCCAAAGGTGAACTGATGCATTATGAATAGCCAACAGTGAACGTGTTAGAATGCAAAGCTGCACGCGTGTTTCTTGAAACGATCAGTTGACTCGGAATAATTGGGGGAAATGGCTGATATAAGGCCGCAGGAATTGTATCATTTTTATGACTCCTCTATCTTTTATGATCACTGGTATACCAGAAATTTGATTGTTTTAAACAGACAGGCCTGTAAATGGAAACGGTGAGGGTAAATGGGTGCTCATATGGCAGGGTGGGTCTGGGACAAATGTCAGGGCCTGTAAGGTAATGATATAAAGACCTACCGTAATATGAGGGGGAGCCATTAGCCTGTTTGTCTTCTGTTATTGCTCCCATTGCTGTGTGACACTGATGGTTGTGCATGTTTGTCATCTTAATATAATTGTCGTATTAGCTGAACAGTGCTTTACTCTTTCTCCCCTCCACCACCGCTCTCTCGCCGCGCTCTCCGCCTTTCCTCGGGTGACCGCCGTGCAGTTGTTCACGCAAGGACCGCTGCGAGCGAGCGGGAGAACCCCAGAGGTTTGCCTCCGACCAGCGGCAGTGTGTGGAGCTCACCGTCCAGCCCAGGAACATCTCCGTCACCATGTCTGAAGTCCAGGTTTGTGTTTTCGCAGCTGCAGTTGTGTAATTAAACCATTCTATGCCGTAAGACTCAACTTTATATCCGCACATAAACTTTGAAAATCTCCATCGCGCACCTGGAGGTCGTTAAAGTCCAGCCTTAATCTAATCCTGGATAATGTCCGCGGTGACCTTTAGTCCTGAGAAGCCTGAATCGAGAAAAAAATGAATTGGACATTAAGGACCCACAGCTTGGTCCCGTACCTTTAAATAAACGCCGAGCTCCTGTCGTTCGTCGAGTGTGTGTGTGGAGAAAACCAGCGTGAGCTCTCATTCTGTCAGCAGCTCGTCAGCGTAAGCACACGAGATTGACTGATTACATTTTGCTTCACTGCACATTAACACACACACATTAACCTTGCTGTAATAGCTACACTGATTGACACACACATGCCGGACACCCCCTCCTTCCCGCACACACACACACACTCCTTTTTCCTCCCTGCTGCTGTCGCACACCTACAGACAAGTGCCCCCCCCCCCCCCCTCTCCCAACACCCATTAACCCTAATGTCATATCTTATAACAATCCATGTACACCATGTCCTTCCATTGATCTTGTACTGATTGTCCTACTTTTTTTGCCCCCCCCCTAGCTGGTCCTCCAGGCTCGTAATGTTCCTGATCTCTCAGCGGGGGTCAACTGCTCCTTCGAGGACTATGTGGAGACAGAGGGGCGTATCCAGGGCGGACACATCTTTTGCATGTCTCCCTCCGCCCGTGACGTCATCCCGATCACGAGGAACAAAGGTCAGGGTGGAGTCAGGGCGGATGTGTTTGAAGAAGCGTCTTATTTCCTGCTATAAAACACATTTTCTCTTCATTTTCATATTATCTTCAGCACTGTGTTTGTGTTCGCCACTGGCTTCCTTGGGGGGGTGTTTTACATCAGAATAGTAGACGTGTAAAGCCACGCACGAACCAGAACAGAATGTTAATCTTAGGAGATGATTTGCTTTGCCCGTCTATATTCAGCATACCTTGTCACAGCCAATGAAGATGGCCCATTCCCATTCAAAGTCCCCAACAGGAGTCTACATTCATTTGCTTAAAATAGAACTGTTTTTGAATCCCAATTATCATGCATTATGCACCAGTGTCAGTTTCATTTTCGCTGTTTCTCTCCACGTAACTGCCTCTGGTTACGCTCCTAACTTCTCTTCAAAGCAGCAACTTTGCTATTTTTAAAAACACCCGCAGCCTCTTTTTTTTTCTCCATTATTTGTCTATTTACACAGATTATGCACCTGTTTCATGTGCGCTTCTGTCAAGCTGCAAACTTTGATTCTGACAGTCAAAGCAGAGGAGACATGTCAGATATTGTGCTTCAAGTTTGCTCAAAGTGATACGCGAGTAGTTCTTAGCTGGGCCCATTATGCCCCATTATGAGAGCTCATCAGCTCTGGCATCCAAACACTGATTGGTGCTGCTATTTTTACTGCCACCCCACTGTGGGTGTGACATGAGGGACGTGTTGCTAAGATACAGTGTTTCTTAGTATGTGCATGTCTTAACTGATGTCACACCCAGAGAAACCTGATGAATTTCGGTGCCCTGCAGTCATGCAAAGTATTTATTTTTGTATTTTCCGTGGATGAATTTGCGTCTGCGCTCTGCAGGTGACAAGCGGGTGGTGAAGCTCTACCTGAAATCCAAGGAGACGGGGAAAAAGTTTGCCAGCGTCGACTTTGTCTTCTACAACTGCAGCGTCCACCAGTCGTGAGTTTCAGCCGCTTTGCCTGCGCGCACCGTTTAGAAGTCATGTCATGCTTCCGAGTTTCGCTTTAGCTTCACAATATCGGGCCGAACCACAACAATATTTGGTAGTGAGCTGACCGGTTTATAAAGGTGCATCTCTTAATCCATCCAAAAACACCATTTTCAACTGGCTTCTTCTATTAAGGGTACTCTATTTATCTTTTTACACGCTGTTTGACCTCCAGGTCAGAATTTGCTGCAGAGCTGCAGCGCTTTCACAGCACATCCTGTCCAGCCCCAGTCCCACTGGTCTGTAAACAAGCCGGTGGAGATCTGTCGCTAGGTCACGTACTGTAAATACACTGAGTGATTTTACAGAAACACAAATCGTTGATGAATCCAGCGCAGTCGTTACAGTTTCCACTCCTCTGGAGTTGTAACTACCATTTATTATTGATCAAGACAAATTTTGGATCATTCATCCTGGTTTCCCGAGGAAGAGGGGATGTGAATATAACGACAAGCACTGGAGCTCAACTGGGTCATTTAACTGGGCTACTGTCCCAGTATGCAAGCCTGCGTTCTCTTGTGGATTCAGACATGTTTGTGTCCTTTTTCTGCGTTAAGGTTGATCATAAAAAGCCGCTTTGCTTTAAGTGTCACATCATTTCTATCTGTGTGACTAATAAAAGAGGATTTCCTCTTAAAAGAACACTTTAAAAGAATAGCGGGATCTCACAAGGTGGGGAAGGGCTCAGGAAGCTGGGATTGGCCTTTTAATTCCACCTACATCCACTGTAATTCTGTGGGAATGAGCGCATCCAGCGAGGGATCGAGGGGTTAACTGAGTCAGAGGCGATTTGCTGAGGCAATGACGAGATCTTTAATGTTGTTATGAGAATATGGTCGAGGAAATTAGAGCATGGCAGCCCGCCATACTTTAGGTAATTAATGGGAAACACTACACAAATAACCCTCCTCCCAGTGACCTCCCCGAGAAGCTCACGTTACCAGTGGAGGGCACAGAAATCGAACACGCCTGATACGTATGAGAGTGTAGGAACACCAGAACATTCGCTCACGATATTTGAATCCAGTCAAGTGCTGGGATGCTTCTAAATAACACAGTGTGACCTCATCTGTGTTGCTTTCTCACTTGATTAATGACTTTTTTCAGCATTGCTACTGTTTTTTGTTGTTTTTTTTAACACAAAAAAAGACGCAACCAAATGCGTCAGTCGTGAGCGATAAGTGAGGAATCGTCTGGGGCCTTTTGCATCTCCTTCACACCCTGGTGGCCGTCGGTGCTCTCAGTTCACCGCCTCTGCTAATCCACCTTCTGTTCAATCACGGAAACACGCCCCTGAATCAGCCGTACAGCTATTCTAACGCTCCTCCGCCGTAAAAGAATCCCTGGGCTCGTCCGCTCCCTACCACACGATACCCTCCCTCCCGTCCGTCCGGGGGC
Organism: Lagocephalus sceleratus; assembly: GCA_911728415.1. Classification (NCBI taxonomy): domain Eukaryota; kingdom Metazoa; phylum Chordata; class Actinopteri; order Tetraodontiformes; family Tetraodontidae; genus Lagocephalus; species Lagocephalus sceleratus. Next base: position 9,670,888 of record CAJVRN010000011.1, on the reverse strand, counting down.
TGATCCAGGGACGGCTAAAACGTCTGCCGGGGTATTAGCCGTGGGGCAGCAGATGGCTCGGCGGCCCCCAGAGGTAGCAGAGGGCTCCATCCAGACTTCCCCCTGGACGTCAGATGAGACTCCCGTGGGGGTCGACCACAAACATGCAGGCGCGCACACACAAGTGGACACGCTCGGCCACACCTCTCGTCGAAACCTCCACCGAGTCCGACACCTAATCCGTCACCGTGACCTTTAACCCCCAGCCCCTCTCTCAGAAAAAAAATCCCATGACACGATGGCGGTGATTAGCTCAGCTGGTTAAGGGCGTGGCGGGTTACCCCGTCAACTCGCAGTTAATTCACCTCCCATAGGGACCCTGGAGCGTTGCTCCAGCACCTCACACTGATGAGGACATGTCTGCTCCTCCATCTTGGGTCACATGACCCAGGAGAACCCGACTCCCATGTCTATGAAAATGCAAAATAATTGTGTGAGAGAAGGATGCACGCAGCAGACGCCCATTCGAACAGTCCCCTTGATTCAATCAGCTCCCTGGTTTGATGCAGGCTCTGACTGATGTCATGCTCATGTTTAATGGAGTTACGTTGGTGTGTTGCATCTTCAGCAGTGACTCTGAAGGCAACTAGACTAGAGATAAGAATCTCATTTTCAGCTGGTGGTCCGGCCCACATACCCGCCGTGTTCCTCTGCTCCCGGACATCAACGCGTATCTTCTGATGAGATCAGACTGGTAATGCCAGTGATGTAATGGCTTCACTTGCATGCGACTGCATTTAGGGCTCTTCTGTCTAGAACGTGGCGTTGCTAGTGAGGGGCTCACATTTAAAGGGCTGAATCTCATCCATTAACTTGTCGAAGGTCAGAACCAGGCCTGGTGGTGAAGTCGCTCCGTCACGTCCCCCATCAGTTACACTGGCACCCAGCCTCAACCTAAAAAAAGGAGCATCACGCTCCCCTTCCCACTTATTTACTCTACTGATTACGTCGTGATTCTTGCCTTCTCAAAAATGCCATAAATTTGCATAGTGTTATTAATTAAATTAGAATTCCCACTGTTTCAGTTTAAGCGAGATTGAAATAGAAAATCACCCACGGCCATGATTGCTCCTTAATTAAATATTTCCTTTTTTGGCCCCCCCCTCCCCCAACATCCGCCCATTGATTAAAGATGGTGAGAATATTCTGACAGCGGTTTTGGGTTTAATGGTCTCGGAAGCACCTTTGTTGCCGTTGCTAATGTGTCTCGGATGGTAACTGGATCATTATCAGTGCCATTGAAAATGCACTCAAGATAATTGGTAGACAAAGTTTATTGAATGTAATTTTAAGACAATTTATATGTGGAGGAACATAAAAAGTGGCGTATTTAAGTCAAACCTGAAGGAGTTTTTGTGTTCGGCGATTCAGAAAAGGCTTCATTGCCCATTGCTTCTGTATGGTTGACCCATTTCACGATTTCTCTGAATAGCAAACATACATTTAATAAAATAAAGCTGGGATGCACGCTTACCAGTCCACCCCTCGCCCCCCCCCCCTCGTGTGTGAAATGCACTCAGTAATAATAGGATAGGCTGTCCTAGAGGACCATTAAATTATTCACCTCCTCTCCTTTGAAATGAATAGTAGCAAATATTTAAATCATTTTGCAGGAGTGTCAGACGCACCTCACCAGGAGAGCGGATTGTATTTACTCTCCAGCCTGACCGTGGGGAGGAAATCACAGCCCATTGTGTCAGCCGCCCGGAAAACACACTATCGCTCCGAAGCTGGGCCGCCTCGATTAGCATCTGAATATGAATGGATTAAATTAGCATCGTGAGTGTAGCCGTACAGGGAGCGTGTCTGCCACCGCTCAGAGCCGAGGGCAGTGACAGTGAGTGGCAGGAAGGAGGCGAAGCTTTGGGGGGGGGGTCTGGGCAGGGGGCACCACTGGACAACAGAGTGAGACTTATCGAACGGCTGCAAATGGCCCTGGGTGGGCCTCCCTTAGAAGGGCCGGTGCCCGGGCAAAAGGGGAGGCCACGCATGACGGGGGGGCCCGGCAGTGCCACCGAGGAACCAAAGGCGGAGCGGTGGGGGGTCGTCAGACACGGCCCACCGGTAGCTGCTAGCCGCAAGAAGTCTTTGATTAGAAAGAAATCATTAAAGGTACAGAACGACGGCAGAAGGGGCCTGCTGATATTTTCTTGTTATTTAAAAGTCGCAGATGCGCGGACACATCTTCACGCGCGAGGGTCGGAGTGCCCCCAGGTTACCTGCTGTGTTAAGCTGCCTGTCATACTGTATATTGATGAGCGCTGGACCAGCGAGGGGCCCCCGCTCCGAGAAAAAAAAAAAAAAAAAAAAAAAAAATTGCCTTTCACATTGAAAATAGTGATTGTTTTCGAAGCCACCGGCTGAACAATGGGCCCCGCCGACCGGCCACATGCCCGTTTGTCTGCATCAGTAATTTCATCTGCTCTTTTGTCCTGTATCGACACCTCCTTTACCGACTCACTCACCCGGAGTTTAGCTTTTTTGTCTCGGCGCTGTATGCTAGGCCAGGCCGGCGTAGCCTAATCGCTTTCCCTCCATTTGTCGGCAACATTGACAAATCTCCTATTTGCTCTCGTGAGGTATTAAGAGGCCTGTTATTTCCTTAGCTGTGCATCCCTCATTCTAAATGGACAGCTTCTCTCAGCACAATGCTAAATTGGTCAATTAAAGCGGCAGTGGGATTGAATTAAGCTGCAGCCTCTGATCTCGCTCAAAAGGACGGGTCTGGTTTAGAAACCATCGCTTAAAGTGCGCGGGGAACAAATGAGCGTCCCTAATTGATCCCAATAAATCCACGCCAGTGTTTGATGGAATCATACATGAGCCCCACAGCAAAGCTCTGGAGCTAAACCGCAAATTTTTCATGCGGATGAGGAAGGGAAGGCACCATTCTACACCGGGTCAAACCTCACAGATCCTCGTTGGGGGGAAGGGGGGGGTCGTAGCGGGTCGTACAGCAGATGTCTTTGAATGCAAATCAGCCTGTACGTCAAGCACCCTCGCAGCCCCTTCCGCCGTTGTGGAAACGCACACTGGCTCACCTCGACGGCATTACTGCTGCGCTTGTTATATTTCCAATAAAACATCTGCTCACTCCAAAGTTGTTCAGGGGAAACTATGAAACTCAAGCACAGTAAAAACCTGCAATAAAATCAAAGTGTTTTATTTGAACGCTCAGAACGGTTGCGTCAGTTAATCTATCAAAGATCGAGAGGGGACCAGTAAGATGCATGTAACACACAAATACACACAGTGTTATTAGCTCCCCTGCTCCTGCTCCCAGGAGGCTCCTGGAGGCTTCACCACATCCTCTCCCTCCCTCGATACCTGGCGTCTCCACCTCTTTCATGGAAATCCACCTACTTTTGATCTCCCCCTCTCCGCTCTTTCTTCCTCCCATCCGTCTCTCTCAGTGCCTCCATCTGCAGCCAAAGCCGGTGAATTTAAAACGGCGAAGCGCTCTTAACCCCGCAGATGAAAAAGAGCTTTAGACAAAGAACGGGTGGAGAGAAAGAGAGAGAGAGAGCTTTTTAAAATCAGACGGCAGCGAATGAAAGGATGGTCGGAGTGGTGGGGAAAGAGGGGGCACGGGGCTGAATGGATGGAGCGGATGATAAAGCAGACGCGTGAGGGGGGGGGGCGCGGCGATGCGTGTGGAGGGTTCGGCTATTGTGGAGGCGCTCGGCGAACGTGTCGAACACGCGGCCGACGGAAGCGTTCAGACGGTGATGAATGAGCGAAGCGGGAGGGGGCGGGGATGACGGGGGACGGTAGGGAGCGCGAACCGGGGTCTCCGGGTCACGGTCTAAGCGACTCTCCTCTGTTGCAGATGCCTCTCCTGCGTGAACGGCTCCTTCCCCTGCCACTGGTGCAAATACCGCCACGTGTGCACCCAGAACGCCAACGACTGCTCTTTCCAAGAGGGACGCGTCAACATCTCTGAGGTAGGAACGGCGCTGCAGCGGCGGGCTCCTGGCGTTGGGCCCCCCCCCCGCCCTCCGTCACCTCCGCGTGGGGGAGCGGCAGCGCTACTGTCGAGCAATCACTTGGCTAGTGATGTACGAAGCGGACGCTGTTGGACGTGGCCACGCGCCGCTTTTCAGTGTTTTTCCCCGCGCACCTCCGAAGCTACAAATTGCGTTTGGATGCGTCTTTTCTCGGCGCGGATGTAAATCCTCGGCGGTTCCACGTCGCCGGCCGTCATGCCTTTGCCTCGTCGGAAGCACAAACACAAACGCTATTCCGCTCCATCTCGTATTTATGGTTTGATTTTCTCTGTTATCTCCGTGCTGATAGAAGTCCTCCCTTGTCAGCGAACCTGAGTCGGGGGGCTTTATTGTTTGGTCGACCTTTATCCAATTACTTCCCTCTTTATCTGTTCCTTCGGCCAGCGCCGTGCGGAATGCTGAGCGCTAGCATGCTAGAGCGCGGGCTCTGTCCGAACTAGGCCCGGGCTTCACGCCTCACGGAGCTAATGTCAGCGGATTAGTGCGCCCATCTGCAAGACATGGGGAGCGCGCTGGCTAGCACACTCTGAGCTGAGAGAGGCCAGAGGGGCAACGGATGGGTAAACAGGAAAACCCCGCTGCGGGGGGAAAAAAAAAAAAAAACGGTAAAGGCATGATGTGAGTTGAACACGGAAGAAGAGGCAGAACCAACAGCGGGAGAAGAATAAGACAGCGAGCGTAGCATGTCTTACCGAAAGATCAACACCACCCCCGGAGTGTGTTCGGAGGACAAAGTTTGCTTCAAAGGAGCCAGAAACCAGAAGGAAGCGGACGTCTGATGGTGACATGTGACCGCAGAGACCTGTCCTGTCACCTCATCCGCCAAAGAACCCACCGATCACACACTCCACCAGCGAATCCATCATCGCACACCCACTTTGTCACTTCCGTGCACAAAAGTGTAAACATTCTGACAGCGACACGCACGCACGCGCGCACACACGCACACACACACACGCACGCACACACACACACACTCGCACAGTCATTCATCATTCTTCTCCGAGCTGCCATATCCATTAGTTCTGCTCTCGCTGCCCCAACATGGACTGCTCCTCCTGCAGGCTAGACCCCCCCCTCCCCTCCCCCCCTCCCCTCCAGGACCTACCTCTGTCTCTGTTCCACCCCGCACCATTTTACCACCCATCGTTTTCTCTTCCATCCTCGTTTTTTTCTTTTTTTTCCCACCTCTGCACGCGTTCTATATAGTTGAAGTAGGGCCTCGGCGAGAGCAGGAGCACCTCTTTATCTGCCAGCAAAGTGGAAATGAGTCGTCGTGCCACCAGGGACGTGCACACATATGCTCGCACCCTTAATTTAGATCTCAAACGACCCTTTCGGCCATGCTGCAGCGCAACCCTGAATACCAATTGCGGTGTTTAACGCGGGAGGGAAATCTGCTCCCCCGATGAGACATTTGTTGCCTTATCCTGCAGAAGAGGAGCAGACGGGATTAAATGAGACTCATCTTCACTTTGCTGTGATCAAAGGTGGGAGATTGAGGGGTTCCAGGCCGGGTCAGAAGTTTGCAACTCCTCCTGTGTTCTCTGACTAATCGGGCCAGTTTTTTCTTTTCCTCCTCACACTCACCCCGTCCTCTTCATTTCCTGCCACTAAACACTGGATATTTTCAATTTAAAACGTGTGTTTAAAAACATCAACAATGTCTCCGTTTCCTCTTCGTGTGGCTGTCGCGGATGACAGTATCCGAGTCCTGCGTTGTCATGGCAACGGGGCGGGTTGACACGTTGACGCGGATTCCATCGCACGGAAGGAATATAAATGGAAGTGAGACGAGAGTGACTGAGGAGAAAACAAATGCGGCGAGTGGCATTTCCGAACCGAATGTGCGTGAATCAGCGGAGCGGCAAACAAATCCTTAAATTAAGGAGCAACAGGGTGGAAAATCGCACCAGTGGCGTTTCTTTATCATTAAAAACACAAAGGAAAAAAATTCTCTCTAATCTCGGTCCGTCCCGCCGTCCCGGCGAGGGGCGGCTTGATTGTTCTCAGCTATGTTAAGACGTGTTTACGGCGAAATGAGGCTCCATCTCGAAGCGGTAATCAAGGTGGTGGTTACGCTGATGGAGATTTGTTCACCAGCACCGCCTCTCGCCTCTCCTTTCTCAGCTTTTTTTAGAGTAAATACAAGAAAGATCCCTGGACTACGGTTTGTTTCCCTCCCTTCATTCCTACTTTTCTTTTTGTGCCTTTAGCAGCTCATCGGGAACATTTTGAGGTAATTAGATGAAAACTGCCATGTACAGTTTTACTCCATCTTTGTGCTGAAGCAACTTGCGAATGTAACAATTTTACAATGAAACAGAATGATCAATGTTCTAATCTCTTGGCAAGTATGCCCAGGAAGCTGCGTCCCAAAGGTGCTTCTTCTGCGATTATGCACGTTTACTGCATCATATTTTCCCTCTTAAGCTCTACTATCTGTTTCTGTTTGAACGTTCTTCTCCAAATTCGGAGGGAGAACAGGAACACGGGGACACCGCTCGTTACGACACACTTCACGGCTGAAGGGGCTGTTTGTGACGGAGGGGCGAAGGCCCTGGAGCGGAGCATTCTGGCCCACTGTGTTTACCCAGACACTGAGCAGAACACACACACACACACACACACACCAGAGAGAGACGTCCGACAGGCTGCAGGCCGAGTCTGCTGCGGGGGCCTCGCTGTGGGCACTTGGATATACGTTTGTTTGTCTTCACTGCTTTAGCGCGCATGTGAGAGGGAGACAGAGGGAGGCGGGGTGGCGCCGTCTGTCCTGGCTCAGTGGGTCTCGCACCCCTGACCCATCTGCACCACTGGGCTCACGCCCTGTTTGGGTCGGCACGGAACGATCGGCTCTGACTCTGATCGCGCGGTTTGACTTGAACGGTGACGACGAGCACGCAGCCGTCCCTCCCATGTGTTCAACTGGTGAACTGGTTGGACTGGTTTGGAATGGTCGCTGTTTTAAGGGATTCAAAGGACGTTGGGCAGAGGGGATCAGACGCTGATTTAGGATGAAGCTGTGCCTGCGCGGTTCTTTAAAACATCGGGTTTCTCCGGGCTGTGTTTGACTGGAGACAGACTAGAGAGAGCCAGAGGTGCTGAGCTTAAGACCAAACGTAAACACAGAGCAGGGGACAGAAAAGGGGAAAACGGGAGAGGGGGCAGGGAGACGCACCCGGGCGTACGTCGCCTTGTTTTCCCGCTGCCCTCCGCGGCTGAGGGGGACGGAGGGGGGGGGGCGACGCCGACCTCTTGTCCAAACGGCGTTTTAGCTGACGAAGCGCGCCACCTGTGGCTGCCTCCGTCAACCGTCTAAGCAGCCGAGTCAGACCCGCGGCTGTGCTCAGCTTCTCCAGTAACGTGTAAGCGCTTGCTCGACCGCCAGTGTCGGTTTGATCCCCCAGTTTGGGAAATAACCGTGGAATTATCTCAGCTGCTTTGGCAAAGTTCTCCACATTCCTCTGACGTGTTACTGGAAACACTGCGGTGAATTAAGGAAGTGTGAGTGTTTAGTGTGTGCGTGTGCTACATGCTCACACCAAGTCTGGAATAAAAAATAAAAAAATAAATAAATTAAAGCGCTGGCCCGCCGTTACCAGTTAACAGAGTGCAATCCCAGTTAGCTCTGTGTGATCCTGTCCAGCATCACCTGGAGGGGCTCGCGGACGCAGCCACGGCCGCCGTGGCGCGACGAGCCGCAAGAGCTTAATGAAGGAATTCACATAGACACCCGCGCTCCACCCGTGCTCGCGCCACGTGCGCGGCCAAGTGCGTGTGTGCGAGCACGCCGCTCAAAGTTCCCAGAGGTTTAATTATTCAGACTGTATTAAATCTTCATCTCTGTAGCCCTCGCAGCCAGCCCACCTAATGGTGAACGCAAATGAATATTACATTTTCACCATGAAGTCGTGCGCGCGTGTGTGTGCGTGCGTGTGTGTGTGTGTGTGTGTGTGTTTGTGTGTGTTAATGAGAGGGGAGAGATAAATGCAGAGTCACTGAGAAGCAGAGAGAGATGCACGGACAGATGAGTAACCCTGCCGAGTAAGCTGATGGTAAAAGAAGCTGAAAGTGCAGGAAGAGCTGGGGGGGGCGGTTGAGAGGGGGGGGTCCAGCCAACTGTCTTTGTCATGCTGCCCCCCCCTCCCCCCACTGCCTTCATGCTGCTTCAGGAAAGTTATTTTTGGTTGCATTATGTGGCATAATTTCGCCGCCACAGCCATGCGCCCGCTGGACCAGCTGCGGTCGGAGGAGTGGAGGCTCGTCTGGTGGTCCGCTCACCGCCGTGTCAGCGGAGCGCGTGTGATGTCCGCCGGGGCGCTTTCATGGAGCCTCGCCCGCTATATGCGGCGACAACCGAAATCAGTGTTTCTCTTTGAGACGCTGAAAAATCAAAAGGTTTGATCCCCGCTGACATATCTGGGTTAGAATGCTAACGAGGCTCCGGGAGTCCCGCCTCCACTTTTTTTTTTTTTTCTTCTATTTTATAGAAATCCACAAGTTTAGAAAACAAACCAGCTTATTCACAGGTTTTTTGCTTTTATTACTGGCTCATAGCTTTCTGCGCCTTCTAAGATCAGCAGCGTAGGTTTGTCAGTGATTATAATTCAAGAATAAAAGATTACAAGATAGAATCAGTGGATGCTTGCCTGGCTGCTGCATCAGAAAGCCCTATAGAATAGTGGCATATGTGCTGCATATACATACTGTGGCTAAGTGAAGGTGCATGTCGGTGTTTCCACCGTGCTCTCGGTGATCTGCGCTGAATTATATTCATGTCACACAACAGCCCTGCATCAGACTTTAATTCAGTCCCTTCTTTAGTCGCTCATTTCCCCTCCATCGCTCGCTCCTTTCAGTGCACTCTTTATCATCATCCCTCTCTCTCTCACTCTGTTAGGACGTGGGCGGACAATCTTTCAGTCCCTTTTAAGGTTCAAAGTCCCTTTTCTTCCCTCGCTCTCTCCTCTCGCTGTTTTACACATCGTCTCCTTATTAAAATGTTCCATATTCTCTCTCTGCAGAAAGTGCATGAAAGCAGTCTGCTAATGAGGCTCCCTCAACGTACAGCAACATATGTACACGGTGCACCCTGCAGCCCTTTTCTTCGCAGATGCAGGCGTCCGTCCTGTTAGGTGACACGCGTCCACGCGGCCTTTCATCTGCCGTGTCCTCTGTGTAACTGACACCAGTCCCACAGAACAAAAGAGGCGCCCGTTAGCGCGCGGGAAAAAAAAAGGTGCCTATTGATAATGTGTGTTAGTTTTATTAAAGCTCCGGCTTCAGGAGACTCCATTCATTAAATCTGGGTAATTATTGGAGGCTGATGCCTTTTAAAATTGCTTCTCAGTTAAAAATAAAATAAGATCATGGAAGGCAATTAGCATAGATGTTGATGGAAATTCAAATAGAATTAAAAGTTGAAATGTTAAAGCCTTCTATAATCTCCCGTGAATATTAGTCAGGATGTCCTCCGTGTTTTTAATGAGACAACCTAAATAACGCCGCTCACTTTATCTCCGATCCGTTTCTGTTTAGGGGACTTTTATCTTTTCATTTCCAAACAGATTTTCTTCGTCCCTCCTCCTCCTCCTCCTCTCTGAAGGTGCACATCTCTGTGTGAGGACACAAATAAGCGTCTCTGCTCGCTCCCGCCGGGGTCCCTAACAACCAGAACATGTGACACACCGTGTCATGTATGTCAGTGGAGATAAAAGGATTGACCCAGTGCCGTATATTCTGATTTAATATTAATGTATGGTGCAGTGAAACAAGCGAGGACGGGTACTTTTGTCAGAGGGGGGACATGTTGACAGGAGGAGAGGGACCTTTGAACAATTTTCATACATCCCTTTGTCAAACTCAGGTCTCTCTCTCTCTCTCTCTGTCTTTCTCTGTCTCTCTCTCTCTCACTCTCCCTCTCTGTGTCTCTCTCTGTCTCTCTCTCTCACACACACACACACAGAGCCCCCCTTATTGGTACCAGCGTGCCCCCCCACCAGACTCCTGTGGCCGTACATGCCACCTCATCTCCCCCCCGGGCTCGCTATATCGCTTTACTTCATTATTTAGTGTGTTATTTTTTTCTTCCTCGCTGATCTATAGCCCCCCACATCACAGAGGGGGCTAATTAATTATGGATGGACTCAAGACGGTGGGGGAATAGAGGGGATCGGGGGGCTTGGTGGGGGTCTTTAAAAAAAATGAGCAGATTCCCACCTCATTACATATGCGCAGTGTTTTTGGAGCTTTATTAATTTATATCTTGTCAGACTTCCAAAGCTGTTAGAAGTCCTGTGGGCTTTTTTTTCTCCCCTTTTTTTCCTTGCATTTATTTATATAGCATCCAGTGTCTTTTCAACGTCCAACCCCTTCATTTTCCCAGCCAGCCTATAGGACACTGGGCCCTGATGTTATCTCACCTCCTGCACATCTGCGTCACTCGCACACGCCCTCATTATCCGCTGTTGGCGGATGTTAAAAGGTGCTTTGTTCGCTTGCTCCCAGTGATAATCTCCTTCTCCCGCCGAACGGTTGTTATATTAATTTTATACATCCACCCCCCTGGCTGTGGAACAAGATGGCGCCGACCGTACCAGAGTCGCCGGGAAAAGGAGTAACGGGAGTGTCTTGGATCACGACACTCGTTACTGTCTACCACACATGTTGACGCTTTTAAACTCTTATCTTATGGAGGCCTGAACTAACTGGATGTGATCAGCCTAAAGCTGCTTCCTCAAACGTTCACTTATAATCTACATATGTATATATGCCCCCACTGTTAACAAATGAAAATTATGTACATGCCCAAGGCGGCGAGATGAGCAGCAGCAGTTAAGTGAAGGCAAACATGCTAGAAAAGCCTTCTGGTACCAAACAGCACGTCACGTTTTAACATTTACACTTGTCAAAAAGCCCTTTTTTTTTTCTTGTTGGATGTACCTTTCCTCAGCTTGGAAACAAAGGCTTCTAAATTTGGCGGCAGTGTTTTTCGGTTTGAAAGCATTCACGAGGACGTCGGCGCGTGAAAAGGCTGCCTTCAAAATAGAGCAGATGTTTGGTGTGTGGGGAGGAAGCGTCTGCGGCGTGCATTCCTCCACGCGCCGTCTCCTTTCACACACACGGAACCTTTCTATAGAGACTGGCGGGTTACTACGGGAGAGGGGCGTGAAGCTGCCTCAACAGGTTGTTGTGATCTGCAGCATCTGCGTGTTAACTACCATCAGGAGGGAATGAAAGGCGACCCGAAGAGCACGTCCTGTCCATGTGTCCCCCTCATCTTCCCCCTGATGATCCTCTTCAGATCAACAGGATGGCGGCTCACATCTGGCTGACAGCCCCCATCTTCACAGATGAAATGAGAGCAGCGAGGAGTTATTGTTTCCATATATTCTCCATTTTGGAGCTTCAATACTTCTTTGCAGTCTTTTGGACTAAGCTAATTTCATTAAACTTACATGCCTGTTTCCAGCAGTCAGAGAATGTGGATGCCTCAGAAGATCCCCCCAGAAACATGCTGCATTTAAGCCTTTACGCTAAAAGGAACCCCGGCGTCTCATTATAACAATGCAAAGGGATGAATAAAGGGAAAGGAACTTGGAAAAAATGGCAGCAGGAGAAAATGACAAAGAGACAGCTGAGCTGACACAAAGTCGATATTGGGATGAATAAAACATTGGTGAGCTGCAGCATGTGCTAGAGGCTACTCTGGTTCCTGCTAGTTAGCTGTAGTTCAAGTAGCCTTCCCTGGGTCTTTTTTTGTTTTTTTATTTTTATTTTTTTTTTTTACTGTTGTGGCACCTTAAAGGAAGCTTCACTGCTGCAGGATTTGAAAAGGCAGGAGGAGCAAAAATCACTCCCCGCTTTCTTCTCCTGTCTCCGGCTCCGTCTTGAACCCCCTTCATCAATTTTGGAGCATTGTCTGGGGCTCCAGGCAGTTAATTAACTGTGATGTTGTCAGGGCTGCACGAGTACGTGGTCTGGATGAAGCCTGGGCTATAGGCTGGATGGCGGGGGAAGATAAAGACAGAGAAAGGGACACGCGGAGCTGGGCCTCGCTCTCATATGTTTCCTTGTTTCTCCTCTTTTTCTTCCTGACCCTTCTTGTTCCCTCACATCAGCAGCTGTCTGACTTCCTTGTTCCGCTTTGCTCTGTTCCCAATTAAACCAGCCCCCTGCGCTTCTCCCTCCACTGTTCTTGCACTCCTCTCTGCTCCCATTTTATCCAGCATCCCTTTCCATCCACCTTTCATTTCCTCCCCCCTCAGTCCCGATCAGTGCTCCTCCTTCCTATAGAATTCCCATCTCTCACGATGTTGTCTGCATGTGTTTGCGTGTGCTCAGACACAAGGCCGGGGCTAAGCAGCCTAATGAACAAACTCCAGCATTGTGCTCAGACCCCGGGGACCCGCTGGAGCTCCTAATGTACAACAGCTCAGAGGAGAGGAGGGAAAAGAAAAATTCACTGACACGCAGCCAGATAACTGCTCAGAGGGAAAGCTGCAACAACGAGAGAGACGAGTCCAGGCAGCAAGTCTGGCTCTGCGTGTAGTGAATATTTTACAGGGATCTGCTCGATGTTCATGCCGTCCAAAGCTTTTCTGACCCGTCAATATGTTGCACTGTCTTTCAGCTCAAACTGGCAGGAACAGCATCAACCTTTGACACTCTTGTTACGCGCAACTTATCTTATTTTGGAGTCAATCATGAAAATGATTTATTTATTTTTTTTTTACAGTGTTTTAGTTTTTTGGTCCCAACTGTTTCTCTCTCTCTCACACACACACACACACACTCACTCATGCTCAAAAAAAAAAAAAAAAAAAAAAGAAAATAACTGAAGTGTTCCTTCTGGATCCCCTGTCTACCGCATATCTTGCGTGATTCATTTAACGGTGTCTCCAGGTCGTAAAATGCGATTTTTCAGCAGAAATCTGATTTGTTGTCCTTTTGGCAGAAAAAGTACATCACGGGCTTGGATCGTTCCAACCAAACTTAATTTATGTTGTACCAGATCTGTCACTGTCCTCCCCCTCTTCCCGTCTCCCTCCTTCCTACAGTGTTGACGGGATTTGCATCGCCATCCAACGATGGCACGGTCCGCCGGAATGGCTTCATCCCTTCCAGCGCATGCACGCATGCATATCGAGCAAGTGTTAGTCAGTGTTGCGTTCACGTGAAAAAGGAAAACTGACGTGCATTAATTCATCGTAGCATTAAGTGAAGTTATTTGTCCATATCTGTGCAAGGAGGTCCTCCAGGGGTGTGACCCCGTGGACGAGTCTGACAAGACTGGATGGCTCAGTGCCATCATGCACACACACACAAACACACACACACACACACTCACTCAACCATGCAGGAAAATAAAGTTGTTCAGCTCATTATTTCATTCCGCATATGAACATGTCTTCTTGCCATAACAGTGCAGAGATGTTGTAAATACTTTTTAAATGTATATAATCTGTGCGGACTGTTGGACAGTTCTGTCTTGCTCAAGTGTTGTCGCGAGGCGTTTGGATCTGGCCCGAGGCCTAAGGAATGTTGCACATGCCTGGAACACATGTGAGCAGTGAATCACAGAACAGCTCTTTAGGCTGAATGTGTTAGAGTGAGTCTGGCACTGAGTCAGAGCCCTCAGCCAGCTTTCTTTCCTTTTCCCTCTTATCAACAAACGAGTGTTTTGTTTCATCGCCCGTCCGCTCCTCTCCCTGCTCCGCTCCGTCTCCTCTGACTTTGCTGAACCTCGCTCTCTTCTCTCCGTAGGACTGTCCACAAATCCTGCCCTCGACCCAGATCTACATCCCCGTCGGGGTGACCAAGCCGATCACGCTGGCTGCCAAGAACCTCCCCCAGCCCCAGTCGGGACAGAGGAATTACGAGTGCGTCTTTCACATCCAAGGCGAGACCCACAATGTACCCGCCCTCCGCTTCAACAGCACCTCCATCCAGTGTCAGAAGACAGCGGTAAGAGGCCCCGTCCCTCCCCCCCGTTACGCTGTGGTCAGCTGGAGTCATACTCAGAGTCGTTGTGGACCAACAGAACAGCAACAATGATACATTGAATTTGTGTGGACTAAAAGCCCAGTCATTTAGTTTGATTTCTCTTGTCCCAATCAATGCAGCCCGGTAACTGAATCATGATCCGAGTAGGGACATTGACTTGATCGGGGTTGAAGTAATGGCCTCCAACAGCTAATGACCTCTGTGGACGCTAACATGCTCATGGTTCTGATAGATCACCGTGCACCACTTGAACTCTGGCTTAGTCCCAAAATAGATAAATGGGCCAATACTAAGCTTAAGACACTGGACAGATGTTAGGATTTCAAATATGTAATGGCTGCGTGAGTAATGTGTATATTAAACAGGGATATTTTAAAGCACTTGTGGATGAGGGTTTAAGTATCTTTTTAACTTAACTTTTCTTTAATAAGAATGTGTATTTTGTGCTTGGAGGATTTTCAGAGATGGGCCTTTGAGTTTGTATACATAGGTCCATGGCCCTTCTGCCATAATATAAAGTTGTGTGTGCATGTGTACGTGTGTGTGTGTGTGTGTGAGAGAGAGAGAGAGAGAGAGAGGGAGGCTTCAAACTAGTGTGACAGATAAGAGGTAGCTAGCGCTGCGCTTCACTGAGGCTGAAAATGTGAAAAGGAAGTGTCTCTGAACCTAGTTGAGAGCGGATTGATCATGTTTACACCTCGACTCCATACCCCTCTCTCTTTCTCTCACTTTTCCATCATTTTCTCCCGACCTGTCATTCTCTTTTTTCCCCCCCTCCCTCTGCTCTCCTCGCCGCACCTTCCTCCTCACGTCTTTCTCACCTCTCCCGCTTTGTTTCTGGTTATTTCTGTTTCCACGTATCAACAAAGACGAGGTGAGATGAGAACTGGCGCCGTTAATTTTGCTTGAGATGAAGGCAGATTAAATTAAAGTAGAAACACATTGAAGTCGTCACGCCACGCTAACAAGAATTTGCACCTTCAAGAGCCCAGCAGCCGGGCTTCATTGACGTCCTAAAGGCTCCGGTGCAGAGATATCCTATACATATAATTAGCACACAAAGGGCAAATAGCAGCTTCAGTGTCTGTTGCGCTGCACGTCCAGCCGTGATCCAGTGGGCAGCCGTTTTGACAGCTAGTACGACTTCTGATTCCATCTGTATCGACGAGTTGACTTAAGGTGTTGGCACACGCTCGGAAGTTGTTTGTGGAGGCAGGGCTAATTACCTTGTGATAGGGTTGTCTCTCTCCGCAGAGATGTCTGTTTATTGACTCTTTATTGTAGCTGCAAGGCCAGTGCTAATCAGCAGCGAAGGCCCGGCCCCAGCCAAAAGCTGAATTTCACCATTTGATGTCCGCATCGCAGACGTGTTGGAAGCAATTAGCCCTGAGCTGTCAACGCTTAGCCCTTGTTAGCAATTAGCCGTGCCAGCTTGACTGCGCGGTCAGATATCGATGTGGCGTTGCGTCAGCTCAAGACAAGGTTGTGCAGATATTCAGCAGATTGAAAAAAAAAAGTTGCTGAACTTTTTTTTTTTTTTGGCATAAACGGCTCAGACCTGGAACTATGAGTACAATTAGAGCACGTGTCAAGAATTATTAGGTTAGCCGTGTAGCTGTGGAGAAGTATTTTTTTTTTTTAAAAAGCCCAAGCCTCAAGAGCCTTTTTTAGATGTCCGTATCTCTCCCAGCCATGCATACTCCTCCATGTTTGCTCCTACTTTGACAGTGTTCAGCACCAGCTTAATGAATCATGTATGACTCTGCAGTATAAATAAACTTCATTATGCTGCATACACAGCACGGCTCAGGTCTGCAGGCACAGATCTTTGGGGATAGGGTTAATCAGTGGCTGCATGTGCACATGCATCCGCCAGTTCGCCCGAGGTGGTGGATCCCAGGATAGCTGTGTGGTAGTGTGTGGTTTCGTTCCACCACCACCCAAGATGAATGCACGGGGGGGTTGGATTGGCAATCGATGGAGCAAGCACAGGGGTGTTAATCCACAATTTAGCCTCATGTTTGTGACACACACAAGCGGTCAGTGGAAAACGCTCACCTGTAAGAGCGATGAAGGTGAGCAGAGGTGAGGCTGCCGTTGAGAGATGAGAGAGAGAGAAAGTGAGAGCGAGAGAGACGGGGAAAAAAAAGCAGCAAACACCCTCAGGTGTAGCTGGATAAATGCAGGGCGAACAAAGATGGGAAAATGACTACAAGAGGTAATGGCAGACCCGAGTCAGAAAAGTAGAGCGGGGCACGTAGCACATTCCGACATGGAAAATGTTAGCAGAGCAGACAATTTCAGGTGTGGCGAGTGGTGAAAAGTTATGCAGAACACAAGAGAAAATTGAAGTGTGACAGTGGGAGTCTCCCCTGAGGGGCCTGTTCACTCCTGTGTGCAGGATCATCACTATTTAGACAAAGAAAATGATCCATCGGGTGGTCAGGGTATCCATGGGCATCAGGTTTAGAGTCATTTCCCAAACTTGACTCCTTTTACAGTGGCCTTAAAGGCTCGATACTCTCACATCGTGTCCTCTAACAAGAACGTGTCAATATCTACTGTATATGTGACACGTGTGATATATGAGAGTGTAACAGCAGCTCTATACTAACCCTGTTCACTATCGAATATCCATATCTGCTTATGAGGGGAGAATATCGGTCCTCTGGTATTTGGGTCTAAGGTTACTGTACATACCATGAAGGGTGTGTGCGTGTGAAGTGTGTGTTGGACACAGAATGTTCCAGACTTTGAAGAGTAATGGGTGACGTTCGGGTTTTACGTTCATTAACAGCTCGAATTGTGACTCATTTGGTCTTTCAGATGGACATAGTTGAGTTGTCCATCTTCCCTTCTTTGTTCTTTCTATTTTTAAGGCAGTTTGAAACCAAACCTGCAACATTTTTGGAACCTGTGTCAGCTGATGAAATGGCAGATTGTCCAAGGTCCTGTCGGGGGGAAAGAAATGTTACTTTAGTCAGAAATAGACACATTTTCCTATTGCTCAGAGCCAAACTAGCCCACATTACCACTGACACACACACACACACACACACACACAGCCGTCCGCCAGGCCTTATGGTTGCTGTTTACTCCGGTCAGCTGCAACCAAAGCAACAAGCTGGTGTCCACATTGGTTCTTCCGTTTTTTTCCCTGACCCAGCCTTGGCACTTCCTCCGTGTGTGGTCCAATCAGAGGCTGAGGTGAGGGCGGCGAGGCCAATGAGACGCTGAGCCGTAGGGTGGGAAAGTGTGCTCAGAGGGCCAGGGGGGTCATGGGAGTGCATAAACACATGTGGACACCATGCTCGCTCACACAAACGATCGTGCTCCGGGGGTCAGCGCGGCTGATGGAGCACAGCTGGGCGTTGTTTGAAGGTTCACGGAAGAGAAATGAACTCGCCTTGTTCATCCTCTTTTTGGTACATCAGCGCGTCCATTTTCCCGCTCTTTCTTTCACTTTATCCTCCTTTCTTGTTACTCCCATGAGGACAGGAATGAGAGGAGAGATAATATCAGCGCAGGCCTTACACCATTACCTTCCATCAGATAAAGAGCCCAGCCACTCCATCACCGCCTTTCTCCTGCTCCTCTGCCAGAGAGGAGGAGGAAAAACTGAGACACGGGGCCAGGAGGACAAAATCTAGTTTGGGATGGGAGGACGGGTGTGTGTGTGTGTGTGTGTGTATGTGTGTGTGTGTGTGTGTGTGTGTTTGGCGCACGTGTGTGTGTTTGGCGTGCGTGTGTGTGTTTGGCGCGTGTGCCTTCGTACGTGTGTGTGTGTGTGCGTGTGTGTAGAGAAAGCAGCTGTTTGTTGGGTAGAAATGGGAAGTATCAGGGGTCCTGATGGCATCCAATTAAAGCAGATAAAATGATGATGAATTGCAGCCGGGAAGCAGAAACAGACTCTGCATGTCTGTGTGTGTGTGTCTGTGTGAGTGTGTGTGTGTATGCGCGCGCACAGAAGGACCAAGCATGAAACACAGACATGCAGATGTGGAAGGAAGGAAGAGGTTTGAGAGAAATCTGGAAACAGTGATAAAAAAAAAAAAAACAGTAAAATGTCTAAAAAAAAACCCTATATTTTCTTCACATACACACACACACACACGCGCGCGCACACACACTCGCAGTTAAAGTTGGAAGAGACAAGGCTAATGAGAGCCACGGTGCTGGTCGGTGGAGGGTGGTCATGGCGTAGCATGGTTCAGACTGGTCTGGCATGGCTCGGCACAGCTTAATGAGATAAACACTAGACCTGTCACTGCAGTCAGCCACAACACACTGACACTGTTTTAATTGGCTAGCTGTGTGTGTGTGTGTGTGTGTGTGTGTGTGTGTGTGTGTGTGTGTGTGTGTGTGTGTGTGTGCGCGTCGTGAACATAGGAACGTGGAACTACAGCAGGCTCGTGCTATTAAATCAGTAGGCTATGTGGGTTTGCATCTTGTGGATTTCTCTGTGCTCGTACTAATTAATCAATTAAGTGATTTATTATTTCCCGGAGATTGGAAAGTTAAGAGAAGCTGACTTCTTGTCTGTGGCCTCTGTATCTCTACTCCCCCATGTTCAACCCTCTGCTCACTCTTCACCTCCTTTCCTGTCACTGTGGAGCTCTCTCTCGCCCCTCTCCTCTCTAAATAAGAATTCATTGCATTTCTGCTATCAACATATGTCATCTTCTCCACCCCATCCTCCACTTTCCTCACAAACATCACCTGATTCTCGTTTCTCTTTCCCTCCATGAATTGCTGTACTCTGTGGCGCACACTCTAAATTTCCCTCCTCTTATAACCGTTAATCACCCCGTCCCCGATGTAAAATCTTGTCGTCACTCGGGAGGCAACAGCAAATGCAGAACACGAACAGGCAAACTCACTCATCAAATTAAGATACAAGGGTTCAAGATTTCAGAGATGGAAGAGTCAACAGAAAGAAGGGATGAGTCCACAGATGGTGAAAGGGAGTCTAACTGTTTATATAATGGGAATAGAAATCAGACTTTTGTCCTCCGTGAAGCTTACACAGGCCTAATGTGTTGGAGGAAAAATAACAACCACTGGCTAAGGCGGCATTATTTTTCTCTTACTGCAGCATTTCTTTTTATTTCTCTTTCCGCTCCCTCTCCCTCTCTTTTTCTTTCCATCAGCGAAGACTGCATGTGAATGGACGCTTGTATTGTGTGTGTGTGTGTGTGTGTGTGTGTGTGTGTGTGTGTGTGTGTGTGTGTGTGCAAACGAATGGAAGAGATAAGCCGAGGTCCAGCCGTGCCCTCCAATCCTGTTAGCATTTGCGATTAGCACTGGCTAACAGGCACCCTATTATGAACCCAGGCCATTTCTGACCCAACACATACATTTCACATACACACACACACACACACACACACACACACACACGTGCAAACACACTGAGCTATAGGGAGGATTACCACTTAATCCTTGATTAGGAAACTGTATCTGGTGGAATGTGTGTAAAGCTTGTGTGTGTTTAAACTTTTATGTATACATCCATACTTTGAAGCCTTATCTGCTGGAAAAACCACACAGAGCAGGACCCAGGCTGTCCTCCGCTTTCCTCCGCCGCCATTTCTGTCCGACCTCTAGCGGCGTCGGTCGTGACCCTCGTTTGAACACACTTGAAAGACGGAACCCAGAGTGTGAAGTCCTCGAGTAACTCACGAGAGACGGGCGGGACAAACTTTGCCGCCCCCGCGCGTGGATTTGCCCTGAACCAGTCTGATACTTTCGCAGCATCTGCCCCGCGCGCACCTTCGGTGACTTATTCTCAGGCCGTGACCCTCAGACAAGGCCGTGTGGCCTGCTACGCTGCCATACCCACCCTCCTTGTTCATTCTTCTTCCTCTTCTCACATCTTTTTCAGCGAGCGCAGTCAGAGCCACTGGCCTTGTCCGGTGTGCTCTTATTCCAGACAATATCGGCGTAATTTCCTTTCTTCTATTTGCATTTCTGTCCCCCCGTCATGAATGCAAATCTTGACATTTTAAGAGTAACCTGTCTAATGTTTGCATTTTCATATTGGTTTTCGCTTTGGAGTGAATAAACCACAAGCTGGCTGCATATGTGTATTCCCTGAACTGTGCATTGTGCATTGGCGCTGGTTTAGTATGAAAGTTTAATAAGCCTTTAGTGCAATGTGAGGAGATGAGATTTTGGTTGTAGCCCAACGTTTCCTGCACCCCCCCCGCTGCCCATTAAACACTCATGCGCTCCTCTCCCTAACTAAATATTCATGTTTGCCATGTGAAGGTACATGTGCCGCTTCATCCCAGTATCCTGTCCCTCGATGCATATATACACATACGCGTACACACACACACACACACACACACACACACACACACACACACCTCCCTCTTTTGAGGATCAGTGCGCAAACACGTCTGATTGGCCGGAGTTGCGGAATGGGAAAGGCTGGTTTTTGTGACCTTTGGTGCGTTTGAAGCTGGTTCCTCAATCACAAGTATGAAAGTACCGACGAGGAAGAACTTCCTAACCTGCCAGGATGCGGAGCAGCTCTTGATGACTCGCACCAACTGAAATGAGCTTCGACAGCTGGGTTACCTATCTGTGGCGAGCCCACACAAGTCACGTAGCACGGGTACACATCCGGGCTCTCGGAGCATATCTTGGCACTTTGGGTGTTTAGCATTGGAACAGCGCTTGATGGCGTTTCACAAGCGCCCGAGAATTCGAGCGAGTAATTCAAGTAAGGATGTTATTGCGTTCAAAAACAGTCTTAAAGCCTCGCCACACAGCCAGGGGAGTTCATTAATGACGCCGGTGTGTTTTTCTGACCTTACTTTGGGTCCGTTTCCATGTGGCGCAATTCCTTTTTTTTTTTTTTTTTCATGTGTTCTTTCCGTCTCCACCCGGCGAGAGGAGGCGGGGGTCTCTGTCAAATTGGACAATATTTTAGAAGCAGACGACGGCCAGAGTGGGAGAGATTAAAGAAATTTATAACTCCAACATCTGGGTCCAGAAATAATAACAGCCGTGCGACACGTGTGTCAGGACCGTATCTTCCTGGGTCTCGCCTGTTTGCTTCCTCGTTTTTTATTTCCTTTACGTGCTTCGCTGTCACTCTTTGATGCATTCGCTGGCATCTGTCTCTTGGAAACTGTCCCATGTGCAAAATGCATATTTATAGTATAGTGCCCGCATGTTTCTGTGGATGTGTTTGGTATATGAGATAAAGGAATCTGCTCCATATTTTCTTGCCTGACTGTGGGCGTTCCGAGAGAAAGTCCGACTGAGATTGATGGGGGAGGAGGTTTGTAAAGAGGTAGAGGGAAGGAATAATGAGAGAAGGAGAGAAAGATAGGGGGGGGGGAAAAGAGGGGGGCGGATAGGAGGATTGCAGGAGTGGGGTGAGGCAGAGGAATGTGTGAAAAGACCAAGGCGGACATGTCAGGGAACAAATTGAAAATGCCAATTTCACTTTAGCCCCCACCAGCTCAGGCGCTTACAGGCCAGCACGGCCTCTTATTCCATGTGTAAATGAATGGTGTCCTCAGAATAACACACAATCACCCCTCTCTATCCGTCTTACACTCCCTATTTCTCCTTTCGCTTTCCGCTGGGTTCTGCTGTCACACCATTTCCTCTCTGCCCACTTTCTCATCCTTCTCTCTCCCACTTTTTTTTTCCCTCCCCCATCTCTGAACTCATCACTCCACCACCATCCCCTGAACTTTCTAGCTTTCAGCTGTTGCTTCTCCTCGTTCTTTTCCATGCACTGCCCTGCCGCTGATTATTGATCGCCTTTTCTGAACACCGCTATAAATTCTGTCCTTTGTCCAACAATTTTCATCAAAATGTTGTCGTCGTAAAGTCCTTTTCAGTTGAGAATCACATTTTGGGCACGCTAACGTGTCCAGGATGGAGGGATTGTGCCCTCTTTCTGCACCAATCACACGCTCATAAAAGCTGAAGCCTTTTTGATCAATGGTCACTGGAGTTTTTCTCTATTTCATTTCGGTTTCCTTCCCGCCGCATTAATCCTCCATCCTGCAGAACATTCAGATGGGACGAACAATCCATTTTCTGTTTTTAATAACTGAACGTCTGCTGAGCATTTTCGACTGATTGTTTTGTCTATAGAACAGCAATAAATTGTCAAGTGTAGGGGGTGTTGATGGCGTCTTCTTAAGACCTTGCAAGCGACAAGAAATCATAGCGTGGTAATGTAAACATGTTCTTCAAGTTTATAATAGATAATACTTACTCTGGTCTTTAGAACAGAGTCTCTCCTGATAGTTTTATATATTATAAATGCACGTTAAAGCTCATCTGACATCTTCGTGTTCCCGCCTTCAGGCAACACTAAATGTACCCAATCACAAAGAGCCAAGCACAGATTAATCTTTCTTTTGCACATGGTGACATTGCTGTGTCCTCTCATTTCCTTATCTTTCCATGCACATTTGTGGCTTCTCCAATTCTTTTCTAATGCACTATTACCACAGATGTCTAGATACATCTGGCACTATTACACTTGAGCGGCTGAAATCACGTATATGCTGAAGTTGTAGATAGATTCGATCGTCGAGGGCGCCGTTTTCCCCGGGCCCGGAGCTTTCACGTCGGATTTTATCACCACTCCACACGAGGAGAACGGTCTCGCAATCTCTCGGCCCCCGAGCCACTGAAGATAGTGACCATACCAGCCGTGGTGAGGATGACTGTGGACCATCTGAGTGACGGGGCCATGAGGTTAACGCGGCTGTTCTCCAGCCTTACATCAACGCAGCAGCTGCCTCTGAACGCAGAGCAGGCGAACTGTCGCTCTCCGCCATCTGTTTTATCGCATCAAAGGCCATTGATATGAATGCAACATTTAATAATGCAAAACTGCATCTCAGATTGGAGAGTCGAGGGAGTTCCTGATGAATGAGTATTATTGGATGATTGTATGTTTACCGCAGAGCGCTTGGCTGCTCGCTGAGTTTAGAGGGGGTGTAACTTCTAAAGCTGCATTTTATTTGCCGGCAATAATCGTCGTCGATAATTTATTTGTTTGGCGGTCGGGATCGTCTCGCAGGAGCCTCCGCCGTTATTCTTTCAGTTAGAGCAGCGCCGTCACGTTGCGGCGCCGTTTTGGAGCTCGTTGTCTAATTTGAAGCAATTCCATAAAACTGATTACGCCAACGATGAGTCAATTACATTTCAACTCTTATTAGTTCAGGATGCAAAAATGAAATTAGATGAACATATTATTGTTGGAGATGTATTACACTTTTCATTCATCACTGGAATGGAATGAGTCACACGGTGCCGCAGAGCCCAATCTCTTAATCAAGTCTCAGCAGTGCCAGGCGGCTGCGGATGTGCAGCGTGTTAAAATCACAATATAGACCTTCTTTCATCACTCATTTTTATGGCCCCTCACTGCAGGCGATGACATTACCTCCAGCCACCAGGAAACCTGACCGTGCTCTTGGAATTCTCTTTAAACTGATGTGGCATCTTGCGGAATTCCTCACAGCGATGTTATTGGTGTAGGACCAGTGTTGTTTTAGATGATTGCGCGCGACTTTTAACGTTAATCTTCATGCTGTGTTTCATTTTTCAGTATATGTATGAAGGCAACGACATCAGCGACCTGCCCGTGGACCTCTCTGTGGTGTGGAACGGCATGTTCGTCATTGACAACCCCTACAACATTAAAGGTGAGGCTATACTGTAAAATAGAATGTTTTCCCAATCACAATGGAGGCATGTGTCTTAAAAATAGAATGCCTTGGCCAGCTTTACTCCTGAATTAATTACTGTATTCCTTCAGATTTAAAGCCGAAAGTGGTACAAGAGCAACAAAATGACGGATGACCCGTTTTAATCTGGTTCATTTAGCGGAGAAAATGTTGAGTGTTCAGTGAATTGCCATATTTGGAAACAATATTCGTCAGCGGTTTAATAATTAAAAAGGTTAACCTGAGAGCTGCGGTGTTATTAAGATCCCGCAAGTTCAGCAAAGTTTTTGTGTCATATCTTCTCAAAGATATTTTATTACTACCATTTCATCTCTGGCAGAGGTTCAGTCTCACATAGGTCTCCAGATATTATGCTGAATGCATAGATCAATGGGGTAAGATCTGTGCCCCCCCCCCCAGTATGCCCAAACCTCACCCTCACAGCAGAGACCCCTGTGAGTAATCCTCCACAGTGAGAGAAGACAATGAGATCACGTCTGTTGGATATAATTACTGCTAGAACAGTCGTTCTAATGCCGTCGCCATAATTATCACGGCCTGTGTGGCACGGCGGGGGGGGTCTGCCGCATTATACCCCCCCCCACTGCGAAGTGAAGCGAGATCGCCAGCCGCCGGTGCATTCAGCACGACCTTTTGACGATGCGCAGAAAAAGCGAGGCGCATCATCTGCTTCCGCCCGTCTGCTTTGGGGGGTGGAAGGCTGCAGCGGTTCTGCTCGCAGGCTGTTACATCTGCGCGATTGTTGCCTTTTCATCAGTAATTTAACACCAGACAGTCACTTTATTCCTTTTATTGACATCAATCCCCGGAGACTGAAGTACCAAGCATGCTGTTAAAGTCTCAAATTTCACGTATCCCGAGATATATCGACGGGTTTGAACATACAGCTGAAGTCTGTCCGAGCATTGGGGCTTCTGCGTAATGGCGTATTTCTGCTTGATGCCTTTTTTTTTTCCTGTCGCTTCAAGGACAAAGCGATTCTGAATCCTGTTGAGCAACACTGAAAGCCTTCAGTATCAGCAGCATGCATCAGTGTGTCTGTATTGTGTCTATCTTGGCCATAAATCTGCTAAAGTGCCATCAGGAAGCAGAGATCTGCCGTTGTCTGTTCATGAACCCTCTTCCCTGTTTCCATATCACGGTAATCATCTGATCAAGTGTGAGCAATGCTCCATTATCTTAAATACTCATATGTTAATGTAATTAGAGGAGAGACATTTAGCAGCCAGTAATTGGTATAGGGTTGCTTTAAAGCTGCTCCGTGACCAACAGGATTTGGGGATGGAATGACAGGGAGAGAGGGGGGAGAAAAAGACTTAAGTGTTTAGTTCCTGAGGCTTTTAAAAGCCCCAGCCCGAGCTCAACTTTGTCTCGGTGCTGTTGAATTAGTTTGCGAGGGTACGTGCATGTCACTCGATTTGAAATGAAGGAATTTGGGACTTAAAAATAGCTCTACCCCCTCCAGTTGTTTGTCTGCTCAGTTATCCAGAACAAACTTTCTTTCTTTAAATGACGTAAGCTGCTCACCCCTCCCTCGCTTTATGTCTTCTTGCCCACCATCCCATCTCCACAGCCCACCTGTATAAGTGCTACGCGCTGAGGGACAGCTGCGGGATGTGTCTGAAGGCGAACCCCCGGTTTGAGTGCGGCTGGTGTGTACAAGACAAGAAGTGTTCCCTGAGGCAGGAGTGCGCCCCCCCAGAGAGCACCTGGATGCATGCCACCACGGGGAACAGCCGCTGCGCACACCCCAAGATCATCAAGGTAAGCTGTCACAATGTAAAACAGGGAAAAAAAAACATGGAGTTTGTTGCTATGTCTGCATCACACACACACACACACACACACAGGCCAGAAAATTAGGAAGCACTCTAAATTCCACATTGCACGCAGCTGCCAGGTTCAAGGTGTAAGGGAAAAAAATGTTTTCCGACTGAAGCTGAGGCAGCGGTTGCATGTTGCCGAGCAACAGTTCCCTAAAGAACAAGTGTGTCACGGAGGGTCAGATCAGAGTGGGTTGAAGTGAAGTGAGCCGTCTGCATGACAACTCGTTTCCTTCGAACTTAGACGAGACTCCGTTGTTCATAAAAAAAAAAAAAAAAAAACCTCAGCCCTGCAGAAATCTGTTCCTCGGGAAGGGTTTTTCTTTTCTTGGGGAGGTGAACGGTCCACCTGCAGAGCTTCATTATTTGGCCTCAGTGAGTGAAAGAGGACGACACAGGAGGGAGGAGAGACAACTTAGGAACCATCACCATGACTGCAACCACAACACAGATGGGCCAGCCAGGAGGGGGCAGCTGACACACACCACGACTGAGCACACTGACATAATTAGAGATGATGGCTGTACAAAACCCCACATACACACACACACACGCACACACCTGAGGAGTGTATGTGTCTCTGTATGTTTGTTTGCATGAGAGAGAAAAGAATGCGGTGTGCTAATTGTGTCCCACCGTAGTGACAGAATAAGTGTCTGTGCATGTGTGTGAGTGTGTGTGTGTGTGACAGATCGGGGCGGGCCAAGGCGTCTAAACACCACGGCGTACCCATCTGTCGCCACCTCTAGCCGTGGCGGCGGCCCTGGTCCGACTGTGACCCGGGTCGCCGTCTCTACGGTTCACCGCTGGAGCCGAACGCACGCGCTGGCATAGGCACGGGCGCGACTTCAGAAACCCACGCGACTTCAGAACCCCCCACACACACACACACACACACACACACACAGTTTCCCCTCTTTTCGTTTTTGTAAACGCAGTGGCGCCTCAGAGAAGGCGGCGCTCAGCCTCGGTCAAACCCGGCACCAGTTCGCTCTCTTTAAATAAGTGTGAAATATATGTATGATTTATAATGCATGCCCCTTTTCCCAGACGCAGTCTTTTATGGCGGAGCCCTCAGTGCATTTCCTGTGTGACACCAGTAATGGAGATATTGGATAATTGGGGTAGAGGCTCACAGATAAATCTGCGCGCTTCTGCTCTCTCTCTTCCTGCACCCTCGCGTTATCTCTGACACAAGCGTGCACAGCCAAATGGGCTGCATGTACGGGGGGTTGGGGGGGGGGGTGCTGATACGTATGCGCATGCAAGCATGTGCTCTCACATGCGCTCTCGCATGCACTCTCGTATGCACATTGAGGGGTAAATCCAGGCCCGGGGGCAGGATGTTGGTGGCAGGAATAGAGGAGCATTAAAAGTAGCGGGAGGTGGGGGGGGGCTGCAGAAGGAGGCTGAGAGAAGCGTTCTGGCCACGCCGCCGCCTCACCTCCCCTCCACCTTTGACATTTAGCGTGTGACATTTAACGTCAAAAGAGCATCTGCAGGTAGCAGAGAAGCCCCTCTCTCCTTTCTTCTGCCATTTCATCCTTCACTTCTCACGGCGAGTTTCTCTCCCAGTACACAAATTGAGCGGCGCTCTACATTTCTCTGCTGCTGTGGGAGCCGCTGTAAAAGCAGACACCCAGTTTTCACGTATCCAGAGCTGACGTGTCAGCAAGTGACCCCCTTTGGTGCAGTTCTTGGGCGTGCTATTGCCAACTTAATGTTCAATACTGTGCAGGTGGGTATTGTTCCGCTAATGGCTTTGGCACCTAGACGCAGCTCTCCAAACACTGAAATTGATGTTTTGGGCTCTGAATGACCAGTTTCATAATGTTTAAGGAATGCAGCTATTGTATGCTTTTCTTATTACGCCACACTGTCCCTCTTAGATTAATTAGGTGCGCTCTCACCACAAACAACACACTCCCAGGTAGAATACACTTAAATGTGGAATTATGATTAGAAGCAGAGATGAAATAATCGCTGCCTTCCAGTGCCAGGTCTTTATAACATCCAAAAAAAAAAAAAAAACCCATCCACAGAGGGGACAGAGTCTGCTCTGTCCCCATGTGGTGCAGCATGTGGTGTCCTAGTACTGGCCTTGGACGTTCCCTAACCCTGCGTCATCCATCATCTCCTGCCTGCCTACTCCTGAGGGACAAGGAGAGCATCGCAGCTCGCCCTGAGAAACCAATTAAAACGCAGGCTGTGCCAATGTGTGTGTGCATCTGTGTGTTCCTTTATTAAGCTGCAATAGTGGCATTTGTAGTTCCACCTCTTCTCTCTTTTATCAACCAAAATGGCGCGAGCTCACATCCCCAGTAGCAGTAGGTCCAGGAATGGAAGAATTCCTAGTTTGATAATTGTTCAGCTGAGCAAACGCACTCTTCTCTGCTGTTAATGTGTTCCGTGTAATATTTGCTGTTGTTTACAGATTACGCTCATAGTCTCAATCCTGCTTCTCCGCCTCTTCCGACTAGCAGATGCTCTCCGTGCACCAACACTCGTTGTGGCCACAATAGGCCGCACACAAAGCCTTGACACAACAGGACAAGTCAGAGCCAAAGAAAGGGGGGAAAAAGGAGTTTGAATGCATTTGGAGCACAGAGAGAGGAAGAGGAGAATAGAGCCAGTGTTTAGGCTGGTGGCTTTTATCAAAATGGCTTTTTGTTTGTGTTGTTCTGCTATGGGTGTAACAACACGCGCACGCGCGTGTGTGTGTGTCTGTGTTTTGATAAGCCAGTGCTCGTCGAGAAGAGGGAGATTTGATTACCATATCTGAAGATTGTGATTGGTGCACTGCTGTGTGCCGCCGACTCTTTTGTCTCCGGCTGAAAATATATGCATTCAGGCATGTTGAGCAAGAGACAAAGAGTGAATTAAAAAGGCAGAGAAGTGTGCAGAGGAAGAGGGACGCTCCTCTGAAGCAGAGCCGCTGTAGAAAGAAAGAAAACACTCCTTAATTATATCACTGTGGCATTTCAGCCCTGGCCTGGGTGACACGGAGCTTTGTTCCCGTCGTTTCCGGTAGCGGCGCCCGGATCACCTGTGGCTTCTGCCACCTTCTCTGTGAAGATGTTCGCCTCAGACGTGCGAAGAGAGCTTTGCTTATCGTCTACATGAGACTTTATTAAAGGCAAATGGTAAATATGACCATTTGCTCCCTAGCTAAGAGGAAAGTGACTGGTGCTAATTTTGCCTGGATGTTAAAGAGTCATTCGTGCATTAGCATATTATGTAAATGTTGCTATATTTGTTGGTTGCCAGCACAACACTGAAGGCAGCGTCATCTGTCGCCAGCTTCAGATTAGCTTAGCCTCATTAAATATTTTCCTTGCACTTTGCAGGTTCTCCAGATTTACAGTACTCTGACGTGTGTGTGTGTGTGTGTGTGTGTGTGGAGGTGTTCTTCGATTAGTGTGTTTTATGTCCTCTGAAGTGCACTAATGTGTGTGTCATTGATCATTCATTTCTTTCTCTCGTCTTTATGGTGAGCCCCCATACCAGCACCCAACCGCTAATGCCTCTCCTCCCTCAGCGTCCTCTCGGGCTGAGGTGACAAATGACCCCACCCTCCGCCTGCCAGGTTCTAATCCAATTAGCTTTAGCCCTAATTATACTACCAATGACTGATTACCGAAGGGGCCATTGTCTGCGTCGCCGGCTGAACGCGCGAAGCCGTGATGAGCTGGGCTCGCCTCTGGTAGCCATTAGCACCTCTGCACACCTTTTTCAGGACCTCCAGAGGAAAGAAAAGGAGCAGAGGTCACTTTGAGGAGTAATTATATTCAGTAGATTAATCGTCAAAAGGTTAAATGAGAGATGTAAGCAAGGGCTTTATGGGTGGGTCCAGGTTAAGTGTCTGAATTGGCAGCTTGTGAATGCTTGACTGAGCTGTGGTGGAGTTAATGGATCCGAGGTCATTTTTCATTTCCCTTAATGCGGTCGCCCCTATCTGATTATGTCACAATATGAATCGACCAAAGTGACTTATGTAAACTGTCATTGCGCCTGACAGACAATATATGTCCTTTGATAGGCCGCTTTTGGGGCGAGGATGGCCCTAACACATGTCCGCTTTGATTTGGTCTTCCACCAGTTGTATCCAGAGACGGGCCCCAGGCAGGGAGGAACCATGCTGACCATCATGGGGGAGAACCTGGGCCTGCAGTTCAAAGACATCCAGACCGGTGTCCGCATCGGCAAAGTGGCCTGCGTCCCTCAGGAGGACCAGTACATCAGCGCTGAGCAGTAAGTCAGACCAATCTCTGTCCAACACCCGACACCCGCGTTCCGTTTCAGTTAACCCTTCAGAGGTCAATCCCAGCCTTTTTGACCGTTACTACTCCCTTTTTCTCTTTTTTTTATAAGTTACATCCCTGTAAAGAAGCTCAGAGCACTGGTGCTTTAACCCAGGAGGAGCTGTACTGGGATAAAACCACCACCGGTGCAGTAGCAGCGAGGATTTTTCTTTTCGGAAGATCTCGCTAATTAAGCTTCGTCCAGATTAACCTGACAGATTGGATTGAACTGTGGATGAAAACATGCAATAAGCCCCCCCCCCCCCACCCCCACCCCCGTGCCTGCTCAATTCACACAGCGAAGATGCCACAATTCAGGGTAAGAAGAAAAACCCTGTCACAGCTGGAGGTGTCCTCATTTTCTTCTTATGTAGCTGTCATTTGTACACGGATGCTCCATTTACAGAGTTCTGCGGCGCAGACCCAGCAGATTTATTTTTCCCTTCACAAAGGGAGCAAACTCAAAGAAACTTTGATGGTTTGACAGACAGAACAACAGAACACTGAGCAAATCTCTCCAGCAATGACACATGTCCCAGACTGGGATTAGAAAACACGGCAGTGACATTTCATTCCTGATTTATATTTCATGAACTCACACGTGTTGATGCGTTCACACAAAATGAGACACCTAACATCCTCCTCTCGACATTCTTTCCCCCACGTGCTCCTCGCGTTGATTACAAAAGGCATCGACGCTGCCACTTTATCGCTGTCGCTCGCGTTGGCGGCCGCTAAACGCCTTTGTCATTGCTGTGACCTCGTACGATCCGCACCACAGAAGACGAGACGGTGGGGGGTCAAAGGTCGTACGGAGGGACGAGGAGGAGGGACGCGCTAAATTGCGCAGAAAACGTGGACGCACGGCTGACGCTCCGGCGTCCTCCTTCGCACCACGGACAGTCTGCGTCCCCTGGTTTTTGCGAGGGGAAGGAAAAAAAAACGGCGTCACTCATGAATCTGCTCGCTTGCAGCAGGTTCAGTGGCTAAACACCACACCATGTGTTGACTCGAGGAAATGACGCACGCTTGCTGGAGTCAACAGAGCCGCACCGTTCGGCGTATTTAACCTTGTATCACGCACACCTTTAACCTCCTGAGACCTGGCGTCCACACATGTGGACATTAGATGTTGGGTCACCTATAATGTAAAAGCAGATTCTTCTTAGTACGGGGCCAAATGTCCACATACATGGACCCATAAACATTATATTACTACATATTTAGATTGATTGTCCCTGTATGTGGACATCATTGTCCCCACAAACCACTTGTTTCAAAATATTGTTGAAACAATAATAACTAATAATCCTGAATAGCAAAGACATGTTAAGAATGTGTATCAAAAAAGAGCTGGGGTCTGAGGAGGTTAACTCTGACCCAAGCGTTACTGTTGTTTGTTTTTGGATGAATAACCATCAGTCGTGTTTAGTAGGTGGAGGCAAATATGAAATATGGTTTCATGTTTGTCGTCATAAACAGACGGTAGTTCCTCCTTGCTGCAGAGCTGTGGCTGCTGTTGCGACCTGCACGAAGGGGGGTAGGGTCAACGCGTCGTCCTGGAGGGGGGAGAGAGGGACAGTGAGGGAGATGTGTCAGATATGAGCTCCTTCAATTAATCAGCTTCTCCGGCTTTAACCCTCTCCTCCCCCCTCCCCCGCACTCTCACCCCTTTCTCTCCATCTCATCCTTTGGCTCTGGCTAATTAACAGTCAAGTGTGTCGGCGGCAGGCGAAACATGAATTAAGCGTGCGTGTGCGCGCGCACGTGCGCTGTCCCTGTGGGCCTTGCTTCCACTTCTCCCTGCACTCAATCATTTCTCTAGTGGATTTTCATTTGGCCGTGCAGTACCTGGGGCCAAGTGTAAAGATTGTGGTTCGACATCAGGCTCATGCAGATGTGTGTGCGCCAGCTATCTGAACCCCTGGAACGTTGTTCCGATCTCTGACCGCTGTGGAAATCAAGTTCTTTTTTTTTTTTTCTCCAGGATCGTGTGTCGACTGAACGACGCCACAGGTTACCGGGTGCAGGAAGCTCAGGTGGAAGTGTGCGTCAGAGACTGTATCCACCAGGACTACAAGGCTGTCTCCTCCAAGGCCTTCACCTTCGTGGTCAGGACTCATTTCCCTCCAGATGTGTTTGCTTTTCCTCGTTCTCGGCAGCCGCGATTGACCGGTTTCTTCCCTCTTTCAGTCTCCGTACTTCACCCGCGTGCAGCCCTCCACCGGGCCCCTGTCCGGAGGAACGAGGATCACCATCGAAGGGAGTCACCTGAACGCAGGCAGCGCCGTGTTCGTGAAGATCGGTCTTCACTCCTGCCACTTTGAAAGGCAAGTGGAAGTGATGTTAAGATTAATTAATATTCATCTTTATTCTGATGACTCTGCACAGGCAGACCTGAATCACCCCTCCAGGTTTCATGACTGTAGTCAGAAACGGCACCTTTCATTGTAATTCCCAGCAATTGTGAGAATGACAGTGTAGCCTCCACGGGGGGGGGCTGATATCATTGCTCAGCTGTGCAGTGAATGGCTTAAGTTCGTGGCCCACATTTTTCCATTGATATAGCTATAATCTTGAAGGGCTATCATGGCTATGGCTGTAAAAAGCCCGTTTCTTCCCTCTTTCCGCACTTGGAGCTCTCGTCGCGTTTTTATTTCCTGCTTGTGTTTTTGCACTTTTATGTCCTTGTGAGAGTAATCAGCGGACTAATCCGCAGCTCTTTCCCAAGATTTCCAGTTTTTGAACAGTTTGCTTTTCGTTTAGAAGCAGATTCTCTATAACAGCAACGCTGGTTCCATCAGGAAAAAAAAACAAAAAAACGTGACAGGTTAAACTAATGAGCTCGGACTTTTTATATATCAGAAGAGAAAGTAAAGGCCAATTTAAAGCTCTGCAGCACATCCTGAGAAAGGTGAACATAATAGTCTTGGCCTTTCATTCACTCAGCAGCAATAACCTTTATGGCCAGAGTAATGAACTGGTTGAGTCCATCTCTTTAATGTGTCTTTGTATTCAGCAGAAAGTCTGTGCTTTAATCAAAACCTATTTACTCCGACTCGCTCATCCTCTTATCTCCCCTGTAAACCCTCTTCTTCCCAGCTCCTTTTCTTTATTTCCGTATCCCCTCTCGGCTTTCTTTTGTGCGGCCGCAACCTTGTCAGAAATGCATACACGGAACCACAGGCACCCTCAGAGGTGACACTGTTGTGAAAGTGGTTGCTATGGAAACTCAGCACTGGAGGAATGTGAAAAAGCTTTTTAAAGAAAAACTGTCCTTCATTTTCTTCTATCTTCCCCCTCTTTTCTGTCTCGGAAATTGCCTTTTGGGAGGTGGCAGGCGTGTGTCCAACAAAAATGGGTTTTCTTTTCTTTTTGTGAAAGAAGCAAAACACCCCGTTTACATTTTTCTTCACCTACATCTTCCACTTTTTACTTTTGTGCCACATAAAGGAGAATCTATGCTATTTCAGACGCTTTTTGTTACTCGTATTTAATGTATTCGACCGCATCGCTTGTCATTGTATGTGCACAAATGCACGTTCGCGTGTGCATCAGCACACTGATGATGCAACCTATGCTCACATGGACCACAGCTTCAGATGCCTCCCTTTGCCCCCCCCCCATCTCTGAGTGGGAAGGGGGACAGTGCAGCTCAAAGTTTCCCAGCAGGTCACAACTGTCTGGCTGCGTGCAGCAGAGGGAGTTGCGTCACACGGAGAGACAACAAGCCTGATGTGCTAATGTAGCGCTGTGGGCCTGAAAAACAGCCAGAGTGAAGGACAACACAGACAGACACACAGACACACAGACACACACACACACACACACACACACACACACACACACACACACACACAGACACGTTAGAAACAGACAGACAGAGCTTTGAAGCCCTGTGATTTGGGCTGATGAAACCACAAGTGAACTGACTGAAAGATGTTCTGTATGGGCAGTTTTGTCACTCGTGTGTGTGTGTCTGTGTGTGTGTGTGTGTCTGTCTGTGTGTGTGCGTGCTTGCATACTCGCACACAGCTGGTTTTGTTTTTTTGTATCTGAAAAAATTATTCAAGGGATGAAATTCTGTTTCATACCCTTCACAGAGCGACAAATATAAATCCCACTCAAGGTCTCCCTTACCCCCCCCCCCACTCTCCATCCCATCAGGCGGAGCAACAAGGAGATAGTGTGCGTGACCCCGGCAGGACAAGCCCCCGGCACAACTCCAGTCATGGTGGACATCAACTCTGCCGAGCTGAGAAACCCAGAGGTCAAGTTTAACTACACAGACGATCCCACCATCCTCAAGATCGAGCCTGACTGGAGCATCGCCAGGTGGGGAAGCAATGCGCCTCCTCTTTGGCTAGTTTCTGTCCATTAGACTCAACGAAAAGCAGCACACATTTATTTAGAGCAAAGCCTGGACGTTCTTGTTGGTTTTTTTTTTTCTGCCATAGGATTATTTCATTATCTATAATTCACACCAACACTGGTTGATCTGAGATTCTGCTTGATGTATATGTAAGGAACAGATGCATACATCAATGCATTATTAATGCTTAGTGCTGATTGAGCTGCAGAAAAAGGCGCTATAAAGTGAAATAAATACATAATACCATTGACACCCTCTGCGGTTTGTGTTTGAGGGAGCACTAACTAAATATGCTGCTCCATTTTCACCCTCTTCTTGTTTTTCCAAAGAGAAAGAAGAGATTGAATATTTATGCTGTTTATGTTTAAAGGTAAACATTTAAAGGAGGCTGTGGATGCATGAGGCTGCTAGTTGATGGGCCGCAGTATAGATCTATTTTTATATATTATGAACATATTGAAATGAGACTGTAGCCAAAGGACAAATGTCTTCTGGAGAAGAAGAAACGCGTCTTCAGGTTTCACTTGCTTAAAAAGCTGCTAGCATGACTTTTTTTTTTTTTATTTGCTGGAGTGACTTGTGTACGTTCAGTCAGAAGATGCTTCCCAACAGTTGACAGGAGATTATTCTGCAGACGCTGTCGGTTCGGAGCAACAGTCTCCTGCTCTGTCGTAGCGGGGGGGGGCGAGGTGAAAATGGGAGTCGCCTTTAAAACTCTGCTGGGAGACAAAGTCTCTCTACACATCAAATAGGTGTGAGGAGCTGAGAATTTTCATTTGGAAAGGAATAAATGAAAGGTTGAGGGCAGGTAAGGGGAGACAGAAACAGGAGGGGAAAGTGTTAGCTGCAGCCTCGGGGGGGGGGTGGGTGGGGGGGACTCAGCACTTAGCTTGTGTTTGGTGAAAACGTGTCACTCCCAGCGGAGCATCAGTAGGGTTCTACGGGCCAATCCTGCTTCCATTTACTAAGCCATTTCGTCGCTCCGTCTCCTTCAGTGACCCTTTGGCGGGGGCCAGTGTAAACATCTTCTCTTGGCCAAAACACAAATTTGACACGACTTGCCTGGCTCGGCTTGTTTAACTTCTTTAAAAAGGTAAAAGTTAAGATATTCCTCCCTTTTTTTACGCCGTGTGTTACAATGAAAGCCGTGTGGGCTGCCATCTATGAGAGAATAACGAAGACGCTGAGCCATCGTGTCATTTCCTGCATTGGGAGGTGGGGTTCAAACCTCACCTCAGCCCTGTGCGGGTTTTAGGCCGTATGGTAACATGTACACTTTTCTGCTATCAGAACGCATCTTATCAAATAGGTTCATCATCTAAGGCCAGCAGAGGCTGCCAGGACAGAGGCTCCTCACGCTTGCTGCCTTCATCTCTACTCTTTCTTGGCCAGCGTGGGTCACAGGTGGAAAGGTCACAGAACACGTGATGTCTCTGACAGCCATCTATGCTAAAATATATATATATATATCTATATATATATAAATATATCCACAGCGATCTGAAGGAAACACACTGAAAATACCCTTTCAGAGCTGAGCAACAGCTCTCAGGAGCAATGCCACGCACTCACATTAGCCTCCATATTGGTTTGGGGGGGAGAAAAAAAAAAGCTTTTTAACATTCACATGAGGGATTTAGCATTAGTATCATTACCTGAAAATGGGCTTTCAAGAATCAGCTGGCAAAAGGCTGCAGCAACATTAATGCAACAGTGGCGCATTTATTCCTGTTAACACGGAGGCTGGACTGTGTGTGGTCTGAGAATCCACAGGAGGAGAGGTGCAGCTGAAAAAGGCTAATGTGTGACAGGCACTCTCGCGCGGGATGGGATTGTTTTTCTCTTGATTTTCGCTCTAACTCCTGCTTCTTTTTGTTAGTGGAGGAACCATGTTGACCATTACTGGAACCAATCTGGCCACCATCAAGGAGCCCAGAATGAGAGCCAAGTACGGAGCTGTGAAGTCGGAGAACGTAAGTGTTTGGACTCAGACACCTGCACGTAAAAAAAAAAAAAAAAAAGCTGTCTGACCCCTGCAAGTGGGACCGATATAGACACTTGGGAGCGCGTCTGCCTCTCTGCCTCCCACTCTGAGAAAGCTGATTTTCAGATGATGCACACACTCTCGGGACTCTGACACACACACCTGACCTGTCGGTCAACTAGCCGAAGGCCCATTTTCTGTTTGTTTTTGATGTTGAATTTCCTTTTAGCAGTTTAACCTTTGAAATGTCAACCAGCAATAAAGTGGCTCTGGCAAATCCCCCTCTCTTCACCTAGCACCACGGGGCCCTGCTAACCTTTCTCCCCCTCTTAGCTGAAAGTAAAAATACCCCCTCTTTTATTCTCTCCCTCTTTGTCGCAGTCATTTTTTCCTCGTTAATGTTCCTGTTGACCTGTAAACACCACGCCGTCCTTGTGTGCGAGCTCTTACCTGAGACTGTGAGGGAGATAATGTGGGGCTATATAACATGCTGGGAAACTATTCAGACATCTCCCTCGGCCATGCTGGGTGTCGGTAACAACTCCTGGATGACCTCCCGTGTTTCTCTGTGTGTCATTACACTCTCATTTGCTCTTCTCTGACTGATATAAGTGTGAGGCCCCAGAGGGAATTTCCAGTTATTATCAACACTGATTACCACTCTGATACTATTAACCCAGCCTCCTCCTCATTATGTCATTACTGAGACATTTAATCACTTGTATCACATGAGTGTGTTTCATCCATCATATGTTTCATATTTAATGTCAGATTTTTGCACCTTTTTGCTGGTAAAAATGGGATTGCAGAGTCCTGACGGAGACACCCTCCCTCTCTTTTCCTCATCTTCCCCCACCTTTCTTTTATGTTCCCCCTCTCCTTGCGCAGAATTGCACGGTTGTCAACAACACCGTGATGGTGTGTCTGGCGCCCTCTGTGGCGGGATCTGAGAAAAGCTTCTCAGAGGCCGGCAGCAGCCCGGACGAGATCGGCTTCATCATGGACGACGTGCGCTCCGTCCTGGTGGTCAACGAGACTTTCAACTACCACCCGGACCCCGTGTTCGAGCCTCTGAGCAGCACCGGTCTGCTGGAGCTGAAGCCGAGCTCGCCGCTCATACTCAAGGTAAACCGCCTGGCGCTCTCAGCATTGATCCGTCCTGGCCTTGCCCCGGCCCGTTATTGCTTTACATCCATCACTTTGGTTTCTCGGGTTGGCTTCGGTTTATATTCCTCTCGTGCTTCTCTCACCTGAGAACCGTATACATTTGAGCGCTTAAGTCATGTTTTTTTTCCCCGTCATGTTATCAAAAGACTGAATTAAAAAAAAAAAAAAACAGGTGATGACTAATGAGCTGTGACATTTTAAACAAACAAGGACTAAACAGTGTTTTCTGATTTAGTTTTACCGCTGTAGTTTGCTCCGGTATTGTCGACAATTGGTCTGGTGGTCTTTTTAGAAAGTAAAATGCCGCAGCAATGTCAGTCTGACAAGACGAGGACAGATGAAATGTTCCATGTTCTAACGTTCCTGCATGTTTTCAGACCAGCCGTAGCTCACCCTGAAAGGTGCTGTTTTATTTGCCTGCAGTGGCTTTTAGAGATCTTCACGGAATATATATATATAAAAAAAAAACCCTCTTCAAAGTCTGGTGTGATGAGAAATTTTTATAAAAGTGGACGCTGCAGCCTTGATCAGATCAGTTGTGAAGAAATGCTGTAAACTGGAGAGGCAGGGTGGTTTCAGCCCCACCCACACAGGTTCATGCGTCATTTCACCCCTGCTGGGTGGCAACTTCAAAGCGTGAGGGTAAGAAAAATTATGCTGCAATTTCACGGAACCAAAAGCCTCACCCCCCCCTTTTTTGTATCTGGTTGGTGCTTTTAGGGAGAAAAATAATAGCACACATCTCCCGCCGTAATACTAAATACAGTCTAATTCTGGCATGGAGAGCTGTGATTGACCGGCCACGCTTTTGGTGGAGAATTAAATAAACAGGCAGCACAATAAAGGCATCCTGTTAAATAACTACTGAGAAACAAATCGTTCATCAAGGTTTCGCATCAAAGAAGCCTCATTCTGCTTAACTCTGAGACGGAGGAGAGGAGGCTGGACTTTTGTGCTGAAATCACCTCATCTGGATACAAATCATCTCACTGGAAGTTGTCTTGACTTGTTAAATGTATTTTTAACTCCAAGCGGCGTCATTCTTCATTAGGAGGATGGTATAGAGACATTTCAGTCCCTGAAAACAATAGCAGCTCTGCTTGAATAACGCCAACCTGTGAGGGTTCTATCCGGCAGTTTCAAACAGAAGCTCTGTTTCTATAGTTACCTGCAGTTTAAGAGCACCTTGCACATTCAGTGGGGATGAGGCAGCCAATGAGGAATATTTTGCAGCTCCATAAACGGTTGGATGATTACTGTTAGAACGACCTCAGTCAGCAAGCGCGCGTGTCTGTTTCCAGGGTCGCAACCTGATTCCTTCAGCCCCAGGAAACACCAAGCTGAACTACACGGTCCTGATCGGGGAAACGCCCTGCGTGCTCACGCTGTCTGAGACCCAGCTGCTGTGTGAATGGCCCAACCTGACGGGGGAACACAAAGTCACTGTGAGTAAAAGTGAACCAGTCATCTGCAGGGCTGCTTTTTTCCCCTCCTCTCTGCCTTCATCACCTGTTCTCGCCATCCCCCTTTTTACTGCCACATCTGAGGGATCCGACTTCCCTCTCCTCAGCCTCTTATTCCGTCTTGGATCCATCCACCTTCTCTCTGTCAATCTCTTTCCTGCCTTTTCAGTCATTCATCCAATTCTTATCCCATCCATCAGACCAAAATCTCTTCAATTACTCCAAATTTCTCCTCTTCATTCATATAGCCTCAGCCTCTCAGACTTACGCACGGTGCCTTTCAGACCCTCGCCGGTGTTTGCCGGCGCATTTATGTCTGTCTCAGAGGGTTGTGATTGGTCTCATTCGCCTGCCATTCTCCCCGGGATTTCAACGGAATTGATATTCAATAGAGACCAAAAAAAAAAATGGCTGGTGGGCGTGAGAGGTCTGAATCTATTTATACCCTCCTCCATTTGGCTTTTCATAGACGTAAGCCAGTAGAAATAAAAAAAAAAAAAAAAAAACGGGGTAAAAAGATGGGGGGTGTGGTTTATCCCACCGTTTGTTTTTGTGCTCACATGTTCTTCATGCCAGAACTGTTTTGATGTGATATGCTTGAAAGTCACATGGATTTGCAACAGCGTATATTTCCATGTGTTCGGGTTCCAAGGACAACCCCGGGACACAGATGTTGCCTCCCCCATCCTAGATATAAAAAGGTTGCAGGGAATTTTGGCCTGCATACAGCTCAAGTTAGCATACTGTGGATTGGCAATATAAATGCAGTGAGAGGTTTATCCCTGTGTCTGTGATGCTGTGAAAACAGGCATTTTAAACATGCGCATCCACGCCCAGGTGGAACTGCTAATTTTCTGCTTAAAACCGATTGCTGTGTGATTTTCAGTCTCTTGAACGGTTTTCCTTGTTTAGGTGCGTGTTGGTGGTTTTGAATACTCGCCGGGGACCCTGCAGATCTACTCAGACAGCCTGCTCACGCTGCCCGCCATCATTGGGATCGGAGGGGGCGGCGGACTCCTCCTGCTGGTCATCATCATCGTGCTGATCGCCTACAAGAGGAAGTCGCGAGACGCCGACCGCACCCTCAAACGGCTGCAGCTGCAGATGGACAACCTGGAGTCCAGGGTGGCCCTCGAGTGCAAAGAAGGTGAGTCTGATGGGGGGAAACGTAGTCGCTTTAGTGCCAGTTTGTTTTCATCCGCCTCCCTCCTTTGTTCCACATCCCCCAAATCACTTCCTCTAACTTCTCTCTCTGCAGCTAACCTCAAAAGCTCCCATTCAACAGCGCGGTGTTCATTTCTCTCTCCACTTTCTGCTTTCTCTCGTTGCCAACTGTCTCCCTGCTGTTGGGTGGCAGCAGTGTGTGTGTGTGTGTGAGTGTGAGTGTGTAATATGCGTGCGGATGTTGGTGTGTTTCCAGAGGAGTACTTTGATCTGAGCCAGTCACCAGATGTTGGCTCTCCACCTCATGAGGGAGCCGCCTGGCTGGGATCGCTACCATCCACGGCTGACGGAGGGAGGGTGGGCTGGAGGTTAGGTACACGAGGGTCTGCAGGGGCGGGAAAGTGAGCAGCGGCGCGGAGGAAGAGGACAGAGACGCACCAGTGTATTAGCATATATTCATCTGGCAGTGAGACGGCGCGGATCCAGTCAGAGCGACGGCATTACTGGGCCGTCTGGCGAGAGAGAGAGAGAGAGGGAGAGAGAGAGAGGGAAGCAGATGGAAAGCTGGAGTGAAGGAACATTGACAGCCATAATCATCAGACTGCGTTAGCTTCACGGCTCACGCCACTTGTTGCCCTGTTTCCTCAATCTATTTAATGTCCTCCCGATTCAACTCCGTTATCTTCTGAACTCCGGCTCACTGACATCCTAATTCACTTTAAAATAC
Organism: Lagocephalus sceleratus; assembly: GCA_911728415.1. NCBI lineage: Eukaryota > Metazoa > Chordata > Actinopteri > Tetraodontiformes > Tetraodontidae > Lagocephalus > Lagocephalus sceleratus. The sequence goes on along the minus strand of CAJVRN010000011.1, from coordinate 9,630,099 downwards.
AGCATTTAACAAAGATATGCAACTATTTATTTATTTTACAATAAACTCGCATTAGGATGACAGATTAAGAGCTGGAACCGGTAATAACAAGTAAACGCTTTTGACGGCAGTAAAGCTAAAAGATGATTTGTTTACAGTATATATTATTTATTAAGTATTTATAATTCATAATCTCTTCTGAAGCTTCAAAAACCTCAAGCCCCGCGTGAGAGCTATTTTATTTATAAAGTTAACTTTTTGTTTGACTGTCTGATATGATCTAGATTTTAAAAAGAATGGTTGAAATTGATGTAAACAGAGCCTTACTGAGCTGGTCCCGCTCGTTCAACGTGGAAACGTTCCCATCAGCTTTCGGGGTCCGGCTCTGAAACGTCGGTAGAAACGAGCGATAAAATCTGCTTTCTCCGTTCCGACACGGACGAAAAGCAGAAACGTCGACAGGCGCGCGAGAGCGACAGTTTCGTGTTGTTAACGGTGTCAGGAGGTGACAGCCTGTGTTTATTCTGCTGGAGCGCACATGAACTATGTGCCCCGCTCTCTCGCCACTATCTGCAATCGCGCACACATTAAGTCCGCGCGGCAGGTCAAGCAGTGATTGGCTGGGGACGCGTGGCGGCGAGGCCACGTGACCTGACCTTGTCTTCTCCCCTTGGTTGCCACCGCATGAAAGGGGGTGGGGGGTGGGGGTGGGGGGGGGGTGAGGGAGATGAATAAGGAGGGCGAGTTGTGAGAAAGAGAAGGAGACCGTTGTGTCCTGTGGGAAAGATGGATGTTGTTGTTGATACTGGGAAGTCGGGAGAGATCCGATGAAGTGAGCATGAAAAGAGCCAACCCGAGAGCTGGCAGAAGGCTGAGATTGAGATACTGATGGAGGCAGAGGAGGCGACGTGGAGGAGAAGCAGGTGACCTCTAGGATTCCGAAGGAGGGAAGAGAGAGAGAGAGATGAGGAGACAGTTAGTGTGACAGGAGCCATCTGTTAGTCTGGGCTGTAGTTCACTATTTGTTTGGGCTGTTCACCCGTGTGTCGGTGTAATTTGGATGACACCGTAGGACACAAACAGCGCGGCTAATGTAATAGTTCCCTCCAGAAAGAGTTTCGGAAAGTAGAGCCAGCTTTGCTCCCGCGTATGATGCGGCGCTGCGTTCCATACGGAACGAGGCAGCGGTTTTTCCAGAACGCAGAGCGGCGTCGGAACGCTGTGGCTGGGAAATGTGTGAAATGTGTGAAAACACTGACACGTGCGCTCACATAAATCATCTGGGCTCTGGGTTACGTGTTCAGCTGAGGGGCAGCACACGGGGGAGGGGGGTTGTTTGTGAGGTAGCATCATGTAATGTGTGTACTCACAGGCTCATGTTCCATCCTCAACTCCCCTTCAGCAAGTACCACAGCACCTTCACCTCTCCTCTCCTTACTCTCCTTACCCCTCTGTCTTTCCTCCACCTTTCTCATTTTTTACCATGTACCGCCACTTAAGTTTGAGGGTCCTGAATTATTTAGCTTTTTCGTTCGTTGTGCTAGTTAATGTCCGTGCTAATTTCTCCTCCCAGTTTAACCATCCTCTCGCTCTCTTCTCTCTCCACAGCGTTTGCAGAGCTGCAGACTGACATCCACGAGCTCACCCAGGAGCTAGACGGAGCCGGAATCCCGTTCCTGGAGTACCGCACGTATGCAATGAGGGTCCTCTTTCCTGGGATAGAAGACCATCCCGTGCTCAAGGAGATTGAGGTATGGGTCAGCAGAGATGCGCATAAACCCGGTCAGATGTTGATAAGTTTCCATCACATCTTCAGTTTTCATCCATAACAGCCCCTCTTCTGAGAGGTAAAGGCAGACGATCGAACCCTGAACGATCTATAAATAGAAGGCTAAATAACTCTCGGGCCCAGCACCATTCAGAGTGAACTGTCCTGACAATGCACCCTGGGCGCCGGTGGGAGATTGCTTCTACCTGACTGAGTCTGTTGGAGGTTCAGAAAAATGACCAAACCGCAGTCAGAGGCACTGGCTTCTGCAGGAGCGGGGGGCTCTGAGACACCCGGTATCTGTCCACGCCATCACCTGTGTTCCAACAGGGGAAAGTGTAGCGTGACATTGGATTTTCATTTGTTTGGTCCAGGCAATCACAGGCCACAGTGGAGCACGAGCAGGCAGATCAATTTCTTATTACAGCATGAAGCTTGCATTCCCACTTCAAACCCCAGTTCCTCTTCATCAGAGGGGGGAGGCCTCATACGTGTCCTCAGAGAGAGGAATTGGATATAAGAGAGGTGCTGGAATACCCAGATTATAAAATGTAATTCCACCAGTGCAATCCTTGAATAAAGCTGTTTTATTAATGCTCATGGAACATGATTTTTCCTGAATGTGAGATGGAATCTATGACAATTTTATGAGCCTGATCTCACAATAATGCAACATTTGTCTTCAAGAACATCTGGAGAAATAGAAGAACAGTGAAACTGGACCATATTCACCTGTTCTTTTCCTCTTTTCCCTTTGGCACATCACTCCTCGTCTTCACCTTCGTCTCTTCCTCGCCAGGTGCCTGCCAATGTGGAGAAGGCTCTGACGTTATTTGGCCAGCTCCTTACCAAAAAGCACTTCCTGTTGACCTTCATCCGCACTTTGGAGGCGCAGAGGTCCTTCTCCATGCGGGACCGGGGCAACGTGGCGTCTCTCATCATGACGGCGCTGCAGGGGGAGATGGAGTACGCCACGGCCGTCCTTAAGCAGCTCCTGTCTGACCTCATAGACAAAAACCTGGAGAGCAAGAACCACCCGAAGCTGCTGCTCAGGAGGTACGGAAGCTGTGCATAAACATGTCGCATGTGCACAAGTAGTCCCCCCCCCCCACCGAGGGTTCAAGTTCGAGGTTACGTCCCTTTTGTTTATCTGAAGGGTTCAGAGTGACCTTGAGCCGAGGCGCTCTGCTGGAGGCAAGACCTTTGACCGTTAGGTTTTCAAACAGGAAAACAAAAGTTTTCCTGTATGTAAATTTGGTTGTTGGTTGTTCCTGTATCCTGCTGTCAGAGGACCCTCCCAGCCTGCTACCACAGTGTAAAAACCATACTGGCAAGAGATCATTAGAACCTGCCATATATGAAAGTGACATTTAGCCACATGTGGGACGTTAAGGACACACCAGGGACAGATTACAGTCGAAGACATTAGTAGACATGTATTCTGCCGTAGCACATTCAAGGAGAGTCCCGGATCCATAATCTTTTTTGATCCCATTGGAATAATGAACATTTCCCTCCATCTTATTGTGGACTGAGGCAGCGACCCGGCCGGTGGCGTGGCCTCTTGACCGCTCGTGCGTTTTTGTGCCGACGTTGCACAGAAACGCAGCTGTCAGTGTCCTTTTACCTCCGACAGCCGAAGCTGAGGAGCAGTGGGCAGGGAGCGTAGCTTTTAGAGGCTAACGTGATGTTACCTTGTCTACCCTGTCGCTGTCAGAGAGGATTACACCCCTGAGCACACACACACACACACACACACACACACACACACACACACACACACACACCTCCCATCAGAGCTGCAGTCAGAGGCCACTCTCCTCCCTCAGCAAGGACGGGCATATAAGTATGAGGAATGTAAAATGGAGATGAGAAGGATTACTACGTGGAGAAAAGTGGAGGATGAGAGAATGGAGAAGAATATAATGCTGGGGAATGATTGACAGAAAGATACGACAAAACAGTCCGGAGCTGTATCGATGGAATGAGGAGCAAAGAGGGTGAGGGCAGCTGAAAGATGCATTGTGAGAAATAAAACATGAGCTGCAGACTGTCAGGCAGCAGGAGATACATGCATTCAAGGAAAGTCACCAAACGAACGGAGAGTAAATGAAAGAAGAATAGCCCGTCTCCAAATAAATTGAAATTAGACATTAAATGTTAAAAAAGTAATATTTTTTCATCCTTCCTTACTCCTCCGAGAGATATTTAATTAAAAATCTAATCATATAAATGACTCACTAGCAAGTGTGCCCGTGTAAAGCATTTCCAATCCCCTCCTGGGGCTCACGGTCACAACACGCCGTCCCTGCTAACTACAGTAGCCTCAGGAGCTGGCGCTAATAAGCCGGGCGGTTATTACACGCTTTTCACCCTGTTTTCTGTTTTCCGGCCCTCCGATGGATTGACTTTTACACCGTTCTCATCGGAATGCCACACACGCAACGCGTCCATTTAAAATACTTATGAAATCTTTGGAAGGAAGGTTGTTTACCTGAGTAAGACGATGTTGTGAGTCAACCTCCATCTTGTCTGGACGTGCCCCCGAGCATGTTCTGTACAGGTGTGCTCACCTCCGTCCTCCTCCAGCCCTCCGTTTCCCCATTCCCTCATCTTTCATCCGCTGACAGCCGTGGAGAAAGCGGGCTGCTCCACATACTTCAAACGGCAGTCAAACAGGGAGGCTCGCACAAGCGTAGGAGTTCACATCTCATTCCTGCTACGGGCCTTCACTGGTTTCACAAGCACATTGGCCTACTTTCCTGCTTCTCCTCTCGCTTTGGAAGGGAAAAGGAAAGAAAAAAAAAAATCTCAATTTCTGAGTCGACAAAGTTCTCGCGCTCGTTTGAACCAACACAAACGGTCGGCGCCAAACACGAACAAGACAAACATTCAGCCTAGACGCGGCCCAGGTAGACGGAGGACTCTCCGTGTGAAAGAAAAGGACAGCGAGAGGAGTGAAGTCTCTGAACGACGACGGCGAGGGAGAAATAATCACTTTTATGCACTCCTCCTCCTCCTCCTCCCCACACACACACAACCTTATAGCTGGTCTCCCTTTCAGCTGTTTAACAAATTAGGCACAATAACTCCCTAATTACAATGCCATTTAATTGCTTTGTTTTCGTTTGCTGGTCGTTACCATGTGTCTGTGTGAGAGCGTGCACGTGCGGAGGTTCCCCTCATTACACGGCAGGTTTGTGATTAACGAGAGAAGTTACCAAATTATACTAATTGCTGTATTTTTAATGAAGACAAGTTTGCTGGAGGTGGTGAAAGGCTGAAACGGGGAAGGAAATCCAGGGGGTTGTTTGGGGAAGATAAATCGTTCGCACATGGTGGAGAGAGGAAATCTTATTTGTACAATTGATAAAACCTTAACGTGGCTCTTAAATCCCTCCTAAAAATCTGCCGCCGCCCTTCCGTCACTTCCTGGTCGCACTCACCTCCTCTCCTGTTTTCTCCCCCCTCCCCCCCCAGGACGGAGTCGGTGGCGGAGAAGATGCTCACCAACTGGTTCACCTTTCTGCTTTACAAGTTCCTCAAGGTAAAACTGTCCATCCCAGCAGAGATGCATAAATCTTTTGAAGCGCCGCTAATACCTGCCGCTGTTTTGAGAGTATAAAATGTGCTCCAGGAGCGCGCGCACGCTCCCAGCTGCAGCGTTAGATAAGCCTTGAGCACAGAGCTACCTATCCTTTACCTCCGCCTGATTGAGCAGTCTGCATTTTGAAATGCTCTTCACACGGAGCTACTCGTGTTGTGATGACTGTCGCACGAACCCGTCCTCTGTTTGTGTCCTTCACCGGTGTGTTTTACAGCCGTGTGGGTGTGTGCGTGTCCTATCAGAGGCCTGACACAAATCACTCTCTCACTTCTCTCTGTCTCCTCATCTCCTCTGTGATTTTTTTTTTTCCTTCTAGCCTAAACTAGCTCTAAACTCTTTTTCGCATCATCGACGTTCAAATGGGAGCCGCCGTTAAAAGTTAGCCGCAAGTAGTTCACACCAGCCCGGCCCTCAAAGGTAGCACACGCGTGTGCACGTGTGTGTGAGAGAGTGTGTGTCGGCTCTGGATGGGACACAAGACCTGACACGGACACGCAGACGGGAGGGGGGACCGTGCTGCCAGGGATTGTTGGCAGTCTCTAAAGAAGAGCTGCGCCTGTGAACTTAAGACAAAACCAACAGAGAGAAGGCAGAATCAGGCCGAAGAACGGAGCGAAAGTGGAGAGGACGAGCTGGCAGATGTAAAATGGGGTTTAAAATGAGTCTGAGGTAAAGTAGGGGGCGGCGGGGCGGGGGCGCTGAAGGTTAGCGGCTAAGCTTTTATCTAACCTCTGCAGTTCGGCGTCGCTCCTTCTCCCGAGTTTTTACGGCTCACACGAGTGAGGAGCCTGGAACAATTTCAAGGTTCAGCCAGGTGTGAATGGAGACGAGTAAAGGTCAAGTAGCTGTTCAAAGGGAGGAAATAGATAAAGTTTTTACCAACCAAAGGGAACACGGGTAAAAGAAAAATCCTTTTATCCATTACCCCGCTGGCTCAGCTCATCCTCCTGCTGTGGATTGTTTGAGAGGACATTTGTATTTCCACGTTGCCTTCAGGTGCTTCCACAGAAGGCGCGGTTGGTACGCTGGTTTAACTGGTGTGCGAGCCAGTTTAGTTCATCTGTTAGCCTGTCAGGATGACTGACGTGTGGATGGAGGAATATGCTGATGTGAGCAGAGCGGGGGGGCTTAGATGGCGCTTCTTCTGCCTCAAGTAATGTTAAATGTAGCAATAAATCATCGGTCACGCGTCTTTAATCTGAGACTGAGAGCGTGTAGACCGTCCCCGTGATGTGTATAAAATAACGAGTTTGATTGATTCCGTGATTCACCAGAGGAACTCTTGACTCCAAGAACATGGCGGTGTTCTCTGTTTGCTGTTCCTTTTTCTTCCTCCCACCACACGGAGCCAGGAATCGATTCCAGGACCTTCCCTCTTTGAGGTGACAGCGCTCAGCCTTCAGTGTAAAAATAGTGGAGGTTGAGGAGGTAGACTGAGACTTAGCAGCAGCAACACGATGGAGAGATGTTAGATGCTTCTGGCGCTGTAGACCGATGCTCGTCGAGGAATTCAGTCATGTATGACCAAACAAGCACCTTCGAGGAGGCGGCGTGCTTGCCCCCCCCGGCAATACTGTCAGTAGAGGAAATGGGATGGAGGTGGAACTGTAAGGGATAAGACGGTAATGATGAGGATTTTAGAGCTGAGGAGCCAACCTGGCTGATTTGAGGTAAAAACGACTCCCAGTCCCCGCACCCGTCGCCTGGTTGACATGTATCACACACCAAAGTGCTTCTCACAGCGTTTTCACTCCCTGGTTGTTAACCTTCTATTAACTCCTCCATCATTTCCCTCACTTGTTCTCTCTTTCCGTCTCACACTTGTCAACTTTTTGCTGCTCTGCTCTTTTTTATTGATCCAGCTGGAACATTTGCATTTGCGCGAGGACTTATATTTTGATGTATTTCCCCCTTTCTGTCCTCCTCCATCATCTTCCTACTTTCTTTGAACACTTCCTGTGTATTTTTCTTGCAGGAGTGCGCCGGGGAGCCTCTCTTTATGCTCTACTGTGCCATAAAGCAGCAAATGGAGAAGGGGCCGATAGACTCGATCACCGGAGAAGCCCGCTACTCCCTCAGCGAGGACAAACTCATCAGGCAGCAGATTGACTACAAGACTCTGGTAGGTCCGCTCTGGAGATTCCAAGCAGAACACATGCTTCAACTCTGTCCTGCTTAACCAAGAGGCAGGTTCACATTCAAGATTGGTGATTCAGTTCAGCTCCAGTTTTCTCACAATAAAATCTGGTGGCTGAAAAGTGGAAATCTTGAGATGGATCCATAACTACAATAACAAAAAGCTGTGTTTGCACCACAATATTGACTGGGTGGAAGGGTTGAAGGTCAGGAATCACCACGGGGTCACGCGTCCTCACGTCAATAGTTAACACTCCCGGCATGCTGACTTTCCAGTCCAAATGTGATGGTCGACCTCTGACCTCCGCAGACGCTGCACTGCGTCAACCCCGAGAACGAGAACGCCCCCGAAGTGACGGTGAAGACGCTGAACTGCGACACGGTAACGCAGGTGAAGGAGAAGCTGCTGGACGCCGTGTACAAGGGCACGCCGTACTCGCAGAGACCGAAGGCCTCCGATATGGACCTGGGTACACGCGCACACACACACACACACACACGCGCACACACAGCTGTCAGATAGCTAACAAACACGACCTCGCCCCTCCCCTGTCTGTGGGACAGAGTGGCGTCAGGGCAGGATGGCTCGCATCATCCTCCAGGACGAGGACGTCACCACCAAGATAGACAACGACTGGAAGAGACTCAACACTCTGGCTCACTACCAGGTACCCCGCTTCCATCCCATGACAGAAAGAACTCACAATCGATGCGATATTTCCCGTCAACCGTGGGGCTTTTTTGTTTTGTTTGTCGTATGAAGCCACTCAAAAAGTAACTTGAAAAGGCAGATTTTTATGTGTGTGATTGAATTGTAATCCTCCCTCTGGACCGTAACTGCAGCCGTTCTGTAAATGCCATTTCAGGTGACAGATGGTTCCGTGATTGCTCTGGTTCCCAAACAGAACTCAGCCTATAACATCTCCAACTCCTCCACCATCACCAAGTCTCTCAGCAGATACGGTAAGACAGCGTGTGTGTGTGTGTGTGTTTGTGTGTGTATAAACACATGCGATTCCTCCTCTCCGCTTGAGTTGAATTGCTCTTTACCGGAGTTATTGAGGAAAAACCCAGTATTTACGCTTTCAGAGCCGCAGACCAGATTTTTCCATTTAAAAAAAAAAAAAAAAAGAAAAGAAAAAAAAAGGAAAAGTCTTTCTTGTCGTTCCCGTGCTGTGTCCCACAGAGGACGGTGTTCATGACAGCTGTCAGCAGCACAGTTGGACACAGTTGGAGGAGAGCGGCTGGTTTTGTGTCACTGCCAATGGCTTCCTGGCCGTCCGGCTCCTGCTCTGACAGCCTTTTTATTGCCGCTCGCTCCTCTGATGTCCTTTATATGTCACACGTCGAGCGTTTTTCCGGGGATAATGTGGCCGGCCGCAAAAATCCACCAAATTCCGACGATGACAGAAATACCTGCTCACCGCAGGAAATGTAGGATGGCGGGGGGGGTTGTGTTGCATTGTGGGTAATACTGTCCAGCATCTGCTGCAGTGCCAGAGTGGTTTAAGATGACGTTTACAGCTGAGGTCACGTCAGCACTCGGTGGAGTCTGAAGCGACAGCGAGCATGTTTGCCTGGCGGGACGGCGTATTTATGACAGATAAATGCAAATCCACATACCTTCCAGCACCCGTTGCATAATAGACCCCAATTTCTTACTTCCTTCATCTCCTTCCCACTTCCCAAATCCTTCGGCTCCTCATCGGCTCTGCTCCTGTGACACAAATACCCGGTTCGCACTTCCCAGGTCCGCGCTCACGTCTGACATTTTAAACCTCGCCATCTCTTCCTGCCTCAGCGCGGACGTGAGACGACAAGCGTTCAGACTGAAACTTTAATGCTCGCCGTGACAGAGCGGGGCCGCCGCGGTGGTGGTGGGGGTGGGGACGGGGGGGGGGCACAATTTAATGACAGAGCAACATGAAAGTGGAAGAAGTTCTGACCTTTTGCAAATGCTTTCTAAAAATTCTCTCTGAGATTTTGCTCCCTGGACCTGGCTCAGATTTCTTATTCATGTGTGTTTAATAGCAGGGCAGCTTAGAACCGTAGGCTTCTGGGTTAATCACGCCTTTGTACCTTTCAGATTTGCAACATTTAATCTATTTAATTAGCTGATGTTTGTTGATTTTTATTCCAATGGGTTTTTTTTTTTTTTTTTTGCGAACTCATTCCAGAGAGCATGCTGAGGACGGCGAGCAGCCCCGACAGCCTGCGTTCACGAACCCCGATGATCACCCCCGACCTGGAGAGCGGTACCAAACTGTGGCACCTGGTGAAGAATCACGACCACTCAGACCAGCGGGAGGGGGACAGGGGCAGCAAGATGGTATCTGAAATCTACCTGACCAGACTGCTGGCCACCAAGGTAGGGAGACGCTCACTCCCAAATCACAACCCCCCCACCCCACCCAAGCGCATAGCCCTGACCTTTGTTTCGCACTTAACTCAGAGCTAATTAACATTTTTCATACCCTTTTGCACAAAGATGCACATTTGCACAGGATTGAACGTGTGTCTTAATAAGGATGACCTTTGACTATTGAGTTGTTTGGCTGGTGTTACAGGGGGCTTTTTTAGCCAAGACCTGCGATCGTTACTCATTTGATCCCAACAGTCAGCCGCTGAGAACTTCTGCTCAGGTTTTTATCCAGTCTGTTTGGCCTCAGATCAGTTTAGGAGGTATAAATAGGAAAACTGTCACAATTAATCAGCCTCCAGCCCATCGGTTAGTTCCTTCAAGATGTGAAATGCAACCAGCTGGTTCCCACTAGCTTTACAAAGATGACCAGTTCCTCCTGAACGTGCGTGCTTCCTTCACAATAAAAAAACTATAAAACACTCACAGGGCACAGACCTCCACCAAACAGGCCCTTGGAGAGAACGATCTGAGTTGTCTTCCTTTAACAAAGTTCAACAAAACCACTGCACAAGTTAACCAATAGCAGCAGGTTTTTGTTTTTTCTTTTTTCTTTTTGGAAATCGTTCGTGTTGTGGAGCCAACGGCCACATCGCCACCTCTCGTGGCAGAGTCAGACACGCGCGTGTCAGGAAATCGATTCCTCTGCTTGTATCCCGAGATGAGGAGGACGGAAGTGTTATCAAAAGGCGTAGCCGCGCGTAGCTCATCTTAGCTGTGCATGTGAATGGGCGGCGTTGAGCTTTTTCTTCTCATTTGCTGGTTCTTGTTATCTCGGGGGGGATCAGGCTAGCCTTGGCGCTTCCTCTCTCCGGTGCTTTGGTCATTAGCTCTGGATTTCCACTCTCTCGGCTCCAGGTGGGAAAATGCAAGGTTAGCAGCAGGCGCGATTATGAAATGCAAAGCAGAAGAAGCTAATGGTGGGAGGGCGACCGCAGCAGTTTGTACTTATTTATTTATACACCCCCCACAGCTGTGTTGTTCCTTTTAGGACCCTCTTTTGTGGATGAACACAAGCGTCCACATGCAACCACTGGCCAGTTTTAATTGGCTTCTGTTAAGAGGTGAACTGGGTGTTTCAACCTCAGAAGTCTGAATGCTGGCATCAGTCGGCGTGTAATGGAAGCACGTTAGGGCAGCCTTGAGATGAACTCTCATCGGGACCCATCCTAAATATTGTACAGACCGCCGAGCACGGAGCATCGCGGGGCTCGGAAAGTAAAAGTAAAGAGTAAAAAGCAAAGCAGTGTTCTCCTCTCAGACATCAGGGCTGACAGCCGTCGCCGTCGGTCAGTCCGTCAGCAGCGGAGAGGCTGTGTTCAGCTTTGCTACGGCTCCGCGGCGTTCTCCACCTCATAAGGGCAACTTCCGAGGCTCTTCCCGCATGTCACGTGACCTCCGTGGGCGGACAAATGATGCTCCCTGCAGATGTGCCACGAGTCTCTGTTGGTGTTTGTGCGCAGGGCACGCTCCAGAAGTTCGTGGACGACCTGTTCGAGACCATCTTCAGCACCGCGCACCGGGGGAGCGCCCTGCCTCTCGCCATCAAGTACATGTTTGACTTCCTGGACGAGCAGGCAGACAAACACTCCATATCAGACTCGGACGTGCGGCACACTTGGAAGAGCAACTGGTGAGCCCGCGCGCACCTGCTGCAAGACGGGGGCCCGGCTGGTTTGTGTCATGTTCTAATGGAGTAATGGAGTTTGTTCTCCGTCTGCTTTAATCTCATCAGTCTTCCTCTGCGCTTCTGGGTGAATGTAATCAAGAACCCTCAGTTCGTGTTCGACATTCACAAGAACAGCATCACAGACGCCTGCCTGTCTGTGGTGGCTCAGACCTTCATGGACTCCTGTTCAACGTCAGAGCACAAGCTGGGGAAGGACTCGCCCTCCAACAAGCTGCTGTACGCGAAAGACATCCCCAACTACAAGAACTGGGTGGAGCGGTACGTCGACCCCGGAACCTCCGGACTTCGGCCGCGGCGTTTCCCGCGAAGCAAAACCCTTTTAACCGGGCTCTCGTCCCTCAGGTACTACTCCGACATCTCCAGGATGTCGGCCATTAGCGACCAGGACATGAGTGCCTACCTGGCGGAGCAGTCGCGGCTGCACGTCAACCAGTTCAACAGCATGTCGGCCCTGCACGAGATCTACTCCTACATCGTCAAGTACAAGGACGAGGTGAGGAGGCTGTTCGAACCCCGAACCCCGACGCGTCACACACACACACACACACACACACACACCTGTAGCGTCTCTGTGACCCCCCACCTGACCTTTTGACCTCCGCAGATCCTGTCGGCGCTGGAGCGGGACGAGCAGGCGAGGAGACAGAGACTGAGGAGCAAGCTGGAGCAGGTCATCGACACCATGGCGCTGGCCAGCTGAGGACCCTTCGGCACCTTCATCTCCTCTTCTTCCTCCTCACTCCTCCTCTCCATCCGTCTGTCCCACTCACTCCTCACACTCAACGGACAACTCCAACCCCCCCAACAAATACCACAGACGAAACTGCAAAAGGACCCGAGCAGTATACTGCGAAACGGGGGAGGGGTTCAGCAGAGATGGGCGGGGCCTGTGTACGCTAACGTGTGAGTGTGTGTGTGTGTGTTTTTGTCTGCAGCCACGTACCGTGTGTGGGCTGGTGTCTGGACGCTTTCACACACGCACACGTGGAGAAACGTGTCGACTGACAGCATCTGAGTATCGTGGACGTTGGTGTTTGTTGTTTGCTTGGTTTTTGTTTTTTGTTTTTCTTTATTTTTGTCGTGATGAAGCAGCGACGGAAGCCTGGAAAAGGAACTCCGCACTTGGTGCCATGAACAGGAAAGGACCAACCTGGGATGAGCCAATGGAGAAAGGCTCTTAAGGTCATGTGACTGACTGGCGTCACGCTTTTAAAGGATTTTTTTCTTTTTGTATAAATGTAGTCGACTGCCCACTCTCTGATCTCTCGCCACTTGTATTACTGCTGAATTTGCACAATTTACAGAACCATTACAAAGGAAGACGATATAGATATATATAAAATACAGTTACGTTTTTAACAGATTAGGAAGAAGACTCTTGCTTTTCCTTTTAAACAGACGATAAAATGTTAAGAGTTTAAACGATGATTTGATATTTCAAGTGCGAAAGAAAAGAACAAACAAAAAAACAAAAAAAGTCGTACTGTGCCATGTTTTCTTTGAATGTTGTTTAGTGCAAAGACATTTTGTTAAATGGAATGTGCTACCGTATGATGATTCTTAAATATGAACATGCCTAGTGACTGAAAAGTTGTCGAGCAGTAACCCATCGTGAGGTCCTTGTTTGAGGAAAAACAAAACGACAAAAAAAAGAGAAAAAAAAGTAGGAAGTCTTGAGGACAGCTCAACGACTGACACGAAGTTGCTGTTGCTTCCGAGTCCGACCAGTGCAATCGTTTTGGTTCCAGAGAACCAGACATTCAGGATTGTCGCTTCATCGTGGCTGCGGCGCCACGGACGCCCTCTGGACGACATCACGAAAGCGCGTCCCCCCCACCCATCAGAGCAGCGCCGGCATCTGCCGCCGCTCACGTCTCCATGGTCGTGGCAGCGGAGGGCGGAGCTTAGCGTTGTGAATACCAAAACAGAGGGGCAAAGAAAAGACGTACTGAGTGTTTCTCTCCACCTCTAACTTATCGATTTGAGCCGAGGGGGGGGTCTAGCTTTTACCTGCGGGAGTGGGGGGAGAGGTGACGCAGTTAGCTGAGTAATCCTCCCCTCAGCCTGCAGCTCTCGTTTGAAAACTAGCCTACTGCCATGTGTGGCTTAAGCTTTTTTTTTTTTCATTGCTCTCTTAAGAGGATTTCTTTGTTTTCCTTTTGAAGTCTTGAAGTCAGGGTTTTTGACTTTTGGTGATTTTTTTTTTTTTTTTTTTAATTATTATAAATTGTTTCCGTTTCCCTGCTTGCCGAAAAACCAAATTGTGGTCTGTTTGTTTTTGTTGGTTTTCATTTGTATATGAACAAGAGCTATTCGGGTTTTTTTTTTGGTTTTTTTTCCAAGACTGATTTGGAAAAGATTTACAAGACTGTAAATTGTACATTTTACGGTACGCAGAAGAGGAAATTCTTTTGGTTTGCCTAATGAAGTACTTGACCGAACTGGAGGTTTGATTTCCGGATATCAAGAATCAAAATGAAACTGTTGCATCAGAAGAGCATCTGTGTCTTTGTGGTGAAAATGTGACTCGCTGCTTTACCTTTTTTTGTATCAAACATTAGGGCTGTCGTTTAAATGCCGTCGCTTTTTATTTTCATGCCAGATTCCTTAAAAAAAAAAAAAAAAAAAAAAAAAGAGAAGAAAACATCGACCACATCTTCACGTCCAAGAATGGAGAGAGCACAACTTCCCGGATTATTCCCTTTCTGTTTACACATCTGAGGTGCGACATCTCACACGCTGGCCTCATTCAACTGGAAACTTTCATTTGTACCTGCCGAAAAAAAAACAAATCAGTTAGCACTGCAAAACCTCTGCTTTAAACTTTCTTTACAGGGAACTTGCAAACAAAACTTTGCGGGGAAATCAACCTAATCCTGCAGTCAGTAAATCAGTCGGGCTCGTGGACTGACAGTTAAAGCATCCTCAGTTTGTTCTCAGGTTCGCTCAGTCTTGCGTTACTTCCGTGGCTTCTCTGTAATTTGGCAGACGAACTGACTCAACGGGACAGTTGGCTTGTTTGTGTTTGCATGGCATCATTCAGGACCCCCCCCCGCTGCTTTGGGCCTTCATGGGGACCCGTTTGGTTGAGCATATGACCCGTATTTATTGTGTCTGAGGTTGTGGACCGCATGCTTGTGTCGGGTTGTGTTTGGCGGGTGGGAGCGGGCCTCGGCTGCCGAGGTGGAGCGTCACATCAGGACACACGGACCGGTTCCCCCGCTCGGCCAGCAGACTGGGCCGAGCTCTCGTATCGCATTTGAATCGCAGCTCTTTAGATGTGCTTTTAACCTCCCCAGAAAAGAAAAAGCAACCTCCAAAGCTCTGGCACAATCCTGTTTTTTCCCCTGCTTCCTTCTTCCAGTTCTTTTATCTGTTTCTTTTGTACTGTCAGTGGGAGTTCTGTAGAATCCAAGGAAACAAAGCATATGAATTTTAGTACAACTCAGAGTTTCAGACTTGAAGCAACTGTCACAAGTTTGCAGGTTAACATTCATTGTGTAAATATTCTGTTATTTCCTATTTTGCAGATTTACTACTTGTAAATAAACACATCAAGGAGAGATTAAACATTTTTTGCTAAATAAAGCGCAGCTTGCATTTTTGATTATTCGCTTATTTTGCAGCCGTCTGCGTTATGAAGCCGGATCAGCTGAAAGCTCCCCAAAAGCTGTCGGAATGGTTTGATTTCAAGATCAGACCTAAACCATTTTAAGACCCGAGGACTGCGTATGGACGTCCCCTGTGCTGGACTCCTCCTCTTCCTCCCAGCGACGTCAACCAGAACCCCCCGACTTCACTTTTGTGCGTGAAGGGCAAGCTTCTTTTGCATCGAGCTCATAAACATGTCATAAACATGTTAGCAGTGAAACATGTCTGTGCTGCAGATCACTGGTTTTGACCTTGCTACAGCAACGTTCCTACACCTGGGATCATTCTGGAACAGCCTTTTACCCAGCACCTTAAGCTCTGGTCATCTTTCTATTGTAAAGTTCCCTTAAAAAATGTTCTCCAAGTTCTCCAGCAAACCTGTGCTAAAGACGTGCCCTTTAGAGCTTAATGTTTCCACAGATATATCCTGATGTGGCTCGACCTTGGCTGCGCTGCCGAACCCCGAGCGGCTCCGGTGAAGGCTCCACCTCTCAGCAGGTTCTTGACTGACCGGTTCGGAAACCTTCCCAGCAGCAGCGGCCTCACAGCCAGCCTCACAGCCAGCCTCACCTGGGCCTGCGGCCCTCAGCTTCCATGGGACACGAAGAGAAACTCGGGGGGAAGGACGCTCCCGCTCCCCGGAGGCAGCAGAAACCCTCCAGCACCTGAGCACGCTCGCCCCGTGTGCTGGCGACCTTCTGGGCCCGCCATCATCTGACCGCTGTCCTTTTTCAGATTTTCACGACACGACACGCCGTGAAACGATCGGAACAAGTGTTTCTTTTATCCGCGGCCCCCCGGTCCTGGGCCTGGACGCCCCCCACCCTCCGTCGCTGCTTTTCATAAACCCGAGCAGCGTCATTAATCATCCCCGTGTCAGAAGCCTGGGGGAGATGTTGTGAGGTGTTGATACACACATGTCCCCCCCCCCCCCCAGCCATACATTAGTCTTCCACTGCCCTCTGATAACGTGCGCTCTGACGTGGAAGAGCGCGTCTGTGTGTGTGTTACAGTAGTTACTGGTTCTGGTGGGCTTGACTGCTCCGTCTCTGCGCTGCCCGTTGTTGCAGAACAAAAAGCTGCAGGATGCATGTGGAGCGAAGCAGAACCACCTCAGCCTTTGTCGGGGGGGGTGTGGGGGGGCTGCTTGCATTAAAGTGTCAGCACTCGCCTCTCCTCACCCCCGGTGGATTCGGCGGGGCCAGATAGACAGAAAATGTTATCGTTCGCGCCATGTGGAACCATCCGGGCTAATTCAATTAAAATTCCATCCAAGGAGGAACGCTGAAATTGCGTAATGGTCGTGGGAGCGCTGAGTCTCGTAATGATCCTGTCAGAAGGCAAATGATCGTGCAGCGCGAACATTATGATAAATTCCTTGCAAAGCACAAGATACCCCCCCCACCCCACCCTGTCTCTTTCACCTCCCTTCACATGCAAATTCTGTTGCCATAGTTAATAAAAGCCATGATGTGTATTTGCCCCCCTCCCTCTTTAATCTCATTTAGTTACAACTGAGGAGGCCTCCGTGTTTTATCGCACAGTTAAACTGAAATTCTGTTTCAGCTGAGGAGGCTGTTCGGGGGGGCGATGGGCAGCAGTAGTTTCCGCACAGCCTCTCAGATTCTGCTGGGGGGGTGAAGGTGGCAGCCGTGGCGTGCTGAGGAGATGGAGATGGATTACTGTCACCTTTCTCACGTTAACGGCTGCAGATAAAGACGTGTGGGGAGTGGGTGTTAAACACCGACATCCCTCAGCCAAGCGCCGAGCGGAAAGTCATGAAAGAGCAACTCCGCAGGAACGACTGCGGGTCGTTTCAGAACTCGTTCACACGCCACAATCCAACCAGTGTCACCACCACCCCACCCCCCACACACACACACACACACACACACACACGTGGGACTGCGTCTGCAGAGCTTGGGCTACTTCCGCTGCTGAGTTGCTGTTTTCGTTTCCTGCCTCCCGTGGATGATCGGGCTGCGCACGTCAGCAGTTGCCGAGGTCTTCGTTAAAGAATTCCGTAACATTAACGTAAAGGAATCCACAGGGGCCTTCGGGGGGCGAGGGGGCGAGGGGGCGGGGCGAACGCCGCTGCTCGGGGCTGGCGCGCGGGCCTGAATCCAGCTTCGAGCGTCGCTGCTTGGGCGCGGCGACAGATTTCAAATCCAGATTTGAAGAGGAGCCATGGAGCTCACAGCGGGGGGTGGGTGGGGGGTGGGGGGAGCAGCTGAACCGCGGCGGCGACCGAGCAGGATCAGACCGGACAGAAGCGCGTTTGTTGATCTCTGGAGGCTAACCTTCAGCTCCAGTGATCATCCTCGAAGGTCGCTGAGACGCCGACCCGTGAATAAACAGGGGACAGGATGGCACCGCCCCCCCCCATCCTCCACCTGTCCTCCAAAAACCTCTTTGGGGGCTGCCCGCAGCTCGGACGCCGTCTCCGCCGGTTTAACCTGACGCGAAGCCGTCTTTGCTGCAGGCTTTCTGGGCCACGTCCATCGTTCAGCGGGGGTATCGACGGGTTGGCTCAGTCGTGAAATGCGTCTGAACTCAGAAACACTCCAGTGAACACGTGAAATTTATCACTTATGCTGCTTTCCCTGAAGTAAGCGGCAGGACTTTACACAGCTCATTTAAACTCATCGTTGTTTGCCGCATTTAAAAGAAAGTTTTGAGTGCATCTCTTCATCTGCAGGTGGAACGCCAGGTCTTCCGCTCTGACCGGCTTGTTAATTTCTCCACAGGTAGAAACCATTACAGACGGCATCTCCCTGTCAGAGAAAATCCATTCCCTGCTTCACTGACCTAAAGCTTCCTGATGTCTGATTAACACACCTGAGTTGACAATCTATACGGAGCAGCACCGAGCTTTTAAAGAGGCTTTCTTTACTGTTTTCTGGAACTAATCTGCTGAACGCTGTGCAGCCACTCATGAATCGTGCTTCCTGACAGGTGGTTTTCCCCTTTTTCCCATCAAGTCAAAATGCTTCGAATCGATTGGACTGAACATAACTGTCTCTCTCTCTCTCTGTCTCTCTCCTCTCTCTTTCACACACACACACACACTCTCTCTCTCACACACCCTCTCTCTCACTCACACTCAAGCACCACAAGCAGTCAGATTCCACAATTGTGGGTGAAAATCTTCAAAGACATGGACCCCCCAGCTGTGAACTTGAAGGAAGGTCTGTCTGATTCGCCTGTCTTCCCCACCAGGTGATGGGTCACCTCCCCCAGGACCTGCAGGAGTCAGTCCGGTTAGTTCATCCACCCCTCACACCTCCACTCAAGGATGGAGAGACGAGACGAACCGTGTGTGTGTGTCTGTGTGTCTGTGTGTCTGTGTATCTGTCTGCGTGTGTGTTTATGTCTGTGTGTGTGTCTGTGTGTGGAGATACTTTCACATGCATTTCATCACCCTCTCAATGTGCCCACACATGACTGGCTTGTGTGCAGTCGGGAGGTCAAGGAGGTCAATTTCAGACTTCCCACACAAGACATCGACGGTCAATTTAATCATGAGTCAAGCAGCTGATGCGCGGCAGCATGCTGATAAAATGCTTTAGAATTATTACTCGTGACTGGAGACCACAGTGGGTTTCTCTCTCTCTCTCTCTCTCTCTCTCTCTCTCTCTCTCTCTCTCTCTCTCTCTCTCTCTCTCTCTCTCTCACACACACACACACACACACACACACTCACACACACACTCTCACCAGCCCTTTTGATCTTGAAATGTGTGTTTGGCTGCAGTTTTTTTTTTTCCTTGCGTCTCGCAGCTCCAGTGAACCAAACTTAAAAGCTGATGCTTTTCCTTGGAGGGAAGAATTGAATCTCTTTAGGTCTATTGTGGCATTAAGCTTTGAGAGGGAACAAGAAAGAAGGCAAAATAGATATGTACATGCTTCCCAGCTGCTTATTTTCCACAATGACTTCAACAGCTCTTGAAAGCTCTAGAATGATTCTCTCTTGGTTTGTAATTTAGCAGGTAGGGGAGGAATAAAATGGAGCTGCGGAGAGAAAGAGAAGAAAGAGAAAAGTGTTTACATCCCCTCGATGTTCAGAAACATGCAGATGTGACACATTCTCACGCAGCAAAATGTACGACGAAGTGATTAATTGCGATTAGCTCTATCAGAGGGAAGCAGGCGTCTCTCTAATCCTGCAGAGATGTGGTGCAGGTTTGCCCTTTGACCCTCGCCTTCAGCCTGTCTGTCTGTCCTCTGTGATGGACGTGGCGGCTCTGCCCCCCCCTCGACGCGGCCTCCCCCACATCCGCCGTCATCGCTTTGATGTCAGGGGGACGTGGCCCCCGTCGTAACGACCCGGCGCTCCTGAATTAATTAACGGCTCCTTGGGAACGGCTGCAACACAGCAGCTTGTGATCAAGTGCATTGTGGGATTGAGATAAAGTGCAGATTTTTTTCTCCTGGCATTGGAACTGACAGGAGGACCTTTAATTAGCTCAGTTAATTAACCATAGGGGTGAGACCCTCATGGAGGCGTGTGTACGGGTGCGATGATGGTTAGCATTCCGAAGGTTCTGGCTCACTATTATTTGCTTTTACCTTAAACAAGGTTGTTTTTTTTCGGTAAACGGTGAATTCTTGCAGAGATTTCAGAATCTCTACAATCTGATTGGTGCAGCGAGGGATAATTGCCCGGGGAGTCGGGCAGTCAGTCTCGATACTTCCTGTTTAATATCAATTTTAAGTGTAAACAAGCTTTAAGCTGCCCTCAGCTGTCTGCAACCTGCCGCCTGAAATACTGCGAGACGTGAAAATTCTGCTGTTGTAGCAGCGGAGCTGCGGAACGCTCAGCTGCGCTTTTACGCCCTGCTGGAGTTATATCCCCTTCTGCAGGCCTTATATCAGCGAGAGGATGGAGTCCATAAAAGGGATTCTCCATCAAACACCAGAAGATGTTTTAGCAGCTCCATTTGACTGGGAATGTTTGTGTGATTGATAAAACTTTTGAGGAAACTAGTTCAACGTGGAGTTGTGCAACACAAGAGTTTAGTGTGTGGGATGTGAGTTCCTGTCCCGCTCTGTCCCTTTAATTCTCTCTTCTCGCATGGTCGAGTCCAGTGCATCTGGACTTTAAAAACACCAGGGAAAATGACCGGAGTGAGACTCTCAGTGAACAGAAAACATCCAGTAAGGATCCCAGTGCCTGTTTTCTATTGGCAATGAATTTTTTATCACCCGTGTTGCTCATCATCGCCTCCGAGTTCAGCTCTCCCGCAGCTGCAACTTAAAGCCAGGCAGCAGCCTCGACCTGCTCTCCTCTCAGATGGAAAACATGCAGAGGGAAGCAGTGGTGGAGGTTAGTGAGAGCAGAAGAGCGAAGGTTAGACTAGGGGCAGCTGCTACAGAGCAGATGGATGGATGTGTCTTGGCCATTCGTGGTAACCTGTCTCACAGGAGCTATCTGGAGATGGCTGGGAGCGCATTTAAACAACTGGTTTAGCACATTTCACTGCGCAGCGGATGGAAAGGCAAGCGCTTCGTCTTCCAGTGGAAGCAGGAATCGCAGAAGCCGTCAAATCAGTGTCACCGCGTGGAAACAAATTGTGTAAAATAGGTAGAAAAGCGGCAATGTGAGCCGTCCGCGTGATTTTTCATTCCTAAAAAGTTCCATTAGTCACAGTGGAGCGAGCGATCTCAGACAGACACGTGTTAGATGAAGAGGCAGCAGGTGTGGCTGGTAATGACCAGGTGGAGCTGGCCCGGCTTCGGTTCCCCTCCATCGCTCCACTGAGTCCGGGGAGGCAACAACAAGGGAGGAGAGGAGGAGGAGGAGGAGGAGGAGGAGGAGGAGGAGGGGGGTGTGAAAAGGACTGAAGACTCCAGAGAAATGCACCAAGATACCTGCTCACCTGAGCTCCTCTCAGAATGAGGCCGGAATGACCATCGAATCGCTTTTCCACTGAGACTTGGCTACTGCTTTTCTTTTTTTTAAGACATATCTTATACATTTAAGCAGCTAATTGCTGCATTTCATCTTTTTCCAGCGAAGCGAGTCTCTTTGAAAGTGGCCCCGGACCAGCCAGCTGGAGGCTGGAGTTCTTCTTTGGCGCCTCGGACTGCCGCATCCTCATTCGTCGTAGAGTTCTAACGAGAGTCCTGCTGCTCCGTCCTGATGCCGAAGCCGGCGGGCCATCGACGGCAGCACCTGCAGCGGGATGCAAACGAGACCGCCCTGCTGCTGGCGCCACCTGAGCAGAAGCGGATTGATTGTTCTGAAATCAGCCGTGTGCATGAGGTTTATTGATATGTGGGTTTATTTAACGGCATGCCCCCCCCTTCCTTAATACGCTCCTCCTCGGTGTCTTGTTATGTACCGACGACCTGACTCTGAGCTGCAAGCTCGCTCGCTGCGTTTGAAGGTTGGATGAGTAACGCATGGATGAAGGACGCGGGTGGTGCAGTTGACGCACACCTATGGAATGCAGCGCGGGAACAGAGAGAAAGTGACGTCCTTTATCGAGAGCGCACAGAAAATCCCCACCGGCGGGATTTTCTCCACCTGTCAAATTTACATTGGCTGCAGTTGCGACCTAAAAATGTGGATGTCTCTGTCAGTGGGAGGTTTGTGCTCCGCGCTGGGAGAAGAGACACACTTGTCTGGTCCACTTCCGCCCCCACTACGGCACGCTGTCACGTTTGCCAAATCTGATGTGATTCCTGCCCGGGCCAGAGTAAAACATGTTTTCCAAACCTCTGGGAGGATGTGGAATAGCCAGTAATCCACTGTGTAAACCGGAATCTCTCTCTTCACGCCGAGGCGGCGTTGTCGCCGTGGGGATCCCGGTTAGTGTGAGGTCCTTTTTAATGTCACGATGCCTGCAGGCAGGATATTTTTTCTGCCAGGAAATGAAAAAAAAATTCCTGGAAAAGAAATACAGCGAAGCCTGCAGTGACCCTCGTGCACTAGCCTACAGCCTGAATGACTCTGTTATTCTATATTGTGTTAATAATAAACCTTTGACAAGTCACACACTGAGCTGTGCATCACAAAATGTTAACAAAGTTCTCGCAACAAATCCACTAAAGTGCTGTGGAGATCTGTTTAAATACCTCACCCCACAGTCCCCAATGTTAAAGTTAGTGCAGCTGCATCTTATAAAAGTTGCAGAAACTTAAGTTTGGTTGAGGAAACAAGAGAAACGATGAACAAAACTCGAGTTTGTCGAGAATGTTGTGTTTGCTGTTTGGTGTCAGCGGAGCAGCTTTCATTTTGCCAGACTGGGATCCGGCTGTTTTGATGGTGTCACAACTCGGAGCACCGAGCCTTGATTGTTTCCTGTCTGACAGATACAGTATGTTGTTTCTTCCACCCCCTTCAGCCCCCCCACAACACACACTCTTTCTAGAAAGTGTGTGTGTGATGCTTCAGTCTGAGGGAAAGACAGTTGTCAGAAAAAAGTTTTTGGTTTCTCTTTTTCCGAAGAAGTTTGGGAGTAGAGAAAACCACACTGTCATGACAATTAAACACAACTTAATAGAGATTTACAGACCCCCCCCCCCAAATAATTAAGATCACAATGCCACAACCCGGTGGAAAGCAGCAGCATCACAGTCTGATGTCAGCTTCTCCTTCATAGGCAACAATATAGAATGAGGTGAGACTTCCCACTGCTGCCCAAGACGGTTCAAACGTGGGAAGAGCACCCGTTCCAGGAGGTAGAACTTCCCTTCTGCCACAGGCCAATCTGACCAGCACGAGACGGCGCGGCTGTTCACATTTCAGCCGGATCTTCACTCTTCCCTCTACGGACGGGGGAACGGTGCAAAAATAGCTGAGAAACCTGCACGCGCTCAACCTCCATGAGAACTATTTCCTCGTGATAAACTTAATCCAACAGTGAAAGGATAAATCCTTCAGAGTTAGCAAAGGAAACTATAATTAATCACAGGACAATTTCATATGTATCCAAAAATTTGGCAAAGCACACACATGAATCTTAATCCCATGAAGAGAGCAGCAATTAGAGTTCTTTAAATGAGATATATGTGACTAAATTGGATTAAAGAGAGATTAATCCTTGAGCATTCACCTTGAAAAAGAAACACTAGAAAAAACACGCTTGCACGCATGAAGGGGGACATGTGAGACAAGGTGGCAGCCATGATGTTGGTTTTCCAAGGTGTTCCTCAGCTGCAGACAGGGGGGCCTGTAATGCAAAGAGACAGATTCAGGTCACTCACTCATTGCTGGGATGAATATAGAAGGAGAAGAAGACAAGATGGTGCATGTTGGAGAGGAGGAGTGGTGTGTGGGATGAAGAGAGAGTGGAGGTAAAAATGGAGGCCCGTCTGAAGACCAGCAGGAAGATGAAATCAATGTGGGTGTTAAATAAAAATGGAAAAGAGAGAAACAGACCAAAGACAAGAAGGTGAAGAGGGCACAGGAGAACAGACGATAAAAGCAACTGATGAACATGAAGAATATACGTACGGACATGAGGGAACGGGTGGAGCTGAAGGAGGGATGGGAGAGGAAGAAAGGTGTGGAGAGGAAGAGAAAATGGAGGGAGGAGATAATTGACATGAACAGGAAGTGACAGGTGAAAAGATGAGTATGTGGAGAGGAGGATGAAGTCAGAGAGACAGAATTACTATTGAATGAGGGGGGTGATGGAGGGGGTGTAAGCGGATGCAGATGGAAGGAAAAGTGAACAGGCTCTCACGCGGACGGACGGTCGATTAAAACGACTCACACGTGCCCTAAATCATTGAACAAAACAACCTGTGTAATAACAAAAGATTGTACTTTAGTTATGCCTTATTCATGTTCCCTGGGAGATTTATATTAAAGAACAAACACTCGCACACACGCCCTCACATTTCTATCTTTGTGGGGACTTTCATCGATAATATATTACCTAGCTCATTACCCTTAACCATCCGAATAACTCTGCCTGTAGCCCCAGCCCTAACCTAAACCCACTTCTAACCTCAACCCTAAAACCACGTCTTAATCCTCACATGTGTGGTCCAGTAAGATGCCCCCCTTGGCAAACATGGCCCCACTTTTCTAGTAGCAATGTTTTGGTACTCGATATGTAATAAATGTGAACACACACACACACACACACACACACACACACACACACACACGAGGTTCTACTTCTCCCGAGAAAAAGAAATATAGTTATTTTTAACCTCCAGTATTAAACTTTAATTGTCCCTCTCAGACTGTTAAATTTCCCCTCCACACACGCAGTTTAAACTAGAAAATGCCCGTTTTGGTACAGGTGTGACTCCTCCACAGCTCTCTGGGCTCAGGTGCTTCATGTCCAGTGGCCACAGCAGTCGGCTCCAGATGGCTGTCAGAACACGGTGTTCTGGCTTCCCCCCGACAGCGCCGCAG
Organism: Lagocephalus sceleratus; assembly: GCA_911728415.1. NCBI lineage: Eukaryota > Metazoa > Chordata > Actinopteri > Tetraodontiformes > Tetraodontidae > Lagocephalus > Lagocephalus sceleratus. The sequence continues at coordinate 9,605,473 of CAJVRN010000011.1, read as the reverse complement.
ACCGCCGCCGCTCCGTCCCAGAGGCCGCTCGGCTTTCCTCTCCGGAGGATCCACCTCCAGGTCTGCTTTTGATGGAAAACACGGCGAGCTGCGGGGGGGGGGGGGTCACTGCGAGTTTCCGCGCGGCGTTTCTAGTGGATCCAGTCACCTTTCAAATTAAAAACCCGGAGCGACGAAAACAGGAAATGTGAATCAGCTCTGTGGCGCACGTGTGACACCTCCAATCTGTAGGATCGGGCCTGATTTTGAATTGATCCACCACAGCTGCTGCTTGCTGAGAAGTGGGCTCCGTTTTCTGTTTTGATTCAGCACTAGCAGCAACAAAAAGAATCTGCCCCTCAGAAGCGAGCGTCACAGGTCGTTAGAGCGTGCAGGCTCTGGTCATCCCAGCTGGTTGGAGGTGCTGCAGAAGCTTTTGTCTTCCATGACCGGGTCAGACACTGGCTGCAGGTGAAGACAGGAAACGAGCCCCCCCCCCCCGCGGCAGCAGCACCGTCGAAGAAGGAGTCGCCGCAGAACGGCGATGTTGTCGATATCGACATCACTTTTGAGTGCATCAGCGGCCCGCAGCCAAAACGTCACAGCAGCTCCGCACGTGAGGAATGAAGTTTATGAAGCGTCGCAAAAAATCCAGCGGTGGCGACGGATTGTTCGGCGTCGGGATCAGTCCAGGTGAACCTGGAGTGTTGACGGTAGTGATGGGAGGGACGCTCACACACACACACACACACACACACACACTGATTCATGTGATGCTTGTGTGTCCATCCCCTCTGTTTGGATGAAGCTGTGACCTCTGGCTTTCTGTCTGCAGTAACTGGGAAGGACAATTAGAAGGAAGAGGAGACACAAAGGAGACTGAGGACTTGATGAACAGAATAGTGTGTGTGTGTGTGTGTGCGTGCGTGTGTGTGTGTGTTCAAGACCACTGTTTTTCAAAAATCCTTGCAGGACTTCAGAAGTAGACCTCTTTTTGGAATCCTGACGTTTGCCGTGGCTCTCGTGTGGACCCTCAGGGCCCCTTTCACCTTGACACAGATGGATGCAGCCGCGAGCGCTCTGCTCTCTCACGCTGTAGCACCTCTCACTTGATCGATTTGGGACCGATTGAGTGGCCAACATTTCTTTTGGCCTCTTCAGGTGGACCTGTGTGAGAGTGCGAATGCTCGCCGTGCTGCAGGTAATGGTCTGCAAATCCAGCCCCCCCGATGGATGGCCACATGTTACTCTTCGGAAGCAGCGTCCCCACATTCCTGCGGATGCTCTAAATTTATTCCAGCTCATTTCTCCCCGTCATTATTTCCTGCTCCTCAAGTTACGATCGCCACCACTTTGCTCCTCTCTTCCATTACTGTTCCATTTACCCCCCCCCCAAACACACACACACACACACACCAGGCAATACAGTAATCACATCAGTGGTCCATGATCACCTTTCTCCTCCTCTTCCTCTTGTTCCTCGCCCCCCCCCCCCCTCACTTTTACCAGGCGGGTCACAGCTCTCGAGGCAGTGGAGCAGAGAAATTGCCTGTTATCGAGGGTCGATTTTTCAGGCGCACCTAAATTGCTTTGTATTGACACTCTGTCAGAGCGGGGTTGTCAAAGTGGCCCGGGCCACTCGCAGCCCCCCGTGGTCTCACTTATGATCTTTGCCCGGTCCGCCAGGATAGAGGGGGGTCAGGAGGGTAGCAACCCAGTGTGTGTGTGTGTGTGTGTGTGTGTGTGTGTGTGTGTGTGTGTGTTCTGTTGGGACAGGACCAGGATTTTATTCTGGGTCAGAGAAGAGACCTCAGAGTGGACATTAAAATACTAACACCGCTTCCTTTTCTGGCGTTGGGCTTTAGGGGAGGGATTCGAACAGTTGAAAAGTTCACTCTTCATTAAACTTGCGACGTTAAAGTATTTTTGTCCTTAACTCAACTCTCTTAAAAACTTTTTAAGTTTTATTAAAAATGGCATTATAGTTGTGGATTGTCAGGATCTCTTTTGGTCTCACCCTCCTCTTCCTCCTGGTTTGATCCATACTTTTCTGCCTGCTAAAAGTTTGTATCCTTGCAGTCGTTTTTTTTTTTTTTTTTTTTTGCCATTGCTGTAAAGGATATTCAGTTCCTGCACGAGCATAAATGCACCTCTAACATTACCGATTTGTCAAGAAAGAGGAACCGTTTCTATTGAATCATTTTGAGTAATGTTTGTGACGTGAGAAAGCGGTTTAGTTTGTTCCAGGATGCAGTTAAATATAGAACAAGATGCGAGTGAACGCAGACATCTAACAGGATATTCCTCTGGGATCTGTCTCTGGAGTATTGCTGCTGAAAATCCTGGCTTTCGCACATGGTGCCACTCACTTATGTGAAAGACTCATCCCCATAGATAAGGATTTGGATTTTTTTTTTTTTTTTTTTTTAAAAGGCTTGATTAACACTTCTACCAGGTAGACAAGTTTAAACTGGGATCCCATTTTCCTTGGTGTAAGCAATTTTCTGCCTGTTAGGATGTAAAACCTGGTCTGATTGCAGCATGGGCTGGCTTTGGAGACCAGCTTTAGAGCAACAGTTGGTGAATATTTAACCTCATGGGCGAGCCACAAAGGGTTTTCTGTGAAATGAAAGTTTTTCTTTGTCCAGTAAACTGAGGGGGTGGGACGTGTGCGACTTGGTGGAGACAGACATGCCCATGTTGTTCTGCAGGCAGTGGATTCGGTGTGGTGCCATCCTCCTGGCACGCGGTGCCGATGTCTGTGTCTGACACCCACTCTCCTGGTAGGCTATCATAATCTGAACCACGCTAGCACGGACCCAGCAGGCACATTTCCCGCGAAGAGACGGCGCCATGGGAGGACGTTAAAAACACAAGGGAGGGCAGGAGTGGAAAGAACGTGCTGAGCCAGAGACAGAGAACTATGAAGAGGAGAGATAAAAGAGCAGGACAAAGAAAGTGTTGGAAAGGGGAAAAAAAAGAGGACATCCAGATGTGGTGTGGAAATGTGAGAAGAAAAGACAGAGGCTTTGGAATGGGTAGGGAAAAAAAGACGAGAAAATGGGTAGAAAAAAATTGAAATGCCTGAGAGACCCTTTATTCCGTCTGTTCCTCCCCGCGTCGAGCCAAGCCAGCCCTTCTGGCAGACATCTCCTCCTTCACCCTGTCCTCTCCACCTGCTTCCCCTCCTTTTCTCCTCCTGCTCTCCTCCTGCTACCCTCCTCCTCTGTACTGTATGGCACACAGCTGCTCATCCACACATATGAAGACTCGTGCAGGTCCTGCAATGCAGTCTGGAAGTAGTTTTTACAGAATTGAGGTCATATGGAGCAAAAAGACCAGGAAAATAAAGGATAGACAGGTTGTGACAGACAGGTTTTAAAAGGTCATGCAAGAGTTTAGTGGGTGAGTGTAATTTCAATTTTGGTCCAATATTTTACACACTTTAATAACTGTTAAAGTAAATATATAACTGTAGTCTTTGTTGGTCAATTCCAATTATTTAGCAATGCAACATATAACATATCTGCAGACTTACTTTGATGAGGTTATTAACAAGGCTTTGATAGCTTCATGCTCAGCTGAATAGGTGGGCAGCAGATATGGAACAGTTCTGGAAGAGGTGCATCCACAGTGAGGAGCAGGAGGAGATCCTGAGGTGGTTTGGGAAGACCACCCCTGACCCCCCCCACACACACACACACACACACACCTCTGATGGAGTCAGATTCTAGCTCACACAAGCATTAGCCGCGCCTGAAATGATGGCAGATTAATGGCTCTTAAATGAATGTAAATTCATGTATTTACGCCATTCGTTTCAGAAATTAAAGCCAAATTGGAACAAATCTGCTGTGCATTCCTCATAATGTACAAACTAAGTCCACCTGTGGGGATTCACAATAAAATTATCCTCCCATATTCCTGCTTAAATATGTGGAGGGTTGTTAAAAATGGGGGAGAAATCCATAATTCATGTCGATGGCAGGGTTTCTCCCTCAGCTGCTCAGCATCTAACAGCAGAACGAGGTGACATTTGAATGAGTCAACATATATAACATGTACACAGCTGTAATACAGCTGTTTCAGGGACCTTAATATCCCAAAATGCAACAGTGCCAAAGTTCACATTTAATTTCTTGTTATATATCATGAACTACTGATTGATTTGCAATAATGTTTTCCTTGCTCAGTCAGCCACTAAATGCCAAATTTTGGCCCCCCCACCGGGTGATTGACATTCTCTAGCTGGGACCCCACATTTATAGAAAAACAGATACATGCTTTATTTACATTTCCATTGTTTATGGATGTGAAAAAAGGGTGCAGAGGGTGAGAGAGGTGGTGAGAGACCATGTTTTAAAACAGACTGGCGATGATCACAGAGTCTGGGGGGCCAGTGTTAATGACTTATTCATGGACCCTTCTGGCCCCCTGTGGCCACTGGGAATACACCAAACAGATGCAAACAGGGTAGAGGGACTGATGGGAAGGAAGCTGGGGGAGGAATGGGGAACAGAGAGGAATTGTGAGGACGATGGTGGTGGAGCACACATGGAAGGATGGAAATATGAAGATGAACGTTAAAATGACTTCTTCTTCTTCATCTTGCTGACCACATTTCCTCACATCGGTGTTGTTCACAGGAAGAAAATGTTTGTACGCACATGTGCAAAGTGCATTGATAGATAAATTAGCTGGATTAACTAGACTTTCCTCATCAGGAAACCCTTTAGATTGGATTGAGCAGAGGCCATCATCCAGAGAAGTGGTTCCCTGTGTTGTGTGCCCCCCGAGCCATTTTGTAATACCATGAGTGTCCCCCTTCATATCCATGATTCTCTGAAGAAGAATGTTTGATTGTTAAAGGAAAATTATTTTATTTCTTTTCCTTAATTGTACTCAAGTTAAATTTAAAAATACATAATATGTTGCCTTGAAAATAAATAAGCAATATAACTCGACAAATACGAAATTAAATAAATAATAAACCTGGCTTTGATATATATAAAACTCTAAAATCCACAAAATACTCTAGCTCCTTTGAATGAGCATCCTTTAAACAGGCATTTAAAATTTAAAAATCAGGAACAAAACAATAAACAAGAAGAATAATTCATAATTCAGACTCACTGACATTGACGGGCTTATGAAATGACTGAGAATATTTAGTTAGAATATTTACTTATCATCTTGGAAATCAATTATTGAATGTTATATTAAATATTTATTTATAACCTTGAAAATAAATAATTAAAAGTTTCAAGGTACCCCCTGCAATGTGCTGGCATATCCCTAGGGGTACACGTACCCCTGGCTGGGAATCGCTGGTGTACAGTTATAAACATGCAATAATCCAATATAATCGCAAACCTGGCAGTGAATATGTCGTCTACCGGCAATAAAGTCTGAGGACTATTTTCTGCAGCACACAGCTTCATGGAGATGCTCTTCAAAGATAAGCGCTGACAATTAAATTTGTCTGATCCACAGTCTCATCAATGTCTGATTAAAGCACAACCTTAAAATAGCTGCAGAGTGCGAACAGCTCACCTGCACGTCCGCTACAATGCAGACATATTTGAAAGATTGATCAAATAAATTTCACTTCCCTCCCCTTTTGTTCTTCTCTCCCCCCCGGTGAAATAAAGATGCAGCTTCATTATCAAACAGATGAGTTTTGAGACCCAGTTGAATTCTGAACTTTTCAGCTTCCCACTTTTGTTCAAACGCTTGTTTACACGTCTCAAGACTCCGCACTACCTCCGGTTGTTTATCCAAAGCCACCTGAAATCTCTGTAATAATCAGTGTTGTGTTCAAAGGCAAGATAAGGCCTCGACAAATCTTAACCCACCAGCAAGACACTTCACAGCAATTTACAATCCGTCTGGTTGTAATTTAAAAACAGCAAAGTTGCTGCTGCTCGTTGGGATGGAGCAGCAGATATCAGCCAGAGTGAGAGGTCTTTGTTTTTAGCGAACAACATCTTTAGTGGCAAAATTTAGAACTGCTGAGATCTTTTTTTTTTTTGATAGATGTTGGCTTGCAACTCATCCCAGCATCTGCATAATTCAGTTGCCCTAGATTTGAAAACTATTTCTGACCTGAGGTTAACACTGATTTTGTTGTTTGGGGAGTTAGCGCCAGTTGTAAATCTCACCAGCGCTGCTTCCCATTCTTTCTTTGGGTTTCTTTGGACATCTGATTTATAAGATTATTAGTAAGATCACTATTAAAGAAAGGAAATACTACCCAGACTAATAGAAATCCTGAAGAAAGGAGGCAGAACTGGTGCATAAAGAGTCTACTGGAAAGGCAATGTGGAAGGGGAAATCCATTTTTCATTGAAAGGCTCTGCCAGTTGGGCTACTCGGTGTGCAATTCATGCGATATCAAGAGAAAGGAGAGCCAAGGGGAAACCGAACCCTCCAACAGCCTGAAGTCTGACAGTGGAAGCTCCAAGATGATGCTCGAAAAGGTTGCACTTTTTCCTGGTTTGAACTGCGAGTTGGCCTGCATGGCTCACAATATGCTGCGGGTGATAAGGGGGGGTTCACACGGATCCCGCTCATGAAGGAATAAATTCATGCACATGAGCACACACCAAAAGACGCATCTTATATCTGGCCTCAAAACCAGTAGAGCAGCTAAGGGTAAGGGTCTGAGATTACCAGTTGTCAACAGAAGTGGTCTGTGCTAATTTCTCTGATTAAGTCGATGTCTGTTAAAAAGGTATTACAGGGATGAAATTCATACATCTGCTTTCAAAGACAAGACAGCCAACGACGTACGAGAATGTCCCATAGGGTCAACTGGTGTGAAGAAACCGGACAGTGTTAGAAGTCCACACTGGTAAGTTTCCCACCTTTTCCCACAAACCATAAATGTTCTATTTGAATCCCTTTACCCGCAATGATCTGCTGTCTATTTTTGTTTTCTTCTGAAACCATACCCATGTAAACCAGCTCTAACTGCTTTAAATGTAAACCTTTACATTCTTTACATAACTTAGCCAATTGTTCTGCCCCAAATAGGGTTTTACTCCACAAATAAATAGACTCCCACCCCAGTTTTTAATCGTGTTAACATGAAAAGCACAACCTCTGCACTAGACAACCTTTAAAAGACACACACATCCTTTCTGTCTTTGTAAGGATTTTCATAGACACATTCCCCGTCTCCTTACCTTAACCCTAACCATCCCACCTAACTCCTTAAGCCTCCTCTGACCCAAACCTAAACCTAATTCTAACTTCAACATTCAAACCACGTCCTGACCCTCAAACAGTCTTTTGAAATTGTGAGGACCAACCAAAATGTTGCCACTGTCCTCACTTTTATAGTAGAATCAGTATTTTCATAATCAATATGTAGCAAATACAAGAACACACACACACACACCAGTACTTTATAAGCCAGTTCAGTTTGCTTGACATTCATGAAGTATCTGTTTATAGTTTATTACCCACCCTTATCCAATAATCAGCCCTGCAGCAATAGATCTAGATTTGCATCCTACAAACACACTATGAAAACATCCTCCCACCTGTTCTCTCTCTCCTTCTCTCTCTCTTTCACACACACACACACACACACACACTCACACACGGCTGTTAACACCTGCTTATACACACATTAGTTGTGCATGAGTACCTATGCAATGAACAACATCCATCATGGCGATGCTACTGTAGCATCACACAGGAACTAGAACACAGGCCTGCAGATGTTGGGCATGCCGCCAGGGCCAGAGGGGGCAGAGAGGCCCTCAACACGACCCCCTCCATGCTTAAATGGTGCCTCTGCTCTTACAAAGATAATACACACAACAAGCTTGATTATAGGTTCATGCGCTGCACAGCTCTACACAACCGCTGAGAGCAGCTGCTAATTAGAGATCTTAGAACACAACTCCATTAGCTGCTAAACCATTCTCTTGTAAGTGGAGACACCAAACACCTGACTAAATATACGCTGCAGTCGAGCAGGTGGCGTTTCTGTCGCAGGCAGTGTTTGATCATTCGGATGTAAGAAACAGAGTGGAATTATTAAAGCTTCACTTTTCCATTGAAATTGGAGGACAATAACGCTGGAGATGTGATTTAAACAGAGGAGGTTTTCCGACTCGTACATTTTCATGCACGAAAAGCTGGAACATAAGTGCCATCTGACGCATTGATCAAGTGCTGGCCTCTGATCGTGCTGCGTTCACACTGAAATCAAAAGGCAAGTAAAAATGTAATTGGTCTCTATGCTCTCTCTCTCTCTCTCTCTCTCTCTCTCTCTCTCTCTCTCTGTCAACAGTCTCCACCATTCACACACAGGTCTATACATGTATGCAGGTAAGAATACACACACACATACACACACACACAAAACACACACACACACAGTTTGTATCACCACCCACCAGCAGACTGGCACCATCTTTCCATGCACACACACCTCTGTCGCAATCATTTGTATGCAAAGTGGCTGGCTGTGATGGGTTGCTATGGTTGCTGTTACCAGGTTGTGTGACAAGAAACGGCAAGTTGCTTTACCTCTCATTTGTGCCAATTTAAGGTGTCGGAGCAGACACATTCACTGGCAGAGCCCACGAGTAAATATCTGCACAGGCTGACACGTGCTGGAGCAGTGATGGAGACGCGGGCCAAAAGGTGCAACGTGTCAACGCTGCACTTAACACAAGAAGCCTTTAAAGAGAAACTTCCAATCAGCGGCACCTTGAAAAAAAAACAAAACACTGTTACACTTGTGTACGCTTTAGACGTAGGAACCAGGCTAGCCCGACTGGAAGAGGAGATGCACAGATTTGTGAAGGGGAAGGGAAGACATTTGATAGCAGGCCAACATGAAGAGCTCAGCCTGGTAATTGCCTCCGTGAGATTCGTTAGTATGCACGCGAGCACGTTTGAATCAAAGTGGGTAGCTGTGTGCATGTCTCCGGCTGATAACGCTGGCAGCTTAAGGTCATGAAGCAGGGAAGGGCACAACTGGAGACAGTGTATCTTTGATCCCAACGCAGAGATGTGAGATGGTGCGCGTGAACCGCCGCGGCGAATCGCAGAGATGGATGGCAGAGTCAGCAGGCCACGTGTGGGGATGCGTTTGTGGTCTCACGTATGTTTAATGCATGAACATGCACTTTCTTCTGTGTGTGTGTGTGTGTGTGTGTGTGTGCGACACAGCAGTGTTTTGTCTTGAGATTTTGGTTTTTACCAGTCTGGGAGAGAAAAAGCAATGACCAACAGCAGAAGGTGATTATTAAGACTCTTTAAAATGGTTATTTATAATAAGCAGCTTCAATATTTAGTAAGTTTTATTGATAAGCTGTTCAGAGTGCTGCTATTTAAAACTTGTTACGAAATTCATTGCTATAGCTATGAATAAATCAAATAAACAATGACTTGGTCCCCATCGTTTGTTCACATTATGAGCCTTGGGTCCCTGCCAGCAGCAAGGAATCATGGGATAAATGAAATTATAATGGTGTAGTTATTTTTTCTTATGTATGACTGCTTAACTCAACACTTTAAGCTGATAATTTGATCACTAAATTCTGATTAAGAAGCATTTCAGTGGGACTGTCGTGGATCAATTCTAGTGGTAAATCAAAGCGGTTAATCAATAAGTCTGATCGCTGTTGGGTGGGTGGGGGGTACACTAGAGGTTCTCATAAATGTCAGCCTTTATTTCACAATAAACACATCGGTTTCATCGAGCAGCTCGAGGAGGAAGTCAGTGTGATTTCTTTGTGCGCTATAATCACAGACAGGTCTGCCAATCAGAATGAGGATAATAGACGGCAATCAGGAGCGTCTCTGGACAGTCTTCTAATGGAGCCTTTGACTAATTAACTGAATCTATCCGTGAACTGCCCCGGCTCCCCTTAGCTTTGTCGTCACTCCTTAATTGGCTATTGTTCTGTTGTTACCACTTCTCCAGGGCAGAACCATCTGCTAGCTTCAACAGGTGAGTTGTGAGCGGCCACATCTGCTCTGAACATATTTATCTGCAGAAGACACAATTTGTGTCTGCCTTTTTAATAAGGTGCTCCTTCTGCATCGCATTTCCGCCATAACCCCTGTGCATCTACGTCTTCCCTTTGGTATCAGGCGGAGGCAGGGCGGGCTGGAGACGGAGGCGTGGGCCTTTGCTGCAGTCTGAAGGAAGAGACGGCGGAGCTGCAGGAGGACGAGTGGGACCTGTATCATTCATCAGCTGTGCAGCAGTGCATGAACTGTGCAGGCTGCAGTATTATTTTAACTCTTCCTCTCATTTACCTTATTATCTCCTTATCTATGCACATCATTGCGGTGGCTGGAGTCTGTGTGATGAATAGCCTTTTTGATTAAAGATGCATGGTTCCTTTACTTTAACATATGGTGAAAGAACTGTGAGCTCTGTTGAGCTCCTGAATCTAATTCTGCATTATACCATGCATTTTATTATATTAATGTGGACCTGGTGCTTGTCTGCTTCTAGCAGGAGCCTTTTTGTATTTGTTATTCTCCACTGCAAAACCATTCTGACCCTGCTTACTGACCTTTTAGCATTTTTTAGGTGCAGCACTATGGAATTATCACCCTGTCCCAGCCTCTGTTAGGGTGGGGTTTTCAAATAAATCCCAATTTAGATTCTAACTGATGCATTGTGCCATGAAAGCTGTGTTTTTTTACAATGGAAATGTGGGTTGTTGTAGGGATGCTCAGTTCCATAGTTTGAAAGCGAACCATTACAGTTCAGAGATGTAAAGAGGAGGGCTAATACTGTATATTTAGCTAAATGCTTTCTTGGCCTCTTCCATTTTCTCTCGGTTTGGAGCTGAAACATACATGCTGTGTCTCTGACAGGATACAGACGATATGTTGGAGACAATCAGGCTCACTAGCCTGACTGCAATGACTGCTAGCTGCTAATTAGCCTGTTGCTAGATGCCAGATCCAGAGGTAGCGAAAGCCTCGTCAGTGGGGCAGGGGAGGAAAGAGCTGCTCTAATGAGCTCTCAGTGGTGTGTTTACTGTTAACCAAAGTCATGGCTCCAGTCTCACTGCACCTCCCTTCATGCAGTGCTTGCAGACACACACAAATCTCAACAGCCAGCACACGAAAAAATATCCATAACAGAGGAAGACACGCACTGATTCCACTCTCAGCGGTTGCCGGTGATGGAAGCCTAATTAACGTGGCTGCTTCGACGCTTGTTATCTGTAACAAGCCATCTCCAGTCAGACATGTTTGATGTGTATGATGCATTTGTTGTAACTCTGCAGCAAGATAAGCGCTCAAATTTTGGTCACTATGAATTTATTTGAGTCACTTGCACTCCACCCCCCTTCTTATTTGACAGTTTAAACCTGAGCTATGACACAAGAGCAGACAGATCACCAAAAGACGGGAGACAAATTCAGCTGTTTAAGACTGATCACTGCACACTCCACATCCTCTCATCCATCACTTCATGTAGAGCAGCTATGAGTCACTGACAGCAGTGACTGTAGAATGGCAAAGGCTGCAGCGCATGCATGTTCCTGACAACCCTTGGAAAACAAGCGCTGTTTGCAGGGGAAAAGCATGAAACGCTGGAAATGCTGTAATAGCCATGTCAGGCCACAAGTTGGTGTTTTGTATTGTGATGCAACAACAAGTGCACAGACACACCTAACCACTTATCGTAGTGCTGTAACACTAGCCCTCATCCACATGTGCATGTGCATCTTCTTTCAGAAACTATATTTTCCCTGCTTAAATGACACTCTGGAAGGCGGTTCAGCTATACTGCAACAGCTAAAGTAGAAGCAGTAAATTGCCTTATATGTTGTAGTCCATTTTAAAGACCGCACATTAAACGTTTTGCCCATTTATTTGCCTTTAGCATTGATCAGTGGGGGGGTGGGCAAGAGAAAGGTATTAAACTGCAAAGCATTCTTTACTACATAGTTAGCTTAAGAATGTTTTGTTATGTTGGCTCTTAAGTACTCGTTCCAGCCTTCACACTTATTTTTGCTTTATTTCCCTCTTAAGTCGACTGGTGACTGAAGCCATGCGACAAAACCAGGTTGTAACGGAGCAGAAAGGCTGTAGTGAGAAGAAAGCCGAGAGAAGTCCTGTTGTTTGTCTCCAGACTGACAAAGACATTCCATCACCAATCTTTGGTATCCCATGTTGTAACTTTTTCTTTCCTACTCTGACGGAGTGCTGTGGAATCCATAATAGAAATTGCTAAAATTGCAGTTTGGGGCGCCTCAGGTGATGTAAGCTGTTAGGAAAAGGTCAGGGTCCGTGGCAGCAGCTTTCACTCCTCGCTGTTCTGTTCAATATCCCCTCGCTGCAGGACTCCAGGACTCTGCAGAGCCATGCATCCCACAGTTGCTTGAATGGCAGGCCTCAGCGTCTCTTCACACTCTCCACATTTATATATGGTGGTGTGTGAGAACGAGAATCGTCTAAAATGCTGCTTTCAGAGGTAATGCAACGATGTCCCACATGGAGAGACAGGACGTGTGTGTGTGTGTGCAATAAAATGCAGCATTCCTGTTGCGGATTAGCCACATCTGCACGCCTGTGTCGCAAACATGTGTGGTGGTCTTGGTCTCAGTGTGTATTCTGCTCTACAGCTGGCAGTGTGAGACCCCCCGTGTTCCCAGCCAGGTGTGCACACGTATGTGTATCTGTGTGAGAGACGAAAGCGTCTCTCTCATGGACTCCTCGCTGTCACAGAGGAAAGCCGATTATGGGGCATGCCGGGGTGTCAGGAACACCCCCCACCATCATTATACAGACTGGCAGCTTCCCACTCGTCTATCATGCCAACATTTTTATTTCCTGGACTTCTACTTTATTTCCTAGCCTGATTCACTGCATTTCCTCTGCGGACCTGAAGCTTGACTGATTCATCTAAAATTAGAATCGGTCTTGATTGAAAAGCAAACCTCGTACTTCATGACAGCAGTGGGATTGAGACTAAACTTAACACACTTTGAGCCTTGTCAAAGGAAATCAGTGTTCTAAGTGGTTTGCAGAAAAAAAAAAGAGAGAGAGAGAATCAGTTGTCTAAAAATGGTTCCCCGCCCCAAACAAAACCAAAAACCCAACAAACAGCATCCAAAAGACCTATTTGAGCTCTGCAGCTGAGGTCTGAGATATGCAAAGGCAGACATGGAGTGGTCGGCTGCTTCCCTCACTCTTAACTATTCTGCCAGGCACCTGATTGGCCAAGATTGGAATGCACCAAGCTGCTCTCAATCATTAGTTAGGAGTCGACCTCCCCACCCGGGACAGCAGGTGAGCTGAATAAAACTTCAATCAGCTCAGGGGGGGGGTTTGCCTTCTGTTAAAAGGAACCAGAAAAGGGGGAAAAATAGCAAGAAGCAAGTGAGAGCGAATGTAGCTACACCAGAGAATGTGGACAGACGGATGACCACTCCTTAATTGCTGCAGGAAATGCATTTTCTTTATATTAAAGATTCCTCTCCTCTAAGGAGAAGAAGCCTGCTGTGACAACTGATGTCATGAGGGATTTTAGAAGTTTCCTTTCATTTAATGAAGGGTTATTTTCTCTAAAATGGTCATTTTGCATCAAGTTTTGTTTTCTGTTTGGAATCAGGTGGGAGAACCAATCAACCATTAAGTAATTATGAATAATTAGATTTAGTTTTCTTTCCCACATTTCAAGCTGATGTGTTTGGTATACTGTTTTGACAGCCAACAAAAGTAATTAATTTTAAATATTATTGAATTTTAAATCGACTGAACAAGTAAGCAGTAGGCATGGACATGCAGAGATTCCGGCCTTCCTATGTGGAGTTTAAATGATCCACTCTTTTCCAGGTACTCTGCTTTCCTCCTGCGCACCTAAACCATGCATGTCAGGTTGACTGGGGACTCTAAATTGCCCTCGTGTGAGTGAAAGTTGTGTGTGTGTGTGTGGACCGGCCATCTCCTTAATACATCCGTGTTAATCATCATAACCATCTCCATTATGCCTTAAAAACAACGGTAAATTAAAAAAAGGGGAGACGGGAGCTGTTCGGCAGGCTGGTTTCCTGGAGTGACCGTGCACACACATGGCTGACAGAGACACATATGCGGGTGCAGCGCTCTCATTACGGATACAGCGCGGCCCCCTGTCAGCTGTGTTGCCAGGGACATTTGGTGGTGGAGAAAGTGACTCGCCTCCCATGAGTATCCCGTCCACACGGGGCTCTTCAGTACCCGCTAATTATTCTTCACACCTAATCTGAGAAAGGAGAAGGAGGAGAGAGACTGGCGACCAGTGGGACTTGTGCTTTCCTACTGGAACAATGACTCACATGTAGCCGCCACCTGTCCAGTGTTGTCCCTTCTGTTGCTCTCAGCAGTGCCCACAGGACTGTGTTTGTACAGTGTTGAGCCAGCCATGTTGGTGTTGGCTAGGAAGGCATTCAGCGGGCATCAATAACAGGCGGGACGGCTCTTATTCTCTATTTATTGACGAGCTTTGGAATAGTTTTGCCTCTTTTTTTTTTTTTTTTTTTTTTACTACAGTAGCTGTTTATGATTGCTGAGTACTTCAGCCTACAATATCATTTTGCTTTTTTATGGTTTTTTTTTTTTTTTTTTTACTTTGTCTTGCTTTAGTCTTAAATGTCAGAAAACAAAACACAATGAAGAGACTCTGACCCTGAAGGAAGTCAAATTGCATAAGGCTTCATATCCTTGAACAAGAGGTGTTGTTGCTCTACAATGCTCAACAATATAACTGTGCGGTTCTCTTTCTATCTTGAACTCCTTCAGGCCTCAAGGCTGGAGTAACACAAACAATGTTGCAGTGGTCAACACTGTTGCCTCTGAGCAGAAAGGGCCAATGGATTATCTTAATCACTGAATTAGAAGCTTCTACCCTGGAGCTCCTCTTCTTTAAGGCTTAAAGATACTCAAAGAGGATAAAGGATGAAGCACAGAAACAATCAAGATGGGACTGATATTAAGATAAGATCAGTGTTGGAAATTGATAGACAGAGCAGATATGTCAAAATCCACATTTATTTTATGTTAATGATTATATGTTTACTCTGACAGAGGCCTCAGTGGATTGGATCAGGACGTTCCACCTGAAGGGTTTCTGGATCAGGATGTTCCACCTGAAGTGTTTCTGCTGTGACAATCAAAATGTCCATGGAGTCAGACCATTCCCAGCACAGCTCCTTTGATTTTGAGGCCCATCAGCTATGGTATGGAAGCGTTACACTGTCCGCGTGAGCGTGTGTGTGCGCGTGCGTGTGTGCGTTCGCACGTGTGCTTGTGTGTGAGAGAGAGAAAGAAAGGAAGATGTGACTCAAGAGAAGCTGTTACTGTTCTGCCATTTTGACGATTTGTAGTTTCAGAAAGCTGCACAGAAATAACTGTAGTCAACATTTATCTGAAAATATCACAACTTTAACAAGAGTGACCTGAAATGTGGTGTCCCACAGGACTTAATGCTGAATCCACTTCTCTTCAGTCAGTATGTAAGCATGATGAATATTATTAGAAGTCATAACAACAATCCCATAAACATGCAGATGATATTCCTATTTATTTAAATTGGGGTTTTTTTTTCCAATTACAACTCGTCCAGAACCACGCTGAATTATCAAACGTGTATTCGAAAAGTAGAGAAAGGAGAAGAAGTAGAGAAAAGAATTTAGAGAGTGTCACCCTTTGCCACTCGGCCCCGGGTGTCATTGGGTGGTTGATTACGATGTCATAGTTTTGTCAGTGCTCCTATCTGCTTAATTTCTCATTTATATTCTGGCAAACAGAGGCAGGCAGCCCCGGCGCCCCTCCTATTATTCCTGTGTGTCCACCTCCGTCGTTCCGCTCAACCTTGGACTACATCCTGAGGCTTCGGGGGGTTTGCTGGCCAAGGTGAAAATTCCTTTTGGTGGCTCCCCCTGTCCCAGCAGCATATGGGTGCATGCCTGCTCTCTCCTCCTCCCATCATCC
This sequence comes from Lagocephalus sceleratus, assembly GCA_911728415.1. Lineage (NCBI taxonomy): Eukaryota > Metazoa > Chordata > Actinopteri > Tetraodontiformes > Tetraodontidae > Lagocephalus > Lagocephalus sceleratus. The sequence goes on along the minus strand of CAJVRN010000011.1, from coordinate 9,589,525 downwards.
CTCAGTCCACCGCATCCTCAATCAAATCCCAGAACCCTCCCACCACCCACCCTCCAACTCTTGAGGAGGCCTCAGAGCGCGGCTGTAATTACAATCAAACACGCACCCTCTGCTCCGCCGAGTGCTGCCCGAGCCGCAGCGCCGTCCGCCCCAAATTGCCGCATTCCCTTTTCCTGGTTGCCCTCGGCTGATCTTCTCCAGCCGCACCAGTAAACCCTGTGACCCTCTCCTGCTCCCCTCCATAGTGTGCCTGCCGCATTGAGCACGGAGGGGGGACCGTTCAGGCAGCCAGAGAGGACAGAGCCCTGTTGGTGCCTGAGGATAGCATGGTGTATCTTTCCAGCATTAATTAAACTGGATGATTTCCTATAATCTGCTGCTCTCGCCGCTCGCTGCCGGCTGTCGGGTGTGCGCGAGCTACTGACGGTGGCGGCTGCACATGGGGGGGGGGGGGCGTGTGACAGTTAATCTCAATGCAAACATCGGTGAATATGAACTGATTTATGATGAAATTTCAAACTACTTGACAAATTGCTAATAAATTGATACCAAGGTAATGCCTCCCACCCCCCGAGCTCCAACATAAATCTGATGTTATTTGGATGCCTAATGCCACCAGATGGTGCATATTTAAGTCACACCAGTCTCCCATCTGATGGTAATTGTCAGCTTTACTGTGCAGGTGTGCTGTATACATTTTATTTAGTGGGATATTTGCAGCTCCTCGTGCAGAAGATGCACCGTATATGTGGCAAGAATGCGTTCAAAGGGCCAGAAAATTCTTGTTTTTGCCACAATCTTTCACTTTCTTTATTTATATATACGACAATAGCGACGCATCCCCTGCCTGTGCTGATGTACGGCAGCCTCTGAAACACATGGCAGTAATATACACAGTACATAAATCTCATCCAGTACAGAGCCCAGCGCTCCATCCAGCAGTGGAGTCATTCCATACTGTACACTTTTTTTTTTTCCTCAACAGGGAGGAGGAAAGCGCCATGGTTTATGCTGACCCAGGCCTGATCAGAAATGATGTATAGCAGGCGCAACTAGCAGAGAACTATAATCGCCTGCCCCAGGCTTTTAATACTGTTTCTCCCGTTCAATTCAGGGGTCAATTACTGGCAGGTTAAAGACATCATTAAAGCGGTGTTTCCTGAAGTGGCTCTTACTCCTTGTCAAAATAACTTATGATGCATCGACAGCATTGATTTTAAATGGGGACCAACACTGTGCCCGTAAAGCCGTCGGCACAGGCATCTATTTTCATTATGCATCGTGTTGCGTCTCCAACAAATCTTTTCCTCTCCTTGGACTGAACACTGGTGATTTGTCTCCTTTTTTTTTTTTTTTTTTTTTTTTTACCCCCTTTGCTTTCATACATTTTTCACAGTCCGGAGGCTCATTGATGGACTAGGCTGGAATTCAGCTGGCATAAAATCTTTTGATTTTTAGATGAAGGTTTCCTGCCAATTATCTGTGCACGCTTGCACGCGTGTGCTTGAATTTGTCTCGGCGTGTGTCTGCGTGTGTAAAAAATTAACCGAGCCATTAGAAGACCGTCTTTATACGGACCTCTCGGTGGAGTGGTGACAGCAGATTGCGGCGACAGACTGATCTATAATCTGTCCATCTTTACTGGTTCAGCCATATGAGCTGGATGCAGAAGCCGTTCTCACGAGGATGTTTGCGCAGGTGTCACGGGTTCATCTCATCTTCTCTGCTTTATCTCGTTTCCCGTTTCATCTAATGAGCTGTTCTTCAACCGCGCCAAAGCGCGACGTTGCGTCTAAAATCGCCACTGATGTTTCATTAGTCTGAGGTGATATATTCAGTTTGTTTGGTTAAATCCCATAATCCTGCTTGGCTCTGTGACCTCAGTGTCTAATCATAAAAACATTAGTCACACCTCAAAAAATGGTTTCAAATTGGTAAAGGTGTCAAACCTCTAAGTGTGTGTGTGTGTTGTGTGTGTGTGTGTGGCGCGCGTGTGTATGTGTCAGAGACAGAGATTGATGATAATGTGGGGCCATTAGAATAACCATCTTTGTGATGGACTGGTTATGAAAATGTTTTTCTTGATGCAGGACAGATGGAACTGGGCCTCATTAAAAATGACCATGCGTGGCAATGCATGCTGGGAGCTGCTCCGACGCTAACCATTGATCCTTGACACCGGTGATATAGAGCGGGGCTTAATGAATTCAAAGAACAAAGTGACTGAGATTAGAGAGCAAAGACAGGAGAAATGAAGGGACAGTAAGAGACAGATAAAAATGGAGGGGTGGGGAGTCAGAGAGGTTTATGGGAGCAGAAGGGATGAGGCTATTAAAGAGAAGGATGAAATGGTATTGTTCCGTTTTCCCTTTTGGGAGTTTTTGAGTCTTTGTGAAGCTGCCAGATCGCTGAGCCGAAACTGTGTGCTGTGGGTGTCTGTGTGTGTGTCTGTGGTTGTGCACAAGGAAAAAAAAAAAAAAAAGAAAAGGAAAAAAAACAGGGAGAGAAAAGAGAAAAAGAGAGTCTGTAAAAATGTCAGATGAGAAATGTTTGAGAGTAATTTCCTCTGTGTTTGTGTCAGAGGACAGCCTTAATTATGAGTCCGCGGCAGCTCAGAGCAGGAGCACGAGCCAAGCCAAGCTGAACCAGACTAAACCAGGCTTGGACTTACTCCGCTCAACATGCTTTGTGCTTTAAGCCCTGGCTAATTGGGCCAGAGGCAAGCCAAAGCCCTTCCCAGCTGTGACGGCTACTGGACTGAGAAAAGAAAGGGATGGAGAAAGAGGGGAAGACCAGGCCGAAGAAATTCATTTACATGAGTTCCCGCTGGATCAATACCATTTGTGTTGTTCTTATGTTTAAAACTCTCTCCTCCTCCTCCTCCTCCTTCATTGCCTGCGCTGGTGTGCAGCTGAACGTCGCCTTTGACACTGAGTTAGGAGCAAATGCAGAGAGACGACTGACAACGAGGCAATCTGGCCATCGAAATGAGAGGACGGGGAGGAGAGGCCTGCACTTGTTATTGCAGCGTGCTATCTGTCAGTCTGTCAATTTAAAGAGTGCCACCGGATGTCTCAAGTCCACCTAACAGCTGTTTTAGCAGCAGGAGTCCCCCTTAGCTTTGCCACCAGGACATAAAAGTGTCTTTGTATTTCACAGCTACCATTTAACCCTTTTGACAGGACAAAAGCTTATCTAATGGAAATAACACGTTAATGGATGTTAAATAAAATGGCCACCATCGCTAATGGACATTTCAGAAGTTAAAGGAGAATCGTCATTTTAAAGCTTCGACAGTGCGGCGGTATTGTTGCAGCCGATTGCATGATCTGCGTGCGCGTGGGACTCTCGCCTCGAGGCTAATCTCCAGCGTGCACGTGCACGTGCAAAGGCACATATGTATTCCACGCATGCCTCCTGTGCCTCACTAGAGGAGTGACAGCACGACTACTGCTTGCAGTCTCTCCATTATTCAACAGCATTAAAAGGGAAGAAGAGAGAGCGCAGATGAGAGGTAATGTAAGGAGACAGAGAGAGAAGACGGTATGTGGTCACACGTGTTGGAGTGCTATTACTGCTAAAAATAAATAGAAAATCAGTCAGGGCGGTACTGAAGATGCTGTTAAATCTATATTGGAAATGAAGGCAGATTAAAAAAGAAAGAAGGAATAGCATCACGATAAAGCATCGATATTGGGCTGAGGAAGGTCTGGTGGTGGTGTAAGATGGAGGTGGGGGTCTTTCTGAGAGGTCTTTGTAGCCACAACATGATACCTTGTCTTCAGTGATAAGAAGATAAGTTGAGGCATCTTCCCCTGATGCTGATCTTTGATTAAAGACTTGTTTAAACGACGCTTGTTTTTAGTTTTTGCCCCTTTAGATAAACCAATGCATCTTCACCCTGAGGGCAGCGCTGGTTCACCAGCACCACCACCAACACCAAAAGCAGAAACACGGGAGGTGGAGGTATTTCAGCATTTCAGAATTTCTCTTTAAAGTGTTTATTGTCACTCTCGTCTCTCTGACTCCCGCGTCTGCACAGGAGTTTGAAACGAGGCTTTCCCCATAAAAGCTCTTTGTTTTTACACTGACTTTGTCTCTTTGGCAAATTTAAATTTAGAGCGAGACCTTGGCGGCGACCCTGAGCAGTTTCTGAATTTGATCTGCACAAACTTCTTCCCTCGAAATGTATTTCTCGGATAATGTAAAATGTACTCACACGCACTTTCTGCTGAAGTTACGGTGTGAAGCCTTCCTCTATATTCACACCCTGTTTATCATTTTTGCCTCATCACCACTCCCTCATTTATCTCCATAAAACAACCACAAGCTATTTCTGCTGAACAATGCCCCCCCAAAATAGGCTTTTGTGTCCGTGTAATTGTGCATAATTGAGAACACTGTACACAATATAGTTGTGTGATTTTGCAGTGGCCCCCTCGATTGGAAAAGTTTGGAGCTTGAGAGGTTTAGAATGGATCGCAAAAATAAAACCTACTCCACAGCGTTGTAATTATGCAAATGCAATGGATGTTTCAATCAAATCATGTACATGAAGCGCACTCATAATGATTTGAATTAATCACAAGGCATTTAAAAACTTACCACCAATGATTGAGTGCCTGAAGAACAGTTTGAGAGATATAATGAGGAACAGTTTGACGATTGTAATGAAAGAAAGAAAACAATGCAGGGAAATTGGATGACAAGGAAAACAATCTGCTCGCACTGTATTTCAGTGTAAATTACTTCACCCGCAGCATTCAGGACAGGTGTCACCGCACAATAACGCCGCTTGCGGCAAATCTCACACATGGACTCGGACTGCGGCTGCTTTGACACGTCGACGCGCGCCGGTTGAAATTCAAATAACAAGGACATGACTCATCTGGCCACGATCACACGTTGCCTCGACTCTGACCTTTTTCTGCAGATGATGTTGCGATGATGCAGCTAGATTAATATTTGTCGTGTTGAGCTCATAAGCAGCGCGTGAATGTTCAGGTCTGCAGGAGTCGCGGTGGAAATGAAAGTAAAAGGAAAGCGACGTCCTGCTGCTCATCAAGGGCTGGTGGGAGCACCACAAATGAGCCAGTGGCACCAGCAGCGTCACTGGAGCTGTGATGGAGGCATTATTTCTAACACGGATCTTTACAAGCACGAGATGTGTTTGGTGAAGATGTGGAACAAGCGTTGGGGGGTCAAAGGTCCTCACATTGATGTCCAGGACAGAGCGTAATGATCTGACACCGTGTTTAATCTTGTTTCTTGGCTGTTGTTGTTGGTTTTCCTACATTAAACTAAAGAGAGTATGTTCTAGAGGATATTTTTTTTTCGGCGACAGATTTAACATACGGGAATGCTTCTGCACAGAAACCACATCGGCGGCCATAAGCTGCGATTCCGACCAGAGTGAAGGTGGGAAACTTTGCTGTACAGCTTTTGTTTTTTACTTTGCTCCATGAAATCTTTGCATCACAGCTGACTGAGCAAAGAATATCGATTTTTCCATTTGCGCCAGGCGATAATGAAAAGGAGATCGTATTTCACCTCTCTGACTTTCGGGGAGAGATTGAAGCAAACCTTGTTGCTTCTTTAATATCTCGCAAGAGTTCCCCGCAACCAAATCTGGTGTCACGTTAAATCCGGTGTTGTATATCAGCGGCATCTACCTGTTGTGCGGCAGATATTCCCTGCTGTCACAATGTGCTAATTATCATCAGTTCGGTTGAGGGAAACTATGAATAATGTGGCCTCTATGATCCCAGTTTAGAATCCAAACATGAACTCAGCGTGAGCTGAATTTCATGGTTTAAACACAGCACTGACTCTTGTGACCTACAAACTGCACGACTGCCTCTGACACTTTTTTACCTCTTGAAAAGCACAAGGCCTCCTTTTCAAAGGAGGCTCAGTCTCTCGGCTAAATCCTTCGACGGGGTGACACGCATTACTGGAGTCGTAACCCCCGATGCGTAATTTATGGGAAAGCAAAAATCCCCGGTGCACGCAGGTGTTGGGATGCGTGTTCTAATCAAAAGGTGCGCGGTGACAGAAGCAGCAGAATGAGGTTCTTGATGTTTTGTCAGTTGGAGTGTTGCTGGGAAACGTTGGGAAAGCTGCGCGCACCGTCGTGTAGGTGCTCCTATCAAAGAGAAAATACAGAGGAGAGGATCCAGAAATACAGCCTGTGTATGTGCACGCGTGTGCATGTGTGTGTTATATAAGCACTATTTTTGAAAAAGTTAGGGAAGTTTTCTTTGTGAACCCAGCGGAATGATGGACAGCTTAATGATTGTTTCAACATGGCTAAGCTGCAGTTATGATGATGGCAGGAGCCACTCTGCAGTACCTTTTTATAGGTCACCACTATCACAAAAAGAGGAAATGACTCCGATTTCCCGAGCACATTCAAGAGGCAGCTGATGAAAGGCTTTATATTTCTAAGCACTCCATATTTTGTATTTTGTTCATGTCTGTCTTTAGTTCATTTTACTGTAAAAAGGCATTCACAGCACCTTTTTAAAGCCTTGTGGTTAGTAATAGGTCATGTGACAACCACATGTCTGTTTGTCCGTATCTGATCCAGAGCTTCCTCCGCTGTGCGAACTGATCAGAGTGTCTCTTTTGGATCTTGGATGCATAGGTTTATCCAGCATTTCCTCAGATTTCCACCTCTCACCTCTATTTATATACCATCAAATAACAATGACTCACACGGCAGCAGAGCGGGTTGACGAGTCTTTGGATTTGGATTTGACTTTTTTAGGACGAAAACTGAAACTTTTGAACAATTTAAAAGAAGCCAGTTTTCCTTAAGCTCCTGAAGAGGGATGGTGCATGGCTGGAGAGGCCTCTGCACAGCACTGGTGCATTTACTGCAAAGCTCTATTCTCTATGGATGTCCCCATTTAAATATTGCATTTCATTTTTTACTCCTGTCTTCTGGACATTTAGGCATTGGCCTTTCCGTTGTACCGGCTCAACAATCCTGGTCATAAATATTTTCATCTCAGATGGCGATATAAGTAACTGCTTTCTGTTCATTTAAAATGAAATGTACAATATTATTCCCCACATTAATCGAGGAGAATATTGACTCCAAGTCAGTTCAAGCCTCCTACAGTGTTTACCCTCAGACATAACCGATGGGCCCATACAGGAGCGTTTCATGAGAAACATGGATTTAATCTCTCTGTTGGAACAAGTATTCTTAATACCAGGTGCTGTGGAATCAATGCGCTTAATAAATAGTAGCTTACAAAGGCTGACCCCGAGGTCTGTGCTGATGAGTGCATTTGTCTGAGCAAGGAGGCAAACAAAGGGAGAAGCTAATCTCGCCATCATCATCGGCGGTGGGATCAGATAGAGAGAGCGGCTGAGAGACGCAGAGACAGACAGAGGAAATGAAGAAAGAAGACCATGGGTATTTTGGTCATTATTTACAACAACTCAAAATAAAGAAAGAGGGATGGATGCTGCAACGGTAGAGTGACCAAAGATAATACATTTTCTTTTCATGCTCAGTCATGTCAGAGGCAATATATGAAGACACTGGTTTTCATTGTGGAGATCAAATCAACACATTATATCTTCAGTAAATGTTCAAATGAAACTCGCTTTTATCTGCAATTCAATGGGAAATCAATGTAATTCAGCCAAGAGCGACGGTGGTCTGTTTTTACAGGCTGATCGTATCTCTGAAGGTGCCTCGCGGTGTCATCAGAGATTTAAATATTTTACCTCAGAACCACCCTGATGCAGCTGTGAGGAGCAGAATACAATGATGTGGGCGCAGGCGCCACCTCAGACACGTGCTGGCAGCTTGTTAAAAGGGTTTTAGACAGATTTGTGTCTGTGCATCCCTTCCAGATCCAGATCAATCAATGTTTTTGTTAACAACAGATCAAATGACAACGTGTAATGTGTAATGAGGTCAGTGGTGACCTGCGACAAACACACGGGGGGATATTACTCCATCCATGTTCTCATAGTGTTTCGCTGCTATCGATTCTGTCGGTCGTTCTCCAACTGAACCAATCAGATATTCTCAGGACAAAACCCTTTCCATACTAATTGGCCTCCGCCAAGAGTGAGAGAACATGAATATAACAAGATTATTTTTTTGCTGGAGATGGTAACTTGTGTATGCTTTTTCTCATGAAAATAAAATAGTTTTGATTAATTTAAGCGCGAGCCGACCTATCGGCTGCTCAATATAAGCTGATTTTTCTCCTCTTCTTGTGCGAGTGTCTCCAGTGTTAGAAAGTGGTATTTGTGTGTCATTTAATTTGCTAAAAATAAACCCATTGCGGTGTTTTGACAATTGTGCCATGATATTTGTCTCAGCCCCAATAGTCCTGATTTAAATCATCCCACATGTTCACAGAACTGTCAAATCTCACTGTAATTTTCAGTTAATCACGGTTCTGCAGCTCCCCAGAGGACCCTGCAACACCTCCAGGCTCTGTTTTGTTGCTGCGGACATTTTTTTTTTCAATTAATTAGTTTAGATGCAAAGACCTAATTAGTTGATGATCATAGGTTATCTACTCTTTTTTCAAAATATCTACATATGTTTGCATGTATGTACACCTACCTGTGTTTTTTTTCTTATCCGAGAGGTTCTAAGCAGATTCTGACTTGTCCTCTGCTCACATGCATCAGAAAACCGGCCTTCAAATTAAACAGAAGGGCTCAAACCTGGAGGCGATGCAGCATTTATGGTGGAGCGAACCGCCGCAGCCGAGATTTTCCTCATTATTTCGGCGGCAGAGAGGGTTGATCTGACTCTGAATGCCGTCCTGATATCCTCTGTTGTGATTTTATGCAGGTTTCTCTGCAATCACGGCTGCGAATGCGTATCTTCCAACACCTTTGAGCTGCCGAGGTAGCCCGGACGCCGCAGCAGCCCTCTGGAGATGGCCTACATCACGCCCTCAGGTACTTCTTACATCGGCTCAGCCACCCGCCGCCCTCGCCCAGGACCCCCGCTTCTGTGCAAGTAATCAAGCGCTTTCACATGAATGGCTTTGGCAACCGGGATAGATTTTTAAAAATGAAATTGGTTTTCAAAAGTTTAATATTTAGGAGGGGAGCGAGCACGGGGTCTTATTGAATAATGCATTTAGTTATTTGGAGTTAAAGAGGCGGAGGGGGAGCCGGCCGTGCTGGAGGAAAGCAGAACTCCAAAGCTGGGTTATATAATGAACGGGAGATCTTTTTCTCTGCCCTCTTGTTTGAATTTCATAACTCGGAATCACGTCTTGTTGCTTTTAGCTCGGGCGTTCTCTCTGTCTTCAAACATGCCCACATTATTCATGCTGCCTCTCCTGCACCTCCACCTCATTTCCAGTAACCCCGTTTAAAGTTATTTTTTCTTTGAAAAAGCAATTTTGGAATGTACACAACAAACGGCTTTTCCTCAACTTCACCGCCATGATAAGATTCATTCAAAAGAATCAATAGTGAGCAGATGGTTGATATTGTTGAATGATAATTTCCCATTTTGCAGATAATAGCATGTAAAGCTGAGCTCTGACGTGTTATTTTAGTGATTTCTTTATAAATCGTCCTGCTTACACTAATAAAGTCTGGAATCGTCACCGGTTACTCCTGAACATGTTGGCATTCCTTCTGGCCTTCGCTACTTCTGCTCAGCAACAACTTTACTACAACAGGAGAGATAAAGAATGACCCTGAGAGCTGGAGCTGAGCTACCTATTCACTGAGTTGAAACAGAAACTAGTGAAGAGATTACTAGTTTCTGTAAGGCCACAGTGTCCCAGTGTTATACTGGAGATTTTGTCCTGTACCCTGGTACCTTGCCCCCGTGTCTCCTTTTCTTGCTTCTCCTTTCACCTCCGTGTCACGCAGTTTCCAAGTGTTGTTCCAAAGCTCTGTCTCTCGGTCTTTTCTGTCATTTATCAGTCCCTCCTAATTGAACTGGGGTTTTTTTAGCCACGTTGCGGCAGTCAAAACTGCCCTCTGTGATTGATGCTGGATTGTCTTGCTCTTCTGGGGCAGCTGCTTCGCCAGCATCGTGCTCGTCACCACAGGAAGCTGCTAGTGCAAAGAAAATCTACAATATAGCGATGTTCTATGAAGGAATTCTCATAGCAGGAAAATAAATATACAAACCTTGTGACCATGATACTTGGTTGCCAGTAGCAACAGAAAATGTCACTGAATATTTTTCCTTTTCTTCATTTTTTGAGGCGTTTAATGACAAGTTCAACATTTTAAGAGAAAAAGAAAGGATGAAATCTTTAAATCTACAAGGTGCTGGTTACTAGGAAATTTAAAATGGCTTGTGCACACGTGCCAGAATTCATTTTTCAAATTCCTCTGTCTCTGAAGCACCAAATGAAGCTGCTTCTGGCCACATGAAACCTCTGCTTGTGCGGAGCGAGCCAGCGAAAAGGCTCAGATCATCCGCCAGTCGTCTGCTGGACGTGCCCGGCTGGGCTCTGAAGCAGGTGTATATACGCCACTAAAGACTGAACGCATTTTCAGCTGTGAGGAAGGCCCAAATATTTTAAAACGTAGACTCCTAAGGCTGACGTGCGCTCTAAAATGTTCTTTTTAAATAAGGTCGTAGGAAATTTGTACATATTCAGAAGCAAATGGTTAGATTTTAAATGGCTTTGGCTTTTCAAGCTAATCTGCTGCTCTATAATAATCCTGTTAATAGACAGAAGCGCAGAAGTAAACAGCATTTTTATCTTTTTCAAAACCCTTTTTTAAAATAAATGTGACTATTCTGCAACCTCATGCCAGAAATCAACTCACAAGTTAACAAGAAAAAAACAAGTTGGAGGAAACAGTCTGGAACAGACAATATTGGAGTGTAATTGTCCTCTTTGCAAAGCTCTCCATTTCTCTGAAGAGCATGTTGTCGTGTGAAGAGAGCCGGCTTTTGTTTCCCAGCGTGCATTCCTCCTCATTTTTATCCTTTTAGTTCATCTCTCTGCTGATCCCACTGTGCAATCAGATATACAATTGTTACAGTTCCCTCAGACAAAAACATGTTTTGAATGGCTTCTGCAGATGAGTTCCCTGAAAATTAAACAATTGTGTTGCCTCTCTTCAACACCCCTCTTCGTCTTCTCCTCCTGCTGGTGCTTTGTCTACCTCTCTCTATGAAAAGAAACGGGCCGACAATATGACGGCGCTGTACTCTGTCCTCTCCGCAGCATGACTAGGGCCATGTAATGATTCCGATATCGCGTGACAGTGTAGATCAGGTTTCATGCGCATGTGTTCACGGCCAGGATAGAGTCTGTCCAGCGAGGATGAATCTACAGTGATGTTAGCTCATCTTTAGTTCATTAGGTCATGTATTCTGAGGTTCATGTCATTTGTCTTCTTAATCCAGTGGGTGTAGTTAAACCGAAGCCTGTAGAAAAATCAATAAAAGCCACAAAAAAAGTGTCTTTGGGGCGGGGGGGACGCAGGAATCGACGCTTTGATAATTTGTCTCTTCTCTTTGTCTGTTCCTTCTACAGAGACAATGACGTTTATTAGTTTGTTGCACATTTTATAAAGTAAACCTAGCTTTTTGTTGTTGAGTTAGAATAATATATTCGTGTGTGTGTGTGTGTTGACCCCTCCTAAATGGCTGTTTTAATGCCGTTGGGCCACCAGGTGTCACTGTTTCTGCTTATCCTGAATCTTTCACCTTTCGTCCCATGTCTGAACTGTTGGATGGACATTTGTCCTGCGTAGTTTTCCCCAGAGGGGAGGAAACAGCTGAAGAGCAGAAAGCCTGTAAAAGTGCAGGCCAAATATGCCGTTACAACAGCATACTGGCAGCACAGCCCTGACTGCCCTCAGGTGTGGTTGGTATGTAGTGCTCGACGTATATTTTGATCTGCTACCCAACCATAAATATTAATCGTTCAAATAATAAAAAACAGCTTGCAGGGTAAAATACATCATAATAGCTTGATATAACTTCTTTTAACTCAGACTTCCAGTAGGCTTCGACTCACAGTGGAGGAATTGGTCCTTGAACTCAACTGAAAACTGGACACTGCTGGAGTGAAGGTAATTGCTATGCAGCAAATATGCCAGAATAATAATAATAAAAAAAAAAAAAAGAAAGTGAAAGAGATGCAAAGACCTTGAACAGAATGTCCTGAGCAACTTTTTCTCTTGGCTCAAACTGCTCTCAGCATGGCTGAAAAGGTAAAGGATAATGACAAAGATATAAAGAGACAGAGAACAAGAGGAAGGCATGTACATGTCAGTGGTGATAACACACATGCATCAAACATCCTGCATTTGCATGTTATATTGTAGAAAACAGGAATAGTAATAAGCAGAGGCATAAAGTGAACAGCGATGAAAGGAGCCCCTAATATATTTCTTTTTTTTAAAGCCACAAGACGCACACATCTTGTGTCAGCATCTTCCTGTGCAGTTCCTGTATCTTGCGTGTTGCAGGTAACGGAAGAGAGGAAGAGCACATCCACACTGCTCTCCTCCGAGCTCGACTGTTCAGAAGGTCCCTGGTGGGTGCTGCTAGATAAAGTGAAGAGGAGGATATAAAGGAGACCAGCTGCCGATGGATTAGCAGCCGTGTTTACACAGTGGCTGATTTAGTCTGCTGCAGCCGGCCAAGAATGATTTATTGATACTGAGGGACTGAGAGAGTATTGGGTGTGATGGAGAAGATATAGAGAGACAGAGAGAGAGTGGGAAATGGTGAGCATGAGCAGAAAGGGCTAAACAGCAGAAGAGGAAGTGTGCATGCCATGTATTACCACCTATGCTTGCATTCCAGGACACGCGTAGCATATTTCTGATCATATGGCGAACGAGCAAAAAACGGCTCCCTCTGCAGATGTTGCAGCTGCTCCAAAAGGGGAGAGTGGAAGAAGCCAACCCAGATCTGTCATAAATAGACCATAAGCATCATCATTCAGTGCTCCTTCAGGGTGTACAAAGCACTGTGGTGAGGGGTGTAAAGGAGAGTACGAACACCTCTCAGGGGTTCGTCCTGACATCTCACCACCAGCTCGGCTCTTAAGATCTGTCAGAGAGCAGGAGGAAGTATTACCTGATCGACAGAATCAGGAGTGCAGCAAAAGTTGACTTTAGGATGGAGAAAAACAGCGGATTTGTTTTAAAGAGCCCATGCTGAGTGTCGGAGAGGGCCAGAAGTGTGACTTATTAAACCCATCACAGATTGGAGAAGAGATATAAATATGCAATCGCACATTAGCTACTTAATTAGAATAAAACCGTCTAATAAAAAAGTCAAATAGCTCTAAAAGTGGCTGATCAGAGGTCTGCTGAGAGGGTTTGAGTAATGACTTTAATGTGAATAATCATGCACAAGTCAAATAGCAGGAAAGCTGCTCACATGTAGGGAAAAGCGTGGACATGATCAAACTCTGGGAGGACGCGTTTCAACTTTCTCTGGCTGCATTTACGCTGAGTAGCCAGGGCATCAGTGCACGTTATAGAAGCCTGTGCAGGACACAAATCACAACCGCATAACATAAATACACCTCTCCTGTCTCCCCGTAAAATAACATTTATCATCTTTAACTGCACCTGCAGCTTTTCGGTGCGGCTGCAGGTTTACGTCTGCCTCCGGGGGAGGGGGGCAACCTTCCTTTCCCACCCCTTTTTAGCAAATTAGACTGTTTAATTAGGAAAAAGCTCATTTGGATCAAATCATTTACATGGTGCAAGGGTATTGTAATTGATGGCTGTTGCCTGGGGTGATCCTGGCCTGTGTAGATGTTCATGTGTTTCCCTTTAAAAGAGTGAATGATTTTATGATAAAAGCAAAGGAGAGAAACTTTATCCATGATGTGATGTAAAAGCTGCCAGATACTACTTCATTTTGGGCTATAAACCACTATTTTCACACATTTTGTCAAAAAATGTTTTCAGTAGGATTGTCCTCCGTGTTGTTTTATTTCCATAATTGCATACAGTAGATGCCCTGGAGAGATTCTCAGGAGCCTCTTGTGGTAAAAATACACATTCAACCGCCCACTATCAGGAAACAAGATTTCTTGATTTCATAGTTCCCTTTCAAAAAGCTTTATGAATCAAATCCTTCCCAGCGTCCCCGCTGAAACCCTTCTGCTGAGCTCAGCCCTGTAATGGGCCCATCTACTTTCTCATTGAGCCTTACAAATGATCCATTGATGAGGCTGCTCTTTGACCCTGACTGAACAAATGGGAGATGGTGATGTTTGAAGGAAATGGGATAAAGAACAGGAACAAAGAGGACGGGGGAATATTAGAATTCATCCAGCGGCGCAATGAACAGCCTTTCAGAGGAAAGTTGGGCTCTGCAGCTGCACAACAAAGAGGCAAATGGTTTCCATGGCACCCCATGTGAGCAAATCTTCCAGTCCTTTGCAGTTCTGAGGCTTTCAAGGAGCATCTAGTAATTACAGCCAAAATGGAGCTCAAGATGTCAATAATCCACATAACTGTACATCACAATAAATACCATTAAATAACCATTGTAAAGAAAAATATGTGTAATTCACTTTGAACTGAACAAACATGTTCAATGTGACATTTTTACCATTAATTTTCAGTTCTACATCTCGTAGGGCATCCTTGATCTAGCATAGCATTGTATCTAAAAGTAGATATTTGCAGCAAATATAGTTTTTAAACCCTCTCTTTGCCCCTTTTTTTTTGTACCTCTAAACTGGTAACATTAATAACACAGCTCAGATGTGACATGTAAATAGACTCTGACATCAACTCAACCTTGTTTTCACGCGTCTTTGCTGCAGGATTAAGAATTACCGCTTCCCTGAATTATGCCCCCCTCAAATTTTAACAAAGGAACCACAAAGCAACCTTTGAACCTGTAAATATTGTGTGTGTTTCCGTGAAGATCCTGCACATTCACACCTTGGAATTCTGAACCTGCCATGTTTGAAAGCCACCATCTCCCTTTGAGTGAAGCGACTGGCTGCTCCTCTGTTCCGCCTTGTTGATTGCATTATTTGGGCCAGATGCAGATAGAACAAAGCACATGTTTCCATCTCTGATGTATCTTTGTTGCCTCAAAATGCCAAAGCCAGTGTGTCTGCAAATCCATTCTGTGCCTGTAATCCAAACCAGATTCGTCTGTGGTCGACGCAGAGAGAGCGAGGTACTGAGGAAGGAAGGTGTTTCAGGTTGGTCTTCATCTCTTCTGGGTATGTTTGGTAATGAATTGGATAAGGATGAAGGGGATAAGGGGAGATAACAGCACTTTTGCGTCTGTTTTAAGACAGATGTGAGCAAATGCTGGACAGACATTTGAAGAGGAATGAAAGCATCAAGTCATCATTTGAATGCAAAGTTCACACTCGCATCAAAAACACTCGTTCAAATTTTGCAGGTTAAAGTATAGAAACCCAGGAGGAAAAGGGAATAGAGAGGTCTAATAGAGCAGTTTAGACATACAGGTGCATCACCATCCAACTCTGACTAGAGAAATTAAAAATATCTTGCATTAAGACTCAAAGCTGAGAGTTAAAGGCTTTATGGGATTGGATGCATTAGCCCAGACTGGGAATATGGCAGCTACACTCTTAGCGCCGGAGTCCTGTTTTGCAGGAGCTATTTTAGCCAGAAAATGATAAAGTAATTGCAGGTGATTCCACAGATTCTAATTAAAGTGTCAAGTTGTGTGAATGGTCTGCCTCGCCAAATGGAACTGAACCTTAATCAATTTCTCAAGAGTTCAGCGAGTTTACACCAATGCCCGCAGCGAGAGAGGCAGCATAAAGGACAAAATTGGCATTTGTTTCTCCTTACGATAAAAATATAGACCTGATGGAACACAAGTTTGGCAACGACATTTGTGAGGAAATAAAATGAATTCACGAGTTTACTCATTAGCTCTTGAGAAACTTCAGCTGTCATTAGGTCACAATCGTATAGGTCTCACAATAGTATACTCGTAGTGCTCGGTAATTTTCCCATTATATCTCTGTCTGATTCTCATGCCTGACCTGTACAGGGTATCCCTGGGCACCTAGGACTATCGACTCCATCTGAACCTCTGAGGTCAGGCTGTCTGCTCCGCTGCGCGCCAAAGGGCGGCCGTGGTGTGGGTGGAGGAAATGCAGAAAAATCGAGTCCTGATTTTCTGGTCAGTTTGCTCCTCTTATCTCCTCTATAGTCTCATCACTGACAGTGACCTCAGTTTGTGCATAGTCGACCGGAAGATCTTTAGGCGGCAGCTATTGGAAATCTTTCGGCTGATAAGTACGAGCGAGAGACAGCGGGCTTGTAACAGCCTGCGAGTTCACCAGCTCTTCATAGATCATCATCTTCTGTCTAATACTCATCGGTTACAGAGTATCGATCCACGCGGTTAAGAGTTCTGCCGTGTTTAGTTTAAGTACGCAGTGACGTCCTCTTCTCTTCTGCATTCAGGCTCAATGAAGCTGTGCATTATTTTGTGGGAGGGAGGATGAAAAAAAGCAAGGGGGAAAAAAAAAATCCATAAACCTCTCCATCTTTGGTCTCCATTCTCTACTAAAGGCATTATTTTCAAATGGACCTGGCATGCAGCTCCTCCGGGGCCACCGTGATTTTATTCCCAGCCATGCAACAGGTGGGCTCTCTCCTCCCTCCCTGCCCTCTCTTACATACAGCTACAGGTGATCTTTTTTTTCCCCCCGCCCGCATTGCTATTCATGGGTCATCCGTCTGTGAAGGTCAACAGTTTGAAGGAGGGCATGAGAGGGAAAAAAAGCCAATCAGAGGGGAGAGATGAGATGAGGTGTGATTGACTGGCTCGTGGAGGGAAGGAGGGGATGATGCAAATCGAATATGCACGCCCTATAAGGAATCGGCAGATGAGATGGCCTTGTTGCTATGGCAACACACCTTCTGCGGTGGAATATTGGGTGTGACTTTGTTGATGCGAGTGCTACAAGGTTTTGAACCGGCTTTGATCCCAAACCACCTGACACAGACTCGTTTGGAATGTACACTGTTTTTTTTTTTTTACCTCTCCCCCTACTGCACATTAATATTCCATTTCTCGCATCGTTTTGCCATTTTGGCAGTAAAATGTTGGTTTAAACGCGACATAATAGTAACTCTAAGGCACAAATGCTGCTTGATTTTGCGGGTTCTTTGCTCAGATGAACATGGGCTGAGAGGAGGAATAAACTGTTGTATGCTTCCAAACTTGCTAAATATTTGCTACAACCATTAGATCTGAGCTGATATTTTTGTAACGCTTCAACTGTTGCAAGTGTGATAAAGATAGTGACAAATGAGCCTATCAAATAGGTAGATGTTTGCTCATAAAAGGCTTACGGCTGTTAAGGACATGGTGGATGTGTCTAGCTCTCTCTATGCAGTGTGGCAGCAGCATAAATAAGCAACACATTAGTAAATAATTAATAAATAAGTAATAAACACATTGATATGTGTTGATTTTGTTGCATAAGGCGCAACATCCTTACACTGGCTCTGAGTATGATGAAAGAAATTCATGAATATTTAATTATTTTAAACAAAAATAAAAGTTTAGTTAATTTATAATATTTACAGCTTGACAGCAATAGATTTATTCCACCCAAACTATAGCTGGATAAAAGAAAATAAAAATATAAGTCAACCTCTCTGCTTGACAGTATGGAGAAAAGGCCTTCTCCTCCTCCTCTTCCTTTTTTTCCCACATCTCTTCTCCTCTCTCCCTCTCTCATTTATTTCAATTTGTCATGCTTTGCTTTTCCCCTAAGAGAGCACGCTTGTGGTGCACGGCCCCATATAGGCCGCGAAATTGTGTCTGCGCCTCGGCTGTAATGAGACATTTGCAGGGGAGAGTGATGGTTGCACATTAATACATATGGTGTTGCCAATCTGAGCCTCGGCTACAAGCAGCCGGCTCAGCTTGCACCTCCGGAGCGCTGAGAGATGTCTCATATCTCAAGGCAACTTTTTTTTTTTTTGCTTTCTTTCAGTGGGTCAAAGGTTTTTCCAGCCGTGCATGATGGTTGGAAGTGTTCGCTGAAACCCGATGAGTTGATACCAGTACAAAGGAGTGAAGCCCGAGTGAAACATATTAACTAATACCATCAATCCTGCGATGTCAATTATGATTCTACTGACTCTGGGAAATATTGTAATGAAAAAGCAAATGAACCCACCTCAACAATAGTTATAACTTCATAGCTATGAATATGATATGCGTCTGCTATTTGGTCTAAATATATCTGAATTAGAGCAGCAAACATAAACCTGACTAAATGTAAAGATATATGCATGGATTATATTTTTAATCTCTGTTAAACTCTCCACATCTGCCACAAACGACAGATTTCATGCTGTAGGACGATTTATATTCCTCTCTACTCTACTGTGTCTCCAAATGATAAATAAAGAGTTTAAGTATTTTTCTGCATGCCTAAATAAGTTACCGTGGCAACCCCGTCGCCTTATCTTTGTAATTAAAAGCCCCTACAGTGTGTATGATTGCAGAGCAGCTACTTTGCCTATTGTAAATTACCCTCACATCTGTGTTAAGATCTCAGCAGCACAGTAAAGACACGGATGTTAAATAAATTATAAAGGCTTTACCGTGACGGCTTGTGTGTTGCTAAAAATTTTAACATAGTATAGTTTGCATATTTCATCTGCACAGACGAACCATAAATACTCTGAATGTTGAACGGTTTCCATTGTTGTTGAGCATAAAACAGATTAAAATTCACAGCATTTTCACATTTAGATCAAGATGCATTTAACTTAACTGCACTTGCTTCAGTACAATGCCAACACAGTGAGGGGAAGAAAAAAAAAATCCAATAAATTTGACGTTTCCTTTTTTTCCCCCCGTTTTTATCCAGGCTGTCTCTTGCTTCGGGCATACACACTTTTCATTACATTCATAGCTCCACCGAGACTTCGCAGACGTTTTCAGAAGCAAGTGTGTGTTTGTGTGTTACAGAAGGGTTTGACATTGTAAGACAGAGGAAAGCGCGCACGCGTATGTGTGTGTGTGTGATGTGCGTGCACACAAGTGTGTGGGTGTGTGTGTGTGTATATGTGTGTGTGTATTTGATTTTGGCTGAAACTGTGCTTAGGTCACTGTTCTGAATGTGTGACGGTGCTTCTGCAGGATCCTCCGTTGCCCAGTTTCCATGTATTACTGTAAAATGGGGAATCGTTCACATGAAACGACCAGAGTAGAAGTGTGAATGAATATTATAGCAAAATTGCACTTTTATTCTAATGTTTAAAGCCTATTTGAGTGAAATGCTGCTGATAATAATAAAGTTTTTATTCTCAAAGGTGAGAAGAACCGCAGCTACTAAAATTAAGGACATGCTTTATTGTAACCTGTCCAATAATTCAGGGATTTTTTTTCCCTCACGACAACAACTTAATGTTAAAGAAAAATGGCGCTATCGGCAAGGTCACAGAGATTCCTGTAAAGATTATCAACATCAGCAACAAATCTATAGCAACGGCATCTTTACAGCACGCCGCTAAATCACACGGCACTCGGAGAGCACGGGGAGAGAAGAAATCACTTCCTATATTAGTGTTACAGCATTAAAGGCAAAAATTAGTCTCTGCAGGAGATGAAGGTTGTAGCAGCAGAGGGCAAGGCCAGCGGAGTCATTCCACTCAAAAGGGGTTGTCTCATAGCGAAGGAGCAGCAACAAAGCAGCGGTAAAAAGAAGAAAAGGGCAGAGACAGAGGTTAAATTAGCATTTGATAAAAGACACCAGAAATGAGCTTGTAAGACATTCGCTCCCTCACATGAATAATGTGCTGCTAGTGGGACTAGCCTGTATGATCATCACTCGCGTCAATCCTGTAACCTCGAGCCATAGCATAACTTATGTTCAATAGCTCATACATTTGCATTATAGGTTTCCAGAACCAATTTAAAAATGGCTCAAATCCTTCCTAGTAAGTCCATTCATTTACGCTGTGCAAGCAGCATGACGGACTTATGACATAACCATCTTGGCTAATGTAATTAGTCTATAGTTATAAAAAGAAAGGCCGTAATGAATTGTTTAATTCTGGGGTGAGAGTAATCCGTTTTCCTGCTTAAAAGTTCTATTATCTCACTGTAACACATCCTCTCAGAGAGAGACGATGTCGGACTTCCCCGCTGAGCATTCTCATTGTACGTATACAATGTGATGAATAAATCCTGCTTTTAGAAATACTGCCACGCAAACTTCTAATCGTGTAGCTGCTGCTAAACGATGCACATATGCAAAACTGCCTTGTTGGACACGTCAGCCGGATTTCCCCTTTAGGTGAGGGAACTCTGGAAGTGAGTGCCTCAGGTTCCTTACGGGGGGGGTATAGACTCCACTGTCTGCTGGAGGGTGAAATGAGCCCAGGTAGAGCATACTGAGCAGCGAGACCAGATAGAAGGTTCCCCAACCCTTAGCCCTCCCGCATGTTTTCCAGCTGATAAATTGCATATCTGGTTTGGGAGTATGGAGCAGGGACGCTCTGTCAGTTTTATGAGTTGAGAGGTGCTTGGTGTGTGTGAGGGGTGTGTGGGGTGGAGATGCTAATAGTGGCAGTGTGGGTGACAGCTTGAAACCCACAGATTCACTTGCAGCTTGACTGACCATGAATGGCTGAAAAACTATCAATAAAGCTCCACGTGTATCGAGGATTAAACACACACACACCATTAAATCAGGGATCAGTAGAACATAGTGAGCACACTATAAATTGCCTCTGCAGCAGGCCAACATATTGAACTGTGCAATTTGGCCAGGAGATAATAAACGTGCAGACCCCCTCATGGAGGGATTTTATACAGCACAACAAACCCGGTGTTCAAAAGGTAGAGGCATCACCTCTTCATAAGAGAGGACAAAAAAATCTAATTTAAGCAGATCGATTTACATTCAAACGGTGTCCTCAAACATAGTGCAAAATGACACTTGTTTCCTACTTTCTTACCCCCCCCAATGCACTGTTTTGCAAATTAAGTGGAGTGTTTGTGACAGCTTGATGCTGGCAGAAGCAACAGCAAGCAAAGCTTTGGATTGCAAATGTTCCCTGAGGCGGCCGGCCCTGGTTTGATATACTTAATAAACTTCAAATCCGACAGACTGGCAGAGGCAGTAAGGCACTGCTTATTTCTCTCACTTCCCACAGTGAGATATAGTGCCCGGTGGAAATAGGAACTTTAGACACTTTTATAGAGCTGATCAGCAAAGAAAGGTTTGTGTATGTGTGTTTACTGCATTTTGGGTACCATGAGCCTCATTCTACTAGCAAAGTGAGGACATTTTTGCAAAGCGGGGGCATTTTGGCTAGTCCTCACAACTTCAAAGGAATGTTTGAGGGTTAGGACATGGTTTTAAGGTTGATTTTAGAATCGGTTTATTTTAGGGTTGGGGCTTATTTGGGAGGGTCAGGGTATTATGTCTGCCAAAGTCCCCACAAAGTTAGAAATATGAGTATGTGTGTATTGAGGTAAGTGTCTGTCTGTACATAAAGCAGAAAACGCAAGCACACACAAAAAATCCTTAATAAAAACAAAAATAGCACCTTCTTCTAGTATAACAATGTGCATTGTGATCTTGGGATCTTCTGCACTGTGACGGTAACTATGAGCATGTAGCTCAGTGACAGTACAGACTTTGCTGAGTCAGAGTCTGCTTGAAGAGATTCTCCTTTAGATTTTGCTCTTTTAGATAATTGAATTATCATTAATGCATTACTTCTTCACCTCTGATATCATCCACCTGGCATCATTCTACACAAATTAAAAATAGTAAATTAGACTAACAGTCTGCACACGTACAGTGTCTCTGTCATGACATTAATTACATTTGAGTATTTATAGAGTATTATATTATTTACAACAACAGCAGAGCTACAGTGGTATAGTACATAAATATATACTGTATATAGGAATATAACTCAACTGCATCCGTCGGCTGTTGGCATCAGTCTTCATCTTCCTCTGGCTGGCAGAGATACCAGCATGTCCCATTCCTGGAATAAGTGGAAAACTTACGAGCGCCGCAGAGTAATCCTGCACAATCTCTCCATTTAATCCTCTCCTAGTAAATTAAAGTGAGAAATTGAATTAGAAGCTTTTCTTGTCCAATAATACAGATTAAGAATAAAGTGTCTGATAGAGCGCAAATAGAGTAGTCTCCTCTCCTTCGTTCTGACGTATTGTCAGAAGTCTAATCTCTCACGTACGAGCGGCGTTTGATGTCTAATTAATGAGAATGCACACGACTGAACATCCTGGTGAAACCTCTTTATCTACAGAAGGGAAATGTTCACAGCTACCTCCTGTCAAAATGCCCATTATCTGTATTTCCAATGATGCCGGCTATTTTCAGACTTAAAGGGAAGATAAGCAGCGATATCAGGGAGGAACACAACACTGGCGCTTCAAAACTTTGCTTTAAAAAAAAAAATCATTAAAAAAACAATCTGAGCAAAGTTTCCAAGCATACATTATCCTATATGTAGACAGTAAACTTTACACACAGGTTTCCCAGAGCACTGAAGCAGAGGCTCCCATATATCTGTTTCGCGTGGAGCCAAACTGAGCCACCAAAACCTGCAGCCCCCGTGTCCCCTTTAATTAACCTAATGTCTGTGAGTCGTGCAGCCAACTGCAGGAAGATTAGTGATTAAAACCTCAGTCAAGACTTCAGAGTCAGCGGGCCCGTGTAAAGGTTTCACTCGTTAAATGCCAGTTATGACCTGATAATCCCAGATCAAACTGGAATCTCGAGACACTGTCAAAAGGACAACTGCAACGGCTCCAACGAGGGGAAGGGAGGAAGGGGGAAGGGGGGGTTCTAAGTACACGAGGAAGGGTTGGTGAGGACAGGAAGGATGACACGGGCAACCGACGACCAAAGATAGACACAAGCAGAAAAACTGAGAAAACACAACCCTGACCCCGACGCCACAGAGCCGCGAGGAGCAGTCAGCCCCACAGGCCGCCGCCGTTTTTTTTTTTTTTTTATCTGCTCGTTCTCTTCCTTCGTCTTCCCGGATACAGATTAATATCCACTTTAGCGTCGGAATCTTTGAAAGCAAAAATTTCAAACGAGGAAGTGACCTTTCTGCTCGCCGCTGCAGAGCCACTGCGGCGAGAACCCGTCTGAAGTCCGGTGACGTGAGCCTGGTAATTGTGAACCTCTCTCCCCTCCTTCCTCCGCCGGCTGTTGTGCGGGGAACAGCCGAGCGTGTGCTGAGGTTGTGAGAAGCCCTATACCGTTCTCTCTAATAAGCCCCAGTGGGACCTGCATGTACACTGCTGCAAATACTTGCAAGCAGTCTGCAAAATGAGAGCGCTAGCTACTCCCCCCCTTTTTTTTTTTTTTTTTTTGCGGGGGCTTAACAAGGTAAGTGTGAACATTCATGGTTATAGAATAATGACCTAATATAGATCCCTGCTCTGTGACAGGTTATTGCCAAGCACAGCAGGGTTACACTAAGATGTCACATTCAATTACGCTTGGGCTCCCAGTGTGGCAGAACGTTTCCCGGCGCGATAGCTGAACCGACAGGACTTTGCGACGACGGGCTTGATGGCGGAGCGACGGTGACCTCATCCCCCCACCCCCTCACCTCCTCATCTCCTTGCGTCCTCATGTCCTCGTCTCGGCTTTGTTTAACTCTGATTAAACGGTGGGACATACTGATAATGGCGAATACCTGAAAAATGAAAAAAAAAGAAAAAAAAAAAAGCTCAGAGATGCAATCGCTTTTTTCCACATTCGCATGGGGGAACTTGACTTCTCCATCTGTCTGTCGGCACGTCACCCCCTCACCCCCCCCAATCCCTTCCCCACGACAGCTTGTTGTGCTTCCGCAATCTTGGTGCCTGACAAAGGAGCCCGGAATGTCATCAGGTGCTGAAGATGGAGGCGCCGGTCTCCAGTAATTAATTTTCCGGGAGGCTTGGCCACGGAGCCAGCAGAACCTCTTCCTTTCATTTTCTATCAGGTTCAAGAATCTCGCCCCCTTTTTTCCAGCTGGTGGTTCTGCTGCAGGGGTCTCGGGTCTTATCGGTACCCAGGTCTTATCTCTGGCTTGTCCCTGCAACCTCACTGCAGAAAGATTAGCTCTGCACCTTCTTGTCACCTCCTGATTTTTTTTTTTTTTTTTTTTCTCTTTTGGTGGAGACAGAACATAAGCCAAGATTAAGATGGTACTGTGTGTTAACCACGTTCCTCCAGAGGACTGCGGTGGCTGGATAAAGGTCAAACAAGTTCCGTTTAAGCCTTTACTTTTACAAAGTAATTACGCTGGGGAAAGAAAAGGGGGGAAACTCACTCAGGGAACACTTGATGCTTTCTTCTAGACCCTGTTTATCTTTTTTTATGATCTATTCTCTGTAGGTGAACTTCAGACCAGAAGTTATATAGATTTCTGATAGATTCCTGACGTCAGGGATCTAATTAGCGCAGGGCAGGTGGATTGTGTCTCCGGCTGCGTGCGGCGGTGTGGGTCCGTTGCCGGCTCAAAGCTGTCACGGGAGGGGGAGAAAAAATTCAAAAAAGGGCGAAAAGTTGAGGGCTCGTGTGACGGGACCTTCTGGAGGAAATCGTAAGTTCAGCCAATTAGCCGCTGAAAGGGTGATGTTGAACTTTGACCACATGTGCCGCGCTTTGGTTCGACAGAGAGATTGCGTTTTGTTCATTAGGGCCCGCGTGGCGCACTCTCCGCTGTCTACAGCGCGCAATTACACAAGCATCAGAGACAGGGCGAGGGCACAAATGCTCCAATTACGATTTCACTTCAGTGTTTTGACATTAAGTCGCGAGAGATGAGGAGGGAGCATTTGGGGGGGAGATAAATAGCTCCTCTCCGTTCTGACTGCAGAAATTGGAAGGGTGAGGTTTAAGGCGCGCTTCGACTGGGGAACATGAGATCACCTGAGAAACGAAGGCAACCCAGCAGGGACTAACTGGAAACTAGTTTTAATTGAATATGTGCACTCCTACGCACCGGGAGCAGCTCTGACAGGGCCGTCCTGGTGTTTCAGCGTGCGGAGATGGTTCACGCGGGAGCGCGGCCGCAGCCTCTTCCCCCTCACATCCGACCCGATGTGTGTTTGATTTGGCATTTTGCGACTTTTGGCATGCGGCAAAAGCCTTTGTTTGGTCAGCACGCGCGTCAGCGTGCGCCGCGAGCACACACGGGGACGCACCAACCTGTCATCCGTGTTTGAGCTGGGATTCTCCCACGTCGTTCGTTAAACGCTTGACCATCTGCGGCCATCGCCGCCGCCCCTCGGCAGGACTTGGACAGCACGCCGCTGCGGCTTAGCATGTGTGCGGTGTTTGCATGGGAATATAATCTGAAATCTGCCACGGCGCGTTCTTTTCAGCTTCAAGCGCTGTCTAAAGGCCATGGAAAAACGGTTCAAAACACCGAGGTGTGATGCAAACCAAGTGATAATTACATCAGAAAAATAAACTTTCCAAGGTGGAAGGAGCCTAATATCAGTCGAGGAATCTCGCAGCCGAAGGGGGAAAAAGCTGCTCTTTGCTCTGATACTGTGACAGCAGGGTTAACAGGCTGGGAAGTGAGCTGCATCTTTAATGAGATGAGCAGCCGTGACGCTTTCACGTGTTTATTTACACAGCACAGGCCCTGAATTCCTAAACCTGGCACAGGAATCTCTCCAGCACACCGTACCACTCCTCATATCGCATCTCTGATGGCCGTGGCTGGAAATTTCTGCGTGAACATTTCTTCAATCTTCCTCCCGCGCTTCTCTCGTAATGGAAAATCCTGAAATGAAGATGTTTAAATGAAACGTTTTACCTCCTGAAGCACCTCAAATGTGACCAATTATTGGACAGCCGGAGGTGTTGCTGGGCACTGGCTGAAGCGTGTCCACTCAAAAATGAGTGCGGCCACCACTTCTCTCGCTCGCCAAAGCAGGGATCCTGCCGAGATCGTCTAAAGTTTCATTATTTTAGTCAAAGAAAGCATAGAAACTACACAAACAAGCACCGACATGTGCTCTTAAACTGACTAGAGAGACAGAATATACATTCCCCTGAAACATCAGATTATTGGGACATTAAAGTCAGAATAGAGATATATATGTTCAGGCCTACAGCGTGGATGGAGTCTGGCTGTCTGGTAAACAACTGTATCAAAATGGATGCACAGAAAGGGATGCTTTTAAATGGAAATATCAAACTCAGAACGTTGGCTTTTCACTGCATCAGAATTTACAGGAAAGAAAAAACATAATTTCGAAAAAAAAAAAAAAACAACTGCAAAATTAAATTGTGGTCGGTAGAGTTGGTTCTTTTTTTTTTTTTTTAAATCAATGAACACACAAATTTCTGGGAGTAAACATTTGAAATGAGAAAATCAAAAGCAATGATTTGCAGGTGGAGTTGCTTGTATGCCTCAGTTATGTTAAATATGTAGAGCAGAAGAGAGAGACGGCGGCTTTTCTCACAGTTGCATCAGTGAAATGAATGATGAAATGAAAGAGGAGCCACGGAAAAAAAAGTGAGAAAGCGTAAACAGGTGGTAACAACTTCTCACTCAAACACACACGCGCGCACACAAACACACACACATATGCACATATCTCAATAATTGGTGTTAAGTTTGTTGAACTTCAAAGATCATTCCCACTATTATTATTCTTAAAGTGATGAGGAGCAGACAAAGAGAAGCCTCCGGCAGCAGACGCTCGGAGAAGCGGAGCAGACACAGGTGTGTAACCTCTGCTGGGACCGGGGGGGTCACCGAGCCGCGCGGGCGCGTTCGCTTCTATTTTAAGAGACAACAGGCAGCGCGTGATTGACAGGGGACAGCTGGGAAGGAGGATATGAAGGAGTGTGTGATCGGTGTGGCGGCGGCACAGGTGTCACTCACGGAGGCTAATTGAAACAAAAGCAGCAGCTTTAATGAGAAGTGATGAATGTGCCGCAGCACCCACTTCTGTCAGCTTTTACGCTGACAGAACCCAGCCTGCGAAACAAAGACCGTCATCTGAGGAACATTGAGGGACAGAATCCGGCTCAGACGCGTGCTGTTCTCGGGCTGATAGCCGGGGCCGTGTGACTCCTGCGCCGCGCACAGCCACGTTTTTAATAAACCCGCTTGTTTTGTCTCCCCTAAATTAAATGTCCGTACGAACGAGCGGTAATCCAAGAACAGAAAGCACCCAGCGCATTCTTGCTGTGTCTTAATCCCATCAAAAAAAAAAGCGTGTGTAGAGTTCTGGAGCATATTTGGGAGGGAGAACGCAAATACGGCTGCAGGGTTTATGCAACATCTCAAAGAGATGACTTGTGAGGGCGACTGGATTCTCTCGACTGGACTAGATTCTCTCTACATTCTCCTGATTCTCCTGAGTGTCCAGCACATGCAAAAATTAATTCGTGTAGCTTTTGGCAGGGAAAGTTTCCCACACTCTCCTGTTTCAAGGACCCCCCTCCTTATTCCCTGTTGCTGTTGACATCTGGCCCCTTTATGCCCCAACTGCATTAAGCATAGGTGAACTCTTCTTGGTCTCTAGCAAATTACTTAAAAAAAAGAAACCCTTAATCAGATATCAGCCAGAATTCTCATCATAATCCCAATCTGAACAAAGGCTCCCTGTAAAGGCTCACTGAACAGCACTTCTGTATGCTGCTTTGATATAAAAAGAGAGCAGAGAACTGTGAGGGGAATCGTGGCAGAAGCCTCATTTTGTGATTAGATTTAAGCAACGGAGGTTTGCTAAATAACAAGCCCCGCATGCGAGTGGCTCATTTAGGCAAGTGTTTGGTGTATGCATCCATTGTTGATATTATATTCAACCTCTCCTCACCGCGGGGAGGGCAGCCGGCACAGAGGAGAGATAATGATGCTTTTTACACTTCACCTTAGAAAACAACACGTGTTGAAGAACAGGAGACGTGTCTGCTCGCTGAGTGTGTTACAAACAAGCATTTCATTCTTTAACAGGAGGTGACTGAAAGTAATAAAGACCAAATATACGTGCACACTTCATGTGCCTGATTACACCCAACCGCCCACATTTATTGCAAGTCTGATTTATTTGTGTAGATGTGGAGCTGGTCGAGGTAACAGAGGGCAGCATCATATAAAATCTGCAGCTGCTGCAGCTCCTGCTGCTTCCTGAAAGCTGCTCCCAGAGCCCGGGCACGGTCCGCTCCAGCGGAGATTTCCTCCGAAGGTCCTGAGAGTTTGAGAATCTGGTGTCACAGCTGACTGACAGTCATCCAGGAGAGCTCGCTCTGGTCTTAGATCCTTCAGCGGGAAGCGAACGGGGCTGAAGGATTTCAGCGCTGGCAGCATTTCAATAAAACAATTAGCTGTGTGGACATGCTGAACACACAGTATAATAAAAGAATGTACATTAACAGTCCATTTAAATTCAGAATAAAAAAAAAAAAAAAAAAAAACATCAGCTGGATGTGTATTTATCCTGACTGCTGAACTGTGAGGACGTGGTCAGGGAGCTGCTGATGGAGCTCTGTGGTACCCACCTCTGGGACTCTGGCGGTGGATCTGCTTGAAAGACCACAGAACCTGACCGACATTGTAAAAAGTACCACCTGGTATCATGAATCCAGGCCTGACATGCTCCAGCAGACAAGGCTCTCACTTCTAGGGGCGGGGGGGGTTCACATTCACATATCCACCACCGACAACCCGGAAACGTGATGTGGAGGCCCCTGGTTAACCCCTTATTCATCAACGCTTGATCACCAACAGAAAAGCAACAGGTGTTTTCACAATGACAGGAGCAGAAAATAAAAAAGGTTCATTAATGTGGACCTGCATACAACACAGGACTAGCCTGCACTTTAAGACAAAAGTGTAACAGATTGCTCTATTATGTCATAAAGAAGCATCCAACCAGGAGCCGTGTGTAAGAACATACCCCGCTTTGCCCGAGCATGAGGAGATCGCAAGAAGAACGGCAATAACCCGGCCATCTTTGCCGATACCATACATATGCAGAAGGGTGAGCCAATAAACGCAAACAAATGTCAACCTTAAAATGAAGATGAAACCAGGACCATGAGCGCTGAGGCAGACACACGCTCCCGAGCCTGTTTATGTCACATTTCTCCACGAGCTGCGATCCACCCACCGGAATATTTTGCCCAGGGGTGAAATCCAGGAGAAGAAGATGTTACCTGTCAAAGCCAAACTTCATATTAGAGCTTCAGCGGTGCAAGTGATACAAACGCTGATGAAACTGTGCCACTCCCAGATCTTCCACAGGGGCACCACAGAATGGTTTGGAGATGGGGGGGGGGGGGATTATTGGGTGTGTTCTTTCAGAAGATGGCATCAGTGCGATACGGGGTGCAACAGTGCATTCTGGTGGCCAACCGCATAAAGTGCCTGATTCTTAAACGACAGGGTTGTAATATTTTTGTAGGGATTTCTTAACCAGTCTTTCCAGAATCGTCTGTTACCTGGTGTGTTTTGCTTTCAGTGGATATGAATTGAGATGAATCTCGCTTTTAGTGTTTTTAGATGGATGGATGGAGCCGGTTCGGTGTAATGGCCCCGCTAGAAGTGATGCTCATGAAAAGAGACGACAGAAGAGATTACCTTTGCAGTGTTCACTTTAGAGCTCAGAAGTATGATGCATGGGGTAAATATGCATTATTCACCATCACCCGTGCAGAGACAAGAAATTCCAAACTGGAAGGCAAAGATGAATATGCATGGTCCCTAAAGAAGAGCCATCCATGCTCTTGAACACTACTCCGCGCATTTAATCCGGCGCACATCCAATGTTTGGATTCATTCACAGGATGCCACATTGCAACATTTAATTGGGTGTTTTGTAAGATCTAAAGTTATTTCTCACCGACAGTTTTCGGCTGAATCTAGGCCAGAGGAGCCCAAAGCAGAGCGCGCAATGTGGGTCAAATTTAGCCGCGCAGCATCTTTTTCCCCGCTCTCAGGAGTTCCAGAAGGGCCCGTGACTGCGTTACAGCTTTTGTTTGATCTCAACCGGCGAAATATGCAACAGTCAGTCATGTGAGCTAAAATTAGAGAAAACATCAGGTGTTTGCTTTGATCCTGAAATATCCCGACCATTAAAACGGCATTTTTGGAGAAAGCGGTGCTTCCCCAAGGACGCCTTCCAATATGTTTAGAGATCAGTGGATTTTTTTTTTCCTTTGGAGCACCACCTTGAGGCCAACTCTGAAACCGCTCTCCGGTGATGCTTTTCAGCATGACTCAAGCTTCAGACTGGTTTCTGGATTAACCGATCCCTCGCTTCCCTGCAGCCAAACGCCACAACAGTCAGCCGGGCGGTGCAGTCTGCTCACCAGGAAAATACCACTGGACGTGCACGCACACCGCTCTGTACACAGATGGCTTTGAAATGAGGTGACAAAGCCATTCATGTCTGCCCCAGGCTGGGCTATAAT
The DNA here is from genome assembly GCA_911728415.1 of Lagocephalus sceleratus. NCBI lineage: Eukaryota > Metazoa > Chordata > Actinopteri > Tetraodontiformes > Tetraodontidae > Lagocephalus > Lagocephalus sceleratus. Next base: position 9,559,121 of record CAJVRN010000011.1, on the reverse strand, counting down.
AACTTTGCTGACCTCAGAAACACTTAGCACCACCGTTTCATTAATATTTTGATCTGACAGTGGACAAGGTGCGTTTCACTCCAAGGCACGGCTCTGCTTCCAGTCTGCAGCGTCACTCTCTCGACATTCTCGTGTGCGTCCTGCAGCCGTGTGCGTCCTTTTGCTGCAGCACATCTGCCCGCGCGTAAGTTTAAGATGAGTGACCAGACATTCGTCTTCTGGGGAGGAAATGAGCCAGACGCGGCCTGTTGTCTCTCATTAGTGACACGCAGCTCCCTCTTTAAACAGACAGACTGCTCTGACTGCGCCTGACAGCTGGAGACGAGTGCATAAAGAGAATAAAACAAATCAGAGCAATTTTTATGATGATTTGTTTAATTCCCGGTATGTCGGGGGAGGATGAAGAGATGCTTTACTCTCTCTCTCTCTCTCTCTCTCTCTCTCTCTCTCTCTCTCTCTCTCTCTCTTTCTCTCTCTCTCTCTCTCTCTCAGAAACGTGTGTTCCTGACTAGATGCATGCCATTGCAAATCTGTTTATTCTGCACAATTTGGCATCAAACACAACAGACTGCTGCGCGCTGGCTGTTGCTTAGGGTGCCCCATTAAAATGGAATTTATTGCTGCCTTAAGAGCAAGCCCTAGCCCCACATGTTTCGTGCCCCCCCCCCAAACGCACATTCTCTCCCCTGGTGGCGTCGGTGCAGGCCGCGTTCTGCTCGCTCCTCCTGCAGCAGCTGTCAGGCAAGTCATCAGAATTGGCTCATTACAGGCCCAAACAGAGGCATGATGTGGCTGCCGTGCCCACCTACCTGTCAGCACATCACCGCTCATGTGCCGCTCCTACATGGAGCCATCAATCAAGGCAGGACAAGCAGAAAGTTGAGCTGGTTCACCGTCCGGGACCCTCCCGATGACAGCGCTCATTAAAACTTTGCATGATAATTGGGCCACAAACACTCGAAAACTTTCACCTCTTTAGTTCACACTTGTAACCAGATTGAGGAGTGAAAGAGTGTGAACTTGGAGGCTCACATCCCGCTGCATAAATCTCCTCAGCCAATGATAAATTCATATTTAATGACCACGGCTATCGTCTGCGAAGGAGGAGCATTCTTTCATTATTGCCTCTTTCCCCCGCTGCTTGGTCCAGATAATTGATTTCTCTGTGGTAACAAGGTATCGACCACGCACGGCAGCAGGCTGAGAAGATGGTTCGATTCAAAGGAGGGGTGGAGAGTCGGAGCAGAGGGCAGAAAGGAAAAATAGAGAGAATCAGAGATGGATCTGGAAAAGAAGAAATAGGGAGAGAGAGAGAGAAAACGCACTGAAAGCCAACAAGCCGTGCAATTATTTGCCGTTTAAAAAAAAAAAAAACTGCCTGGCTTTAGGTGGGTGTAAATTGGACAAAAACTTGTTTTTTAGGGCTTTATAATCCTTGTGCTGAACATAGTTCGGTATGACAGTGTTGTATGTTTAATTCACCAAATGGAAAGCATATTGATCACAATCTGTCCCATAATTCTCTGAAAACAGTGTCACCAGCAAATCTGGAGGGCCACTTTTCAGAACACATGCTCAGCACCGTGACTGCCTCCTTCTCTTTATGCGTTTGCTATTCTCAAGTGTGGCAAACTGCCCGTTGTCGTCGTCGTTGTCGTTGTTGTTGTTGTTGTTGTTGTTTTATGTGATCCCAGGAGTGAATTTTCAGCCGGGTTCCATAAAAATCCAAACGTTTCCAGTTGGTTCCTCTAAATAAACAGAACGGAGGAATATTTTTCCCCCCCAGCAAGTGACAAAATATGCAAAACGCAAACAGGCAAACGGCAAATTCAGGACGCTTAATGGGATTTCGTCTGATGGTTACCCCACGAGCCCGCGCTTTAACAAACATATCGATCGCGCACGCGTGATCGGATGCGTGGCTCTGGCCGCAGTTATTGAGTAAACATCTCTCAGGTGCTGACATCACCGGCCCTGACCTCACACGGGGCGCAGCTCCTTGCACGCAGGCTGCATTTCCAATCCCTCAACAATAACTGAATTAAACAATCTATTGATTGCTGAGCATCCGCAGACGGCAGCAGAGGTTCCTCCTGCCTGTAGTCGACTGTATAAATGGAGGAGTTAAACAGTGCTGCTGCTGTTGTATGTTTACCAGCTTAGATTCTAATTTATTTAAGAGCTCTTAATTGGACTAGTAACTCATTTGGCCCATTCTGGTCCCACAGCAGAGTAAAGCTCTATCACCGTACACCGGTGCATGCTGGGATACGGCGCTGCAGAGACCCAGAGCACACAAGCATCTGTTTGATGTCTGCAGCAGCGCCGCGCGGCATAAATAAACACGCAATTCCCCTGACGAGAGGACAGATCAACACACGGGAGACCCCATTTCAGGCTAATGAACTATTAATGCTGATTTGAAATTCAAACATTTTTGGGGGGGGTTGGGTTGGTGGCGGGGGGTTCCGTGCGCTCGTCCACATGTGGGAGAAGGTGGATGGAGTCCGACAGCTGGGCTCAGAGCTCAACAGTCCTCATGTGAGGTGGGAGCTGAGGATGGAATGAGGTCATATAATATGTATGTCAATGGGCTCAGCCTGGCTGTGCAGCCTGCGCAGCAACTGCTAATGGCACAACTATAAGATGAACAAATGACCCATGATTTATTTCATAATAATGTTAGACCTCACAACCTGCCCACTCAGCCCAATAGATTATGGAAATATCTATAATGACTATTGGAACAATGAGGGAAATTGCATTATCATTCAGCACCATGTCGGCCTTGGAATAACTGGCGCCGTGCCGTCAGTAAATGATGTCGAATAACAATAACGCGCCTTCAGCACACACCAGGAAAATGGTGTTAAGCATAAACCAAAATTTAAAGTGTCTGATGAGGTATGACACTGCGACCACCTAAAAAAAAACATTGTGTTTGCTTCACATCCTCTAGATCCATATTTTCTTAAGGCTCATCAGCCTGTTTGCCCCTTTCAAGATTAAAAAAAAAAAACTCAAGATGAATAAACCAGGTTTATTTTTAGCTCTGCCATGAACTTTTTTTTCTTATAAGAGAAATAACAGAAACAATCATTAACATTTGTCCTGCAGATTACTCAGTGACAGTTTCAGCATCGACTACTGGCTCTTGCATTTGAAAGATAATAGATACAATGGAATACATGTACAGAGTATAGAGGTATATATTAAAAAAAGGGATGTACTTTTTTTTAATGTTACAACTTCATCACACACATGTGCAAAACAGTAGGTAAAAAAGATTTAAACAAGTATATAGTATGAACTAGTTTTTGGCAACATTACAGTGATGAGAAATAAATGAGAGAGCAGCAGATATTTACTGGTAAAGGTGTGCATGAAAAATGGCTTTTCACATTAAGAAACCCCAGATATAATTCAGGATGTATTTTTATTTGGGTTCCTGGTCCATGGTTCACGGCAGGAAAGAAAATATAGTAAGCGATTTACTAAATCACAGGATTAATTTGTTGTGTTTTCATTGACGTACTAATGTGCTGGTGTAACGTTAATGGTTAAAACTTGTGCATAGAATATGGCGTGACGACGCCCTCTAGTGGTGCTTACTCCCAAGTAGAAAAATATGGCTGCAGGAAGAGGTGCAAAATGTGCACAAAAACATCCCATTAATCAGAGTTAATATTAAAACTTGGTTAGAGTAAAGTGTCGTGATTGGGTAATATCACAGCAAACAATCAACAACAAATATATAACAAAAGTGTCACAAATCGTTGAAAAAAAACAAAGAGTTCAGTTCGAGGCAAACTGCATAGAAAAAAAGGCTGTCAAAAATGTAAATTATACTGTCTATTTAGCACATTTCAACAGTCATGATGCTGCAGTTACAACCACAGGTCCACTCACAAGTACAGCCTCAAACACAAAGTATATATTATACACAAAAGACAATAATGATTATTGACTTGGCTTTGGTTGGTCTTTAAAGATATGAAACCTCTTACAATCACACAGGTCTCCACAGTTTCGGTCAATATAAAAATCAGTGAGATGATATTAAAAGAAAAAGTAAAAAACACTTAAATGCACGTGCAGGATAAAATATCTGATTAGAAGGTTTTTTTTATGTATAACACTTGATTAGAGCAAATTAGTAGTTATATGCTAAGCTTCAGCAGTTTTCCCACATAATTATCTAAAGAGAGATATTGCAATTAAAGTTGCCTGTGGGTAGAACACAGGGCAGCATCTTTTGGTTATTGTCTCTTTTCAGCTATTTCAGCTGTGGAGAAGCGAAGAAGTTGGCCTGACCTTGAGATGCAGTCGACGCTTTCTTGCTCCCAAATCTGAAAACAGGAAGTGCCAGACAGAGACGTCGATTTCGATTAGAACATCCATGGTGGAGCAGCCGGCAGCGAACAGTCTGCCCGGGGTTACCCACTACACATCTAATCCTACACATGTTTGCGTTTCAGAGTGGAAATCAGACTCACATGGTGGTGCTGGAGAGGGTGTGCATAACGCGCTGGGACAGCGAGCTGGAGGAGGGCGTCTTCACCATCTTCTGGTGCTCCGGAGTCGTCACGGGTCCCAAAATGCTCACTACGGGTTCAAGTTCAGGTTAGTAAGAGCTGACAAAGTGAGTTGGAAGCGCTTCCATTTCATATGTCAACACCACCCCGATTTACCTTTTTGATCTGGAGTGTGAGGAACATTGTCCATGCCAATATTATCTGGATAAGCAAACTGGTCCCAGTACTTGGCTGGAATACTGAGCAAGCGCTCAATAACCTAGAAAGGAAAAGCAAACACAGTGAACCCTCGCTATAACGCGGTTCATTTTTCACGGATTTTTTTCCACAGTGCATTGTGCTCTGAATCCAGATTGGCGAACTGCAGGGGAAAAGGCCCCTGTGGTCGCACTCAAAAGGCGGAGGAAGAAGTTTGAACTTTGAAAGTGTTTAACTGTGAGAAAATGTTAAATCCTGTGAGAAAAGTGTATAGAAGTCTGTGGTGAGCGGTTTTACGGCCTTAAAATCTGTAAAATAATTGTAAAAAAGCCTTTTACTTCGCGGATTTCGTCTATCGCGGGTTATTTCAGGAACCTAGCCCCCGCGATAAACGAGGGTTCACTGTACAGCGCTTTCTCAACCTAAAGTGACTCGAAAAACAAAACATCCACGTGGTCTGGTGTGCACTGCGATGGTCCTGTTGCGGTGCTCAGAGGGAGACCCAGCCTCCACTGTACCTTCGGCTGTCTGCTTGTGTCGTGCAGGATGGTCATGGGGTCCGGGTCGGGAACGGCGTGGCCCACCAGCGTGGGACCGAACACCCTGGCCAGGTTTCTCACATCCATCTTAGTGTCGACACTTTGAGCGACCCTTGGGGAGGTGACAGACGACATCCTTACACCTCTTCAAAAGGTGGGGCATTCGTTCCCGGCTTACGGCTTGACGTTCATCACGGCGACAGTTAGAGCAGCTGAGTGGACTTACTTCTGCAGGTGGACCATCAAACAGGCTAAAGTGTCTCTGTTGGGTCCAGGCAGCTCACTGACAGCCCGATACGTCATGGCCAGACTGTTTCCATCATCCAAGATTTCTGTAAAAAAAAAAAAAAAAAAAAAAAAAAAAGGAAAAATCCCAATGATGTATTAATAATAGGTCCCAGAACAAAAACATCCCAAACAGACAGAGCAATGTTCTGGTCTCACCGGCCGCCTCAATAAAGGCTTTGTTGAGCTGGAAGGTGAGCAGCGGCTCTGGGAGTTTCCTGAAGAAGTCCTTGAGGACTCCTGTTATGACATTGATATCCTCTATTTTGCTGAGCGGAGGCAAAGTTTTTCCTCTCACTAACTTCTCCTTCAGCTCTCTCACCAAGCGCTCGTGGCCTGAGACTCTGTACAGGCCGACCTGTGCCAGAGGAACGGGACAGAGAAATGAGCTCGCGCAAGACCGAAGGGGAAAAGGAGGACATGGATGTGACAAGCGTACAAGGTCTTGACTTCTTCTCACCTCATTGAGGCCTCTCTTCTCAATCTCCTTGATGCAGTAGATAACCAACATGGGTATTTGGGGGGAGGTCACTGGAGCAAAGTCGGCCAGTGTAGCCTGCTCAACACAAGACACCCGTTCAGACTTCTAGTGAATTAAAAGCCATTAATGAAAAGTGGGGGTGAGAAGAGAGCAAAATGAAGTGCACCTCTGTTTTCTTCATCGGAGTGCTAACAGCGACGGGGTTACAGGGCGTGGGGCAGCGGTCACAGCACTCTGGGTGGGTCACCACCCGGCAGTCCTGGCAGCGAAGGCACATCTTTCCAAACTTTGTTCTCCTCCCACAAGCCACACAGAATTCAGACTTGATCACCTTAAATACCACAAAACGCGACAGATGATTCGGGCTGCTTCAATGGAAGGCGGATCCAGTGAGCGCGGTGCGAGTGCATAGACAGATCTATTGTAAACGCTCTTCTACACTTGTGCAGCTCAGCCAGACAAAATCGGGGTTACGGAGTATTCACAAAAGCGGTTATTTCCGGTTTCACGCCCGCACCGTTTTGGGGATGAATTGGTGTTTCTTTCCTCCTCCAGGGGTTCGGACTTGAACTGGATACGAGACCGGTGTGCTGGGAGCCTCACTGGCTGTCTCAGACTGGTCAGTAGTGGTTGTGTCAGCCCATGTTTGGGCAACTACGAAGACGAACACGCGAGGACAAATATTAATTTTGTTGTGAGACTTTGAAAATAAATGTAGTTATTTTCACACAGAAAAGTCGGTACCGCTCTTTCTGCTCCGTGTCCAGTATGGCACAGTTTCAATGGTGGAGACAGCTTCAAGAGCGCCCCCGTTCACAGGCAGCGTGATGGTAGTTTTAGCCACAATGGACTCGTTGATCTGGACATAAGATCAACATTGGTATGTTCAAAAAAAACGTATTAAAACAGAAAACATTTAATCCACAATTTTTCAAATGTTGGTGTGTAATTAATTCAACTACAGATGTCAGCATTACCTTTTCAGCTGTGCGGCCACTGGAGCGAGGTTTCTTCAGAGCTTGTGGAGGGACTTCTGGAAGTCTTCTAGATGAACGCTGCAGACAAAAAAAAAGGTAAATAAAGTAAATATTTCCAAGACTCTGAGGAAATATGAGGAAAGTAAACAAAAACTGTAATTATGCTAATAATTGGTGATCACATTAGAGGTAATGCATGCTTTTTTTAAGTCACCTCAGCATAAATAGAGCTTATTAAATAGCTGAATTGTGAATAAACCCACTGGGGTTTGTCATTCGACAAAGGTAAATCAGCATCATTAGCAAACTTTATCAGAAAGAGTGGCTGAATAATTTTAAAGGCTTACCCAAATGTCCATCCTTACATCACACTAATTGGGTACATTAGTGAAAACATACAGCTCAGTGCATTTTTTTTATTCCTGCTTTAGCAAAGACAAGACTCACTCTTTTCTGACGTTTTCTCAGCCTCACTGTCCTCATCACAGAGGAATCCCAGTCCTAAAGGCACAGTTAAGAGTATCACAACGTCACTGCTCCACAAATGACAAATACAGCAAAATATTCTGTAATACTTGAAGAAGCTTTGCTGGCGTACCAGAGAGTCATCTGTTTGGTCATAGCTGATGTCTGACAGCAAGGAAGTTGATTCATCAATGATAGTTAACCTGGATAACCAGATAAAGTTATGACTTATCCTCAGTGTGATGGACCTCTCGTGTGTAAAAATTGAAAGATTATCATTTTAAACAATCACAACAGTTATAGCTAAGAACATTGTTTTACATAATTGCCCTATTACATTATAACATGACGTGCGCCTTTATACAATTATAAGTAACTCATTCATTGTATGTTTAGGATCTGACCTTCGACTGGAGTTGAGGTTGCTTTTGGAAGCCTGAGCAGCCTGGGAATGGGAACTGAGGAAGGCCAGGGCCGACCGCTGCTCCTCACTCAGGTGAACGCTGTTACCATTACCATCAGAAATCAGCAGATCCCGGATTAACTGCACCTGTCGTTCCTATTTCAACCACAAAACACAGAGCAAATCCATTTATAATGATAACAATCTCTACATTCTATACCTCCTAAAAGGGGTACACATACTACATTGTAATACGCACTAGTTTCTCATAGACTGCCTCAGCCTTCTGACGTCGTCGGATCTCCACATCGACCTGGTTGCGAGCATGCTTTAATTTGACCTCCAGGGCCCCCCGCTCCGTCTCCACCTTAGCCAGCACCTCTTTACAGGAAACCAGCTCCTCGTCTGCTCGCATCCACTTTTTGCGGCAGTCCTCAAAGTTCGTCGCCATCTGGATGAACTCTGCGTGAAAAGAAAAGAGAAAAAAAAAAAGGATATCATTTCACAAGTTTGCTCAATCGCCCAATCAGAACCTACTAGACCAGACTAGACCGTTTTGCACAGTTGGAAGCCACTTTAACTCGAGTCCTAAGGTGTCGCAAACCGAGCGAGGAGCCACCTACGTGGTTCGATGCTGTCGTTCAGAACATCCATCTGGGCTCCCAGCAGCTGGAACTGGTTGTACAGGTTCATCACAGGCGCCTCCATTGTGCGTTCCTGCAGCCTGACCCGCTGAAGTTGACACACAGTTAGATTAGCGCAATGGGAATGTTGGATGATCGTCGATGTTTTGACGTTTTACGGAAATACCGATGACGAACGATGAACTCGTACCTTTCGATATTACTTTCGATATGTCAGTGTTAACGTAACAGTAGCGTTACAAAAAACACATTTCTGGATTAGGCAAACCAATATGCGCGGGGACAGGGATATTTAGACCATATATAGATAGTTAATATCCTAAATAAGCAGGTCGCAGACAGAACGTCTGGGCCTTTGTTGATCCTCGCTAACCTTTAGCTGCACAATGTTGATCGAGCTCAGCCAATTCACCCGAACGAACGTTCAGAGGTAATAAACCGGACACTCACCCTCACGATGTTTTTCGCTCCGGTGGCGGTGCTGACATGTAAAGGTTCAACCTTCGGCGTTAAAAAGGGGAAACTTTGACTTTATTCTGGAAGCTGAGGAGCTAAGGAAGCCCCGCCCCCGCAGGCTCGTGCGCTCTTCTTCAAACTTCAAAACCAGCGCCGGTTTTTCTTCTTCGCTGTTTTTCTTTTTTAGGAAGTGGACTTGGTCGCCACCGTCCGTTCAGATTTATAACTGCAGGCAGGCCACGACACGAAGGCCCAAAACAAAAAGAATAACAATAACAGCAATAATAACAATGTAGTTAAATATATATGCATTTACAGCATACTATTTTGGTTAATACATTAAATGTACTGAGAGCTATCCTGCCCTAAAGAGCTTTCAACATGCCCGTCTCCTTGGACCATCTAAGCCTATTATTAACTAAAAGTTTACTTAATCTTCATCCCCATCCAGAATTAAATAATCCCTTAAATTATGCAATACGGTGTTGTAAATCACATGATAGCACCATCAGTCAGACATGGATGGGGTCTCTGGTGTATCATTTGATGGGTAAGAGATGGAGATAGACAGACTGACACCAAATCCCTCTTGTGATAAAACATGGATGGGCCATTGACACATTGTAAAAAAAACAAATCACTTGCTTGTACTATTATGCGTTATTCAGAAAGATGCAGGTCCATTAGCTTCTAGACTTGAAATAATAGGATTTGTCAGTCAGTAAGTGCCCCCTGTCCTCATCAATTATAATCTATATCTGAATATCCTCCAGCCACTTATTAATGTCTTATCTTTACTTCTAGCTACTGGCTATCTCCAGGAAACTAACTTCTTTTAAGAAACAGGATCCAGGCCTTTTTTAAACCACGTTTTATTTGACAGGCAGCATAACCCAACACACCCCCACAATCATACAAAATGTTGCACACTCGTAGATTGTAAGAAAGTGTCTGCGCATGTTTCCAAGCAGTTTTTAAAGACATAATATTTACCTGAAGAACGAGTTAACAGATTTTAGTTGTCTGTCTAAAAGGTGCATGGATATGTCAACAACAAGGTCTGTAGTTTTTAAGTGCATTTAGGAGTGAGCCAATTATTGAGAGGCCCTAATGCACCAAAGTTTCAGAGAAAACCCCTGCAGTTTGTGCTGACTCCAGGGCCAAGCCCCAAGCAGGAGTACCACTGGAAGGGTAATGGATTCACAAACAGCCTCCAGGGGTTCTGGTAGATTACTTAAGAGGCTGTAATAGACAGAACACACCCCATTTACATCCTGTGAGTCTTTGTGCTCACATAGCAAATCGTTACAATGTAGATGTAAAAGAAACAAGAGTTTGAGGTTTTTGTCCCATATCTAACTTTGGCTCATTCATGGGGGGTCCTAAATGAAGTGCATGGACATACCAACACAATCAACAGTTTGTATTAACTTCGGACAAAGAATACTGAGCCTTGAAATAAATTGTGTTTAAATAGTTCTAGTTCTCCTGGAAATTGTGGAACATTACCGTATGCTGAAACCCTTACCTCTGACTTTGTCCAGGCTGCAGTATTGTGCATTTGTGTAACAGCGGTGTGGTCTTAACAGGCATGAAACAGTCTGGGAGGAGCAGCAGAGGGTGGGAGCAGAAGCTCTGGAACACATAATGTGCACAACAGCAGCCCAAACATCCCATTAATTGTATCACAAGTGGAATATCCCCTTTAGAGTGGTTACTGGAAAGGCTCTTCCCTTCACCGCTTCAATAACAACAAGATTTCTATGGTCCATTTTTGAAACCTGACACTTGGTAAACACTCAGATTCCAACACGTTCATAAGTAGATGAAACAAGTCATGTATCTCTGGCTGGAGAAAAATGGGGAGGGTGTGCTAGAAAAATACATTTATTGAAGCAAGGTGAATACCAGTATTTGTTTTGAGAATAGACGGACTTATTCCAGATAAAACTGCAGTCCTTGCACTGTTAAAGTATACACTTTTTTAAAAAATAACACATAAATCTCAGATCTCCCATATAATTTAAATTATTCACACTGTTCACAGAGAGAAGGCAGTGCTAAAGACTGAAGCTACATCACGATTTAATTCTTTATTCTATTATAAAGTAGAAAACTTGCTTTTTCAGCCCCGTGGAAATCTTAAATGCAAAAACTATAAAATAAATAATAGCAACAGATAAAGCAAGACAATTCACTGTTAGTGCACTAGGAAGTGATTTAAAGCACAAAGTTCTAATCATCTTGATTTATTGTTTAATTTAAAATGACGATCCTGCATGCAGAGAACTGTTCCGCAGGCTCCGATTGTCTCAGTCTCTTACTGGCAAACGTCCATAGACAATGTGCAGCCGATACTGTAGCTGCTGGAAGTTAATATAGTCAAAACAGGCAACTGCGTGGGCCTTTTCTGGAGGGGTCTTCATGACCCCACAGTGCAAATGAGAATAACAGCGATGAGAATGACAGCCACGGCAGTGCCGATAAGTGCAAACAGTTTGCAGACCTTGACCCGGCGAAGGGAGGCCTCTTTCCGCCTGAGAAGGGCATCGTAGCCTGGGGTGTAGATGTCTTCCATCCAGAACTCCATGTTGTTGGGGTTCAGAGACTCTTGAGCCTGAGCAGCATTGTGACATACATTTTTAGACCAACTAGGCCATTTTTTTTTTAAAAAAAGGTATTAAATCCAAGCCAGAATTTAATGCAAGCTATCAATGGTTTTGCATATAAATATAGTGTTGTCTACTTTTAGTTCAGTGATGCTTACTTGCAAATCCAAAGGTGTGACCCGTGACTCTCTGTCGTCTACAGTCCATATGGGCCTCCCCCTCCCCTCAACCATCCTGGGGTCCACCATCTTCCCGGAGGTGAGCCCACCTGTCATTTTGCTTTCTTTTTGGCGGAACAGAGACGAGTTAAACACCTGTTCCACCAGGTTGGAGGACTTTTGGGAGATAAGGTTGGCTGTGCTGCCTGTCTGATCTACCTGGAAAGAAAATGGGTCAAACAAAGGTTTTATATATAATAAACATGACAAAACATACACAGTTTTAAGGCTGAAAGCTCACGCAGGTTTTACAGTATGTGTAACAAAAAAATGCGCCAGTATTGCTTTGCAGCCCACACCACAGCATCAATGACTGTCAGGGTTTAAACTAACCACTAAGTGATCTTCATAGGTGGTTAACCAACCACATGTGGTCTCGTGTCTCTTTAATAGAAGAGGGACTAAAATTCTAAAACAAAACTAGAGGGAATCCGATAAAAATATTTGAATTACTCTACCTGTCCTTGTGAAGCTTTTTCATCTTTACTTTTAGAGAAAGACACCGTCCAGTCTCTGGCAGAGGTAGAGGTGTTTGGCTGTTTGTTATCAGAGATGATTTTCTCCTCTAGCTGCGTCTTGGATGCGCGGCGGGATGACACGTCCTTCTTCCCTTCTTTCCTGCTTTTTGAATCGCTCTGGCTTTTGTTGTTGTCCGTTTTCTCCCCAGGGGTGTTCCACCGGCTCCAGTCCAGACTGCTGGTGCTGGTCCCTGGATAGAGACGTCCAGACGCGGACAGAGGCTGTGGCTCTGATGAGTCAGAAGGAGTTAAAGGGTGACTCATGAATGAGGAGACCCCGCTGAGGGGCTCCAGCCATCGCCCACCACTGCTCTGCCCTCCACCACTAATAGGCTGTTGGATCTTTTCATCCAGTCGCTGCAGAGCAGAAAGCACCTGGGAAATCTCAGCCTTTACATCATTGAGTGAATCCAGCTGTCTTTCTATCTGGTTCATACGCAGCAGCAGCTTACAGACACTAGCTTTGAGCCCGTCATCACTGCTTTCCAGAGAGTGGAAAAGCCTTTGTAGTTGTCCGAGGCGACCACGCCTGGTTTCGTGAGTGTCCTGATTCGTGCCTCCTATGCCCTCAGTGGGGTGCAGGACTCCTGTTGAGCCACACATACTTATGTCATCTAAGAAACGAAAGATGGCGCTGATGTCGTCATCTGCAAAATCGGGATCGTCCAATGAGGTCATGAAGGACAGGCGATCGGCATGGACCAGGCTACGGAGTCGACGGGGGTCTGGTGGATCTGTCTGGGTTCCCTGAGCCTTGAATATGTCACCTCCACTTGGCGATCCACCGTCCCCACCCTCACCCCCACAGGACTCCCCCACACTGCTGATGGCAGGGGACGAGCGTCTGGGAGGTTCCCCGCCCTGTGACTCCATCCCAAATCCCGCGGTGCCCCGACCTATCCGATCTTCTAGACTGTGACTCTTGTTACTCCATACTGATTTCTGGTTCTTGGAAGGTTTCAGATGCTGAGGAGACCACTCTGGGATTGCCCCGGGTCCAAAATAAGTTGAGTCCTGCAGGTCATCTAGGCTCTCGTGTTTAGTCCGCTGCTCTGGTGACTGGTGAACCATTATTGGTGATGGATAAGGATTTGGGATCACGTCAAAACAGCCTTTCTGAGCCTTTCCGGGACTGGGAGATTCGTTGTTAACGGTTACTTGTGGTATCAGAGGCGGTTGATTGTGAAAGTCCTTCCGAAAGATGTTCCTCCTCTGGTTGACGGATGATCCCTGTTCAGTTTCAAACACATCCATGTGAGCGGAATCTCCACTTGACTCGCTGTCCGTCTCCAGAGGCAGGTAAATGTTCTTCATGCCTTCGTCGAGGACTTGACCGGTTGGGTACAAATGTATCGTGTGAGGCAAGTCAAAAGACACGGCCCTCGCCCTGGTCGGAGGGGAGGAGACAAGTGAGATCGGATCTGGGGGAAGGCTTCCCCGCTTGCGTACTGAGTAAGTTGATCTTGGAAACAGCAAATGCTGGTCAATAGGTCTGTCGCTGGAGTCAGAGAGGGTGCGTGGCTTTTCTGGACCATGAATATTTAGTTGGTGGAGTCCTGGCAATGGAGGGCCTGGGAATTGGTCAACGGGGAGGACCGTTTGAGCTCTCGTTGGTTGGATGTTATCGTAAGCCACGCCCATCATTTGAATAAGATTGAATATGGTCACGATGTCGGCAGCGACACCTATGGGCGAGAGCCCCTGACCTCGGGCGTTAACCCTGTCTCTGAAGAGAGTGGCTGGGAAACATGGGTCCTGACTGGCAGCAGCAAATAACAAACTCCTGAGCTCAAGAAGGTGCTCCAAGTCAAAGCGGGTGCTAACCAAGCGGCAGAGGTCCTGGAAGGTGAGCAGCTGACGCATACTGGCCAGTTCCTCCAGGATCCCCAGGAGGACATCAGGGTACTCCTGCTGCTGCAGGTTAGCCATGGCTGCTCACCTGAGGACACAGCAGTTAGACCGATAGATATCATGTTAGGGCCATCCAAAAATGAAGACTGCAGAAGAGCATCGAGGTTGTTACATGCACACTTAACGCCAAACTTCAGAGAAATGTGTTAATACTTTAGTTTTATGTTGCCACATTGCTGTGATTTTGTTATCAATGTGTGCATTATATATGTTTAACCTACAATAATGCAGAATGAATTACATTTAGAGTTTAGTTTAGTTTGAATATTGACACTTTCCGATTTTTGGGTAATCGTTTGAGTTTGTCCTCAGACGGAGAAAGCCCTTCGAGTATGAATGTGGAAAGTGACCTTGTTTTTGCACCTTAAAATAACCTATAATCATCTGACTGCTGACGCCATCACACCATCACACTTCTTTACCTTTGCATTTGCTAATAGCTGCTAGGAGCTAACACAAATACAGGAGACTACTGGGTAGATTCATTCCATGCACCTGCAAATGGAACAGTCTCACAGACATAACGGTGTGTCCCATGAGTCTGCTGTTGTATTTGATGGAGAATCGCACGGTGGAGGAAATGAATTATGGGCTGCAGATTTTATTTCAAGGTATATCCAGTGAGCTGCTCCTCAGGAGTATTTCCACTTACCTGAATTTACTGGAAGGAAAAGACATTTACAGCTCCATTCACACAAAGTGAAAACTCCATAAAATCCATATTTATGACAATGGTGTCTTGTTGCATAGATCCGGAGTGGCTCGCGCCTTCAATCTCCCTGTGTGAGCGTCTGTCTTAGTAGCAGCAATGAGAGGACAGTTGAACCAGAAGAGAAAATTAGAAATCAGGTCATCTTCCCACAAGTCCCTGCAGTCCCCTAAGGGACCTTAAAATACATCCAAACGGTTCCCCTTCTCCAAAGATCAGCTACAACAGAGCAGAGTGCTGCAACATCTCTAATTGAAGCATTGGAGGTCTGACAAAACACTCCTGGCTGGACTCTCCTGTGTGGATGATTGGGTCAGCTCCATAAGCACACAGGACGCCAGAGCAATCACTCGCGCAGGTTGACCGTAGGTATAAAGGTCAGTTTAAAAAAATCGATGTTAGCTAATTGATACTCCTAAAACTTGAAACTGACAGTAAACCATAAAGTGTAGGCTAAACTGAATGCTCCCCTCCCAGACATTTCACCATTAGTTTGCATTAACATCCATAACGGATTCCACTTGAAGCCCCATTAGAGGAAAGGAGAGGGGCTTTCAATGCTGAGTACTAGCACTCTGATACAATCACAGCAGACATCTCTTGATTCAGCTAACAAGTCACACAACTGCATATCCATCATCTGATTCACCAGGAATCAATAGGGTGAGAAAGGATGGGGCTGTCTATAATTTATTCCCATCAGGATTCAAAGGTGAAAAGGTAGATCAAGCTTTCAAAAATAATTTGTATAGTAAATCTATTTGATGATACATACATTTGAACATTTAAGACTTAAGTTACAGACAAGAAGCAACAGATGTGTAGTAGCATGATTATATAAACAATGTAAAAGTTGAATAAAAAGCAGTGTACCGAATAAAATACAAAAGTTTCCCTTCAGTAAAAGAATCTGAGATTATTCTATGTGACATTAAGACTGCAGATGAGATTCTCGTTCTCTCTTCTTTGGTTTTGTTTTAGACACTGGAGTCACAACAGTGGGAGTCAGCGAAGGATTCAAGGCTGGATCCAGCGCTGGATTCAGGGAGAGCAGATCCAGGACCGCAACACTCTGCACCCCTGCAGAATCACGACACGAGGAAGGACTGAGACACGCTGGCATGTACGTGTTCTAATTGTAAGCAGTGAAAGTGCTGACCAGTGTTGTCCTCCTCCTCCTCACAGCTTTCTTCTGGATCTAAACGGTGCGCAGAAACCCGAGCCAAGGCTGACAGCTCCTTTATGAAGCGTTCTTCTTCCTCCTAATGGACAAAGAAACAGTACTTAGAGGAAATACGCCTGCAGGCCTGTAAGTCATGTGATGCACCTATTACACTGTAAAAGCACAGACGACAGGAAACAAACTAACCAGCAGCCGTGCTTTAATTGTCTCCATAGTCTGACCCTGGGCAACTTTCTTCTTCCTCAGTTCCTCAAATATTATCTTCTGCTCCTGATCACACTGCTCCAGAACTTTTCTTTTGTGGTTTTCCACCCTGGCAATCAAAAAAAAAAAAAAATACCAATTAGCTTTATCCATAACACATGCTGTAGATCAAAAAGGCGTGCAGAGAGCGTTGCGTTACCGATGCTGAAACTCGGCAGAGGTGGGCTTCTTGCTCCAGTTCAGTAGCTCCCTGAGCAAAGACCCGTGCAGGCCACAACTACCCCCCCTCTTCATCATTTTTATCTGAGGATTGACAATAGTTACCGCTGAGAACTAACCAGGAGTTTTGTACATTTGTCCTGTGGGTTTGCGCAATATCTCATTAAAAACACAGAAGGGATTGGACGACCGAAGGTCATGACCTTACCTTGGTCTTTGCTGGACCAATCTTGATGTAAAGGTTTGATAATGTCCTGCAGGTTGGAGTGGTAGCTTTGAACCAATGCAGTGAGGGAATCTTTGGTTACATACACACTCTCAGAGACAGCCTCAGTCAGGTGGTGCTATTGAAGAAAACATACTGATGTCTACGGACTTTATAGAAACACAACTCCCCTGACACAAAGGTTAGGGTAAGGGCATCCAAAAAGCTGTTGTAGAGGACTTAACTGAATCCTACTTGTGTGCACAGTTATTCTTACCTTAAAGCTGTTGTCCTGTTTGTGAGCAGACTGCGAGTCAGTCTCCATCTTTTGCTGGATGGAGTCGCTCAGGGTGTTGCCCAGCACCAGCTGCGCATGGTTCTGAAGAAGTTCTGTCCCTGTTTCCAGCTCAGACAAGAATTCCTGCTGGTAGCTGTGGCTCACCAGGACACTCTCTGGGCCCAGGTGTTTCTCTGCCAGACTGGAAATGCTGCTCTATTATCAATAAGGGGAAATGTGCTTAATATGCCATAAACTTCATCTATGACACTCTTTTTTGCAGGAGAACGTGCTCAAGTAAACAAATGGCTTTCTCCCACCTTGAGAGCTGAACCAGCACATGACTGGATGTGATCAGGATCTTCCATTAGAGCAGCTCTGAAATCAGTCTGAGCCAGTGCCTTCAGCTTAGACAGCCTCATTTCCTGCAGCAGGTGCAGACAAAAGCGTCTGACCACAAAAGACCTCTGCACTGTTGCCAGCAGGTGCTCATGTTTCTCCTCTATCAAACGTCCCACTTGGCTGAAAGAAGATTGGATTGCCTTACTTCAAGGTAACTCCCTGACATTGATTTACTTTACCACAGAACACAAGTGCATGAGATTGGCAAACAGAGTCAAGCCTGATGTCTTTTTTTTTCTTGAAGTGGGTTTGTTCCTCGTATTTGTGTTGTGTTTGTCTGTGTAAATTCACCTGTTGAGGGTGTAGCTCTGTCTGGCAATCATTGCCCTGAGAATCTTGGACTGCTGCACCTTCAGATGTTTGAGACAGATCTGCACCAGAGCCATCTCCTCACTCCACACCTGCGAAACAATGAAAGACACCGAGGTCTCTACAAAATACCACTGATGGTGCGCTCGCTGGGTCGCTACCTTTTCATCTTCCTTCAGCTGAGCCGTCATGGCCTCTAGCTGCAGTCTCATGGCGCATTCTGCCTGCTGTAACTGCTCAGCCAGGCCCTGCTCCAAATTCACCCACAGCTCCTCACACCACTGAGCAGACAGGTTTGACTGAGCCGGGACTGAGCTGATGAAGACATCCTTGGCTAGCTCTCCAAACCTCTTAGACCAGGACATCCGGAGCTTCTGTCGATAATGAAAGGGCATCCAGTAATGACCATTCTCAGAACTATACACGTAAGGCAAGATAAAGCCTTTTTCTAACCTTCCAGTGGTCACAGAGGGTTTCTGCTGTTTTGTTGTCCTGTTGCAGCGCCAGTTCTGAAATCTGCTGCCTGTGTTTCATCAGTAGATCCTGGTACACCTGGAAGAAAGATTCAGCTCATGGCCTGATGTTCATCTACAGGAGTAGGGGACATCATCAGCTATAGCTCAAGTGAGGGATTCTGACCGTCGTCAACTGCTGTGGGTCACCATCAGCCTGTCTATTTCCCAGGACTTGGCTCTTCTCCTTGGACTGACTCCTCAAAAGCTTCTTTCTCTTCGACTCCATCCTGTTACACTTGTCATTCAGCAGCTCTTTGGTCTTTCTTGTGCACTCTGGGATGTGGTATTTAAAACTGCAGATTAGTACTTTCTTTGAATTTGTTAAATAATTGAGAGGGGAGCCGCTCTTACGATCTGCCTTACCCTCAATGCATGTTTGAAGGCCTTCACTGAGAGTTGTCTGCACCTCTGAGAGTATCCTTTCCATGTCACTGAAGGTCAAAGCATCATCGCTCGTTAGCTGCTCCAATGATGTCACTATTAATCCCATCCTCAAAGACACTTCCTGCTTCAGCAAGGCAGGCTGGGACTGAACAAGCCCCATTAGCTCCTCCCACCACAACACCCTCTGCTGAATCCTCTGCACACGAGAAACGAGACGTCCGGTATGTAAGAAAAGCAAAGATCTTCTGACACAAGTAACAACATAAAAACCGCCTTTACCTTTAGATCAGCTTCTTGTATGTTCATCAGGTTGTTCTCCACTAACAGAAGTGTCTGGATTATAGAAATAATCATTTCCTGGGCTCCATCTGGAGAGACGACACTACTTTTCTTCAAAAGATGTTGGCACAAGTCTTCTACTTGCCTGCTAAAACGTTTTGACTGAAAGAATTACAAATTTGAAAAAGAGATCTCTGTTTTAATGGCCAAAATGAGCCAGAGAATCAATTCTATTGTTTAACATTTAGATTTTACCATTTGTAGGCCACTTTCAAGAAGATCTTTCTGGGTTCTCTCTACTTCCTCCAAAGTACAGGGTGAGTCATCATTCTTCTCACCAGCAATGAGTCCAGGCAGCAAAGTTTTCTTTAGCTCATTCAGTTCCTAGAATTAGAACCAGTGCATTTAAATTAGTTACGATGTACATTTTGCACTTCTCTATCTCAAAAAGCTGACTACACTCATTCCCGACACATAAAAAGGCATCCCAGCTGTGACTGTGAGACTTAAGCCCCCTCAGCGCTTCATCTAACGAAAGAGCAAATGAATTGATGTCGAGAAAAAAAAAAAAGAGGAAAAACTCTACCTTTTCTTGCATTTGAAGAAGGGTCTTGGAGAAGTCGGCAACATTATTGCTTTTTGGAAAGTGACAGTTTAATAACATTTTCAGAACCTGCAAAAAAAGCTGTTGCAGCAAAAATGTTAGATAGAGTTAAAATAAAACTCGCACAATTCAAGCGTATACATGACAAATATTTCATTTTAATATTATAGGGAATTAAAGAACTAACCAGACATTTATCCTCATGAAGTTGGAAACTATGTTGATGTATCTCTTGCAGGGCCAAACAATTAAGACTGATTCTACCTTCAAAACTGCAAAGAGAAACTCATCACCTGGAGTCTATCGGCGGAGCATCCCCGATGGACGGTTTAGATGTGCAAATTGGATCTTAATGTTTATAAAGCATTGCTTTTACCTTGTCTGTGTCAGTGTGTGAGGGTAGTGAGACACTCTTGTGAAGCTCTGGTTCTGCAGGCATTTAGGCACCAGTGACGAAGAGACAAACTGACTGCTGTCATCGTTATCCTGCTCTTGACTCAGAGACTCTCCCTCCGTGGGTGAGGAAGAGTCCTCATTAGGCAGAGCTGGCAACTTGGAGCGCTCGCATAGCGACGGGTTGGAGGCTCCGTCTGCTAAAGGCTTGACAGGGTACAGGCAGCATGGCGGTGTAATACCAGCGGATTGACAGCCATTATTTGTGCATGAAATGGCTCGAGTTTAAGCCTGCAGTTTCATATGCGTGCATGCATGCATGCATGCCCACTTACTCTGTATTTCTGGTTGATGGGATAAACCACCTTGGCTCTGGTTGCAAATGCAGCAACATCACTGTTCAGTGGGGAATGCCTCTTCTCCTGCAACATCAGTCAAAAAAAAAAAAAAAGAAGACTTCCATGCGTTTCTAAGTAGCAGATATATTCCAGTAGAGGTTATTTAAGAGGTTTGAAGCCAGTACTTTGTCATCGACCCCGCTGGGAGCCTCCTTTCTGGTGCTCACGCCATCGTTTGGGTTGTTGTCGACCCCCCCATCGTCTGGATCCAGGAGGCGTCGGGCGTTGTAACCCTGTCAATCAGGCGTGGGATGAACACAATGCGTCAGGAAAGTGTGATATAAGAGTAATGGAAGGCTCGCTCGCTTTACCTGTCTGGTCAGGAGCAGATGTCTGAGGGCGCAGACCCAGAGGAGCGCCGCCGCCAGGCTCCCGCAGAGCCCCCCGACCACCGCAGCCCCGGCCAGCAGCCCCGGGAACACCTGGAGAGACTCGACCAGGCTCACCGACACGTCGGTGCCGCAATCGCCGATCATTTCACCACCGAGGGGTCAGGCAGACAGCCATGGCAGACGGCTGCGGGGCTAGCAGCGGCGTTAGCTCCAATCTCAGCGGCTCGTTAGACAGCCCCGGTTAAATGTCTCGCACGGAGAGATACCGCCGACCTAACGTCGCGAAAACTTTTCAATTAAAACTTTTCCCTCATACGACACGCGTAAATATTTTTTTTTTTTACCAACCAGTGGGCAGAGTTTTTGAAAAAGAGGAGGGTGGACCAAAACAGTAAAATGGTGAAAATTGGACAGGAAAGTAAACATTTCCTTTCAGTATAAAACCACAACAATAGTTACTAATTTCAAATAATGGGAAATCTACTCCATAGAGGAATTGAATGAAGCGTGCCGTTTATTAAGCAGTGACTTTTTACGTTTCGTGTTTTATAACCTTGTAGTGTCTTAAACAACTTTCTACAATATTTTACTTTGAAAGACAGATGCGGAAATGAACGCGCATGCTCCGCTAACTTTACGCTCATTTGGGAGTTATTAGTTTTCCCAAAGTTTGGAAGTGTTTCCCAAGTCTTCCTTCGGCTGTGATGACTGTGGGTTTTGTCCTCCCTAACACTTCCGACCGTCGCCCTCGCTCGCTTTCGAAACACTCGGCGCGCAAGTAACATGTTCCTGTCCGCCCGCTCCTGGAACATTTGCTGTTTTTCCAAGAAGGAAAAAAAGGGAATTTCGCCGCGACGGCGTCCAGAAGCCATGCAGCCCCGTTAGCTAGCCGCGCTGGCCCCTGAGGCTGCAGCACAGGACTTCCGAATGGTTCCTGGACACCCCCTCAGCCCCGACGTGGCCGTGCTGTGTCTGGCCTTGGCTGCCCGGCTCCTGTGCGTCCTCCCCGGGGCTTCGGGCCGCTGCGACGGCGCACATCTGGGTGGGGATGCTGCAGCCTGGACCTCCCCCTTGACCCAGCCTCAGGTAACCCCAGCAGCATCCGCAGATGCTGGAGCCGCAGCCGCCCACGGGCTCATTGCTTAAATGTGTTCTATTGAACCGTCCAGGGGGAGTTCCTCTGGTCCATTGATCAGAGTTGGTCCAGATCGAGGCCGCAGCACCGTGTGAGATCACCAGGTTGGCCTCTGCTTCGATTGGATGGTGTGTTCTTTACCTCCTTCTAAATGCATGTGGATAATTTGGAGAAAGGCGACGAGTCCTAATCTGAATTCTCATCTCTTATAAGAGCCCTCAGGTCCAGTGGACAGGAAGGTCCCCACACTCCCGCCTGTCTCCTCCGGTGCCGGTGGTCCCTGGCAACACTCGTTTTCCAAATCTTTTGACTTTGTGTCGAAAGTCTTACACCTCCAAAGCCGCAGAAGCACCCTGACCAGATATAACACAGGCCTCTCTCTTCCTCAGGTGTGTTTCTGAAGAGGATGAATGTTATAGCATGCTGTTTTGTTTGTTTGTTTTTTGCTTTTTATGTATTTTTGCGTGTCGTCGTATCACGAGAGGATCATCGTGTGGGACAATGACTCGATTCTTTATAGCATGTTGAATGTTTCCTCAGGTTCAAAGCGTGGCACCATCTTTTGCTTTTGGGGTCAAGTTTCACAAGTGTGCACAGGTCGGACAGGGGTCACATTTAATTTGTATTTCTGCACATTTGATCTGTATTTCTTCAGCCAGGGGTTGACACTCGGTTTGTCTCCCAGGTGAAGCTCGACAGCGACCCTCCTCAGCTCACGTTTTACTTGACGATAGACAACTCGGGTCCCGCGGGGGGCAGCGGCACCAACCTGTCTCAGGTGGCTATTCGGGATTCCACCTCTGGAATAGTACCCATAAGAAGTGAAGGCAGGGTCGTGGAGAGAGGCTACCAGACATTTGCCATTGATTCACTGTCGGGTATGTGCAGAAGTCAAAATAGTGACGGTCCAGCTTTTGTCTTCTCCGTCTGTACTGCATGAATGTCAATCTTTTTATTGGCTTTTTTTTTTTTTTTAGCTGGATCCCAAGTTATTGTCAATTACACCGCTCACATAAGCAGTCATAAGATTGAAGTTCTGGACCTTCCGGCTTTTCTTACCTTCTCTAATGCCTCTCAGGTATTTTATTTATTCATTGTTGAACTCTTGATGTCGAACTGGCGTGAAAGCAACTGTGTTTTCTCAATGTTCTAGAACGATGTCAGCATGTTCGGACCGCTGACAGCTAATCTAACCCTGAGAGTGAATTCAACTGACAGGGTAAACAGTGCTCTGTAAATGGAAACACACCGCCGTCTTTTCATGTTTGCCTTCCGCGGTTCTCTGACTGTTGCGCTGGCGTTTTAGATTCACCCCAACCACGGTGTCCATTTTGCTGGATTTGTTGTGGGGTTCTTTGTCATGCTGGTCCTGCTGTCTCTGGGGTTTCTGGCCATGAACCTAACAGGTTCCAGAACCAGACTGAACCTCCTTCAACAGAAAGTATGAAAGAATGGTTTTTATTCTTGACAAATATCAAAAAAGTGAAAGAAACTGTATTTTCTCTGTTAGTGCCAGATTTTGAAATTAAAACTTCTGCGTGTGATTCAGAGAAAACGAGGAGATTCGGATCCAAATGATGCTGATTGCAACATAGACGAGACTGTAAAAGAAGAGGCTGCATTTGAAGACAAGATTGTGGATACGATGGTGCTGGAGGAGCCCCAGAACATGTATCAGAGTTTGGAGAAGTAAGAAGCTTTTAAATCTAGAACTGATGCGAGATGAAAAGAACTGTCTGAATAAGGTAAAGCTCCACCAGGGCCGTGCGTTAACTCTGCTTTTACCCCACGAGCCTTGAAATGTCCACACTGCTGCGCGCCACCAATAACCTGGAGGCCACCCGGATTCAGATCTACAAGGATGTGATGTCGTCGTTGCTCGCCGGTCTGCCGTCCCGGGGCCACACCAGCGTCCAGGCCCAGCAGAGGCTGCTCAGCGTGCTCTACGGGCAGCTGCTGGGCATGGAGGGCCGCCTGAAGGAGGAGAGGGGCGCTCGCATGGCCGCGCTGGCCAACCACTGCAACCTGGAGTCCCGGGAAGAAATGGAGGCCGAGCATCACAGTGAAGCTGCGGAGAAGGCCCAGGCTGAGATGCTGTACAAACAGGCAGACCAGCAGGTGATGTCCACGCCCTCGCAGTCTTATTTTTTAATTTATAGAATCAATTTTCATATAATATTTCATTATTATTTTATTTTCCACAATATTGATGTGATGCTCTATCAGTGAACGTGGAACTGTCGACTATCACCGATTGTTTACTGTTTTGTCACATATTTCTAGATCATAAAACTCTATTGAAACTTATTCCAGGAGCTCCTGCGCTGCAGCGTTCTCCTGGAGAAGCTGCACAAGCTGAGGCAGAGCTGGCTGCAGGGCAAGCTCTTGGTCCAACACGAAGAAGCCTCGGCGAAGGTCCAGAGGCAGATCGTCGAGTGGCGCCGCGTGGAACTGCACAAAATTTTCTCTGAGGAATTGGAGGAGGCCACCCGGATGGGTGAAATGGAGAGGAGCACAGCCAAGAGTCTTCAGCACGAATACTTTGACTGTCAAGTGAGAGCTTTTCTTTTCTTTCTTTTTTTTTTTATTTCAGGGATTATATATATGTGGCCGATGTGGCATAAAGAGTATTGGAAATTTTAAACATGTCGTTTGTTTTTTTTTCTTGTCAGGATCATTTAGAGGAAGTCCTGGACGTGGTCCTTGCCAATCAGCGTTATGTGTTAGCGGAGCGTCACGCCCAGAGGAAGTTCTTAGTCCACAGCCTTCACAGCCTCAACAGCCTCATTTCTGATACCTTCTCCATTACTTCTAGTAGCTTAGACAACTGGTTTAGTCGCATCAGGAGGTTTGTATTAAACTGAACTGGAAACTAATCTTTATTGAATTTAACTTTTAATCACTTAAAAGCTTAAAGTCAAAAGAAATCGGCTTATAGAAATAAACGTTTTCTCATTTTTCACAGATGTTAATCATTTACCTGATGTTTGCTCCTTTGGCCGCTAGGGGGAGTACATTACCCGCAGAGCAGGTCGAGCAGCTCCAAGACAAAGCCCAGAAAGAGCTGCTGATGGTGAGGCAGAGACTGGACGAGGCCCTGAGCCAGGAGAAGAGATCCATGCGCTGCGGGCTGATCAAGAAGAGGCGGGAGCTCATCTCTGACATGGTGAAGAGACATTTCATCAGACCTGACAGAAATACTGGACTTCATATATTCATCTGGGCCTGTTTTTTGCTGTCTCGAGCTGCGGGTGCACAAGCAGAGGCAGAGTGAGTTGTCGGGAATGTCCAAGGATCTGGAGGGAAAGATGGAAGTGGCTCAGCACCTACAGTGTTGGCAGAACCTGCTGACAGCTCACAGCTTGGAACTAGCAGAACTCATCAACAACTTGGATGAAGAAGCTGCTGCTGACATCCGCAAGGTGTTACGCCTCACTTTTGGGCCGCTTATGAGTGAACAAGTTACATTTGCTTCATATAATCTCTCTGTATTAAAGGTGACAATGCGTGTGATCCAGAATGCTGTAAATGAAGTTAAAGCCATCCAGCCCTCCGCTGCCCAGGACCTGCTGGCGCTTCTTCCTCCAGGGATCCCTCAGGCGCTGCTGCAGATGGAGCCTGAAGCAGGAGGACCGGGGCAAGCGCAGGGGCAGGGAGTCGCTGGCCTCCTGCAGGGTCAAGAAAAGCTCCACCAAGAAGGCAAAGCGGCCTTGCACACGCTCAGCTGCACCAGGGAGGCCCTGCGGGAAGCAATGGAGAAGGAGCTGCAGGAGCAGAGAGAGCACCGGGCGCACAGCAGAGCTTTCTTCAGGTCGGCGACGCAGAGATCTGATGGACGGCAGTGTTGCAGGAAACACGTCTCCTTTATCTGCTTTTCCTCCATCTGCCCCAGTTGCTTGTGCTCGTCCCAGTTGTCTCTGTGCGAAGACGACCGTCTCAAGATGAAGCTGGAGTTCCTAAAGTGTCTCTCGGTGATGGACCGCTGTCTGGTGCTGCCGCATGCTGTTTCCAGAAAGAAACTCCACACGGCTCTGGCAGCAGAGAGGAAGGAACACGAGGAGCAAATGGTGAGCTACGCATCGTTAAGTTCAGAAAAGCATCTGCGTGCAGGATTCAAAGACATCTGCTGAATATAGCGTCTATTAATAGTTTGCTCCCTTTTTCAACTTCGTCCAGCAAAACATTTGTGTTGCCACATTTACTTTTTATGTGCATTAGGTTTATGACTAAACTATGAGACCTTCAGTCTGCTAAATAAAGTCAGACGTCCTACTTCATTGTGTGCAAGCTGAGAAAATATGTATATTGTGCAGCAGTCGTCAGCGCGCATGGCGTCGACTGTGCAGTCCCAAAGCTGTGACGGTTTGCTCATCGACTTTCACCCATCTGCTGTGCGGATGCGATCGTCTTCCGCAGATAAATGTCCGATTCAAATGGAAAACCAAGGAGAAGCGGCAGAAAGCTGAGCCTCCCGACCTGCTGCTGTTCCAGAACAGACTTGAGGCCAGAATTCAGCTCCTTCAGGAGTTAAAGAAGACGGAGAGCATCATCGTGAATAAAGTAATCGTTCTTCCTGAGTGAACGCCACCTCTTCAGTGCAAATAATTACTGGATTAAAGGAGCGTTCATTAACGGAAATGTGATAAAACCACGAAATGTGACGGGGACACGCGCGTCTGTGTCGTGTCAGGTGAAGGAAGAGATGCAGCGGGAGAGGGAGGAGGAGCTGCGCTCTCACGCTGATGGCCTGGCCATGCAGATGGCAGCGCTGCACTACCAGAAAGCTGAGAGGAAGACCAAAGTGCTGGAGACCTCCAGGGCCACGCTGACCCTGCACGGCCTGCTCATCCAGAACCTCAGGGAGAGAAAGAGCCTGGACAGACAAAGCATGGCCCGGTGCATACAGAACCACTGCTTGGTAGGCGCCGTGCGCGTCTCGGGATTCACGCCTGGCGGGCTTGGCTTTAATCAGAGTCAGCGGAGTGTAACCTGACTGTGGTCACAGGCCCTCGAGGAAGCAGAACAACAGGTCCAGAGGGACAGGACAGAGCTGGAAGGCCTTTTGACATCCGGGGCCGCACTCAAGTCAGACCCAGCGGCTGATCCTGAAGGTGAGGAGGAGGAGAAGCTGTTCCGAGTGCAGCGAGACTGTCGGATGGCGTCCATCGTCCAGGATGCTCTGTACAAGCGGGAGCACGCCATCTCACTCTTGGCCCAGAGGTGAGGCGTCACGACGGCCTTCCGGATTGCCTCTGGATGAACGGGTTCTCTTGAAGTTCGGAAAATAACTAATTGACAATATTTCCAGATTGCAGGAAATGACTTCCAACACTCAAGCCATGGAAGATTTAAAAGAACAAACGAGGCTCGCGAAGCTCGACGCGAACTGTGACCAGGTCTGGAGTTTTTTTTTTTTTGTTGTTGTTGTTTTTTTTAAACGGTTAAAAACAGAGTCACGCCTCGCGCGTGCCTGCGGACGTAACGAGAGCTGCGCTGCGCCTTCTGCTTCTCAGGACCTGGTGTTTGCGTCTCAGCTGGTGAGGCAGAGTCAGGTGTCTGCGGAGCCGCTCCTGGAGGCTCTGCGCCTCCTCCTCCCCGTGCTGCCGGAGAGCGAACTCCTCTCCATCACCGACGCCCTCTGCTCCAAGCAGCACCGGCTTCCACCTCCAGCAGAGCAGGAGCAGTCAGAGTAAGGCCCGCTCCGCTTTGACACTTTTAACACGGAAACATGCTTGGTATTAATGATTCCAAACGTAAACTAAAAGACACTTAAAGTCTCTTATGAGTTAAAGCATAGCTCATCTGTCCAGAGGGATCTATACCTCAAATGTTCTATGCTAGATTTGACTCAGCTTGATATACGGCACCTTTAAGCGTCAGGGCCAGAGGTCATTGTTATCGTCTTAGTCCTTGAGAATGCTGTGGTTTTAATCTCGGTATAAATTCAACACTAACAGAAGTCACTGTCAGCACTTTTTTGAGTTCTTTAAATTTCATCTGTTTCTCTGAAAATAATTTTAAAAAAGAACGGAGTACGGCTGAAAGGACCAACTCACACCAGTTGTTTTAATGTAATCCAAGCGTCAGTGTTTAAATTCTGCTCCATATGGGACATTTTCCCACAGCTCGGATGGAGAGATAAACGGTTCCTGCTCGGTACACTTGAAGGTTGTCTGACTTGAATCCCTCTGAGTTTATTATTGCAGCGATGATTAATGTCTCCTGTGGTCTCTTTGGATGCGAGCCGCTTGGAAAAGAACAGGGGTACTGCAACACTTTTGCATTTTCTTTACAGATTCGAGTTCGGCTCTTTATCGAACCTTTTTTTTAAATGCTTTTTAAACCTTAGTCCTGCGAAATTTAAATGAAATTTCTCAAGTATATGTTCACGTTTTGGCTCAACCGGGTTAACAGCAGTCAGTGTTAATGAAAGACCAGACCCCTTCTTGACAGAGAACCCCTCCTTGCTGTGATTGAAGCTTTTAAGCTAATCATCTCAATAAAATTAGGTTTGAAATGCCGGCGAAACCTTCTCAGCCTACTTCATCTCAAAGAGGAAAAAGCTTCCAAATCAAACAACTGGCATTGCTTTGTTGATTTAACGCCTGCCAGTACCTGATGAAACCCGCTAAATGCAAAGAGATAGCATATGTGAGCCAGTCTGATGGAACACATCTGCTTCCAGCCTGCTTACAGATGTTCTTCTTTGTGTTTTCACTGTTTCACCGTGCCGATGACAGCTGTGCATGATAGTTGCTGCTTTGGTCCTCCCCGTTCTCGCCAACGCAATATCTCTGGAATGCTTTTTTTCCGAGGGGGAACTCCTTGACATTTACCACGAAAAGTCCCCTTGGACTTACTTACGACCTGATTGGATTATGGAGGTCAGAGGTCGCTGACCTGTGCTTTTGCACTGGCGACATGAAGGGGACCACAGTTTCTTTTGTGGCATCATCATCACCCAGTTGCTTCATTGTGTCTCGAGCAGGTTTGCCGAGAAGACGAACAGGCTGATTCCCGTTAAACTGAGGGCAGACGTGGTCAGAGGTCATATGCCAGAGACTCCGAACTGCGCCGTGGACGGAGCGAGGTGAGACCCGCCGCAAGAAAACAAAAAAAAAAAAAAACAGCATCAAAAATGTGCTTGTTCATCACTTTCATGGCTGAGCAACAGCGAGGCGTGCGTGGTTTAAGCACTTTAACACTCCAGCTCCTCTAACAACAGCCCCTTTGTCCTCCAACTTCCAAAGACTCCAGGAAAGGAGGCAAAGCCTGATGGGAAAACTGCTGCCCCGATCTTGTTTCCCAGTTGTGAGGAATGTGGCACCGCTGCCGCTGGGAGACGGAGAGGCGCAGGACAGCCTGAGCGTGCGCCGCCCGGCCGCGAGCGTCGACGCTGAAAACGTTCCCGGCGCCGCGGCGGAGCGCGGGGCGCATGCCTCGACCGGCCCCGAGCTCGGCTCCCCTGCGACGGCGGGAAAGCTGTTTGTGTTTCGGGATCCACCTCAGTCATGTGACCTCGCCGGGCCTCCGAGAAGGAAAAAGAAAAAGAACTTCCTCAATCTAAAGAAAAGCTCAGTGGCTCCAACAGACCTACCTTAATTATCTGCAGAATCGTGTTATTTTTTGCAAGGGCTCTAAATAATTATATAATCACAACGTTACCTTTCATGTAGCAAACCTTTCTTTTTTTAAATGTGAGTACCATCTGTTTTTGACATTTTTTTTTTTTTTTAAAGTAAAGGCAGCTGAAATGTTTCCAGAGTCATTTCCTTTTTACAAATTGGAACGTGATTTACAAGCTCATATAAACCCTTCAGTCTTTTATATTCTAGTTATGGGAACGGAGTAAAAACTGCATGTGCAATTTTGACCGGTTCTCTTAAAACATTAAATATCGGACAAGAGGTTTTTATTGAAAATCTGCAGCAGTTTAAACTCTGATTAAAATGGATGTAAAGTTCTCTTGCTGGAGCTGTCATGTCAGAGTTGTCTGAGGGGGAAAGTTACAGAGTTGGGAGGAGGAGGGGGGAAAAAAAACATCTCCTGGTATGTGAAGCTTCCAGAACTCCAAAACAACCGTGTTTTCCTGCGGCCTTTAAACGCGTCATCGTCCCTCGCTCCCCCCCTCCTCGACCACTCCACCTCTGGAACCAGAGCCAGCCCTCCTGGCCACGGCTGGAAAACCTCGTCGGGAGCGCTCGGCTGCAGCGGGCCGATCAGCCTGGAGTCTCGGCACCATGAAGCTCGCAGCTCTCCTGGCTCTCTGCTGCCTTGCGCGCCTGGCGCACTGCGCGCCCCCGACCTGCTACTCCAGAGCGCTCGGCCTCAGCAAAGAAGTCATGACCCTGCTGGACAAGATCCACACGTCCGAGCGCACGGTGAGCACCCAACACACACACACACGCACACACACACACACGCACGCACATCCGTGTTTCACGCACTCTTGTGTTTTCCCACTCGCAGAAAACCTGTGCTGGTGTTCTGCCCACGATCTTCCTTGACGTGCACGTAAGTGTCAAAACACGCGTGAGGGTGATGTGTTTGCAGATAACGGATACAAAGATACATTATTTCCCAGTAAACCGCTGGAAAAAGCTGGAAAATCGACGGATGATTATTGGTTATTAGTCACTTATTACAGGTGGAGCCAGTGATGTTTGTGATATTATGAGGCTTTTGTTCAGGCCTTTAAATTCACATTAAATTCAACCCCCGCAAGAATTGGGTTTGTGAGTCGTCATACATCTAAGAGGAGAGTAAATAAGGAATGATTGGTGTTGTGTCAGCTTTAATTCTCCGCTGGTACGGGCTCCTGTCCTTGACCTGCATCAACACCCTGACAGGAGTTCAACAGAGGAAATGTGGATCGTTGACATCATCTCCAAACGCTGCCAAATATGATTCTTTTTTCCAGAACTCTTGCGTCACCAGCAGGCTGCGGGACTTTCTGTACGTGGTGCTGAACCACCCGGACCGATCCTGCTCAAAGAAACCCAGGATGATGCTGCTGAAGCGGAAAGTGCAGAATTTGTACACCATCATCACCAGGATCTGCTACCGGGTAAGATCCTCTCAGACGTGGCCGTTGTGTCCCCGCAGGGCCCGTGTGTACACGTGTGTGTGTGTGTGTGTGTGTGTGTGTGTGTGTGTGTGTGTGTGTGTGCGCGCATCTGGCAGGACCTGGTGTTCTTCATGGACAACTGCGAGGCCATCGATACTGGACACGGCACTCCTCACTACGCCGAGGACAGGCTTCAGCTGCTGAAGGAGGACCGGTGAGCTCCTTAAAGCTCAGCGTGGTAAAGCACAGCACAGCACAGCGACCTGCACCAGCACACCCTGTCCTCTCCCACCTACTGCTGCACACACATGTTAGCCCACGTCGGTGGCTGCATTCCAGCCTGGTGCGCAGAACTTTCCACAGGAAATTTGCTGAATGCCATCCATACCACGGGAAACCTCTCAATAATAAACCTATTATGAGACGCTGATCAAAGCTTCGGGTGTCATTAAAAGAAATATGTCGTTGTTGCCTTAACCCTGGCTCTGAAGAGAGGTGTTAAAGGAACACCACCCAGCATTTTCTACAGCGCTGCGGTTGCCATTTTCTACCAATGTTTTCATAGTTCACTTTTTTCTTTGTGGGTTCTTAAATATGGTACAAACTGTAATGCTTTAATACTTTGTAACCATACGTGTTTCACTATGTAATAAAGCTTCTTTTCACATAACAGCTGTCTGTCTCTGAGGCTGTATTTTTTTTTAGTCTTTAGCCTACAACATGTTCCCGGGCAAATGTTCTTCTATTTATGTCATAGCTGTTGAGGCCCAGTCAAGCGTTTTTCCTGTTTGATAAAATACCTGTGGCTGAAACCTTATACCCCGTCTCTTTGTGGCGCTGGAAGGAATCAATAGTGAAATCAGGTGAGACTGAGATTTGTTGTTTTTTTTCCTTTAGTCCCCCCCCCCCCCTCACTGATCCTAATGTCCTTCAGCATCTGAGCCACTGTGGTCACCTCTCCCCGGGAGCAAGTCTGCCGATCGGAATGTATCTGCTGCCCCCTGCTGCTCACTCGTGGTAAGTGTCCGTTCCATCCTCCACTAGTTGCTTTCCCCTTGTGTCAACAACAACAACAACAACAACAAAGATGCTCCAGTTGAGTCATCTTCTCTCACAACGATGGCTGAGCATTGCTCTCTACATTCTTATATTAATTTTATCTGTGGACCTGCGGTTTGTTTTCGTTCTTTTGTCTGTTTTGATGCATTTATTGGTCATCCAATCGGTGAGGGGTTCAATGTTTTCCGCTGCATTTTGAAAGGAAATGCTCAAATCTTGAGACTGGTTTGTCAGTTCAACGCGTAGAATGGGTGTGCCTACTTGATGTCTGGAATATTCCAGCCTGGGTCCCTGCTGCTTTTCCTTTGATCCCGGTGTTTTACGCACCAGGCCTGAACCGATCACACATCTAATTAAGCAGCCGGCCCCTTCAAGGCTCGAGTATCGTGAGGCCGCTGTTGTCTGTGCAGAAATGAGACTGTAAAGCTGCCCTGCTCGTTGATCGTCATTACTGAATCTATTTTCTTTCATTAAGTCAAATTAAGAGCAGAGCAGAAAGTGGAGGTTGCCCCGACTGTTTAACTCTTTTAATGTGCTGTGACTGCACCAAAAACGCTGAATTCTCCCCAATAAACCGCTGAACAACTTAGCCGAAGGGTGACAATAATCACTCTCTGCTTTGTTGAAATAAACGGCCTTGTAAATGACAGATCACTCAGCTATTTACATGTAGTGATTCAGCCTGTGATTTATTCGGGTTTATGGGCTTTCCGGGCAATTTTCCATCACATTTAGCACTTTTATTGCGCCTTCAAAGAAATGTTGCCTCATTAGTCCACATTAGAGAATGGTGCTCTTATTTTCCGATATTGGCAAAAGCTTCGGGGCTGGAAATTACGCAGGAACGGCGCTTTATTAACCTGAGATCCAAAACTTTGCGTATCTAAAATAAATAAACATTAAAACCCATTATTGCTGCCCTCATTTATGAGGCCACGTCGTTATTTGGTGGATGGTGGAGGCTGGCGCCCTCTAGTGGACACGACGCCGACGTCAGCTGCTCTGTTGGCCATCACTTCACCAACACTTCCTTCAACATCAAATGAGCCTTTAATCTACTCATATGGGAAAGTGGTACTGCTCTAAACAACTAAATAACATTTGTTTGTTTTTTTGTACCCAGGATGTTATTTTGTATCTTAACTGCTAAAACAGGTGATGGTAGCTGTTTACCGACTGCATTATTGTTAATCCAGCTGATTATTAATGTTTCTGGCTTCATTCAAACCCTACAGAGGGACAAACGTCTTAAAATTTGGAAATTAATTGGGGAATTTAAAAATGTGTTGTGCTTTTCTTTTACACATACGAGACTGACAGCTACATTTTTAGTTGCTCAGAGGAATCTTTTTTTTCTTTTTTATGTTATGACATTTTTGGTCACACACCGACATTTAGAATATTTTGCTTTAAGGTTTAAAGGCCTAAAAGGAAAGGAAGAGTTGACTGTACTTCAGGTGAGAAGGGCTTTCAAGAGAATTGCTTATTATTTTATCTTTTTTTCCCTTCTTAACCTAAACAAAAGGTGGTGGTGTTGTAGTATTTAAATTTTGATTATTGTTTTGTTGTTGTTGTTGTTGTTGTTTTAATCTACTAACACGCTCAGTTTAAACCTTGTTTAATGTCTTCCACATAAATATCATAGATTTGAGTAATGCAGTGACAGTTTATTACCAGGTTTTAATCAGTTTAGCATTTTGTAAAATTAGGTAAAACAGTATGTGTATTTGTTTTTAGAATAGATCTATGTAGTCAAACCTTTACTGTGTGATTATTCTTAAAAAAATAACAAAAAAACAACAGAAGCCTCATAAATGATCAAGGATCAGCAAAGTCTTGGTTTAATCTGGCTTTACGGTTGTTAAATGTCCCCTAATGGACACGTTTACGACATGAATCGTCATCATCGAGACCCCTCTTGACTTAAAAACATTCCTTTTGATCCCAAAATAAGATCCACGACGTGACCTTTCTGCTTCTTTGGAATAAAGGTCTGCGTGTTTGAACAGCCGCAGACTCCTGCGCTTCACTCGTCATTCATCTTTTTCTGCGGGCGACTATAATGTCCCATTTACCTTTCTGTCGGGATCAGGAGGGGTTTACAGCCCCCCTGTGATCTTTTAGCTGATATAAACACTGACATTTGTCTTCTCCCTTTGGCCCCCCCGGCAACACAGACAAAAGAAGAGAGAGTTTGGTTTCCACCGCTTGTTTTTGAGTGAAGAAGTTAAAGCCTATTGTGAAATGGCTGAGAGCGTCAAAGTCTGAGGGGGGGGTAAAAAACAGCTTCTTGTTTGTCCAAATTCGAATATTCAAGGTCGGCAGTGTTGCAGGTGACAGGCTTGTTTTGAAACGAAGCAGCTTGTGTCGTGGCTGTTGTGGGACAGCAGCCTGTCGGCGCGCAGGAGGAAATCACAGCGCGCTCGCCCGTCCCAGTCCCTGGTTGACATTTTAGGAATGATAAAAGTTCCGCCTTGCCTGGAGCTACAGCCACGCTGGAGCCGGCCTCTGTCTGCGGCAGATTGCCTTTGCTCATTACAGCAATTATTTCGCTGCAGTTTAACCCCTGCCTGAATGGCAGAGAGCTCCGCAGAAAAGCCTTTTAAAAAAAAAAAAAAAAAAAAAGTCCCGTCGGAGCGCTCTGTAATTTCAGCCCATGTGAGCCCTGTTCTGTCACTGAAGTATCCCCGATAGCAGGAACAACACAGAGGGCTCCAGCTCAGCAGAGAAATAGCTGCTTTACGCGCCGCATTCAGGTAATCTGGCACACCCTCTCATAATGGGGGGTGTCGCCGGACTCATTTTACACCCTAAATGCATCGTAATTACACTCCGGGGGCTTGTTTACACGCAGCTTAACCCACAGAAACGATTTCCAATATTTATCGTCCGGGACTCAAGCGCAGCTCAGCGCCGCTCCGTCCCTCCTCTGCCTCACCAAGCGCCCCCGGCGCCAACGAAGTCTGGTCCCGAGCAATGGACAACAGCTGGAGCCATACATTCCAGGGAACATCAGGAGGTTTGCGTGGCGTTATTAAACGCGCGTTGGAATACCTGCGGGGTGACAACGGGTTTGTTGTCAGCGTGCGCCCCCGCGTCTGCTGACCCATTCGGCTTTTTTAATCTGCTTTTTTCATATGTTTTAGGGCGTTGACAGGCCTCAGACGTTTTATTTCCAACCCCTGTCCGGCACGAAACCTTTCCTTACGCTATCCTTGGGAAATTTTTGGGGTTTTTTTAGTGTCAGTGCGAGTCACAACGGATTCATGGAAAAGAATAAACAATTTATTAAGTTATATCACAAATATATTCATAATATAAATGAGGATATTCTTCAAATATACAGTATTTTACAGTACACGTTTCCCTTCCGAAGGGAATCATTCCAACAACAGACAGCGCTGTTTTAAAGACAAATGCTGTGGTTCCCCAAATTCTCAAAGAGCACGTACTGGATTCAGTTACCCATATTTACGCATTATTATGAATGCAAAAAAAAAAAAAAAAGTTTGGCGTTGGCAGCGACAGCAGCCTTGACTATAAGCCAAAAAAAAAAAAACCTCTTGGCACAAAAGGTCCAGCTGCGTTTTAGTCTGTGAGCTGCTGCAGCAGCCGTGTGAGCCGATGAGGAGGCGGCGAAGCGGCGCTGACGCACGGCCCCGGCGTCCACGGCGCGACTGTCCGGGGGCTGTGGGAGCGCCCCCCCGCCCCTGCGCTGCAAACCAAAGTCCACAGAAAAGTCCGAAACTCTCACTCATTCATCTGAGTTGAGATTCCCACTGTCAATTGTGCTGTTTTTTTATTATTATTATTATTCGAAGGTCCACTGAAACCAGAATGAGCGAAGTGACTGACGGATTTGGGGTCGTTTTCGCCATGTGAGCATTTACTCTCGAAGGGGGAAAAAAAAAAACTCGGAATGTCTTCAGAAAACGGCCTGTTGGATGTCATGGCCGCACGGAAAATAGAACACTGATCACGCAGCCAGAGGGGTCCCCTTAAGACGGCGCAGCCTCGCCTCGACGGTCCCCGGGACCCCTCTTACGTAAACACCGTGACTCGTCCTCCGTCCCCGTCAGGCCAGGTGGTACATACTGTATCCGACGTGCGCAGCGTACAGTCCCACGGGGGAAACCGGCAGCGTGTGCCTCTGGAAAGGGTGCGAGCCCGCGTAGGACGCGGGGACGTGCGCGCCGAGGGGAAAAGAAATCCCGAAAGCGGGGGGCAACATGGGCTTTGCGGCCATTTTCAGTTTTTCCAGTTCTGCCTCCTGCAGCCGCTTGGCC
Source organism: Lagocephalus sceleratus (assembly GCA_911728415.1). Classification (NCBI taxonomy): domain Eukaryota; kingdom Metazoa; phylum Chordata; class Actinopteri; order Tetraodontiformes; family Tetraodontidae; genus Lagocephalus; species Lagocephalus sceleratus. The sequence goes on along the minus strand of CAJVRN010000011.1, from coordinate 9,522,922 downwards.
TTGGCCCGTCTGTTCTGGAACCAGATTTTCACCTGGGTTTCCGTCAAGTTTAAGGAGCTGGAGAACTCTGCGCGCTCTGCAATGGAGAGGTACTGTTTCTGGCGGAACTTCCTCTCCAGGGCCAGCAGCTGGGACGTGGTGAAGGGGGTCCGGGGCTTTCGGTTCGTCTTGTGTTTACGCAGCGGGCACGCAGGCGGACTCAGCCTTCCTGTAAAGATGTCGCAAAAAGCCTTCAATAAGATGTCAGCATGCGCAAAGAAGAGAAAGCTAGTTATCTAATGCGTAAAAAAAAAAAAAAGTCGGCGTTTGCGTGCACGTATTTAAGTCGTTGGATATCTGCTGAGATAAACGTGTGTTAGTTGTCGAACTTACGTGGAGGAGTTGAGGAGAATCGAGGACTTTGTATCCATGAAGATCTCTCTTTACTGTCCGGACTGTCCGGTTTGATCAACACGTCTTCTGGCACGTTCATGATGTCGCCCACGGAAAACGGGCTCATGGCTAAACCAGGAACCGAAGTGTCCACGCCACCGAGCGCGCCCATCCTCGGACTCGTCCCCATCACCTGGGACGTCCCGGGCACGGACGTGGCACCGGCGGGCGATGCCACCTCTCTGCTGGGCTTCCTGTCGGCCATGAGCGCCTCGACGCTGAAGGGCAGGATCGCGACTTTTGGCTTCCCGGCGTCCTCCCCGGGACTCAGGCTGGTCTGCATGTCGCCTCTGCCGACGAGGACCGAACGCGCAGGAAGGTCTTCGGTTTTCAAACCAGCCATCAAAGCTGACATGACGATCGATGGGGCCATGCAGTTCCGCCTGGCACGAAGGAGGTGACTTGTTGACTCTGGTGGGTGCAGTGGAAAGACTTTCACAAGGTTCGCGCCGGGCAGCCTCTTGTCACGATATCCTCATGTTTATGTGACCAAACCGGAGCGCAGGGCTGTAATAAGGCAGGCGTGGGGAAGGAGGCAGCCAATCAGGAGCGAGATGGGCCTGTCCCGCACGCAACTCCGAGGAGGAGAGAGAGAGATAGTGGGGAAAGTTCACGATAGTTGCTTTTCAGACAGCCCACTGCAGATAAACACAAACAAAGCGAACTTCACTGTAGCACGTTTAATCAAGGCGCGGGTCCCGAAAAATCTCCTTCGATGTCGCTTTTCTAATCCGATCGTAAGCTCCGCTGCCACGTTTCCCAACATTTCCTGCACAAATATTTGACTTCACTCACGCGTGCTCATCTGTGATAACTGACGTTGTGCGTGTTTGTGGAGAGCCTCTTGAATGTTGCGCACTTTACTGGCCTCTCTTTACGCGATGGACCTCTTGCGGGGCGCTGTTTATTGATGGCTGCGGGGCTCTAATCAGATTGAAACACACAGGCCTTCGCAGTCATTTAGGGGTAATTACCGGGCTTGGGGAGGGATCACGAGGATTTTTTTTCTCCCCCCCCTTTGACTACATCCATTAAAGTCAAAAATTATGTGGACTCGGGGGGGGGAGGCAACGCGGAGCCAGGGGGAGATTTAAGACAGGGCTGTCGTTGATTTACCTGGCTGCACCGCTCCGTGCCTTCTCATTATGTGCTGTCCATAAGAGGGGATTTCTATTATGTCACCCACTCTGAGTCACAATGCCATTACCCTCCAGGATGGGAGGGGGGGGGGCAAGTATTTTTAAGATTTAGATTGATTTCATCTACAAGGGCGTTCATTTGTAATCAAATTTTTTAAAAAGCACTCCGCAAATGTTGGTCCGCACGGTGAAAACAGATCCCCTTTGGCCCGCTAAGAGCCCAGGAGAGCGCCTGGTGTCCCCGATCGCCGCCTTATAAACAATCTGTCACGATTTGTCAGTCTCCCTAATGGGCAGACAAGTTATGTTGTTTTTAGGCGCCAGCAGCGCGCACATCAAAGAGCTCGACTTCTCTGAGACTATTGAAACAGTTGAACCCGCACCGGGAGCGCAGCACCGCCTCCTCCTCCACCCTGCCCTCGCCCAGGGACACTGAGCCATTCAGCCCGAACATTTCTCTTTTCTCTCAGCACATCGCACGCCACAAACACCCATTCAGGCGAGCGCCATAGTCCGGTGTAATGGCAGGCTGCTCTGAGGGAAAAGGTCAGCGCCCAAAAGGATTCCTCGGCGCGAATATTTTCCCAAGATACGCGTCAGATCCCAGATCCACCGACGTGTTGCTTATGGATTTATGGGGAGGTTGCGGAAACAATTACGAAAAAACGACCCCAAAACTCTGTTTTTGTGGCTTTTATTAAATAGCTTTCTTCTATTAAAAACAGCAAACATGAAAACTCGAGTTGACAGCATTTTTTGGACAAACGAGGAGCAGATTTTTGCAGCAATCCTGATTCGAAGGCTGTAAATGGGCTCTGTTTGTATTTGAATTTTTTTTTTAAATAAACATTTTTAGTTTCAACATTAGTATTTCCAATTCGAGGGTCATTTTCACGTTTTAACCTTTTTTTTTTTTTTAAATCCCTTTATTTTTCGTTTTCCCACTGGGGCGCACAGGCAGCGCGGTCCTAGCGTTTGGAAACACTTAAAGCCTCTCTCTTACCTGCAGCAGGAGCCTTTCTCCGGACTTTGAAGTCCCCGGAGCCTCGGGGGCCCCCACCCCTGACCGCCTCGGGCCCCCCACCCTCCGACCCCCCGCCTCTTAAAAAACAGTGTAAAAAACAAACGAGCCGCATTAACCACAGGAAGGTATCGCAAGTTCCCCCCCCTCATGTCTGTTGCCACTGTTGCCCCGACGACGCTAAAAAAAAAAAAAAAAAAAGATTATTGTCATTTACTTTGTGGAGTGGTTTGATTGATGGCGCCAGGTCGATGAGATCGAAGTGGTTGATCGGCTGTTTATTTGCCTTGTGATCAGAGGGAGCAGCTGCGCTGGAAAACAGGGCTGCTGGTAATTAGCATCCCAAACGGCCTTTGGGAAGCCTGGTGCGCCACGGAGAGGATGATTACCATGGCGTTTTATTTACGTCCCGAGGCAGCAGACGAGGACCGAGCGGAGCTGCTGAACAACTGCTGGGCCCGTCGGGCCTTTATTTCACTTTATAAACTATTTTGATTCCCGGTCAGGAGGCAGGGACGTTACACAAAGGCCCATTGTTGTCCCCTCTGAGATGTTGTCTTTGCTCTTTTCACGCAGGCTCTGTCTCTGCCGAGTGTAAACGCATTCAAGGCGGCGTGCACGTCAAAAAGGCATTTTCAGGCAAAACATTAACACTTGTTACAAGTTAATAACTGCGCCACTACTCATGGGTATGCGCGTCGACGCAGCTCCTCCGGCGTTCTGGAACCTGCTAAAGTTTTCAGATCTCTGGATCTTTTGTGGGCTAATGTTTAATGGAAGAGGCCGTTTTTACTATTGAAAGCTGGATTATTGGAGTCAGAAGGATTTAAAAAAAAAAAAAAAAAACGACAACAGCCGCCGGTCCGCCTCAGAGGAGTGTATCCCATTTCAAAGCAATTAGCGCAATCAGGCGGATCGCAGCACTTTGTCGCCATAAGTGAAGGTGCCTGCGGGGTCGGCGCGTCACGGCCGCCTCACCTGCCGACGCTTGGCCCCGGCAGGTGCGTCCTATTCTCTCCGTGCGCTCACCAGATTTAATCACAACACATAACTTTTTTTTTTTTTTTTTTTTTTTGCGCACACTTAAAACAAAACTCTGGCAGAGCAGCGTTGGTTTGATATCGTCTGGGTGGCGGTAAGATGCGTTTTGGCGGCTTTTGCGGTGTGATCGGACGGTTTGTGACACTTAAGAGGCGTTCATTCAAGTGGAATCACTCACACGGTTTGGAATATCAGTTTGAACAGGCAGGGCTGAGCGCGCAGCAGCGGTCGGACCTCTCTCCCCGGACTCCAGATAGGAAGGCGCGCTGGACGGCGTTGATGAATGCTTTTGAACTTTGTGCGATTTGGTCTGCGACGAGGAGTGGGAATGAGGCGAAAACAGTGACATTTTACTCCTTTCCTCCCACTGAATGCTCCCCCTACAGTCACCTCTTCCCGGATGACAGGCGGGATGAATGCGCCACGGTGATGATTCAAACCCTCCTGCGGTTTAACAAAAATGTTGTCGCCAGCCTATCGGATGGAAGGGAGGGAGCAGAGGGACTGTTAGGGCTTAAAGGGAAATATTTGCTTTATCAGGTAATCGTTCTGACAGCATAGCGAATTTAATCGCCGACATATTGTTTTATATCCGTTTTCCTCTGATTTTTAGAATAGAAAGTATTTTAAAATGAGATCTTTAGAGATGTGGACTGACTTTTTCCGATGCCTAAACCTCAGGGTATCCACTAACACGGTTATTATTATTATTATTATTATTATTATTATTATTATTATTATTATTATTATTATTATTATTGGAATAAGATTATGTCCTGACCTTTAAATAGAAACACAAATGCACCCACTTGAGGTCCACCCCTGAACTCTCCATGACTTCATAATTTTATCATGAGTGCAGCATTGCCCATTCTTCTTCTCTTTTATCTTCCCTTTTAAAATTGATAATACTAAAAATTTAAACAAAATTACAACATTCCTTCGTTCCATTAAAGGACATCTCAATTACCAGAGGTATTGGTGTGAAATTGAATTATCGTCTCTTTATTTCTTTCAGGCCATTAAACAGGAAGCAGAGTCTAATCATTTGAAAGTCACTGGCCCGGTTAATATGATATAGACCATATAAATGCACTGGTTAACTAATGACAAATCAGGGGATTTATTTTGATTAGTCCATAATTTGCGCTTTTCAAACGCCGAGTGCTCTTGTCGATTAGGAACTAAATTGTGTCTTAAATGAAATGCTTAATAAGCGAATAACGAGCAAGAGGCTACTTTAAGCAACAAATCATTCCCATAATTGGGCACACGGGGATTTAAAATGCGTTTAATGATGAGGGAAATGATGCGCAGCGTCAAAACGCTGACTCCCGCACTCTAAACAAATTACAGGAATAATGAAAACATGTTTTTTTTTTAGAATAGAAATACTGTTGCGAATTTATACTGTTGCTATGAAATATATAGACATTATTATTATTATTATTATTATTATTATTATTATTATTATTATTATGAATACATTGTAATTTTTTATATATTTTTTGTAATATATATATTTGCAGTAAATGCCTTAAAAGTTAGATTTCTATTATGAAGTAAAAATTAAGATAATTGTACCACCTCAGAAGAAGCTTTTTTAAAAATATATAACACTTAAATTTTGAAGGTGTAAACAGATCATATTTCATCTGGAGATTCCATTAATATTCTCCATCTCCCATAAAAAGGGTTCCCTGAAAAACTTTAATAATTTCCTATTTCCAACGAGATAGGCTAGAATAATAACTGTAGGTAATTGTGCTGGAAATTGATTCTGTGAGAACGGACATCAGATAAAAGTACCAAAAAAAAAAAAAAGATTCTGAAATGCAATCATGAGGATTTATTCACTGGTCTGGTTCAGCTATTTTATAATATCATCACAAAATCTCTGCCTTGCCCTTCCAGTGACTCCATGTACATAAACCATCCTTCAGAAAAACCTTAAGCTCATCATTTTGGCTCATTCCCTCCTGCTTTAGATCTGGCCAAACAAAAGCAAATCAAAACAACAAAGAGGGGGGCGGAGAGAGAGAGAGAGACAGCATCGGGTTCGTCTACACTGTGACGGGTGAACCGCTGCCTGCCCCGTCCTCCAGATCGCGGCGTAGCAGACTTGGCTCCATCCTAATCTCACAAGTCTCAACAGTCTGCAACTCAAGTTTATCCAGAGGGGGTCGAGCCTCCCTCAGCCACCCCATCGCCATCCCAGCTAACCCTCCCCGTCCCGCGTCTGCCTCCACCCACTGTCACTGACCTTTTCCTGACTCCAGCTAAGTGATTCCTCAGTAAACGTGAGCAAAGCCTGACGTGATGAGTAGTGTGAGGTTGGAAAAATCATAAAGTCCTTAAACACAGTCCCTTTAAGGCCTGCGAAGGCTTGATAGCAAACCCCCCGATGTAGCCCCATGTGAGCCACATGGAGCTACATGCACTTGGTTGTAGGCCCCTCGAATCGGATCTTTTTTTTTTAACAGCACTGCATTCATTCTGTGCCATTGTGAAGGTTATATCTGAGTTCCTGGTCGGCACCAGTGCAGCCGTGTGTTGGTAACACTGCACCGAAGTAAGCAATAACAGATTTCATGCGTTTCTTGCAAGGACCCACCTCAGTTTGGCCTCACAGTTTAATCACAGGAAATTTGAAGGGTGGCGTGCGATCTTGTTACTGTGCCCCTGATTGTGTGCGCGGAGCTCGACAGGAACACTCGCCAGGGTGGTGTCACAGTCGTATGCATATCCAAAGATGCCCCCGCAATCACTGAACCCAGACAGTGAGCTCATTCGAGCCCCCCTGTGCCAGCCTACCCTCCCCTCCCCTCCCGGCCCCGCCCCTCTCCTGAGGGAAACATATTTAATTTAATTAAAGCCTGTCACCAGTATTGATTTTGGCACTTTCAATTATGCCCAGGCCGTTTATGGGCTCCATGGGCTGTGGATCTACTGATCTGTGATGAGAGGGCCCTATCAGTGTGGGACCACATGGATGAGAAGCCTCTCTGTCTTCCTTATGGCCCTGCGCTGTCTGCAGGAGACATTGACGTATGACTGGGGCCTCAGTCCCGCTAACCATAATTAATCCCTCATTAGACAGGTCTTTATTGTTTAATTTGTGCCGTTCATAATCAAATTGGGCAGATTAATTGCTATACAGCATTTGGAAGCGAGGATGAAAAATAACCGTTTTTAATTGCTTTCTGGTTTTATAATCCCAGAGGCTCTTCAGTGAGCACGGGGAGATTTCTAACACCCTCCAGTTTGTCTTTTGGTGTTTTTTTTTAAAGGCCAGGACCACCAGTATTTCAGTGATAAATTGTCCTTTTTTTCCCCAGTAATTTTAAAAAGAAGTTTGACACTAGACGCTCATTTCATGTAAAGATCCACCTTCCTTGAGTGCCCAGCTCGCAAATGACCAAACACATGCAAATTCCCGCTTTAAAACATTCTTGTGCAGGAGGAAATGTAAAATCTGACACAATTAACGTGACACACATATTTTGTTACCGATAATTTGTTAATGCACTTGAGAAGGCTGAGGAGCCTTAATGCTTCATGCAGAGAAATGGGATCAGGGTGAATAGATTTAGGGATGACGGTAAAACCATAACAAACGATTTGCTCGACACATTTTACTGCCTCTATTTAAGTGGTGACTGAAACACCAGTAGCTGCTGACACTTAATAAAGAAATACATTTGGATGCTTTGTACAGGCGGCCTTTAAATTCCGCCCAGATTTAAGTGAAAACAGTCACTTTATATGATTTACAGCTCTGAAATGGCTCTAAAGGTAAAAGTAGCCCAATATGACATGTAATTTTATATAGATGTATAATTTTATTGTTTGTTAAAAAAAAAGACTTGGCGTTGCATGCGTGCGAGTGAAAGGCCTTCTGGGTGTGTGCATGTACGCGGCGTGTCATGTTTCGGTGACATCATTTAATGAGAGCATTAATGTCAGAAACAGGGTAATTGCGTCGCTGTCGTGTCACCATACACCTTAGCAATTACAGCGTCACTCAGCGATTATGCTTCATTATCTCCCTGAGAGGCCGGGCAGTCCAAACAATGGAGTTGCACCAACCTATTTGCTAATTGCTAGCAGACTCAAGTCGACGCACGGAGCCAGCTGAGGAGGTGTGTATTTAGCTTCTCTTGAGTGTTTTGGAATTATGAGGCTGAGTTACACAAATATGATCATTATGTCTGGACCTGATGGACACACGAGCATAGCGAGGTGTACAAGTGCGTGCTTGGGTATGTTACCTGCGGTGCAGCAGGAGAGGATTGGATGGCTTAGTGGAAACTACTAAGAGCCACTTGAATGGAAGAATTAAGGGTAATTGAATAAAGGGCATTGACTCAGATGCACCCCGGCCTTATTTTCTAAAGAAAAGCTGATGAAAAGTTGGCTTTAGTTTGAATAATTCAGTCCCAAAGGGTTACACGGAACCTCTCTGGAATGGTTTTTATTAATCCTCTGCAGGTAAAAAGTTTTTCCATCAGTCAGCTGGTCCTGTCCACCATCGTTTTAACCCCTCCCCCTCGCCCTCTCTGCGCCGCTTGAGTCCTTTTAAGGCAGCACAGATTCTCCTGACTTGCATGCTTCTTATTATCTTCACAACCCTCTTTATTCAATATCTTTGATGATTATCTTGAATTTCAGGTCTGTGACCAGGAGCCTCTGCCCTTTTATGCACAACTGAATCTCGGTGTATGTGTTTTTGTGTCGTAGCCTAACGGTTGACAAGCAGGTTTCCAGCAGATGTATGTTTGTTTTTGCGGAATTTGTTGTTTGGAGACATGCAGATTTAGTTCCAATTTATCGTATTTCACTATAGCAGATTCAGATGTTTTACAGCAGCTGCTTTGAGACTTATGACTGCACAACCAGGTGTCGACAATCAAACACAGCGCTAGCAGATATTCTCCGTATAAACCTCACTGCTTTTAATCAAACATGATGCCATAACTGACGGCAATGTAGCTGTTATGAAATTAACCACAAAATTCCTTTAGATTAGATAAAGGGTCTACCTGCTAATGAAATGTGGAAACAAATCATTAGAGGTCTAATATTGCCACTTATGCAAAGTCTTTTTAATGTTCACCCTGATTCATTTAGAGCTGATCTGGCATGAGTGTAAAGCAGGGCTGCCAATAAAGGGGGAGAAGAAGAATTTTGTTGGCCACAGTTGCTTCAACAGAGGGCCAGCAAGTGTCATGTTGTCCTAATAACATGCAAATAATTTATTATCAAAATGTTTGTGATTATCGATGGGAACAGTAGAACATGTCTGAAATGTTTCAACTGGTTGTGTAATGAAAAAAGCATGATAGCGAGAGTCAAGCACTCATGTTTTGGGCCTATTCAGTGAGCCTCTTTCATGGACTGTATGCAGCAAGAAAGAGAGCGTCTGGCCTCTTTGGGTACAGTTCAAGCATTAAATGACTTATTCTTTTTGTCATGGGCCGTTATTTGTCAGACGATGTCAGATCACAAGCTTGTAAATAATATCAACGCAAGCCGTTTTTTTTTTTTTTCTTCCTAAAATATTGGGAAAGACGTGACCCGTCCAAATGAGAGCCTACTGCTTTCAGTCACTATCAAAGTTATGATTTAGTTAGCAAATTGGAAGCTACGCTAATTATGGTAACCTTAGCCAGCGACGGTGGTGGCGCGCACCTCGCTGTGTGCTAGCGCCACGGAGGCTGCACAAACATCTCCTCGGAGGCCCCGCGCTGTGTTTAATGAAACGCTGCAGGGGCCCTGTGACTCTGCTACACAATTTGATGGACAATGTCACGGGGGGGCCGTACCAATTATGTTTTCAGCAAAAGTCCACTAACCCCCTCACTCCCGCCTTCATCTGCTGGCCGTATCCCACACCTCCTCCTCCCAGCCCAGACATATAATAACAGGACGCAGATATGATTACTAATCTGCGCCCCAAAAGCCAAACACTCAAAATGTTGGGATTTGTTTGCTCAGTCATCGGGACGTGTTTCCAACTGAAGAGTGGGTCTACAGTGGGGGAGTGGGGGGGTGGGGGGGTGGTTGGTGTAATGAAACTTTGCAGCTTCAGATGTTTGTTTTTGTTCTGCCTGGATTGCGTGAGGCTCGATGTGTCTCTGAGAGCTTGCTGCTCTCATTATGGATGTAGCAATCTACTTTTAATGGCTGCAATTTGTTGCATGCACCAAGGTTCTTGAGTACAAAGACTCGCTGTGCATGGAAACCGAACAGAGTAATCAGGTCTTCTGACATGGCTGCGTGGTCCTTTTAAATGTGTTGTGCTGGCATCATGGTGAAAGTCACTACAGAAACATCTGAAGATCATTCTCCTCCCATTGTGCTTCTCTGCTCTCAGCTACGAACAATAACTTCCTCCTCTCTCAGATGCCTGTGCTACTCTTTCCACATCAATGAGGATGTGATTGAGCACCGGTCGTATGGCTTTATTCTGTTCGCCGCCCAAGGTTTTATATCCTCCTGACAAAGAACGATGGATATTTCATCTGTCAAGTTCTATAACTGAACAGAGAGGTGAGACATCACATATGTAACTGAGCAGAGAGCAGGAGACAGGGGAATAGAAAAACGAGCACTGGAGACTCTCTCATCTGGGTTGAATGTATAGAGTAGACACAAAAGACTATAGATGCAGAGACCTCCACAGTCCTGAACACATTAGCCCAAAATCTACGCTGGGAGCTGATAACAAGCTCAAGTGTGGATCTCTTTACTCATATTGATGTATATCCCTACATAGCATCCAGTAAGTAGTGGATATACCTGCTTCTGTCAACTGTAAATGAAAAGCCTTGAACTTTAGGACAGAATCACTGCATTTGTAAAACCAGATTAGAGAACAGACGAAAGCAGGCCGAGGCTAAAGTTGCCTTGATTACATCGGTGTCAGTTTCACTTTACAGTTGGAAGAGCTGCCTCTTTGCTCTCTTTCTCTACAAGATCGCTTCACCTGCCCGTAAACCCTCCGGGCGTAGCTTTTGGTGGGGCTATTCATGGCTGACACGAGGGCCTCTTCAACTCCTCCACCCCCTGCAGCACACAGCTCATTGGGCATAAGAAACACAATTAAGTTCAGCTAAAGCTCAGCCGCTGACAGCTCAGCTCCAGCCTAATAGGCTTAAGAGGGGAAAATAAATCTAATTGCGTGTTATTGGTCTGAAGTTAATCCCCCATGGCGTGACTCTGCAGTTTTTGCGAGCGCACAAGGCATGGCTCCGTGGTACTGGAGTGAGCTTCGGATCCATTCAGTGAGGGTTTTTTTTGGTGGTAACATTGGCAGAGGCTGAAAAACCACTAAGTGTCCTATCAAGTGCACCCTCCTGAAGTGCGTGTGTGAGTCCGGTGACACCATGATGTCTGGACCACAGCGCTGTGCGATATAGGATTTCATTTTCTTCTGCAGTTCGACCCAGGGCCGAGGGGATTATGAACACGTGATAATGTTTCAGCGACTGTAGGCACAAGAGGTGATGTTATGAATGACTTGCTTCATTACATAATTTCAAGACAGTTGGTATTAGATGGGATTAACAGACAGATACTCTGTCCTGTAATGACACCTACTCTGAGGCCTGTTTGAAACGACTCAAAGAGATATAAAACACTTAATTTGCTGTTTGGCTCTGAAATGGTTTCCAGTCATGGAGCCGTCCTGTGAACTGATTGTATTTTTCCTCCAGTCTTGCTGTAATTGGAGCCTCACTTTTGCCCTTTTGTACGTATTATTAAGTTGTTAAAACCATCAAGTCCGTTGTTGGGCATTCAACCGTATCGCCACACGGATTGTTAATCCTTGCGTTGTTATTTCAATTTGACAAGATTTAGCCTCTCAAGGTTTTCCCTCTAAGTGCACAATACCTTTCAGCTGTGCATATGGAAGTGGATGTGCTGGTGCGAGGTGGTTAAATGGCTCGTGGTGTAAATAGGACCCAGACGATTGTGCTCAAAAGTGGATGGAAATAGTTTTCTAACTTATTTACTTTGGAACAATCAAGAAAACCACCCATTTATTTCAAAGCCCCTTTTTTCGCCTCTTCCCTTTTAATTTTGTGAACACTTCAACAACTCACTGTACACCATGAGTAGTACTATTTCTTCGTCTAACGCCAGTATGTACTGGAATACTTACTCACTTCTATGCAAATTGAAACAGTGCGGGTTCACCCCAGATGACTCTGGATGTTGTTCTCTGGAGAAAGTTGTTCTGTTCAGCTCTCCAGAACTTACCAAATCTTACCCAACTGTCCCGTGGGATCCTTTAGGGATTTTGACAAAAAAAACAGCAGATTTTCAGAAGAAACATAACTTTCAGAAATCTTTATTTTGTTGTCAGCATTTGATGTTGGTCCAGCCAGAAATAAAATGCTCATGAGGACTTGAGGCCATCACTTGGAAGTGATCCTAATCTCTTGAGCCACCCTGCAATTACTGCAGTCATTAGGGACACCTGAACAAAGGTGGGACCTATTTGTGAGTTGTTACATGAATGAGGTGTGAAAAGGAGTAGATCTACCTGGGAGAAGTTCCCACGGCTGCGCTGTCACTGACCAGGAAGGCCAGTGCCATTGTTTGATGATGGCTCCTCACACCCCGGCACTTGAGGGTGAGGGATTGTACTCACATGCTGCTACTCACTGTTCTGTATGCGAAAGCATCTGTGTGCAAGGTTGTGGTTCGGGAAAGATGTGACACAGCTGGAGCGCAGCCACAACAGCGAGATACAAAGCTGCTAGTAGCAGTTAGCCCGTAAATCATAGAGCCGCCACAGCTATAAGTTTAGACTGTCGAGGCAAAGTGGATTTTCCAGGGGTTGCTAAATGAAATGAGACTGTAGAACAGCATCATTGTGCTTGTCTTTGGAATAAATGGAGGTCCTGAGGGGGTGTCTGCAGTATCCAATGGAAGATCTTTGATGAATGCCCAGGCTGGACTCCCATCACCTGAGGAAGAGGGGTGCACACCAATCAGTACCCTCCAATCAACATATTTTAAGTGCTTAAAATACTTAAGTATTTTAGGTTCTGGGCTAAAATCTGGCCCAGAATTTGAGCCCAAGTTACAAGTGTTCAGTCTCTGGTGTCTACAGTGAAGATTTTTGTGCAATAAAAGCTTAGACTAGGCTGGATTATTTCACAACACTTTCTCATTTAATGACTTTTGTCTGGGTTGCTATGTTGAAAACCATGTGTGAAACATGCTCATAAGTCTGGACAGTTTAAAACTCTTCCCATTGCTAAACATCATCACGACATGAGGCCGGCAGCAGAATGTCGAGTTCAAGACACAGCTGATGGAAAAATGGAAGACAGGAAAGGAATGCTGGGTGATTTACTTGGGAGTCATTTTATTTGCATTCACTCAGATCCCAGTCTTGAAGGAAGCAGAGACTTGTCTCTTTCTCATAAAGGTCAAAATGATGAAGCTACAGGAACATTTTAGCGTTTATCATGTCGGATGGGACCAGTCATCAGTAATTAGCACAATCAGCAGTCTTGTTAAAAGTGACTCCCTTGGAAGTAAAATTTAGTCTTTGATCGCCACTTCATCACCTGATTGCTTATCAGGACTCCTCCTCACTCCAGGCCTCTGCTTAGTGTTCAGATACAATCTTCGTTAGATGCCTGTCGTCTTCCTTTGTGTAGCCATGCATGTAGGAGACAAACCCCGGACCAGAGGCTGTGCTGACTGTGCTAAATGTGCTAAACAGCAGAGAAGACTTTTAGTCAAAACTCCAGCATTGCAGTCCAACATTGTCAGGAAAACACATCATGGCAATACGGATTAATTACGGTATTATCATTCCTGCAGCTGATTTATATGGCTCAGATCCACTCTCATCTGTCTGGAAGAAAAAGTTAATTCACATACTATTAAATACAAAGTCTGTATCATTGAATCTTACACCACTTACCCCAGAACCCATTTACATTGAGACTCTGAAACCTGAGTATGGAAATACATTTTAATCAATGCTCTGGTGCAGTTTTCTTTATTTTAATCAGTGTGTTTCTTTTCTTCCCCACCAACAGTACATTTCCCACTGACATGTGTTCTAACACAGTTTAACCAATCATTTCTCAATCACACTGCAGCAGTATTGCCACACTGATGGTGTGGAAACAAACGTGGCAGCAAAATCAGTCCAGGATTCAATTTATGGCCACAGAGGGGAAAAAAAGGCATCTGCTGTCTGAAGCCCTAAACCAAGTTAATCGTTTTAATTATAACTTTCATCAATTCCCTGTGACAGCACTTGGATATACTTATATCTGAGGCACCCCCCCCCTCCCCCGCTTCCCCTCATGCTCATTAAACCGTCCCCATGGTTTTATTTCATGAGATTAATGGGAAATCTGCAGTAGTCACCAGGTAACTAAGAAAACATTTAACAATATAAAATAATTGGTCAAAAAATGCTTTGTGTTTTCATGCACAGACATATTTGCAGAGAGAGAGAAGTGAGAGAGAGCAGGAATGTCCTCTGGTAGCTAAATGGTTACAAAGAGTCTCTTTCAAGCTGTAGCGCCCATTGCTGTGACCTGATATGATTTTTATCAGATGCTGAAATGCTACATTACCAAGTGGGCAGTAAATTATGTCTAAACCAATTACAGCAGGATCCTTTGCGTCCCAACGGTCACAGAGGACCAAGGCGGAGGAGGAGGGAGGGGACCAGGGGAGGCAGGAATGAGAGAAGGATGTGAAAGGGTGGGTTCAGGGGGGTGGCTGGAGTTTGTCTTGATTAGTGGAGTCTGGGGGCACATGAGAGTATAGTGATAAGGCCACTTGCAGCGTGTGCGTGCGTGTATGTGTGTGTGTCTGTGCATGTGCGTGCATGTGTGTGTCTCTGTTTGAGAGAGAACTGAGGAGGAAATGCAACCAAGGTTAGCATGTGTTTATCTTTCCTTGAATGTGTGTGGATTATCTGAAATTCTCTGTGGTGCGTTTGTGTCATAGGTCAGAGAAATCAAAGCCGAGTCAGGAGAAAATGCATCTCCAATCCACCTTTGGTGAAGCAATAACTCACCCTTGTTTCATCGAGTGGGACTTGATTTTAAAGCTCAGGTTCAAAAATGAGTGTACAGTTCTGCAACCTTTATATCTGACATTTATGACAATGACAATTCACACATTTTATGGCAACACAAATTTACACCACTTTTAAACCACATTTTTATTGAGAAAAAAAAACATTATGATTCAGATTGCATAGATAAGGGAAATCAGTAAGTTATTTAAAATAGCAACACATCAGTTATTTTTCATGAAACATGCTAGAGTTTTAGAATACTAGAAACTCGATACATCATGAACTTAATACATCAGAATGAATTGCTGAACGACTGAATTGATTAAATCGTTAGGGGCTATTTCTGCTGAAATTTACATTGTTTAAACTTTGGCATTGAAAAATTATTTCAAGTAGTAAAGTAAAGAGCTCAAAGTAAGATGTTATTTATTGAAAAAAGGAGCAGCATATTCATTCACCATGAAAAAACACACAGGTAATGTGACATAACATTTAGAGCCTGTAAAATAAAACAGACATGGGCCAAAGAAGGCCGTAAAGAAGAAATTAATCTTTCCCAGAAAATTTGTTTAGGGTTTCCACACAGATGAGTTGAGTTTGAGTCACAAACGCCTGTTTGAGTGTGGAGAAGGGGTTCGTCACACACCAGCTGCCAACACCATGATGTCAACATGGTGTACTTGAAGGCGAAATCCAAATTAGAAGAGTGTGAGGTGAAGTGAAGTTTGACTCATTGCTGCAGGATTATCACAATGTAGTCTGGAGTCTAGTCTGTTTAATCCAATTCCTTGTGAATGCGTTGTGCATGTGTTAGAAGCATGCGTGCATTATCCAGTCCATCTACCCTAATTTGTTTATTCTCTTCCTTTTCATAAACACCATTATAGGGCAAATAGGTGATGTGGAAGGGCCCTCCCATTTACTGATGATGAAGATAAAGTGTAATTAAAACAACTTTTTCTTTGGGCTGTGTCCACTTTGTAGATGGAATAACTTCACTTTGTCTCGTTTTTGTGTCGTTTTTGCTGAACCGTTAAATGTGGCTTGCTTTCCCCGAGTTTACCTCTCAAATGATTGCAGGATATGTTTCCACAGTAATGGTGATAAATGAGCACCATATTCTGAAACCACAAACTAGTGATCATTTGGTACATTTTGCCTTCCACTTACGCTTTTATCCTTGTTTGTGCATTTAATCAATCAACCAAAATACTCCTGGTTTGTCTTATATACAAATGAAAATGAACTGCTTGAACACACCTGAGCTGTAAGAAATTCTCACACTTTCTTTTTCATGTTTTCATTCTATTTTCACATTAAGGAAGGGAGGGGGTTAAAACTGAAATGAAAATCCCCTCTCTTTGTGATGTTTATCCTGCCTTTTCCCATATCCGCTGCCACTCCGTCTATAACCTCCCGCCCCATTCATCGTATTCCCGGATGCGAGCAGCTTGGAGCCAGCGATTGACTGCAGATGAAAGGGAAGACAGAACGGCAAAGATGGTAATGAAGCAGGGAAAGGACGGAAAGAGACAAGAGTTCCCGGCGGGGACTCTGACCACCTCTCGGGACCTGTTTTGCCATCGGACCACGCTGGCCCCCACGTCCACAGCTCCCCGTGGAGAAGATGTGTCAGAGGATGTTCTGGGTCAGCCATGGGAAGAGAGCCTCTGAACAGATAACAGCTTTTTGCAGAATTACCACTCACGCTTTTGATGTGGGCTGGATGTGAAAGAGTGCCTTGAACAACTTTAACGATGAATATGTTTAAACAGGGTCTAGAAACCCATGAAGTGGACTGGATCAGACAACAGGCAAAAAATATGGAACCGGCAAAAAAAAAAAAAAAAAAAAATAGAGGGTATAGTTGAAATACCACTGGAATATTTTGCCCTCATCAAGGTTTTCTCAGCGGTTTCAACGTCGCAGTCTCTGCGAGTGACAGACAGCACATGCTACGTCATGCAGTGTACAGCTCTGCTTTTGCTCAACAATTTACCACTTTAAAAGGCCCAATGGCCAATCTGCAGACAATCGTCCCCTGTAACACTATCTGGGCCTTGTTGATAAAATGCAGATGTGGCTCCTCTCAATGTGAATTTGTGGCCCATTAAGAGGAGCCCCTCCTCTTTCCTCACCGCTCCATCTCTTCTCTTGGCAGAGACCCCAGAGCGCCTTTTCACATGCATTCCCCAAAAGCAGGTATGTGGATAGTATCAGGCTAACGAGTCACAATGGTGAATTTGTTCAACAAGGAGAACCGCATTACTCAAATCCAAGTGTGGCTCTCTCTCTCCTGCTTTGAGATCGTCGGACGAGATTGGCGCGTTCTCCCCAGCGTCTCATTAAGGGACGGACAAAAGGTGAATTCATGTGCTCCCTGTGAGGTTCACAAGCACTGACTCTGGTCTGCTCATGCCAAGTCGACCCTCGCTCTCCAAAATCTGTCAGCCCCCACTGCCATATCTCAGGGCAGCCTCTGTAGACATTTGGATCTCCTTTACTGAAAAGAGAACATTTAAAGTACATTGAATAATATTTATAGAATGGGTCGAATCCATGCAATTGGATGTGTACCGACTTTCCCACATTTATCTGCCTTAATCGCTTTAATCTTGATCAAATTTGGCAGTGCGCATTCGTGTTTGTTGGTTTTGGACAACAGACTATTTTAATTTGAAGGTATGTTAGAGTCAACAATAGAACAAGATTTGGGAAGTTATGTGGTCCCTGCTGTCTCCTGTTCTGCTAAGAACAGTGCAGAGTATATTATACAGCAGCAAAGACATGTTTTTTCTAAGGATGGCATCCATGCAAGTTTAATCACTATAAAGACATACTAAAATATTCTAAGCTCCAAAGTAAAGGGAGCTTTATTTTAAGGTCCAGGAAGGCTCATTTGATCACCTTCATTTCCATGAAACTGGAAATTTGTGCAAACATCAACTGCAACTGCAAGTCACTTTATTTACCTGAATTATATTTGATGTTGGTCTGGCTGGAAACAAGCTTTTGCGATCTTATCAGTACACTTGTCACAACACATCCTAAAAATTCTTGACAGTCTATTTCAACAAGTTGTTTGTTCAGTGTTGAGCTACTTGCTATATCAACTGTTTTCCCTTCTGTTGTTAGAGTGTGATTAGATGATTAGAGTGTCATATAATAGTGTGAAAGTACACCTTTGGAGGGACTTTTTCATGTCACCCTGGTTCATTAATCGCAACCCTAATTCAATATGAGAGGGGCCCATTCTCACCACAAGTTAGAGTGTACAGAATCTGTGCAGTCTCAAACTGATCCCCTCAACACTGAAAACAAAAGCTTTCAGCTCCCCATGTGGCAACTGGGTTCAGTGTAGGTCAGGCCCCTCCCCGTCAATGCCAGCAAGCGGGACCAAATAACACCTCAGAGCACAAACCCAAAAAAGGAAATGAAAGAGTTAATTGTTGACACATCAGAATGGCATATCCACTTTTACTTCTGTTTCCAACAGTGTTCCACACCCACAAGTTGTCAGACTAGTTGTGCTTCCCAGCTGCGTGTGCTACCGGCGAGGCTGTCAGCGGTGAACTGCATGAGTGCTTCCACTGTCATAGACACAGAGGCTGCTTAAGCAGGGTGCTCAAGACGGTTTTCACACATCTAAAACTAGATGTCGTGGTCCATCCCACTGGACCCTTACATCTAGCTATTTCTTTTTGTGGCTGTCTCCTTTCTGCGGTGCTCCTTGTCTAAACATAACCTGTCCTGTTCAGGAGAAACGAGGCCACAAGTGCTCACAGTCAGTCTGTTCTTCTTGCATAAGTAAAATTTTGTGGTAAATTTGACTGAATGATTTCCATATCATTTAATTAAATTTTATTTCGACCACTCTGACCGCTTCTTATTTGAAAGCAACCAAATAACAGAGCCTGTTTATACTGACCTCATTGTTCAATTTGTGAAGACCCCCGCGCCCCCCCTTCCCCCATCCCTTTTGCGGCTTGGCCCGATGGTGCTCCTGGCTATGCTTTTACATACTCTGTGATCTAGCTCATTGTAGCACTTCATAGTGAATAGAGAGAGTTAAAGTCAACCCCTGGGCTAACAGGGGAGAGCATTATGGATGAGCGGCCTCTGAAAAAGACCCATTGAAGGAATCCTTTGACAGTTTAATTGGCTGAATTAGTCACGATATTCAAATCATCTCTGTTGATTAGCCAACGACTGAAGTGTGTACTACAGTAGGCCTGGCTAACCACATAAATCTGCCCAGATTGCGAGCTAGACACATCACCCTGCCCATTCTACCCTGCCAGCAACTCCATAACACACACTTCAGCCAGCCTGGCTCTTTGAAAAAGCTTTGCTGCTACTTTCTGGCGACACGGAAAACATTGAAAAACCCCTTTATAATATCTGTCAGCTCCAACATAAACAGGTGTTCCACCCAATCCAGCATATTTACTTATGTCAAAGCGCTGCTTACATATACAGACGCTCAACACACTTTTAACATTCTCCTCCAACGCTCAATGCGATGCAGTCGAGCAGCGCCTGGCATCAGCGTCTGTGGTCGGCCGCATTGTTTCAGGAAGACAAATTAAAGCCATATAATTTGCTCGCTGAAAGACCCACTATGTATCGCAGGTGTCGCCGGCCCAGAGCAGGCGTTAACTCCTTCCATCACAACACACGCTCTCTCTCTCTCTCACACACACACAACATGTATGAAGCGGAGACCCAGAAAATATCTCAAGCAGTCACTTAAGACCGCATGGCAGGGTTGTAAAACATGCTGCCTGCACACTGCTCCAGCCTGTAATAACTTGGTGATGACAGTAATATGAGTTTTCTCTCGTGTGTGCGTTTATGCATGTGTGTATGTGTGTGTGTGTGTGTGTGATGTCTGTAATTGTGAAAGATGTGTACACATATGTTGGTTGGAAGCAAAAGATAAAAACTCGGGTTTTAGTGTTTGTTTGCTTTTTTTCTACGTTTCCTGATGATGATGTCTAAATTTAACTTAGTTTCTGGTCTTTGTTGTGCAACATTCTGCAGCTACATGCTAGCTGTCTTTGTCTAGAATTTCAAGCTGGGCAGGTTACTTTTGCCGAAAGCTGTGCGCTGTGGCCGAAAACAATACAGCAATGGCGGTGAGAAGGAGCTAAAATAGTAAAAGTTGTATATAAACAAAAATGTGTCATTGGCAATTTGGGGTTTTCAGGGGAGTCACGAACCATAGCTATGTTTTAGCTGGCAGCAAGTGGGTGTAGTGCACAGAATGCCAAAGCCAGGGCTGGTATAGTGCTGGTGCTGAAGCCTAAATGGAAAAATCCTGGACTTAACAACAACAGCAGCCCAGTGTATAGACAGAGATCCTCCAAAAAGTCTTTGCGAAGTCTTTGGTTGACAGCTTCTTTAATATACTATGCAAGGATAAAAAAAAAAAAATTGCATGGACCTCAGCTCATGTAGAAACACAGATCCTGTCCAAGATAAACCTGAAAGTTGCCTCATCATGGTTCTGTGTGGCTTTCAAGAGGGGGACTTCAAATAAAGTCTATCATTTGCACATCCTTTCAAAGGTGTTAAAAATTGCAACAAAAATGAATTGCATAACAGTGAAGTCTGTGTCAAACAGGTGACAACTTACTCTTTATTCAGTTAGAAAAATGTTTAGTTTTACCATCCATCAGATGTCCATCAAGAGTTAATTAAGGCCAATGTACACTGGCTCAAAAGGGCAACTGTTGCCATTTAAAAAGAAGTTGTATTGGATCCAGTCATGTTGGATACGAAGAGAGTGAAAAATGGGAAGAATACAGCTCCAAGATGCCTAAAGTAATAATCTTTACGCCACACAAAGGCATGCACTCCCTGGTGTTTGTATGTGTGATAATGTGGCTTGGCCTTCAGCCACTTCCAACAGTTGAAGAAAGAGCTCAGTAGAACAGAGGGTGTCCCCTCGACTCCCCCCCTCCGCTCCTCTCTCTGACTCTCCATATAAATGCTTGGCAGTTTTACGCATGGCTGGGAGCAATTTCCCACAATGTGTAAATTAGTCAATCTCCCAAGTCAGTAAAGTGGCCTTTGATGGGGAGGACATTAATGAAGTGTACCATTAGGCCTCACATTTGTATTCTTAGGGGCTCTCCAAGCTTTTGATGTCGCAGGGCCCCATGGTTGATTATCCACATGCCAGCGCTGCATGCCTCTGTTACTTGGGCGAGAGGGAGGGGAGGAGGCCTGGAGCAGAGATGCTGCTTTAAACTTCTCTCTCTCTGTCTTGAACTGTCCACATTGCCCTACTGGCCATTTAAAATTGGCTAAAGGAGAAAGCAGAAAGGAGAAGGTTGAGGCAGCCGACGAGCCGGACACTTCAAACGCTGTCTGGACTAAATTGCTGTGGACCACTTCATTCAGAGTAGATGGGTTGTCCCATCCTGGATGACAGTTGCACGGTGACAAAGTTCAATTGGCACTGGTAGGAGTGGAGAGGTGTGGGGGGGTACAGATCAAAGTGAGACCATTGTGATGGTTTTGTTCCGTGGAAAATTGCTTTTTGTCCCGGGCCTTTTCAAGCCAGCTCCTGGCTCCAGTCAGGGTAAATGGGATTTTTAACTCCCTTGTGTGGGTGGATGGGTGAGGAGAGGTGGAAGAACTGAGGGAGGGGAGGATCTTAGCCTCAGGATAAGGAACTCAAGTCCCAGCTTCCCCTCCCACTCCCACTACACCCTCCAACCACCCCCAGGTCCTCTCCCCACCCTCTGACGATGCAAAGTCAACAAAGTTGATGGCATCGAGCCTTTTCATGTAAACCTGCCAAATAAATTCTGCATTTACATTTAGTGCAGTGCGTTAGTCTTTGAACTCCGCTGTACTCTCATCTGAACCCACTCGCTTATGCAGAAGCAAATGTTTGCTTTTTTTGCTATCTGCAGCCTCAAAGCCGATATCTCGTTTCATGATGAGCTGGTTGTTAATAAAACTGGATCTGATGCCAGTCAGTTCCAGATAAATATATTAGATATATTTCCAGGGCTACTCTCTCCTCTCTTTTCTCACATGGTCTCATTTCTCTTTCTGTCTATACTTTCTTGACAGAAGAAGTCTATTGTCAGTGTTCTTTGAGTCAGTACAAAGGATCAAATTGGATATGGGAACTTCTTTATTTAGAGGGTTTCTCAGGATTCCAACGGGCCTTCGTGACTTAAAGTTTGATACAAACATGGCCTAAAATTAATATAAGTTGCACAAATTTTAAAGCAAACACAGGATTCACATTTTGCATTGTTTGTACATAACAACTTATTTATGAAGACGTGCTTTTTCTTCTTCTTCTTTTTCTTCTTCTTCTTCATATTATTGCATCACATATTCCTTTCTCATAATATATTCCTCTGCAATATTTATTTACAGATTTTTGAAAACACACTACTTTGTTTAATTAAGTAAATATTATATAACAATACACTCAGGAATTTAATGTAAGTTTTTTGTGAGAATGTTATGTCAAGTTGTTCCATTCAATTGTGTTTGAAATATTTCAAACCCTTTTCACATTGCAATCAATTTAAATAAAATGTAAATGAAGTTTGAGTATTCACCACATTAGCACTTCATTAAAATTGTATTTCAAAATTTGTGAATTAAAAAGGTAGGGAATGTCTTATGAATATATATTAGATGCTAAATGTATTTACCCTTACCCTTCACTGCTCACTTTCATAGAATTTTTATTGAGAATGTAATTATCATAATGACCAATTAAGGCAACAACACAGAGAAACTTGAGCTAATATTTTTTTTAGATAAATGTTAGCATTAAACCTGTTTTTTCAGTAATACAGTGAAGTTGTTATAGTAACGAGATGTCCTAGTTTCTGATTGTATGATCAGCACACGCTAAAGGTGTTTTTATAAAAAGAAATGAAACTTTAAGTTTGACCCTTTGTAAAGGAAAGGACTTTATAATGACTTGCAAGTATAGTAGCTGTTGATGCCACAGGCTACGTGGTGGATGAAAGATTAAACCCGCCAGTCAGAGGAGGGATTCTTTGCTCATTTAGCCAGCCTGTTGTTGGGCCTCCACATGAAACGACCAAAAAGTCTTCCTCAATTTGACAGAAACACAATGGAGGGCATCATGTTTGAGATTCTTTTTTCTGCAACTAGATTTGTGGAATATCTGCACTTTGTAACTCTTAACATCACCTTAAAAACAGAGACTTTAAAAAAAGCCAATGTTTATGAAATATTTGTGGGGACCATTTGGGGTATTTTAGCAGAACATTTACTTGGGTCTAACTGTATCACCTGAGTTTAATCACTCACTCTGAGTCCAGTGCAAATATTATATTTTATTGCGACATATTTTATAGTTATAACTTACAGAACACTAATTAATGGTAAGTTAGTGCTCTAAGCTTTAAATAAGCTAATTTGATATACTTATAAGTAATTATGTACAATTAGTGAGGGTATACTTGCTATACATGTAAAGGAAAACAGGTTTTACAATGGTTTTTATTAACTTGTGTTAATTATTTATTGTATTTGTGACCTCTTTTATTTTTCCCGCTAATGTTTTATATACTTCACATTAAAACATGGTTGTATTTCAATCATTCACCTGCTGACTTGACCTGATATGTTCTCCAATAGCCTCATTAGAGCTAAATGGATGCAAACTAAAGCTGAGTGAAACAATGAATGATGGATACCTTTATAAACCTACATATAAATTAGCTGGCATGTTAAATTGAAGCTAAGTATTCTATCTTCATTTAAAAGGGTTATTTCTCTCATAATCCTTGGTTTTAGCAGATTAAACTGACAGTTAAATGTTCACATTTCAGTGTAGGAGTGGGAGTTTCTGACTGATAAATTATTACCCCAAAAAAAGTGTGTGCGTGTGCGTATGCTTACACAAGGTACGATGATATTTTAGCTACCAAGTGCGTCAGACAGAACTGGTGTGATTGACTCGACGAGCTCACAGCCAAAATGTCTTCGGTTTTTTTTTTTCCCCTTGAGCTCGAGGAGAAAAGTGTTATTTCTTCAAAAGCCCCATTTGAGAAACCCCACAAGCCTGTAATTGCAAGGGAAAGGGCTGCAGAACCTGCCAAGCCAAACACTTGAGCGGGAATTGGAAATATTGTAAACAGTAGGGTAACCCACTCGCTGTCGAGACGGAGGACAGGGTAGATGTAGGGGATGTTGGAGGGCGGCTGTAGTTGAGACGTACCTGAGTACTTGCAGATTTTTGCGCACTGATAATGACAATAGCTTGTTTTCTCCTTTGAAGCTCCAGGGGGGAAAAAAAGTTGCATCTGGATTCTGACAGAAAAGACTTGATGAAAAATTCGTCTTTTACATCCTTGCAGGAGGATAATAGCACCTTCTGCCAAGCCTTCACCATCTAAAATCTTTTACTCCTGTATTGAAGTTGTCATCTCAGTGCTGCCCCCCCTCACTTTCTGAAGAGAGAGCGTGCTTTATGAACACCAGCAACCCCTTTTATGTGCTGACACAATATTTTTCTTGTGCTGTCAAATAAAAGCGGGGGATTATTTTTCTAGTGCGACCCCATTTTCCCGTCTTAATGACCCGAGCCGTGCTCTCCTGGAGTAGCAACCGCCGAAACCCAGTTTGGGTTCAGTGCAACTCAGCAGTCCTGTGGGCTTATTTCTCCCACCCCCACCTCTCAGCTTTCCACACTAGCTTTTTTTTTCACCTTCCCCTTTTAAAACCCAAAATCCCCCGACACCAATTAGAAGGCAAAAACGGAAATCTTCGGCCAAACATGACATTTACAGGCCAGAACTCAAGCCTTTCAACAGCACCACTCAACGCGCAGCGGCTCATGTGCAGCACACTGTACTGGACGTAATGCAAATGAATACCGGCCACAGTTTACACATTTGAGCTGTAATGACATTTTAGTTTAATTTCATGTCTCTAAAGTCTCCTTTCACTCATTACCTCTTGGTTTGTCAAAACAATTTACCAGTGGATGTGAACATAAAATTTTATTCACTTATGTCTTCATCAGTGTAAATCACTCCAGCTCTTTGTAGAGCCATGAAGGGGCCTTCTGTCTGACCCTTGCTATACCAGTATGTATGTGATCCATCCACCCATCACATACATAGTGAGGGAGGAACTGCAACATCTTGATGGAGGTCTCATCTCTCTCTGAGAGCCTCCAGTTTCTTAATATATCAACCTGCCACCCTCAGTGCTCTTGGTTTGTGTCAGTTTTAGTTAAATTACATACACTTGTGTTCTCATGCTTGTGTTTTAATGTCATGAGCCACAGCAGTAAATGCGACGGGGACACATCATTACCTCAGATCCCCCTCGTTGACTCTCCTTCCCAGCACAGAACTACAGAGCAAAAACACAGGAGAACAGTTGTGTAATTACTGATAATTAACTCAATTACAGGCAGGCTCTGCTTGCCAGCCCTGGATGGCGGCAGCCATTTCAGGGTGCACCAAATATTTGAACAGTGCAATCCAAATATTCTCCCTCGGTTGTTTTTCCCTTGCGTGCACAGCATCCACCAGCCTCGCTCCAACACTGGCCATCAGCACTGCTAGGTGGGCAGCGGTGGCGGGGCCTTGATGGCCTTCAGCATTAATGGCGAGGTGGTTAGGCAGTTTTTCCTTCCTGCGGAAGTGCTCTGCAATTTCATCCCAATCATAGTTTGCTTTGAACAGTTTTCGGACAATTGTAAAAAAAATTGTGGAGCAATTAAACTGTTGACTTTTTTTTCCTCTCAGATGCTATCTGGGGCTCTTGCTGTCATGGTTGACAGAAAAGAGATAAAATGGACCATTTACTGCGTCCTTTGGGGGTGGGCTCGGGCAAAGACCAGCAGAACACGATGCTCCTCCTGCTCTGTCATTGCTTTTTATTCAGATAAATCAGCTTCATGTCAGCGCAAATATTTATTGATTTATGTTGTGACACAAGTTGTGACAAACCATTTCATTTTCTGTGGACAGTGGTTTAAGCGTCAGCAGCGTGTCGCCCTCCTAACAAGTCTGCAAGGGCATTAGGAGCTGCTTCTGATGTGGAGCAGTGGAGTAAAGAGAGACAAGGGAGTTTATCAGATGCAGATTTGGTGGCTACAGGCAGCCACAGCGGGGAGTGGCCACCTATGTCTCTGTGTGGTTTTGATAAAGATAGAGATTTATGCTCTTCCAGCTTTTATGGGTCTGGGCCATTGTGGCAATGCCTACGCAGACCTGCCGCCACCTCTGTCTCGACTCAATGGGAGGGAGGCGGATGTTATTAACGGCTCCCTTTCCTCTCAGCCCACGTCTGCTTCTCTATCAACACCATCAAGGCAAAACACCAACAGAATGAGTGGCTCGCTGCAACACCCCTCCCCCCGATAAAGCATTTATCATGAAGAGGTAACCATGTGACAGTTTCCCCGAGTTTGGCGGACCACTGTTCTGTGTTTATCAGACTGGAAAATGGAAAATTGAAGCCCCAATTGCGTGGATCACATGTGGTCAGCAGGGAAAGCAGTTGAGTTTGGGCTTCAGTTTTGGGTAAACTGGAAAATATCATCAGTTAAGCTGGGAGCTCCTCAACGTAAATGTAATGTTATTACACTGAAACTCTGTAAAAATGCTCAAAGTAACTTAACCACACCAGAGAGACTTTTCTTTCTTAGGTGAAGTTAGTAAGGTGAAAAGCCTTTTCCACAGTGGATCTTTTCACAACAGAAGCTCAATGCACTGCAGACTGATGTTTGTTGCAGACCGACCACTGTGGCTTCAGTCGGAAGAACAGGGGCACCGAGGGCAGGAGGGGGAAGCAGCGTGCCGCTGCGCTTCTCCCCCCCGGCTTATTGAATTACCTAAATGAGCAGAGGAGACCAGGCTGGGGCTCTTAGTCGTTTGAAGTTTACAAATCATTCTGACTGCTCTGGGGCTCGGGGGATGTTGGGAAGGAGGGAGTGGGCAGGGGGTGTCTTTTGATGCCTTAAATAAAAACATCAGGGAAACAAACAAACAAGAGAGAGAGAGAATAAAGACAAAGATGATGAAGAGATGGTAAGGAAACACCATGTACTCATGGCAACTTGGGATTGGTGGCAGTCGCTAAGAAACCACTTCCTGTGTATGATGGGAAAATTGCACTGTGTGAGTGTGTATATGTGTGTGTGTCCCAAAAGAATACTCATTTTTGTTAATATCATGTGATTATATACGCAAAAGCAACATACAAAGCATGATTTGTCTTTTAGCTACACAGTAAACTCCTAAATTAACTGCCATATGTTCATTTTTCAACAATATGCTTTAAAAAGTTGCAATAAGCTTGACTCTCAGTAAACCTTGAGGCTTCTTAAAGACACTCTGGACAACTTTTTGGTTAAACAGTGGAAACAATGTCTTTGTTTAAAAAGTTAAAACAAAGTCTTTGTTTTTACAGCGTCCGCATTCCGTCCAACAGTGCAGACTGCTTTGATTCCTCTCTGAGGCAATCAATAATTGATTGTGCCTTGACATGATGGAGAAAAGATAGGATGTTGTTAGTACAATCAGGGGTCTTTTCCAAGCTATTGAGTGGAACTAATTAATTATGGCATGGAAATGCATTAAACCTCTCTTTCTCCTAACATCCCGCATCAGAGTGGAAAAGCCTGAAATGTAATTACTTACATAATCACGGCAAAATAAGCTTGGCTTGATTCAAACCATATCTGTTCTCGTTGCGTGTCAGCGTTTCCATCATCATTCCTCCAAATAACCATAACAGTATTTTATTTTATTCACCGTCTCCCAGATTTGCAGTTTCTTTCGAATTTCAGCATTTCACATGATCCTGGAACTCAATCAACGACTGTCTCGGGACAGAGGGAGCCCGTTTCAACTTTGTGACCTTCTGCCTCAACAGTGAGACCTCACTCTAATTAGACGACACAATGTCTGGGAGTTCTGACGCTGCACAGAACTCACGGCAAATTACCACTCACTTCCTGTTCAATCTGAGGGGGCACTTGAGCCGTCAGGGGAGCTGTTGGACTTTGAAATGTGTTTGCTTTGCTTGGCATCTCCAGTAACCGTGACACTGTTTTAATGAAGAATAATTTTACCATTTTCCAAAGATCATTTTTGCACATGCCTTATTTACAATGGTGAAACTGCAGCCGTGCATGGAACAGTTCCACTAATGTGAGAGGGTGAACTGAAATGGCCCGTGAGATTTACAGTAGTTAGCTAGTTTAGCTTTTTCCTGTTTAAAATTCTCAACATTAAAGTATTAGAACATGAAAAACCAAGATTTTTGTACAGTACTTTAGGCACAATAAGGAAAACAATTTGTTACTTTTTAGCTGAAAAAAATCAGAATATATTACACATACTAGAGATCACATGTGGTGCGCGCATGGTATATAGATGCATTGAATTGGATGACAATTAATTAAGTGCGTTTATTGTGCGTCATTTAACGCCAAACCTGCAGGTTTTGCATGTGCACAGACGTGCAGACACGTCTCCCTCATGCATTGCACTTTTGCCCAGCTGAATCTGTGTCTCTGCTGCTGCCTGGTGAAGGCAGCGTCCAGTGGAAGAGGATTGCTAGTGGCATCCAGCAGTTTGATTAAGTGGATTTGGTTTCTAAGGTGCAATTTCGGGCTGCTCTCCCTGGGCGCCAGGTCCAGTCTAGTTAGTCTATGGTCCACATGTGTGCGGGGCTGTGAGGGACGGCTGATGCTGGTGTTACGTGAGAGAGTGTCAGTACGTACAGTACACAATATATCTGAGTAGGTGCTGTATGTCTGTGTGGATATACTTGCGTGGTTTGTTGCGGAGAGTAACAAGGAAGTGGTTAGTTCAAATGGAAAACAGAAGGCGCTCTGGCATTTACATTAATGCAAGTCTTTCATCACCAGCCCCCCTAGAGCACGGCCTCTCCCCTTCTAATTTACTTTAAACACACACATTAGTCTCATCACTAAAAGTTAATGCTCTTTAAGGAACAGAGGACCAGTTCCCCCCCTTTTTTAATGAAAGCCTCGTTCCTCTGCAGAGCCTCCAAGTCGGATCTAATCCTCTGCTGAAGGGGCTGAGCCGACCTTCTTTACTGACTGTCTTTACCTACTGTGGATGCACTGGAGTCAACCTGGATGTTTTCTCTGAGTTTGCGCTTGTTTATTACTTATTGAATTCAGAAATTGGAGCTTGGAGTCAGAGCTTGGAAACAATAATCCAATTCCAAGCTCTGACTGCTTTCCCTTAAAAATTGACCTCTCGAAAAAAAAATTAATTTTACATTTCATAGTCACATTTACCTTCCATTTTTATTTGAATTTTACGTTTTTTAAATTAAAAAAAATAATAATGTCACTTGTGACTTTTCTCACTGAACAAACGTAAAACAAGATTTAAAGCAAACACACAAAAAAATATGAAACATAATAATTCAACTTCCCGAAGTTGTTATAGTGTTAAATATTTGCCTCATATTATCTCAATATTCTGATAATTATTATTCTCTATTGCATCTTCAAAATTCAAAAGTAATTGCCCAGCAGTGTGAAATATCAAACGTAGAGATATGAGCTGACCCAAGTCACAGCACTCCTGTCTTTGCATGTTGATCGTCTTTGCGTCTGTCCTGAGCGTCTCATTTATGAGCGTGCTGTGGTCTCTGAGGCTTGCTTTAGAATTGGCCCACATGAAAGCGAAGGTGAGGGTCAACGGCACGGGCTTGCTGTGGTTATGAAAACATCATGGGGATTTTCACTCACACAAACACGTAAGGCTCAGGGACAGACCCGAAATTATGCAGCGCCACCATGGAGAGGAGAGCTTATCCAAATATGCAACGCTGTGTTGTCGTACATGGAGAAGAAGCTGATCTTTTGTCAGTTATCAGGGCTTTACCTGTTTATCAAACATGACTGTGGTTGAAGGATGTTGATGTCCTCCGTTCCACATGGATTCTCCTTCACCGTCTCTCCACAGACTGTCAATAAAGATGGAGGCCACAGCATCCGGATCACAGTGAAAGACCGAGCACCATCCTCTTGAAGAATGGGGTAAGATTCCTTGAGACAATAGCAGAATCTATTTTGTTCACGCACATTTGAAACCCGCTGAAATGCCCAGCTGTTGACTTTAGACCGGGATTGTTTAATTCTGCCTCACTGGTACCATCACACCCTAATCAAAACACAGCAGGACACTCCGGAGTGCACGCAGGAGCATGTGGATGCTGTTATCATTATTATACTTTTAAAAAGCTGGTTTCAGTATTTGAGATAGTTCTTGTTGGCTTTTAATCTCAACATCAGTTTAGCCTTAATTAGTTATTTGATGTGTTTAAATTCAATTTGGTTTTATTTATACAGTCTCAAAAACAGCTGTTTATCTCAAGACACAGAACTCAAAACCTGAAACCAGCTCTTATGCGGACAGAGAGGACAGAGGAGAAGACTTTAGACCAGGATTGTTTAATTCTAATCAAAACTAGAGATCACAAGAATACATACATGCAGTTCACAAGCATGCTACACACCTCTGAGTGCTACATGACACATGATAGATAGGAGGAGTAATTATGATTCACATTAATTGCAGGCACTTAATGGATGTGTGTTTAAAAGGGAGTAAATCATCATGACTGACATCTGACTTCTGGGTACGTACCCACACTTGCCAAACTCTGCCTCCAGATAATGTCAAGGAGGCAGCACCTGGCTGAATTCCGGAATCCAGCCTTTGAAAACCAGCCGTAAATTAGAGGACTCTTTTTTATTACAGCTGCAGTTACGATCCAGTCATACCTGATTAGAAGAGATGGACGTTGGTATTTTCCTACAGAGTAAGGCAGCGGTGATCACATGACCCACAGTGTCTCCAATTTGAAATCCAATCGCTGTCTTTCACGTAAACAAATGTTACAACAGTGATTCTCGGAGTGAAAAGAGAATGCCTGATGCTCCCTCTTTCTGGGTCTGATCTTTTTTCTGATCTTATCTTCGAGGCTTCAAAGTGCCGAGTTTGCATAGCAGTGTCTCAACTGCTCCATAACTTCTTGGCAAACCAACAAGCATTTGATCAATTTTAATTTCTCTTTTGGGACTGCGCTCTGAGTTTTAATTCACACAGCGCGCAGCTCTTCTGACACAGGGCCGCTAAACCGAAGCAAAAATGCTCTTAAACCATCCTTTGTGATAAGTCAAATCCAAAAATCGACATGGTTGTTATCGCTCCACCTCCCCTCCTCTATCTCTCATCCGTCAAGCCCATCTCTGTCTCTCAGCACGCAGGAGGAAAAGTCTCTCTGGTCAGGTCTTACCTCACCCGTAGCATTGGAGGGGGGAATTACAGGGCTTAGTTTTCTCAACTTGACCCCACTCCTAATTACTTGTTGGCTAAGCCTTTTGGCTCCTACTCGAGTGTTGTCCTAACCTCCACTTGTCTGCTGTGTGTCCAAACTTGGAGAAAGGAAAACACGTTCCTGTAGGACAGGGGGCTTAGCCTCCACACCATGTTCTCACACAGCCCAATGCCCCATTGAAGGCTTTGCCCCCACCTCACCGGTGTGACCGGTAATGCTGAGGTAGGGGAAAAGGCTGGGCAAACAGTGTCCTGTGAATCCAGGTATCTGAATCAGGTTTAATCGATTCACCCCTGATTTCAACAGAATGTGTTCCTTTAATGATAACCTGCTCTCTCTGGTGCACCCTGAGCTCCTTCTCCAGTAAAACACAACATGACAGGCACCTGTCAGTGCAGGCAATACAGGCTGAATTTGTCTCTGAATGCTTCGTGACAGACATTTCAAACCATTGGCAACCTTCCCTCTAATTATGACTAAAAGGATCCGTCAAAGAGCGCGGTGGAGGACAGCTAAGGCGGTTGTAAACAGCCTCAGACAAAGGTAAAGGCTTTTGTAGTCTCAGTTGGACTCAAAAATCGGTTGGAATGCGTTGTGTGTTATTTCCTTTCGCAAGTCATTCTGAAATAGCTTTATACTACTTTATGCTACCCTCACTTTGTTGTTTTTAGTTGAAACTGTCCACAAGTATGCAGTAGTTAAAGGCAAATCAAGGGGAGTTAGTGACTTAACCTTTTTTCACATAACTAAATTCTTATCTTTTACTGAGACCTCAGCAAACCTTTTGAGGTAGGTCTGGATTTGGATAAGGAACTCAGGGAAAAGGACAATCCCACAGGGGGAGGGGAGTTCTATTTGGTTATTGTATAATAGCTTCCATAACCATCACCCTTTACCCCCAATAAAGACACACTGGCCTGAGGATTGAGTCAGGATTACTTGGTAGCTCTACTAATAATGTCAAACACATGAGGAGACCTGTGGCACAAAGTCAGTTTCATCATCAAACGTACCAGCAGATAATGTTTGCTGCTGGAATTAGAATATAAAGCCACAAATGGGTGAAGTAATGCTCTTGTGTGATATGCAGAATATAAAAAGTTCTCGCAGCGTGATATATTAGTTTGTGTGTGTGTGTGTGTGTGTGTGTTAATGTGTGTGCGTGCGCATTCCACAGTTCGTTGGTTGTACGGCTTCCCCCAGGGCTGCGCTGAGACACTGGTGCCAGAGTGTCTCACCTTGTCAGGTTGGCCTGGGAACGTACTCATGCTGCAGGCGTTTCTTCAACACACAACAAGCACACACTCAAACATTCGCAGAAGGATAATAGCATCCACATCAAAAGCTAATGAGCCATTATATTGTCATTAGTTTTATTTGCCACACCCCACCCTGTCTTTCAGCAATCTGTCATACTGTTCACATGAAGATGACTCAGAAACTAAACAGTTGTTGCAGAATCGAGTGTTTGCGTGCATGTGTGTGTGGTTTCTAGCGTTTGCATTCCTTCTTTTGAGCAGCATTCTATTATTGTCCTCTGTGATCGAACCCCGGAGTCTTTTGTTATCCATTTTGTATGCTCTTGACATGTAGTCCCTATCTGTCAGGGACTCTGACGGAGTCATCTCCAAATCCATCCAGAAATGATGATTTGGCTCCGGGGCCTGTACAAACCACACATGATTTAAGTAGACTTGAAACTTGTTTGGGGAATGTCTGCTGTACAGAGCGTGTGTTTATGTATGTAGCACGTCATTATCGTTGCATCTTGATTAGATTTTCCGAGCCCTCTCAAGTTTGTACACCTCAGAAAGGGAAGAGGTTGGCAGGACCACCCAAACAGAGCAATCACCCGTTTGCTTAAAAAAAAAAAAAAAAAAAAAAAAAGCGATGTGGCAACAGTTTGACACTCTTTCTTCTTTTCTGTGTGCAGGGGATTTTAGAGTGAGATAGATGTGTCATCGTCATCAGTCGACAAGTTCTCTGATCTAACCCCCCATAAATGTACCTTTGTTTGTTCCTCGCTCATTCTGAGCTTCAGAGGTGCCGTTTTGTACATTAATAATCTTGTCAAAACAAACACACTAAACCACAATTTGCGGCTGAGTGATGACTGTTACTCTTGGGGAGGGAACAGAAACACTCTCCCCAGCGTCCTCTTGGAGGAATGCAGCTCCTCTGCTGACAGTAATTACCCAGAGGAACTTTGACGCGCTCACGTAAATTTATTTGAATGCTGACATGTCTCATTGTTCAGTTCCTCCTCTTGGTTGGACCAGATATGAGTCTAATGGCAGTTTATATGCCTAATTAAATAGCAGTGCTACTCTTGATGCAACGCACACAGACACTGCCATCATCTTAGCGATAACATCATGTCCCACTGACTGTTTTAGAAGCTCTTCCCTGAGTGGCGGGACTGGCTGATGATCTCAGAAACCTCTTCCTGCGCGGAGATAAACAGCCGACCATTCTCGCAAGTGCAGTAGCCATTTGAGACATATTCACCCTCCAAAAACAAAGACTTTGAGAGGAAGGGTACAAAAGAGAAGAAGAGATCCAGGACCTGCTGAATCACTTCTGTTTGTCACTCGGACTGATTTAAACAATCAACACAATTTTACATGTAGGGGATTAGCGTTTGTTTACACCTATCAGACCGGCTGTGTGTGATTTATGAGGCATTTGTTTGGGGGAAAAAAAAACTGCTATTAGCCAGGAATAGAGTTGAAGGCATGTCTTTATTTGGCAGGCGTGGGTGATATTAAAGTCTTTCGAGGCAAGCCAAGCTAAACCAACCAAACCAACGCGGATGCTATTTTATTCACGGGTCATGAGACAAAGGTCGAGAAATGAGGGAGAAGTCGCTGAGAATCCCTGCAATTTTATGTGACAACTCCAATGCGGCATTCAACTTCTGGTCTGCTGTGTTTCATGTCCTGATAATTCTAAGCAGGAAATGACTCATCTTCAGAAACACTCTTTTGATTCTACGTTCTGTGTGTTTTTTTTCTGTGAACCATTGTCCTGACTGCTGCCAGTAAGGTCCTTTTTTTCCCTTTAACTATAATTCATTTAAGATGCCATTCACTGCCATTACTACTACTACAAATAATAATAATAATAGTAATAATAATAATAATAATAGTAATAATAATAATAATAATAATAACCTGTTTTATTTTAAAGCACTACTTTTTTGGGTTGATACTTAAGGGGCAGTTCCAAGTGTTTGTATTATTAGATGAGATGGTTTCATGAATATGGCAGTTTAAGAATTGCACTTAGCTTTTAATTACTCTTGACTGTTGTGTATGCTTGAACAAAGGGCAATGGTTTCTGGAAAGGAGCACGTTGTGTGGAGTCGCAAAAAGCAGTGCACGTGAATCCGTTGTGCCTGTCCCAAAAAGGTTTACTGGTCAGAGCTTTGAGCAAATCCCAGGAAGCTTTGCTGAACAAAGTATATATTTAGCTCCATTCACAGCTCACGACCTGCACGCCCGTGAGTCAGAGTTTCAGCGGTACCTGAAAAAAAAAGTTGGCATAGTTACTCAGCTAGAAATGGAAAATTAAAAAGCCCAGTTAGTGCCTATGTGAGCGAAACAATTATGGGTTTGTGCTCATTACAATGTTGTTTAAAGGGAATAAAAATTCCTGAGCTAAGGCTTTTACCATCAAAATGCCAAGGGTAAAATGAATGTAATTAAGCCCACAAATACCTCCGGCTTTTGCAACAAAGCTGTTTTACTGCTATCAGCGGCGTGCAAGTACTTTACACCAAATGGCCAACAAAAGAGATCTCAGTTTGAGTCATTCATACACTGAGTACTGTTCATGTCAATGCATCCTGCTCTTTTATTCAGTAGCCCTACAATTAATGTCAGTATTATTGAATAGTGTTTTTTTCTGTTTTCATATGTCGTCATTTTTCAACTATTATGTAAAGATAATCTAAAATGGTGTAAGAATATTCAGGTGAATTATATTATCTATTAGTCAGTGTTATAGCTGCATGGTCAAAGGAACATTTACATAAAATAGAGCCAAATAGTTGATGAATTATATGATTTGAGTAGATTATGTGGTGGCAGTAGCAGATGGAGGGTTCTTGTCTGTTTGACTGAATCAGTTTAAGAGACTAAAGGTCAGTGTTTGTTTTTTCAGACTAACCCAGACCAGAAAGAAAACTTAAGCTGCTCCATTCTTCCTCCTCAGAAGCTGGCTGTCATAGTATTATTCTGGCATGTGTTCACAGTAGCAAAGCCCGCTCTTGGTTCAGTTATATATTAGCTGCTTCATTTCTCATCTCAGGCTGCCTAGAATTCCTACCTTTTAATTTCCAATTTGCCTTGTTACCAAATAATGTTTGAAAAGGTAGTAATAGGAAATGCTAAATATAATCAATAATTTTTCAGAATTGTTTTGCATGATAAACTATTATTTTAAACTAAAAGGATATTTTCTTGATATCAGGAGGTTAAACTGTACCAGTGCTAAATAAGATGTCACTGCACCATTTTTGTTACACCCTGAAGTTATTTAAACACTGCTTAAATGCTTGATAAGTGTTCAAATACTGAAACTCTACAGGGCTCTGATGGAGGAGCGTGTGTTTGGGTACACGGCCGGTTGTATGTGTGTGTTTGTGAAAATTGCAGAGCATTTTGTTTTTCACTAATGCTATTAATAAGCAGATGTCAGCGTCGGTGTAACAGGCCATTTGTGAGTTTAAGGGCAATAGCAGAAATACGCGGGGCGATTAGATGCAGCTTGTTTCATCCCATGTGGACTCTGTTAGGTTATCAAACCCACAAGCGCGCGTGCTTTTATATTTTAGCTCCACATTTCCACAATTGAAACCATCTCCTGTGCGATAGGCTCCATCGGCGTACAGAGGAGTCCTATCTCGCGCCCTGTCTGGGTTCTAATTCGTCTCTCTTTGTAGTTATGGTCTTGTGTCCCCCTCCTCTGTGGCAACATGTGTCCCTTGTTACATCACATCGTGCCAACAAATAATCAGTTTGTCGAATCACATTTCTCATGAGAAAAGCTAGCCCTGGAAACAGAAGGGATGTGCCAGGAGTGTTATTAAAACCGTAAG
The DNA here is from genome assembly GCA_911728415.1 of Lagocephalus sceleratus. Taxonomy (NCBI): domain Eukaryota; kingdom Metazoa; phylum Chordata; class Actinopteri; order Tetraodontiformes; family Tetraodontidae; genus Lagocephalus; species Lagocephalus sceleratus. The sequence goes on along the minus strand of CAJVRN010000011.1, from coordinate 9,486,761 downwards.
AAATGGCTGTTTTTAGTGCTCCGGGGCCTTCCCCCCCTCGGAACATGGTCCTTGATGTTAGCACAGGGTCATTCTTAGACCAGATCTCAGCGGCTCACTGAGTGACAGCTTCAATAATGCTAATTACAGTGAGCTACAGGGATCAGTTATGCTGTCTGGGGACTCCACCCACCATGGAGCCAGAGCGCCTGTGTTAACTGTGGTGTTAGACCAAGGTAGGTATCAGTCAGCCGCTGCTGGACCTCGCAGCTGTAAACACACACACACACACACACACACACTCTGTTCATAATGTGGACAGAAGAACACACAAAAGGCAGCCAAAAGGAGGAGTCCTTTGAGAGGAAGAATGAAAGTCACCAGGGGTCCGTCAGCACGGGAAAGGCCGATGGGCAGTGAGCTCACCTGTGTGTCCTGCAGGACATACTTGACCTCACAGTGGACAAAAAGAGAGGCTGACCTCTCTGGGTGGCTGCATCGGTGGTGCTACAGCACATGAATTCAGGCTGCATGAACCAAGGGAAGTATTTGCAGCAAGGTGCTACGGGTAAACCCCGAAAGCGATGAAGTAGAGTCAAACAGTTTAAGGCTAACATTAACGGTAACAGTGTATGATCATGTCAAAGACATGCCAAAGTTAACAGTGAAGTGGATGGCTGTATTTATATAAATTTGAATGTGTAATAATAAAATGGGCTTGATTTGCAATTGATTGATTTGCAATGCCTCATATTTAACATATCCTTGGTTAGCTCAGGTTTAAGGGCAACGGAAGCACTCTTTTGTCTCTCTGGGTTATAGCCAGCAGCCAAACTGCCTGTCTTCTTGTTCATTATGAACCAGGTGCAGCTTTTTCTGTTTATACAGAAGTTAAAATGATCTCTAATTAGAATACGATGTAACAACTGTCATCATGGTATATTATAATTCATTAAAGTCCGTTGTAATCGCCAGGTGCTCGTCACAATTACGCTGGCAGTCTGTTGTATCACTTATCATTTTGTGGAGGTTCAGTTTAATTGCAAACCCGATATTTTCTGGTGCCACGGTCTGGATGGAAACTCCTCTGACTGTTTGAAATGACGAACAAGACTAAAATGTTGTTGGTTTTATACACCGGCCTGACACATCAGCAGCGATCCCAGTTGGTCCAGCAGCGTTAGCCCTCATTCCACAGTGGAGCCAGGACTCTTTAGAGGCCTGTTGTGTCTGGAGTCTCTCAGATCATGTTAATATCAGCCCATAGGCCTTAAATCAGCCCCCACGTCGCTCCAGTAATTACCGCACAGGAGGATTCCCCTCATCTTTCCTCCTCTGTCGCTCTTCCCCGTCCTGCTGCAGCTAGCTGCCCTCTCAGTGGCCTCTTTCATTCTGTTTGGTTTGTCGCCCTGCTGCAGGCCTGAGGTTGCTGCAGCGCTCGTGTGTATTCTCCAGCCGACACAAGAAGTTTGGGTTCAGCCTTTGTATTTAAATTTAACACAATATTCCGAAACAAGCTCCTCTTCCAAGGGCCGCCTTGACTGACTCCATCAGAAACCTTTTCAACCATCACTTTTAACTCTCTGTTTACTCTATCGTTGTTCAGAATCAAGTTTCCAACTGAACCTTTTGTGCGACGGCACAAATGAGCCTCCCCCGTGAGACTGCGTGTACACTGCAGCTCTTTTAGGGGATTGGTGGTTTTGACTTCAGTCAGCGCTGCATCCTGATATCCTGGTGTGACTGGTTTGAGGCGGTAATTCCCCTCACAGGGAACGCAGCCTTTTAGAGGGTCCACATGTGTCTTGGCACCAGACCGAGGAGAGGCTGGTAGGTTTTATTAATTGTGGCAACATTCCTGCAGCGTTGTCAGGCAGACCTGTAGTCTGTCATTATGACTCATTTAGAGCTGTTTCGTTCCCACGGCTGTTAGGGTATAAGAGAGAATCTCGTTAACTATTAACAACTTAATGATCAAGCCAATAAAGCCATTTGAGTATTATCAATTCATCCAGTCATTCAGAAAACAAACGTTGAACAAACAGCAATTAAAGCAACTTTAAAACAGGCTGGATTCACAGAAACGTTAATGGTGGCTTGTATTTCGCAATAAATAAAATTTTATAAGCTGTTTTGCCGTGGAGAATTACTCTATTATGTGACAGAGCGACAAAAATATTGGCGTATTCCTCTCGTCAAACATTCCAGAACAGTCACAGCACCCCTTTAATCCAGGCTGTGCGTAGCAGGGATCCATCCAGGCAATCATCCTAATAACAGTAAATGTACAATAATTTGGTTGTCAAAATTACCTGCAATTTTTTTTAAAACTTTGCAGACGGTTGGAAATGAAAAACAGGCCGATCGATCCAGCTGGCACTGACTTCAACCGGGTTTGCTCTCTCTCTCTGAGGGTCAGGCCCGGCTACTGAAGCGACCTGACTGGTTTGATCCCAGCGCGTTGACAAGGTCAGTTTTAACGGGCAGAGGGGTTGTCACGAGTGACTGCAAAGCTCTCCTGGCTCATCTCCTGCAATCATTTGTCAGCACGTCAAAAGTGAGGCCTGTTTGAAAACGGGCCAATATTGTTGAAAGACACATTTGACTGACTTGTACTGGCAAACGAACACAGCATTAAGAAAAATCATTAACAAACTGTTTTTGTAAGCATGAAGATGCATTCAGCTTTTAAGCATTATATTTATTTTACTCATTTTAAAGCCCAATATTGTCTGTTTACAGCATTGTAAACAGTTGTTAGCTTCTTTCAACAGTTTGTCCATGATAGAAAACTTTTTTTTTTTTTTAATTTTTCATGACCTCTGCACAAGATCAGCCAGGACTTTGCGTAATAGGTGAATTATTTGTTTGCTTCTGTGAGATTTTGTTTAATGTCAGTTTGGGGGTAAAGCCACGGAGATCCCAGCGACATCGTGGGGATTTGCTCGGAGGTTCACCACAGCGAGACGCGCGGGTGCTTTGCGTCGTAAGTAGCTGCTAATTCACGCTTCACTGCTGTGAGCCCCACTCGCCCCCGCCGCCTCTCTGCGTGGAGCTGAGATGTAAAGAAGGAATTCTGCCGCCACCCCACCGCAGATCAGATACACATCAGGCGGCGCAATACCGACAAAGAGTCAAAACAGAACCCAAACTTAGGGGTAATTATCAGAGTTTGCTTAAATCCTCGGAGCGTGCAGAACCAGAGCCGTTGACGCCTGTTCTCTCCTTGGATTCTTTGTCAGATTCGGGGGGTGTGGTGGGGGGGGGCAGATTCTTCCCTCTATCTGGATGCAAAAGGACAAAAATAAGGACAAATGATATGAGCAGAGTTTAATTGTGTGTTCAGATAGAGACACGCAGGCTCAGTTTCTGCCTGAAACCACTTTCCGGCATTTGTTTTGCAAAGCAGAGTTGTGACCCTGATGCTGCTTCCCTTTTTTTTTCTTCGTTATACCCCCCAGCAACTAGTCTGTCCCGCTGATTCTGTTACCTGTTTGGCACCACAAAGTCAAGTCAGGCTATTTGAAACCTTCACCTCCCACGGGCTTCTGCACCGTACAATTAAGGTGGCGTGAGACCTGGGCTGGCTTCACGCTAATTCCACACCGCATTGAAAATGGCAGCGTCGAGAGCCCTGGAGGGTTGTGTGAGCGGCTTTATTGGATAGCCGGGAATTCATAATTACCTAAACAGTAATGGCAACCAATTCCACCCAGCCCTCAGGATATTGCTATTTAGGCATTTGGCTGACAGCTGAGGACTTCAGTTTGGTTCCCTCGCAAAGTGTGTGAAAACTAAATATGAGTTTAAAAAGTGAAAATTTTAAGAATTAATTAATATTTTGTAGTGACTTCTTTCATTATTTAAATTCCATTTTCCATTCAGATGTAAGTACACTGAAACTAGAACTGGTTTCATATGAGCCCGTTTATTCTACCAATTTAGTATAATTAATTAGTATTATTCCCTTTATGTGTTTTCCTTATTTTCTTAACTGTAAATGATGTCAAAGAACAAATTTTTATCATCAGAAATCCCAGAGAGATCTGAGGAAGTTGAACAATTTCCACCTAAAAATGGGAGAAACATGTATTCTTTGTATTAAAAAAAGGTTGTGAGATTATGATACGCTTGAAGTGTGTATTTTTGGACGCAAAGTGTTTGATTTGGCAGTAGTTGAAAGGTAAAAAACTAACTTTGTGAAGGTTTTTCTTTTTCAAAGCTCAACTTCACATCTGCTTTGACCTTTTTCATACCTGAAAAGTAAAATCAAGAAATATGTGATAATATTTTCTTTGATCTATGTCTTATTTTCTTGCTGTTACTCTCTCTCACTCTTTCTCTCACTCTCTCTCTCTCCCTCACACACACATACGCACACTCACACACACTCACACACACACACACACACGCACACACACACACACACGCACCCACACAAATACGAAAACATCTTGCGGTCATGTAGTGACTAACCCGGGGGATGAGAAGAGGTTTCATGCAGACAGGATGTCAGGGCTCAGTGGGAGATGGCTAACTAGTGAGAGCATCAAAGAGGAGCTAAATCAACTCCATTGCAACACTGCATTCCTCCAAGGTATGCAGAGATGAAACCCAGTATCACCAGTTTGCTGGAAAGAGAAACACTATATGTATTTTTTTTTACATTGCTATTGTTTATCTCTTGTTGAAATGAACAGAACATGGCCTTCATCACTCAACGCGGTAATCATCCAGCAAATCTCCCATGCCACTCAGGGCCTCTCTACATGTCCACCTCCACCCGTGTGGAAAATTAAAAAGGTAAATGGGGACAGACATATATTTTGTATCTGCCCTAATTGACTAAATAATGTGATAAGATTTTAATTTCAGAGCCAATTCCCCTCTGTCTGACTGTACTCTTTTTCATATGGAAGTCACGTGTTGTTCGTGTTTGCACACACATTTGAACCCACGTAACCACTGAGGCAGTATTACAACACACCCTCCCTTTTTCCAACACAGAGTAAATGTAGGTGAGTAAACATTGACTTTATCTCATCCAAAGTGGGTTTTTCCTCTTCTGCGCTTCATGGAACACACTATTGTGTTCTCACTATTCTCATTCATCCCATAGTGCCGCCTCAACCCTGACTCTCCCCTGCCAAGCCCATCACACGGCCAAACAGGTCCTGCTTTGACTGCCACTTAATTACACACCGTTTACTCCACAATTTACCAGTCAAAAGGAGGGGCTGGCTGGGGGGTATGTGGAGGGGTGGGTGCACGGAGGAGGCCCCAGTATCCTCTCCATCAATGTCGGCAGCCTCCACAAAAGGCTCTCATGACAGAGGATGAGTGGTTATAAAGCAGTGGCCCTGCCTGCAGCTCAAAGTCACCCCATTCCTAATTGCCCTCAGAGATGGGAGATAATGGAGGCGCTTTGAAGTAAGAACGGCCCCTAATGAGTGAGAGAGGCAGAGAGACAGCAAGGGACAGAGGCAGCGAGGGAGGATGGGTCCAATATGTGGAGGAAAAAAAAACCAGTCAAATTGTTCATTTGAACGGGAAAGTTGGGAATAATGTCGGGAAAGCGCGGAAGGGAAGGGCCGCGCGGTCTCATCTTCAGTCTGTGCTCACAGGAGCGGAGCAGAGAGTCGGAGACGGACTCGCAGTAGGGGGCTCCTTCATCTTTCTTCCTGTCTCTCCTCCTCCACACCCCTCTGTCTCCAGCACCGCCTCTAGGCACCTGTCTCCGTCCAAGGTTTTTGTTTCTCTCTTACAGCATACACTCTGTTTTATTCTTTTTTTTGTCATCTGTCTTTCTACCCTCCCTTCCCTCCCTTTCTTCACTTTTGATTGACAGTGGCACCGCCGCTCAGTCTGGCGTCAGGACCTTCTCATAACCAGCAACATGCCTGAGATTCTTTGCACTGTCTTGCATGCTTTCACATGACACCAAGGAAACTGATTATTTGCATACAAAGCTTTTCTTCTTTCTTTTCATTGCGTAGTCCTTTTGTTATGCTCTTTGATTCTGTCTCCCTATTACCTTTTCTTTGTTATTACGATGAGGCTTTACCTCTGATTTTCTCAGCTGGAGATGAAGACAGCTGCCTTTGTAAGGTCCAGTAAGGTATAGTAGAGTAACAATATGCAATTACAAAATAATAATCATTAGAATGTGCTTCTGAATTCCACTAATGTATTTTTGCCATCAAATATTATGGTCTTAAATGCTGCACCACTGTGAGAAAACAAACAAGAACACCATTTAAATCACAAATAACATCCAGTTTACCACGTACTCTTTGTAATGCCGTTGGAATTTGTACAGTTATGAGGAAATGACTTGCGGCTAATATGCAGGTGCTGACCTCACTCCCCAGATTATGTTTCAAAGAAGCAAATTTTGACTAAAACCTTGTTTATCTCCGCATATATCATTTCATGAAAATTGGGTAATTGTCTCTGTGGCTGAACAGTTATGATATCACACGAGAAGGACAAATTGTGGTAAAATGCTGGCATTTACATAATCCCTAAATTTCTGCCTTTTCTGTCTGGATTCTGTCTGAAACCAATGTTTTCTTTGCTCTGCCTGACCGAGGGCCCCAGCCACGCTGTGCCTGGTGATTTCACATTAATCTGAATTGATTTACGCCATTAAACTCTCACCTCGGAGGGCACGGGCTTTGAAGCAGCCGAAGCGCAACGCAGAACTGTCCCAACCGCTCATGTCGCGACCCCACTCTTTTTGCACAATTAAACACAGCCCACTGAAGCTGATGTAAGTTAACTGTAATCTGCCTTTATCAAGTCGAGGCAGCTATTGTGAAACTCCCCTCCGCCTTTGTTTCCCCCTGAAACAAGTTGTCTTCTTGGTATGGCCTGCCATTTCAAAAGGGGGCCTTCTCCCCTCGACAAAGACCAGAGCCAGCGGGGCCCTTCTGAATGACAATACTTTGATGAATCAGTTGGTATTTACTGCTGAAGAGGTGGAGTGCATTAAGCTGACGGACTGATTGTTGTTGTGTTTTCCTTGACTAATTGGCTGGAAGCCAGTGAGCTGCTGATACAATTCAGGGGAAAAAGCGGCGATCGGGGGGAAAGAGCGAAAGGAGGAGTGGAAAGTGCAGCTTTTTAAAAAAAAAAAAAAGAAGCATAGTTGGTTGACTTTTTGAGGGCTGATGAGAACATTAAGATTATAAGGACACGCCAGACGTGCAGTCAGACCTTGTTTATTCAGCTCAACTGTACTTAAGTGTAATGAGTTCATGCTGCACCTATCAATGAGTTGGTGCACAACACAGTTTAACCAGTGAGCGATCAAAAGTGGGTCTATTGGAGAAAAGCCGTTGGTGTCCCCTTCGACTGGACAGAAACCTCAGAGACTGTCATTCCAAATACGATGCAGGGGGTTCCATCAAATCATGGGTACTTGTGTACTCAGTAATCAGGACAAGCTGCGGCGAGCCCTGGCCTAAACTCTCAACCGCAATTTCTTCCTCCACAGTGGAAGAGGACGAGGACGAACAACAGAGGAAGCACTGGCAAGCCAATGGTTGTGCTGGATGAGCAGAAACGCCACCGTACACATGCGATGTACCATAGAGAACAGAGGCATCCTCAGGTCTAAAAGGAACACAGTGTGTGTGTGTGTGTGTGTGTGTGTGTGTGTGTGTGTGTGTGTGTGTGTGTGTGTGTGTGTGTGTGTGTGTGTGTGTGTGTGGTTGCGTGTGTGTGTGTGTGTGCGCTGGTGCAGGCGCCTGTCACAAGTGCGTCAAAGACACGCGTCAGTTTATTTTTTCACCGAGAAGAACCTGAAAACAGAGGCGCTACTCATCTACTTTTAGGTCAAAGAGAACCCAAATTGAGTGTGTGACATGTAGTCAAGAGCGGAGGGGGCCTTGAAATCAACGCGGAGGCAAAATGCGCTCTTCTCAAATGGTCCCGGTTGAAACCAGCTTTCACAGCAAATTTCCGGCCACACTACCATGCCTAAGTCCCCTTGATTATTTTCTGGTTCAGGAGTTGCCTCGTTTCAAAGCGTCCTCTCTGCCCAAGTCTGTGATTTGGTCTTGTTAAGAGGCCTGTATTACACACAGACATCCTCAAACAAAATTAAGAGTGACTATCAATCACACAGAGTCCTCAGTCTTATATTTGGGGTGTGGTGGTGCGGCACGGACGAGGGTGCGCGGCAGCGTAACACGGCTGATATTTGAGTGGGTGTTTTGGAATTGGGGGTTAAAATTACAGCGGGACTGGGAAACTTTGAGCTCTGCAGCCGAGCGCCACAGGGTTGGGCTGATTCAGCAGTGAGTCGGCCTTTGTCCTCTGCAGGGATGCTCCAGCTCCTGGACCCTCTGTCAGAGGAAAAAAAAGAAAATTTGCACTTTCAACTGATACATTCACATTTCCTCATATTTCTTTTCAACTATATTTTTGCAGGAATTGTCTTCTTTGCATATGATTTTTTTGCATGCATGCATGCAGGAATAATATTAAATTAAAATATACATCTATGAAATGTGCATTTACATTAATTGTAAATGTATTTATTACTCCTGTAAGTCTAAAACTGAATTGATAATTTGGAGGAAAATTATTTTTTCCTCGTTTGTGATAGAAAACCTTTTTTGCTGCTTCTATTGCTTTTTATGTATTTATCCATTTTTCTTTATGACTTCTTGATATCATCAAGTTATTACACAAATAGAAACAGGCAGTATTGAGTGTAGTTAATGAGGTTCATCTTGAGTACTATTAATTAATTAAGTAACTAATTTTTTACGTTTATTTAATTATTTTTGCTATTTCTGTTGCATTTATCTACAACTATGTACAACTTGACCTCTGCCATGGCTGAAACTCAACGTAAAAGATATAAACAGAGAAATCTTCACAACTGAGAAACTGCAGTATTATTTTAAGCATTCTGTAATGTTATAAAAACAATCAATAACTGACCAAATTCGGGAGCATTCAGACAAGGCTCCATCTGTCTGTCTCATATAGTCCCTGTCACTGTTCCTGGCCCCTCCCCTCCAATGCCACGCGGTGAGACATGAAAGAGCGACCCTCCTAATAAAATGCAATAAGCCATCCTCCAAGGTTAAATTATTGTAATTATATATAATTGACTGTTTGGCGGCAAAACCATTTCCTCCTCAGATCCCACATGTACTTTTTGAAAACGGTGATCGCTTTGTTCTTGGCCCCAGCCACCGATTGACCTTCTCCAATTGCAGTCTTTCCTGAACGACTGTGACATGAGACAGAGTGAGACTTCGGGGAGGCGGGGGCTGCATGCTGTGTTGTCACAAGATGAGTTGCTTTCCACCAGACCCATATGGTTCCAGTCATCTGCTTGGCTCGTTTCTGTTCGACTCTTTTCTCACTGCCTATTTATAAATACATACATGGGGCCACATGCCAGCCTCTGGCCTTGGACGGAGCATGAGGTTAAGAATGGGAGAAACCACCAGGGCACAAATTAGTTTATGTTTCCGGCCAGCCTCTCTGAGGGGTTTGGTTTGGTCTGGGGGAGCAGTTTGTGCCTGTTTGCTGGACATGGCTGGGGGGGGGGCTGCATAATGGTGGCCGTTGTTGTTGGTCAACTTGAGATTTCTCCACAAAAGAGCAAAAGTATATCTATGTTTCTTTGTTTTCTTCTGCCACAAATGTATTTTCTTCTACATATTCAGTGTAAACTCACTAAGTGCTGATCGCTCATTACAGTCTGCATCTTGCTGTTTCTGACAGTATTATTGTTTCCCCTCAGTTCAGTTTTAGCAGTTAACGGTGTCACTTTCTTCTGCCTCGCTGAAGTTATTGGTGGGTTAGACTGAAATAGGTCATCGCCATCAGGCCTACGCACCCGCCAGTGGTAATACGAGCGAGATGATGGTTTATTATTCCAAAACAGACCCTGCGGAGCTGAGCTGAGCTGAGCTGTACAGCCTGGTAAAATACAGCTAGAGTGTCATCTGAAGTGGCGATGAAACAACATTATTGAGCCCATCTCCACTTATGGTACAGTTTGTGACATCACGGGTCATTAATGTGAGGGGCACGGAATGAAAACCTGCTTTGTTATTCAGCTGGAAAAACATCTTTTGCAGTTTATATAGATGGCAAAGCTTTAGGTTGACAGACTCAAAATGCCACTTTAGTCTTTGGGGAAAAAAAAGAGATTTTGTCAGTTATAACAGGGAATAATTCCAGTGCTCACAGTGGATTTATCAGTAGGCTTCCTTACTGATTACATGAAGTCCACTTCAAAAGTCAGCAGTGATTGGAAACGTCAGGTTGCCATTTTCTTATGATTGGTTGATGAAAGGTATAATTTGGAGACTACCAAGACAGCAACTTCAAAAGCTTCCAGTTCCATATTAGACTGGAATGTGAAAGCTGTCCAGGCAAAAAAATTATCCAATTTTCTACTGGGTTTAATTACAAAGAAGATCCCCTTTCATTGGGGCAGCAGTCGCTGCTCATTTCTAAGGACCATTGTGGAAAACGGTCAAGTCGAGCATATCCAGAGGGTTTAAATCTGGGCTGTAGCACTGTGACGCGATCAGGTCGTTTCAAGTCACATATCCACCGAGGAGCTGATAAAAGAGGGGAATAATCATTCCACCGATGGTCACATACAAAGTATTTTCTTTAATCAGCTTTTTGTTTGTGCCTGTGGTGAGGGGTGAAGCTAAATAAATAAGTGGGTGAAGGCTAATGTTCCCTGGAACCACACAACTTTAGAACGTTCCCCTCTCTTGGCTCCTGTGATTCCCACTAAGTAAAAGCATAAATTGTGGTTAATGCTTCTACCAAAGACATTGTACCTCAGGCTTTCTTGGCTATGGTCAGTGCCCTTTCTAATTTCAATAAAGTCAAAATTCTGCAAATGTGACTGCGTTATGGAAAATCCAATTTGTGATGTGAACATCTGGACTTAACCCATGGGTCATTCTGCGTTGGTCCAAGCAGCTAAGCTGCCTGTCGTTTCCTTGATGAGTTTTCCAGGAAACTTGCATGAACGTGACCTTGCATGCAACTTTTATGATTCATATGTAAAAGCGTTTTCCCTGGTTAAAATGTATTAATGAAATTAGCATTTAAATTATTCTCAGACATGTCAGCCCACAAACAGGGACAAAGCACAGATTTTGTTTTTTTTTAACTGTGCAATACACATTTCCAGTCATAGGACCGCACACTGGCCAACATTCATGCAATACATATTACGTTACGATTGCTGACATGAAATTGCAGTGACATCATGAGGTAACGTTATGGTATGTTTTAAATATCAGTGCTCATAGGTACCGGCTAAGAATCATTCCTTTGAGCTCTAGAAAGGCTTCATCCAACTGTTGACTGTTGACATAATGTAAAGAAAACTGGGTTAAATCACCCTCTTGGCAAACGCTTCACTTTATTCTCGCATGTCAGATCCACTCAGACTATATGGCACAATGAGACAGCAATGTAAAGGAGCCGTTCTCACACATTTGGGGTGTATCCAGATGCCTATTTGTACGCCTGCAGGGTGTGGTGGGTAGGATTCGCCCTCAAAGGCTGCAGCTCCCTCCCATGTAATTGCTCTTCATCAGATCAAGCTGTATGACATTCTTTCATAGTGCTTCAAGTGACTACTGCCCAAAGACAGAAAGTTAACTGCCATCAAAGGGACTCCAATCTGGATCAGTGGCTCATTAGCTCAGGTTTCAGGCTACACCCTGCTAATTAAGAATGCAAAACAGAAAATGAGGCACCACCGGCGACTCAATGCCAGCCGGAAACTCCAAGAGGGAAATATAAAGCTAATGAACATGCCCAAAAAGCCTTAACCTAAAGAGATTTATTAACTCAAATATTTCCTCTTATCAGAGCTGGTGCCATTATAGTGGGTCAAAGGAAGGATGCGTCCTCAGGCAAACCAGAGATAAGGTCCTTTGATAGAATTAAACTAACGTCAAACAGCCAGTAGATGAGTTCTGTGAAGATAAAGCAGCCAGGACTGACAGGTCTGATAATGGTCCAAACAAAGAGAAAGTGGAGATTAAGGGGTTCCTTTTCAGCCAGTTAAGTGGACTGGCCAGAGGGTTCTCCAAAACATGGCTCATCTGTCAGGCACAGGAGGAATGGATACCATCACGGACGCTTCATCCAAGGCACAGATAGCATCTGGGAATGCCAAAGAATGTTTAGTATGTAGTACCGTCCATCAGTGCTCACCTCAGTGCTTTACCTGATCACCGTGTTTGCATTTCGCATTATGCTGTAGCCATTTAAATGTTAAGTTATCTTTAAAATAAATAAATAAACATCACTGCAGACTAATAATGAGATAACAATCTACGTCACAACTGCATGTTATTCCAAATCCTGATTGTTGAACAGACGTAAATATACCAGAGGTCCTGCCGTTTTATGAAAATAAATTAACATTTACAGTTGTGAATAAGATGAATAATCTCAGTAACTGTGCGTGTTTCAGCCAAGATAAAGCATTGAAGATTAGTGTGTATTAATTAAGATGTTTAAACGTTTTGAAACTTGTCAGATTGACTATAGATTTTACAGATGAAGAGTTTAAATGGAAAAAGTTTAAAAGGAGTAAAAAAAAAAGTGACATCTGTCAACACATGGTCCACAGTGTTTTATTCTGTGGCTGGATAAAAGTCAGGAAGCTTAAATGTTCCATTTTATTTCTCATATAAACATAGCAGCCATTATGCAGACAGTTCATCGCCTCCGCCATCGAAAAAAGTCACCCTCGGTCTGTAGTCAAAACTGAAAAAGTGAATGAAAGAAAAGGCGGCGAGTTAAGGCTGAGGCGGCAGAAAAGGAGACAGTCGCAGCGTTCGGTAGTAACACAGTCTGCCACAACACTAACAAAGGAAATGAGAAAACCACACAGCAAATGACAGCCGTTTCTTCAACACTCGCTGACCCATTGCTCACAGCTGAGCGCCTGAACCTCAGCAGCTTACAAATGCGCGGATTCGTCAGTAGACGACTACATTTGCGCAGATTGTAGCCTCGCTTATCTCAGCTATTCCTGGAGACTTCCTGAGTTGCGCCCTGCCACCGAGCTGCATTTCTCAGTGTAACACCAGAGAGGTTGGACTTTCCTGAAAGTCAGATGTTAATAACTCAAATAGCTATTACCTTGCAAGAAAAAAAAAAAAAAAACTATTTCAAGATTGCAAGTTTTATCTCTTCTCTCCATCAGTAACTGAGGCGGCACTCATTTAGGCTCTCTTGGTCAGGCTGTCAAATGTCAGCCGTAAACAGAGGACACCCTGTCAAACCAACACCATAAATATGTTCATTTATAAACGTATTAGGAGGGTCACAATAATTCGTTTGAGGGATCCAAAGATTTTTTTTTTTTTAAAAATCCAACTGTAAAACGTCAGATGTTTATAGATTTGTGCTCCTGTTACTAAATTGATTTTTAATTTCTACAGATCTACAGATTTTCTACAGCGGCAGCTACTTCAGTCCTCTGCACATGTCTCCCGCATTCGCTTTTTCATCATCTTAATTTTCAGTGTGTAATATTCCTCCTGCAGCTTGAGGACGGCGTCTTGCCTCCTCAGCACAGACATCTCCAAATCCACCCGCTCCTGTAAGGACGTGGGGCAGGGGGCAGCCAGTCCGTCTTCAGGGCCACTGAAGCCAGCGCTGCCCTGCAGGGCCAGCAACGTTGGAATATTAGTGAGCGTAATATTTGGTTTGGCGGTCGACGTGGATGCAGCGGTGTCAGTGTGGAGCTCGAGTTCCACCAGTGGATGTTTGTTTGAGAATGTTTGGACCACTGTGTCCTCGCCTCCATCTTCGTCGCAGCTGAAAAGGAAACAAACAGACATTTATCTGACATCAGCACTGCGTCTGCATCAGTACTTTTTGTGTTCGGAGGGAAGATTCACAACTCACACTTGCTCCAAGACCAACAGTGGTGTGATTAGTTAGAATACCTATTTTGCTTTTTGCTCTATTTATGATAAAATATAGGTCAAATGCATCTGTATTCATCATAATAAGCACAGCATCCAATAAAAAAACCTTATCTGGTGGAATTTAAAATTATAGCTTCTTTTCTCCTGAAATGCTGTGACAGGTTTTGATATGCCTCTCCATAATTGGTAGAGCCCACTGTTCTATTTTTGCTGAATGTGAAGCAAATTCCTTAAGAGTGTTGTGGATTGTTGCTTTTTAAGGGGGGCTTATAAGATTAAGGGCAGACACGTCAGTTGCTATGGTGCTCTGTCATCTTTTGGTCCTCTGCATGTATTTCAACGCAGTGAGTAATGAGAAGTTATGCTTTACCTTTTTTGTTGTCTTTCAACAAAGGTAACAGCAGAGTTGTTAATCTGTTGCAGAAAGTCTGACAAATTCATCACCGAGATCACTATTTGCGTCACAGCACTGAAGTTTTCCAGAGACATGCTGTCTGTGAATGAAAAATCACGTTTGGTTGTATGAATAGGCACGTTATTACAAATCTAAGGTAACAAATTAGTGTTCTTAACAAAGAGCAGACAGTTCTCACCAGCACCAGCCAGTCTTTTCTGCCGTTTTATTTCCTCTCTCGTCTTTGCCAAAAGATTTTCCCACTTTTTGTTACAGTCAGAAATTGTCCGCTGAATCTGTGGGAAGGTCATGTTGATGGTCCGAGCTATGTTCTCCCAGGCATTCCTTTTGTCCTGGGTTGAAACCCCAGTGCTGCATTTCCCTCTGATTATGTTTTTTTTCTCCTGCACTAACTGAGCAAGAACAAGGGACTCCTGGTCTGTCCAATTAGCCCTTCTCTTTCTACTGGACACGCTTTCAGTGACTTCAAGGGACATTTGTCTGCAAGAGAAACATACTTGATTTGGATCATCTGTATGCATGTATGCATTTGGGTCCTAAATACGTCTAAAAACACACACAATGAATGAGATGGAATCAAACCTGATTAAATTTGCATGCACAGGAAGGTTACACATTGCACTTCCCTCTCAAGCCTAAGTTATTCTGGCTAAGAGCTTTTCCCAAACTTGGGTTTTTTCGGCATCTGCGCCTAAATTAAGGAACCAGCTCGCTCCACGCCAGGTCAAACACTTACATGATTGAAACACTGCGTGGTCCGACACGCGTCAGATTGATATAATTGCCGCTAAAGTTTAAGGTGAAATGTAAGGCTTTCTTCGCCGTCAGGGAAAAAACCTCGTCGCGGGGTGATGACGCGCTCGGCGGGTGACGTGTCGGCTTGTTTACCTCGGCGCGCGTCCGTCATGGCCGTGGACATAACTCTGCTCTTCAAGGCCAGCGTGAAGACGGTGAAGACCCGGAACAAGGCCATAGGCATCGGCTTCGACTCCCCGAAGGAGGACATCTTCAAGCGGAGCCGGCCGAAGGGCGCCTTTTCCCCGAGGGCGAAGGAGGTGGTGAGTGCTCCCCTCCCCCGGCTAGCCGCGGCTAGTTAGCATCGAAGCGGGACGAGCCCCTGAACAAAACGCCCTAAATGTTGGATTTCTGGGCGCCGACGCGTCTGAAAAGCGACTGCGGGTGTGTGTCGTGAGTCCAGGGTGCCGGGTCGGCCGCTGACACGTGTTGGTGAAGCCCCGCTGACTCCTGCCAGCTGACGCCTGTCGCCGACTACGTCCTGGGGGGGATGAAATCCTGATTAATTCTGCACAAAAAGGGGCGAAATGTGCTGATAAAGAACGTTTCTGCACGACCAGAACACCCAGAACAAAGACCTTGTTGGTTTAACGCGGTCAGATCGAGCATCTTTAATTAGTCTCATCCTTGAAGCTGTCTGTTCAGATGTCAAATGAACGAAGCTTTGACCTCCTTTAAATCCCCTTTTTACACTATTTCACCCCGATAAGACACATTTAAAAACTCTGGTAGTGCAGGGTTGACATTTTTATATTTTAATTATGTATATGCAACCTATATAAACCTTGAGTATTTCTGTCTGAGCTGCCGGACTCTGTGTGGCTCTGACTTTGAATGTTATATTCATTATTAATATTTAATATAAGAGTTGGTCACAGCATTTCCTTACTCTTCAATTTAGTAAAATAGTTGGTGACGGCAAATAAAATATGCTTTTAGACATTTTTGGAGAGGTAGCAAACAAAGTCAGGTTTACATCTGTTCTAAATAAAAATGTATATATTTTTTCTCAATCGTTAGATTCTAAATTACAGCATTGTTTTAATGTATCATGTTGTTTAATATTGATTCTGACATACGTGTGTATTTTGCTCCTTTTCCAGTTTAGCGTTATTTTGTTTTACTGTGTTTACTATCCTGACTGTGGTAGAATTCCACTTGTCCAGTTAAGTTTAATTTAAACAAACAGCTACAGTAAATTACGCTGATGTACGTTATAATAAATGACCGTCTCTGTAAATGATGCCATCAGCCATTGAAAAAGCTTGATCACCTGGCTTCTAATTGGTCTTCTGTACCTTCAACACACAGTGCCCGCTTATGTCATTTTCACCAGTAACATTTAAACATTTTGCTTAATTAGTATATATTTTTCAGACGGCTCTTGTATACAATTTCAAAATATATGGCACTATTTGTACCTGTGTACATCAAATCCAAATGTGGGTGATTTAGGCTTAAGACCTTTTCTGTGTAGAAGACTAAAGCAGTTTTGGTGGATTTAAACTAGTTAAATTGAACAAATCCATTCTCATTATGTTGTTGGCTCGGGAAAATGTACATTGAAATCTAGATTTTAGGCTTTTTCAAAGCTTTTGTCCTCTTTTAATGACATTTATCATAATTAAGTACATTTTAAGTTTTAACATGAGACAAATCAGTGGTTGGTTATGACGACAGGGTCGAAGTGATTTAGAAACTTTGTTGATGAGGTCCAAATTTTATTCTGAAAAATGTTATTCTGAAAAATGAAATCCTTGGAAAATATCTATAGTTCAGCTTTATTTAAAAAGTACATTTTAAACAACCGACGCTAAGAAACTATGAGAGCGCCACAAAGATTAAGAGGCAACAACAAAATTAAAGCAGATTTTTCTTTTTCTTTTAGAGACAGGTCGTCTTTAATGTGGGATATAAAGGCATCATCAGTGGCCACTTTTTGCCGTCCCTGTAAATGCAGTTTCCACATCGCGGAATCGTTGGACCGACACAAGGAGGCTGATGTCTGCAGGCCCGCGAAACGCGCACCGAGGCGCAGCAGCCGCGCACAAGCAGGTTTTTGTGCAGCGGCGTTACTTTTATATTAGAAACTGTGGTTTAATAAAAGCAGCGGTGCTGATTTAAAGAAACCCAAACCCGTCCGCTGGTGCTGCCCTTCTTGCACGTCTCTCCCCCCGCCGCCATCTTCCTCACGCTGCAGATATTATCTCAGACATCTCAGTGAAGCAGCTTTTGTTGAAAATTGAAATTGCGAGCGTGGAATGTCCTGGCTGCTTACAGTTACGCTGCGGTTTTTACTCAGAACTCAACTATCCATTCTAGTCTGCGCCGTCTTACATATGCAGCAATTTCTTTGTTGCAAGTCTCCTCTTCACATGTATGACTGCATAAACATACTGCAATAACATTTTCTTTTGGCTCTCCAACAATTTTTGGGGAGAAAGCCGATCCTCCCAAGAGCCAGTGATTAAAGGTGGAAGATCAAAACAAAGAAAATATTAAATTAGGTCCCCAGTAACAATGTTGACGGCCTGCACCTAATGCACAACAGATGTGAGTGCCTTTCAAGACATGTATAAGTCTCCAAGTTCCCATTATAATGTCATGAAAATAGAAAAAAGAACATCAAAGTTGACAAATACACAGTGGTTCTACTCCTAAGAGGCTTTTTCCCACTCAGAGCAATGAAAAAAAAAAGAGCTGATTGACTAATAAGAGGGCCAGTGTTTACAGAGAGGGGTTTGTTCGGGGGAATCTTTTACCTCATAGGGCTTGGTTTGTGGTACTGTGATCTCCATTTCACCGCTCACCTCCTCTCTCCCCGCGGTATGCTGCCCTTTGAGAGTTTAAATGGAGGAGGTCACTTCGAAATTGGTAAATTGTGTGTAAAGAAATAGTGCTTGGCTCCCTGCTGTGTCTTTAGTATTGGTGTTCCAAAATTGGCTCCTCTACACAATGTTTTCTCAGAAACGCTGAAAGATGAAGCTCTTAGCCAGCACTTAAAAATATGTAAGGAGGGTGGAACTCTTCCCAGTAATAACATTAAACTCAGATTGAGATATTATTTTCATGCGTTATCGACACATTAATGGAGGCTGGTTTGCTAAAGAAGGTCAAACGCGTGCAAAATAAAGCTTACTTTAAGTATGCGCACGTATGGTGTCATTCCAGGTACTGTACGGCCCGAGTTGGCCGCCGTTGACTTGGAAGGATAAAAATACATATATTGGAGCGTGGATTTAAAAACAACCTGATGTGAAAACCAGACCTAAGCGTGTTTTAATGCTATTCTAATATTGAGGAATCTTTCTACGTGAACGTGCTAAATGATGATCCCCTCGCCAGTTTTACTGCTGTTGTTAAAAATATAGGTAACTTCAGTTTCAGGACATCTGTTTTTGGTTCCGCGTTACAGTCTCTGCGTGGGTTTTACTGTGAAATTTAATGTATGTTTTAAATTTGGTGTTGGGAATAGTTGTCCGATGTTCTGGACTCGGGAGCTGACGGACAACGCAAACGGAGCCTGGTGGGTTCTCACGATCCGAGGCCGGCCCGATAGCGGGAATCAGTAGATGTCCGATAGGAAGATCAGGTGCTGTCTGCGATCCCTTTCCGAGCACGCCGGGTCAGATAACCATGGTAACGGGACGGTTGCCGCCGCGCTTGGAAGCTCCGGCCGGCCCGAAAATATAAAGGGCTGATGGGCGTTTAACTAACACGGATAAACACGGCGATGCCTCTCACGCTCGCAGTCTTGGTTGTTATTTGATAACCTCTAAAGATCTTTATGTGGATTATTGCACGTGTAATTAACATGGCTCCACAGTCTGAGTGTTTACAGTCGTATAAACCTCCTTATGGTTTTGACGGTGGTGAAAACATAATTAAGTTGCTTTAAAAAAAAAAATGATTTGAGCAAACAGGAACATTTAGGTCCCACACTCTTTGTTTTTCTTTTCCTCTCATTCGTAATCAGAAGCCCGTGATCAAAACTCAAACACGTAGCGTTTCCTGTAAACAATCGATAAACGCGCATTAATGTGATTTGAGGGAATTTCGGATCGGGAATCACCATCGGGGCATTTTTTGGATTATACCTCTGTTTGTTTACAAGGAGACAAAAGGGAGCCCTTTATGGGACGAGGGGTAAACATGATAATAAAATCAACATGTGTCGGGGCAGAGTCCATCCGCTGCAGCATCCTCCCTCGTGTGTCGGCGTCGGCGGGGACAGCCGTCGGACAGAACACGCAGGGACTTGAAGCAGAGCGGCGCGGTCGTTGTCGAACTCTGCCAGTTACCTGGACTTAACCAAAAAAAAAAAAAAGAAAGAAAAGCCATCCGAGACGAGTCTGGTAGAGACCTCTCAGCTAAGCCTTTTCTCTTTTCTTCCTCATAATAATCCCCCCTGATGGTTTGTTTGGGCTCGGCCCGGGCTGGAGGGAAGCGAGGGGAAGGAGAAAGTGAGGAGGTAAAATGGGGCCCTTTGATGATGACGAGATTAGTCGTAGCCCGGCAGACTGTCTCCTCCTGCCTCCGCACACACCTTCTGGAAGTCGCACGAATGCACACACACTCATATGCAGCCGCACGCACACGGCCACCCCCTTCTTCATTGTTGAGGAATTACTTGCTCTTTAGGGTCTTAAGTTACAAGAGCAATTGATCCCCCTGACCCCCTGCAAACCCTCCGGGTCGCGCTGGGAATCCGAGCCCCGGTGTAGACGCGCAGGAGACAGCCCGGGCCTCGGAGCGACGCTCCCCGGCACCTCCGCCGGGGCGCGTCCTGCTCACACCTCCGGGACGCGGCTCCGCCGTGCGCGTAGCGCCGCCTGCCGGCCGCCGGCGCACGGCACCGCGGCCGCGCAGGCCGATGCAGTTTGTGCGGAGCATAAACAAAAGGGTTGAAGCCAAGTTGCTAATTGCAAGCAGAAAATATCGTTTATAGGAAAGGCTAAATTGCCATGTCAGGGGTTATATTTTCCACTTTGCGGCTGGCCAGGGATAATCTGCAGAACTGAGATTACTGCAGCTCAAATAAACAGCCAAACTGCTTCCACTGTGCCCTTCTTTTCTATAAATAACAACTTTACCAACAGAACTGGGTTTACTGGTGATGAAGCAGGAATAAGATGACATCACAAACAATTCATAATGACATGCCTACATTTAAAGTTAAGATGATTATTGTTAAGATTATAAATGTGTACTTTCTTGAGTATATTTTTATCATAATTCACTATTATTAAAATATACATAAAAATGATATTTGTAGAAGTGGAGAAAATCTCTTAATCTCTAAAATATATACATTTTAATTACGATTTTAATAATACATTTACAGTAAACAGAAATAATCCAAATTACATTAGATTACATTGATTTTAATTCCTTACTGTCAGAAAATAACTTTAACTTTTTCATCACTTTAATTCTGGAAAACTCTGATAATCCCAATGCAGCTCAGCCTTTCCCAAAACGCTGGAACCCATATTTTTAAAGGCTTTGAAGCTCAAGAAAGGAGCTCTTCATCCCCTGACGGCCATCTTAATTGCTGTGAAGGACAATTAGCTCTTGACCTGAAATAGTTGTATTATTACAAGGTTCAACTTGCCTCCACGGCCCCTGAGCTCGGGCCTCGCAGCGCCAAAAACGGCCCAGTGAAAGAAGAGGCTGTAGCTTTCCCTCCAGTCACACATCATTTTTCTTGACACCTTTCGGTTTTTTTGGGGGGGGTTTTTTTCCCCCAAATGTCAGCTCGAGTGAAACACTGCTGCACGTCAGCCCGGCGTTCAGAGGGAATATTTAGAAAGGTTATTAGTCTGCTGGTGCTGGATTATCCCTTACAGCTGGGGCAATTTGATAATTGGGCTTGTTAGCTGAAGGCTAAAGTCTGTGCAGCCGAGCCATCAAAACACACACACACACACACAGACGTGCGCTGTGGTCACTGTCACAGTCAAACTCATTGTGTCATTTTTCAATCCCGCGCTTGTCTGCGTTCTGTCATCTTCTGGGTCCAACAGAGCCAGCTGTGTGCGTATTCACGCCAATGCACCCCCAGCCAGCGGACCTCTGTGGACCGGGAAGCAATTTAGTGTTTTTTTTTTTTTTTTTTTAATATTTGAGCGAATTACAGGAGCAAATATTGGATTGAATTAGTTTCCCCTGGTTTCCGTGTGCACACGCACATTTGGAAGGTTTACTCTGCAATAAATAGTAACAGATCGTGAATTTAAAGCTCGTTACAAATGGTTCTGTCAGTGTCTGTGTGCATGCAGCCCCTCATGGTTTAATTCATGAAAACTTTCTGACGAGGAAATTGTCGGGTTTAATGTTTTTTTTCTTTATGTGTGCGTCTCAGACCCGATGACATGTCAAAAGTAAATATTCTCGGAGACAGACAGACATTGGTCGCTTGTCACATCCAATAAATACAAACTCTTGTATTTATCCTGGCTCTGTTGAAATGAAATTAGCAGAAAATGGCTTCCTGCTTCGCGTCTGAAGGCTTTTCTCGCGCCGTGTTGACGGAGCGAACATGTTTGAAGGAGTATTTAAAAAGACTGGTCGACACGGTGGTGATATTTCTTCTCACTTTATGTTGGCAGGTTACAAACATCACCAAGCTCAAAGACTTTCTGCTGCAACACAGGAAAGATTATGTCAGCACTGGATGGTAAGCCTCTCCAAACACCTTCAGTAAACCACCAAAACCAACAGCAGCAGCAGCAGGAGGACCAGCCAAGGCTGTCTAGAGAGAGAGAGAGAGAGAGAGAGAGATTCAGTTGAGACTCGGGTCAGGGCTGCTTCAAGGTGCCCTCGAACACGTCTCCGCCGCGGCGCTGTCGGCTGGCACCGGGTCAGCGGCGAGTCGGGTGGTCTCCGACGGCAGGTCCCGGTCTAATTGTCCGGAATAATTGAGCTTGCAGCCATGTGGGGAGTAAATCACGCCCTGGGACTAATCCAGGCCTTCCTCCCCTCGGGGCCCCCTCTGCGCGGCGAAGGTGTGGGTGTGTGGAGCAGACGGAGCGTTTTGTTAGCTTTGTTGATAACGCTCTGAACGGAACGCTGGAAATAAGGAGGACTCAGTGGTGGGAAAATTCATTTTGTAGCTTTGTTTTATTCTCTTTGCCACTTTAAAGTGCTACAGACATGAACTTGCTATAAACAAAAAGCGTCATTGGCTATTAGCTGGTTGTGTGAATGTGTGGTTAGTCCAGTGGAGCAAAAGGTCAGGAGGGCTCATTGACATGATGTATGGAAAAGGTGATTCAAGAGGCAGATTTCTCTCACTTTTGGGTGAGATTTGTGTGAAAGTGCTTGTTTTCTAGTAAACAAAGGCCCGTTCTTCTGGTGTGTGTTACAGTATCATCTCCTCAGATCTCACGCGTATGACAGACAGCGAACGAGACCAGATCGACCAGGACGCTCAGATCTTCATGAGGACGTGCTCCGAGGCCATCAGGCAGCTACGGAATGAAGGTGTGTGCGTGTGTACGTGCGTGTGTGAGTGCGCGTGCGTCCCCCCAGTAAGTGATTGTTATTGTCTCTGTAGCTGAGAAGCAGCTGGTGCCGCCCCAGATTAAAGAGCACAGCGGAGCAGTCCTTGATCTGATTGAAATGTATCTGAAAGGTGAGTTTGTTAATGTTGTTGTCATTCACCATCCATCACTGATCTAATAATCCTGTGTGTGTGTGTGTGTGTGTTTGTGGGGATGTCTTTGAAGGAGTGTGTAAGCTGTACTCTGAGCAGCGAGCCATAAGAGTGAAGAGAATGGTGGACAAGAAGAGAACGTGAGTGTGTAGCAGCGTCGCCTTCTCCAGCTGCAGGTCCTCCTTCTGATGCTTGTGATGTTTCATCGCGCAGGTCACGCCTGACACCTGAGCTGCACAGTCTGGTGGCCAAAGCTCCAGAGTTGGTGACCGCAGAGGAGCAGAGTGTGAAGGAGGAAAGTTCTGGTGAGTCCCCGTTTCCATTGTAGCTCCACGTACAAGCTGAGCTCATGTAGGCCTCAAATCAGGACAGAAACCAAGACAAGACAGATGAGATATTCCTTTATTTCAGAATAAAACACACACACACATATTCTTATTAACATTTCAGTTTTGTATCAATACTAATCAAACCCATTTTCCTTCCCAAATTAAAAACAAGCTTTGTCTCATTCATTTCCTGATTGGCTCATTACTTAATTCATCCTCCGTTTTTCCACCCCCGCATCACTGATGTTCTTACACAACAGCATTAAATGTTACATGAATTCCAGGTGTGAAAAGCATCACATTCTGACTCATCGCCATACGTATGTGACGCCTACTCTCATCGCTACTGTGACGTTTGATCTCTGAAGTCCTATGTTGTCAAATTTAAAGTGATTTAATATCATGAGTGGGGGCGGAGGAAGGAAACAAACTCTTGGGAGGTCATGGGGGTAATTGAAGGGTTCTCAAGGCCCCTTGCTTTGATTTGGACAGAGAAGAGCGTGTCAGAGGTCCAGGACACCGCTGCACCCCTGTGGGACGAGGGCCGAGTAGAGGACGAGCTCTCCCCGGAGGAGATCCAGATGGTGCGGCGGCGTTTTCCTTTACCTCTGCGTCCTCACGCGTGACGGTATCAACCACGTGGCTGTGTTTCTGTGTGCTGGTGTCTAGTTTGAGCAGGAGAACCAGAGGCTGGTGAGCGAGATGAACAACCTGGTGGACGAAGTCAGGTGGGTCCTGGTGCGGGTGCTGGGCGTGGGGGGGGGGGCGTAACCTGGGCCCGGGTACGCTCGCCCGAGCTCACTCACGATGCTGCGCGTGTGTTCCCTCTGCAGGCAGATCGAGGGGAAGGTGGTGGAGATCTCTCGACTACAGGAGATCTTTGCCGAGAAAGTCCTGCAGCAAGTGAGTTTGACGGCTTTCGCGTTCTGGCTTTGGGCGCAGTCGGTCTGAACACGTCCCCTCGTGGACCAAACGAGCATCTCGCTGTCCTGACAGGAAGCGGAGATCGACGGTATTCACCAGCTGGTGGTCGGCGCCACAGAGAACGTCAAAGAGGGCAACGAGGACATACGAGAGGTGAAACCCTGCACCCCAGCGGGACCACATCTCTAACTCCCTTTCTTTAAACCTTTTCTTTTTTCCCTTTCACCACAAGGCAATCAAAAACAACGCCGGCTTCCGGGTGTGGATCCTGTTTTTCCTGGTGATGTGCTCCTTTTCTCTCCTTTTCCTGGACTGGTATGACAGCTAGCTGGGCGAGCAGCCATGGACTCTACGACAGGAAGCTGTCGCATCTCTGGCACATTTCTCTGGCACGTTTCTCATCCGGCTCTGACGCCCTCAGACTGGTTCCCTGTCCTCCACGTTGGACCAGGAGCTTCTTTATGAGGATCAAGGCGAGGTGACGGGTACCTCCCTGACGCTATAACCACACGCTCTCGCTCTAAAGGGAGGACCAGCTTCGCTCGGCGTCGAGTCCACGTTAGAGCTTCTGTGTGGTGGGACAGTGTCCTCCACCAGTAAAACCAGTGACCTTCTGGTCTAACTCGCTGGAGGATTCGGTCCATACTGGCTTTGCTGTCTCACGTACACACCGTCGCTTGTTTCTCCGCAACCAACGTTCATAATATTTGAATATTTGCCATAAATGCAAAACAAACCAATTAACTGAATGTCAGCAGCTTTTATTTTTTAATTCCTAGTAAATTAAATAAAATACTGAATGTTGCATCTTTATTTTTTTTTTCAATCCTGTCCTACAAAGGTATCAGAAACGGACGGCACTTGGACATTGGTGTGAAATGTGGGCACTTTATTTCAGGTTTAATTCAACATTTCAATGTAGCAAATGCACTTTCGATCATGACCGTTACGATGTCTGGAAAAGGCGCGCGACTTGCACCCGAGGAAAGCAACAAGACAAGCGACTACTGTAAAGATTTGTGCCACTACACCAACTCAAATATCTAAAGACGGCCACAGACGGCAAACAATGCGAAGCATTGTACGATACGTCTGTCTTCACTAGCGATGCGAAAAGAACAAATCAATTTGAAAAAAAAAAAAACATTCATTACAGTAGCATGAAACCTATGCCGTTGAAAGTAAACGGTATCATGAAGCTGGCAAAGAAAAGCACGAGGTGTTCACAAAGATTTCAAAGGGACAATCGTAAATGCTGATTTAAAAGCGGCGGCAGTGGCCGCATCGGCGCCGCGAGACGCCTTTTTTTTTTTTTACAGGCCGTGTGTGTTCACAATATCATGGCGGTGAAGACACGGACGGGCTCCACGCTCCGAGCGAGACGCTCTGCTGGTCGAGCGTCGTCGGATGGGTTTCGGAGCGGGGAGAGGCTCCGACCCGACCCGACCCGGAGTCGGCCGTGCTTTGGAAAAACAACAAGCGACAGCAGACGCCAGATGGTTCACAGTCGTTTCTACACCGTGAGTACCAAAGTGAGCTCTGTGATGACTGTAGAAATCTGTGTGTGTGTGTGTGTGTGTGTGTGTGTGTTGCTGTGGCTGTTTTTTTTTTTCTATTTTTTGTCACTGATTTGAATTTTAATGAAATAATAAGACATGCTATTCAAACAACCCCCCCCCCCCCCCGCACGTGAGCTCACTCAGAAAACTGCTTCAAAGAGACACACACGCCCGTCACAACACAAACGCCCAACCGACATTTACAAGGCGACCGAGACCCTCCGGTCCGCTGATCCTTCGCTTCCAGAACGCGGAGGAACTCTGAGGTTTGCTTGAATCGCACGGCCTTATTATTTGCCCCGACCCCCCACCCACCCACCCTGAGGGGCGGGCGAGGCCTCCGCGCCGCCGCTCTTAGGCCAGTTTCTGCGCCGTCTCCGTCTCCTGCTCGGTGACCTTCTCCTCAGACATGATGGTCATCCACGGCGACACCGAGCGGGTGATGGTCTGCTTGGCGATGTTGTAGTGGTTGATGAGGGTGAAGAGGCGCCCGCGGCCCCCGGGGCCCTGCGGCAGGTAGCTGCCGTCCATCCCGACGGGCATGCAGCGACCCTGCTGCTCCGGAGGAGAGACGGGGGGGGGGGACCTCGGGTCAGTCCAGATGGGACTCATCTGCCAAACCTTTTTTTATTTGTTTGTTTGTTTGTTTTTACCATGTACACGAAGCTGTCGGGACAGGGCTGCTCGTACTGGTAGACCTTGTAGACCACCAAGAAGACCACGCACACCAGGAAGGCCAGAGCGCACATCACCAGCAGGGTCACCTGTGAGGAAGAGGAAGGGGGGGCACAATGATGCTATGATTTTACGAGTATGAACAAACCTCCTCAGACCTGGTGTCCATATGTGTGGACATTAGATGTTGGGTCACCTATAATGTAAAAGCAGATTCTTCTTAGTACGGGGCCAAATGTCCACATACATGGACCCATAAACATTATATTACTACATATTTAGATTGATTGTCCCTGTATGTGGACATCATTGTCCCCAAAAACCACTTGTTTCAAAATATTGTTAAAACATGATTCTCAGTCTTTATACTTATCAGGTCCAATAATCCTGAATAGAAAAGACATGTTAAGAATGTGTATCAGAAAAGAGCACGAGTCTTAGGAGGTTAATATATAAAATGTGCACAGATTGTACTGTAACAATAGATAGGCAGTGAGAAAGCACCTTCAGACAACATTACTACAACAGGACAGTCACGTTTAGACCATTGTAGAATGACATTTGGCAACTCATTACACTGGGATGAAATGTGTCCTTTATATGTGAAGCAAACAAACTTCTTTGGGTGCCATCAATATTTACCTTACAGGCTGAGCCCCAAATCACTGCACTCAAATGCAAAACTCCACGTCTATCACAAGCCACTGTCATGTTGTCGTGTACCTTAATATGAACTGCAAAAAGTATACTTTTGGAAACTTTTACAAAGCAACGAAATTAAGTCACACCAGCATGATTTCAGCTCAACATATTTGTGCTCAGAATATCAATGTGGCAGCAACACATTTTGCTGTTCGAATGCAGAGCAAGAAAACATACCTCTTCTTATCGGTTACTTCCAATTTGCTTAATTTTTCTATAAGTGACTCTCTGATATTTTCTACATGTAACTTCAATATGAACACCCAGCTGCAGCGAGAGACCCCCGCACACGGAAACGTTCAGAAAAGCTGGTTTATCAGGAAAAAGGCTGGTTTGACCATCTGTGCAGCCCACCTCACACCTCTGGGGGGGGGTTACGTAATCGCTCCGGGTGTTTCTGAGAAGTGTGTGTGGGGGGGGGGGTCACCTCATAACGGCAGGGACAGGGTGTCGGAGCGGAATGCTGCCGCACCGGGGTGTGGGTGGAGGGGGGGCGGTCTTCTCATCCGCCTGCGTGAGTCGAGCAGAGGAGCAGACAGGCGCAGCGCGCCGCCATGAAAGAGGAGGAGGGGGGGATGAAAGGAGCTTCAGAAGCGGCCCGACTGTTGCTGCTCAGACGCCTCGGATGGAAGCCCCGACGGCGTTCACAGAGACGGTGGCGTCTGTTGAACACGGGGGGACGCGCACCTTCGGATGCGCGCCTTTTGTGGATTCCAAGGGGGGGGGCGCTTTACATGGGGTCATTCTATATGAAGCACATCAGTTAACTAACACAGAGGGGGGGGGGGGGGGGGGTGCTGTTTGGAGGCCATCGCCATGGCAGCAGCTGAGTTAATGAGCGTTTCGGGGGGGGGCGGGGTTAAATGAATCACCGCGCACAAGAGCCCAGACATGGAGGCAGGCTGCACGGGACACGGAGCCGGCGAGACGGGAGGTGATGGAGCGGATGAGAGGGACAGCCGGGGGGGGTGAAGGGGGGTGGCCGAGGCCATGCTGTTCTCACTTTGAGCCGCTCGGAGACGCCTTCGATGATGCTGATGGAGAACTCTGCGATCTTGGGGGACCGGAGCTTCCCCTTCTTGCTCTCGGCGTCATAGTCCGCCTTGGTCTTCACCACCACCTGAGGGGGAGAGAGAGAGAGAGAGACGTTCAGACGCACAGAGTCCCCGCTGGTGCACAGACAGGTCGGATGTCTCACGAAGCTCCAGCAGGAATGACATCAGTGGGACTGCGGGCGGGAGACAAAGACGTCTCACCTTCTCCGGCGGGGGGAACTGCAGCTGGCTGGCGTCTAACGGCGTGATCAGGGGGATGGTGTCAAAGCCGTCCTCCGAGACCACCTTGCCGCCGGTTTTCTCGCTGAAATTATTCCCCAATTTCACCATTTTGTCCCCGCGAGAGCAAAGAAATGAACCTGCGAAGGAGCGGGGGTGGTTGTGGTGGAGGGGGGGGCAAACAAGCGTCAATTACACCTCAATCACAGGCGGAAAACGTGATTCCCACCCTGGATCGCGCGTGTATTCAGTTTAGAGATTGATTGTTTTCTTTTAAAATATAGCACGATTTGATCATACAGATGAAAACATCAGTGGAGAAATTGTAGAAAAGCGTAAAAGCGAGTCTTTCTCTTTTTTTATGTGGGCCACGGTTAAGCCTGAGCGGACGCGATGACACGGAGGCATCACCGCGGGAGGGAGGGGGGGGAAAAAGCCAAAAAGATAATAAAAGCGCGTTTTATGTCATGCAGGCACTCACCAGCTCGACGTACAGCGGTGTCTGGCGTGGAGCGGCGCGGCGGCTCTGGTGCTCCGGGTGCGTCTTTGTGCGGTTCGCGGGCGTGACGCAGCCGGGCTGCGGAGAGCTGCTGCACAATATGGCCAAGCGGGGTTTGTGCGCCGGTTCACCTCCGAGCTGCCTGGTGATGATGATGATGATGGTGGTGGTGGTGGTGGTGGTGAAGATGATGATGATGAGGAGGAGGATGCCTCCCACATTCACCCGTGCATGTAATCGGTGCAGTATAGATTCACGTCACATGTTTTACGCACCGTGGTGACACCTGACGAGAGGCGACACTTTGTGGTGAATTTGTGGTTTCTGACATGTTTTGCGCAGTTCTAATAATAACAATAATAATAATAAAAAAAACCTTTAGTAGAAGCTCAACTGTTGCAGCTGTCCTTTATATGGAAATTAGGAATACAGATGAAAAAGCGCGCATCAGTTGCTCTGCTGTTCTCTTCAATGTCGCTCTGATTTCTGGTTTCATTTAAGCACGATATATTTTAACTCGAAAACTATATTTTTGTGGCTTATATTGCATTTCATTAAAAAAAAAAAAAAAAAATATGACCTTCACCTTCAAAACTAATATCTGGTCTGTTTTCTGTAGGAGGGGAACATGACCAGGACAGAGGAGCCCCGGAGGAGAGGTAACTTCAGCTTTAATGTTTTGCTGGGTTTCTGCACCTGAACTGTCCTCTTCATCCTTCCACAATAACGGTCCTCTGATTCTTTCACTGACCCTGACAACGTCACCGTGGACCTTCCTCATCCTCCAGCAATTACATCCATTATAAGTATTTAGAATTCGCAGGCGCAGCTTTTGTTAAATCCTGATTTCTTGCTTTTTTTTTTTTTTTTTTTTGCACATTTCAATAAATAAGATTGTCGATATTGATTATTGTGAGATATTGTCTTAAAAACATGTCGTGTCACGTGTACTTATTACGGTCTTTTATTTGAATGTTTTCATACGCGTGTGAGTGAACACGTCATTTTTAACGCGTTCATCAGTGGGTGATGCTGAAAGTGTCAGAATGTTTTACACTGTTCAAATCTGCCTCCCTTCATCAGTAACAGACTTCCCAGATCACAGCGCGTCCCTAAGGTAAACAGGCAGGTTTTCATGGGCACAAATGGTGAGTTAAAGCCCTGCCTGCGCATATTATTCAGCAGCCCGTTGCCAGGTTACGGAGGGAGAGTGAGGAAGAGGAGAGGAGCATTAGTGATGGCGTTCTGCTCGTTAATGATGGAAGTGAGAGCGACGGCGGCAGAATGACATGAGCTCATGTCAGACATACATCCGAGCCACACTCTTTGTTCAGGAGGTGTTGGTGCTGCTCTGTGGGTCTGATGAACACGTACATTCTGACTTTCATCAGTTCACATGCTCCCCTGCAGAAAGTTGAACTATTATTAAAAACGCCGAATTTAGCAATCATCAATTTTAATCGATTCCTTTATAATCGCGTATATTATACATATATTACATTATGTATAGTGTAATAACCATCTCAAAGAAACAGCTTTAACACCATATTGTGGTAAATTGAGGGTTCAGCCTGTAGCGACAGAAGCGCTCCAGCTGCTTTCTCAAAAATGACCACTAGAGGGAGACACTAGACTGGCGAGTCTTTATTGAAGAATATCTATTTATTGAAGAAGCAATAGGGTAATAACTAAACACACAATCGATTTTGCACAATGGAATTCTTGTTTTTAGTTATTTTGGATATGATATTGATGATATAAGGAAAACTAAAGCGCTTGAAAGGAGAGGTCATTGAAGTTGTTAGATGTTCAGGTGATCAAACTGATGTTTTGTTTGTAAAATATTGCATTTTCAGAGCAGTACTCTAGTAGGGAAGTAGTTGTGAGTGCACTGAGTTCAGTTATGAGAGTAATGCTGCACATAGATCTGTTTGAATGTGCTCTCAGTGACTAACAAAATTCAGTTCAAACCTGCGAGCGTGTTACAGTGATAATGATAATGTAGTAATGCGATGTAAGTAAGCATTCCGTGGGGATAAAAATAAATTCAGCAGTGCACTCTCAACTGTGTAAAAACAGAAGTCCTTCAGTGTGATGAAAGTTGAGGCGGCGCTCTGTGAGCCGCTGTGTCTTTAAAGCCTCTCTGCTCTTGGCTTTTGGCCCAGAAAAGTTCATTTCCCATTTCCCATCCAGCCACATGGTCCAAGCTCCGCCACGCAGAGGGAACAGGCGCTTCCAGAGCGGAGAGCGGCACCTTCGGCGGCGGCGTGAGCGCACTCGGCCAGGAGGGGGACGGCTGTCGGTGACCTTTGTCATCCAGGAGAGAGGAGAATCTGTCAGACGTGCCCTCGGCGGAGGTAAGACCGCCGGCCTCAGTCAACGCGTGACAGCCAGTCCCGTTATTCGACATCATACCGTATAAGTACTGCAGTGTGCCGGGGTTGGGTATTGATCTGCTGACCTTTTCGCCGCTCGGTTCAGCCTGCTGCGTCTGACTTTTTCAAACGGCTGCTGCCATCTGGGACCTATTGTCTTTTCCGTCAACACAAAGGCTCGTTTCACCCTCCTGCAAATCCTGTCACTGGATGATCCAGCAGTTTATGTTGGATCCATGTGTGTGTGCGCGTGTCTGTGTGTGTGTGTGTGTGTGTGCATGCATGTGTGTGCGTGTTTGAAGTAGCTACTTACACTGAGTTTGATCATGTGAGATGCTCCCCCTCAGGGGAGGATTAGTCACAAATATGTGAGTGAATGAATGGACGGACTATATGTGACTTTTTTTTTTTTTTTAAGTTGTGACAACCGATGACAGAACTGGCCTTTATAAACAGGATGTACACACTCTCTCTCACACACGCACGCACACATTTGCTCACTCATGCGTACGACGCCTCAGGTGAGGGCACCTGCGCCGTGCTGTTCTGTTAACTCAGCTCTCGCTTGCATGGCCGTTGTGAGATCACCGTTGAGCTTTCTGGAGGTGCTTTTTTTTTTTTTTTTTTTTTTTTCTGGGACCATGAGGTCACAGACGGTCACGCCCCGAAGGCTGGGACTTGAGAGCAGGAAAAGACCGTGGGCGGAAGACGTTCAGCAGCTCACACTGAGTCACTTGGAGGAAGCCGTAGCTTTGCAGGAATTTCCATTGGCCTGTGTTGTTCGCATGGAGACGCAACACCAGACGAACAGGGGAAGGGCCGTTTCCTCTCCTTAACTGCAGAGGCAAAACCAGCAAACTGCATTTTTTTACACACTTTCTGCTATTGTTTGTTCTGGAAGGGTCTCCTTGTGATGCCAGTCCTTCATACTCGAGCTGGAATGTGTTTGGAATGGGAACCATTTCCTCCAAGGCAGAAAACTGGACGGCCTCTACCCCGACTCCATGACCTCTCCCCACATGTTTATTTACAACAGATGATTTTATTTAATTTATTTTTTCCCCAGTCCTGCTGTCGGTCCTCTCAGACATCCCCGCAAAAAAAAAAACAAAAAAAAAACGTTCCCAGTTCTGAGAGGCCCCAGTGCGGAGGGCCACGGGTCGGCGCTGGGTGTGAAGTGAGGCGGCGAATTGTGCCGTTGTGCCTGTCTGCAGGATCACCGGCCCAGACGGACGCTGCAACAACAGCGCCGACAGACACGGGCTGGCTGAACGTGAGCCCAGAGCAGATTTTCAGCCCTTTCCCCCCCTCCTGCCTTTGCATTACATTTACACAAGCCCACTCAGCTGCAGCAAATCAAAGCTGACTACAAAGAGAAAACACCCAACTGCGTTTTCCAGCTATTGTCTTCACTTTGCCGCCTGTTTACGTGGGATCCTCGCTGTTGCACAGCTGCACGAACGTGGGAGCGCGACGAGCTTCGGCTCCAACTAAACTAATTTTACATGCATGGAAATACCTGGAACACACTCACCAAAATTATAGGCCGCAGTGAGCAACGCTGGCGTGGAAGCCCGGCCCCGGCCTGTAACCATGACGGCGAGCCGGTCGTCTGGTCCCTGTAGGGGAATTTTCGTTATGACAGAGTGTCTCCCTTTTTTTATTAGTGTCTTTTCACTGAAGCAGAGGGGGGAAAAATCAACAGGACCAGTCGATGTCAGGGTTCCATCCAATCACAGGACAGCCTGCTGACTCCTCGCCAGCCTCCACACGGTGGCGCTGTGGAGCGAGACCCAGACCAGACAGGTCTTGAGTGACAAGACGTCATGATCACATAGTTGGTGATAATTACACACACATGACGAAGCACACGTATAAACACAGAGATACAGGCCGAGCTATGCCCTTTAAAAACAAAGCTGGAATAATAAATCAATAAATACCACTAAATATTACCTACATTATCACAAAATGGAATAATAACAAATGTGAGGAAACTCAAACAGGAAAAAAAACAGGGTTACAAAAATGAAATGACAGCGTAGGTATTCCACAAATAACACAAAGAGTGCAGATAAAATGTCTTTATCCCCTTGCGTGTTTACCTTTTATTCTCTTGCTATTTTTAAAAGGGAATTATTTTATAGCTTCTGACAAGGAAAGACTCATTAAGATCAAAGCAGAACTTATTATATTTCAGTGCACAACAGGTAGTGTGTCATTAGTGTGTAATTCCCCGCTTCAGGTCTTAGTGCCCAGCCACAGCTTGTGTGTGTGTGTGTGTGTGTGTGTGTGTGTGTGTATTTGTGTGTGTATTTGTGTGTGGATTTGTGTGTGGATTTGTGTGTGGATTTGTGTGTGGCATTTAAATAAGATTATATTGGATGAATTATGTACTATTATATATTATTACCATTTACCAATGCAGAAAAATCTCCCAGGGAGTTCTGTGACCATGAACACGTCTTCACAAAGGACGAAACAGAAAATGGACCAACAAGTGCTTTTTATTGACACTGTACATAGAAACATACTTTTGTTATCTGCAGATGAGACACGCCCTGTGCTGAAGCCGTGTTTGTCGCAGGGCAGCGCGACTGTGCGTCGGTGGGTGACGTGATCTCATGTATGCAGAGAGAACGACTCCCTCCTTCACCTTTGACCTCCGTGCTGCTCAGAGATGAGGGACAAGTTGTCGTCGTGAGGCTTTCCGCTTAAGAGAACGATCACTGTCCCGCGACGGTTTTACTGCTTAAATCGTGTGTTTGCGCCGTATTTTGTGTGTAGGACTTCAGCTGGGATCAGCCGGAACGTTTTTCTGCCATAACTTGTTTCCACTTGCCTCCAAAAGTTGCCTCAGGAATCGTCGCACATTCTCACAAAGTGAATAAAAACAGCGCGACACTCTGGCACAGGTTTGTGCGCCGTTGAGGGATAAAGACAGAAAACAAGGAGCCAACCGTCGAGCTTGTCCTGCACCTTTAGTATAAAAACGGTTTGACAGGATTAAGCCTGGAACAGCACTTCCCAGTTCCCCTGAGAGCTCTCAGAAAACTGGTCAAGCCAGATCTCCCAAGCTCGCTCCCGAGCCACGCCAGCATTCCCCCGTTCACCTCACGACTCCTCTTTATGGCCGAGCCTTCACTCCCACTGCAACCAGTCAGATCCCTTTCCATGGATGCAAGCAGAGTCCAGTGCTGACAGTTTACCTCCAGTGTGTGAGGTGCAGCGGTGGGAGGGGCCTGAGCAGGAAGAGCCACCTGTCAGATCTGCAGGAGCAGCGACCTGAGCGGATCACCTCGGGAGAGCGAGAGGGAAGCACGCCGCGTCCAGGTTGGGGGGGGGGCCCGCGACGGTCACGATGGGCGGCACTTTAAGTCAGAGGAAGGGCAGCAGGCGAGCCGGCTCGAAGGGTCACGCGAACAGCGTCACGTAAGTCACGCCGCTCCTAAGATCGCCGGTCTCAGCCGAGGCGCCTTCTGCTTCACCGTGACGCGCAGCTCCGGCTCCCAATGGCAGCGGCAGCTAAGATTCCATCCATCTCCGTTGAGCGTCGACGGGAAGGTCCGTTCAAGCGCACGCGGATCACACACACCCTTTTATGAAGGCAGAGATAAAAGCTCCACACACACACACACACACACACACACAGAGGTTTCCATGTTTGCTTACCGGCCTCACGGCGTGGACGCAGTAATGAAACAGACGCAGACTTGAAGGCATGCTGAGAGGGTTTAATGGGCACATTCGAGAAGTTCTGACCGGAGCAAAGACGAAACACGGCGGGCCTCGTGACACCATCTCAATGTGAGAAATACAGCGTGAGCGCGTTAGAATGGGGTCGGGATTCGCGCAGCTCCGCCCACTCCCGAGCAGCGGAGAGGCAAACTGGACGGTACACATTCCACTGATGGTCACCGGAGGGATCGAAGTAACTGTACACCCGCGTCCAGACTGAAGAAAGAGAAAGTTCCTTCGAGCGTTTCCAATAAACCTTTAATCTCGTACGTTTTGCAATAAATACGGAGCCCCTGGTCCCGCCTTCAGCCTTCCGAGTCCAGTTCGGGCTGTGCGTCAGCGCCGTCGGCTCTGACCCAGGCCTTGGGCGACGCGTTAGGCGCCGGGCCGTCGGGCTGGAAGGCGTCGGCGAACCTCTCGCGCGCCTTCTCCCAGTTCTTCTGGGACTTCGACTTGGTGAGAGACGCGCTGTCCACGGACAGGGTGGCGCCGGAGCCCAGGCCCGACTGGGACGTCCGGATTTTCAGTTCGATCTGCAGAGAGAAATGAAGGAGGGGGTCGGGACGGCGCTTTTGGGTTCCGAGGGTCTGGGCGCCAACGGGCTCGTCTTACCGGGTCTTTCATTCCCGTCCCCTCTTTGCCCAGGCCCTCGCCTTTCTTCCAGCCCATTTTTTCCAACATCTTTCTGCCTTTGTTGACTTGGCTGATCTCCCTTGAAGACACAGAGAACACGTGAAGTTGGATCACGGCACATTCTGACGGCTGCAGCCCTTATTGTCGTCTAGAGTAGTTACTCGTGAACAGAAGCGGGCGCGTCGTCTCGCTGGAACGCCCCCTGGCTGCCCACCGTCTGACGACGAGACTCCGCTCGGTTCTTGTATTTGGGGTTTTTTAGGGCTTTGGTCTCCTCGTATTCATTGCTCTGTTTGTAGAAGAGGACATGAGGTAAACGAAAGAAGTTTCAATTTGACCAATGTTAGTTGTAGCTCCTCCCACCTGTAGTCCATATTTAGCTTTCATCTGTTTGAGCTCCTTCTGCCTCAGTGTTTCTTTGTCTTCTTTAGTGAGAACAGGACCTGTGGGTTCAGAACCGCGTTAAACCTTCCGTTCTACAGGCGTTTTCTCTCAGCGAGGCCTCAGGTCGGGCCTTTTGTCCAGACTGCTGCCTCACCTGGCTTCTCCTCCGTCTTGTGCTTGCTCAGGTGGGCCATCACCTGGCCAGGTTCGCAGCCGTCGCAGGTGTCGGTCCCCGAGTGGATGTGGAAGGACAGGACGGTTTCTCCCATCTTCACCTCGTCGCCGTGCATCAGCGCGTGTGGCTCGCATTTGGTTTTAGGCTGCAGGGAATAAATCGTGACTACTGTGCTCGGGCTTTCGCCGTTTAGTCAGAAAACTCGGTGGGGGGGCGGAGACCTGTAGGATCCTGTTGCCGTTGATGACTGTCCCGTTCTGGCTGCCCTGGTCCACCAGCATGTAGCTCTGCTGCTCCTGGTCAAAGTACACTTCTGCATGGAACTGGAACAAACACACTCCCTAGTTAGGTGTGTGGTAGACTCATGCAGCACAGCAATGTTTGATGTGACACCACTGGAGACAGGCACCTTGCTGACTCCCATCTCAGGTATCCTGACTGCATGGTCCATGTCTTTCTCTCTGTAAGACACAGACCAGTGGTCATTAAGGGAATTCTGAAGTTACCAAGAGGTCAGTTTCACATGATTCTGGCAGGTGTTGTTTTACTGGATTTATTTCTGAGTGGAGAAACAGTTAAATCAGCTCTGTGGTATCAGCTAAGGTAAAGCACAAACCTTCCGAAAGTGGCTGAACAGTCGGCAGTGATGATGAAGAGAGTCCCCACCTGTAGCACCGGAGATCTGACCACCATCACTCTGACACACGGAGGCCAGATGCTTTTAGCTGCAAGAGACCAACATGCTGCATTTAATAGAAACGGAAAGCTACCGTGTCAGGAAGCAATACAGAGCGACTAGATCTGTCTTTGCACCTAGTTATATAATCCATCTACGTTGAGTTCTGGGGCGTGAACCACCTGACACAAGCTGCAGCCACAGCTTATTCTCACCTTCAGGATTCTGAGTCTCCATTTCTGTTTCCTGACATTCCTTAAAGGGAGAGCTAGACCGGGATGAAAACGAGTGTGGGGACTCCTCTTTTTCTGACTCTGTGATTTCACCCTCTTCTGGCTCACTGTTCCCCTGAGAGTCATTGCTTCGAGAAGAACTCCTTTTCTTCTTTTTCTTTTTCGACTTGGATTTCTTCCCCTTCTTTCTTGACCGACCCCGGTCTTCACTGTGGGAGCCATTTTTCTCCTTCTTCCTCTTTGACGATTTTTCTCTGCGGTGTTTGGACTCTTTTCTACGCGATGAGACATCTGGACTGGAAGATCTGCGCTTCAGTTTCCGTGATTCCGAGTTCCTCTTAATCGTTTGCTGGTCGAGAGAGTCGCTCACTTCCTCTTTCATCCATAACTCATTAGATTCCTGCCGTTACACAGCCAACGATAAGTTTGGTATCTCTGCCAATGTTCGCTCACAGCAGGCCATGTGAGTTTGTAGGTCCCATTGTCTTTGTGGTCTCGCCTTTAGACACTGACCCTCAAACAATTCATAGGACTAAAAGGAAACCGTGTTCCAAATATTGAAGTTAATGTGCTTGTTTTTGTTGCTGCTTCCATTTTGCAGGTAATCCATCTCAATGTTGAGTGTATTCTAATTACTTTCATTAGTTAAGACACTAATTCTACAGACCTGTGTAATTTTATGCTATTTTTTGTCTTGAACAGCCTTCAAACTGTAAAGTTTCAAATACCGAGCTGTTCTTTTGAAATGCACTGAGTTTTGGTGTTAAGTACCTTTGTTCCAGTAAGAAGAAATCCTCATATTAGCCAATGAGTTAGTCACTTCTTGCACCTATACATGAGAGGATAATCTTTGGATAAGTCTTCTAACCTCACAGATATACAAACAGCGTTTAATGGCTGATGCAGTTTGTAAATGTAAATTTTAGATGGGAACTGCAAACTCAATAGCCTGCTGTTAGCCACCAAGTCAAAATGTGTCTACCGTGTCAATAGACAAGTATTATTTACCTTACTGTCGTCTGAGCCCTTCTTGACCCATTTCTTAATCTTTCTGCCTTTCTTTTCACCAGCGTTCTGGTCTTCTGAAGCCGCAGGGACCTCTACCTTGGAGTGAAACTGGTACCGCCCGCTCTCTGCATCATAGTAGTAGTAAAAGCCCGTGTTGCCATCATAGTATAGCTGACTCACCTGCAAACGAGGGAAAAACAGATCTCAAATAAAATGGCGGCAGCAAGTTTGTCAAATCTAAAACCGTAAAGCTGATTTTTTTTTTAAATTTCGGCAACAGCGTGAATGAAATTTGGTTTCACAAACCGAATCATAGTAGAAGCCTGTGCTGTGATCATAGTACATCCCAGTGGTCTCATCAAAGACAAACCCAGTCTGAGTCATGGCCTCTTCAGCAGTGGCTCTCAACATATCAGCTATTGAACTACCTTCACCCTCCTGAAAGACACACGGCAATGTAACATTTCATTTCATATAATTAGAAATCATCAAAGCAATCACTTAGATAAACTATCAGTTTCAGCCATAATAATGGTAGTTACTTGTACACAGTTCATACATCTGTTGTAAACATGTTTCTATTTTTGTTTTATATAGTTTTTATAAAACAAACTAAACACAGACCTCTGCTGTTGCGACGGCGTGGTTTTCAGCTGGAACAGGTACTTCAGCTGCAGCAGCATCATGCGACGCTGCTGCTTCTGCTGCTTCGCTGGTGCCGGCTGCATCCGCCGCTGCTTCCGCCGCTGCTTCCAGCTTCGCAACCTGACCTTTGGGAGCATCAGCAGCCTCCTGGTCCTCGGAGTAACCTCCGTAGTAGTAGTTATAATAGTCTAAAAAAGAAGTTTTCACATGTCATCCGTCAACAGTTCTCAACTAAAACGATAGTTACATACAGACAACCCACCTGATTCTGTCCAGACATACTCTTCTGTCTGAGTCTTGCTGTCAACTTTGTCTTTATTCTTTTTCTTCCATTCATGGATTTCGGCACTCAGCTTGTCAACCTTAAAACAAACAACAAAAAATACATACGATGCATTACTTGGGCAGAAACTCGGCTTTTTTTTAGGGGGGGGGGGGCAGACGGACACGTGTGCACGTCCGGGTGTGATCGTGCATGTGCGGGTGTGATTCGGGGGTGGGGGGCACCGACCTGCCTGCGCAGGTCCTGGTTGTAGTCCTCGGTGCTCCTCTGCAGCCTGTCGGCCTGGCTCAGCTGCTTGTGCAGCCGCGCCAGCTCGCAGCGGCACTCGCTCAGCTCCCGCTTCAGGCTCTCCACCTTCTCCCGGAGCTCCACCACTTCGCACCGCGTCTCCTCCTCGCCATCCCCGCTCTCCATTCGTGAGACTAGACGATCGGCAGAGACATTTTGAAGCACAAACGCGAGCGCAAAGTCGAACGGGCTAGCCCGCCGCCCATTACCTCCGGCTGCTTTTTCGCCTTTTTGGCTGTGAATTTCCGGTCAGCGCGGCACAAGAGATGACCTGAAAGTTGAAAAACGACATTTTTGTAACTGCTCTGTATTCCCACCACACTCGGATACATGTTTTTGATGATAATGGGACAGTTACTGTTAAAACAGCGGTATTATTAATGTCCACCCTCTTAGCAAGTTCACAACCGCCATTTACTACTAGTTAATTACGTCACAGTCTTCTTCTTCGCCGTTCGTTCTGACGTCTCGACGGAGTTTACTGCCGCCTCATGGAAAAATATAGTATTACTAAAGAAAAACTATGGTTATTGGAAGATATTTTACTGCTTTACTTCTATATTATTTTGTTAAATCACTTCTAAGTGGCTTATTGTTGTGTTTGTTTAAAACTTATTTTTTATA
This sequence comes from Lagocephalus sceleratus, assembly GCA_911728415.1. NCBI lineage: Eukaryota > Metazoa > Chordata > Actinopteri > Tetraodontiformes > Tetraodontidae > Lagocephalus > Lagocephalus sceleratus. Next base: position 9,446,936 of record CAJVRN010000011.1, on the reverse strand, counting down.
CATAAAAATGATTGACTTCTAAAACATAACTTTCTCCTGGTCTAGAGAGATTAATTTAAACTCAAATTATACGTAAAGTCTGCAGATAACATTCACCAATCATGGCTGCGTGCAACACTATATGTTTCTCTGTGTTAAATATGATTGTATCTATTAGTTTATAAAGCCACTGATTTATATACCACTGTCGAGCATTAATGTTGTTATTGCATAAGTACAGTGATTCAAGGATTGTGTGTCCTCGGGCATAACCACCGCTAGATGTCACCGCCACACCCTGAGTGTTCTGAAAAAGCTCAGCGACGTGCAAACGGTTGGATTTCTACGAAAATAATATATAATATCTTATATTACTTTTTTTATTTTTACTTATCTTTATGTGCTGTTTATGAAGAGACAAGGCATATAAACAAAAATGACCATATGGCAAACCTTAGTGATTTAGTAGCTGCTTTGATTCCTCAATTCCTCAAAAACTATTCTGTGTTCTTATTATTATTCGTTTCCTTCCTCTGTATGGGCTAATGTGCAGACTGCGATGGATTGTGTGGCTCCATCATTGTCCTCTTAAATGGAAACAGTTTTATTTATAGCAACTGTTCAGCGTATTGCTTTTGTGGACAGTTTAATGAGTTCATCAGTACATAGTAGGCCAGTCCCTTCTTTTTGACCCTGCAGCTATGGTGTAAAGGGCAGGTTTGCAGAAAATCTATTTACTGCTTTTTGAAATGTAAATGTAACATAAATATATGATTAGCAGCAAGAGAGAAAATGAGCTGTTGTGTTACGTAAGTCTGGTAAGTTTCCATGGGATGAGAAGTCTTTCTCTTTTTTTCTTTTGGTCCCCCTCAGTGCGTTTGCAATCCAAGCTACTAGAGTTTGGTGAAACTTCAAATTGGTGTGCTTCTGGGGTTTGTGCCTGTGGTGAACCGGCCTGCACAAAAGAGGCAGTCTTTTATCTGGAGACCCTCACAGCTGCTTCACACCACCAGTGTTTATTGATGCCATTTTTAGACTAGAAAGCGCTCTTAGCCCTGTCATCTGAACGTGCGACCGTTTATTTTTCAAGAAGTGGAAAATATAATTTGTCTTGTTCCTTTAGGGGATTTCTGAAACTTTGGCAACAGACAGTCATGATTTTTAAAGTTAGGAATGTAATAGGAACCCTTTCTTACGTAACAGTTATCCCAGCTACCATGAGTTTTTACTGGCCCCTCACCACTGGTGCGGGGAAAACCATTCCGAATAAACAGGCCCAGTGGAAACAAAGAGTTTAATTCTTTTTCCAAGAAGGAATAACAGAGAAAAAAAGAACAGTGTTGTTTACTGTTGTGCTTTTAGTCACTACCTCGCTTTGCGTGAATTAAACATGAGCTGAGCCGTGATCAAGGGTTTCTGACTGGGCCGAATCCTCACGTGCCGAGGGACAAAAATCTTTTGTGCAAACAAACCAGAGCGACTTCAGTTCTGCCTCCGTGTGATGACATTTTACATTCTAAACCTTTGGCTGCTTGAATGCGTTTGCAGCATCAATATCTCTTTCTTATCACTTGTCAACACCACCATCCCTAAGCTATGGACCCAGTTAAAATGTGGCTTTGACTGGGTCCGCCGCTTGGGTCTGCACCACTGGTGAGCCGCAGCAGCTAGGCTTATTTTGCATGTGCATTTCAGCTTATTCTGCCATTTCATTAGGACTGGAACACATTCCCACACTTATAAAAGTGTGAGAAGTGCAGCTCAGACATGAACACATGCACCACACAGTTTTACTTTGGGAGATATTCTTTCTTTTTTTGCAGAATTAGAAGTTTGAGGTATTTTGTCTCCAGTACAATGTGTTCTTTTTTGGATATTCTTGTACTGTCACCAGCCATGTGATGGTAACTTGTGCTATAGACAACCTGAATCTACTCAGGTATGTCCTTGAGCAACAGAACTGGTTCCCCTGCTCCCCCACACACACCTGTCGCTGGGGTGGAGACAAACTGTTGAACAGCCCAGAGGGACAAAGAAGGCTTGAAGATTCAGCTCCACATTCCTAGCCTCTTTTCGGACTATAAAACGTGGAGCCCCAACAGTTCGGCTCCTCCCCCCACTGCCTCCCCCTCCTCCTGTGTTTGTTTTCTGACTCCCTCCTTCTGCTTCAGAGGGGAAGAGCGGCCTGACAGGAGTGTACCATTGCTCCACCACAGGGCAGCTCACGCAGTCGGGTGAAGGGAAGCGGTTTCATTCTCACTGCTTCTAGCTTCCTGCCTCCCCTCCTGGCTTTCCATCAGTGGGCTGGTCTGAGGTGGAGGAGAAGTTTCAGAGGGAGGTGGGGGTGGTTCAGGAGGAGGAGAGCAGCATTTTGAAACCCAGCTGATCAGAGCTGTGGTATTCTGCCACAGAGGCAGAGGTAATGTGCTCCTGACAAGAGGAAAAGGAGAGGCAGCAGCTTGAAATACAGACGCATGCTTGACAGAGATGAGAAGTGCTGAAGGAACATGCCTCCCCTTCAATAAAACCACGGGGAGGATGTGAGAGCTTTGGGCAGGGTGGTGCTCTGAAGAAGAAACTAGGAGGAAAAGGATCTGTCAGGCTCCCGGATCCACCCGATTGGACCCTCAATTTGACAGAAGGCCAAGTTACCTTTGCGGGACCAGAAGGGATGTCGTGGCTCTCACCGGTGTCATGGGCCAAATGGACCTGGACGGCTGTGCGAGGGGGAGAGGAAGACCAAAACGAAGAGGGACTGGAGACCAGCGAGGAGAATGGTGGAGGGGAAGAAGAAGAGGAGGAGGAGGAGGAGGAGAGATCTCAAGGCTGCAGGCAAGTGTTGTGCTGGGGCGCTGAGACGGCCAACACTGTGTGAACTGGAGGAGTCATACGTGTTCATAGATGGGCATCGACCTGCAGACGAAACAAAATTGTACAAACAGTGATGTTTGTTCTGGGAAATGCCTTCTCTTTTCCTGATAGAAATAGTGTGTTTTGTCTGTGGTTTAGATGATGTCAGTGTTGAGTTTTTCCCTGCTGTTGCTACAATGTGACTGTAAATGAACGTGTGCCGATGACACATAAACGTAACACTTTTGTGGCATTTTTTGAAAAAGAATTTCGATATTTTTGTCCCTTGTTCCAAGTACAACAGTCTGTTTTCATTCTCTGGCCTCTACTACTGTTGATATGTTGCTAACCAACAGCAATAGATGATTTTGGTTTTTATTTTCCACTCTACTCACATCTAACCAGTCACATTCGTTTTAAGTGATCGGATCAAATTGCCTGCAGATTTATAATCAGGACATCTCCAGTTATTGCCTACAACATTATGTCACATGCTGTGTGCAATGTGCTGCATGCAGAGCTAAATGTGTGACAGGAAATGGCGCACTGCCCCATTTCCTCTTTGACAGATGCATCAAATGCCGTTAACGGTGAAGGGGGGAGATTTAATGAGGATGCATTTGGAAAATACTTTATATCGTGATTGAGTTCATCTGTTTTTTGTTTTTTTTTGCAGAAACCATAAAGAATGTTAACCACTTTGGATATCTTCACTTTGCTCTTTGGTAGTCACGGTTAGAGCGTTGTGCTCCTCAGTCATAACTGTGGCAGTTTCACTCTAGTCTACATTTCTAATACGCACAGTTCCTGTACAAATTTTCAACTATGCAAATAACTTTTTATCCTCCCACACATTAATGTTTTGGATGTTTTAGAATTTTACTCTCTCTCTCTTTGGATTCTGCAGCTCTGACTCAGAGGGTCATTTCGATACTCCAGAAGAAGCAACTCCAGTCCGTTCCATTCCAGACTTCCCAGGAGAGCTGGAGAACAGCAGTGATCCAGACAGGACGGGTAAGCCAGACAGAAATTGTCTCCATAGTTTTGAAATTGGTGTCAGGAGTTTATTTATCTTTGTAGTCAAGACCTTTGCATGCATGCAATAACAACTGAAAAAGGTCAATTATGAAGCACAGTTCTGTGTGTGAACTGCAGTATCAAGTTCACAGTGACGGAGTAACTTGATACATGCTACACATCTGAGTGATTCAGGAATTTACCCACACTACCTGCAGGATTTTAGCACAATATGCCACATTCAGAATCCAACATCATATTTAATGTAGTCTACATGTGTTCCTCAAGCCAACAGAAGCCCCTGAAGTCCCTAATGACAGCCTGATGGTTGGTATGTGTAGTGAGGAGAAATCTATGGTGTTTTGTGTGGTGGTGGCAGAATATTTGTCTTTGTCATATGAATCAGGCAGACATGGAGCCCCTCGTGGAGTGTGGGAATGGCCTCTGCTCTGGATTTCAACAAAAGCTTTAGCTCACCCCAAATTTGTATTGGTAACTGATAAAGGTCACAATGAGGGGAGTGGCTAAACAAACAGCTTGGTTTGGAAGGAAGATTCTTTTCACCAGTTGCTGAGACTTCTTGGTTGGTGGGAAAAGGTGTTTAGGTCTTTAAAATCCTCTGCAACAGTTTACAGAAGTGCACATTCTGAACGTTAATAATCACCGAAGGACTTTTCGCTTTTGTTCAAAAACAAACATCCACTTCTGCAGCTGAGAATGAGGAAGTTTGGCACCAACAGATAGGCCCCAAAGTAAAGTGACGCTAAACACCTAATGGCTGGTTTAGTCAAATCTATGCTGATGGAATCAGAAATCTGGAAATTATGTTAATATATAAACATTTAATAAAGAAAATAGAAGGCTTTAATTTAAAAAAATCATAATTACTTGAAGAGGTGGCTCTCTGAGGGTTGCTTTATATTTCATCAAATAGAAAAAAGTAAGACATTAAAGTAGTTTCATGAATGAAAATCAAGTTAAAGAGCAAGAGTTGGTCAGAAAAACAAAATTAGGATGTCCGCATTTTGTTGGGATGCATATGGATTTGGATAAGTGCACCATGCTGGTTGCAGAGCATGGTTAGTTTGAAAACAATATTTGCAAGAAGCACGTTAATGTGAATGGAATTAGGTAGGGACACAGGAGCCTGTTCTAGTCTCCTAGCAACATAACATTGCAGGAATACAGTGGCTACAATATGCTGATATGTATAAATCTTCCTTTGAATAAATAATAGCACTATCTTGTCGTATTTTTAACATCCCTCAGAAAATGAAATGCATATTTTTTTTGTATTTCACACTCTTTTCTGATGTGTGGCTAGGTTACATTCTATTACCATGGCAACAGCAGCATTTTGAGCAGCGGTCTCGCCTGTAACCAATAAGGTGTTAGATGAATGAAGCATAGATTTGATTGGAGAAGTTGTCTGAAGTGAGAACACAGTGTTCCTCTTTGTGTTGTGATTTTTTTTTTTTATATATATATATTTTAGATGTGGAGAAAGAAGAGCACCTGATAGTGACTGCTCCTGCTGGCGATCCGGATATTTTTCTGAACCACAGCATGGGTCAAGATGAGCCTGTGGACCCCATGGGTGGCACACTGAAAATAAGCATACAGACAGTAGAGGAACAACAACCACAAGGCCATCCAGAAGCACTGGACTCAGACGTCACTGCAACAACAATGAAGGAAACACCTGAAATGGCGAAATGCACAGATCCATCCTCTGAGGACCCTCAAGCTCCAGTCCCCATCCTGGATGAAAGCCCCGTTTCGGACACAAACCAACCTCCAATTTCAGAAAACTACTCAGTTCAGAACTGGGAACCTGCTGCCAGCTCAGCAGTGGAGGAACCTGAGCTGAAACTTGATGACACAGAGTTGCTTTGCGATGACACCAAGCCTCACCAAAAGGCTAAACCCAGCAAATCTCAGCCTCCGTCTCTGACGGTCAATACGTCAGTGAACAATTGTGAGCAAACAAGTGAGGATCAAGATCTTCCCATTGCTGCTAAGGGCGCTTACAAATTCGACCTCGATCAACTGGATGAAAGCTTTAATCCCTTCACCAGTGGAGGTTCCAAAATACCGAACTCTCCCCCAGCGTGTGGTTCAAGTTCTCTCCCCAAGCTTGACCACCTCCATGAGTCACAGCCGACATCTGAAACCAGCTTAGCTGCACCAGCAGAGGACGAGATGAAGGCGCCGCCATCGAACCCAAAGTCAATGATGCTGGAGTTTGGTCTGGATGAAGGGGCAGTCAGCAAGCCCCCTCCAAAGAAATTAGGCGGCAAAAAGACAATCAGTAAACTTGGGACGAAGAAGCAGAAGGCCAAGGTGTCAGAGGCTCTCAGCACAGCTCCAGCGGAGCCAGCAATTCCAGAACCAGCTCCCCAACCAGCATCAGAACCAGCTTCAGGTCCCCTTCCAGAACCCGCTTTGCCAGACAGAGACTCTGACGATGCCCCCCTGAACCTCGATGACATTCCTATTCCCAAAACAGGAGCGTACAACTTTGATCCGAGCCAGTGGGACGACCCGAACTTCAATCCATTTGGTAGCAATAGCAAAGTGAGCAGTTCTCCAGTGCTGCCCAAGGGCTCCTACACTTTTGATCCAGACAATTTTGACGACTCGGTGGACCCGTTCAAGCCCTCTAAGAGCCTGAGCACAGAGGAGTCATCCAGCAGTGCCAATCAAACGGAGAAGAAAATTCCAGACAAAAGTCAACAGAAAGCCGGAGAGAAGAAAGTGAGGCAGATTCCAAAGAAGAGTAAAGAAAGGGCAGTCACGTAAGCTATTGGGTGTTTGCTAATTTGCTTTCATTATGAATATTATAATTTTGCTAGATATTAGATGATCTAACAGGATGCTTTAAACACTTAACATTTCATATTGACCAGTGAAGTCATTGTTATATTTAGGCTCCTAAATGTGTCCTGGTCTATTCTCAGCTTTTCCTGGTCTGTCAACATCTTGTGCTCAAACTTGAAACTATCTGCTGAATGTCTGACATGCTGAGCTAGACATCTTGAGTTGCTCACACGCTCTTCTCTGTCTCTTCCCCCCGCTGTCTTTTCATCCCCTTAATTATTATTCCCTCCATCCTTCACACTTCTTTTCCTCTCATGTGTTACGCAACCCTCTTCCCAACCTCTGCTTTCGTCCTCTCCGGTTAGCTCCGGGAAAAGCGAGCAAGCCAAGTTTCTCTGTTTTCTGTTGTAAGTACTCGCACTCCTGACGCTCCTCCCTGTCATGCACGCTGGCTCGCACTCGTTGTAGGATGCACTGAGGCCAGATCGACCCTATTTGTGAGAGCACATAAGGGAAATAATGTCTTCTTCTGTCTCAAGTCCATCCCCTCCTACACAAGCAAATTGATTTGCTCCGTCTTGTGATCCATCCAGGAGTTCACCAGCGCTAGATTATTAACAATAACTAATGTGCAGCTGTGCAACTTAATATGATCATTGGCCGCCAGTTGAATTAGTGCAGAAATGCTATGTGAGCAAGAGGTTGATGCAGTGAATTTAAAGGCATCCTGTCATCGTCTGCTTCTTCTGTAGGAACCCCTGTAAAGTTCAGAACTATGACGACGGCCAGTCTTCTGCGCCTGACGTGTGTAATCAGGTAACGTGCTTATCTCTGACAGCTGACATGTATCGTCTTACCACACTGACCCTGTGATGCCCATTATTCAGCAGCTGTGTATACACACACACACACACACACACGCTGGCAGCGTTGCCAGCTCTGCGGTGCTGATTTGATGTGGTGTCAGAACCGTTAACGCTCGATCCTTGACATCACCGCATCCGACATGCGTTATCTGATAGTCTAATCGAATGTTACCCTCCCAGTAATCCTTTTTATCGTTTCCACAATTAACTTTTTCCATGTGGTTCTATTCATTTTACGGGCTTGTCTGATCTTCTTTTTTGTGTCTAGGGAGAGGAGGAAGTGGTGGTTCGCACTCCAGAGATCAGTCAGAGAGTCCACCACGCCACGGACGAGGAGAAGCTCGCCTCCACGGGCATCATGAGCCTGACGAATGACAGCCAGGAAGACGGGGAAGACACCAAGGCACCTGGGAAGAAACAGTGCACTGCAGGCATATCAGATATGGATGGTACGCTTGGGCTGTCAGACAATTCACACATTGTAGAATTTTGGGATGAGTCTGAGATAATAAAGCCCTCCATAATAGGGTCATAGGACATCATACCGTAACTGACACAATGTCAGTAGTTATTGACAGTAAATTAAACACTGTTATTTTCATCTGAAGGTCCTGAGAAAAAGGTGACAGATCTGTTTGAGGACACCTGCACCGTGCTGGATGATATGGTGGGTAAACTGAAGCAGTGTGGGAGGTTGTGCGAATATTAGAAGATGGTTAACCTTTACCCCCAAAATGTGTGTTTTTATAAAATCATTTTCAGACTTTACCTAATTCTACCCATTTACACAATATTTGTCCAAGATAAATACTCATTGATTGAAAGGTTATCTAGTTGTTTGATTAGGACTAAAGACAGAAAAGTACACAGTTTTCCCACAGAAATTCAAGATTCTAACTTTACAAGTTAAAAACACTGTAGGAAGAAATGCTGGAGAAATCATTAGAGGTCTTGTAAGGAGAGAGAATGTTCTCCTAGACTGACAGTTCTGATTTTGTCTGCGTGGTCTACAGAATGAGGTGTCAAAGATGAGCAACATCGAAGACACAGCAGCTGTGTCCCAGGACGACGTACCCATGAGCGAGATGGACAAGGCCGCAGTGCTCACCCTCATCAGGGAAGAGGTGGGCCACGGACCGCGTGTGCTCGTTCTTCACACGAGCCTGCGGAAGATCTGACCTTCTTTTTCTGCTCGTCTGGCAACCAGATCATCACCAAAGAGATTGAGGTCAACGAATGGAAGAGGAAGTACGAGGAGACCAGAGCAGAGGTTTTTGAGATGAGGTGTGAAATTTCTCTCTGTTTTTCTTCACTCTTGCTTCACATTTACAACATTATGGCCAACTTTAGGAACATGCAAACGTTCTAAATGTTTCTGAAGCGGTCAAACGGTGTTTTTGTCATCCTCACAGGAAAATTGTTGCAGAATATGAGAAAACAGTCGCACAAATGATAGGTGAGTTGGTGCCACCCAGCGGCCACAGTCTGCGTTGATGATACTCCATGATCCTTTTTTTCCCTTAAAATATATTTCCAGTGAAGCCTAAAATACTGTATAAACGTGCAGCCAAATTTTTAATAGATTAAATATTGATGATTCTTAACATTTTAACATGTTTTTAGTCGCAACCAAAATAGTTTGGTCATTCATCTAGTGATTAGAATCAGTCACTCTTTTGTTTTGACCCTCGGCGTGTTTTGCAGAGGACGAGCAGCAGCAGAAGAGCCTGTCCTGCAGCAAGTCGGTCAGACAGTTAACCGCAGAGAGGGATCAGGCCATAGCTGACCTCAACTCGGTCGAACGCTCGTTCGCAGACCTTTTCAGGAGGTATGAGAACATGAAGGGAGTCCTGGAGGGTTTCAAGAAGGTCAGTAGAGCTTTGGGGTTTTTTTTGTGATAATGATCAGACCCTCCGCCCCCCTCCCACAAACACACACACACACACACACTTAATGTTTATGTTGTCCTCCACGTAACTGTCCAGAATGAGGACGTGTTGAAGAAGTGTGCACAGGACTACCTGATGCGGATCAAACAGGAGGAGCAGCGATATCAGACACTCAAAGTGCACGCTGAGGAGAAACTGAACAAGTAGGGCTCCATTTATGAGATTCATAACTTCTGACTGTGCCTGAATGTCATATCTGATTTTAAAAATCTCCCCTCTGTCACGACCTTTAAAACAGAGCAAATGAGGAGATAGCGCAGGTTCGTGCCAAGGCCAACACTGAGGCTGTTGCGCTCAACGCTAGCCTGAGGAAGGAGCAGATGAAGGTGGAATCTCTGGAAAGAGCCGTCCTTCAAAAGGTAAAGCTGACCTCTGAACGTGCAGGAATAGATATTTACGATCCATCACCACTTTGATTCTTTCTTGCTTGCAGAATCAAGAGATCGAGGAGCTCACCAAGATCTGCGATGAGCTGATCGCCAAACTGGGAACAGAATAAGAGGCCTTCAACTAAACTTCAGCATCAGTGTAAATTCTGTACATAAACCTTTTTCCTTCTCGTTGCTCATGATTTTTAACACATTAACACATTTCCAGTCCAGCATATTGAACCATAACTGATCATGTGTGGTGAAGAAGCATGAAGGTAATTATGAGATGTATTTTTATGGATTTTCCTGATGGGTGCCATGACTGACTGATCTGTGGTTATTTGCAGTATAACGATAAAGATAGAAAGTACTCTAACTGATTCCACACTTTGGAGAGCGTGTACATGTGATGAATTGAAATTCTACTTTTATGTACTTGAAATGTCCTTTATTATTTAACACAAGTGTGGCAATAATGTGGAAACTAAGGGAAAGACAGACATCTGTATGACATCTACAAGCTAGATGTTTTTTCTGGTGCACAATAATGTTTCTTCTTCTCTTTAACTACATATGATAGCTGCCCTGATAAAAAAAAATACACATAGTATTTAATATAGGATGTATCTATTTTGTCATAAAATCTCACTTTTAAATCAAATTATATTTTTTAAGTTCTCCAATTTGCTGTCATCTGATGACTTTAATTCAAATTTGCCAAAATGTAACGCGAAGTGGTTTCCTCTCTAAGCAGTACCTTAATGGGGGAAGTAGACGGAGTTTTCAGAAAAATATGTCTGAGTGCCTAAACTGATGAAAAGTGAATGGCCTTTCTGTCAATCATATATCTTGGTGCCATTTCTCTTGACAGTTTGGTTCAAGTCACAAGAATTTAAGTCATGCACAATAGAGTCCTATAATATATTGGAGAGTCAGTTATATTTCTATGCGGGTGGTTAAATTTAATTCACCTAAATATTAAGAATTGAAAGTAACCGATTCTAAGAGGTAAGTTTTCTTGCTCTGCATTTGAACATGAAAACAGCAAAATGTGTTGCTGCCACATTGATATTCTGAGCACAAATATTTTGAGCTGAAATCATGCTGGTGTGACTTAATTTCGTTGCTTTGTAAAAGTTTCCAAAAGTATACTTTTTGCAGTTCATATTAAGGTACACGACAACATGACAGTGGCTTGTGATAGACATGGAGTTTTGCATTTGAGTGCAGTGATTTGGGGCTCAGCCTGTAAGGTAAATATTGATGGCACCCAAAGAAGTTTGTTTGCTTCACATATAAAGGACACATTTCATCCCAGTGTAATGAGTTGCCAAATGTCATTCTACAATGGTCTAAACGTGACTGTCCTGTTGTAGTAATGTTGTCTGAAGGTGCTTTCTCACTGCCTATCTATTGTTACAGTACAATCTGTGCACATTTTATATATTAAAGGAATATTTTGTTCATACTCTTTGTAAAATCATAGCATCATTGTGCCATCTGCTATATTTTGTGCATTCCTGAATAAATGGTTGAGATTTTATATATTTCCTGGAATAACTTAGGCTATGTCTGTGATTTATGCGTTGTTGTTTTATGTTTATGAAATCAGCAAAGCCAATTCAAGCATTTGTTAGGTAACTCTTGGTCATTTTCAAGCTTCTTTTGACCACACGGTGGCGTCCTAAAGCCCTGAAGCGTCCCAACTATCCCGATTTCACTTTAGGATGCGTTTAATCTCAATGTCTCCAAGTGGTTCCTCTTTTATTGATGCATTTATACATTATTTATCACACAGATCTATTATGCAGCTATTTCACTTTACGACAGACACATGTTTGGATTTCATTTTGGAGATGTAGTGTGCACATGGCGGTCTTAAATGTCATAAGATCTTTATGCATTATTCCTCTGACGGCGCAGTGTAATAAATGAGACATCCAAATTCTAAAAAGGAACAGATCTTCTGCTAAAACTCAGTTACGTGATAAAGATTTTCTACATAATAGTGACTTCGTCGACAGATCAGGTGAACCGCCCACATGTTTTTGTAACCCTGGTGACTTGGCGGAGAGGGTGGAGCCAGGATGCTGAGGCGGCCTCTGATTGGCTGAGCGGCGCGGTGGGGCGTGGCACGGCAGCGTGCGGCCAGCTGTGCGGGGAGCTAAAAAACAGCCGGAGGAGCTGAGAAAGGACAAAAAGACCTTCAACTTCACATCTAACCTCACCGACAAGTTGAAAAACCTCCAGGTCGGCGTGTCGGGAAGGCTCTCCAAACACTTTCTCTGTTAATGTAAGTATCTTCATCCTTTTTCTCGCCTAACAAATCATGCATGTAATTTTATAATTACTTATTCTGCTTGTCATTACTATATGCAACCTATATAAAAACCTACATCATATAAAAGGGTTTGTCAATTAGCATCTTCTGTTGCCGTTTCTACATGTTCTATCGTTGTCTAATGTGTTGCACGCCCCCAAGATTTCAGTATTCCATTATGTTGTAACATTGCATTCATTAATAAGTAATCCGCTCCAAATCGCCTCGCTGGTGCTGGTATTGGGATAGACTCCTCAACGTGAGTCAGCTTTGTGAAGACTGTGTCGTGGTCAGTGGTTTAGGAGGTCCCTGATGATGGAATCCCTTTTTTTTTTTAATCGCCAGATTGCTCAAGAGCATTGGCAGGCCCTGGGAAAGAAATGTAATATGGGGGAGAGTTTTCCAGTTAACAGAATCACTCTCAGCTAACTCTCACTGGCAGGCACTTAGTGTAAATATAATTCATGGCTGCCTGCAGATTCAAGTTTTCTTCTATAAAGTGTCTCAACTTCTCTTCCAAGAACACACACACTGTGCATATAAAATGTGTGATACTTAGGTGATACTAGGTGTAGATAGATACGTTTATGCACCATAATTTGTTTTAGATCGTCTCCCTGAAATCTGACAGAGAAGTTTCAAATGCATAATTGCAAGACGCTAATATCATATTGAAGTACTTATTCTGCCAAACCAGGGCCTTCAATGGGAAGATAAATCAGATGTTCTCCTCAGAGGCTCGTAAGCATGCAGCCTTGAAAGTTTCTCACTATGTTTCACAGGGAAACACATTGAAACAGTCCTGCAAATTGTTTGGCTTGTTTCTATGACGTCCACCCTGAAAACGGCCCCCTCCTCTCACTTTGAGGTCTCCTCAACTTTCACTGTCTTCCTTAAACGCCTTTACTGCGGGAGCCTTTTTCCCATGGGGCTATTCTGTCGTGACACGCCATGAAACATCGACGTGAAGTCAACGTTTTCCCTCTGAAGCTAATTTGCGCGGCCCTCCAGGGGGAGAGCAGCCCATGAATGAGAGGGGAAGCACCCACCCTGGAGGAGACCACATTTGCTCTCCATTAGGGCGTCATAAAGACAGACAGGAATGCTCCCTGCAATATAACCTTCATTCTCAACCCTCACTTTCCAAATAGTCATTATTGTCTTTTATTGTCAGTTAAATTAATTATTGTCAGATTATCAAACACATCATTCACCAAATCTACTCGTCTTACATCTTAACGTCTGTCTTGTTGTTTCCATCCAGATCCATCACTTTGCATCATGCTGCCTTCAGGGTCCATCCTTTGTCTGTTGTCCACTTTCTTGTGCACGTGGGTGCTGTGCTGTGCCCAGTCAGGCACTGCCTCCCCGGCAGTCCAGCTGCGTCTCGCCGGGGACAAGAAGAAATACTACGAGGGCCGCGTCGAGGTTCTCTACAACGGGGTGTGGGGGACAGTGTGCGACGATGACTTCTCCATCTCGGCCGCCCACGTGGTGTGTCGGGAGCTGGGCTTCATGGGTGCAGAGTCGTGGTTCCCCTCAGCCAAGTTTGGAAAGGGAGAAGGTAAGGAAACCAATCTGGCGTCTAAAGCCTGAAGGAATTTTTTCTTTTCTTTTCTTGCGAGCTCTTTTTTTATACATTCTATGAAACTCTAAAACGAGGTACATGTGCCCCCTCTGACTGGCTGGCTGGTTTCACCATTACGGAACTGACACGATCATCAGTTCTGAACGTTGGGGGGAATGGAAACAGTGAGCATGTAAACCAGACACTCGTGTAGACGTAATCTCATCTCCCCTCACTTTGTCATGGATCGCGTTTCCATTGCTGTAAAAACACTGATGGGATTCACAACCCTTAACCTCTGGCTGCAGCTGGTAAATGCCGGTTGGTAGCTTTTAATTAACTCAATGTTCCCTGTAAATGGCACATGTTTTCCCACTGGAGCAGCCACAGACAGTCAGCCACTTCAGAAGTAATTATCTCAGTTACTTGCATCCCAGAGCACTGCAGTCATTATAACAACTTCAAGATTGGGCCTGTTATTTTACCAGAAGAAATTAAGCAATAGCTTGTATATGGCCATGCAGCTAGACCAATGTTTTCACCGCATTTCAACATTTGGTCTGGTATAAAAATGGGGGGCCCCTGGGATTGGTTTTGGTACGCCCCAACCACTGTTCATTCAGAGAGACTTTGTATGTTGTAAATTTAGATGACCGAAGGGAGAGGAAGTGTAATTTTACTATAAAGGTATGCAGAAACATTTCTGAGATGATGCTCATTTCCTGGCAACTACGTCTTCACTTTGGAGCATAATATTTGTGAAAAGAGAGTATTTGAAAACCAGATTCACTGCTCATGAACAACATGTGACTGGAAACATACCTGAATAGTCTCGTGACAACACGTGATTGGGTTTATTTTCCATTTCCCTTTATGATGAATTATACTCTCAAACACACATCTAAACATTTTTACTTATTGGCATCACTACATAAGTAAAGGAAACTACCGTTTGAATGTTTCTCTGCAGCAAGTTATTAATCAAATTCTCAGGTTTGAAAAGCCATTATTTACATTTACAAGAATTGTGGGATCAGTGTAATCTTATTTAATCCTTCTTAGGAACACTGCACTGTTGGTGTTTTCATTCAACATTATGCGGTTGTCTTAAATTGTCAGTAAAATTTCATTACAAAATCTGTGCAGTGTGTCTCCTAAAGTTTTAAAGTTACGTTCTCAGAAAGCCTGCAGAGTCTTACGGCAGAAGTCTAGATTTATCGCAATTGGCAGGGCTTGGGGAAGATTTGGGAACTGCTGCTGTGAACTCCAGAGAGAATTGACTCCTCTCTTCCAAAGAGCCAGGAGGTGGCTTTGATCACACGAGTGCAGCCACTTTCCCGGTATGACGAGGATGATGCTCAGAAAACAACACCGAGCACACTGTTGCTGATTTCCATGACCACAGTTTTGTGGTTTTCCTCTAAGATGATTCAGAACAGCCAGAAGTAGCATTTGATCCCCCTGAGGATGACATTTGCCAGGCACGTTTTAGCTGGAAAGAGGAGGCAGGTTATGAGGGAGAACAAACACGTCGCCATGTGAGTGTAAATAAGAATGTAAAAAACACATGTCTTCAACTATTAGGCAACATTTTCCTTGATTATTGGAATTTAATGTTCCCTCTAAACATATGCTAGGATGTTTAGCAACTTTCAATAAAAAAGTAAAAATGATTTGTCCCCTTCATTCTTCTTCCAAACTTATTCCTTGTCATTCCAGGCCATATCTGGTTAGACAACGTGCACTGCACAGGAGCAGAGAAGAGCCTGGCTCAGTGTCAGTCCAATGGCTTTGGAGTCTCCGACTGCAAACATTCAGAAGATGTCGGAGTGGCGTGCAGCCCCAGACGCATTCCAGGCTTTAAATTCACCCAGGGCAGTAGTGACGAGGTAGGCACCCATAAAGCAGCGTGCTCGCATTCAAACCTGCGCATTTCGAGTAAACAGTGTACAGCATGTTTATAAAGCGTCTGCCCGGAATCATTTCATCACATTTAAGAGCAGTCAGGTAGCACACGGTTCACGTAAACCTGAACATATGGCCAGGGCAGAGGAAAACTAAACTATCTTCATCTAAAAGATGTCATTAGTCGCTACTATATAAACTGTGTCTCGGGCTATCATCTCCAAAACAACAGCCTGAGAAGACTTTCAGTCTTTGTGCACAGACCGTGGTTGTACCTGGAGTTACTGTGTTAAACTCATCAGACAGTACTTCCTCTGTGCAGAAGATCTCATCATGAAATCAGTGTAAAAACCCACAAGTCAATGTTCCTCAAGTCAAGTCAGGGTGTCGAGTTTCCATGACACGGCTCACACCGACTTTGCAGGGCTCCTACGTGTCTCTCCCTGCCCTCGTCCTGCCTGACCCCCGCGCCGCAGACTGGATGACTCATGCAGGAACATCAGGATAGGAGCTGCGCAGAGTGCCTCCTGTTCCAGATGTGGGTTTGCAGACGTGACTGATAGGGGGGTAGAGAGAGAGAGTATGAACTTGTGGATTGGCTAATAAGGAAAAATACTCAGCGTGGTAGCTGAAAGGAGAGCGTGTGCTCCGCACATCACGTCCGCTTTGTTTGTTAATGTTAGAAATTGGCAGAATGTTTCCCTGACAGGCCGGACAACATCTGGGAAGAGCACCTAAACCATCTGTATCTTTCTCATGCATGCATGTTCTGTCATGGGAATTGATTAAAAGAGATCAGAAAAAAGTCTTTAATCATGAACTGCTGAGCCAAATACAGAAAACTGTGTGTGTAAGTAGCACCATAGTTCCTTATTTGTCCTGTGCATTTACCATCGCTGGGATGTTATTGTAGCCATGTCCTCCACCCTGTAAATATTTCCCAAGTCTGGCTGCAGCTTTTCAAGTGGTGGAGGAGAGGAATGGTAAAAGGTGTAGCTACACCTCTTTAACCGTGTCTGGCCTGACGTCAGCAAAGGGGCGCACTGTTCTTTACAGATTCACACCATGAATCGTCAATCTGTGCTCAAAATTGGAAAGTTGATACTCAAAGTTGTCCAGGAACACTTAAGCGCTGAACAAGTGATGGCTTTAATGTTACCAGGAGCACTGTCCAGCTCTCAAAAGGATTAACTGGGTTGATGTGATTTTAAGTGGAGAAGCGCTACTGCTAACAAAAGTCACTGTAACAATTCCAAATGGAGGTTCTTATCTAGCACAAGCAGTCTTATTTTGACTCTTAACAGCTGGTGGCCAGCAGACGTTCATACTGGCGCAGCCACACATTTAGCCTTTGGCTTCTTTTCCTTTTCACTGGCCCTCTTTTGCTTTTCTTATCTCATCCCATCCTGTTTTTATCTGACGATGATGCGTACTTGTGACCATAAAACACTTTTTTTTAAAAACTGGGAAAGCAAGAAACAGCAATTTAGGAGACGGAATAGGAAATACCAACTTCCAAGATATTCTTCTTTAACTGTACGGAAATTGATGGTGGAGAAGTTATTTATAACTATAACTAGAATTTATTTTCCTTCACTATCAGGCTGTATTTTCTCTATTTTCACACATTTTTCATTGCACCAAGTTTGTTTTTGTGAGCCGTGCATCAGGAAAGGGCTTCACATCATGTGGAAATATAAGAAAACTAGACCTCCACCAACCTGCTAATCTCCTCACATATTGTGACTTCTAGTATCAAATTATTAATGATAATTATGTGGAATCATTTTAAAGTTCATCGGATGTTGTGTATGTTTGTGATTTAGGGTGATCTGAGCGACTTAGATTGGTGCCTTACGAAAGCATAGTCAGTGAAAAATACCACAACTTTAATTCGGAACATCACCAAAATATAATCATTGGTTCCTTGTCCTATTATCTTATACCCAAACACAACCTCCTTGGCGAGGGTAATAAGAGCAGTAGAACAGCTCACTCTGGTTAGTTCGGCTCCGACCACAAATTACAGCCTACTGAAGCCATCGGTCAATGAAATCAGCAGCCTCCTGCGGCAGCCGTTGGATTAAAGATCATTTTCTATTTTGCTGAGGAGATATTTTTTTTACATTGACTTGACGATCTGTAATTTTGTTAAACCCATTTATTTAATCATGAGATGCTTTATGCTTTGTCATGCACATCCTGTTTATTTTCTGATTTCTTTAAAAACAGATCTAATGCCGTACAGACAGCAGATCTCTGAGTCTCATCTGGTTTCGAAAACTAGTTACGCAACACCTCTGGCACATTGACAGAACATACATTCTGGAGGGACTGAGGAACCTCAAGTGTTTGCATGAAGTCCCAGGTTATTTCAGTTATGCTGCAGAAATTCTTTGAATGTTAACTTTAGAGTGTTTAGACTGTAATGGACATAATTGCTATTTGTTTGTGGGCAAAGACATCGTGACATAAAATTCTCCCAGAGGTTGGGGGGGGGGGGGCAAGACTTTGAGAAAAGGATGAAAAAAAAACAAAAAACACAACAGCTGCAGCTGCACTACGCCACTTTGAAGAAAACTTTTTCACTCTTTGTGAATCCAAACAGGACAAAGGTTGCGCCGCCCCTCCAACGGTGTCCGTTTACAGGCCTCTCAGTTCAGCAGCTATACAACAAAAGGCAACCCGAGCCAATGTTTAAGTCACTTCCTACACGATGTTGCAAATGGCTTCTTAGGAGGAGAGTGATCGAGTGGAGAAAAGGTTGATGAGTGTCAGACGGCTGCAGCCAGATGCAGACACCACGTGTTGCTGCAACCTCAGCCCCCCCTTTGGGCTGTAGAGTGGCTCAGACTTGACATACTTGACATACTCATACTGTCAGACATACTTTAATAATGAATTGTATACTTCCTATAGACCCTATCATTTCTACACACACGATGTTGTCACTTAAAAAATTTACAAATGGGAATACGTGCAGTTTTCTGCACAGCCCATTAAGCTTGGAAAGGTCCAGAACTTCAGTTATGAAACATTTGTGTGCAACTGCTCACTGACTCACTTGTAGGTATTCCAGATGTAAGTCTCTCTCTTTCTCTCTTTCTCTCTTTCTCTCTTTCTCTCTTTCTCTCTCTCTCTCTCACACACACACACACACAAACTTCCCTCCTTCAGGGGCCAATATGAAGGCTGATGCAGATGTGAAAGCCATTTCAAAGAGCCTGGCTGTTCTCCCGATTTTCATCTAAATGGGGACTTGATTATCAGCCATACTTGCTGTGTTTTATAAGGTGGGCTGGTAGATGGGCGGGGGTGGGCTGTTAGATGGGCGGGGTGGCAGGTGGGTGGCTGCACGTGTAGATAAATGTGCAGTGGGGTGGTAGGGTGAATAAATGGGTAGAAATGCACAGTAGTGGAAGAATTAGTCAGATCCTGGCTAGACCAGAAGTTCTCACGTGTAGTCAAAGAGTGGGGATCCAGTCAGAAAAACAAGTCTGCTCACAGCTCGGGAATAGTTTATCAGCAGCCAAAACACACTTTGGAGAATGGTAATGAGTTGGAACTGGCCACGTTTAAACTTCACCAAAGTATGTGACTTTATTTTAGTCCTTCATTTAAGTCCAATAACCATTTTTGATGAATGTAAACAGTGAGTCTTCAGGAAAATCTGGCTCAATATTAAAATTGTTTAGGATGGTTAATGAATCATGACTACCACAATCAGGGAGTGACTGTAAATAAAAGGTCCACAGAATGAGCCTCAGCATGACGGCAGGGTGGAAAGGCTGCACTTGTTTCATACCTCCACCACAAACTAATACCGGCCTGAAATATGAAGTTTTAATGGTCGTAACAAGAAAACAAACCAAATCTTTAACAAAATGTAGCTTACTCATACTAACGCCACAGTCAAGTTTGCAGATCTCACGTGGCTGATAATTGATATTTACTGGAGAGATTTTAATCTTTTTCTCCATTTAAAATAGCCAGATTTTTTTTTTAAAAGAAGTTTCTTATCAAATATGCAAAAGATTAGTAATTAGTTGCTTTCTATTTTTTTTTTGTTAAAATAAAAAATGCCACTGTGTCACTTTGGACATCAGCCAGACGGGATTATGCTGAGTTTATGTCTGGTCTGGTTTGGGGAGTGGGAACCGCCTGGACGGACTTTCCTGCATCTGTGCCAAATGCAACACTGCTCAGAACCACCTCAGTACCCCGACTCACGCTATCCTCGTGCCCCCCATCCCGTCTGGCGTTTTTCACTTCACACTCAACTCGTTATTAATTACTTCTCCCCTCCATAAGCAAACCAAGGCGGGTTTTGTAATTGAGAGGATGGACTGCATGACTCCGGTCACGTTCCCTCGCCCTCCCACCTTCTGCTGATGGAAAACCCTCTGTCATGCTATGACCAGCAAGAATTTCCCCAATGAAAGAGTGGGGTTTTTTTGCCACTAGCTACTGCAGTGGGAGGGTGGGTGGGGGGGGGTGCGTGCTGGGGTCACTGTAGGAACAGTCTGACTTGGCCGTAGCTCCTCCCGCATTGCACTCTTGAGTGTTTGGAGACCTTGAACATTCCTTCAGGCTGACACCATCCCAGGAAACCACCCTGTGGGCAAATGTTTAAAATCTCTGAGAGACTTTCCTGAGTGTTGTACAGTCAAAGAAGCTGCCTTACAAAACTAGCCACCTCAGCATCTGCAGAGCAGATCACGGGAAGACAAGAATGAGCTGTGGATGCAGTCACGTAGCTGGTTACCTATAAAAGCCCAGAGGTTAAAGGTTATGTTTCCTCTCTGATTTAGGGGCTTTCTGCACAGATACTCTGGCAGTGACCGCTTGATTGAACAAATACCTTTATTATTCCCTTTATGAAGACCACCCACAGGCACATCTTTGTTTAAAGCCAGTGCTGCATCTGCCTTTAAACCTTATTTTAATTAGAATTCCATAAATATTAAAATGTCAGTCAAGCATTTAAAAAAAGTGGTGGTTTTTTTTCTTTCCTTTTTTCAAATACCCCGCAAAAATCTGTCTTTGTCTCTGTAAGCCGCACTGGTTTGTTCCAGTTTTTTTTTTTGTGCCGCAGTTTTCACAGTGAAATTTGAACTGCGTGAACATGTGCATCATATTTGACACAGTGAGTTACTTAACTTCGTTTATGTCTTGTAGGCTCTTCTTTCAATTTAAGCTGTTGTTCTGGTGAAAGTGACTTTACTGGATGAAAAATTCTAGGCATTCATTCGGAGCAGCCTGAACAAGTTTAAACACATATTTAATTATCATAACTTTCAACTTGACCTTCAAGCAAAACTTTCACATTCTCTTTTGGGCTCAGGTTCATTACGGATTTTAACCCTTTATAGATTTGAGATGTGAGAAGTACATTGATCTAAGAATATTTCTAACTAATTCTTATTTTACAAACATTGCTTGCAGGAACTGGAGAAGAAACAAATAAATAAGTGAAAACTGTTGAAAGGATATCTTTAAAGAAGAATGCATATGAATTGAATTCATGTCCTGGCACATCTGAGCTGTCCGGTTATGACAGATGGAGGGTTTTAGAGTGTACACTTGGAGGTCTTTGAGTGCAGTCAGGTATGCTACAGAACGGCATACATCAATGAAATACATGTGTTGCTTTGTTCCTCAGGGTGCAACAGTGCATGTGGAGGATGTACGGATCAGAGCTACTTACTCCCATAGGAAAAGGATCCCCATCACTGATGGCTTTTTGGAGGTGAAGGAAGAAGGCAAGTGGAGACAGATCTGTAATGAGGACTGGACAGGGATGAACAGCAGGGTCATCTGTGGCATGTTTGGCTTCCCTGGGGAGAAGCGTGTCAATCTACGGCCCTACAAGTGAGTCACTAATGTACTAAAGCATCTATAATGCAGAGACCACATTGTTTTAAACCTTTTGTGAAAATTGCATAACTACACTTGTATGTGCGTTTATACAACCAATCACTGAAAGGAAACAGACTTGAGGCTGAAAATTCCTGACAAAAATCCAAATACTTCCAGAAAAAGAGTTTGAGGATGATGGATGGTCTGTTGCAGTGCACTGTGAAACAGTGGCTCTTTAAGATGCATCTAATGGTTCCCATGTGTTTGCATGTTAAGTAACTGTCTTCATTATGTAGCTTAGCACAGAGGGCAATACAGAGCCATATGAATCTATGAAAACAGAAAAAGTGTATTATCTAAACCCAGTCGTTGCTAGCCCCCATAATCCTCTAAAAGAACAGCAGAACCAAGTCCAACCTCATTTACAGTAAATGAAAACCAGATTATTCATTTAAATCAAGTCAGTGGAGTAAACACGCCTGCAAGCTCTATGATCTGTTTGGATCTAGGAAAGAACATTTTTAAAATAAAACAACATGTTTTTTTTTGTGACTGTGACTGAGGTATGAACAAATGATACATGGCTCAGTTAGTAGAGGGACTGGCCTTGAGGTCAAGGGATTAGTCCTGGGTCCATGCCCTTTAAATGTTGAACTGAACGGGTGTGTCCACTCCTGCACTGGGTGGATTTGCAGCCTTAATATTCTCTTATCTCTTAATATGGATACCCCCAGGTGAAAGTTCACAAACATTTCTCTGACCCAGGGTGACATACATTTTTCTTTTCCCTGTCGAGGCAAATTTGACAGGGAAAAGAAAAAGCGCTGTTTGACCGATGCGCAGCTGTGTTTGCAACAGCTGCTCTGATGGATGTAGCTCAGCCATTCTCATCCTCGGTCTTTGTGTTCCTGTCGTGAAGCGTGCAGCTCACCACAATATCAAAGTGGTTCCACAGTCAGTAGTTAATGTATCTTATGCTGAATGCACAAGTAAACTCAAAAAACTAGGACCAGTTGTGTTAACTTACGCAAAGCATCGAACTACTCTGACGTATCCTCTCAGATTGCTCGCCAACCGACGTAAGAAGAATTATTGGGGTTTCTCTGTCAACTGCACCGGCAACGAGGCCGACCTGTCTGACTGCAAGGTGGGCCGAGAGATAGAGATGAAAGGCAACCTGACCTGTGAGAAGGGCATGCCCGTGGTCGTCAGCTGCGTGCCGGGACGGACCTTTGCCCCCAGCGTCAGCATGGGCTTCAGGAAAGCGTACAGGGTGGAGGTCAGTGTGGGTCACGTCGGCGGCGGCGCCGCTGTCAAGGAAACACAATCACTCTCATTTTTTTGTTTCGCGCAGCAACCCCTGGTGCGTCTGAGAGGCGGAGCCATGATCGGCGAGGGGAGAGTGGAGGTGCTGAAGAACGGCGAATGGGGCACGGTGTGCGACGACAACTGGAACATTAAAGCTGCCACCGTGGTCTGTCGGGAGCTGGGGTTCGGGACCGCCAAAGAGGCCTTGACGGATGCCCGGCTGGGACAAGGTATGAGCGATTGGTTCTGTACCAGCAGCATAGACCTGGCGTATACACGGGGATCAGAGAAAGGAGCTGTTATAACTTATTGAGACTGACTCGACATAGTCTGTGTCTAAACACAACCTCAGAGAGGAGTCATTTCCAGCTGTGCACACCTCTGTCCTGCCTCTGTCCTCACCTCCAGAATGTATGTTACGACTACATTAAGTAGCCCATTAAAGTTCATATCAATAAAACATTCAGCAAAAACACACCACGGCGTTATAAAAATCACACTGCGTGTGTTCTGGAAGCGTCGCTGTTTTCTCCTCTGCTATAAATTCACACTTAAATGAAACAGCTGCCAATGGCAAGACAAACGAGTCACAAATCTGTCAGATCTGGACAAAGTCTATAGGATCACAGCGACACTGTGCTCTTCCTCTTCCGGAATTTATGCCTCTCCGCTGTCCGCCAGCGGCCTGAATACTTGGCTGCAGTTTCGGCGCTCACATAACTACAGATATCCTCATTTCGTAACCGTAGAAGACGGCCAACTAAAAGAGTATTTAGTGCCATGGCTCATTCACAGCAAGTTACACAAAGAAAGTTAAGTCATTTAAATAGTTAACCCAGCCAGCTGTGGCGTTTCTCAGGTGATTCCACCTTTCTGACCAAGTGGGATGATATCATTTATGCGCCTGACGTGCTTCCCTGCAGGGATTGGGCCGGTGCACATGAACGAGGTGCAGTGCTCTGGCTTTGAAAAGTCACTGACTGAGTGCCACTTCAACCGCGACGCACTGGGCTGCAGCCACGAGGAAGACGCAGCTGTGAAATGTAACGTTCCTGAGATGGGCTTCAACAATAGAGTGAGTGGGCCTCTTCATACCGCAGTAGCGCAATAATCATTATGGTAAAAAAAACAAGGGGTTTCATTTTGTCTGTCCTCCTATAGCTTCGGTTAGGCGGAGGCCGTAACCCCTACGAGGGCCGCATAGAGGTGCTGACACAGAGGAATGGCTCTCTGGTTTGGGGCACCGTGTGCAGTGAAAGCTGGGGGACAATGGAGGCCATGGTGGTCTGCAGACAGCTCGGCTTGGGTTTTGCAAATCACGCTTTCCAGGTAAGATCTCCAAAATAATAGTAAAACACACTATTATTCAACATTCAACACTTTCATCAGTGTGCCTATGTGTGTGTGTGTGTGTGTGTGTGTGTGTGTGTGTGTGTGTGTGTGTGTGTGTGTGTGTGTGTGTGTGTGTGTGTGTGTGTGTGTGTGCGCGTGCATGATTTTTCCAAATGATCATAGTCGGAAGCACAGTTTTAGAGCTACATTGAATCTGTGTACTCATGATATATTGCCCATCAGCAGAGAAGCCACAGTCTGTGCCCACTTTTTGTGGATGGAAAATGGAAATGATGAAAGCACTGTTGGCTGCAGAAGCCCCTCACTCAGTCTAATGAGGCCCTGCAGAGGAACGTTACTGTGTTCAGTGGGTCAGGGAAAGCAAAGCTGTGACATACATGAGCTTTATATGACTCTGCGGGGGCGACGGGGAATGCCGTCAGTAGCTTTCTGAAGTTCAGTGGAGTTTTCCACCTTTACAGCCCCTGGTCCTGTTCCTTTACATTCACCTCCTGCTTGCTTTTTAAAGAAATATGCAGTTTTCCAATTCAGTCCGGAAAACTGCATATTAGTAGGAAACTAGTAAACTAGTAAAGTCAAAGGCCAGCTCTTTCTTTTTGTTTACCGTATTTTCCGCACTATAAGGCGCACCCAAAAGCCTTTAATTTTATCAAAAACCGACGGTGCGCCTTATAATCCGATGCGCCTTATATATGGATACTACGGTAAGCAGCCGCCGACTCGATTTTCCCCCGTAGAAGAAGTCGTGCGCGGTAAATGCTGTAATATAAACCGGCGTTTCATTTCTATTTGTGTGTTTTTGTAAAGACCCTGAAATGGCTCCCATTAAGAGACACGCTTACAACGCAGAGTTTAAACTCAAGGCGATCAGTCACGCACTAGAACACGGAAATATTTATTGACCTATCTGACTGTTTTGTTGAAGTTCCCTTTAGCGCAGCACCATCTAATTGTTGTGAGATGTGTCTAAATGGGTGCAGTCCAAGAAGCTCAGTGCGTGAACGGGAGTGAGTCAGGAGTGAGTCAGGAGATAGACCAGGAAAGGCTAACATAATGAATGCATAACGTAACCCCAGCCTCTACTGTAGCGCCTTATAATGCGATGCGCCTTATATATGGAAAAAGTTCTAAAATACGTCATTCATTGAAGGTGCGCCTTGTAATGCGGTGCGCCGTATACTGCGGAAAATACGGTATTTATTTTTTTTATTTTTAGCCAAGAGCAAGAGCGGGAAATCCACTGGTCCACATGTGATGTGGTCTGGAAAACATCTTCTGGGGTTGTGCGCTGATAACAGCAGAGAATTTAATGAGGGAATCTTGGACAGGGTCTGACCAACAGTTTATCTCATTACTTAATAATACTTGTACTGAATACTTGGACTGTGTGTGTAATCAAAATAATGACACCGAGGGATCATAACGTGCTTCCCTCGCCCCCACATGGCATTTAGCTGTTGATCGCGTGTTCTGGATTGATGTGTGTTTGTGCTTTACTCAGCCGCCCTAGAGGCCGTTTCCACCCGATTTTAGATATCGAACAGGAAAATCCCACCAGCAGATGGAACAAATGACCCACAGCTTAACCGCACAGCTGTACGTCCATTCGCCTCAACCCAGCGGTATATATTCCCCCTACTAATTTTCCCCAGCTTGGTCTCTTTCCCATGAATCTTCCACATTCTCAGATGATCATCGGGAAAAAAAACGTTGTAATGGGGCTGAGTCAGGACAGTGAGGACAGTAGTGTGGGAGGGAGATGAGTAATCAGATAGATTTGCGGAGGACTGAGGTAAAGAAATCTACTCAGGAAGGAATTGCATAAAATGCCCCAAAATGCTTTGGTAAAACCATTTAATTAGCATTTCAGTCACACATGTGAGGATAGTGGGAACCCATTGATTCCAGTTTTGACTGTCTAAAGGCTCTGGATATCACACATGGAAAACTGTCATATGTTATTTCTCTTTGTCTCTTTAATCAGGAGACACACTATTGGCAAGGGGATTCCTCAGCGGATGCAGTGGTGATGAGCGGAGTGAGATGTTCCGGAACTGAGCTAACACTGGAACAGTGTTTGCACCATGGCAATCACGTAAACTGTCCCAGAGGAGGTGGACGATTTGCTGCTGGAGTCTCCTGTACTCAGAGTAAGAAGCCTTTTAGTGGAGGACCTGGTCGCTGCTGGACCAGCGTGCTCAAAGATTGAAAACTGCTGGACTTGTGCCCCCAGTCTTGTTAATGGTGTTTCATGGCCTCCTGGGGCACTATATAATTTGTTGCACTTGAAATATTAACTTGATGATTCAGAGCTCATTGTTGCTAACCACTGGACTCCGGGGTTCCGTCTGTGTCCCAGCTGCCCCAGATTTGGTGCTCAATGCCCAGCTTGTTGAGCAGACCACCTACTTGGAGGACAGACCCATGTACGTGCTGCAGTGTGCCCTGGAGGAAAAGTGCTTGTCCAGAAGCGCAGACAACGCCGACCCCAGTTCCTACCGCCGCCTCCTCCGCTTCTCCTCCCAGATCCAGAACAATGGGCAGACGGATTTCAGGCCCCGGGCGGGTCACCAGTCCTGGGTCTGGCACGAGTGTCACAGGTGAGACATTAACAGCAGTGACCTCTGTGTCCGCGGTGGCGAACGCTGAAGAAAAAGTGTCAGATTAGTCAAATATGTAGTCTGAGATATGTAGCGTTCAAAGCTCTGGGTGTGGCTCACATACTTGTGTGTACATAAAGGATATTTTGAGCATTATGTCGTCTCGTGTCATCCAGACATTACCACAGTATGGAGGTTTTCACTCACTATGACTTGCTGAGTCTGAATGGCACCAAAGTGGCGGAAGGACACAAAGCCAGCTTCTGTTTGGAAGATACTTATTGCGATGAGGGTGAATACAACTTTTTCACAATTATTCCACCAGCAACTGTGAATACACGTGTTAAAATCTCTGATACTGTATACCAAAAGAAAAAAAAATCAGGTTCAGTGAAAGTACCCGAATAAAACAACCTTTGACTCTGTTGCTTAATACTGAATGTTGACAGGAATCCAGAAGAGGTATGAGTGTGCAAACTTTGGCGCACAGGGGATCTCAGTCGGTTGCTCAGACACCTACAGGCATGACATCGACTGTCAGTGGATAGACATCACAGACCTGAAGCCTGGCGACTACATCTTTCAGGTAAAAAAAAAAAAAAAAAAAAAACCTTATCAGCTGTCAGTCAAACTGCGCCTGTCTTAGTGATACTTTATTAACTTTTTTTTAAAATGTATTTTTCCTTCTCCCAGGTTGTTATAAACCCCAACTATGAGGTTGCAGAGTCAGATTACACCAACAACATTATGAAGTGCCGCTCCCGCTACGACGGACAAAGGATATGGACATACAACTGTCACACAGGTGAGGCCAACATCTCGTAGGAAACATTTTTGAAGGTTTTAACAATAAGCTCTCTGTCTATCCTACAAAGATGTTTGACGCTGACGTCATCTTCATCTTATCACAAAATTAGAGACACGGTGCCGCCTAGTGGCATGTTTAGGTAAAGCAAGTGGAATTCTCATATTTCAGGGTCACATTTATAAAAGATGTGTGCAGTAATTGTAAAATGTGTCGACCTTAATGTAGCTAAATACCATAAACAAGTGTCATCTTTTTTTCTTTTAACAACAGCAATCTAAACAGTTTTCATTTGGAAAAATTGCACTTGTATCGTTAAAACAATATTCACAAAGCAACCGAACACAACTGACCACAGACCACATCTTTCTTTAGTACTGTGGACTGATAAATATCTCAATATTTGACATTATTTAACAGGTAGTCTGTTATTTACAGGAAATAAATTTTTAATAAAAACAAGTCATCATTATAAACTACAACTATCTACATGTGCTGGCTTCAGATTACGCATCTGTAGTAGTGAATGCATGTCACGTTTCTCTGTCATGGAGTTGTGTACAACATGTTGGTGTACGACACCAGCAGCAGCAGCCACGGAAGATGCTGCCAGGCTGAGCGACCTGAAGGCTTCTGTTAATGCATGACAGCAGTCTTCTGAGGCAGGTTCCTGTAGAAAACATGATCGCGTTATATTAATACAAGGTCCCGGATTTTATCAGTATCACACATTAGATGCAGAATCATCTTCAGATCTCGGTCGGACCGCAAGCCTTGACATTAGAGTGGTATTCACTTTATTAATGAACATATTTATGATTACAGGTGGATCACTGAGTTCAGAGACAGATGAAAGCTTCCCCGGACTGCTGACCAACCAGCTCTCGCAGAGGTAGATCCAGAACATGCGGACGCCAAAGATGGACGGTCATTAGGAAAACATTATATTAATCTTCAACAACCACTAGCGGGCGCTGCACTTCTGAGCTTCTATGGAATAGTGTTGGATTGTTTGGAATCAGAGCTCAGTTGAATCAACAGATAATTCAATAGAAAACTGAACTGCTTAACTATAAACTCAATTCAGCTGTCAAATATGTATGTGTATCACTTAGCACCTTCATTAGTGAAATGAAGGGGTTTTTTTTTACAGGGTGCTTTTTGAGGAGAATATCAGGGAAAATGACAATTTCTCAGTGACACGTGTCACAGTATTGGATAACTGAGGATAAAAGAGCAACATAATCTCTGGCAACATCACAACTTTCTACATAGGATCATATTTTGTTACAGAAACTGTAATATAGTCTAGATTATGGGTTTATTTATATATTCTCTGCTCTCATGGTGCTAAATAACAGCAGCTTCTCAGATTTGTTAATAGTATATTACATCGCATAATACCAGAATTAGGTGGGCAATTTTGGATTTGTGTTCGACATACTTGAGCTCTGTTGTGAAAATGTTTTATTTATTATTATTATTTTTTGCTTGGTTGCAATAATACAGAGTGTCATCATCTGTGAGTCCCACTCTCACTTCTGTTACATTATTGTCATCATCAGGGATAACAAGTGTATTGTGGGTCTACTAGAAAAGCCACAAGTCTATGTGAAAACGACTCATCGTTGTTCTGTAAATTATTACTTTAACGTAACAAACAAACAAAGGACCCTTGACTTCCATCATAAAAGGTACTTGCTGTTTATTGCTTGACTTTTTAGCTTGTCTGCATTACATTTTTAAAGAAATAAAAATTTTCAGATACCAAACTTTGTGACTGTCGTGATTCAGGCAAACGGAGAATAAACAGGTTTCGGGTCTAATCTGGAGTTAGTGATTTAAACCAGTACCTCTGACTTCTGTTTCGTTTCTGCAGCCCCAGAGCTCTGGTAACCATCCGCTGAGCAACAGCGCTGTCTGTCTTAGGACGCTCCTTTACCGGCTGAATAAACTCTGGAAGACAACAACCATATAGTGTAAAAACGACAGGGGGAAAAAAAAGCTGTTTCTGCTTGTCTTAAGTCAGATGAATGAATTACCTGCTGATCTGAATGCCTTGGCTTTGGCCTTCTTACTCCCTTCAGCCAGAGTTCTGGCCTTCAGCATGGGATGGGCGATGGAGAGAGCGCGGTTCGCTGAAGTAATGAGCATATATTTAAACAATTATATTAATTTTTATAACCCAAGCACAGCTCCCACATTCACTGTAAAGCAGCGTCTCATACCCGCGGTCTCATTGGCAAAGACCCCCAGAGCGTGCGTGTCGTCAACCCACTTGACCTTCATTCCGCTGTGACTGCAGATGGACAAGAGGACACATGTTAAGATGAGCGGAAATCGTCGACCTTTTGATCTAATCTCATACCTGTACTCCGAAAAAGCGTCCAGCAAGTCGTCTGCCTTGAACGCCGTTGGGAAATTGTAGATCTCGATGACGTGGCGAAACTCTTCCAGGTTGATGTTGACGCTCATGTAAACCAAGAAGTCGTTGTGAGCGTGTTCGATGGAAACAGCCAAGGCCTCTTTCAGGTGCATCTTGATCTTGACGGAACAGACCCAAAATAAATAATGTATTCTACCAATAAAGACTCTTGTATCAAAAACTTCTTCAGGTTTACCTCTTCAGTTAGATCCGTGCATGACCCACTTGGGAGATATTCCTTGCCTTTTTCATCGTTGCCCAAAGTTATATCAGCTAAGGTCAACAGAGGCTGTTCCCAGGCCTCAGACTCAGCTTCCCCTGGGCCAACAGCTGGACCGTCACCCACGCAAGCAACTGCACCGGGGAGACGTTCCTGCGTGGCCGTGGAGGGTGGCTTTGCCGATTCTGTCGTCTCGGGCGTGGAGGACTCGGGTGATGTGCAGATGCAGCTACCTGGAGCCGGACTGGTTAAAGCTTTGTCTCTGGGCTGCTGCTGCTGCTGCTGCTGCTGCTGCTGCTGCTGCTGCTGCTGCTGCTGCTGCTGCTGCTGTGAATTCTGTAAAGAAAGCCTCTCTCGCACTGCCCGCGGCATGTAGAGAGGTTTGTCCGGCCTCTTAGATCCCGGGTGACCAGCTTGATTTGACGGTTTAGATTTGGCAGCAAGCTTTTCCTTCTTGTCTTTGCTCGTTGTGGGGTCCTCGCACAAGCCGTGGTTCCTCTCTGGGTCTACGTCTTCCTCTTCATCAGCATCGTCGTCCCTGCAGTGGGATATTTTCGCACAACTCACGTGTCTGTTAAAGCTCATTTAGGAAATAAAAACCATCACGGAGTCAGACGGAGTACCTGAGGTCAGAGTAGCAGACCACTACTCGGCGGCAGCCCCGCTCCCCTACAGAGAAGGTGGTGAGGTCAGGAAGGTCCTCGACATGACTGTGAATCAGGTACCTCAGTCTGCTGGGCAGAGGTGGGAACAGGAGCACACTGGGCACACAAACACAGCGACAGCATGCTGGTCCCCTGGAACACGACGAGAGCTCAAAACATCTGATCGAGTGACTCAATACCGCATCCTGTCGCTGTCACTTTGGTATGCCTCCAGCTCGTCCATGACGAGATGCAAGAACTGACATTCTTGTTTTGGCAGGTAAGTGTTGAACTCCATGGCAACCCGAGTGATGGTGGAAGGAGGCGGGTTCTGTGGGAGATGGGAAATGAATTAACAATTCGAAAAGCTGGCAACTACCAGTAAGAAACAGATATGCCGCTAGTGTGCAATGACTGTTTGTTGCCGGAGTAGCACCAAAACACTGAATAACCGGTCGTTTTCAAGATCAGTTAGACGTTAAGACAAGTTAGGCTGAAAATGTTGCTCATTAGGGTTCCAAACCACAAAGTGTACGTCAGTTTAAACCACCAAGGACGGCTTGTTGCAGAGTATTAAATAGTCCCCCGCGACGGGTTACCGTTGTAGTTGAAGATTTTAGTATTCCGATGTGTTTTTAAGCAAAGTGTGCAAAGTGTCCATATAAGCATGCGGGACTAGCAACTACAGATGTTCAGCTGCTAACCTGCGTTTCCGGAAGACGGCCTTCTTCCGGAAAAAGTCGAGCTTTTCAAAATAAAAGCGCCATTCTAACGATTCTGTCATTCGATGATTCAACATGAGAGTCTTTTTCTACTTTTGGAAAATGCACTTTATTTAGGTGAGACAGAATACAGTCATGGATATTATACAATCGGATTAAACACCACAAACACTTTAGACATCATCTATGAAGCCCAAAGAAGCTCAGGTTTATGTTACTGTGTGGTTACTAAAATATGGATAACATTCGACATAGTGAAACTTTTAAGAAACAGGACAGTATAGAAGATCAAGTGTTGGTGTACAATAACACAAATCTATTATGTTTTTTAAATGATGTATTACATCACTTTTTTTTTAAATGTTCAAGCAAGGCATGCTTAAGATACAAAAGTCTTTTCCCCCCCTCCATCATCTCTCCACCAAGTCACTTTTATGCAAAGACAGAAAAAAAAAGATTTCCTCCACAAAAGGTAAAAATTGTCCTATTTCTACATTTCTACAACATGGTGGTGACACAAAACCGGCAAAAACGCTCACAAAATCAACACAATGGCACTATTGTATGTCATTGATTTATCATCACCGCATGTATAAAAATATATAAAACACAGAGGGATAGAGAGCAAGTATAGAAGTTATAAATTATAAGAAAAAAAGATTAGATTATATACAGTTTTCATCAAGAAGGAACAAATAGATGTCTGAATATTTGCAGCAGGCGAGATGAAAAGTATCCGGTGGGTTTTCATGACGAACGTCTACCTTCCAGAGCCAACACTTCTGTCTTCAAAAATTGTGATTTCAACCTACGGAGATATCGAGTTAAGGGAAACACGTGATGCAAACCAGCATAAATGCCAAAATATGCAAGGAGATGCTCATAAAAACAATTACAGTCAACTTTGAACAAACACCACGGAAAGTGTGAAGATCTAATTTTTCAGCAGGATACAACTCTGAGGCCTCTCTCGATGGGGTCGGTCAGCAGCAAGCCCCTCGGCGCGTACACCTTTTCATTCTGGTCCTTGATGTATTTGGCAATCTTCTTCAATACCTGAACAGCAACAAACGCAAATGCTTAAAAGCAATATTATACATCTATAGGAACATATATTAATAAGTTCCTACACGTATAAGTAGTAAGTATTTGTGACCTCATCAGATGACTGAGCATTTACCTTTTCATAATGTGTTTCCATGCAGAGGAAGATTGTGTACGCAGTTAAACAGGCGAGACAGCCCTCCAAATAAGACTTCCCCCCCAGCTTCTCTGCCTCGGCATAAAGGTTGTTCAGAGTCTGAACAGTTTCTTCAAACTGTTGTTTATCAAGCTAAAGTTGCATGAAAGAGAAAGAAACTGTTTAAAACATACATAAATTGTCTTTAAAGGGTGACTTTCAGGACACCCGAGGTCACCACACAAGCAAAGAAGAGCAGGCAACGAGAAGAAATTGACTTTAGATTCATGATATAGAATTAAAACGCTATAAATTACCCACCCTCGACTCGAGCTCCGAGGGGAACTTCGTCTGGAACTTGCAGATTGTTCCTGAGCTGTAGTCTCTCTGGATGAACACCTTGGACGAGACATTCGGCTGGTGGAGATTCTGCAAACTGTGAGTCTGGAAGGCATCAAAAACCACCATTAACCATCAGTTTGGCCCAATAGCACACGGTGCACTTAACCAGACTGCGGTACGCCCAGTTTTTCTGACATTTCCCGTATCGCAGATGGTAGATAAATAAATAAACCCACACAGTCGCTAGCCAGGCCAGTTAGCCTGTTAGCGTCAACACGGTCCTCCCCTTTTGTCACAACGCTACGATGTCCTGCCAATGTATGCGATGTCGCCGCCGTTTATGAAGGAATCCGAAGAAAAGTTACAGATTACAGAAAACCTAAACAAGACAGCGGATTTGTGAGGTAGAATCGTCGCGTCAGGCAGCTAGCATGAGCTAAAACGACGCCAGATTCTGTCTGTTTACAGATGAACCAGAGCGACACGACGCTTTCGAACAATAGAGCCTGACATCTTAACACGTACACAGGGGCGATCGGCGAGACAAATGTCACGGACGGTACAATCCCGGTAAACAAAAACCCACCTCAGCCATAGCGGACGAGCTCGATGCTAAGCGTCCGATCAATCACCCACTTCCTGTAGCTGAACGTGACTTCCGGCCTCTTATCAGAAAATAAAAGCATCGTTTACGCCGACGTTTGTTTTTGCTCGGTGCGGCGATGAACTCTGAAACTTCATTTCAGGATCAGCTTTACATAAAACACATCAACTAATGGCCCTTCGTCAATCTGTACACCATGACATCATTCCCCTCAGTATTTTGTTGAATTTTGAACGAAGGCATATCGATCTGTCTATATATTGTTATCACATTACGTCCCATCGGATGTTACTAAGCAACCGGATGAGACACTGGAAGACTATTTGGGGTAAATAAATCTAATCTCAGAAAAGAAACGAGGCAGGGAACAAGGTGGTCTTGGACTTCAGTTTATGAAATAATACATTTAAAGTGGTTGATTTACTTCCTAAGGAACTATAACAGTATATTGCACACTTTCACATATTTAATTCAATCAGCAGCATGGATTTTTTTTAAGATGTATTTTTTCCTGTTAAAATCAGCAGACACTTGTCTGAAGTGACTCATACCCAACTGCAGTTCTGCCTTAGCTGGGTGCAGTGAATGGATCAGCATCAAATCCTTAATCCACAAAATAATTCAAACTATATCTTTTAAAATATATAAGTGATTCACAACCACTTCCACCATGAGACCTTAGTCAAACCTTTTGATAACTAGTCATTTCATTTGCATTCAGCAAATTGATTTTCCTTCTGCAATATACAGCTTTAAATTCAGCTTATTTTTGTTGTAGGGGAAGGTAAAAGCCTCCTCCTGGAGAACACCATTGTAAATATACTCAACTATTGTCCTTCATATACTGTATATATATCTTAGGATATATTCTGAAGTCCAACACTGGCTTTAGTCAATATTCACCCTGAGAGGCTTTCTCCTCCAGTCATACCAAATTGAGGCCCAACCATACACCATTGCAAAAAAAAAACAAACAAAAAAAACATGAATTTCTTTCTACCAAACAAAGTTACAGGAGGCAACATGGAGTTTTAGTTTTTATTGAATCTGATCTCACTGATTCATTGTTGTGCTTTAGTCAAACAGACCAAAACCCATGTCATCATCCGACTCTTCAGATTCCTCCTTTGCCTCCTCCTTGGCAGCCGCTGGGGCTGCAGAAGTCTCTGCAGCTGCTGCAGGCGCCGCAGCAGCAAAGGCAGATGGGTCAGCAAGGTAGGCCTTGACCTGTGAGGACCGTCGAATCGGTACGTTAGTTTCCACCACAAAAACCAGTCAAAGGTCTAGATGCTCAGCTTTTTCATGTACCTTATCTGCCAGTGGGAAGGAGTAGTCGGTCTCCACAGTAACTGCGAGGACATTCTTGTAACCATTGATGATGGTGTGGGGCACGGAAGCCAGAGTGGGGTAGCCGATCTCCAGACACACGCTAGCAACATTCCTCACACCCTAGGTCACAAGTTTCACGGCATGAGCGTTACACAACGCTGCAAGGAGGTAAATATGACTCTTGGTGTGTATTATGGGACCTCACCTCCAGGAACCTGGTGTGCAGTGAAGCCTCTGTGATGTCAAGCACCTCAGGGCTGTAAACACTGCCATTGTCATAGACCTGCTGGATGATGAGCCCGTAGGAGAAGGGCGAGATGTTCAGCATGTTGAGGAGCGTGGCCTCGCTGGCGCCAACCTTGTCGCCGGTCTTGATCAGACCAACATCACTCTAAAGGAAAAGTCAGTTTTAGTAAAGCCAGGTAGTCATACCTCAAACTTTGGAAGTCTCGCCATCTTTTTTTTTTTTTTTTTTTTTTTTTTTACACTTACCAAGATTTCAATGGTTCCCCTAGAAATCTTGGTGGTGATACCCAGAGCCTGGAAGAAGGAGGTCTTCTCAGGACCCAGTCCAGTGTTCTGGGCAGGCACGGTCACGTCACAAGGGGCAATTGCTCCAGCGCGGGCAGCTGCAGGTACCTCAGATTAAACGCAATACAAATCAACCCTAAAACGCGGGTTTAAATAGGAGTTGGACACACACAAGACTACTTGTCTGAAACCTTACGTCCCTGTTAGTCAAGGGATGATGACTTGACAGGTATAGCGAGGAAACATGTCACTTTTTGCAGGGGGAACGACAACACAGCACTTCACAGGCTGCACTGTAACCTAACCTGCATGTTTATGCTCGGTTGTGATTGCATTTCACCCATTTCTATGAAACCAGATGCATCACTATATCATCCCATTCTGCCCGCATGAATATATGTGTGACTTCTTGGTAGTTACCTTGTTGGCCAACAGCATGTCCCTGACCTCAGCAAGATCCTCCTTGGTGAAGACAAAGCCCACATTTCCTTTAATGTGTGGCAGAAGCCTGTCAACCCATACAACAACCGTCAAACATCAGGGCGCGAAATCAATTTTACTGCTTGACAGAGGCAGGAACTGTCTGAGACCTTGCGTCCCTGGTTGTCCAATGAGGGTGACAAACAGGGATAGCTGGAAACAGGTTGATTTTTGCAGGGGGAACGACAACACAGCACCTCACAAGCTGCACTGTAACTTATCCTGCCACAGAAACATATCAGCACACCAAAAACCACTCACTTCTCCAGGGCAGGATTGTTCTCCAGATGTCCACGGATGGCCTTACGCATCATGGTGTTCTTGCCCATCAGGACCACGGCCTTCTCCCGAAGGGAGAGACGGATGGTCTGCATTTGCTTGGAGCCGACGTTGTCTGCACCCACGATGAAGCATTTTGGATAATCATCCAGAAGTTTCTGCAAAAAAAGGGAGGGGGGCAAAATGCTTAAGTCTAGAAGGAAAACAACAAAAGCTGATATTTTTGTCTAGGTTTTCTCAACTAGAGACTCGAGCACGTTGCACAAATTGAACTCACGATGATTTTCAGAAAGTAGTTGGACTTCCACGTGGCCCTGTCTTCCCTGGGCATCTTTGCAGTGCTTCCAAGGATCGCTTAAGAGCTGGTTTAAAGACAAGGTTGTTCCTGATTTCGAACAAAAAAAAAAAAAGAGATCAGTATCAGAGGAATATTCCAACAAGGTCCGAACAGCGAAGCTAAAAGGCTAACGCAACGCGGCTAACGTTAGCAGGCCGCACTAGGCTCCAACTCAGCTCTTACGGGCGAGAAAAACACGCCGATAGATACAACATACAACATAAATTAACGAACGATTACGTGTGACTCAAAACCGCCGTCATATTTTGGCATACGGCGAGGGAAAGTGTCTGTTTAAAAGCTCACCTTGTTCACGAGGGTCGCGTGAAAGAAAGAGGAAGGGCGCCGACACGAGGAGGGCTTATATACCAGGCGCGGGGCCAATGACGGGCCAGTTATGGGCGGGGGCGGGACGAAGAGTAGCCATTGAACGTCTCCTACGTCAATCACAGTCTGTTGCTACGCGACCACCAATGAGGGAGGAGGTCCAAAATAAACCCCGAATGAGTCGCGATCGCGTGCATTTAGTTTCCTGATTACTTTTATTTTATTTTGTCTCGGGGTCTTAAACCAACAGCAGCTAAATCGCAGGCTTTTAACGGTGAAATTGTTGCGATGCGCCGAATATGGGCGGAAAAGGCAATGTCGCAAACCGAGTTACGTTTATTCTCTCCGTTTTACGGCAGACGCGGAAGCGTTTGAGCGGGGCATCCCGGCCCACGTGTTCAAACTTTATGTTTAAAGTGCAATATCGTGGACTGACACCTCCAAAAAGTTACACATGCGCCCGATTTAAAACCTCGAAAGAAGACGACACGTGTATTTGTCGCGTGGAGGGTAACGTACGACCTGCGGGGCGATGGTTCACCCGGCTGAGGTGTTTCCCTCAGAGGTGTGGAGCCACGTGTTTAGTTACCTGTCAGCCGCCGACAAGGCGCGCATCCGTGTGACCTGCACTTATTTCAGAAAGCTAGTTGACCACCCGTCGCTTTGGCGAGGCTGGACAGCGGTTTTGGACTTTCCGAACGGCTCCTACGGCGCGTTTTTCTGGGCGACGCTTCGAAGGAGAAAAGTGACCAGCGTCGTGCTGAGCTCCAGTAAAAGCAAGCGCATTAAAGACGCGGCGGCGTCGCTCCCCGCTGTCACCAAGCTGGTGATGGAGAAGTGCGTCGCGGGGAACTTCGAATGCTTAAAGGGCTTCAAAAATTTGAAGTCTCTGGCGATCAGAAGAGCTCGTTTGGAGACCATCCCCGCGGTGCCTCAGCCCCAGCGGCTGACGCACCTCAGCCTGTGTCACTTATCCTCCCGTGAAACCTACCAAAACATCTCTGCTTTGTTCCAGTTTACAAACCTCACGTCACTTGTCTTTCATGAAGTCATTTTGGGGGTACCCTTCTCACTGATCAAGTCCATACTTGTTACCTTGCCTAAGCTGAAGCATCTTTCCCTGCATGTGTTTTCCCCGACCACCAACACGGCCGGTGACTTCAGAGAAGTCGTGGAACCCTCCGGATCCCAGCTGACAAGTCTGGAACTTTTTGTCTTGGATCATGCGCTACCAAAGAATGCGATGAAACTGATGCCCAAACTAAAACATTTTGCAGCTTTCTACAAGGACCTGACTTGGAAAACGCCAGGAAACGAGTCTGTGAGTGTCATGAGCAACTGGCTGGGTGACCTTCGCGAGCTGTCCACGCTGGTCGTTGTCAAGGGTCCGCCCGTCAAGAAATACGTCGCCTCCGTTCCGGCCACAGTGACGGATCTGACACTGCGCGCTTCAGAGATTTCCCCGGAGGAGTTGGAAGCAGTAGCTGCACAGATGCCAAATTTACAGCATCTGCACCTGGACCCCTGGCCTTCACATCTGGGAGTCAACGCATCTCAAATCCCCAAACTTTTTCCGAAGCTCAAGAGCCTCAAAATTCGCCAAGAACACATTCCAGAGAAAGACTTCTTAGACCTCCACCAGCTGCAGGACTTGGAAATCTTGGAGGTTCTCGACAGCCATCCAGGCCTCCCCGCCCTCGTCCAAAGGCTCAGAATTCTGACAAAGTACAGACTTCGGGTGTTAACCCCTCCCCACCAGAGAGATGTGTTGTCCTGCCCTTGTGTTTGCATGTATTAAGTGTAAGTGAGTGTAAGATCGCTAATTAATCCAAAGATCGATCAGTGTGGCACTTCACTGTACAGTTGAAGTGAACTTATATATGATTTCCCTGAGCCTTTAATAACATTACTGAATATTACAAATCTATGCAATTAATGGTGAAAATGATTAACCTAATTTGTGATTTCTGTACATTTTTAGAATTTTAACGAGCCACTTATGAGACGTGTGTTGTGCAATTTTGAGATTTTTTTAAACTTGTGACTTTTTGAAAGTCTGGGATTAAAAAAGAAACTGTAGATGTCAATTGTAATGAAAAGCAAACAACCACTTTTGATGAATGCCTGAAATAAAGTTTATTTGCAGCAATTAAGATATCCAGGTTTACACCCAAAAAAAAGCAAAAAAAAAAAAAATCATGGCTCACATTTAAATGGTCACAGAAATGTCTCCATTTATAAAGCAAGGTTTAGTTTTTAAATTCTTATTTTTAATATTCTATTAAAGCAAAACTTTAAGCAGTTAAACATGGGGCAAAATTGCTACTTTCTGTTAATCTGATGCTGTACTGTGCTGAATGTATTTCCACCTTGGCTTGTCTAATACAGTGTAAACGTTTGTGTCTGGAGTCGCGATGCACGCAGCAGACGGAGAGTTCGGCTCACGTCGGAAACTCCACAGTGTATAAGACCTTATTGCACTGACACATTTGGCACAAGAGTAAAACTTATGTGGACACTGTTCAGTCCTGGCACACCGAGTGATCAAAAATTCAACGTGACGAATCACAAAAGCAACTCCAGTAAAGGTAAAATCGTTCACGACACAGTTTTAAACAGAGGTTTGTCGCCGGTTTCGTCTTAAGATGATTTCTGATCTGTTGCCACACCCAGCACGAGTGACGCATTAAAACAGTTTTCAATTCTTTCTGTGTTGAAGACCTAAAATGGGAAAGTGCCATTAACACCTCTCTTTGCATAGTAATGTGAGCACTAACGTATATCTGTCAAAAGAGTTAAACAATTTTAAACCTCCAATCAGCTGTAGTATGTACATAAATTCACAAAAGGAAGAAAAATGCAGTTTATTGTGCATTACTATATTGTGTTGGCACACAGCAGTAGAATAATAAACTTCCTGTGGGCTTTATCTCTCGGGAGCACAGTTACATTTAATTCATATCTAAATCATTTTTCACCATTGCTGAGTTAATCAAATGTGTAGCAGAAAAGACCACCGCAACAGGAAAAACTAAATCAATGCGTACATGTGAATGTAACCTACTCTGAGAACATTTCATAGTGGATGTAGAAAAATAAGCAGTAGATAACATCTGAACAACGGAGAAATGCACCGAGTCGTGGACGACAGGTCCGGTGCATCCATGTACGCGTGCGCTTTTCATGATTGTTGGCACCTCAATAGTTTCCAAAAATAGAAAAATACATATTTTTCAGTCCGAGCACTGAACATCCGATATATTTTAAAACTGACGACTCTCCATGGTCCATGCAATCAAGCGCCTGTCTCATATCTGCATAAAACCACCATATGCTGCAAGGTCTTGCCCTGCGATGGGGCAGTAAAAACAGGGCTCCTGACCTGACCCTTACGCTTATAAATGTTCACACACGGGGACTATAAGTTTTGTTCAATATAAGAAGGAATCTCCAAATGAAACGCTTGTCAAAAAAATCGTTAGCAGAGGGAGAACAGACATATCTCCACCCTCGTCAATGCCCTCTCAGAAGTTAAACCCCACTGACATGCACTCTTAAAACATTTACCACTAATGGTTCACAA
Source organism: Lagocephalus sceleratus (assembly GCA_911728415.1). Classification (NCBI taxonomy): domain Eukaryota; kingdom Metazoa; phylum Chordata; class Actinopteri; order Tetraodontiformes; family Tetraodontidae; genus Lagocephalus; species Lagocephalus sceleratus. The sequence goes on along the minus strand of CAJVRN010000011.1, from coordinate 9,406,364 downwards.
AGAGGGAGGGGGGGGGCAGGGCTTCATAACACACCTCTGACGCTCTTGTTGATTGAAGGAGTTGAATGAATGAGTGATTGTGGTATGTTTTTGATATGATTGTATCGTGATATCGCTTTAAAGCCCTGTTCTGGCCCGGCACGATCAAATATATTTTAAAATGTATCGCTCGTTTGAGCAGTCACAAACGGCTTTGATGGAAAAATATAACGGAGTCCAAAACGTTCACTGGTCGCCCATTCCGCTGACAAGTGATGGGACTAACATGAATCCACAATGAGCACACCGCATCACAACCACCACTCTGGAACAGCTCCAAACATCCCAGATCTCTTCCATCACTCATGGAATGCAAGAAAAACACCCAAAAATCTCCAAAACGTCTGCTGCCCAGACACCGTCTTCAGGACCTTCGGTTGATTTTTGGAAGCATGAGAGGGGACAGGTGATTCTACGGGTGGTTGATTGTTACGTACACACAAACACGGGATTCTGCAGCTTTTCTGTGGCGCCTTTACGACTGACTCCTAATGGTTCGTGCAGCCTCAGCCTAACCCCTACCCATCCACTGGCTTCAGTCTGCACCACAGAATTGAATGATAACATCATGGGACTCAAAAGTGTCGGCCAGACAGGACTGACAATCCCTTAGTGAGATTCCTACATATAGAAAAACAAACAAACAAACAAACAAACAAACGCTAAGACACAGCCTAGCTGAAGAGTTTGATAAAGCAGCTCTGGCAGTAGGGCTTTTCATTCTGCTCCTTGAACGTGCCTTTGTTCAGCTGCTTGAGGCAGAAAGCGCACACAAAGTGTTCGGGGTGGAACTTCTTGCCCATGGCTGTGATGCAGCGGCCGGTGATGGGCTTCTGGCAGCCGGAGCACAGGGAGCCGCGGCGCTCGTGGTAGTGCGACTCGCAGTAGGGCTGGCCGTCGTGATCGAAGAAGCTACCGTTTATGAATGGCGTGAAGCACTCCTGAAAGAATCAGAGAGAGAGAGGTTGGCAAATTCATGACGACGGGGTCGGCGAACGAGCACGGGGGAGGGGGGTGGTGTCGCGGATCGATCCGAGCGGCTCACCCTGCAGACGAAGCATTCGGGATGCCACAGCGAGTTGAGAGCAGAGATGTAGTTCTCCAGGATGGCGCGGGCGCAGCCGCCGCATTTAGGGGCAAACATGTCGAAGTAGTCCTTCCTGCAGTACGCCTTTCCGTCCTTCTCGTGGAACCCTGGGTGTAGACGGACACAAAAAAGGCTCACTTTAGCCCGGAGCAACAAAACACCACGTCTGCTCTGCGACTAGATCAACGCTCGGCGCATTTGGGTCCTGTTTGGTAATGTACCTTCTGCTCCAAAAAAGGATCCGCACTGAGCACAGAAGAAGTGTTCTGGATGCCACGTCTTGTCCAGAGCAGTGACAACTTTCTGTGAAATAAGCACAAACCCAAAAGAGATCTTGAGAAAGAGTTGCGTTCCCCGTGTCCCTCGTTAAAGTCAGAAACCAGGAGAGGGCAGGCAAGATCTGTGGGGGAGGCACTGGAATGCTGTGACATCATGTTTTTCAGCCCTGATGGTTTTACTCAGCAACTTCAACGGATAGGTCAGTGTTTATACGTCTGAATTTGCGCTGCTCATAAATAATTCACTTAAGCTTTTAAGTGAAATAATCAGGATATCCAAATAGATATTTCTTTTACATGCCTCGCATGCCTAGTTTTAGAGCGCAAGTGATTCCTGTGATTGCCACCAGGCGGCGCAGTGAATGAATTCAGATCTAAATTTACAGGATAAAAGAACAATTAAAAATTTTTAATAGGATCTAGGAACAATATACAACGTTTCTTTAAACAACAAGTAGAAAGAATCTGGGGTAAATGATGAACCAGAGCATGCTGACACTATGGGTGGCTGTAGCAGGATGCACCCCCGTGGTTCTGGTGAGTATTACTGAAAACATCTCAATGTGCCTGTGCTGATAAGGCTGAGTGTTGACACATGAGAGAGGAGAGCAACTGCCAGTAGTGGGACATGATTGGGCACAAGACGTCTGCCAAGCTGTCAATGTCTGCTTAACAAATAAGCGATGCATTTTCCATTAAGGTTTTACAGGTTATGAATAAATAAACAACATTCCCTGCAGTATACAAGTGTATGAGGGTGTTTGCGTTAGTGGGTATTACTGACATCCAGTATAGGTCCATTACAGTACTGGCACCGGGGTGAAAACAGGTTGTGGTAGTCCTTCTCGCAGTAGGGCTGCCCGTCCCGCTCAAAGAAGTTCTTGGAGCCGATCTCCTCTTGACAGTGGGTGCACACAAAGTGCTCGGGGTGCCACGTTCTGCCCATGGCAGTCACCACCTGGTGTGGAGACAGGCTATGTCAATGAAAGGGGAAGGTTTTTGAGGGCGGAACACTGATGCTCCTCAAAAAAAGGGTTTGATTTTTATGTCTAGCTTCTTTGTTAATACGAAACAATACATTTGCCATTCATGTTTCCAAACGTTCACCTGTCCAACGATGGGCTTCTTGCAGGCTCCACAGACTCCTTTAGCAACTGTCTGGACTCCCAGTCTGTTGAGGTCTGACTGCAGGCTTCCCAGCATGTTGTCCAGCTTATTGGATGGTTTAGGGGGACCAGTGGGGGACACTTTTCCCTGGGACTGGATCTGATGGAGGAAAAAAAGGACGACAATGGCTTCAGTACATAACAGAGACATAAAGGCCTGGAGAAGATAAGACCAGACCGCACTGGAGCCAGTCTTTCAGAGGAGTTCATGACATTGAGTTTTGAAATCACAACCAAGTGTTGTTTGGCTTTGCATATCTACTGACTTCTGTCATAGTTAAAGCGTCTTTATGGAGCGTTCCAACTAAAATAACCCCTTCAAAATCATTGTAATGGTCCAAGGACTTAATAGCACTGACTAACAGAGCTGACTAGCTCGGCAAGGTAACACCAGGTCCTCATAGAAAACCAGGAAATGGTTTCTCCGCAAAGTCCATGGTGCAACAGAGTTGTAAAGGTGACTCATACTCAAAAAAACGATCCAGTCCACTGGGAGAAGCTATAATTGCAGTGGTAACTGTGCTGTCATGTGGCAGATCACATTTCAGTAGCGCTGGACGCCTCCCATTCCTGAGCATGACAGGACAGTTAGTGTGAAAGGAACATGGGGGGTATGCTCCTCTTGCCTCTAAGCTCTTAAATTCTCCACTGCCAACGCACAGGCCTCGGCGCCATGTCAGATTTTATCAGATGTCAGATTTAGCAAGTGGGCTCATTCTCTAAAGTCTCAGTGTCAGCGTCACTCATAACCTGGACAGGCTGGACCCCACATAAAGCTTTCAAGGGGCTACTCGCTAAACTCGGTAGCAACAAAGGACATCAAAAATAGAGCTGATGACAAGACAAAGTATATTTCACATGATGGTAAAGGGGCCTGCTGGGATTTGCACCCATCATCACACTTAAACAACAGTTTAATATGTAGGTACGAGACTGATAACGGAGAAGGATAGCTGAACCGTGCCTGCATTGGTGGGACGAAGGGATCAAACTCGGTCTGACAACCCACAGATACAAGGACCTTGGGAGGTGGAGGAGGTGTGATGGGCTTGGGAGGGGGACTAGGAGATGGAGAGGGCTGGGAAGGTGGAGGTGTGGGCTCCCTGGGAGGAGGAGGTGTGGGCTCCCTGGGAGGTGGAGGTGTGGGCTCCCTGGGAGGTGGAGGTGTGGGTTCACGTGGAGGGGGAGGGGTTGGAGGGGGAGGAGGTAGTGGTGGAGGAGTCTGCTTGATCGGGGGCAGGTTTTTGGGGGCTGGGGGAGACTGCGGAGGGGGAAGGATTTTTCTCTGAGGAACAGGAGATTCTGGAGGGAGAACAATCTAGGGGAAGAATGGAAAAAAGGAAACAGCAAAGAGACGAGAGCAGACAGATAATAAGGAAATCAGAGGTTAGAGTGAGGAACAGAAAATGGTAAAGCGAAGCAAATGTTGAAATAGAGCACGGCTCCCGGTGTGCACTTCTCCAGTCTACCTTAGCCACAGCTGTGTGAGCACCTTCTTGTTTTCGCTGTGGATTGGACACAACGATGACTCCCTCCGTCAGCCAATCCTCTGGCTGTCGCTTACGCCGCGTGTTTTGCTCCGCTCGTCCAATTCCCAGCTTCCCCTGCAGTTCTTCAATGAGCCGGTCTTGCGAGTTGCTCTTATTCACAATGATTGGCCCCATTTTACGTTGCAACATTCCCTCTCTGTACATCGGATGCACGTTCGAGGTCTCTTTGGTGCGGCGGATAACTGACTTAAGCTGGAAAGTAGATGATATAAGGAGGTGGAAGCTGGGGTTTGTGTCATTCACCAGAAAAGTCTGTGTTGTCTCAGAAGCGCAAGCAAAACAGGCCCAAGACGACAAGCCTCAATCAAAATCCCCAAGGACCGGTGCCAACAAATACCTTCATGAAAATACACTGCAGCTCTGTCGGGATGGTCGTTCTGTTTACTTGCAAAGCAATTCACAACCTTCCATTACAGCTCTCATCAAGTCCACTTCAAGCTACTCTGATGTCTGGGCATGCTGAATAACCAAACACAGACAACACGGGAAATCAGAAAAATGCAGACAAGTCTGCGTGTGCCAAAGCGAGGAAAATATTAAAGGGGCATTATCTTTTGCATGTACAGAATATGTACAGCATGTATGCGTTTGCAAAAAACAGCCATCACACTGTCAACATAAACAGTGTTTTTTTTCTTTTTGGATATCACCCAATTCAATAGTTTGGTAAACACGACCATCCAGGCCCCCCCTGACTAATACAAAGCATTCTCATCGGAGGCAAGTATCAGCAAATCTTCCCCGCAAAGCTTTCAACATCAGCCACGGGGGAGCCATTATGCAAGTGCTATGCAATAACACCACATGCAACACACCGCAAACATGGAGGAAACCCTCCTCTTCAAAGGCATTGTGTTGTTGGACACATCTATGTGCATTATTATGGGCTACTCTCCCAAATTAAGCTTGTTCAGTAACTTGATGAGGCACAGTGGTTGATCAAATTGCATAAACAGCCAGAGGTGGCTAATATTTGAGCTAAATGCACAAATAATGGAAAGGCCAAAGCAGCTGCCAGATCATCTAACTTTATGCCAATAGCTTATTTTGGGAGAGTCAAAGCGATTGTCCTACTTGGCCAGAGGCCGATAGCCGCTCGACAGCAGAGGGCTGGTGCGTTGGCAAGTCCAGTAGTGTGTCTGGTGTTCCGGGGCAGGTGGAGGGGGTGAAACACTCATCCATCCAGCTGGACTCCGTCATGGGTGTGAGGGTTCCTTCTCGACTGAAATCATGGTAAAATCCATCTTCCTCCTCCCAAGCTCTGTCTTCATCACCAGACATCACAGAGACAGGTGGCTGGTGTGTAGAATCAGGGCTTAAAAATTTGTCTAAGGCATGATCCAATAATGGATCCGGGCATGGCCACATTAGATCTGTAATCTTGCTTCCCTGCCTGTATGAAGGAGAGGAAGTAGGGCTGTTTGACTGTACAACAGCCGGTTGAACAGGTGAAGCCGTGGGACTGTTGATGCCTGTAAACGTGTATGTTTTTCTGGTGACCAAAGCTGGACTTTTAGCTACAGGAGTTACGGGACTAGAGAGCCTTGGTTGCAGAACAGGCCCAGTATTCTTAAGCAGTGTTTCAGGACTAGAATAACTGGGTTCAAATGCTGAATTAGAAACATTTGGTATTGACACTGGACTTGAAATCTTTGAAACTGGACTTGAAAGTCTTGGTATTGGAACTGGACTTGGACTTTTGGGAAGTGTCTCTGGACTAGCATTGTTTGGTATGGTTACTGAACCCAAGACATCTGGGACTGGAACTGGACTGACACTTTTGGGAATTGGACTTGAAAGTCTGGGAGCTGTGATGGGACTAGTATTCTTGAGCTCTGGACTAGGATTTATTGCAACTGGACTGTCAATTTTAGGGACTGGGCTTGGACTGGAGCATTTAAAATCTGACTGACTCGCATTCTTAGCTCTACAAACAGGATCAGAGATAACTCGTTCAGTGACAGGACTATGGCTCTTTGGAGTAAGTACTGGACTGAAACTTTTAGGGACTGAACTAGGACTTCCTTTAATACTCATTGATTGACTAGGTGGCTTTATAGTCTTAGACATGCTGAAGCTTTTCGTTTGGGAAACCTCAGAGACAACACTTCCACCATCATCTACCACATGCAACTGTGAGTGTTGAAAAGTGCTGGATGATGTAACCACTAAGGTGGAACTAGATGATGTGAGTGCTGAACAGCCATCTTCATCTATGTGGAGCTCTAGTGGAAGGGGGGTACATGAAGGAGTGGTACAGCTGGAAGGTATTGGAGTATTCTCTGACGCAGTATTAGGCTTTATCAATGGGATAGGTGATGCTTGATCAACTGGTGAACTGGAAAACTCCGCAGAGTCTTGATTCACTGACAACTGAGAACCAGACTGAGAGGTCGTTAGAATGTAAAGATTGCAGAGTCCGAAGGAAGACAAGACAAACAGTTGCAGAGAGAAGAGAAAGGGACACTTAGAGAAGATGTACCATAGGCTTTCTCACAGGCAAAGAGAAGCAGGACTTGTTGAGTTTATTAAACATCAATCCCAGGAATATCTAATATAATCATATCACTGAACCATACTCACATTACTCTGGACTTTGAAATCAGACAGGGAGGCCATTAGCTCATCCAGCTCTCGTGTGGCAGAGGAGGCAGACATTCTGGCCTGTTGCTGCGTTGGGGTTTCCTCCGGTACATCCGCTGACTCGTCTTGCACAGTCAACGGTGTGGGTCTAAAATACAGGACACCCAAACTAGCTTCATGGACACTGTTGGCAGGTGTTAATGTAAAAGAGCCTGCTAAAGGGACTTGTTGCTTACATTGGGGAGGGCACAGAACTTTCCAGCTGATCCAAAAGGCTCTCCACACTTGGCCGTGCTTCTTCGATAACTCGGCCTGCTACTCCACGTTTGGGCTTCTCTAGTGTGGGTGGCGCGCTCTTGCCTGCCGAAGAGACTCCATTCTCGTGGATCTGGTGGATGATGCTGCTGGAAGGCAGGGGAGGAGCTGCTTCCTCTGTTACAAAACACCAACATTCTTTTATTCACCGTGCTTAAGGCAAAATTATAATATACATATGAGAAATGGAAAAACGTGTACCCTCTGTGGGGAAGGCAGGGGTGCTTTGCTGGACGGCGTTGAGCTCCAGCAGCAGGCGGTCCAGCTCAGACAGGTTGCTACCCAACAATGAGTTCATGGCAACGGCAGAAGAATCACTAGTCTTCTGTTTATTGGGGAAACTGTACAGAGTTTAGACAGAACACATCAATATTTCACAGCAACTAAAGGCTATATGGGTAAACATGCCATTTGGATAGTTTACTGGCTCACAGATGAGCAAATAGTCAAAAAACATTATTAATTCTGTTTTACTGGTCAGTGAAGCAGACTGAGGGTTTATAGTTTACTGAAATACCTATATTTGGGACAGATGAGGCTGAGATTTGTCATTTATTTATAACCTGTATACGTGGTCCTCTTCACCAATGGGTTGGGTGGGACTGCTGCTCTCTCTAGACCAGGGACTTTTCTGAGCTGAGCCAAATGACTGAAGAAACACAGGAGGGTGAGTAGTGTTCATCCTGAACAACAGACAGTCATTCACATTTAAAAGACTATCATCCAACTGCAGATGTACCTCTGTTTCATCAAGTCCGTTCTGTTCAGAGGAAGTGGGAGGGGAGCAGATGTCCTGCTGAGCTTGACCTCCCACGGGGAAAGAGTATGCGGCGTCGTCAGAGAGGAAGAGCGGACGCTTTGAAATGTGCGAGGTGGTGGACTCGAGGTCAGCCAACAAAGCGTCTATGGAAACAGAAAACAAAGACTTCACATATCTGAATTGTCGCGATGAGTCTAACCTGACCATAACAAGACAGATCTGAGCAGACTGCTGTGTAGCTGATCATTTCTTTAATCAAAATGCTTTTTATGGCACTTGAACCACATGATCTAACTTTTGATAATTTACTTCCTCTTACGCACTTCTAAAAAATACACCCACCGTGATGTTGATGAAGTAACTCTGTATTTTCAAAGCGCAAATTTAATTTGACTTTTAATAACTCTAAAAGCAAAGAATTTGACCCTTAAACCTGTAAATGAAAAAGACCAAGAAAGAGATTTAGGATGTGTTTTTTTCTGATTTCTGAGAAAAAGTATCAACTAAACTGTGAAAGTCCCACAACTGTGAAAGTCCCACAACTGCAAAAACATAAAGGGCAAGGAAAATAAATGACAAAACTGGACCAAACATTCTCAGTAATTCTATTGTGTCCCCTTTATCGTGCCTTTTTGAGACCAGAAAATTAAAAACATTTATGTGAGACATTTAGGGACATTATAGAGGACCAATCATTGCCAGACATATCTGCAATAAAACACTGCAAACATGCAACTCATCACACCATACATGGATTAAATTACAGCTCATTCCACAACCAGTCAATAGCATGACAACATCCTGGGTGTTGGAATCAAAAAAGTTGAATCATGCAGATCGTCACAGCCACTCCTTTGGGTTAATCATTGACCCTCGTCTGAGCCGTATTAACATGTCCTCAGTCTAACAGCTACTGTGGTGTGCAAAGAGGCCACACTTTATATATGTTATTCAAACACCAACATTTACCATTTCGGAAGGATCAGGGCAAAAAAAAAATGGTAATTTAGAGGTCCAATGCAGAATATTGTGAGCATGTCATATTAAGGGGGATTCAGTGAAGAACACAGACTCTGAGTATCTGCGGATCTATTTGCATGCTCACTCACCACAGCAGTTTTTAGTTTCTCCTGTAGGGTTTCACTCCTAAAGAAATAAAATCTTCAATTTATTAAACTTCCGTGAGAAATGTATCTAATAGTGCAAAGCAGTCTTAAATACAGAACGTAGTTTACACCACAGATCTTTCTACAACCGTTCACACTCATGCACGTAGCAGTGGCAGTCACTCCCTTACACACATAATTACACACTGAAGACAATGACCCTCAAATAATGTTGGGTTTGGTATCTCGCTCAAGGATAATGTAACAGGTAGACTGCAAATGTTCCCGAGATGAAATAATTGCTTAGACGTTAGAAATTCTCCAGCACAGGTTTCATAAAATAGGGTAAAATAAATCTTGACAAGATCAAAACAGATCTAAAGGGAGTTTTGAATTACAAGGAAAAGTTTCTGAACATCATTAAAACTATTAATGCTATAATATTATGAAAAAACTGCATGTCAAAAAAGTCACGAAGCATTTAGAGCTAAGTTAATATTAAGGTCAAACATACCTCTGAAAAAGACAAGGCGATAAGGAGGAGATGAAAAGAAGAGTAAAGGAAGAGGAGAAGTCACGCTATCTGCTGGGCAGGAACTGCTTTTCTTAACTCTACCATCAGCAGAGGAGGCGGGCAAGAAACTGTCTAGGGTCCCTTGTACTGCCCAATAGACAAGGAGATCTGAGGGTCTGGACAGGGAAAGGGCTAAAGCAAAAAATTTAAACTCACGCAAACAATGAGTGACGGAGGATCCTACTGCGGCACACCGAGCACGTTGCAGCGGATGAAAAGAATACAGAAATGAGGAAAAGGAGTGTTGTGACGCTTTCATCAAAGCAGACATGCCCCACAGAGGGAGTGGTAACACAAAGGTATATAAAGGTATCATACGCCCCTCCTCCACACTGTCTGCCAGCAAACACTCGCACTTAACACGATAAATGAATGTTTGCCTAGAACATTTCCCACTACCTGATCCACCCAATTTAAGATCAACGTGTTGATCTGCACAGAGAAGCCCAAAGACATTCCTCAGAGCAGCTTCATTATATAGGGACGGGCACAGCACAGAATGCCATTTGCAGTACTGGAGTTCTGTACCACCTACAGTACAGTGCAGGTAAATTCAAAATCACAGTATGTGTTCTGCTATTCCCAGAGAAGGGGAAGTTACCAAAAGTAACCAAGGTTTCCTGTTTAAAAGGGCAGGCTGTGGACTTTAGTGGGTAACGTTTCCCACAATAAGAGCATGCACAACCGAGTCACAGGGTGAAAAGTGCTCTTGCAAAATACAGAGTCAACAGTTTGTATCGAGTGTGTTTAATTAGAATGTAATGGGAACAGCCTGCCACATTGACAACGATGATTATTGCAGATGTCGCTTTAAAGCGTTCCCTGCCGATGTCACAAGAGTCGTGTCCCCAACACGCAGATTTCATCAGATGTTTCTCTGAAAGAGCCCGTAAATCAAATGCTGGCACAACTCTGCCTCGTATCTGTCAGAACAAAGCTTTACTGCAGCTGGTGGAGACCTCAGTCAACAGATGTTAGTCCAGATGGTTTACACAAGAGATTTTAATCAAATGACTTCTCGAAGTGAACTGGCTTTAACCCCGTTATAAAGAATCTGCAGCTCCAGAATAGAACTCCACGAGAACGCCTCTAAGCTGCGTTACGAATCCAGAGATCTGCACGACAGGGTTAACCTTTTTTTTTTGCATCAAAATGAAAATGAGCAGCACAAACTAGTCAAAATACAAACATCAGAGCCAGCACATAAAATACAGAATTTAGCGCCACGAATGGCTGAAGCTGCATGCTCGGCATGCTGTGGCCCATCCGCAGGCTACATAAACACACAGAGGTGTGTCAGCCTCCCCTGCCAAAGGAACATACCATGACAAGACTGTTCAGAGCACAGAGTAGCTCCCCACTGACCAAAAATGGAACTACAATGAAATGAGGAACTCAGAGGAGTCATTCAAGTGCTTCTAATCTGAACTAAAAAGAGAAGAAGCACGTTTGTTGCTTCTCTTTATGAATGTGGAAGTTTTTTTTTTTTGTTTGTTTTTTTTTAAAGTATGCACTTTTGAGACACCGGTCACAAATTCATTCCACAGCCACAATCTCTGCGAACATTATAAAAAAGGCACCAGCATTTCTCTTTCTCTCCGATGGTCGGACGCATGGAAACCAAGCACAGGTGGATGGCAAGGAATGGCACTGCGAGTGATGAGGGGGAGATGGTGAGTGAAACCAGGAAGTGTGTGTATGTCTGGAGCAGCAGGCAAATCCTCAGTGGCAAGAATGTGGGTTGACGCAGATTAAGGAGCCTCCCTTCCTCCCTGATGAATGGTGTGCATTTTAATTACACCAACGCTGCTCCACATGTGGCTCATTACAGGAAAAAGAGAGAGACAGAGAGATAAAAACAGGGACTCAAGGACTGTGGCGGCAGAGGAAGGGATTAAAAACGACACACAAAATGGAATTCAAAGGCAGGCGTATGCAGAGAAAACATGTAAACATGAAGAGTGGGGCACCAAACAGAGAAGATGGTGCTAAAGCAGGAACGGATCAAAGAAATACATTAATTTGATAGAGACGAGGCCGTTTTTTAATGTGACTTTTGCAATTAAAAAGACAATCAAAGCTGCCCACTCCAAAATAAACCTCGTCCCTTCGACCACCTGCAGGGGGGGCTGTTGAGTCACACATTAGAGGCGATCACAGCTCCTGGCCTCGTTCTTCTAGAGCGTGATACGATGTACAGAGCAGGCTTTATCTGCAGGCTTCATAAATGCCAAGGCATTGACTAAAACATGAGCTGATGCAAACAGAATGAACATGGGCGGTCAGACCGCATGACCGCCCATATGCAGCGCGAGTGTCCTGCTCAGTAACCACACCGCCGTCATGCATCTCAGGAAGCTCAGACCCCCCCTCCCACCACCCCCACGCTTTCTGAAATGTTCTGAAAGGTGCAAGCCTGCTGACGTGAATTCCTAACGTGCTACAGCTCGTCTTCAAAACCCAAGATAAACAATAAGAGGAGGGGAGAAATATGTGCTGCACACCAGCGCGATCACGGAGTGATAAGAGAAAATGCGCCTGATAAAGAGAGAAGTGCGAGTGAAAGAAAAAAAAATTCCAACGGTACAATTAAAAAAGAAAATGTAAAATCCCTTATCATCCCTTGTCAGCACCCACATAAAATGAGGGGAATTTCGCTGTGATGCAAGCTGACAGATCATCACAGAGATGATGAATCCCTGCGCCCAAGGACAACGTGGACCCGTCCGTGCACTTTTCTCCCCCCCTGGGATGGTGTTATACAGCAGACGGCCTGTGCCGGTTTTGATTTGGAGCGCTTCGATGGGCACACCGAATTAAAGGACACTGGAAACACGCAGGTCCCACCGTAAGAAAAAAAACGGCGTGCACAGGTGCCTCTCGGCTGAGCGGCACACACATGCCACAGACACGCTGCGGCGTCTGGGCTCGCTATAAATACATTTGTGCCTGACCCTGACCCGGGGGGGGTGAGGAGACATACAGCGCTTGATGGATGGTCGTGCAACACAGCAACAGGGAGCATTTCAGACCACCCCAACAGTCCACGCTGTGTACCGTATACCATTACATGGACATTATTGACCCGCGCAGGCTGTTAGGAACAATGAAGCCCCACGACCACAAATGCTGTTAAAGAGAGATGGAACTGCAAACAACCGCTGCAATTAAGTCCCGAATAAAAGTGCTTGCCCAGCAGCCTGCGCTCAACTCAAAAAACTATCGTGTACGATTAAAGTTTAGAGAACCGAAATGTGAGAAACGCTGTACAACAGATGCTGCGTGTGGTTTTACAAACACCGAACAAAAAAAAAAAAATGTTTTCACCATAAAGCCTACTCGCGCGGCAACCTGGCGAAAAAAAAAAAAATGTAAATGGCACCAGGTTCACGAGGCGGAGGCTCTGTTGGTGGTTAGGATGTTTGTACATGAGCTCATCTTTCCGACTTTCGTTCCTGCCTTTGTTGAAAGTTCCCTCCATCGCTTCCTGTCAGCATTTAGCAGAGGGTGAAAAAAAAGAAAAAGGGAGGCAAAAAAGGCAGGCAAAATATCTACACTTTCCATTTAAAATAGCCTGTATATCATTAATTAGGTCTTTATAGGTTAAGAGCCTTTCATCACCCACCAGACTGACAGAATTAGCAACTTGCATGTGAAGCTGCTAATGAGTCACATTTATTTATCTCCGGTTAGCACGATGCTCATTAATGAGCCTAACCTTTGATCTCCAGACAGACAGGGGAGTCACTTCCCTAATCTGAACCAAATTAAGCAATGCCGAGATCTTATTTCATTAGTCATTAGGGGATTTACATTCTTTTAATAAGCATGTATGATCTAAAAGGCTTCTGACAAGGCTGTCGGGACACAAGCACTGGTTAAACGATATCATGCGCTAAAGTGGCTTCATCTCTTCCACATTTATTTCCTCTGAGAAAGTAACACCTTTTTTGCCTCCTGATGAGCGTTTGACCTCAAACACAAATAGAAATTGTGAAGAGTGCAGCCATCGAGAGAGCCAATATACCTTCCTCATGTTGCAGACTGAGTCGATAATCCCATAACGGCTTTGCACTGAAGAGTAACTTCTAATCCGCAAGAAATTAATCTCACCTTGATGGCTTCTTACGCTATAGTTACATGTGTGCGGTTACATTTACAGAGGAGACGGTCTATGAAACAATGGTAAGGCCTCAAATAGTTCCTAAATTCATATTTTGTGGCTATTCTCTGGCCAGAATAACTGTTTTTGAGTCAAACATCAATGAAAGGAGAAATGCATAAACCCCAGCTGACAAACACTTCAGAAAACAGTGAGATATGTGAAGTCGCCGCCCTCTTCCCACGCCGCTTCCCCTCTCGTCTCGTCTTTCCTACTGCACGCAGTGAAAGTCCTAAAGAGGAAACCTGCAATATTTTGTGGGTGCAAAAGGTTTGCTGTGGCTTCGGCGCTGCCCCTGTGCTTATTCTGAGAAGCTGTGTGCTTCCAACAGTTGTGAAAGCAGTTCAGCCATCGTTCAGCGGTTCTTTTCAGGAGAGTTACACAGAGACTAGGCTTGTATTACTTTTGATATAAAATCATCCCATCACCATTCCGTAAGGCTTTGACCCCAACTAAAGGCATTTTACCCCAAAAATTAATCTTCAAAAACGGTACCTAACTTGGGAGCCACTTAGGCGCTATAACTACAACATATGTGTCAGGATTGGAGAGTTTGGTGGATGGATTTCCCCCAATTCCTGCGATTATTTCTGTTTTCTGGGTCGAACTAGGTCACGGCGCTTCAGAAACAAGCCGCTCTTTGTGACCCTCCGCCGGGACAACTTCACACAAAAGAGGATGTGGGAGAGGGTTGATGAGCTCAACATCACAGGACCGTTCCACCGAGAACCGTGACTCAGGTAGTCACGGTTGGAAGACCTCGTCTTTCAGTCTGGCTGTCTGTCTGTCTGTCCATCTAAAAAAAGAGCTCTACTTCCGTGCAGAGGCGCACTAGTGACCCAAGACTGTCTTTAACGGGCGGCTTCCTGAGTTGCTGAATGATCATGTCTAATAAACCACATCAACAAACTTGAAACCCCAGCACATGTACACAACCCTGGTCAGGTCCATGACAACTTCTTTCAATATAGTTGCTTTAACAACAACAGCTGCCCTATTTGAGCATTAAACAGAACTGTGATATAAAGTGTATAGTGTGGCATCCGCGCAGGTTACACAAACGAGATGAACAATCTGGAGATTTCTTCATATTGCAGCTATTATTAGGACCGTTTCGGAACAAAGAAGCCTCTTTTTGGGTTAAGCAACCATCGTGAGTAAGTGCCATTTTCACTGTTGACTTTCAAAATCAACAAAGGCTTCCTTCATCTCTACATGCAGGTTTGGAACCAGGGCACGTGTTATATTCTACTGTGAGGACACTCTAGTATGTGCAGGCTATTGCCTACAGCCGTCACAAATGAAGATCTTCATCTTCTCGATTGGTTTCCACCGGAAAAATGATTCACCCAGCCTCAGAGAGCAACTTTGATTATTTCTTCTCAGATTGAATCTTACAAAATAAAACCAGAAACAATATAACCAGAAGCAGGGCAGTTCGCTCCTCAAAAAAAAAAAAAAAAAAAAGTTGAGGAATGTGTACAAGTTAGTATGACTAATATGATGTTTGTGATGCCTCAACAAGTTTTTCTGATGGTTAGGAAGGAAAAGCCCCGACTGCTGCTACGCGACAGAAGTCACAGAGGGCACCTCCTGTCATTAAACATATATCAGCCAGCAAAAACAGCAGCACAGCGGAACATGACTGGCACGCGCACTGGACCAAAAAATCCCATTTTATTACAACTCTCAGGAGTCTAACTTTTGTGTTTTTTGGCTGCTCCAACACAGACCGCAGTTCAGAGAAGTACAAACTACAGTAGCTGCACAAACTACCCAGCCTGCAGGATGCTGTCACGGTGGGTTTCGCCCATGAGAGAAGACAGAGCGGCCGAGCGTGGGGCCGTCACTGTTTAGTCAGCTTCCCTTCAGTGCTGTCTGTTCACACTAGTAGCTTCTGATCGGGTGCGTGTACCAGGGAATGAGATGGCGTGCGTGTGCGTCAACACCATATGTTTCAGAGCCCTGCAGCCTTCGCTTTTTAAAGTCAAGCAGATGGACAAGTGCTGAAGGAGATGCAACAAATTCCCTCCATCTTTCAGAAGCTACAAAGGCTCTGTGTGCGTGTGCAGCCACAAGGGATCTGACATTTACTGTTGGTTTATCCCCGAGCTGCGGGAGGCTGCAGTTCTACTTCAGAACTTTCACCAGGAATCAGGGAGCTTTAGTGCTTCTCACCGGAGGTGTCAAAGTGTGAAATGATTTGTCCATACACAGTCCTTATCAAAGATTTGATCGCATACTGCCCGCTATTATTATTATTACGTTTGATAAAGGTTAAAAATGAACAAGGGGGCCTTTGATTGTTGGACCAAAACATTGGTTTTATTCATGTAATCTGGATTTCATGGAATCTTTCAGTTCCTGCTTGAAAAAGAACTAAAACTAACCTGAACATGGGTCGATACAACACCCACCTCTATGATTTAAATATACTAAGAAAAGAAATCTCTTCTGGTTGGAGTGATGAAGGTAACCAGCGTATTGCAAGTGTAGCGTAATCACAGAATGAACGACGTGAAAGAAACAATAAAGATTACAGGGACATTTGACATATCAGCACTGATATTCGACCAATCAGATGAGGTTCCACTGCTCTAGTCTTGAAAGTACAACGCACACGTGACGCTCATAGCCATGTAGTTATTAACAGCACCAAGATGAAACGAGAAAGGCAGAGAAAATATGAAAGATATGCTGCGAGCAAACCATCAGCATAGCTGCAGAGTAGATAATGACCATGAATCATACCATCGTCTCCCTATGTAGCAGCGGTATTACATGCTGCATGTGTTTCTGATATGTATGAATATCGGACATATGATTTAGGGAATTGGCGACTAAAAAGCGGAAATGGGTTTTTTTTTTTAACCTGTCTCTAAAAGCCTAAAAATGGGCAGAGACACAGATGATCCTTTTATAGTCGAACAGAGAACATGACAAATACCCACATCACATGTTAACGCTGATGTTTCTAGTACACAAACAATAAACCAGGCTAAATTTAGACGTGGTTGCATATCCAGGGTAGATCTAAAAAAAAAAAAAAAAATACACCCACGTACCCACTCCAAGGGTTCCATTTCTAACAGACACTGACAGGACCTGAGGGGATCACTCCACTTCAAATGATGCTACAAAGGCAGGAATGGGGGGGGGGAGCGGCAAACAGCTACGATATTTGTAGGAATTTGCATGAAACGCTAGCAGGTACGGAGGCTCAGAGTCAGGAAAACAAAGTTAACTTGGGAAGTTGTTTGACATTCATGTCTTGTTGGAGCAGGCCCAGATCAGTGAGGCAAGAAGAAGTGCCTGGAAGCCCTGATAGCTGCTGGTGGGAGGGGTCGATCAAAGTTTCCCTCAGAACACACCTTTACTGAGAATAAGCACTAAAAACCATTACGCCAGCTCGACTGAAAAACGCTGCCGCTGCCTGGGATCGCGGAAGTCTAATCTGCCCCCCTGCAAATCCAGTCGCCTTCAAAGTGTTAATAAATTGCAGCCTGCGGCTTTTTGTGCAGTTTACCACAAAAATGGTGGGGGCGGGGGGTGAAGGGAGCGAGAGGCCTGGGCTGCGCCTTGTTAAAGGAGGATGCATTCTGGCTAAGGCCCAAATCTGTGCATGTGGTGCTGTTCCACTCCGATGCCCCGCATGCGAGGAGCGCCGGTCCGGTACGGAAGAAAGCACCGGCAAATTGAGCGTGTACACAACTGTGGAAGGCAGGCAGCCCCCCCCCCCGCTCTTTAAAGGAGAAGATGAACCTTCCAGTCACGGCGAGCTCTTTCAAGTCACGGGGCATGATGGGAATAGAGAAGACTGCACATGGAGAATAAAAGGTGGAGCGAGGAGGAAGAGGGAGATATTATTCAGCTGGCGGAGGGTTTCTAGGTGTTGCTGGCTCAGCGTGCGAGGACTCCTCTGCTAAAAATACACAGAGGTTTTTTGTTATCCTCTCAGGGGTCTGAGGTGGAGGGCCTCCTTAAGTGCCTCACTTCTGGGCGGAGATTCCTAAGAGGCGCAGCTGAAGTTTAAGACTCCCACACCAACATCGTCGTCGACGACACACCCTATAAGGGTGGAGGAGGTCTATGATATGATTTAGTGGAACAAGAGCTTCGCTGTAAAGGCTGTGCCATCCCTATAGCACTAATGCAGTTTCCAGCTCCCATCCACGCATCATCCGCTAACTGGAAGACACTTTATATTACTCTGAGACCTCTCTGGATGCATTATGCATCAATCAAGCCGCTGCTCATGACAGAATTTACAACCGCACAACACGGTAATAACACAGGTTGCACAACAGTCTTTTTTTAAGCAGCTACTTTAAGAAAAGCCCCTCGCCCGCGTAAGCTGAGAGGGTGTCCATAAATATTGACTGGAAGCAACATTCTTGGTGCCTTCGCGCCCTCGCTGGTGCGATGTCCGCACCGCAGCCTCGGTTCCTGGCAAAAACGGCCACAGGTCCGGGCGTCCCGCTGCGGATGAAACGAGGACTGAAATTACGTTTTAATGCTCCCGTTTAATATGCAGAACGGGATCATCTGGAGATCCACCCGGTCTGGTACAAGAATGATACGGCACGCAGGTGGAGGGGGGCCAGATATGGTCTTTATCTCTCTGTCCATCTGAGCAGGGGCTGGAGAGGCTTTTTGGGAGATATTTATCATCTCTTGCTTCACGAATCTCGCTTGTTTTGGGGTTGTTTTTTTTTAGCTTCCAATGAACCTGACTCCTTCACACACAAACACACGCGCGCGCGCACACACACACGGACGCTAAACATAACCGAACAGTTGCTGGGGGCGGAAGTCAAATCCTTTTGAACCTGTCAGAAACAGGGCACTGATATCTCCAAGACACAATCCAAGCTTCACCCCCCCGGCCACGAGCACGGGGACGTCCGGAGAACCGACCGCCTTGATGTCAACGCACAAAAAGTGATGCGCGCGGGCTGCAAAGTTAAAAGGGGGAGCTTGTTAACGGTGCAGGACTGGGCTCCCTGAGTGCATCGGTGCCATTGCGCTGAGCTGTCCCCAACCTCCATGTCATCGCGACCGGCCCTCCGGCTGCACATTCGCTGCTGTCACCAGCCGGCTCCTCGCTGGAAGAGACAGGGCAGCCCTGCCGGCTGCACACATCCCCGGGACCGTCGGCCGAAGCTGCTTTTAAGGACCAGATAAGTGGAATGGAGGCGTTAAATGGGATCACGGGGGATGAAATGAGCTCCCAAGCGCCCAACCTGCGTTACCAGCAGGTAATGGGAACTGTGGTGTGTGAAGAGCTGCTGCTGAAATGTGAATAAATGTGCTGGTTTTGGAGCAGGAAAAAGTTCGAGGAGCCCTGCTCCAGCCCTTTGTGTCGTCTCCTTTGGTGTGGAGGGACTGTGAGGCGTTGAGGCGCCGACCCCGACCGACCGAGAAGGCTTCCCCGCTTCTCCGGGAACGTTTTATTGGCTCGTCTCGTCCCGAAAAAAAAAAAAAAAAGGCATTAATTGGGTCAATTGCCCCGACCAGCCCGACTCCCCGGTGGTTTGGTCAGTCCTCCGGGCCTCTTCGGGACAAGTAACGCCGCGGTGGTCTCCGGGGAACCTGTCTAACTTCACCTTCCGCGGCTAAGCGCCCCCCTCCTCCACCCCGACACCCCCCCACCGGAACACATTTGGCGACTGGAGCCGAGACAAAAGCGTCCGTCCCCGGGGTGAGCTGGCTCCGCGGCCGTCGTGGAAGTGTTGCGTTCACGGACCCCGAACTTACCTAAATCATCCATGGTGGCCGGAAATGGTGTCGGGCAGCCGGACCAGGACGCCTCGGTCGACCGCAGGAGCAGCAGCAGCAGCAGCTCGGGGGGGGGGCTCCCTCCGCAGATCTCCCTCGATCAAGTTTTCAAGTTCCCGTGCTGGCTCGACCAACCCCAAACACACTTCCACACGCACACGCACACGCATGCCCCCCCCGCTCCACCGGCCCTGCCTTCCTGCCTGCCCCTGCACGACGGCCGGCGCCACCTAGCGGCGGAACCCGGAGCTGCGCCGAGCCGCGATGCCTGTTGTTTTTCTTCTGCACACACACACACACACACAAAAAATTACCGCAGAGCTCCTTATTTATCCCCCCCGTGAAAGGAAAACGTAGATTCAGTAAACCACCGGTGATAAATCCCGCTGAATGCAAAAAAAAGTAAAAAAAAAATTAAAAAAAAGTAAAAGGCATAAAGGGCAGTTTGTTATTTACTGTGAACTTGTTTCTCATTTCCACTGCAGACCTTCACAAAGCTGACGCTACTGCTCGTAGCTATAATTTCTAGACACTTCTCGTATAAAAGTCAGCCTGTTGCAAAAAAAAAATCCTTCGTCTGCAACAGCGCCAGCTATAGGCGGACGACCATCATCATTCAATTATGTTGCAGCTGCAATTCATAAATTATGTCAGCAAAGAATTTGGCATCCTATTATTGGTAATAAATATAAGTGCAACAGTTGTTTTTAGTTTGGCTTTTTACCACATTAAGACCAGATGCAACTACTTTAATGATTTTTTTTTCGTCAAGATTAACAGATACAGGGAGGCCAAGCATTTATTTTTAAACATCAGTAACATGTGGCACACATTTCATTGATGGGCAAAGGCTTTGTTTATTTGGGACGGCGGGGCATGATGGTGAAACGAGCACCAAGCTGGTCCAGAAGGTGAGAGCGCTCTAGCCAAGAGCAGCACCTCAACACGTCTGACATAACGAAGACCCAGACACGGCGGAGCTGAACGTGAAAGAGCACAAAGTCAAAGAAGCAGAACAGTGAGGCGCACATCCGAGATCAACAGGCCGAGACCCATGGGAAGGAAGGACATCGAATGGAGCGGATCCTCAAGGCTTTTTACATAAATCAGGATGTCAGAGAGGACAGGGGAGGGAAAAGGCAGCTGCAAGGCTTTGGACCCAAATATTAATGCAATGTAAATGATTTGACAGAATAAATTTGTGTTCATGAGAAGCTTTAGTACCCAGTGATTGCTGGCTGAGAGACAGATGTGACAGCCACAGGTCATGGTGGATATGCTGCACACTCCACCAGTTGGGCAGGAAATGTTAGTGGAGGGGAAAGAAGCGAAGCCCCGGAGAGGATGGAGCGCCAGAGATAAGTGGTCCTGAGGGAACGAGATGATAGTTTACAGATATGAGGACGTACTTTAAAATGGCTGTAAATTGAAGCAGAAAGCGATGAACCTTTGCTCGTCTGCCCGAAATCACTTTCAGGAATTTCTCATTAAAAAAAAAAAAAAAAAATCATCAATTGCTTTTCAATGGCCAATACAGACTATAGATGTGTCTAGAGGAACCATTAAATTGTAACATAAACTCATCCTCAGAGCATTAACAACGACCTCAGCGCATTAATAAGTGACCTTACAGAGAAATTATTGGTTTGACCTTTTGTAACAATCCTGCAGGGATTTACATTTTGCACCGCCGTGAAATCAATGGCGACCTTTCGCAGCACACACATGGTTAATGCTTCATGTTCCACCGAGATTGTTGTTAGTGCTCAGATTCTGGTGTTAGCGGGGATTTAAGTTTGAGTTCAATTGTCTTTTCGTTACGCCTGTCCGTGCCTTCTGTTCGATAAACGGCCACTAGGTGGCGCCCGCGTATAGGTTTGCACGTACGTCAAGAACTTAAAAAAATTTATGGCTCAAAATATAACAATAACTCCTTTTTCAGTGACTCACTCAGCCCATCTGCATTACGGGAATGACGCACTTTCCAATGTTATTAATTTTTAACTCATTTTCTAGTCAACGCTGGAATCGCTTAGACAAGATAAAAGCCACTGAAATCCGTCTGACATTTACTGATCACGTGTATTTAAGCGTCTAAATAAATTCTTGGAAGAACCTTTTGTGCATATGTCGTATTTACGTGTCATTTACTGAAGTATTCATACATAGATATTTGGAAAGCTCACATTGTTGTTGTTGTTTTTTAAATAAAGGTGCTCATTAAAATGATGATCAGAATTCTCTGTGTGGCAGTCAGACCCGTGTTTTTACTCCTATAAAGCCGAGATCACAGGGACACAGGGTTTGTACCAGACAATCTGTTGCTAGGAAACAGCCTGGATCTAAGTTTCCCAACGACGTGTCTGTGCGCTATACAATAGAGGAGATGTGATCTTTACCATCTGAAGATGCAAACTACCCGGGTACCGGTTCTCTGTTCCTCCAGACTTCCCACTGGAAGAGGACACAAGTGCATAACGTGCAATTAAATGTCCTCTGTCTCTGCAGCATGCGGTGCAGCCGATGGATGGAGTTCACAGGTGCACGGTTATTGTGCGTCTGCCAGGTCTCTTTGTTTGGTCAGTTAATTTGCACATCGGTGTGTATGTTATAGATTAAGAGCTGCTCTGGACCATCTCAGCTGTGCTGCAACAGCATCGACCCCCCTATAGATTCTAGTAGGTGTCAGTAGGGGGATATTGACAACATGCACCAGGCAAAGGCAGGCCCTCAAACACTTGTTTAACGGTGATAATGGAAGATTTATTCCCTTTGTTGGGAATTAGATGATCAGATGTTTCTTCATTCCAGAATGTTTATTACTTTCAGTTTTAATTATCATGAGTTGTTCAAGGCATAATGGCCAAACTGCATCAATTAAAGGAGTTATAAATGTTGAAGTAAAAATGCACATCATGTATATTATATTTATCCCGCTCTGTGCAGCTGCAGAGCTCCCACATGTGAGAACATGTAAACCGCATGTGGTGTGCTGTGATCGGAGGTCGTTTCAAATTGAGCGCGCATCCAGTCTTCAGTTGGTGAATACTGTTGGCTTCTGAGGCAGGTGGGAGCTGAAATCCAAACGAAATCGAAAGGAGCGCATCTATCCTCAAATGAAGTGGGGTTTCTGGGCTAAAACGTGCAGCAAAGTGTCACGTTAGCGTCGCCAAGGGGAACGGGCACTCCTGTCACGTGTCGGGGCGAAGGCGATCCAACATTCATCATCGGGTTCAACCATTGTTATAAAAATACTGCACCGAGTTAAATCAGGACAAATGATGCGAGCCCGTACGGCTCGGTTGATCTGAACTCTAATCCATCACCATTCCCAGAATGTCCCACCTAAACTGTCAATACCTCGGGCCCCGGCCCCGTTGGATCAATGAGGGATTTTATTACCGGAGCCAAGGTCTGGGCAGGTGGACGTACCACTCGGTGTCATCCCATTGTGCCCAGGGACTAGAATTACACCGCTGCCATCGTGGCAGGACCAAAATAACAGCAGAGCTTTTCTTCCCTAAAGCCCCCGGTTAATGTGTTTCAGTAGCCAAACACATTAACACACACACTTGCGTCCATCCTTGTGGCACAGGAACACACGGACGGCGTCACACATATTTCCAACCGATCTCGGGGGGTACAGAGGACCACCGGCTCTGCATTCACTACCTAACTTGGACGCAAAAAGGTGAGGCGGTGAGACATCTTTTTCCAAAAATAACCCCCCCCCCAAAAAAAAAACAAAAAAAAAACGAGTTTGGCTTCTCTCATAACTTTATTACACCAACACGATCAGACTGAAGCGGCTTTGAGTGTACAAAAGTAGCCTCAGCTGTTGAAAAGGCTAAGAGGGTTAGCTGTGTTTGTGCTCTTGAACCGTCCGTTGTTTTTTTTTTTGCAAGGCCCCGAGGAGAAATTTCTGCCCTGATCCTCTTCTGCTCGTGGAGTGAGAACTGTCAGAGAGAACGCAGCTAACAAAAATACACCGGCTTCCGTAATGGGTCTCCCTTGAGGGCACAAAAAGCCACTTTCTTTTTTGCAGCTTGAAGGGGCGGGGGAAAGTTTCACTCCTGGTCTTTTTCCTCTCCGTGAGTGATGATGTGAACCAGGTTCTTGTAGTCCAGGTTTCCAGCCACATCTGGGGGGAAGGCAGTGAACATCTGCTCCATCTGAGCAGCAATGAAAGGACAGATTTAACAACAAACATATATATTAGCATCAAAATGGTACATCATGCACATAATAAACTGGCAGATGATGATGATGATGATGATGATGATGATGATGATTGATGATGATTGATGATGATTGATGATGATGATGATGATGATGATGATTGATGATGATGATTGATGACGATGATGATGATGATGATGATGATGATGATGATGACACGATGATGATGATGATGATGATGATGATGATGTACCTCTTCACTGGAGAACCGATCTGCTTGTGTTGTCAACATCTGTGTCACACTGAGAAGAAACAGAATAATTAGGATGTGGCACCGTGCAGTGATTGGAGTCAGCGTGAGCTGAGCCACTCACTAGTCCTTCCTCAGGACTCCTTTTCCCTCCGGGTCAAACACCTTGAACGCGTTCAGAATGGTTTCCTCTGGATCGGCGCCTAGAAACAAAGCGAGGAAAGCGTCGGATCCAGCTCAGCGCGCGCTTCGCGTGCGGAAAACCACAGCCGATTCCAGACTGCGCGCCTCACCTTTGAGCTTCTCCCCAAACATGGTGAGGAAGACTGTGAAGTTGATGGGACCGGGGGCCTCCTTCAGCATCTCGTCCAGCTCCTCCTGCTTCACGTTGAGACGCCCTGATGCGGACCACAAGCCTCATTAATGTTTTAAAACGAATGAAAGAAACCCGCGCGGAGAACACTCTCAGATACGTACCGAGAGCAGCAAAAGTGTCCCTCAAATCGTTCTTGTCAATGAAGCCATCTCTGTTCTGGTCCATGATGGTGAAGGCCTACAGAAGACCACATTTTCAGCCAGCAAACACAACCCTTCCCCACATTATTCACCGCACACTCTTTATAGACCATCTCCCGTCGTGGTTGTACTGTGTGTGCCCCCCCCCGGGATTAGCCCGACATGCTCAGCAGTTCATCTGCAGCCTAATAATCTCTGATGACACGAGCTGGACGTCTGAATCCCATACCAGCAATTCCACGCGTCTCGCTGCAGCCAGAGAGGAGGCAGGGGCGGGGACAGGTGGACATACTGCCGCCATAAACTCAACAATGGGAGTGGGACCGCAGAGGGCGCCGGGACGGGAAATGGGTCAGAAAAATGTATAACGCGCGTGCGTTTTCACAACCTGCTGCGCCAACAACCCCCCCCACACACCCTAACCATCCCACCCCCACCTCGGCAAACTGTGAAGCAGCAACAGTGACATTCGGCTGGGGAGCTCTCACCTCTTTAAACTCCTGGATCTGCGCCTGCTCAAACATGGAGAACACGTTCGAGTTGGCTCCCTCTGCGGTCCTCTTCTTGGCTTTCTTGGGGGCCTTTTGGGGGGGGGATGATGACAATTGTGCCAATAGAGTTTGATGTCAACCAATAGAAATGTTGTGAAAGAATAGTAGGAAAACTGAGGTTAATTTCATTTATACTCCATGTAAATGCTTTAATAAATGCAGCCAATATATGGGAACATAGACCCTGTTGGAAAAATAACCCACCATTGAGTTGTTATCTACTCTTGTTGCATATAGCCTGGAGATTATTTAGCAGTATAGGTAAATCACTGAGAGGTAATTATGTATACATGCAACAAATAAGCATTGGTAAAACAATTTTTAATAAAGTATCACATGCACACATGCAGGCTTACCATGGTTGAGCAGCTGGGAGGTCAGTCCACCAACGATACCAGTGAACAATGGGGAGATTGTGGGAAGCCTTTTGTAATCCCAACCCTCAGCTCTACTGGATGATATTTATAAACTATGTCCAGTTTAGGAAGTGGCAGGTAAATGATGCGTCACACACAGCTCTGCGTGGCACACACACACCCCTCTGTAGTATCCCCCCGGACCCCCCACCGTCACGTCTGGCATTGGCCAAAGGGGCCAGGCATAGAGAATGCTTCGAAAGGTGGAGAGAAGGGATGAAAGGGTGCCTCTCCTTCGCTTGAAGATTCAGGGCGGAGCCAAGTTCAGCGCTGGCGTTCAGGTGGATGCCGCAGACCAAGAACGTTCACCCCCCGTGACACCAAAGCAGCACTCAGAGCTCAACGTGTCACCTTGGAGATGCGTTCAAGTGTCAAGGGGCGATCGCCATCGGACGTGTCCTTGATTTAGTTCTAACAGACATAAAGACTGAAGTCCATCTCAATAGGCGAAGCTTTAGATGCTCAAAGGTTAAAGATGTGGTCTATGACAGGAATTACGAGTGGCAAAACTACATGAAACAATACTACACACTAAGAGCTGGTTTGTGAAGACCCGCGAGTGTGTGCCGATTGTTGCCCACAACAGCAGCTCAGACATTCAGCAGAGGCGACGGTCGACACGTCCTTACGATGCCGTCCCGCTCCTCGCTCATTAACAGGTCGTTCAGAGCCACTCGTGCTTCTGGGGGGTCAAGAAAAGTGACAGTCTGTGAAAATGAGCTAAATGGGCCGGGGTTAGGAGGTGAGGCGCGGCGCGCTCGATTTATTAAAGGACAGCTGCGGAAAGCCTGGAAGCACCCGGCCTCTTCGCTGTCACACACGACGCTGACGAACAAACAGCAGATGTCGGCGGCGGCCAGATGACACCGCGCGCGGGGAAGCCGAAATTAGAAGAGTTATTGCCAACAGAGACCCCATGCTATTGTTGAGACCTTATTCTCCTTCTCAGGACTGGCAGGCGATGGGATCAGAAGCCTAAAAATAGCCCACCATCCTGCAGCACAATGGGCCTGGACAAAAGGTCCAGCCTCAAGGGTGTGTGTGTGTGTGTGTGGAGCAGGACCACACAAGGAAGGAGGTGAGGTTCATGAAAACGCAGCGAGAGACAAAGCACAAGTGAAAGATGGTTATAATATTTAATATTCTGTGACAAAAAAAAACAAAACAAAAAAAACCTCTACAGCAAAAGCTAATAAAACATCTGGTAGCAGACATCAATATATCAAGTTACAACATCGTGAATCATGTGTCATGTGGAAAAAAAAAAAAAAAAGAATGTGGAAAAAAAGGTAGAAAAATAAAAATGTCCCTGTGCAATCTGAGTGCTTTTTGTTGTAACATGTGACCACCGGGGCAGGTCCTTCCCACTGAATACATTCAGGAACATTTTTTTTCCATCTGGAAACACCCACAGCGGGTTCTGAGAGTTGAGACATCTTTGTCTTCTCCTGAAAATATATTCTAAACGTATCACAATTATATTAATAAAATGATTTAAAGTGATGGCTGAGTGGGTTATATATATAAATCTAAGAGACAAAATATTTGACTATCTGGACCAAAGGTTCAAATTACCTAAAGGAAGATTTCTGTGCAAAAAAAAACAAAAACATGATGTCAGTCATGTGCTTTGTCATTAATCTATAGAACAATAAAAAATAATCATGAACCAATAGGAGGCAAAAGCCGAAGACAACACTCTGATTCATTTCAAATATACGTATCCATGCCATTTACGAGTCAGGTACAAAATAAGGAGTATTTTCTTCACCTCAGACGAGTCTTGGATTATACACAGCTTTTGTACAAAAAACGAAATGCTCAAGAACTCTGTTGTAAGCTTCACGCATGATCTGGTTCCCTCTCGTCCTGCCACAGTTCAGCACTGAGGTCAGGCAGATGGATGTGCATACAGGTATTCAAATACAATCACTTGTTAGAGAATGTCTGGACATATTAAAAGAATACTAATTGGACATTCAAGAGGACACGATCGCTTTTTTTTCCTTTAACAAAAATAGACGTGGCATCTCCAGCCTTGAATTCCTTCTCAATATATATATATATATGTATATATATTTATAAAATTAAGTCTTGTCTATTTACAGCGTTCTGAAGGATTACAAAGTCCTGCAGAGGATTGTGGATAGTGCAGATTTAGTGTCAACCTATCCGAGGGCAGACAACCATTCATGTGTGAAGCAACAGGGCAGGCAGGGGTCACTCGTCTAAATCTGATTTAAATTTGTTCGATATCAAACCGGATCCCGTCGCCGTAACTAACCAGAGTCTCCACAGAAGACCGAGGGCAGCTGAGAATGATTGTAATCAGCCGAGAATGATTGTGTTGGCGTATCACTGCAGGGCCGGGGAAGGGATTCTAGGGATTGCTTCTAGATCTGTGGCTGAGCATGGAAAAGCAGCAGATACAAATTCAGCTTTATTTGAAAGGGCGTTATTCTTTTTCTCCCGCTAGTGAGGCAACAACCTGGAAGGTAAATGTAACAATTTCAACAGTTGAATCTGACTAGAGTTTAAAGACTTTACTGTTAGAGGCAGAAAGCAGATCCAATAGCAGGATGTCAGAGGAAAGAGCATCCACTGTACCTAAACTCCCCCTGTTTGAAAACACTGCATTTTGAGCTGCTTTATTGACTGGCTGAAAAATGTCCCGATTCTAATGACATTATGTCTCCGCCCGCGCTTCGCTCTACACTACATTTGTGGGTTTGCTAGCTAAGGTCAAATGTGGCAGTGATCCATATGGTTCAGATGGTTCAGGCTGGTTCTCTGCTTCATTCTAAAATTCCTCCGTCGGTGCTGGGAGAGCAGCTCTGCTCAAACAGATGACTGGTCCCATACCTGAGAGAGGAAACCACACACATTATTCCCATGGGAACAGACTGCTGCATGCAGGTAGACTTTGAGTGAAGTGGCGAACCTTGTTTGGGTTTATGGGTGTGCGCCCAGATCCAGTATGAAGCCTTTGGCGCTCTTCGAAGCGCCCGGGGGACCTTTCTCTGCGCACATCCATCATCCGCCCGGGAGAGCGTTCCATGCGAGGGTCTGCCATGGCCCTGCCCGGGGATCGCTCTAGCCGGGGATCTGCCATGGCGCGGCCTGGGGAACCCACCATCCGACTCTCCAGCATCCTGCCGGGGGACTTCTCTCTCTCCAGGGGACGGCTGGGGGACTTGTCCCGCCGGAATTCCGTGCGGGCCTCCCGATAGCGGTGAGGTGTTCCGGGGTCTCCGTGAACTAGAGGATTGGCTGCCAGCCTTTTAGAAATGTGTTCATTGTAGGAAGGAGGTCCACGTTTGTTAGGGCTGTTGGGGGGGGACCGAGGCAGAGAGACAGGCTCGTATTGTTGGAAATTATTACCTGGGGACACGGGCTTTCCTTGGCAATGCCAGGTCAGTGGGCAGGTGTGGTGTCTACTGCTAAATTTTAATGGACGGGAACTCATAAGAAGAATAACCAAAAACAATCACTGTGAGAACCAACGGCTCCTTTGTTGTTCCTCATTTGTACTCTTCCAGAGAGGAGTCACAGGACATGTGCACAAAATCAAGTTTTTATTTTACAAATTCCGTCTACGGGAAGAGTTCCGGAAGGTTATTTTAATCTAAAAACATACCTCAGGATTTGCTACATAAAAAAAACGAACTCTTCCTCCTGTAAAGATTAGAATTGAATTGTTAACCTTCAGTTTATAACCAGTTAATTAATCACCACCACCTGTGAATACCAAACCATACCCAGTAGTGCCAGTTTGTCCCAGTGCCCCATGCCACACACCAGTGTACATCCTAAAGGACCTCTCCACGGGTAAATGAATGAATGAATTAATGAATGAGAACTTAAAATTTCTCTTTGTTATGAAATTTCAAACTCTTCGTACATTTAATTTATTCATTCATTCATTTTTTAAAATATTTGCCCTATATATAAATTTCCAACATTAAATTGGTCCATTCTGTTAAATATTTAACGTAATTCAAATACATGATGACATCATGCTGCTATTAAGAGTCTTTTAAGTCCTTACCTGCGCCCGGAGCCGTTCCGCTGCAGATCTCCGACGCCCTCTTGGCTCTGGACCAGGTTTCCTTTACAGCAGATGACCCGCAATTTATTCTGGTAGGAAGAGGCCAAGTAGATGGCCCCGGAAGAAATGGCAGGGCCGAGATATCGAGGGTTTGGAATGTCCAGATGTGCATACGAGTGGGGTCTGAAAAGGTCACCACAGAGAAAATGATGTCTGATGATGTCACCTTATCCTGCAGCATCAGTGTTGACAGAAGAGGATTTACCCCAAGGATGAGTGTCCCAGTATTTCAATAACATCCAGAGAGTTGAAGTAGGTCACAAACAGGTAAGGTTCTCTATAGGCTGAAATACCACAAATTCAGTAATATATATATATGTGTGTGTGTGTGTGTGTGTACATACATTCATACACATGCATGTGTATGTATGTACATACATACACACACACATATATGTCATAAATATTCTTACACCTAACAAAAGTGGAATAAATTCTACTACAAACTAACCAAATGAAAGAGGTAAACGACTCCACTTGATGTCATCGGTTCTGCTCCTGCGGCCATATGCGTCCACAAATACACCAAACTCTACAAAATAAAAATATTAAGACAAATATGAATTATTGAGGACATCAAGTAAATTACCAGAAGCGACAGAGAAAAGAGGGGAAAAATATGAGATCTATTTTCTGTTTCTGACCATGGAAGCAGAGCAGGTATTCGTCGTTCTGCGGCGCTGTGGTGACCTGGATGATGGAGATGGGAAAGCTGTGGGAGGATGCGGCGAAGACAGCTGAAGCCAGTGTCACATCGTTTTTATCCAAGAACTCTGCACAAAGAATTTATAGAGGTGTCAGGCAGCTCGTTTAGGTGTGAATTTTAAAGCCTCACACACTGGCTAGTTTGGAATTCCATCCATCTGGGGAAAATATCAGTTTAAGAAACACATTTTCTGCATAAAAGCATCTCAGTGGGAGATGATCTACCTTCCAGCACATACTGCTTCATCTCAATCTCGTAGAATTTGTTGGTGCCAATAATGATGCTGTAGCCAGTGAAGTGGATACAGCTACAGGGTTCTGAGGTCTCGATCTCCTGCAAATACAAGGAAAAGCTCAGCCTTTCCACTTGTACTTTTGCACTCTTCCATTCATTTCTCAAGCTGACTCACCTTTCTGATGCAGAACTTGTTCAGGCTTTCATTGTGTCGAAGAATTGTAATCTTATTGGCCATAGCAGCACATATACAGGTGCCATTATCAATCTGTCAAGAAACGTCCCATAACATCAGTGACAAGAACATGGGGAGCTAATGAGAACATCTTTTTCTTTAACTGAAAACAAACCTTCCCAGAGGAGAAAAGGTGGCATCCCTTGACTGTCTCAAAGACGAAAGTGTTGAGATCAGGGGGAGCTGGGAGGTGAGACTGTGACAAAGACTGCTTCACCTTCTTGATCTCCACAAGACACAGGGCCCTGTCCTCCCCTGAGAAACCATGCAGCAACAGCAGAAACAAGAACTCTTACTGACTGTCTGTGTCACAGAATCCTGAATATAACGCTGCAGAAATCTGAAATTTACCAAAAACACTGATGTTTTAAAAGAATATACTTAAATATTAGTCACTGACCAGTGATCATCAGAAGCTTATCAAGCTCCTTCAGGATCTGGATCTGGAAGACGGAGGTCAGGCCAGGGATGTGGGTCAGGGAATTCTTGATGACATTAAGAGCGTATAAACCCTCTTCAGAACCGACCAGCACAATCTGATTGGTAAAACAGATCACAAAGGTAATTCGGTGTGACGTTTGGAGTCAGCTAACTGATCTGATGCTGACTAACTGATGCTGAGATGGGGCATCATTATCATCATATCCAGTATTAGTTCTTCCCGATACCTGGTCAGTAAGAGGCATGGTGCAGTTGATGTCTAAACGATCATCACCCTCCAGCTTCAGTAAAGAGTTGCCCAGAAGTTTCTATTAAAATAAAGATGGAGAGAAAGAGTGAGCATGACAGACTTTGTCTAAAATCATCTGCACCCAAAACAAACCAACACTTCATTAAGTACATGCTCCTTCCATTTTTATCTCTTTCTATTGCCCTCCCCCCATAAAATATACTGTTGTCTGAAACACAATTAAAGCATCTACTTGTATTTGCTTAGAGCAAGCATTCTAACGCTTTTGCGTGTTTCAAGGGTACAACATTGCAAATAGAAATAATTGGAAAAGATAAAAAAGGAGGGCAGACAAAAATGCAGCAAGGAAAAACATGTAGAACAAATGTATTTTAACAACTAATCCAATTAAATAAGGGCTCATTTTAGTGAAATAACTGTTCATTGTTCTCAGTGTGTTCTGAAGGTTTCAGTATCAATAATTTTCTCATAAAACTCAAGGATCATGTTCTTTTCATGATTGAGCTCAACCCCCCATCACTGTGGGATCTTTTTAAAGCATGGTTATTAAATGAATTGTGTAAAAGCTATGCGAAAGAGCTTGCAAAATAACAATGAACACACACAGACACGTGAAAAACAAACTGAATTTAAGCACAGGTCACTGGAATAGCCTTGATATACGTGTTATGCTGCAGTGAAGCATGCATGACAGTAGCATCTCACACAAGGCCAGAGGAGGACAGTGCTCATTCACATCGTGCAATTGTTGTTTATGACCGTCAAATACAGCTCCGCCCCCACCCCCCCAAAGGGTGTATCTGTCCATGGGTCAAATTCAGTAACCAAGACTGGAGCTGCGTTGACCTGCACTGAACACCATCAGAGCTGCATGTGTAGGTGTGTGCAGCTACTTCATGCTCAGCCAGTCAGTCAGCTGAAGCTCAAGCACTCGTGCAGCTTACTGTACCTGAACCAGAGGGGAAAGGTTCTTCTGTCTTTTAGCAACACCTGCCTATAATATGATCCACACAACCGAGTTGAATGAGGATACAAACGCACAGTAAATTCATATCAACAGAGACAAGAACAAAACACAATGAGTGGATGAGAGATGAGAACATGCAGAGAGAGAGAGAAAGAGGGAAAGAAAAGTGGAGGAAGAGAAAAGAAATGAAGGCACTGTTTGATGTTGAGTGGAAGAATTAGATAGTTTCAAAACTACACAATACAGGCATCTTACTTTTAGAAAAGTGATTTATAATTGAGCAAGCCTATAAAGTGCTGTATTTTTCTCTTCAGATTAAACGACTTCATTTTGAACCCAATCAGCTACAGACAGATACAAGTTCTAAATATAACTTACCGCATCACCATCCACTTTCTCTCTAGAGCCACGGTGGCTGCCCACCACAGACTCCAGCACTGCTACCCAGCGCTGTTTATCAGGAAAGCTGGGAGCCATGAAGTACAGGGACTGGCCGGGCCAGCAGGAGGTGTGGGGATGTGACTCCAGTTTCAGCACATATGGGATGTCTGAGTACACGTACAAAAATTCAGATGCGATTACTATCCAACGAACAGCATTTACACCACAGCATTACAAAGATAGTTTGCAGTATTTTGTACTGCAAAAGGTAAAAAGTGTTACTGAATTGTACCTGACTTAGCCGTGTTGATTAGTTCCGAGGCTCCAACAGCTCCGTGAACAGTCACCTCCCCATCAGGCAGACAAAGTTCAAACTCCTCCTCGGGTTTTATATAATCTAGGACACAAACAGCACAATATTCCGTAAAACATGTTGCACCGATTTATATTTGAAAATAAACTGCACCAACAAACAACAAAGTGATTTATAAAGATACTGATAAGTGTACTGACCTTCTCTGGGCTCTGAGTCATAGACGGATACTTTAGTTCCGTCAAGCACAACATATTTTGTCTCCCAACCCTGTTGTCCACGTTTGCCATTTCTACATAAATGAATACATTGTGCTATCAAATCTCACAAAACATCACAAAACGGGAACAATTTGGCAGGATCTAGTGTGCAACAGAGGGTTACTGTTACCGAGGCTGCTTCATCCATCCCTCCAAACGAACATGCCCACTGGCTTCTTTGACCTGCAGCGCAGGAGAGTTCGCCTTTTCTCTGCACAAAGCCTCCGAGAAGTGAGTGGCATACTCAGCAGGCAGACCACAGGTAGCCGGAAGACATGGGGAGCATTTGGGGTGGCACAAGGTGTGGCATTCTTAAACAAATAAAAATCAACAAATTAGGAAATTATTTGGGGTTTCTTTAAAATAAAAGCTGCCAGTGTTCTTGGAAGTTGTGTTAAAGTATAAGCAAATTAAACGGATTACATAAAATGTTAGCACGTTTTTCTTTTACACCTTTTTATTTTGGAAAATAAAATGACCATCTTTTCCAAAACATTCTAAGAAGTGGGCACATTATTGATGGCAAACACATCAAATCTGTATTCAACAGTTAACAGAGATTAATGCAAAGGAGACACTACAAGAACATTAAGACTGGCCAACTCAGAAATATGTGATAAAAACCTAGACAAGTGGCAGCCTGTCGTCCAAAATGCACAGTGTCCAGGCAGACGGCACACTTGGCGGCCCTCATGTTCAGGCCCACAGTAAACCGATGAGGGATGTTGTGGTGCATTCTCTCTTTCACGCGTCGACCAAACTCTGTATTTCCAAGTGGGAAGAAGACCACAGGCAAATCAATGATGGAAATACAACAAAAAATGCTTCAGTTCACTTTTTTTTTAACCCGAAATAGACACATTTTGGGAAATGAGATGCCTTAAAATGTTTCTTGATGGACACCTCCCAGTGAAACTGTATACTACATAAAACAGAAAAAAAAAATGTGTGTAAGGGGGAAAAGTTTAAAGTTGATCTGAGAGTAAGCCAGAAGGACATCACATGATAAAAGCTGTATATATGAACATGATGAATATGAAATTGTGGAAACGTTGACAGACCAGACTATGTGTGCACAATATGCATGCAAATGAGGTCACGATGGACACATTTTGATGACTGCTCACTTACTTTCAGAAGTGACCCTCCTCTTTTCTGTGAGGAGCAACAGGAAAGAGAAAAGAGAGAGCAGTCTAACAACAGCGATGTGAACATAAACCAACAGTCAGGAGCCTGAATCGCAAAGTTATTCTCAGTCAGTGTGTAATATGGAGAAGGGTTGATACACGTTTAGATTTGACCCACAGAAACTTAGTAACTGAGCTCAGTTTAAGTGGTGATCAACCCCCAACAGTGTGATGGCAGCAAACCTAGATTAAAATGTCACCTGGATAATCCATTATTCTGACTTTGTGAGACAGGCCCAAGCAGGATTACACTGGTAGTTGGATAATGCACAGTAAAAAAAATCTGATTATGGTTTAGAGTGAGTACCAGGTTTAACAGATACTGAGTGCAGTTATCCAAATGAATTCAACATTATCCTGCTTTCTCAGTCACAGTATATGAAAACACACGAGAACAATGACAAAAAAACAAAAACAAACAAAAACCACAAAATAAGTGATTGTGATATCTAGCATAAGAATTAAATGCTCCTCTATTTTGTAATAAGGACAGATATAGAGACCTATTTTACAAAAGAAGCTAGACAAAGTTTTAGTCAGTAAGTCATTAAGCTGGAATTTCAAATTTTATGAATGGTAAAATAACAAGAGAGGCATCAGACAGACGAATCAATGGACAAGTTGAGTAGGATGAAGTTAAAAATGACCCAAATTGACAGCGATAATTCAACCTGTAATAGTGAGAATTACAAAATGACAGCAAAAATTCAACCTGCACTTGTGAAAATCTTCTGATTTTCAAGGTCCCAAATGGCACTTGATAACTACTAATAGTTCAATCTCTCAGTGTTAGTGCGAACCTTCAGGTGTGGATGTCTCCTTGCTGCGGGTGGAGGGGTTGAGCAGTGCGCTGGGGTTTGGCTGATGTTCAGGGGATTTGACGATGGCTGACATGAGTATTTGATGTCGAGCCTGAGCTGGTGTTGAAGGAGCCATGTGTTCCTGGGCTTTGAAATGAGCTGCTGTAGCACCAAAAATATTAAATATTTATCAGTGATGGTACCAAGATGGAAATAGAGAATGCCATAGGGTCGAAAAATAAGTAACACTATTATATTTATATACATCAACAAGCCAAGACTCACTGTCAAGCATGAATGAAAGCACCTACCCTCTTCTCGAAGGGAACGAAGCTCTATTCTCATCTTCTGCAAAGCTTCTTCCAGCTCTGCACACCTTGAGCGCTCCTTCTCCAAAGCCAGTTTCATGTCACAATACTGCATGGGAACTGCAGGTTGAGGCTGTGGAGCTAGAGCCCCATTAGTTGTGGTGCCAACATCCTCCCGACGTCGCCCAAATATACCCTAGAAAGCAAAAGAAAACAAAAAACTAAAGAAAAGTTGACTATACCATGCAAGAACACTAGCACATCAACTGTCTCCGTTACAGATTTACTATGAGCTGTTACAGGATGCTTCTCTGACCTTTTTTTTCTTTGTGGGTTGGTCCATTTTGGCCTGAAGGAAATCAATAAGTTTGGTCTGCTGGGAGATGGTCCCCTCCATTTTTACCTTTTCATGGGAATATACAGCCTGCAGGAAAGAACAAAGATATTCAGAGACTGAAGCAATTCTAAGTAGAACTCTAAAATAACTTTTTTTTTTCCAGAGAAATTGGATATATTTCCTCCCTTGAGAAAATGTGCTACTT
This sequence comes from Lagocephalus sceleratus, assembly GCA_911728415.1. Classification (NCBI taxonomy): domain Eukaryota; kingdom Metazoa; phylum Chordata; class Actinopteri; order Tetraodontiformes; family Tetraodontidae; genus Lagocephalus; species Lagocephalus sceleratus. The sequence goes on along the minus strand of CAJVRN010000011.1, from coordinate 9,370,322 downwards.
GCCAACATCCCTCACTCTAATCACATCTACAGTAAGGAGGGTTCCCTCTCTGCATAAAGAGAGTCTTACTCCATATGCCATACTTTACCTGTATATTCTCCAGTTGGTACTCTAGGTCAGTCCTCTCAGTCTTCAGCATGTCGGTCTGATCTAGAGCATCCTGCAAACCCTGGGTCAGACGGAATATGTGGCTCTTTTGGAGGTCCATCTGCTGTTGCAGCTTCCCCTGCTATAGGTGCCCAAGTAGATAGATAATTAATTTTTGGAAATCACAATTATACCCCATCACTCGGTTCAAAAGCCAGTTTAATTTATTTCTAAATCATTTATATCCCAGCAATACAAACCTATTAAAATCTTACAAATACAAGGGTGCATTTATGCATTTGTACCTCTTCCATCAGCCTCTGCTTCAGTTCTCTCTCCGTCTCCAGCTTCTGCTGTAAGCTGCGGGCATTCATCTCCAACATGGCATGTTTCTTCTCCAGATCATTGAGCTTTGAGAGAATGGGTTAATGCTGTGATATAAAACGCTGTTGACACTGGTAATTGCTTATAGCATTAATATCCAACAGAGAGACAAACTTGCTTAGTTTGCCTAATTGCTGGCATTTAACATCATTTAAAGTCCGTTGTATTCACTGAAACTCTTCAAATATAGGATAGAATGTCATGACATACAGGAAAAACTATAGCTCAGACAGACATGTGATGCTGATGACTTCATAATTTGAGCAGATTTAATTAGAGTTAAAACTCAATAACACATAAACTTGTGACTCACAGTATCAGACAGACTTTCAGCCTTCAGTCTCTGCTCCTTCAAGGCCTGTTGTAAGGCCAGGATCTCTGCCTTGTGCTCTTTGACTGCCAGTTCTACCGCCTGGCGAGACTCAGAGCTGCGCTGGTCTGCACGCAGTCTATAACGAAGATATCAACAACAGCACTGATTAAATAAACAAAGACCAGAGAGCCTGTGCCATACTGTATTTGAGTCAATATATGTATGTCACCTGTTCTGCTTCTCATTGTCCAACAGTCTCTGCAGGTCTCTTGTGCGTCTCTCAGCTTGGCTTTTTTCATCTTCCAGGGCACCTCTCCAAGCCTCCCACTGCCGTTCCTTCTCCAGCAACTCATCATTCAGGGACTCCAGTTCCACCACCTGCTCCTCCAGCATGCTGCATGTGGTCTTCAGCGTTTCAATGTTCTGGAAGAATAAATTAATTAGGAAAAAAGAACATTTTCTATTGGATTTATAAAGAAATCAATTGCATGTGTATTACCTGTTTCTGGTTGTTGAGGTGCATCTCGCGATCAGCCACCTCCCTCCTCAGCCTGTCCACTTCATGGCTGAGCTGTATCTGGTCTTCCCTCTCATCTGAAGCCTCATCAAGTTGCTTGGACAAATAGAAATTCTGGCGGTTCAACTCAGCATTCTCCTGACTTAGCTGTGTTAGCTGCTCCTCTAGGTCAGTAATCACCTGATGAAATATAGGTGGGGAGAGAAATGAGACAGAATTACTCAAGGAAGTGTTGTACTTTAGGCTCTAGATGGATCACTTAAAGAAAAGGAAGGGAGGAAAAGTTGTGTAATGTCAAAGAATCCTGATAGACTTAAACAAATTAAAATGCTGTAACGAAATTACCTTTATACAGTTTTCAATTTCAACAGATTTTTTTTATAGTGTATATTAGGGTAGCGTTTTAATGTGCACCTTTGCTTGTGGGTTGACTGATGAAGTAAGAAAGTTGCTGCAGTTACTTGCTGAAAAAGAAAAGCAGCTTTACTTACTGAACAGCTGTCTCTCAAGGCATCAAACTTGCGCTGAATTTCATCCCTTTGATTCTGTGAAATGAAATTATAGTAATCCGCTAAATAAATTAAGAATTATTCAATGCTCATCTCATTATTTGAGTTTTTCTTTCAAGTGAATCAACAGCAACATTCACAGTAAACTGTAGTAGAGGCGTAGTACACCTGTACACCTACACTACTACCCTACACAAGATGTACTACACCTGTAAAAACAGATATCTATCTTGCTTACCCTGAGGGCTGTGATCTCCTCTTCAGCCTCAGCTGTGGTCTCCTCCAGCTCAGTCTTTGCCTGCTGTAGTTGACTCTCCAGGGCAAGGCGGGCCGCCTGCAGACTGCTAATCTGTGACTCACGCTCCTGTAGTGAGAGGGTCAACTCTGACACCTGTCGCTTGATCTCCAGCTTCTCCTCTTCATGTTCTAGGCCCATCTGGAAACCGGGTGGAACCACATTGTTTCAGACATAGATTTTTTTTTTTTATGTCTTATTATATGTCTTGTTCAGAAACAAGACATAATATGTTATTTTGAGAGCCATAAAATAAGTCGTGTCATTGCTCTTATGGCTCTCAAAATGCCACTTGTAAATACTAACATAATTAATGATTTTTTTTAAAGGGGTGGTTAAAATGAAAGAATATTTGATTTCAAAAATATTTAAAGAACAGGCAGGTGTTTGACAGCCAGAGGTGCTGTTGAACAGGAGTATTTGTGTGGGGGAGGTTTGTGTGTGTGTGTTGTGAGTGAGAGAAAGAGTCAGACAGTGCAAAGAAAGGCTAGCAATTACTGTCAATAAGTGTATCATTTCCCAGTAGGGAAAATGTGTGCAGGTAGAGCCAAGATATCCAATCAGTCTGTTGTTTAGGAGACAGCAACTCTTTTTATAGAACAAGCATGAACATGTAGCAGATGTGTACAGTAGAAAAAATTACTTTCTACTTATGGCTGAAGTAACTGTCAAAGAAAAAGGTTTCTAACTTTTTTAGAGTGAAAAGAAGTTGGATTTTTTTTTCTTTCACCATTATCACGCTGACAATTTTATTTGAGCTGGATTCGTGTTTTGGTTGAATTATTTTGAGAATATACTGTATAATATTGAATGACTGCAGTATGTACCAGTCATTTAAATAACAGTGTTGAGTTAAAAGATTCTAATTTGAGTCTGTGCTTCCTGTTGCCTCACCTCCCGCAGCCTACTCTCTAGCTCCAGGAGACGGGTCCTTTTGGTCTGTTCCTGCTGACTCATCTTCTCCAGGTGCTCCTCCAGTTTGGCATTTTGGGCCTCCAGCTTGCCTGCTTGAGATTCTAAATAAAATTTCTGCTGCCGAAGCTCTGAAATCATCTCCTCCTGGGCTTTCCTGCAAAAAATATACAGCTCATTGTCTAAAGACTAGTCTGATACTGGTGCATGAGTCATGTCCAACTTTCTAGTTAAAGCAAGCTTAGTTTTGGTACAAAGTAGAATTTATAGGGTTGTACCTAGTCTCTTTATCATTCATGCATGTATGTTAATACACAATTATTAATACTGTTAGTAGCAGTAGAGGTAGTAGTATCTTAATAATAGGATTACTGGTGTTATTATTAATTGTAGAATTGGTATACAGACAGAGACTTCACTATACACAGGGGAAACATATTAATGATACACACAAATGTATGTGGAAGCAATTGAAGCAATTGGAACCTTGATAGATGACAGTCTGCATGTATGGGGGCGCTTACAAAAGAAGTAGTGTGGGCAGATGACCTTGTTAACTCACATATTCTTCTGGGTATAGATACTACTGTTAGCAGCCAGCTTGTTGGCCTCAGATAGCTCAGCGATGCGCTGCTCGAGGTTCTTCATTTTGGAATCCATAGCATTAATGGTCTGTAGGAAGAAGGGAACAATAGAAAATATAAAGAATCACATAAAAGCAGAATAGGTTGCACAGGCTGTGTTCACTTTGGCTCATCTTCACCAAATCCTTTTTGGAATCATATTGCACCTTAGTGCAATTTTGGGGGGAAAAAGAAATTTGCCCCAGAGTCAAATCCTATTACAGCCTATTAAGGCGTTGCTTGAATCTTCCACTGTCAATCTCAGCTGACTAACTATAAAAGCCTCTTAAGTGCCTCAATTCTATCACATTAACCAGTTTAGGATTTAAGTCCAGGATTAATACTACATCAGTTTATCACAATTTAATCCAACTGTACCTTCCAACAATATATCAACAAATAAATACAAATTACTCTGTTAAATGACTTGATTTCAAATAGGAACAAAACATTCAGAAAATATACATATTTATATACACTACATTACTGTAAACAGAAGCAGTTATAATTTTGTATTGTTGGAGGCAACAAGATATTGAGAAATTTAGACTGGATTTTACAAAGAAAAACTAAAATAAGATAAAGAAAAGGTATTTGCTCCTTACTGCTTTCTGTTCACTAATGAGTTTACTGTTCTCCCTGGACTCCTCCTCCTGCTGGGCCCTTCTAGCCTCAAGACTTTCCTTCTCAGCCAGGTCAGCCTTCATCTGAGCCTCCAGAACCTTGGTAAAGCAAAACAAGGAAATATTGTACTCATTAGTGATAATTTCTCTCTGTCACATTTAAAATGAAGCCTATAATTTTCTGTGATACGAAAAAAAAAACACAGTGTTAAATATACTGTTTGGTGTGAACGTAGTAATTATTTTTGTGTGAAAATCCTAATTATAAAACGTGATGGCCAGGAGTTGAATGACAGCACAACAGTGATTATAGTGGCAGGATTGACAAGAACATTACAGCTAATTGTCAAACATACACAAGTGTCACTAGCCTGGACATTATAAGGCAGATACCCACCTTGATCTTGTCTTCATAAAGTCTTTCCTTTTGAACCAGCTGGGTTTCTAACCGCTGTGATGCAGATTGGGCATCCCTCAAGTTTTCCTCCAATTCCTTGAAGGAGTAATGTGTTAAATGTGACAACATTGAATGCATCAACTATACGTTCAAAACATATTTGGAAATGCCAGGACATCACAACTGGATAAATAGTGGAAATCAACTGAAACAATTCTACACTAATAGTGCCACATACACCTAAATCGAAAGCAACTTGCATTGAAAAGCTGGAAATCCACAAGCCGACCGCAATGGTGCCTGCTCATGCTGACCTCGGAAAAATCCCTCTCGTCTGGATGCGTCTTAAAGTACCGATGTTTACTTGGTTTAAAAAAAATATATATAACAATACTTATGACCAACCACATGTGAGAGCTCAGCTAGAAAGCTATTCTCCACACAGAAGAGCACAGTGTGCACATGTGTTTCTTAAGATATTTGAGTGGGATAGACTGGAGCTGCATGAATGGGAGGGGTCAGCAGGGAGGGATGAAACAGGGGTTGAGTGGGTCAGAGTATTAGCTAGCTGATCTGTAGCTCTCTCACCAGGATCTTTTCAGCCATCTGCTGGATCTGCTGAGACTTGGTCTGGATGTCATCTTTCAGCTTATTCTCCCGTCGTTCAACCATCTCCAACCGTTTTACTTGGTTTTCCAGGGTCTTCCTGCCCTCCTACAGACAAACAGACAGACACACACATGTTAAAAAAAAAATAACACCATTATAACAGCTTTGCTACAAACAAAAGATGACTAGTGTTGGGTTACATAACATACATTATGTATGAATTTGTATGCATTTGCATAATTAGCAAATTAATTGGCAGTTTTGCTCTGTTACCTCTGTCTCTCTCAAGCGGCGCTTTAATGTGTCACTAGAGTCAGTTTTGCCCCGTAGACGCTCCAAGTCTCGTTCCAGACGCTCTTTGGCCTGACGGATATTCTGCAGCAGCTCAGTGGCCTCTGTGCTCGCTTTCACTGCCTGAGGGAGGTCATGAGGTCAAGGACTGTTAGTGAATCCAAAGACCCAAGTCTCTTGATATGCTTGTGCAATTTTGACATAAGTGAGTGAGACATAACCAAATCTTGAAAAAACAAGAAACACTTCTAATCAGCTTTTTACATTATTAGAAAAATAATGACAACACTTTAACATTGTGTATTATCAATATTTCAATAAGATTTGAGTAATTACATATGAGTACAAAAGTTATTTTTATGTACCTTGGACAGCTTGTCTTGAAGCTCATGTATTTTCACTTGCTGCTCAGAATTGGTCTAAAAAGAGAAGAAAACCATAGTTAAAGTGAGCATGTCAATTTAAAGTATAATGATGTGTTACCTTCTCTAATTTGGAGAGTAGCTCCTCCACCTCTGCTTTGCCCTGCTCTTTTGCCTGAAATACAATTGTCATAGAATACAGAGTCAACATGGCTGCAGTTAAAGAGGCGGTCTCCACATCTGAGGGGGGTTTGAGAACCTACTGAGGTAAGTACTAAAAATATATGCATTCCACTGAATTGTTACTGACAACCTCCATTTATCACAGAATGAAAGTAAATTAGCCTTTACCATCCAAAATAAAAAAAGGAAAAAATGTTTATTTCATACATGGGTTTTGCATAATTGAGTACAGCTTTCATGATCATACCTTTTGGATTCTCTGCTGGTATTCCACAGCTTTCCTTTTGAGTTCCTCACTTGTTTGCCTGGAGTCTCTAAGCTCAGCTTCATATAGATCACTGCGACGTCGGGCTGCTGACAGGTCCTCCTCCAGCTGCCTAATGGTCACCTGCATCTCCTCCAGCTGTGCATGATACTCCTGAGTTCAGACATAAAGGACACTGATCATGATGAGTGGGAAATAAAAATGTCATATTCATATACTTATAATCCAGAAACATGTCCATGCATTCAAACTGTTCCGTTGAAAATAGAGAAGGCTTATTAAAAAAAAAAAAAAAAAAAGCATTATTTTTGGAGCAAAGAAAAAGCAGTTAGAGTGAAAATAGAGACTTTTACATCAACTTGTCCGGAAATATAACCGCTCTTTGAAAATGGTAGGTTATGCAGCCTTCTGACTTAAAACAAGAATTAATTTCTATTATTGCCATAATAAATCTGCATTGCAAGTGTTCACTGTGTAACTAAAGAGATGCCTATTAATAACTAAAAAAAAATAGTAAAATCAAACATAATAAGAATTTCCACTTAAATGCTGTAGTAGGTGCAGTAACCATGGTGAACGCACTCCATATGTCTAAATGCTTCTTATTGCATAAGAGTCTCAGGAGGGACAGCCCGCTGTGTTCAAAGATCAGAGGTCACTCTTGGCATACATCTTCAATTTGTGATTCCTTTTTTTTTTACATGTAGATTAGCAGCTGTTAAGTGGCGTCGTCCTGACTGAGAGGAAGGCAGGCAATTCTTTCCTGCACTTGCCATACCTTGCAGGGATGCCATCTGCATGTAAATCCTTAATGAATGTTAAGAACAGGGGAGTCCTCAGCCAAGCAACAATGTGTTTAGAAACAATGTAAAATTCTCCACAGAACCTACCCATTTTCTACTTTTTGCACAATTTTCATATTAATACCTAAAAGTCAGGGATTTATTAGGTGGAGGGGAACAAGGAGAGAGAGAAAGAGAGAGATAATTGGAATGAAATCAACATACTTGTTCTTTAATTTCCTGCAGCTTGTTGCTTTGCTCTCGGATGTCATGCAGCAGCTGCATAGCCTTGTCATCCTCTCTGGAGACCTCCACACGAGCCTCCTCAAGGCTTCGTTTCAAGCTCTGTGAGCACACATGAGCAAACTAATCAAAGCTGGTATTACTGGTTCAAATAAGGATTACATTTTAAAGGTTTTAGGACAGCAAGACATCTATATGTGGGGGGGGAAAAAAAGACTTTCATATTTTGCACGTGTAAGCACACACAGAAATGTTGCCGAGACTCACACTGCACTCTGTAATGTAGGTGGCTAGGTCTTGCTCCAGAATGCTCCTCTGTGTTTCTGATGCCTTCAGCTCCACATCTTTCTGGTGGAGCACTGATTCCAGGTCAGTCATTTTACGCTGGAACCTGGAGATCTCCTGCTCCATCTGAGTCCACCAGAAGAAATGGTGTTAGTTTAACTAGAAACGCATATTTACCCAGCATGTTTACCTTGTCCATCCTCACCTTGTGACATTTGTCTTGAGTTTCCTGTAGTTCTCTGCTTTTAAGATGGAGTTTTTTTTCCATGGAGTTGGTCTTAGCAGGAGAGTTGAGGCCTGCAGATGTGGATCTAATGACAGCGAGACATATAGTGTAGATGTGTTTCAGTTGAGGCAAACACACATGATTGGTGCTTCAACTGGAATCCAAGATTATGGATGTTATAAACGCAACTAATCAGATTTTGCTATGAGATCAATATATAAAAATGTGATTTTTTTCAAAATACAAATAACCTAATTGTACATGATTGTATTGTGATCACAACGTCTTCAAATTTCAAATGCTACTGCAATTGTTAATTAATTCTCACTAAAATCATCATGACACAGAGTTCCATTTTGTAACAGAAAGATTTCCCACTGCTCTAACTGTAATTATTTTACATCGACATAAAAAGACAGCACAGATAAAAGCATGAATATAATATTGTTCTCCAATCTTCGATCCATGATCAAATCTACTGTCACCAATTTGCACCTATAAAATAAATGACAGCATAAATTTAGTTTTCACAGAAAAAATAGAAGTAGAAAGCTCTAATAAATTAATGGGTTTGTGAGAGTGAATCAGACATACACATGTGTGCAAATAGAAATACAGACCCATTTTAACAAAAACATCACCCAGAATTTTCAAAGGAAACCAAATTAAAAGAATTTCCATTGAGGGAAATGTTACCAATTAAAAATGTTAATTAATCAAAATTCATTAAATCATGCAGTGCTAAATTTTCTCTCTTTTTTGGGTGGGGGATGGCAATGTACCAACATTCTAGAAATTTAAAACTCCTGAGATTTTTTGCTGCTTTCAGTTTAATGGCCATTTTTTAAAATTCCTTCTTTTTATTTCTGTCAATAAGATTGAAAGTGGATAGTTTGTCAACATTATATTTAATGTTGAAGTACTTGTTATGATGAAAGAAGGGGGTATCAGAGATGATGGATGGATAGATAAATAGATAGATGATAGATAGATAGACAGATAGGTAAATAGATATATAGACAGAGATAGATAGATAGATAGATAGATAGATAGATAGATAGATAGATAGATAGATAGATAGATAGATAGATAGATAGATAGATAGATAGATAGATAGATAGATAGATAGATAGATAGGGAAGAAATGGGAAGATCAGTGATTACAGCTGGTGTGGGCATCATTTAGTTTCCTGTTTGGGGCTATAATGAAGATTGTGAACATGCATATGCATGAGCTCACAGACATGACATATTCTATGAGCTTTGAGCTCCTCTTAATCAAATGAAGCAAAGAAAATGATTGGCTTCAGTTAAAAAACTGTCAGATGAATGATGGTGTAACAGCAAGGGGCAGAGGGACCAGAAGAGGGAATGAGACGAGATGAGAAGGGTAAAGATGGGGGTGGGGACCAGGAGGAAAAAAACATCACAGTAGTAACCATAGAAATAGATTCTCTCTCTCCCAATCTCAGCTCTCTTGCTTTCCCTGTCTAATCTGTTAATGCTTTTTCTTGCCTTTCTTTTACTGCCGCCGTCATGATCTGCAGTCGCCTAGACCATTAACCCGCTGGAGCACTACAGCAGTGAAACCCACCCTCTTGCATCACTATCAGAGGTTAAAAAGCCAAACACCAAAATGGATTGTTGCAATTCGCAAACCATGCTATAAAAGTAAGAAGGTTATTATACTGCAGAGTTTAAAAAAAAACAAAAAAAAACACAATACAGTAGCAGTAGGAACAGTGGGAGCGTGTCTGTCTGGGGTTCCACCTCGCTGCAAACCTCACTGACACACTCAGCCGCATACCAATCAGCACCTACGATAAGATAACACCAGCTTACATGCATCTGTCCAGCCATTTAATCAATCAATGCAGCTCAACAGTGCAGCACATGCAAAGCACAAAATCAGGAATTATAAGAAGACAGCACCACAGAACAGGGAAATCCCTCTCCTCCTCATTACTTGACTGACACAGCATATGGCCATCCCTATTTGGCCCCAGCAGCAACAACAGTAAAGGCCAGAACATTACACCTACCAGGGGATGGCACATTTGGCCATCCAACAGAAATGATCTAATAATAAAAGAGCAGGAGCATGGTTTCTTATATATGCAGGAGGTGTGTGTGTGACTGCAAAATATCTGTCTGTTTGCAAATAAAAAAATAAATAATAAAGGGACATTAAATGGGTAGCTTACTTACTCAGCTTTAGCCAATGTTGTCAATGGTCGACTGAAGAACCAGCCTAAAAAGGGAAGGTCCTGGCCTTGGAAGCCCACTGGCAGAGCTCCTTGATGAGCTGCTGAGCCTGGTCGGGGGGCTGCCTGCTCCGGCTCCTCAAAATTAGAGGTGTCATCTTCGGCATGCAGCGCAGGAACAAAAGGCGGGAGAACTGCAGGAGAAAGGATGAGGCAGGGGAAAATGAAGCAATAAACGGACAAGGTAGTAAAAAAAAACCAAGGAGAAGGGGGAGAAAGGAGGAAGGGAGGAAGAGTGCAGCGTGTTGGGAGTCTAGAGTGCGGTAAGTCGCGCGTTGATGCACATGCTGTCTGCGTTCATCCAGCCCCCCATCGCTCCCTCCCTTTCTTTCTCTCTCTCTGCCTCACTGCAGCAGAGGAAGCCCATCAGCTGGAGCTAAACTGAGGCACAGAGCTCTATCTGTGTCTAACTAAACAACATAGTTTGCATTTTTAAATACCGCCAAGAATGTGATTCTCTCACAAAAAATTATTTACTTACATCCCAGTAAAAAGTAATTAAAAATCAATTAATCTCTTCCATATTCACAGGCATTCTGCAGTTAAAACATTGTTTTAAATTGCTTAGATTTGGTAATTAGAAATATAATTAGTAGAACGTGCTGCAAATCTTTAATGTGACCATGTCTAAATGCAAATGTCCATTATTGAGGATGTTATGGGTGTGGTTTTCCAAACCTCATCGAATAATAATGTCAGATTTAGTGGAAAAGATTAAATTGAACAAAACAAAACAGAGGAACATACAATAAATTGCTCCCACAGAGTGCATGTCTGCTGTTTATAGCATTAAACATTTGTGACTGCATCTGAGAAAAAACAGATGAGTTTCAGATCACTAAGCTGTCTGCTTCACTTGTTGTTTATGCTTTCTTTCAATTCTTATCCTTGGAATAAGAGCTGGTCTTCTGCCAAAAGCACACAGAATCTCATTATTTTCCAACTGCACCACCACCAGCATCACAATGGCTGTTTTCTGTTTATGTGCAATCATGGGCAGTTACCAAACAACATAAACCTTTGACAAGCAGTCACATATCATATATCCTGTAGCGTGATTATAACAACACATTGCCAGTCTGAGTGAAACTCAGCATTTTTGAGGAAAACAGAGGAAATCCTGGAGGGAGAAGAATATTCTCACCTTGTCTTAAGTTGTTCCAGTCAACGCTGGAGAAGAATGAGTGACAACGGAGCCCCTGAAAACCCAGACGCTCTTTGACTCCACACAATAATCTCTGTAGCATGTCTACAAACTGTTTACTGGCCCTTGGCTCCTCAGGAAACTTGAGGAAACGCTGATGACAAAAAATATAACCAAAGAACACTTATTATACTCTGTCAGTATTACAGTCACACATTATTACACATTCAATGATAATTTTAAAAAATGCCCATTCTTAGGAAATTTGCAAGAACTGCACCACTAAATTCACATCAGCTGAGACTATTTTTATGTACCTGATGGTTGAGGATGTTGTTGATAGTTTTAGCAGATGTGCCATCAGAAAAGGGTGACCTGGCATAGACCATTTCATATGCAATGACTCCAAGGGACCACCAGTCACATTCAATCCCATACGTACAATTTGGTCCCCCATTCATGGCTGTCAGGACCTCAGGAGAGAGAAAGTCCTGGGTGCCGACAGGTATTGTGGTGCTGTATACCTAACACACAAATTTAAGAAAGTTAGAACACAGTTACAACAATGGAGTTAATCCATCCACCAAACTGTGCAATCATCTCACAGTTTTGTTTGCAGTGAGCCTGGCAGCTGATCCAAAGTCTGCCAGCTTAATGTGTCCGGTACGATCGATGAGGACATTCTCTGGTTTGACGTCTCTGTAAGGTAGTTTGGAATGATTCATCCATTATGAAGAGAATCCAATGCATATGTTATCATCAGCAATTTTGTAACAGAGATATACAATTCAGTTATTCATTATGCATGTCACACTTAATTATGCCAGAATTAAAAGATGACTAATCCTGCTCAGTTAGAGGTTAGAGGCAGCGGCTCTTGCCTTACCTGTGGACATAACCAAGCTGGTGAACAGCGTGAATGGCCTCTACCAGCTCAGCCAAGTAGAACTGAGCCATGGACTCATCAAACTGATCCTCATATCGATTCAGCAAGGACATCAAATCACCTCCGGGCAAATACTCCATCGCCTGAAGACACACATACATATAGCCAATAAAGTGAAAGTACAAAGTGGCAGCATAAATCAATGGTCAATTTATAAAATCGAAAAAGAATTTAGTTCAAACCATCAGGTACCATACATGAAATAAAATGAATAATTTATGAATGCCTATATAGTAAAAACAAAGTCACACGTGTCTGGAAGCACGTGTTGGGAAACATCAAAGTGTGATTCATCTTAAGCTTACGGGGAGCTTCCTGCCTTTATAGATTCGGTTATGTAACATATAATGATACTTTTGCAGATCTGTCTGTGTTACTGCAAAGAACTGGACTAAAATCCTTATAAATTCACAAGGAATATCCTTTGAAATGTATATAAAGGTTCATCTTATTGGCTCCAATTTCTCTTTTCCGCAGTCTCCATCCTGAGGTGCAAAGCGCTGGCCAGGCTGTTTTGTGCTATATGGCAGCAATCAGACAGCTCTAGCAGGCGGGAGCCCCTGGTGCATGAATGGTCACCAAGTCTGAATGAACAGGAGCTTACTCCAGTGTTACCTAGCAACAGGGAGACTGGGTGCCTCTCCGACACACAGATAAAGATGGATGCTTTGTATTTTCTTCCATGCTCGGTTAGGGAGCAGGATAAGAGGAGGGTGAAGGAAGAGGAGGAGGAGGAAGAACGGAGACGGGGGAATGGGGGGGTTGATGGGAAGTATATGGAAAGGAAGTGTTAATGAAAAGCAGCAGTATACCCTGCCCTCTAAACACAGTCATTAGAGAAAATGAAGACTTAATTAGCTGTGTAATTTAGCTACTTTAATGATGGGAACATTTGGGAAATAACCAGGGTCAAAGAAGAAAATCTATTATAATTTTATATTCTTAATATCAGAATTCAGCATAGAACACTATTTTGGTTATAGGCAAATATGATTCGTAGATAGCTAACCACTATCTTACCAGGTAGACATGTTCTTTGTCTTGGAATGCATAGAGAAGCTGTGGGATCCAGGGACTGCTGTTCAGAGACAGTATCCTCCTCTCTTCTTCATGAAAGACCACCTGGAATTACAAAGCTACAAGTAACCTCTTTATACATCCCATGAATAGAATGGCAGTATATGTGGACCTCTGAAATTCAGAGCTGTTAACATCACAATGTACGGTACTTTTTAAATGAAAACATGAATTCATCCACATAAAAAAAATTAATGAAGTTTCAAGCTTGTTAACTTCAACAGTTGAAGGAGCAGCTGACTCTGGTCTTGCTGTCAGTGTAGAAATGTAGAAAGATGCCAAATTTTTAGTTACGTATTCAACCCTACAACACCCTCCCGTGGACATTTTTAAGACTGCACATTTGATCAACAGAATTGAAGGAGTATAACGATATAATTGAAAAAATAAACACATTCTGAGCAGATTTTCTTTCTGAGCAGGGTTTCTTTATGGTTTTTGCCCTAATAACACACAACAGTGTGTCTATATACACCGAATAGTCCTTCATGATTTAATACCTTTTTGGTTTTCAGAAACTTACATTTTCTTGAGTTCTTAAAACTTCCTTTTTCATGACCTTTAGTGCACAAACATCACCAGTGGCTTTTTCTCGGACAACTTGGACTTCAGCAAAATGACCTCGGCCCACAATCCCGCGCACGTCGAAGTCATCAGCACAAGGCTGCAACCCCTGCAGCTCCGCAATGACTTCAGAAACTGACAACACAGAAACACATATTCATAAGCATTATTAACTCGCCACCATTCATATACACCTGATTGTTAGGGCATGGATCCTGGCTGCTTCTTTATGATGATTTTTTCATTTCTTTCTTTTCTTTAATTTTAATTCTGATTTCTTCTTTCTGCGTTCATGCACTTGAAATTTTCAAATATCATAGGACTTTGTGCTGCATCCACGCATAAAATGCAGAATAAGTAAAGCTCATTATTGCTGTTATTGTCACTATACTCCATCACATTCACGCAGACTTAAACTGACACTCTGCTGAACACATCAACAGCTAGATTCGGGACAAGAGTGACAGCGTGGTAAAAGTGAAAGCTTACACTTATTGACGAAGTTTGCCACAGGTTGGATCTTCCTCAGCGCGGGGGAAGAGCACTCCTGGTACAGGAGCACCAGGGCCTCCAGGAGGTCCTCCCGGCCGAGGCTGCATCCCCCCTGCTGCCCGCAGAGGCTGACCCGGCCCTGAGAATGACACAAGAAGGGAGGGATGAAAACCTGGCCCCCACCCCCCACCGGGGACCCACGGAGGCAGCCTCGGGTGAGTGTACCTGAAACACCTGGTGGAGCCGAGAGCACCGGATGGTGAGCGGGTCCAGCGGAGAGAGGGACGACTTTAGGTTCCCCTGGCTAACGTATTTAAACTTCAACATGGCGCCTGAACAATGAACAACCTGAGCGGTTGAGAGGGGGGGCAAACACAATGGTATTCCACTAATGTAAACGGTTTTGGGCAGAGATAGAGGCGAAAAGAAAGAAGGAAGGAGGCTGTCCACAAATGTAAAAAATGCGTCGCGTTCGCCAGCTCAACCGTGACAAGCGGCCGATATTAATGCGCCAAAGCACACGAGTCTCTGAGGAAGGGGGCCGCTGTGCAAAACTACTCACCAGAAAGCCATTCGCATGAGTTTATTCCTGTTTTTTTTTACCACCTCCGGAGACATCCGACGAAGCCCCGGCCTCCTCTCCGCTCGACGTTATTTCCGGTCAACTTTCAAATTTTGCGCGTTCGACGGCGAGTGCCGAGCGTTGCCGGCCTTTGATTGGCGGACGGCGCCGTGTGGGCGGGTCCAAAGTGCCTTTCTGACCAATCACGTCCCTCCCCGGCGCAGAATAGAATCCACCCATAACAAACAGAATCCACCTCATTCTGTTCCAATGTGAAGAAAGGGAAGGTTTTTTTTATTAATTTATTGAAATATGGGGATATTTGGGGAATTCTGCTTTATTCTAAAACTGAGGGCACAACAGCTTTTTTTTTGGACTCAACTTCTCATCAACTTAATTTTCGGTCATAATTTTATAGGAAGTAGGATTGATCTGACCTGACGGACTGAATTGTTGCTCCTCATTTTCCTTGTATGTATGCAGAGAATCATCCAAACCATGAGTTGCATGAGGTTTTTGGTTTTTTTTTTTCAAATAAAATGAGGACCACTTGTAGTTTCACCAAAGATGTTTTATTATTGTTAGCTCCAGTTTTCAAGTCAATCAAAATTAACAACAGGCCTGGTGAAGAGACTAGGGACCGTCCAAATACATTTTGTATGTCTCAGCTGGTGTAAGAGGTGCTGGAGATGTGGTTTTAAGATTGGGGTTGACCTTGGGGTTTGGGGTTAGGAGTAGGATTGGGGCTAGGGTTGGGGTTAGGTGTGGGATTTGGAACAGGATCAGGATTGGGAGGTGTAGGGGTAGGGGCAACATAGCACCCTCTCTTGTGCCACTGCATGTCCCGTACACGTCGGACGGACTGGATCAGAGGTGCAGTGGCTCCCCAGTTGTTCCAGTGCTTGAATTCTCCATGCTCGAAAACATACTGATGCCCTCTGTAGCCTGGATACATGTATCCCACCCACCTGCAGAACAAGGAGAACAGCCGTGTCTACAATTTCTGGGACATGGGTAAAGGTTACCAGATAAAAATGTCCATAATTAACCACATTTGTAAAAAAAAAAAAATAAGCAATTGTAATTTTGCTACTTACGTTCCATTGATAACCTTAGCACTGGCCACGCGGTCCTGGAAACCATAAGCCCACAGACTGGGGACATCGTCATCAACAATCTCCATCTTTCTTCCTTCATAGCCTTCATTCTCAAACAGGTGCAGCTTGTGTTCTGAACTATCCTGTTGAGGAAAAAGTTTGGCATTATCTGACAAGAAGTCACATCTCCTCATCTCAGTCACAGTGATAATACTGACCACTTTCAGAGGCCTAAAGGAGCCCAGGTTGTAGCTTTTTTGGCAATTGGTCCAGGTGCTCCATCGAGGATATTCCCCTTTCTCCAGCACATATTGCTCCCCAGCATAACCTGGACGCTCAAAGCCCACCCATCTGATGATATGAATGTGAAACACATGGAATCCCCATGGATCAGAAGAGGGGGAAACAGTTGTCAAAGGTAAACACGGCGGATAAGATTGGATTACTCACGGTCCAGACTCTACAATGACTGAGCCGACTCTCTTAGCCTTCTCCAACACATCTTTACATTCACCAGACAGCTCTACCTTCTTTCCACGAAAGTTCTCAAATTCAAAAACGGCCAACTGTAAACAGAGTGAATAAGATGGTGATTTTTTTTTTTTCTGCACTCATTCGTAGAAAATTGTATTACTTGACTTCAAACTAAAATGTACCTTATAAGTAGCTCCGGCACCTCCTTGGTCCTTCTCTGCTGGTAGCTGGTCTGGAGTTCCCTGCTGTTCCGTCATTGTCACTAGCAAATGCAAATAATTGTTTAAAATCCAGACATCCAAGAGAGGGCTTTCTTCATGCAGGATGTTATATCCAATGAATCCACCAGAAGAAAGTTGTTTTTTTTTTCATCAAAGATGCTGTTACTTTTAACCACTAGCACCGAACGTTACATTCAATGCTCACGAGAGGCAGAAATGAAAAAAGAAAAAAAGTTCAGTCTGTTGTCGTTTCTTTTACCTGGATGGCTCGTGCTTCACTGCACCATGTACAAGCCACACGCTCCGTCCTTCCTCTTTTTCTTTTCAGTCTGGGTGTGAGGGTGTGTGTGGGAGTGTGTTTGAAGGCCTGGCGAGTGGTAGGTGGAGGATAGTGGGGGTATTTATGGTTTATTTCTGGCCACAGCAGCAAAAACACTGTTGATGCAGCAAGTCTGTCGCACCCATTGTGTCCATCACACTGCTTCTCAATAGGCTTGCCCCTCTGTTGCTGGCACACTGGCAAACGGTGCCCAGCTCTGCCCATGCTGCCATCGTGATCATGATCCTATAGTGGCCACATGCACTGACTGCCTGCCAAGAGAATGAACAGAGATCAGTCTCACTCAGCAGTATTGGCCCCACCCAGCGACCTTGCTCTCCAGCTTCCTGCCTTCTGTGTGGTTCTTGATCTCATCTGGCATCCAAACAGCTGCATTCTACACAGTTCCACATGCAGCATGACTGGTACCTTGAATGACTACACACTTCTAGCCAGTCTCCCACTAAAAAAAAAAAAACAAAAAAACACACACTCACACAAGTCTGTTGCAATTCATAGAAAAAAGTTTTAATAAAATCCCCTCCATTTACATTTACCATACGATTGGTTGATCAAAACCCATTAAGCGAGGATATCTGTCAACGTTAAAAGGCACAATTTCTTTATATGGAAACAGCATATGTTCAAGATTAAAAGGTAAATGCAGACCAAAAAAAAAAAAAAAAAATTTATTTTTTCATTTCATTATCTCCTCCATACCACTCAAAAGAACTTTACAGATAAGACAGACATTGGTGGTTCACCACAAATACGAGCAAAAAGACCTCGACCCATACTTAGGCTCTTGAATAATCTACTGCTTAGATGTATTTATATTTTTCTTAAAGTGCTAAGAGGTTTACATTGATACAGTTTGTGACTGGTGAGAGATTGAAAGCATATTGTACAATTTCAGCTTAACACACACAAGGTGCAGCCTGTTGTCATAAACAGCATTTCCTGTGCATCTGTGTGTTTACTTTCATGACAGTAAATACCCTCTGAAGGCAGTGTCATTAGTCCCATTTGGTATCTAACAGACACTTTACATTCCATGGCTTTACTCTAAATTACAGCGGGGAAACTCCCCTCCACCATTCTGTACAACAGCAGATACAACATATACTTGGCACTAAGAAGTGGCAATGAATCTTATCTACAGGTAAAAAAAACATTCTCGTGCTAAAAAGGTCCAAAACAAGGCACTCAAATATGGCTAAAGGAGCAGTTGCAGGGTGTTTTTCAGTCGCAGCAGCAGCTGCTGGCATGGCTTCTTGGTGAGCAGCATGAACATGTTTTTCCTACAGGGAAGGAAAGAGAAAAAAAAAGATGAGATTTGCTCATGATTGACTCGAGTAAAATATAATATTTGGCATTAATCACATTATTTGCTCAGCCCCTCAATATGTGTGACTCCACAAATAAATGTAGGTGCAGTGAAGACAAGATGAGTGACCCGTCTGCATTCAGAAAAGTCTTTTGTCCTCATACCACAAAGTTGCTGTCAAAAACAAACCCATTAAGCTGTCTTTATGAACCACAAGCCAATTAGTCCTCCTAAATAACAGCTTCACAGCTGCAATAATTAAAGGCTATAAACTAAATGTACCAAATGTTAAAACGGCCCTGCTGAGAATGTCCAGGCTGTTGAATCTGGGGCTTATAATTTTTTAATGAGAACTGTGCTTTCATAAATGGGGGTGTTTTTTAAATTTATTTATCTATTTATTTTAATCAAATGATTTAAGATTGTGTCGTTACTCACCACATGCTGGTTAAGGCTCGCTGTCATACTGACTCAGCCGTTTCTTAGACTTCAGTTCTTTCAGCCAAGGAGGACAGGCGGTGGCACTGAATCAAAAAGAGAATCAGCATTAAAAGGACTTATTTAAGAATCAACATCTTTTTTTTCTGTCATTGTTTGTTTACCCTTTGTCTGTTCCTGCTAGAGGTGGCAGCACTCGGGCAGCTCCTGCGAGATGAGCAGCAGTGCGAGGAGAGGAGGACAACTGCGAGGGAGAAGGTGCAGCCCTCTCGTCCTTTTCTTCCCTTCCATTATCTTCTTCTGTTTCTTCACCTCTGCCACCCGTTTTCTTTTTAATCTGAGCCTGCCGGAGCGAGCCAATATGAATAAAGTGATTCCATTTTCACCGTCTTATAAATTCTTAAAGCTGGATCTTACGATTAAGGCTGCAGGGCTCAATCCAGGGAAAATAGGGACTCTCTGAGAGGTGGGATGCGGGGAGAAGATCTTCTCTTTAGGTTGCTCATCCTCAGAGTCAGAATCCCTTTGCTTAGAAGACACTTCTGACACATACAAGAAACAGTAAAATCAGTAGGAACAATCAGTATTGAGGAGGGTTGTTATGCTTAAAAAGGGTTTTTCCAACCTGAAGAGTCACTGATTCTCCAATCTGGACTTTCCCCATGAGACAGTCCTGCTCGGAGAGAGCGTGGCGGACGAGTCCGACTCCTCCTCTTACTCAGACCTGCTTTGGATTTCTGTGCGCTGTTGTCAAGAAGAGGCGTGGAGATCTAGACACACACAATTGAATGTGTCAGTGCAGTATTCCAACACAGACAGAAATATCCAGCTGCATATTTGAGCAAGATGGGCGTGTAAACTATTTACTTCACTACACCTCATAACGATTGTTTGTAACTAATCACATAAATGTCACCTGCCACAGCTCAGAAAGTGAGACAGCTCAGAAATTCTCACTCAAACTCTCACTGACCTCAGGGAATGCAGCGATGTCGGCCTCGCTGGGTAAATCCTTTGTGTCAAGGTCTTCTGAGGATATTTCAAGATGTTGGTGGGATTCTGGATTAGGACTGGTGAAGAATAAAGGTAGAATAATGTGAGAATGAGTACAGAAAGTGTGGAATTCAGTTCAGCACAAATTTAGATGCGGGGCACGTTTCTGTGATGTGCTATATTAACCACAAGGGGGCGCATGTAGCTCTTGAAAATACTTAAAAGTAAACGAGCCCATGAACTGGAGCAGCTTTATTTTTTTTCCTAAAGCTACATATCAAACAAGACACAACATTAAACATGACAGCTATTTTCTGATTCAGAGCTGGATTATCTTGATGTAAAGCCTATACAAAGGTAAGCCCTTGGTTTCTTTTACTAGGTTAGGATGTATTACTTAAGCCACATACAGGTATTATGTTTTTAAGTTGTGCAATTCCCTACTATTTAAACAGTTCTGAGTATTTGTTTGCACCTGTTTGAATTCTTGTCTTGTCTGATCCCGTTGTTATTTTAGTAAAATCAGCTGACCTGGTTGTCCTTCCCCATTACATTACTAGTTGCTCTAACCTTTGAGCTGTTTCAGTATTGGGTTTTATTGTGAAACCGCGTCCCTACCTGTCAGTCTCAGATGCCTGTTCAGAAACCTCATTCTGCTCATCTGGGACACTGTCGATCAAAACATCAGTGCCTTTCTCGTCAACATTTGCACAACTGTTGTCTTCCGCCTGACAAAAGAAAGAGAGTAACAATGAATTAAACATGAACAAGGTATAAAACATAAAACTTGCAGGAAACATGATTACACTGAACAGATTCAATGCAGGAAATCAGCTTGATGCACATTCCTTTGGCCTAGAAATCTGCATCTGTTGATCTTTAAATTATGAAGCAAAGGAAAAGATAAATTGGACTGTGCGCTGAGCCAAGATCACTACGCAACTCCAGAGAGAGAGGACTGAGGTCCAGCCAAGCGTACATCTTTTAATGAGCTGGTCACAGAGGCCGAGCTGTCCTCAATAAACGCCACGATCATGTGCATGCACACACATGCACTGGTTCACACACTGATCAGGCCTGTACACAGACACAGCAAACACGCGCGTGCTGTCACACCCACATGCTGGAATGCAAGAGTACGTGTGTATGCGCACTCTCGTTCTCTCTCACTCACACACACACACACACACACACACGTACACACACACACAGACACATCCAACCGCACATGCAAAGTTTCCAAACCATAGCAGTTACTTTGCACTTCCTGACATTCTTTTGAGCTCATTTTATATTTTCTCAAAGGGTCTATCCCAGTGTTTCGTTGCCTAACATCATCACTTGGAAACAACACACTTGCATAAACAATGGTCCTTTGTGCAATTCTTTCTCCCTCACATGTGATTTATTACCACGACTCAAGAGCCCACTGGCTGAATAAATAGATATTTTCAAATAGCAGCACTGCGTTCAGATCCATCTCAGAACATCTGCTGAGCTGGATTATGCTGTAATAAGGTGAAAAACCAATTGGTGATTACCTGAATTAAGTGAAAGACGGCTGTCAAAAACATTGAACCAACCAGCACTGTTACCTATGATGTAGAGTTTCACCTCTTAAATTACACAGTGAAACTGTTACAGCGCTGCCGTAATTATTGGCTGCACAATTTTGACAGTATCTCCTTAAAACTATTACCCAAGTCTCACTCGCGCTAATTAAAGGGAATCCAACAACTACCCAGACCCAACACGCCAACGCACTGTGCACTGTTACATCCGGTGTTGATGCTCGTTGTTACTATACCAAGATATGATACTATCAGAAAAACATAACCATTGCAGGTGGGTATATGTACTAAATCTTTGATAGTACTTTTTTTTGTAATATGCTGACATTCAGAGGTTTGTGTATTATCGGACGGTTTTTGCCAGCTAACAAATGGCAGACCCAAAGACCAACCAACCTTTGATAAACCCCAACCTAATGTCACTTTGTTTTACCCTTCTGCTTTATCTCTGACACACATGCGGACACACACACCACTGACAGGGAGAAAATCCACGATAACGTTCTGTATTTAGACAACTTGATCTGATAAGTGTGTTCATCTGGAAACAAACTGCCAGTGCCTGACACACTCCTATTTCATACATTTGCATCATTATCTGTAAACACGAGAATGTGTGAATATGACACCAGGAATAAGTTAGTGGTGATATCGTGCACAGAAGAGTGATAAGGTGTGAAGAACAGCCCAACTCCTCATCTTATGTACTGTAGATAGCATTCAATAAAACAGATCTATCCATGCCATTGACATGCATGTAAACTCTACGTGAGTTCTTACAGAGCACGTTTCCCCCGCTTTCCTGTGCACGGTTGTCCGACTCCTCGGGGAGAGGCGACGTAGGGATCTTCTGCTACGCCTGGCAAAGTTACGAAGTGGAGACACGACCCTCTGAAACCTGCCTCCTCCGTCTACTCCTTCTTCTTGCTCCTCTTCCTGCCTGTCTTCGGAGGAGCCCCACACCAGATCCAGAGCCCCTTGTAAGGAGCGCCGCACGTTGCCCACCCAGCCTGCCACCTGCAGCTGGGCCGCCGAGAGTTTTCCTCCCAAGTACTGCATGGTCGAAAAACTCACACGAGTGGTTTCCGAGGCACCGGGGTCACCATGGGAACAGAGTCGCTGGAGAAAGTGTTTAGTTTTGTTTGAGTGGAAGGGATTTTTTGGGTGAGGCAAAAAGCTGGGTCAGTGTTCTCATTTTCAGGAGGTGAACAGAGCAATTACTCTATTGTATGAATCAAAATCAGATATCAGTGATCTTTCATTTTAGTCCAGAAGAAATACTTCTCCATTATCACAGTCATCCATCTAGAAGACATAAGAGATGATAATTGCAAGCGTCCCTTTTGTGGGTTCAGCTTTGTAAGTGACCCAAACAGCCATTAAACTTTGTTGTTCTGCACGCAACCGTTACCTCTTTTCATGTTTGGCCTCTGACTTTTGTTTGCCGAGACTTGTTCTCTCGCACTCAAGCCTGTTTGCTTGTGGACGTCAGTCACAGGTCACAAAGCAACTCTATTTCCCATTCAGGAGAGATTTAAAAAAAAAAAAAAAAAAAAAAAAGTATGTTGGGTGATATCCAAAGCCAGGTACAGACAGGCCTATCACTCCCCAAGCATGAAAACCAACAGATCCAAATCCAAATAGGTGCAGAAATCCTGGTGTTGCTCCTCTACTGTAGATGAACAAATCTAGTTGCGAGAGAGGAAGGACGAGAGGGGAAGAGTAACCCAGATCTTTGGAAAGTTCAAAGGGGGTTTGAGCCAGAATGAGCGCTAGACAATGAGAAGAATGGACAGCGAACAACCATCTTGTCATGATTAAGCCCATCCTCTTTTGTGTTTATCTGTTCCAGAAAGTATGTGTGCATGTGTGTGTGTGTAGGAGGGTGAGAGACTAAGTAGAGAGAGAAAGCCCATGTATGGTCATTCTGACATGCTGTCCTGTTGACCAGATCCAAATGTGGACATGATGACCACATAACACTTCTCACTATGACATCTACAGCATCTATCCATCCCTCTGCACATCCCTGCATCGTTACCCTACGCAAAGGTAGATATGATTGGCATCCGCGGTGTTTTGTGGCCCAGTAATTACTGTCCACACTCTTTCTGTACTACAGCCCGGAGCTGTAGATTTGCTTTGAGAAGGTTATTTATTATATAACACTTTTCATGACATGCTGCTCTTATTACAGCAGCATAATCAGCTTTGTGTTGCGTAAAAAGGGAGCTCCTAAGTACAGCAGCACCACTCAGTGGTGGAAACAGTCCCACTGCACTTGTCTGCTGGTTTTATGTGGTTAGTTTGGTTGCTGAAGCATGCACACAGCAAACGGGGGATAAGACGCACAGACTCACCCAGTTCAGTGCTCCAGAGTTCAGAAGTTTCATTAACGCTGCAAAAATGTTACAAGTTCAAACAAGTGCTGAGCTAATGTGTCTCAACTAGTAAAGAAATGTCAACTTTTCCCCAAACCTGGAAATCTCTTCCCTTTGAGTTGTTGGCTTTGCACATTATTCTGCTTTTTTCTTTTTTTTTTTAAGCAGTCACCTTTACTTTCTGTTGGTGTCTAATGAGTAACAAGGCTGAACCCAGTGACAGTAGCTACACTTAACCAGCAACATTAGTCGACGGTTCCTGCACCCCCCCAGTTTGTTTGTGTGGCCACGGAGAAACTCGCTCAGATGGGGTTTGTTGACTGAAACTGTGCTTATCTGCCACGTGACGTCCAATGTCAACTGAATCAGAGTGAATCACCCTTCTTTTAGGAAAGAAAACTCCTGATGTTCTCACGGATAGAAGATACCCGAGTGCGTGATGATGGCATGTGCTGCCGTAAGAAGACAACCATATGACGTTCAAATCAAAGACATGGTTTACTCATCATCTCTCTCATCACACTTCACACAATCCTCTTGAAATGCACGTCTTTTCTCAGGTAATTCTAAGGGATTAGGTAATTGCATAGGTAAATATTACAGAATGGTCTTTTATCTGTAATCCAGGGATCTGAATTAACCTAATTTCAAGGTTTATTTTTTATAAAAGGCGTTCAATTAGAGTTGCTATACAGTATTTGGCTATGGTAAAAACCAACAGAGAACCTGTTTCATTATGCCATATTAAAATTCGCTTGTGAAAAATGACACTTTGACTCCATCCTTGGGCTTCTTGGCTATCCATTTGCCAAAAACAAATATGGCAGCATTCCTCTGTTGAACCAGAGAGTACATTTGAAATCTGATGGGTCAAAGTGTGAAAAGGAAATCCAGGAATATGCACATTTTGATGATGACTTTGAATTCTGCAGCAGGATGATTATGCATAAGATCATCTCAAACTCCACCCGGAGGCTCTCCAGGGTACTGGAAGACTGAGGGATCACAGTTCTGGACATTCAACACCAAAATATTCTTTGATGTCGTGCATAACTCATATTTAAACGGTGCCTTAGTTCTCTGTATTGTTATAAACAGGTGCTGCACAGACTTCTCTTGTTCACAATACATTATTCTACATTACAGTAATCTCTCTGAAGAAAGTATGTTAATCACTAGCTCTTAAAATAAAACGTCTGTTTTTTTTTTTCCAAACGTAGCCACACAAGGAAAGCAACCTGTCAAATTACGTTCAAGTTCTACTTTTTTGCTCCGGGCTTCACGTAATCCTACAGGTGGAGCACTGTTTATTACAAACAGGCTCAGGCTAAACACCGAGCATAACTGTGATTTAGCAGACTGTAAACTATAGCGATGGCATTCCAGCAGTGCGCAATAATATGAAGCCTATATATTAGAGCATTTGAGAAGAGAACTCATAAAATTCAAGAGTATGGTTTCATACTTCCATGCACAAAAGCTGTTGCAGGTAAAGAGAGAAACAATTCCTCGGCACATGCTACAAAGCAATTTTTCTTCCATTTAAGAGGACCAAACTGATGAGAAAGTAGTAAACAAACACACAGGAAGTAGTGCAGACACAAAGGAAGTCCTGACCTGACTTCCTGGAACACATTTCTGACCACGAGCCTAAATGTCAGCGAATCACCCAGACACCGTCATGTACTCGACGCTGCAGAAAACGAAGGTGAACCATTTAACACCTCTCCATTCTGAGAGGATGATGACGGAGAGCATAAGAGCTCTGCATTAGCACAGAGAGCTACTGAACGGGTTCTTATTTGTTAACCTTTCTGAATCAACACCTCACCTTTCCTGATGTGCAGCTTGAATCGTGACAAAAATAAACGCAGTCATCAGAGAAGGAGCTGCTAGAAGCACCACAAAGACATTCAGCTTATGCTTGCTGTGTGACTCACAATGTTTCACCGCAGCAGGTTTTAATGCTGAAGAAGTTAAGCAACATGTTTTATGGTGATGCAGTTAGGGTGTGTGTCTGTTTGTGCGTGTGTGTGTCAGCTAAATTTGTGAAATGCAAGAAATTTAAAATTACAACGTAATAATCTTGTGTTTTAACATGTTAATAAACCAGGTGAAATTACCTCCTCGCTGACATCGTCTTTCACGTCCTCTTTCTCCTCTTCTTCCTCGGGCTCGTCCTTTGCAACCTCTGGCTGCTCCTCCTCCTCTCGCTCGGGTGCTGGAGCAGGCTCTCTGGCGTCCGCAGTCTCCACCTGTTCTCGTACTTTATATTCCCACTTAAATGCGCTCATGTCCACTTCCTCCTCATTTTCCTCTTCGGTGCTGTCGTCAGCCGCTTCCTCCTGGACGATTAGACTGGTTTCGTCTCTGGGGTGCGTGCCCCTTTTGATTGGTTTGACTGAGAAGTCGTCAAAGTCCACCTCAACCTGGTTCTTCTTGATCGAGAAATCCTCATAAGTAACCTCCATGTTAAGCTCAGGAGGTGCCCTGACAGGGCTGCTCTGGGAATGTGATGATTTTGAAGGGACGTCTTCAGAGTCAAAGCTGATCAAGCAATCTGTCTCTTGTCTTTTTTCTCTTGGCGTTCTCTCCGTCTCTTGCTCCTCTTTCAGCTTGGCGTATTTCTCGCCGTCCTCTTCTTTCTCACTCCGCCACATCAAACCGAGGTTGTTCTCGTCTCCGTTCTCCTCCTTCAACTTCTCTACCTGAGACACCCAATGGCTTTCCCACTCCTCCTCTCTTTGTTTCGCTTTATTCACTCCTTCCCTCAGTTTCGATTCCAATTTGTGCTCATCGCTCTCGTGGATGACTCTCTCCTCTTCTTCCTCTCTCAGCCTCTGCCTCTCTCTTTCTGCCCACAGTCTATCAGCTTCATTTTCCTCCTGTTTGATGTCTTCATCTGTCAGGTTCTCCGTGTCTCTTTGTCTATGCCACAGCTGATGTATCCGTCTTTCCCTCTCCAGCTCTTCTTCTTTGATGTTCTCCTTTACTATATGTTCCTCTTCCCATCTGACTCTTTCCCACTCCTTCCTGTGTCTCTCCATCTCTTTGATCTTTAGTCTCTCCTTTTCTGTTTCCTCGTCCTCCATCCTGATCACGTCAAACTCCTTCCTCCGGCTCTCCATGTCTTCTTGTCTCAACCTCTCCTTTTCTCTTTCTTCCTCCATCCCCATCCTCTCTAACTCCTTCCTCCGTCTCTCCATCTCTTCTTGTCTCAATTTTTCCTTCTCTCTCTCCTCTTCCTCCATCCTCATCCTCTCCAACTCCTTCCTCCGTCTCTCCATCTCTTCTTGCACAAGTCTCTCCTTTTCTTTTTCTTCTTCCAGCCCGATCCTCTCCAACTCCTTCCTCTGTCTCTCCATCTCTTCTTGTCTCAACTTTTCTTTCTCTCTCTCCTCTTCCTCCATCCTCATCCTCTCCAACTCCTTCCTCTGTCGCTCCATCTCTTCTTGTCTCAACTTTTCCTTTCTCTCTCTCCTCTTCCTCCATCCTCATCCTCTCCAACTCCTTCCTCTGTCTCTCCATCTCTTCTTGTCTCAACTTTTCCTTCTCTCTCTCCTCTTCCTCCATCCCCATCCTCTCCAACTCCTTCCTCTGTCTCTCCATCTCTTCTTGTCTCAGCTTTTCCTTCTCTCTCTCCTCTTCCTCCATCCTCATCCTCTCCAACTCCTTCCTCCTTCTCTCCGTCTCTTCTTGCACAAGTCTCTCCTTTTCTTTTTCCTCTTCCAGCCTGATCCTCTCCAACTCCTTCCTCTTTCTCTCCATCTCTTCTTGTCTCAATCTTTCCTTTTCTCTTTCCTCTTCTTCCAGTCTCACTCTCTCCTGCTCCAGTCTCTGTTTTTCCTCTTCCCTCAACCTCTCGCTTTCCAATTGTCTCTCCCTTTCTCTCTCCTTCTCTTCTTCCTCTTTTCTTTTAAGCTCCTCGTGCGTGCGTCTCGCCTCTTCGGCCTCCTCCGCTCTGCGTTTCTTTTCAAACTCCAAGTGATGGAGTTTCTCTGCTTCCAGGTCGTCTGCGCCGTCATCCTTCTGAAAGAGCCCCACTCTTTTGTACACGGGCACTGAGACGGGGGTTTCACCCTCAGCCTCTTCCTCCTTCTCCTGCTTCTCTTCCTCTTCTTCAGAGGACTCAGATTCCGAGCCAAGCATTACCGGAGGTCCGCCGTCATCTTTCTCCACCACACCGAAGTGGACAGAGCGCCGCTTGCTGTTGTCCCTCTTCAGAGCATTCCCAGCTGAATCTGTGTCGTCAGTCCGAGCTGCGGCCTGGCTGGGGTCGAGTGTTTGGCCGTCTTCCGCTAAAGTGCTCTCCGTATGCTCACCAGGTGGCCCCACCTCTGTGGGTTGTTTAACTGGTAGGGACATTGAAGGGAGATCCTCCACGTGACTGGGGGATGGAGGAGGTTCGGCACGTGGAGTCTCGGGTGTTTTCTCTGCTGGCGGAGGGGCTGGCGTCTCAATGCTATGGAGGAGTGTAAAACAGGTGAAAAGGTGTGCTTTACACATAAAAAAGACAGAATATAAGACAGCAGAGTGATGTCAAGTGAACATTAACATGAACATTAAATCTTAAAAAACTGCATGAAAATCTCATCTATTTTCATAAACTTTTTTCCATAAACTGTGGTAGCGGTTGAGCAATGTAGTCAGCACAGCTTGACTGTCTCTACAGATATACTAAAGGCGGCTAAAAGACCACGGATGAGCAAAATGTGGTCAAAATAGTTGTTTTATCTTTCACAACTCAGCAAGCGCTGACAACCATAGACGGAACAGAGGAATGAGGCCACATTTTTGAGCGTCGTTTGAAGGAGATTCGAATCATCACTCTTAAACAGCAATCTTTTAAGCCGTCCACTCCTTAATGAGAACACAAATAACAGCTGGTTGTGTATTTACAACAGTGGTGGCCCACTGGGGGAGCCAAATCACATTAAAAAAAAAAAAAAAATCTTACATAACCTCACTTAAAGCAGGAATGTCCTGCTGGGACTATTTCTTGGCCTGGCTCTACAGGAACTGTCATTACAGCAAGGCTGCCAAGCAGTCAGCAAAGTCTCATCGCTCCAAATGTTCATTTAGAGTTTCGAAATAACAGCAAAAACCAGCTGGGCCACAGCAGATATTAATTTTTACAGTCATTCATAAATATAGGGTCTCCTAACAGCTGAGACATGAAGCAGATGCATGAATTGTGACTTCACGATGCACCAAAACACACAAGGGGATCATTTGTTATAGTGCACAGATTTTATGTAATCTTATTAAATAGTCAGCAATCATACATTATTCACATGTTCCTGTAAACGCATGGTTCTAATCGATTTTACGATCTCCCTCAATTCAAAATCTCATGACAAGCGAAGGGAAGTGCTGCAGATGTTCCATCTTAAAAAAAAAATATATAAAAGGAAACATTATTCCCATTTGTTTTACTTCCATTTGAATGAAAAGTCAGAAACAGCAATCACACCACGTGAGAATAAAATGTTCGCCATTAAAGAAGATTAATTATGCTGCTATTCAACTTCTATTTGATTTACATTTGCACATTTTTGTAACTTTGTAAAATACAAACATCACTCACCTCTTAGAACGAGGCCGGGGAACGACCTGCGGCTTCGTCTCTGAGACCGTTTCCATGGTCCAGTTCTTGATCCTCGCCTTTACGCCCCCAGTACCGTTGATCATTTCTGGCTCCTCCCTCTTTACCGCGACCTCCGGCCTTGAGTCGAACAGCAGACTGATTCTCCGTTTTATGCTGCCACCTCCAACGTAGTCCTCCTTCGGCTCGCCGCCGCCGTCACCGTCGCCCTCTCTCTCCGGGGGCTCGGCTGTCGCCTGGTTCTCCTCCGGGTTCGTGCACTCAGCCTTGACGTCGTCGTGTTTGACACCGGCCGCGTGCTTGGTGATGTTTGAGGGGGCGGGCGGAGGACCGCCGCCTGACTCGAACCTTGAGGTGAGCTCCATGGACAGGCGCTTCCTGGTGCTGCCCCATCGGTGCTCTGGATTGGCCCCATCGCTACTTGACTCTTCAAGCTTTTGGCCGTCAGGAGCTGAAGGGTCATCTTTCTTTTTTTCATGCTTTTGTTCCAATTTGGCCGCAACGCCAGCTGATGTGTTGTGGTTCTTCTCTATAGAGGTAACTTTCTCGAGAGGTACGGACTTGGGTTTCTCTTTGGCCGGAGTGGTTGGTGGAACTGGATCGGATTTCCTGTCGCTGACATCTCGTCCAGGTTGACCGGCTTTGGCTTCTTTGGATGGCTTTCCTTCTTCTTTGGTGGGCGCGCTCACGGAGGTAGCGGGTTTCAGAGGAGGGGTGGGCACAGCGGGTTTGGGAAGAGTTGTGGCCTCGGCTTTCACGCTCGCCTTGGAGGCCGCAGCGGCTGACTTCGGGGCATGGATGGAGCGGATGGTAGTGTTTGTCTGCAGACTAAAGGGTTTAGGTGCCAGACGAGGTTTGGGGGCCAGGGCTGGTTTGGGGGCTGAAACGCTTGTGGTCTGGGAAGCCTCAATTGAGCTTTCCATCACTAAATCACTAGAGGAGAAAAGAAAGCAGATAATTCTAGATTATTCACAGTTACATTATAACACATGTACCCTGCCTTCGCCCATATGCAGCTGGAAGTGGCTCCAGCACCCTTCCCATGACCCCACAAGGGATATTAGTGGTATGTGAAACAATACCAACTAAACCCCTTCTTTATGGATCCTAATGTGGATTTGCTTTAAGAATTTTAATGCATCTGCCTTGCGTTTGTAACATCTTCCTAATGTTCCCACAGCAATTCAAACTCTCGTCTTGAAAAGTAAAGCTTCATTTCCGTCTAAAGACTAAAAACAATGCATTTGAAACATTCTATATGCCCAGTGTAACATCAGTATACAGTGCAATTAGTCTTAAACACTGTTGACATACAAATACAACCAGGAAATGTGTCTACAGAGACAGGCCTGATGAGTCATCACAGATAAGTCTGCAGGGAAGACATGAGAACCCAAACCACAGCACAAACAAGCTCCGCTCCCACTCACGTGTGCACAATGAGCCGACCAAAGACCAAATTGTACACCCAGCGTGAAAAAAAAAGAAAAAAAAAGAAAAAGGTGAGGGCATTATTTCACCGCGACACTGAATACCATTGGCATTGTGCGCAGCGCGTCATCTGGTTTTACCTGTAAGACTTTTGAGCAAACCAGTAACTCCACACCCCAGAGTTTAATGCCGCGAGCTGCGCGTGTCAGCAGACGTCCTCCCTCTGTCACTGTGGCCTTCTCGCCCCCCAGCTGACCCGGACTCATGGGCCTGCTCGCCCGGGCCCCGGAGTGACTGGTGCACTTGGGAACTTGGTGATCGGGGGTTGTGAATATTGCGTAACGCGCTGGGAAGTTTATAGGAAGGTTCTTAAAATCATCTTGCGCCACCCAGAGAGATTAAATGAAAATCTTATTGTGTCTGCCCCCCCCCCACACACACACACACATACACCCTCCTCAGAGCAAACACTGTCCATCAGATAAACCCCAGTGAATGATTGATGATCCCTCTCAATGCACCAGTCCTCCTCAAACCACCAACTTGCACCCCCCCCACCCCCCCCTCCTGCCTTTACCTCTGTTTATTCCACAGCCCTGCTGCCGTTTTCCTCCCACCCTCCAGGTCAGACTTTCTGTCAGAGCCGCTTAAAACGACGACGCCGACCGACGCGGTGGTGGAGGTGAGCGGGTCCCAGAGAGACGCGTCAACGACAAACTCCCGGAGGTGGACCCAGCACCCTCCCCTGCCGCTGCGGGACAAAGGAGCCCAACCTCCCCGGAGCTTCCTGGAGCTTCCTGGAGCTCCAGACTCAGGAAAAGTTGGACCTGAGAGGATCATCCAAGTTAAAGTTGCAAGAAGACATGAGGCAAAAATAGAAAAAAAAAAAAGTTCAGAAGAAGAGGCCGAGCGTCTCTTTACATCCTCTTTACGTACAGCTCCTGAGCTTTTCCCCCATGTATTTACATTTATTTAGCAGTATAGGTGCTTCTTTTAAATTCTTTTTTTTTGGTTTTTACCTTTTTGTCCTTACGCAGACATGCAGCCGAAGGAAGGAAGGACGGAAGGACGCGGGGAAGAAGCGACTAAACTAAAAAGAAAGTGCTGCTCTTTTCCGCCACCGTCTCGTCTTTCTGAGTGTTTTTTTTTTTCTCTCCTCCGGAGTCATTGACGCCGCCGGGACGTCAGCCCGCTCCTCCGCCCAGAGGACACTCCCTCCGCCCGCCTCGGCTCGCTCCCGGCCGCCGCCGCCGCGCTGCTCCGGGGACAAAGCTGGCGGGGACGCGCACGGACAGGCCGGAAGCGTCCCACGCTCGTTCTAAAATAAAAGCACGGCCACTTCACGTCACTGCCTGGGGGAATCCCAGTTTAACCCCAATTATTCATATATGTATAGCAGCAACGCTTTTGTGCAATGCACCATATACATACATTACATTATACATAAGGGCAGCATGGTGGTGTAGAAGAAGAGAAAGGCCTTAGGTTCAAATCCCGGTTGGGGACTTTCTGTGTGGAGTCTCCATGTTCTCCACATGCCTGCGTGGGTTCTCTCCAGCTTCCTCCCACAGTCCAAAGACATGCAGCAACCGGGATTAGATTGATTGATCACTCTAAATTGTTTTGTGTTCGGGTTAATTTTATTGATTACTAACCAGAATTGCACAGTGGGGTGTCTTCACCACAGTAAATGTTATTATGAACAGGATTGTGGATTGTTTTAGCAATTCCATATCAAAAAATATAAAATCTTAACTCATCCCAAATCCACATAGATTATAAATCCTTTGTAACTCCACAGACAACAAAAACAATTGCAGGTTAAGTGTCTTCAAGACGTTACACGCAGTAAATGTGCAAAAGGTGACATGCTGATGTTGATTCTTAACTCCTATATGGAAAAAAAAAGTTGAACAACTTCTTTGTACTGTATTTGATGAACGGTTTACTCAATAAGTTGGATATAGAGCCTCTTCGTACAACTAGGGTGCTCAAAATTACCGCAAATCTCCAACTTAGTCTTGATTATTCACCAGACTTTTATTTTGACAGCTCACACAGGGAAATATGTCGCAACTGTCAGCGTGTCGTCGAAAAAAAAGCAAACCCCCGTTTGACGTACTAGATAAACAGGTTTTATCTGATGTAGGTTCAACGTGGAACCTTTTTGAGGCGTAAAGACACTCTAATGTCGCAGAGGGAGGCCGAGGAAGCCTCCACAACGACGCCTTCAACCGGACGGGAGAGAAGCTGATCGCACCTCGCACCCATCAAACAACACATCTGCACCACACTCGGGTCCCCGCTGCGCTCGTTTGCGTCGAATTCAAAAAGTGTGCGTGCGTGCGTGCGTGTGCGTGAGAGCCGGTTAAACGAGGTGCGGTGGCGCCCCCTGGCGGCCGCTCCCCCCACCTCCACGGCGCCGTCCTCCGGACGAGTTGTCATGGCAACTGTACAGCATGTGCTTACAAAAACAAGAGCTCGCTCGCTCGTCGGCACTTTGACATTTGCGGCGCCATCTTCCTCTTCTTCTTTAAGCGTTCGCAGCGGGGCCGAAGGCAGTCCGGAGGTGGTGTCGGTGGTGGTGGTGGTGGGGGGGGAGGAGGAGGAGGAGGAGGGGGGTTGGCCGTGGAGGAACCGACGATGAGCGGAGCCAGAGCCCGCGGCGACGCGCCTGTTGCCGAGAGCGGCGCCGCGGCCCCGCAGCGGGACCGCAAGGCCGGCGGAGGAGGAGGAGGAGGAGGAGGAGGCGGCGGCGTCCTGAAGAGGCTCAAGTCCCGCAGGAGCCAGGTGGACAGCAGGCCCGTCACCGAGGAAGACCTGCGGAGCCGGGGCGGACGCATCGGCCCGGAGGACGTGCTCGGTCTGCGGGGGGCGACGCGAGGTTTGGAGCCCGTCGGTACCCGACGCGGTGGTGCGTTTGCGGGTGCCCGTGCGGGCCGGACATCGCGCTATCCGGTCGCCGCGGCATGAAAAATAAATGCAGTAGAATTTGAGCACCCGGAGCAGCAGGTTTCTCCTTTGTAAACAGAAATAGAAACGCTATTGCGTCGGAGGTAGACGTCATAAAGCAACATTTGACCCACCAAGGGAAAAAAAAACAAAACAAAAAAACACTTTTATTTAATCACCAGCAGAGAGAGAGAGAGAGAGATGGGGATTGAATGCTTCTCTTCAAGTGTTAAATTGCAGTCCGGTGTTGCATCTCCACAAAATTCACTTCAAATATGAATATTTATAACGGAGATGGTTTCAAACTGTTTCTGTGTGTGGTCATGCATGTATGCAGGACTTTGTGGAAACATGTGAATTCACTTCAATTAAGGACTTTATTTCCTTTCTCATCCACGTAGGGTACCTCTGCAAACCCGAGGAAAACATCTACAACATCGACTTCATACGCTTCAAGATCAGAGATCTGGAGACCAGCACCGTGCTGTTCGAGATCGCAAAACCGCCACACGCAGGTAGCGTGCACATGCCCTCTCCTGCTCTATTTCTGTCCTGTGGTGCACATCAGGTTGAGATTTATACCTTTTTGTGTCAACAACAGGAAATTCTTTTCCCCGGCGCTGTACTTGTTTGATGTGGAGATACATAACAACATACATAGAAACAGAATAATAGCAAGGCAGGCAGGCAGGCAGACAGGGCCTGGTAGAAAAAAAGAGAAACAGCAGACCCCTGAGACCTTTGACTCAAGCATCTTGGCCTCTTACCAATGATTAATGATATGTAAACTCCCGCTGAAGGTGAGCTTTTGATGAGGGGGGGTGTTTAATATCCAATTCTGCTGTTGTAGTTCCTGGATCATCCAAGAGTGGTCTTCAAGGCCTTGTGATAGCAGTCATTATGGTAGCAGTGATGACAGGGAGGTTGGACTCACAGAAGACTAAGAGGACTGCAGGAGGTTCTGACTGCTATATATCTGATTTCTTCCGCCTAAAAAAAGACTAATCGACCCTCCTGATGGCTTTTATTAGTTTGAGATCCAAGTGTTCATGGCATCTAAATGGCCGATGTCAGCAAATGTCCTCCACGTGTGATATTGACCATATTGCATCGACCTGTCCCCCTCTGCTGTGTCTCAGAGGATGAAGAAGAGAACAGGGAGGTGGACGCCAGCGCTGGCCGGTTTGTGCGCTACCAGTTCACGCCAGCCTTCCTCAAACTGAGGACCGTGGGAGCTACGTGAGTAGCATCAGCAGACACGCGCCCCTCTACCGTCTACAAAAAACCCCCCCACAGCGTTCACCACTTTGTCTCTGACAGTCGCGCACCTCCTCCCCTTCTTCTCTCTGTTTCCCAACAGGGTGGAATTCACGGTCGGGAACCGACCCCTGAACAATTTTCGAATGATCGAGCGGCACTACTTCCGCGATCACTTGCTGAAGAGCTTCGACTTTGACTTTGGCTTCTGTATCCCAAACAGTCGAAACACCTGTGAGCACATTTATGAGTTCCCCCAGCTGTCTGAGAGTCTGGGTGAGTCATTCTAATCAAGTTACTCAGCACAAATGTCTTATCCACTCATATCTTTGAAGAAAGGAATAATAATAATGATAAGTCCCCCACACCACAAAATAAAGGCAATCTTTTTTATTAAATAGAACTCAAATTTCCAAGTTGTATCACTCCAGAAGGAAACACACTGGAGTGGAAATGTTTTCTAGGTCAGATATTTATTAGGAAAAAAAAAGCCTTTTTTTTTTTCCGGGTGTCTGACGTGTGCCTTCTGTTGATTTTCCAGTCAGTCAGATGGTGGAGTGCCCTTACGAGACTCGCTCGGACAGCTTCTATTTCGTGGACAACAGACTGGTCATGCACAACAAGGCGGACTATGCCTACAATGGAGGACAGTGATGGCTGTCCAATGATAATGACACACACGTGCGCCCCCGTCCATCGTACATGGTCCTCTTCTGTTTGTACAGAACTGCCATCCTCTGGTGTCGTTTGCTCTGCTCTGATGTCTAAATAGGAAATTGTTAGCTTCAGATATCTGATTTTAATGGTTATTAAACAGCCAAGTCTCCTCTTAGGACTTTTAAAAGTATCATAACCCCCCACCCACGCGCAGACACAAACACTCGCAATCAATCCCCAAGTGACACACACACACACACTCGTTACACAGTGTGTGTCAGAAGCAGCTGTTCTCAGAGCTGCCGCCTGCACAATCCACTTCAGTCAACATCGGGGGGGCAGAGAGATCATCCACAAAAACACTCCTGTCAAACACACATGGTCGCCCTTGCGTTCCCCTCCCAGGCTCCCCGTCCTCGGTCCCTCCTCTAGGCTCACGAGCTGCCGCAGAGTGGGAGATATTATCGTTTGAAACTCTTGCGGCCGTTTCCTCTGTTGATGGCATCATGGTAACGGATCAGGGACACGCGCAGGGATGAAATCTTCCGCTGCCATGGTGCATGTAAAAATGCAAACAAAAAAAAAAAAAAGGGAAGACATTTGTGAGCAAGCATGAAAACAAAAAGGAGCACTCGTGCAGATCTTACATCCAGTCTAATTCTAATTACTTTATAGATTACTTTTATCATCAGTTGGGAATCTGTGTGGAAATGGAGTGGAAATCTTTCTTCTAGATAAATAGTGTAGTTTTGCTTTGTAATTAGTATTCTTTGGAGTGTAAAGGGTTTAAAGGTTGTCTTTGTAAAAAAAAAAAAAGAGTTTGTAAAAAGTGATAAAATGTAATAAATGTACATTTTCAGGCATATATGCTTCTTGTGTTTTTGTGTGAGGATGGTTAGTTCCCAATGTGGCCACTAGGCGGAGCAGCGTGCTAACCAAATGTGACACTGAGCATGTTTCTGGAGGAAAAAAACACACCAATAGTTTCTGTTACATTATGCTGGCATGTGGTTGAACACGGAATCTGTCCATTTTCTGAGCATTTCATATCCATACTGTCACAGTAAAGCTATTTTATGCCCTCGTCAATCACCAACAGCACGTGTGGCGAGCTTTCAGAATTTCTGATCAGCCGTTTATGCATTCTTATGGGATTGGGGGCAAATTCTGAACTCTCTCCTTTCCCCCATATCTTTGTGCTTATCTCTCAATGGCTCTCTCAGTTCTCCAGAACCTCGGGATCTTTTCGCTCTCACCTCTTCCTGTTTCTCTCTCCACACCTATGCAGGGCTTGTTTTTTTTCCCTCCCTCTTTCTTTCCTCCTCTCTCACCTGGTAACCAGACCTCTGGAGAGGAGTGTTAAATTTCCACTTTCCCAGAGAAGAGGACAATCTGAGCCACACAAAGACCCACAATGGACGCCCCTCTGCTCTCTCCTCCCTCCCTGCTGTTGCTGCAGCTGCACACATGCACTCACAGGCTGAATTATATAAGGATACTTCCGAGTTTGTTTTCCTTCATTTTATTTCTTTTCTTGCTGTTTAAGTCGTCTAGCGCTGGCTGCACTTGTTGTGTAGAGAAAGCTGTTGCCCTTCGCCTATTCCCACCCGTACGAAAGCTGAGATTTGCTGCGATATTCGCTCAGAATTTCGAGTGAATGCGACCACATTTTAGGTTGTGTGTTCAAAGACTTCAGACAGCTGTTCATTCAGGAGTTATTTTTGTGATTATTTTTGTCCAAATGTTTTGGAATCCAGCAGCTTGAGATGGAAATTTCTGCTTCATTAGCCAGGACACTGCACATAGCACTGATCTCTGCTGCAAACAGGAGCAAGTAAAAGTGCACACTATTTTCAGAAGTTATAGATTCAAAAGTACAGGATAAGTGCATTTCTAATATGTGGATGCATGCAGGCTATTAAATATATCGGAGTCGATACAACCTGTAATTTGTGAAATAAACACATTTAACAGTATTTGTACATTTTTTTGAACCCTGAAACCACAGCAGATTTGACTCTAGAAGAAAATGGGATTACACAAGTGTACTTGAAGTAGAAGCACCTTTATGCATTCCATCAACGTGTCTCTCAGTTTTAGTGTTTTTATGATTCAAACTGCAGATCGCTGAGACCTTTCCAAAACAACTGCGTCAAACTGAACCCTGGTGCTAGCTCGTGCTCGGATCGTCGGGGGGGAAAGAGTTCTCTCTGTGTTCCTGTCAGACTGCACTTCCATTTACACTCTGCCAAATGAAAACATGTTTAAAAATATGTCTAAAATATCAAACCAGTGCAACTCTGACGATGGCATTTAGCCGTTTGTGGAGATTACCTTATATAATAAGATTGTTAATATTTTTGCAAAAGGGCTTGCCATTTATGGAAAAAATTCAAATAGCTCTAAGACATTTAAGAAAAAAAAAAAGAACTTTGTGCAGAAAGAGAAGTCTTCCTCCTCAAATGTGTCGAAATGAATGGTGTGAAAATCAAGTGTGTCAGTTGCTGATTAGACCACAAAGCAGGCTGTGATTTAACTGTGAGCTCATAAATCAATGACCACAGCCTTCCATCAGGGCTGTAGGGCCTGCACACCACAGCACGCACTGCACAGCAGCTGTACTGCGCTCGGCTATGTGTCGGGGCCGTCCAAGACTCGCACACGAATGGAACTGGGGCAATAAATACACGCGCTTTCCGACTTTCCAGGGATGATTTGTGTGTTCCTGGACCTTCGTGGAATACATTTCTGCAGGCCGTCATGCATCAACACACATGCACCGGAAGCCAGCGGACAGGTGGGATAAAGCAGCCTCATTTGCTGGACCTCCACACACACACACACGCATGCACGCAGGCACACACACACACACACGCGCGCACACACAGACACACAGACACACACACACACACACACGTGCGCGCGCACACACAGACACACAGTTCTATCTTTGTAACTGGCTTCCCCGTGTATCCTGTACGATGAATCACAGCACATTGAGATTAGAAGTGCAAAGCACAGGTTTAGCAAGGTTTTCTTGACACACACACACGCACACACACACACACACACGCACACACACACACACACACACAGAGTAAGAGTTGCACAGACCTACACTCAGGCCAGGGGACAGGGGGATAGTGGTCTCCTATAAATAGCAGCTCGGAATGGCGTTGATAGGTCCTGTGAAAAGAAATGGAGGGGGGAGTGGAAAAAGGATTAAAAGAGATACAGGACAAACTCTGTGTGTTCATCCGTGTGTTTGTGTGTGTCTGGGGAAGACAGGTAGTTTCTATACACCCCCTTCCCTTTTTTCTTTTTTTTTCTCTTTCCGCCTTGCGCGCCACATGCATACATACATTCCTGACACGCCACAGACGCTCAGAGCATCCCCTGACAAAGAGATGATGAGTCATCACGAAAGACACTTAACCGAGATGGTCGTGACTCCATCTGTGCGATGCCGTGATGTCATTTCCTGCAAGTGCGTCGTGATATCATTCCACCCTTTGGGGGGGAAAAAAAAAACAAAAACCAATTGAACACGAGTAAGATTGTTTACAGTGAACATAAAACATGCATGAAGCCTCCACAAGAACAAAACGGTCTCCTTTCACAAAAAAAAACAAAACAAAAACGTGATGTTTGCTCAAACCTCCTCGTGACCTTTAGGACGATAGATAAAATAAATGAGCTGATCAGGGGTTAAGTAACCTCCCTCCCTACTGTGACTCCCACACCAGGAGCGCAGTATTGACGACCTGTCTTTAAGTGTTAAGGGTGTAAGTGAGTCTGTAACCATGAGCTGTGTGTGTGTGTATGTGTGTGTTTTCCAGCCAAACCATGTGTATGTTTATGTGTGCGTGTTTGTGTGTCAGCGTGTATGAGTGTGTAGGTGTGTGTGTGTGTATATGAGTGTGTGTGTGTGCTGTTCCAGATATCAGATCTGGGCTGCTGGTTCAAAACGCCGACACACAGCAACAGTCCAGTGTCGTCCGCACCCGCAGGAAGTCCCGTGGCCGCCATCCGTCCACTGTGCTTAGTGCGCTTTTGATTAATAAAAGGTTAACTCAGCCTTCAGCCGCCCGCCGCACAGGCCTGTAAATCTCTCCCACAATCTCTTCCTTCCTCTGCCTTTCTCTCCTCCCTTTGTCCCCCCCCCTCCCTTTTGCCACACCTTGCCCGGGGGAGTGGAGGGATTGTGATCGGAGATCGGAGGTGGGGCTGGCACAACCACAGGTGTGCTCATTTCCTCCCTTCTCTCTCATGTGCAGGTTTTTTTTTTTTTTTTGGCTCTCCACCTGCCAGGTGGAGAGGGGGAAAAAAAACAAACCAAAAACAAAACAGCCACAGCAAAAGAAACGCTCTGACGCCGACCTGCCTGCTTCCGCTTTGAAAGACCATTTTATTCTGTCTCTTTATCCGTCTACAAACATCCCATTTGCGGCCTTTTTCATTATCGTCTGCCTGCAAACTTGTTGCTCGCTCCCGTGCGAGCGGTGGCTCCTGACGCGGGAGCATATGGCCGACGCTCGCCTTTCAGATGTCCGAAAAGTTCCTCTCGCTCTCCTCCGCACCGGCCCCCAATAGGGTCCCCGGGGGCGGCAGAGAGCAGGTCCCAGGCCACAACCCGGGGGGTGGGGGTGGGGGGGTCAAAGGTTGCTCACGCGGACAATGGCCCCCCGCCGTGGGTCGGCCGAGGTCGAGGAAACAAAAGCAGGGGAGAATCTCGGATCTGGACGAAGCTGCCGCAGCGTTTTCAGGTGACAGCAACATCAAGACAGAGGAGCAGACAGAGAGAGGCAGATCTGAGGTGTGTTGTGATGAAGGCCTCCCACACACACACACACACACACACACACACACACACACACACACACACCATTGTGTTGGTGTTGCCGTGCCTCCCCAGATTAAACTCTAAACTTGTGTAGAAGTTGCTCGCTGCTGTTCCTCTCTCACAATCTCCAGCACGGCTTCTTTTCTGATCCGACATGAACTCACACAGTTTTGTCCCTGTCTTTTTCTTTTTCTTTTTCTTTCTGACTCGCCCTCCCTCTCCTTCCCCCGCTTTTTTTTTTTTTTTTATTCAGTGCCATTGATCATGCATGCAGAAATTCAGCACGCCCAACTGTGGCTCCGGCCAGGATAGGCCAGCTAGTGCGAGGCCCTGTCCTACATACTGCGCGCTCGCCATGCTCCACCAGGCCACAGTCACTCCCTCCCCCTGATTTGCCTGCCCTCGCTTATTTCCCCCTGCTGGTACACTCTCTCCCTCACTCTCTAGTACACACACACACACGCACACTCACCACCTTGCAGCCCATCTCAGAACCAGCACATTTGCGGGTCATCCTTTTCCACCAGGTGGAAAAGTGCGTCCCCCCTCTGATTAGCGTTTCATTTCAAGAGATATTCTGAGCTACTGTAATCACCGAACTGTAAATCCCGGTTTGTTGTTTCCTTTGGCTCCCAGGCCCACATGAGCTCATCGGGCAAATAGATCCTCTTCTCCCCTTTTTTTTTTCGCCGGGAGATGTGGCCTCTCCCGCACATTTCGTGAAACCGTGCGAACACTTGCTTCGCCCCGGTCCCAGCAGCTGAGGTATGTGACGAAACCGCTCAGTTGACCAGGCTTGCCCCTGTCCGAGAGAGGCTCACTTAGAGGTAATGCTGCTAATCTTCCACTTAGCCGGGCCAGAACGGCCCGTCACGTGGGGGGGTGGGAACGGGCCCTAAGATCAGGCCCGACGTGAAACCCGGCCTGCCATTGGGTAAGAGGCGGATGAAGAATGTGGCGTGGCAATCCCAGCTGTTTTGAATGATGGATCAGGGATGAGAAGTGGGCGGCGCGGACAGGTGGGCTGAGGGCCGGGCCAGACGTGGATGACGGATGGATGGACGAGGTGGGGTGTGTGTGTGTGTGTGTGTGTGTGTGTGCTCGTGTTCCGCTTTGACGGACTCGGAGGTGGGACGTGGTGTTGACGATGATGAAAACTGACCCGGCAGGTGATGAAAACTAATCACAGGAGCTGTTTATGGCGTGTGCTGGGATGAGATCTGGCTAAGAAGCAAATAAGCCAGCAGACGCTCCGGCGTGCACTTGGGGTGGGGTGGGGGGGGGCAGAACCCTGCACCGCACAAGACCATCCATAATCACGTCACATCACATCACACGACAGCCACGATCGGTCCTCAAGCGGACAGACAGCCTCGTCTTGGGCCTCGGAATATCCGTCACGAGGGCGCAAAACGACAATATGGAACCATTCGGCCCTCGTTCTAAAGCGCGGCTCTGAAGCCCGACCGATGGCTCGCGCGCAAATATGACAAATCTGTCAGATACAGTCAGAATTTGGAGCATTTCCGCAGCACTTCGGGAGCGCCAGGATGAGGGGGAACGGGAGGGCCTGGCACAGGTGAACAGAGGCGGCAATTAAAGACAGGAAGACTTTGAGGCCTGCCGCCAAAAGTTGGAAAGAATAAAGACGCTCTTAATCACCCATAAAGCAAATCATGCGGAATAGGGATGGGAAGGAGCGGCTTGTCATTCAGATTCGAGTGGATTTTTTTTGTCGCGCTTTTCCAGCGGCACTCCAACACAAATAAGAGTAATGACGCAGCCGTGCGTCTTCAAACAGTCAGAGGAGGCTTTAATGTGGCACACTGAAGCATCGGCCAATGATAAGAACGGCGGGGAAACACCAGCTCCAGAGCGCCACTGGCATCATGAATAGAGGCAGGCAACGTGCAGCGGGAGGGGGGCGGGTGGCGGTGGTGGTGGTGGAGGAGGAGGGGGGAGGAGGTCCGAGGCCGGGCCAGGCTACGGGAAAACGAGGTAGGAGGCGGGGCCTGTCTCTGACGGCGTTGGCGTGCATCTGCGTGTGTGTCTACGCGGCCGTGTGTGTTTCCGAGCTCAGCCCTCCTCCTTCTCGTCCTCCCCACCCCCACCCTCTCCTGCCTGCCTCCCTCGGCCGCCCGCCCCTGAGTCTGGAGCAGCAGCAGCAGCAGCACTGGAGCTTCACTGCCTCTCCTCGCCTCGCAGTGCGGGAATATACCAGCGGAGAGCAGAATGGATACGGAAGGGAGCCAGAGCAGCCTGTCCTCCGGCACGGACAACTCCCCCCACGACCCCTGGTAAACGGCCCCCGGGACACTCGCCCGCCCGTTCTCTCGCCTCTCGGCCCGGTTTGAGTTCACCTTGGACTTTAGATGAGTTCAGTGCCGGAGCGGAGCCGCGTCGAGACAAAAGACGAGCACGTTGCGTGCGTTTGTGTGTGCGTGCGTGTGCGTGCGGGATGGATCAGCGGAGGAGATGCGCCGTTGCTGTGTGTGTCCCGTCCCCCCCCTCCTCCCCACACCCCCCTTCCCACCCCCCTCTTGTTTGTTTATTTATTTCGGTTTTCCTCCAGAAGGCCACGGCGCAACTTCTCCTCCATCACCAGGAAAATCCTCTCTTCACCCCCCCCTCCTCTGGGGGATTATAACGGCCCCACTGGCCGATCGGTGACTTCGCAACATGGCCGATGCTCTCTCTCTTTACTTTTATCGGCGCTACATGTCCACGCATATTTACTTTCGGATGCGCGCCGGCCGCCGTGCCGTCAAACACGCGTGTTATCTGTCTGACTGACGGCTTCTATTTCTCTCATTCAGCAAAATGTTCATCGGGGGTCTGAGTTGGCAGACGACACAAGGTGAGCTGTCCCGCACACTACTCCACTCAGTGGAAATGAAAGCCTCATGTTCGCTCCGGGTCTCTCTCTCTCTCTCTCTCGGTGCGCATTTTACGCATTTCCCGCATTACTTCCCCGAAGTTCGCCGTAAATAGTTAAAGCAGAGCCTCCTATTCAGCAAGGATCAGCTCTTTGGATTTAGACTTGCCGGGACGAGGGGGGATTAACACGGGAAATGCGTGCACATTCACCCACTTTGTCTACCTTTTTCCCCCCCTGCTCTCATTACGCTGTTATTAACGCGCCAGGGCGCGCGCAGGAGCGATCGATCATCGATCGCTCGGAGCCGAACTTGTGCTCGCCATCGTGCCCACGCTTTTGTGTTGTTTTTCCGGACCTTCCATTCATTCGCCGCGGCCAAGTCTGAATCTTATTTTTGTTCACATCCGGGCCG
Organism: Lagocephalus sceleratus; assembly: GCA_911728415.1. Lineage (NCBI taxonomy): Eukaryota > Metazoa > Chordata > Actinopteri > Tetraodontiformes > Tetraodontidae > Lagocephalus > Lagocephalus sceleratus. The sequence continues at coordinate 9,326,511 of CAJVRN010000011.1, read as the reverse complement.
CCGCCGTGTCACAACAGCGGCGGCCGCCGTGCGCAGCTTTGTTTGCGGTGGCCTAATGGGCCGTTGTGCTGAATGGCCAGATAGCCCACTGTGGCTCCTCTGGAGGGTTGGGGATGGGGGGGGGGCGACACAAACACAACGTGGTCCGCCCCGACCCCCATTGTCTGCGCCCAGTTACTGCCAGCACATCACCTCACCAGGGGCCTGCTGGGAGAGGGTGGGGGGGGCTCAAGTCTGATGTCCGGGGTCGTCTAACTACATTTCTCCCCCCCCCCGCCTGTCTCTGCAGAGGGTTTGAAGGAGTACTTTTGTAAATTCGGCGAGGTGAAGGAGTGCATGGTGATGCGGGATCCCGTTACCAAGCGGTCGAGGTAAGGGGGGGGGGCGTGTGTGAAGCCGCCGCCGCTGCTGCTGCTGCTGCGCCGTCCTGTGACCGGACGCCTCTGGCTTCACCAGGAGAGAGTTTTCTTTTTTTTTTCTGAGCTGATTTGCTTCATTCTCCACCTTGTTTCTTTCCCTTTCCTGTTTAATTCTTCTCAGGGGGTTTGGGTTCGTCACATACACAGACCAAGCCGGCGTGGAGAAGGTTTTGGCGCAGAACAGACACGAGTTGGACTCCAAAACGGTGAGTGAACTTCTCAGATTCTTCCCAACATGCCCCCCCCCACCCCATTTTGTCTCCCACCGTATGGCTTGTAAAATTGAGGAGTGCGTTTTGCAGTAGCCCTCCTCCTCCTCCTCTACTTTCTCTCTCTGCTCATTTCCCCCCTTCAAATCCTGGTTCAGGGCGCCAACATGAAAGCGTTCTTTCTTGGTCTTCATTGCCATGGTTACCTGGGGACCTGAATGGGGTAAGAGCCCCTGCAAAGCTCTCAAAGGGTTTATGCAGAGAGCTCCAGAGTCCCCCCCCCCCCTCTCTCTCTCCCTTTGCAGAAAATAACAGCAGCCGTTTACTTGCAGAGCAGAAAAAAAGTTTTGAGGGAAGGAAACAGTTGCAGCCGTGGTGCCTAAGCTCATGTCAGGAGGAAGTCTGCGCCTCTGAATAAGTTGAATTTTGAATATAGCCGTCGATGCTGGGGTTGGTTTGAGTTGTGATGGGAGTTTGTGCGGGTGCCTGTGATTTCCCCTCCCACTCCACAAACACGCCGACGTTCAGATGTGGGTAAATGGGACAAACGGGTGCGTGTTAGAACGCCGCCGCCGTGCCATTCAAATCTGCTGACTAAGATTTAAATGTGTATGGGGGGGGTGTGAGTGCTGCCGTCTTGGTCATGTAGGTTGTTATGAGGGGCGTGTCACACGCAAACGCGCGCACGCACGCGCGCACACGCAGTCAGTAGAGCGTTTGGAGAGTGAAAATGGAACAGAAAGACACCAGAGCCCTGGGGTGGGGAAAGGTAGACTTGTTTCGTTGTTGGAGCAAGCCTGTTGCCACGGGTGATGTCAGCCACGGGAGACGGCGCTTTGACTGCACAGCCCGATGGGATTTTAGTCCCCATAACAACATCCCTGCTATTTTGCATTAGCTTGAGACGCCCGGCAGACCCATGAGCTCACGCTACCCGTGCGCGCGCACGCCCCTCGCGCGCCCGCTGTTTTTAAAGATTTAAAAAGGAACGGCAAAGTTTAGGCCTCTTGGTTTTAGCCCACGAGCCACGCTGGGGTTATTTTTCAAAAGTGGGAGAGGCGGAGGCCCGGCTGTAGGAGCTGTGAGGCTCCGCGGGTAGGGCCATTGGTCAGGATAGGTGTTGCTGCATTATAAACCAAAATACTCTGCGAGGCGAAAGCAGTAACGATGCGTAATAGAGCCCCTCGCCGAGCCGCCTTGGTCCGGGTTCTCACTGTTGGTAGCATTTAGCAAAACGGGGTTTCTCTTGTGGTCGCCATTTTGTTGATGTATGTTGGAATACACCTTTCCCTTTGGTGTTCCCTGTAATTGAATTTTTTTTTTTTTTTTTAACTTTTGCTGTTAGTGTTAATTTTGTGAGTCAACGAGAGTGGTGATATTTTGGATGCAAGCACATAAAAATATCCTGATGGAAAATGAGTGTTGCGCTGAAGCTGAGCGGCTGTTTCTTGGCTCCTGCACTTAATAAGTATAAATAAAGGCTGATATTTTTAGGGTCATAGCCACAGAGCAGCTTTACTGTGAATATTTTAAACCGAGTATTTATGTATTTTAGCAGGTCTTATGTCTTTTTAGTGCGCGAGGAAGAACGGGACACTCAAAGCTCAGTTTCTTGGAGCAGAAAGGCACGCGGTGCGAGATGCTCGCCACAACTGGTGCAAGGTCCAGGCCACTGGTTACGGTTGAATTAAACATTTACAGTCCGGTTACCTCAATAGTGTCTCACCCCGTGGACAGGAAGCATATTCAATAAGAAAATACCGACATTAGCGTCGCTGCCCGCGCCGCAACAAACGAGAGGCGGACTGTTGTTTTTAGAGTAGTGTTTGCTGAGACGGGTGCTTTGGATGGAGGTTAGATTTCCCGTCCGGCTGCAGACTGTGGCCTAAGGGCAGCGGTGTGCTCTTGTATGGCGCTGGACAGAGACGAAGGGTATAACTGGTATTTGTTTTCTCTGAGAATTGCTGGAACCTTTTACGGGAAGAAGAAAAGACGAAGCCAGATTGTTTTTTTTTTTGTGTGTTTTTTTTTTTGTGTCCGAAATGTTTCCACTTCTCAGTTGCTGTGACTTCAGAGCTCGCGAGGCAACAATAAGCGATTTTGCTATTTGGTGAAACATCCACTCACACTTTCACTTTCCTTTGCAGAGTGAGGGATTATCCAATTTCTTGTTGCTGTTTCCCCCGAATGTTGATGGCCTTGGTTTATTAGCTGGGTTTCGACCAAACGTGCAGCCGTACTTCAGCACGTCATTGTCTTGCGGCTGCTTAGCGGGCAGATATGCGCGGCGCGGTCGTCTCACATTTTGCAACAGAAATCACAGCTGAGAGGCCTGAAAGCAGGGATCACTTGATGATGTCAACACGTGTCAGAGGCCGCCGCTTCCACACGCGCTGGAGGAATCGAGGGCGGCCGTCAATGCCAACCTGGACGGTCTTCAGCGTTTTCACGCGCGTGACCCACCCTCGCTTTCATTAATGTTTTTAGATCCAGATCTACAGGCTCAAGACGGGGTGTTTTGGGTCGCAGCGAGGCTCCTGGCCCAACACCTGGCCCATGGAGGCTGGAGATGCACCAGCTCCTCGCTCCTGCTGGAGATTAGCTGTTAATGCTGACGTGGACAAAAACCGGAGCGGGGGGGTGGAGGAGGAGGTAGAAGGGGGAGGGGGGAGCCCAGCTCCTGAGCCATAATTAGTATAGATCTGAAAAGCAAATAATCGGATTGAAGGAAACAAACTGGATTGGGACTCTGAGGTCCGTGCGTGGCCTCGCATCTGAGGTTAAAGCCCGGCTCTTAAGGTGAGTCCAGGGTGTGCACGCTACCCTCACCTACCCTCACCACGCTTCCACCCTGGTGAGGTGCCGTCGCTGGGTTACGGTGATGGGGTTATGCTGTGTGTGTGTGTGTGGAGGGGGGGTTCCTCCTCATTAGTAAGCCACGTTAACTAATTAGTGTGCCATTGTTCAGCTGTGCAGATTGACCCTGCTGGCCCGAGCCCAATCCCAGTCTTTTCCCTCTCGCTCGGTGTGCGTGTGTTGACATGCTTTTGTCTCCTCTTCTGTTTGGGCCTTTTTGTTGGACTCATATTGATTATGTCGCCATAATGGTGCAGCCTGTTGTGCCTTTACAGCAGCGCTGCTGTTTGCCATTTTGTTGCGGGGAAGTCTTGGCAGGTTGGCGAACGCGCCGAAGCCGGAACGCCGCCACGCGCGATGAACACATTTGGAAATTGAAAGGGATATTTTTCTGTTTGTGCTGGTGTTGTGTGTGTGTGTCGCGCCGGTGTTCACGATTTTGCTACTTTGAGATGGTACTTGCAAGTGTATGTGTGCCTGTGGGGGGAAATGGGAGCCCTGGTTCCTCTACGGGCCCATCTGTTTTGTACTCTTTGTCCTGTTAATTAATGAAATCAGAGGGGCTGCCTGCTGGGATGGCCCCGCTGCACCGCCACGTTGGACAGGCCCACTTTCTCATGGGCTGCCTCTGTTTTCCAAACCAATGCCTTCTTCTTTTTTCTCCTTCTGCCCTGCCCTCTCATTATCACACTCTTCCTCTCCAGTCTTCATCAGATTGATGTTCTACATACATATATATATTTTTTATTTTTGTTTTGCAGTTTGTAACACAGGTGGACACACTGGGCCACGTGAGGTGACTATTGGTCGTAGATTAGTCTAGTTTTTAAAAAGCTAAACCACCTAAATCATATCCGTAGGTTCCGCCATCACTGTTGCTACCTAGACTGAGCGAGAGGTTGGATGTCATCAAGCAGGATGTTAGTCAGACCGTTTCATGGACACTCAGTCATAACTCTTCTGTGTCAAGAGGTTTTCATATTATCCAAGATTAGAAACATTTTCAACCATCGATTGGCACCAGAAACACATTTTAACCCTCTGAAGAGTTATTTCTAAGTGTTACGAGCTGTGCGCTGGCTAATTCATTTTGCTTTTTTTTTGCTTTGTGGTTTCTCTGTCTTCCTTGAGGCTAATCCTCCAGTCTAATAGATATATAGTGTTTATTTACAGCCTTCCTTGAAATACAGCCAGATGTAGAAATGGAATATTAGCTATATTCTGTTATTCCAGTGAAGAGTGATTTTTTTTTAACAGCATGGCATGACTGTAGCATTAGTAGCACTATGCAGACATTGCATTAGGCCTAACCTAGTCTAATTAGTTTAGTAACTTTCTTTGTTTTAGGTTATTTTTAAGAGATTTTGATCGTATGGTTAAATGGAGAAGAGGGACTAGCAGAGGGGGGCTCCACGTGATAACTGATAATTACCCACTTCTAATTGCTGATGCTGGTAAGATAAATGATAATTACATGTTTGGAAAGTAGTTCATGCACACCAGAGGGGAACAAAAGGGTAACAGTGAAGTTCTGAGAGTGCTCCTCTTCATTCAATTTCATCAGAACTAGTTACCTTACCAGATCACCAACTAGTGATAAATAACCGGAGGCGTTATTTCCTATTTTCCCCGAGTCAGCAAAAAAAATCCATCTTGTAAAATGAGCAAGAGAAATTACAGAGAGGACATTTTTGCATAATCCCAACACCCAGCTTGTACAAATGGCAGCGCCGCCTTAGCACGCAGGCCCGGCTGCCGTTACAAAGTGTTACAGATTTAACGTGGAGAAGATAATTTACTGACATCAGCAGCGGGGTGCGCAACATTTAAGGTCGTGAGAACGTAGAAGTGGGTGAAGGATTACGCTTCAGCAATGTTGATACTCCACGTCGCCACCGTCCGTGCGCAATGGATTATTTCTGGTTTTCTTTCTTAGCTGGGTGTTTCTGTGAGTCTCTGGCTCCTGCTCAGGTTTTATTTCTGCTCCATAATCACCTGAGGGCAGCACCTGCCCCATGGTCTTAACTAAAGCAGTCAAAGGCCGCTGGGACGCCCTGAGTGCAAGAACGGCCATTATTCCCCTCGCAGTAGTGTCTTGGTGTTATGTTTAGCCTCACGTCAGCGTTAGAGCCCTTGCGATGTCATCGATTGTAGTCTCTCTCTCTCTCTCTCTGCTCCCTAACGTTGCCGACGGTCGCCGGGGTCTCCGTCACCTTTGTCTTTGTGCTCGGACCAGCTGGAGGTGACACGGCGTCCCCCCCCCCCATCTTTGCGTCCCACTTCAAGGTGCAAAGTCCTTCTACAATCCCTCCCAAGGACGCTGCAGCTGCATCTTAGCCGCGCTGCACACTGCGCCCTCCAAAGCAGCGTTAATTCCCAGGGTCTCTTCAGGTCCTCCTGGGATATTTCGGTCCGTAGATTTGTCATCAGAGTGGGGCATTATCTCAGAAAAGAGATGAAAGGATTGCTTGAATATTGAATGAGCTTGTATTGTGCGTGTTATTCACACGGTAAGTGCTTATTGCTGGTCATTCCATTGGCTCCCTTTAGTCGCCAATATCAATTCAATACCTCTGACAGCAGTCTGCGTGCGGCACAAGAGGCCTTGCTTCACACATCCAATTATTAGAACAAAGATGAAGTCTAAGACCATAATACACCACAAGGTCCTGTGACCTAAAAATCGTCTCTCCCTCTCTCTCTCTCTGACTGGAGAGAGAATAACACCAGATTCCTCTCAAATTTAAAATGCCAGGCCGGGCTTTGCATATTTAGCATTATTATTAAAGGCCAGCTCATTCAAAACTCATTTGCTTCTAATTTTATCTGTAACCTTGACCACAGCCGAGACATTCCGCTCGCGAGAAACACGGATGCAGTCAGATCTGGATAATCCAAAATGGAGCTTTCAGGGTATGGGAGCGTTACGAAAACATATATACGTCTCCCGGAAATCGGACTAGTGTGAGCCTGCATTGGGTCCCCGTCAAGTCTAATGGATAAAGCAGATTAAGCTCTGTCACTCTGTAAATGTACATATTCACGCCTCACTGTGGATTTTGTTCTGCGCCTGTTTGTTTGGATTCTGGGGGGCCTGCGTAAACAAGGGTCCGCGACACGTACTCATATATTACCATACGTTCTATTTCGGGTCCGGCAGACCTCCGGACGGGTTCAGACTTAGAGGCTCTGTGTTGTTACCAATTCTAGTTAGTTAACAGTGTGATAATTCATTGGGGCAGTGGGAGGAATCTGGTTTACACGTGCCCAGTTCCAGCACACCCAGAGCAGGTACAGATGTGTATTCACTTAAAAGAGAAAATAATGGTGGGGGGTGAGGGGGTGGAAGTGGCTCAGTTGGGAATAAAGAGAATTTTAATTTGGCTATTTTGGAAATTGACATATCTGGGTCCCGTAATGGCCGAATCCTTCTGGTCTGAGCGATTTCCGTGAAAGGCAAGGTGACACCGTTTTTAAAACCTCTCTTCTGGTAGAATCTTTTAAAAATCTGTAGCAAAGTAGTGCCAGCTCATCCCAGTTTTCACCTTTCATCCTAAATTACAGTAGGAGCTCTTCAAATGATGAAGACATTTCAAGAGCATCGAGTTTTCTTTCCCAACTCACCCGAACTCTTCTTCTCCACCCCCCTGCAGATCGACCCAAAGGTGGCCTTTCCCCGCCGGGCCCAGCCCAAGGTGAGTCACCCTGGAGGGGCCAGTCCATGTCATCACCCTCCCCCCGCTCCCCCCGGTCTCCACCACCACCATTACTCAGCTCTGGTTGGCTGAGGTTTAGACAGAGACCCAAGGAGAGCACCAATCCACTTACCCACCATGGCGGCGTGACCCCTGCATGCTGACCCCACCCAGCCCCTGCAGCTACACACTCACACACTCACACACACACACGCAATCTAATGGCTGCTGGTGGGTTTACTTTTGCTTTTTTAAAATTCAATCATCTTTAAAAAGGCGCATTCATTTTTAACATCTCCTCTCCACCTCGGCCAAAAACGTCTTAAAAAAAAAAAATTGTTTTAGAGCCAAAAAAAAGTTGTTTGCTCACAAAAATACAACACAGGCGCCAAATTAAACCGAGATTAGACAAACGAGGCGTCTTCTCCAATTTGTTTTAAAGTGGACCTTTTCGTGTTATCCTCGTTTTGGTTTTTTTTTCCAGCTGGTGACGAGGACAAAGAAGATCTTTGTCGGCGGTCTGTCGGTGACTACCACCATCGAAGATGTGAAGCATTACTTCGATCAGTTTGGAAAGGTAAACCAAACGCAGATCTCACAGGAATCACTTAATACATTTAAAGCCCTGTTTATGCTTCTCCATCCCATGGAGGGATGTGTAGGACCCTACACAGGGTCACACACCCCCATTTGAGCTAAACTACAAATGTCGTCTATTTTTCTTGTCGATCGCTCGTAGTGTGTTTTCTGACTGCACGAGCGATGCGTGGTTGGCTGTGCTGTGTGCTAACCAAAGACCTTCTAACTGAATTGAAATCGCTCATTAGCATCTGAACTCAGGAAGTCCTCTAAAAATGCAGCGCCCCCTATTGTTTTTGAAGTAACATTGCATAGTGAGCCAGACAACATCCTCTGGAACACGTAGGAAATGTGTTCAGGGGCATAACCAGGCCTTTAGTCTTCCTTTAGGAGCCGATTGAATCTGAAAAACAAGATAAAACTAGAAGAGATGAGAATGAGTTCCCACGTCCTGGTATTAGTCAGTTAGTTTATGCACTTTTGTTGGCTGATTTGCTCTTTTTCTTTTTTTTTTTTGGTTTCTACTCGTTTGTCCTGCTCGGCTCCTTTGAGTGAAATTTGGTGAAAGGCAAACACATGCTGGGGAGACTGATGAGTGGTTGGGGAGAGGGATAAAGGAGGGGGGAGAAAGCTGGGAGAGGAGGGGAAGGCCAGGGGGAATTGGTGGGAGACTGAAAGGGAAGAAGCAACCCCCCATGGAGAGAGAAGGAGGGGAGCTCTGAAGGGTTGAAGGGCATAGAAAGGGAGGAATGTTGAGATAGTGAGGAGGAAAAGTGACTGTGAAGGGGCGAAAAACAATCTGATGGGCCATAAACGTATCCGGGTGTCCGCCATGCATGAAATGTTGGGTTACTTGTTAACTTTCTTCCATTTTGGGTCTTTGCGAGCGTGTTTGAGGCCAGTTTAGGCTCATCAGAATTAACTAATCAAATGCAACAGCTGCTCCTGTAAAAGCCCCCCCCCACCCCATCTTACACAAAACCAACTCCCCTCCGTCCCACATACACACACCCAGCTCCAGTCCCACTCAGCTTGTTGCCGTGGTGACCTGCTTTCAACCATTGTCCTGCTGTAATCCAGCAGGGCTTTTTTTGTTTTCTTTTGAGAAAAAAAAGTGTAAAAAGTGTGTATTTGTGTGTGTGTGTGTGTGTGTGGCAGAGCAAGGTGAGCTTGGATGAGGTCCGGCCGTTGCAAAATTAAAAGTGTGCGTGTTTATGGTGATCAGGGCAGTCTGGAAATGAACAACTAGATGTGGACCTAGTGGTTTAGAAGAAAGTAACAACACAACCCCCCCCATGTCCTCATGTGTATCTCTCAGATGGCCTCTGACTCATATTTTGGTGCCGTCACATGTTTCAGGTGCTTTTTTGAATCGAAACAATCCGGCTCGATCCGGGCCGCACGTGCGACCGTCTAGCTCGTCGCGGGGTGCGTGTTGTCGCGCCGCGCGGCGCGCTTCCCCCCCGACGGCGTTGTGCCGTGCCGGATCGATCCTCCGTGGCGATCACAGGCCCTCGTATCTGAGACAACAGCCCCCTCGCAGGATGAGGGAATATTTGGACACGTGAAACCAAAGCTGCTCAGGATAGCTCCGATCCCACAGTGCATTCCTGCCGGGCGGGAGGTATTTCTTGTTTATTATCCGAGCCTGGTTACAAGGTGCAGGTTAGGATGGAGGAGGACTCGGTGTCCTGTTTATTTTCATTCTGTGGCACCGCCTTGCAAAGGAAAAACACGGAGCGCGCAGCACACTTAGTGCAACCCTTTGATAGAGGCCGTTTATTTTTTGGGGGGTGTGTGCTACTGAATCGCACCTACACAAACTTCTTAAGACTCGAGCCGCTCCGCTGACGCGTCAGACGCGTCGGGAACCCGGGCGAGGAGTCGGTGTCATGTGCTAATTTGTGTTTTTTTCCAAGGCTGAACAAATCCGAGCCCCCGCTGCTCCGGCTAGTGGAGCCAGCGAGAGCGGGGCGGCCATGTTTGTTTGAGAAACCAACCTCGGTCCTGGGCTGAAGGTCTCGCAGACCCCCCCCCCCCCCACCCCCCACCCCCCAACCTCACCCCACCCCTCGAAGCAGGTGGAGGGATGAACGCGGAGGTTGTTTACGGCAGAGGAGTAGGTGGCGGTGAGGTAATCTGATAATTTCAGGCAGTCGGAGTCACACAGTCAATTACACTAAACCCATGGGAAATCCCTGTTTTCAAGCTTCTCGTCTGGAATCTCTGTTCCCCGAAATGTAAAACTGATTGACCTGAAATGAAACGGCAATAAAAAAAAAAAAAAAAAAAAAAAACCCCAGCGCAACGAGCAAAGGAAGGAGCGGATAAGATGAAAAAAAAATAAAAAATGCAGCGCGGACGGGGCAGACGGGAAAAGTTGGGACTCCATTCACCCATGTGAGCTGGCGATTAGGAGGCTTGACTGAACACTTTGTCTGCTGGCCTGTTTAGAGAGAGATGGCCAGAGAGAGGGAGAGAGTATGAGAGAATGAAAGAGGGAGATGTGAGGAGACAGAAGAGGAAAAAAAAACTGAATGCCACCTTTCATAATCTTGCAAATAGAGTAATGGACTTGTCAGCAAACGCTTGTTCCTCAAACAATAGCTGCACGCTTCAGTAAAAACGGGATATTTTGAATACTGCGCTCTGAGGCGATCACAGTCCACCCTTGTTCCTGCACATCGGAGAATGTCAGAACTTCATGAGAACATGACCTTAACTTTCCGCACGGAGGCTGAATAGGTAGCGAGTGAGCCGCCGCTAAGCCAGTCTCAGACCCCTGCGGCTATCCAATGAGATTGTCTTACAGCACCCTGGGCAGTGGACATCGGAGAGCGTCTTCTTATTGGTGTTGGCAAGGACGGAGGGCTGGTGTGTGACCAAGGCAGAAGGTCAAACACGTGACGGGACATGTTTTTAAATCCGCGACATCGCCGCGTTTCGGCTTCGGACGGCTAGCGCGCGGCGGCCGTGGCGCGCGTCCCCGTCCTCCCCGAGAATCGATCGGCTCCCCGGCGACCGGCGAATCAGCTGCCTCTTCCAGAATAGACGCCGCTAATGCCGCCGGCCGCGCGTGTAACTCTACTCTTACGATAACACTTTGGCCCGCAGCTGTCTCCTCGCCGCCCCGGTCCCTGCCCGTTTGCTGTGTCATTGAGTTTGGATGACCGGAAGGGTGGAAAGCATGAGGTGGAGGAGAGAAGGGGAAGGAGGAGTAGGAGGAGGAGGTGGGTGGAAACTGAATGAAGGACAGAAAGAGGAGGGGGAGGAAGGGAGGGGGGGTTGTTCTGTGTGTGTATTCAAGCAATATGTTGACAAGGATGAGAGCTGAATGGGTCAGGGAGGTGATAAATCGGGGTTTTCTCCCCGCTCCTCTCCCCATCCTTCAGGCAGACAAAGCCAGCCGGCTGCTGTTTTTGACGCAGACGCGCTCTCAATCAGAGACCCACGTGCGTCCCTCTCTCTCCCCCCCGACGTAAAGGTTAGAAATCATATGGCCTGGTCACCCAAAAGGCCCCCGCCACTCATGTTACACCGGTTTGAGTTTCATTGCCGCCTAATGAAAATAGCCGCGCGGCCGTACGGGACCCCCTCCCCCCCCCCCACCCTGGAATCGCGCGTTTTTCTCGATGCGGAGAGGGAAAACACGAGCGTTATTTCCACAACAAACCCTCCGGCTTTCCGTTAGACCTCGAGCAGAAGCTGCTAACTTTTCCTGCCAGTGAAGGACAAGCGAGGGAGAGAGAGGGGGGGTGGTGGAGGGGGCAGGAATATGAATAGGGCAGTGGAGTGAGAACAGAAAGGAAAGTGGAGGGAAAAAGCCCCCACTTTGACTCAATTCTGCCCACTCTGATCAAAGATATGAGTTTACTGATTCTTATTAATCATCTTTGTGAAAGTGGTCGCTCTCTTACTTCCTGCCGTCGCTTCTCCGCTGCTACACTCCATCACCTGCTTCTTCGCACCCATTCTTCTGTCTCTCTTTTCATTAAAATAAGTTTGGTGGGGGATGGGGGGGGTCCTTCTAATTGAAATTCTTTACAGGATCTCCATGGGAATGGTAAACTTTGTGGCCAGGGAAAGAAAGACAGCACTGGTGAAGGGATGAAAGGGGGGGTTGAAAAAAAGAGCAGTTTGTAAAGAAAACACTGGCAGAGAATGGCAAAGAATTTCCTCCGGCGCCTCCAGAAAGAGACGCGCTTGCTCCTTTTTCACCTTGATAGATTGTATTTCATTTTATTTTTACTCGGCGTCGGCTCTTCTTCACTCATTTCCTCAGATTTTTTTCTTTCTTTCTCGCTCGGTCTTTGGTTTTCTTCTCTCCTTCATCACCTGTCACCCCACCCTCTGTCCCCCCTCCACCCTCTCCATCTGTTTTCCCTTCTTACTCCCATGCAAAGAGGGACAATGGCGCCCCATGCTGTGTAATGACGTGTTTGTGTGTGTGTGCGTGTGTGTGTGTGTGTGTGTGTCTCTGTCTGTCTGTTAATATGTAGAAGCTCATTTATTCTTTGCTTTGTCCTTGCAGGTTGATGATGCCATGCTTATGTTTGACAAAACAACCAACAGACACAGAGGTGAGCAGAGAACGCGCACGCGCTTTTACTCCACGTATGCCGGCGCGCTTTCACGCATCACGTTAATAGTTGTGGGCTCCTGTTAGCGCACGCTGAAAGGTGACAGAATCAGCAGGCGATCAACAGGATCACTCTGTAGGTTGTTTATTGTTCAAGGGGCCAGAAAAAAAAACAATTTTATTCTTTTATTCCAGGCTGGACTTGAAAATATTCCAGATTATTCCTGAAGTATTCGCAAAGATAGTAATTAAATCTAGCAGTCACTGGAATAAAATTGTATCCCTCCATCATTAGTTGTCCGCCCCCTGGTGGTCAAATTGTGTAACACTGTTTTGCGTGGAGGTTGCAGCAGGTTTATTTTTATAAAAAGATTTCATATAATATAAAACCATATTTAAAGTGAGATGGCGTCAGAAGCAATAACCCCCCCCCCCTTTCCTGACTCACAGGCTTTGGATTTGTCACCTTTGAGAACGAAGATGTGGTCGAAAAGGTGTGCGAGATCCATTTCCACGAGATCAACAACAAAATGGTTCGTAAGTGAAGCAGGGAAAAACACATTGTAACCGCGTACAGTTGAAGATGAAACAGTGCAGAAAATGCTGGTGTTAAGCTTCATTAAAACTGTGTGGCGGATCTACTGTATGAGTCATGTTGTGTATTTCTGTCTCGGCCCCTCAGGTCGAGTGTAAGAAAGCCCAGCCTAAGGAGGTGATGACGCCAACAGGCTCAGCCCGGGGACGCTCCAGAGTGATGCCCTACGGGATGGACGCCTTCATGCTGGGCATTGGCATGCTGGGTAAGATCCAAAATATTCCTCAGACAAATCTACCCACAGCTAATAACTAGACAGTAATCTCCCCCAGCAGGGGTGTCAGGGTAATATTTCATGATAGTTGCGTGTCGGCAGATGCGTCTGGGGCTGATATACATGCGCATAAGCGCGTCCCCCTCCTCTTGAGCGAAACAAAAGAATTCAGGCCAACAACAGCGTGGATCGGAGAAATATTGTTTTGTTCTGATTGTTTGATGGTATGTTCCGCTGCAAAAATAAACACAGCCACACCTTCAACCAACCCTCCGGACCTTTGTGAGCGTACAGCTGAGGCTCAGTCTTTTTTTCTGTCCATCAGCCCGGCTGTGCAGCTCTGCTCAGACCCCGTTCTGCAGAGCCAGAAGAGAGAGAGAGAGATGATGACGAGGATTTTACCTGGTCACTATGCTTTTAGAGTCCTGACCTCGCCCCCTCGTCCTCCCCGGGGCTGAAATTTGCATAAAAATCTGTGTCACCTTTAAATTTGGTTCCGCAATCAACCTGCATTTATTCGCTCTTCGCTTTCTTTATGCAACGATATACGTTCTAAGTCCGCCTCTGTTGAGACACGTAATATTTGACATTACCTCTGGGATAAAAATAACAAAAAAAACCCAGCTGATTTGGGTCGACCCTGAAGCCTCGGCGTGGTTGAAATCCTCAGAGCTGATTCTCACGCTCGCAGTTGCAGTGAGTAAGATCGTAGTGTAGCAGAAATTTAGAGGTCACAAACTGAAGGACGACAGCTCTACACGCTGGAGTAAAATCTGGTTTGAAAGCTTCTCATTGAGAAAAGAACCACGTGAGCCGTTTGTAGGTGTGTGGCTCCCCCTACTGGACACGGTGCGAATGGCGTTCATAAACGTTTGACAACAAGAATATAAATCATTTTAATGTAGAAGATTCAGTAACTAATAAAGACAAAATGGAAAATAGCAAAGGCTGCCTGCTTAATCGTGTTACTGAAGTTAATAAAGAAAATAATGTCATAAAGTAAAGCTAGGCCTACACACAGTATACACTGTAATAATATATATACGATGTTATCATGCAACATTACATATTGCCAAAGCTATGTGTCATTGTGTTGTTTTCTTTTTATTTCCAACAGGCTACCCCGGCTTCCAGACTACTACCTACACCAGTCGCAGTTACACTGGAATCGCTCCTGGTTACACTTATCAATTTCCCGGTGAGTGTGTGTATACCACGCTGGCAGCTCTTCACACACAATGTACAATTTTAATATCAGCAAGTTGGCTGCCTCTGTATTTAAGAGGGCTGTTTTCGTTTAATTGTCATAGCCCTTTCTTCCTTCTAAAATATCTATTTTTTGGCTGTTTTCCTTTTGTATTCTTCAGTGTTTATTTTACAAGCTTACGTAACTCCTGTTTTCTGCCTATGGCCCTTCCTTTTCCTTTTGTCCAACCTTCCTGCTTATCCTCAGTTTGTTTTTTTTTGAATTTCTGCTAAATGTCTCCGTTTGTGGCTTTGTAGTGTGACCCGTGGCGAATGTACTCACGCAACACGTTCTCTCTCTTGACCTTCTCTGTTTCTAGAATTCCATTTAGAGAGGACCCCCCTCCTGACATCATCCCACCCCCCTGAGCTGACAGGTCAGTGGTGCATAAAAGCTATTTAACGGCAAATGCTTGCAAAAAATACTCCCAAATGTCACAAATATTCCTTCAGTCATCAGCTTCCTCGAGGGAGAAAAGGCTTTGTTCAGGCGGGCGCGTTGTGTAACTGTAACACCGTGAGCTTGGAGGGACCCTCGTTCTATGGACGTGAACTTCTGGCTGTGTCTGTAGCTCTGAAAATCTTTATGAATGGAGGTTGTGTTTGAAGGAGATCTTTTCTGTACATCTCCCAAGTCAGGCTGGATCAGCTATTCTGAGATTATGCTCCTGCATCTTTTGTTACACTGCCCCCTAGTGGGGGCGAGTTGCTCTCACATCTGCCCTGATGATTTCTGGCGTTCTATTTTTTAATTATGTTGTAATTTCGCCCTTATTTGAAGAGCGTTTGGACCGATGTCAGGATGGCTGCTGTTGAGTCATGAGGACAATCGAAAATCAAGCTCATCTGTGTTATTTGTTCTGTTCCCCTCAGCCATTCCCCTGACTGCATACGGACCAATGGCAGCAGCTGCAGCAGCTGCAGTAGTTAGAGGTAAGTGTTTTGTGTGTGTGTGTGTGTGTGTGTGTGTATGTGTGTGTGAGTGAGAGAGAGAGAGAGAGAGAGGGGCGAGAGAGCACTCTTTGTGTTTGTGGTTGCCCGAGGTAGAGTGTGTGTCCTATTTTGACAATTAAAGGCATATTTTTAGACGTGCATGTGTGTGTCTGTGATGAAGCTCGACTCCTCTCCGTGTCCCTCAGGCTCCACCCCTTCACGCACAGCTGGCTTCTTGGGAACCAGCAGCCCTGGACCAATGGCTGACCTGTATGCTGCAGCCAATCAGGACTCAGGAGTCAGCAGCTATATTAGCGCTGCCAGTCCCGCCCCTAGCACAGGGTTCGGCCACGGTCTTGGGGTAGGTGTCTCTCTCCCCCACTGATGCACGCACTCACACACACACACACACACACACACACACACACACACACACAACCCCAAGCTGACGGTGAATCTCGTCCATCCTCAGGGTCCTCTGATTGCTACTGCGTTCACTAATGGCTACCACTGAGAAGACTCAGGTCAGGGATGATGGGAGGGCTTCTCCTCTGCTGATGAGCCAATCAAAATGCTGGGTGCCCGCTGATGGCACAACTTGATTGGCCAGCCACAGGCTCCACTGGGTTGTCCAGGCTCCCTGTAGCTGCACCCACCGACTGAATATCTTTTTTTAAAAAAAAAACAACTCCTGAACTGTTTTGCTGTACTAATCTCACTTCAACATAACGTCCCTGTCTCTCTCTGCTTTTGTCCTCAAGTAGTCTGAAAAACTAGGTCCCACCTCTGTTATCCATACTTTCATTTGAAGCTGAGAAAATCGAAAAGACAAAAAAAAAAAAAGACTAAAAAAAAACACCTCTGAGGAAACAGTCATCCTGTTGGACGACGATACAGAAGACTGCTTAGATTTTTTTTTTTTCATGATTATGTTATTATAATGTGATCCATCAACTCACTATGAAATGCTGAAAAGCTGTTACTGATGTGAACGGAGCGAGTGGGAGACGTGTCTGAAAACCATTTTTAACAAAGGAAGAGCAAATCCAACAAAGTTTTTTTTTTTTTTTTTAAACAAGCCGAGCACCACAGAAACACGGAAAAAAAACCTAAAATGTATATTTTGGTAGTCTTTAAAAACAAAATCTTTGTAATATTGTTATTAATATTGACATAATAATGATAATCTGTAAGGTATTTTATTCTGTAATTGGTTTTAAAGCAATGTTTTTATGTCTTCCTGTAAGATATTGTACATAAACGCTAGGGGTGGGTGGGGTTTGGGTGGGGGTGGGTGGGGTCCTGAACTGACTGGCACGTCATTGGTTGGTTTGGAAAGGGTCAACAGTCTGACCGGACGTCACCTACTGCTACCGACGGTCATCTCACCACCGGGGCCGTCGGCCAGTCCGCTCCAGTGCTGCTGTCCAGAAACCAAACTGTTTCTGTCGTCACCTTTCATCCACTTAATAATCAGCTATTTTTGTCACTTTGCTTCTTGGAAAAGCAGCTTTTTAAACGCACCACGACCCGGATTTCTTGCATCTTCACCACAAACAAACAAACAAAAAAACAACAAAAAACAAAAAGTAACAAAAAAAAACAAACAAAAAAAAAAAAACGCCAGACTGTGGAAGACTCCTTCAGAAACCTTAAGGGTTTGCGGGACTGGGTGTCGACTTCCTCTTTCTTGAAAATATTATATATTTTTGCGCAATTCTTCTTAATGTTTTTGTTGATTGTTTTTTTTTTTTCCTTTTTTTTTTTTGTCTTTTTTTAAACGGTGCTGTACGCCGTGAAAACAAAATGAAGGACATTCTCAGAGGAGCAGGTGTAGAAAACATCGTATTCTGCTCCGGTATCACGTGACTGTCTGAGTGTGTGCGCGTGGACGTTTGTGTGTACATCATGGTGTAATATGGAACTACTTTTGGCAATGAAGGAGTGTTTCGTTTGCCATTTTTTTGAGGGGTACTGATAAAAAAAAAAAAAAGACCACCCTCTTGTATTTCGGCTCCTCTGCCGCCCCCCCTCCTCCTGTTTGTATAAATTTGTGCTCCTCTGGATGCGGCGTCAGTGGGGGGTCGGAGGATGGGGAGGGGAAGGGGGGCCGAAATGGAACGGGGTCTCGCACCCGGTCGGCTCTGACACAGAAGCTCGCTGCAGGCTGCCAGGAAATGTCAGGAAGCTGCAGCGGCTTCGGTTTGAAAACGAGCTGTTGGTCCGTCAGAGCGTCCGGGGCAACGACACAAAACTACTGCTGGACACCAACACTGTAACTTTTTAACTTACAATAAAGCAATAAGTTATTTTTTACCTTACAAATGAAAATAGTACTATTATTGGTAATAGCAGACGACGAGTGGGAAATTCTGCGGCATTAAGAGTTATTTTCAGAAAAAAAAAAAGTCTATTTTTCTGTTTTGAGACCTTGTTCCCCTTGTATATTGATTTTAATGTCTTCTGTTTGTGTTGATGTAAGGAAAAGGGCCAATGTTCTGGATGGAGCTTGTAGCTCCACAGTGAGCTCTGTTAAAGATTTGGGCTGTCCTTCACCAAGCTTTACGGCAGTGCTTTTCTTTTCCTTTTTTTTTTTTTGTTTTCTGATAATTTCAATTTTAAAATCCTAATAAATTATTCTAAGGCATCTGTCATTGTTCTTCCTCATAAACAGGCACAGGAATCACGCTAAACATCCTGTTATGAGCTTAAAAAAAGGAAAAAAAACACTTTTGTCCCACTTGTTAATATTTTATACGATGATTAATAATCTGATTACAAACTACTAATAAATAATTCACAAGTAAAATATTAAAGTGGTACTCAACATTTATGACGACGCAGTGTTCCATGGGACTGGCTGGAAGCATCTCCCTGAATGGGTGTGTTGTGTGTGTGTGTGTCTGGGCAGCCAGCGATGGAAAAAGAGATTCTTCCCACTCCGGCTCAGTGTAAAGAATCATCAAAGCAAAAATATGGAATACGGAAGTGATGCTGCACGTCCACGTCAGGATCAAATCCTTCAAACGCGACCTGAATAACGGTGAGATGTTGCCATGGTTCGATGACACACCCCCAAAAATGGACAGTAACTCATCAGAAGAGCGGACGGTCACACCAGAGGACTCTCTGCTGGGAAGCGCCCGAAATGAGAAGTGTCTCTAAATTAAATTTAAGCACACTAACAGGCTGTTTAATTCAGAGCGGCGCCCTCTGCTCAGCCCGCTGTCAGGTTCTCCTGTCGCACTTGGACAAACCGCCACCTCGTCTTCAGCAATTATCTGTGTTGTAAAGTGAAATCCAGAGCGCGCGGCGCCACCTTTGATGTCGCACCAAAGCAGAACTTTTGCGGGAGATGCAACCCGAACTGACGGCCCAGATTAAACAGACGGCGTGACCATCCAGGGGAGGCGTTTAGACGGGAAGCTTGTTACGCCCCCCTCCCTCCCCGAACATCACGGCGCTCGAGCTTTGCTGTGGATTCACGCGAACACAAGTTTCAAAGTACGAATCAGCCGATTTGATGCGACGTTGAAAAGAGATGCTGATTATCTTTGTCAGTCAGGCAGCCGCTTTGTTTCCTCTGGTACCGGAATAATGAAATGTGCTTGTTTCCAGTGTGAATTCTTGGCATCAGCCCACCTGAAGCTGTGCCCATGTGTTACAGCAACAGCCAATACGTTTGGAGAGCACTCCATGACTCACATCAGCCACTCCACAACAGGCCTCTTCACCCAGCTGCGTCCATTAGCACAGCGCCGAGCCTCCATACGTACCTACGGGCCCCGCGGCACGTGGTGCTCCCCGGGTGAAGCAGCCCGTTCAGCCGAACACACCAAAATGGGACAAATGTGGCAAAGCAGGGAGGCAAACAGCGACCAGGCACACGCCAGACCTCCAAGAAATCTGCGGGCAAAAACCCATAGACTACGATAACTACCAGTCAAACGCTCCTGAAGGATTTGTAATTGCAGTGAAATAAAGCGTTTGAGCATTAAAAACAAAAGCATCAACTATAAATGACCTTCACCCCAAACTCTGGCTTAAGTGTCTCCCCGCGCATATTAAAGTCTTATTTTCACAATAATCCTGCAGGTGCACGAGCGTAGACTCAGAAGGCAGCAGATGACAGATAAACGTGTTAGAGTTCTCGGTTTTAGCGCCGCAGCTGCGTGTCTGCTGGCATCTATCTGGAGATAAAAGCTGCTTTGGTACGCCCTGCTGACGTACAGCCAAGGTGCCAGGTCTGTGCTGCAACATCCCTCTCAAACCTCTAAAAATCACTTTCATCCCAAATCCTGGAATTCCTACTTGCTTGTGCGCGTGTGTGTGTGTGTGCGTGCGTGTGAGACAGAGGCGGTTCTTCCAAAATAAAAAGTGATCTGGGTCTTTTGCCCACAGATGAAGCTCACTAAAGCTCCGTGTTCCCCCCGATGACTGCGCGCTGTGTTGGGACGAGACCTGCCACCAAAAACAGTAGTTTCACTTAAGCTTTTGGAAACTTTTTAACTGGCTCCGACTTCCCCTTTTCCTGCGTATCATCCAGCCAGACAGGGCTTCACGGCCTTACACAGAGCTAGCACTGTCATCGCTTTCCTGTAAATCACTGGTTCTGATGTCAGGAGAAAAAAAAAAAAAAAAAAAAATCCCATGAGAGAGATTCGTTTACAATCTACTCCTCCAGGCTCAATGTGAAATGTTTGTTTTCAGCCAACCGTGGTCGGTCTGAGTGTTCCTGCTTGTTTTAAGGGGAGATGTCCACAGTAACCCCTGTTAAAAAGGCATCAGGCAAAATTAGAATAGACTTACTACAGAAGAAACACTTCCAAAATGTTGGCTTTGCTTAATTTGTTTGTGTTGACCGGCTGAAAAATGTGCGACGGCAGCTCTGAAAGTCCTGTTTGTGTGTGTGTGTGTGTGTGTGTGTGTGAGACAGCCGCGTTTGTTCTTCACAACAACCCCACCCTCCCACCACTGTCTGCAGCACCCTGTGTAATTGCATCCAACCCGTTCCACGCTCCCTTACGCTTGATATCGCCGCTGACAACCACTAGCACAGCCTCTCACCCCTCTCCCTCCCTCTCTCCCTCCGTCGCTCTCTTCACAATAAAGTGCCCGGTCCTGCCAGGTCTTTGGCGATCGCGCGGTGCCGCCGAGCAGGAAGGGGAGACGACCGAGGCGGGGGGGTGGGGGGGGAACAGAGGATGACTGAGCGATACAGTGAGCTGTTTATTCAGCAGAACTGGCTGCGGGGTAAGTAAGCAATTCGCATAAACATTTGCTCTGGCGTGTCACGGCGCAGGCGATTCAGCATGTCAGTGGGATGGAATTAACGTCACAGGCGCTTCGGTTGTGCGAGAAACAAGACGGGGAAATAGGCAGTGATGCACGAGGGCAACGTTTGGTAGTTGTTCGTGCCAGACTGGGCTCTCACAATAAGTTCACACTTATTGGTAAATAACGGTCTGCCACCGAGCGGATGCGCTGGAAGTTCAGCTCCGCCAGATGTGGCAAAAACAGCTGCAGCCCGGCCGGATTAAGAGGGTCTGTTTTGCAGATGTTTTCACAGACGGGCTTTCTAGCAGGGATTCCCTGAGAGGAAGAGCTGTCCGCGGATCGCGGCAAGAGAGGAGCCGGATTAAAAGCCGGAGCAGCCTCTCGAGATTCAAGCGTTGTCAGTCTTGAGGGCTGGCGTTCCGCACAGACGCCTCCTGAACTCACGGCAAAAAAAGGAGGTTAAAAGGTGACGGAGTCTGCGGGTTCTGCCTGCACAGGAGGCTGGCGGGAGGACTCTGAGGAGCTGTGGACAATTAAAAAAAAAAAGAAAAAGATCGGCTGAACTTTTTCTCGGCCAGCTTTCAGCCACAGAACTTGTTGACACGTGTTGGCAGAGCGTCCAATCATTCCCATACTCTGCATTAGGAACCATTAAAAACGGCGGTAACGCTGGACTCTGACCCGACGCAGAACCGAGCTGACTGCGGTGAATCAAACTGCACGCAGTAGGCACATTTTTGCACAACAAACAGGCTCGGTCCACACCGGGTGAGACGGATCGATTAGGACGAAATTCAGAATAAAAGCATCGCGGTAAGTCATGCTCTCGCAGGATACGAAGGGAGGGAAAAAACAAAACAATTAGATCGATATAACAGCAGCTTCGGGGTCCTACGAGGTTCTCAAGGCTG
This sequence comes from Lagocephalus sceleratus, assembly GCA_911728415.1. Lineage (NCBI taxonomy): Eukaryota > Metazoa > Chordata > Actinopteri > Tetraodontiformes > Tetraodontidae > Lagocephalus > Lagocephalus sceleratus. Next base: position 9,304,999 of record CAJVRN010000011.1, on the reverse strand, counting down.
CTTTGAACGTTTATTATTTCAAGGATGAATTCGAGACAAAGCTCATCTGTTTGTTCCCGTCTACCAGACACCGGCTGGCATTTACTGGAGCTGTGAGCAGCGCGTTGACATTGAACCCCGGACTTCGTGGCAGTCTTCGCGATGGAACGCGAGGAGCCCGTGGCGGGGCTGTCCACGGCCGCGATGGTGGCCATCGGCTGCAACGCGCTCGTCGCCGTTCTCCTCCTCTTCCTGTGTCTGGTTCTGTACCGAGCCTGCAGGGTCCCGTCCAGCCCGGAGAGGCTGCCTGTGCTGGCTCAGAGCGGAGTCCAAGCCCAGCAGGCCAACAAGCACAAGTACCTGTTGACCTCCTGACTGCCGCGCGGTGACTCACCGTGGGGATGAGCGGCGGCCTCGGAGGGCCGGCGGGCCCGACTGCCAGCGTTAACTCAGCCCCGGCCTTCAAAGCTTTTAATATCGGCTGCCCATCTCCAGCTGATTTCATCGCAGTGAAGCAGCAAAGCAATTTCAAGCAATCACGTGTCCTCGGTTTGAGAAAGAGGATAAAGGGATGCTACAGCGCTGGATTTGTGTTCTTCTGAGATGTAGTGTGAGGCACACAGACAACAGCAGGCTTATTGAAGGAGCTTTCTAAATATATCTTGGACTTTCATACTCTCTTCTGAAGGGAAGAGAGAAAAACGGGGATTTGAGTCAGTGGAATGCATGTGTCACTGTCACTCATACGTACCATGACCTGCGGGGCCCGCAGCCATGTGGAGGATGTTACGCAAGTACCAGAGAGGCTTAGCTGAGATTTGTGTCCTCTTCAGCGTGGCTTCGGGGCTGACAGCTGCATGTGGCCCAAGCAGGACAGCCCATTCGCGTGAAACAGAGAGGCAGACACAGGAGATTAACTTATGGAATTCATTTACATTTTAACCTTAATAACCTTCACACAGGGGAGAAACCTAATTAGTCATCAATAAACTAATCCAAATCGCCAGAAAGAAAAAAAAAAGATGTGCTGTTAGTCATTCTGTAACCATTCTAAAACCCTCCTCCACCAGACCAGTATGCATTAAAGAGAAACAACCACAAACAGCATCTCCAAGTACTCCACAGTAATGAGCTGCTGCAGCTCTGGCCTCCTTAACGCTCTAATAGCCCAAATCATTTATGGTTTGTGCCCAGAACAATAAACCAGCGTTTGATTTTTAGAGGAGTGTCACAGAAGTGGGTGGTCCTCGGGAGGGTCTGGTTCTGAACAGTCAGAGGACTGTGGTCACACACCACCGGCTCTCAGAGCCAAAGCCTCCCCGTCCAGCGAGCATATAAATGCTTGGTGCGTTCCCCTGGAGGAGCGTCCAGGACAGCATGTGCCAGGATAAGTCATCCGGATATGGTCCATAAAAGCTCATTCAATTCAGTTGTAGGAGCCCCCCCAATCACATTTCAGCTGAATCAACGTTTACAACACGTGGGGGTTTATTAACCCGCCACAGAGGAATCAGTCAAGGCTGGTGTCAACTGCTAAATGTAAATCAAGTAGCAAAATGTAGATACGTGCGACATGAAGTGAATAATTATCATTAAAGAAAAACACTGAAGAAATGTTTTAATAAAACTTTTCTTTTAATGTCGGTGTTGTTTATTTACACACTGAAGTATTTTTTTTTTTTACGTGATAAAAGAATAAAAATACAGACGTTGTCGTGGAGGAACGCTGGCTGTTAAACTGTGTTTTTCTCTGGTTCCCTCTGCTGATGGACAAGTTTCTCCATGTTGGCTATTTCCAATTCTACAACGTTAGGCAGCTCCTGACCCTTCTTGTCCTGTGATCACACACAGACACACACACAGACAATTGGATTCAAACCTTGGATTACCAACAAGAACAGTGTTAATTTTCCCAACAGGAAAGAATAACAATATTTCATGATAACAATGACAGCAATTTTTCAAAATAACATCTAATCATCCAATGGAGATATGTGGGCTTATCGTAACGATTACTGCTGTGCTGTGCAGTTATGGCTTCATCACCTGACTTGTTTATTTCTGCTGTATCAAATGTAACATTAGACGCCACACTGTATAATAACAAGACAGGCCTGCAGTGTCCAACCCTGAAAACCAAGAATGGCTATTCAATCCCATTCCACCCATCCATCTTCCTGAATCACTGGTCACAATCAAACAAAGGGTGACTTGTCAGGGCCTCTTCCAAACCCGGAAACATGTATATCTATATGTTTGCAGCTAATCTAGATGGATAAGCTTCTGCAACAGCTGAGCATTAAAAATTAATGTAAAGCAATAGATCTGCCATTATGAATGGCTCAATAAATCTGTGGAAAGAACAGCTGAATGGGCACACAACAGCACAAGTACACATAAAAGGTGCTGCGCATACATTCAAATATATGAATTATATAATCTGTTACAAAATACTGCACAGTGAATTACTCTAGTCGCTGCTGCCATCACATAAAACAGAATATATCATGTGTATTGAAGAGACTGGCTCACTTACATGTCACTTATCTGTAGATGTACCAGCTGTAAAATGTTTGCTTTCAGATTACGATCTTATGAGATTGCATTAGATGCATGTGCCTCTACCCATAAACCTTGTTTGTACGTGTGGATGACTGTTTGTTGAACCTGAGACTGGAAATGTGACGCACAAAAACACCAACATTCTCTCAACATTCTCATGAGTTGGGACCATGGGCAATTTTGTATGAAGATTAATAATTTATCAAGAGTAAGATACAAAATATTATAAAGCTAAGTGGATATGACTGAGGACAGAGTGTGGGTGGATGGGTAGGTGGGTGGGGGGGCTAACATTAATGCAAAACACATTTTCTGTACTTTACGTGGATCAAATAAAAACTACAGGTGAAAACTGGATGTTATGTAAAACGTTGATCACACTGGTGCTGTTTAGTTTCCGCATGTGTCAAGGGGTATGAATGTTTTTATATCATAGCTAAATAAACATGTCATGAGCTCAGACAATTTATGGTGCTTATATTTCTAAGAATCTGTCTCAGCAGGGTAATTTAATTACAAGCAACAACAATGTCTCTAATGTGTAAAATAAATAACAGAATAAGTGGATGTACTGGCAAACAGGACTAAAACGAGTCTTACCTTGGGTCTTTTTCGGAGGTTGGGGGACAGTTTAAGGCTGGTGACGATGCCTCTCTCATCCCCCACTATGATGAGGGGGTAAATGGGGTTGAATTCAATGTGAGTTAGCTTGATAGTGTTCGCCACGACAGCCTGCTGGCACAGGGCTTCAAATTTGTTAATGTTGAGGTCAAAAACATGAACCTGAAAAAAAGATAAGCACTGAATTTACATCCTTCGGACTGGGTGTGGCTGGGAAAACACTGAAGAAAACCACAAAGGAAAAAGTCCAGATTAATGCTGTTAGATGAGGAGGGTGAGTAGCAGCAGAGTGTCACGTTCTCGGCTGAGTGCTTGCTTAATTTAATTAAATGTTGTCAATCATTCTGTGCAGACGAGCACTGCTCCATTTTCATATGTTATTCTTACTGTCTTATCTAGGATGTAGAAAAGGGAAGGACACGTCTCTGAAGGGGTGAGAGACTGACCATCTGGTGTGAGGAGAGGCGCTCTCAGTTATTCAGTCAAAATGCACTTTTGTCTGTGCATGTTTCTGCCAGCCTGAATATGAGCCAGAAAGAACTAGACCATATAAGATTATTTCAATTATCATTTTGAAATCTATGAACAACAAACGAATCCACATCAAAGCACAGCTCGCTCCTTTTACAGGACAGATGACAAAGGCTGGGTCATCAGGTTAACACCAAACAGAGCACACCTGTGTCACTGCCATTACTTCATTCTACCAAACTATGACTTTTTATGTGTTTTTAAAAACATGATCCCTACATCCATTATCTGAAGTATATTTGCTTTTGAAAATGGAACAGAATGATCATGATTATTCATCATGAGGATAGTTATTTATAATTCATGCAAGTGCACCAAAAGATAAGTGCTCATATGGTTATATATATTTTTCTAATTTAGATATATTACATTTCTGCAACATAAACCTATATACAATGAAAGTTAGAAAAAAGGAAATTAGAAAATGCTAAACTCCTGAATCTAGTTTAAATGGACTTACTATTCCATCAACTGTAACAGCTGCAAATACAGTTGAAGAGTATGGTGCCCAGGCGACATCGCCAACAGCTGCATGCAGGTCAAAGATGAACAGTGGTGTGCTTGGAAAAAAAAAAAAAAAAAAAGTTATATTTTGCTGCAAAGCTGGTGATGAATTCTCACATGTGCCTCTGGCATTCAGCACAACGCCAGAGGCATTCATGTAGTCTATGTTGTTGGGAATTGTGAGAACAACGAATTGTGGGATTATTTTAATTGCCTTACTTTACAGTATGATCCCAGATCTTGACTGTCCAGTCTGAACTGCAGGAGATGAAAACACCTGAGTGGAAGTGGTTCCACTTGACAGCATCCACCGCCATGTTGTGAGCATCATAAGACTTCAGCAACTGGTTGGAGTAGGTTTTGGAGCACTGAGGACAAAGGGGATCATTGCTATGACTCAGTGTTTCAATTATTTCTGTTCAGTGACTGAGCTAGTGGTATTAGCCAGATGTATGAAAATAGGCTGTCTCTACACACAAGTCTGGCCATGGCAATAAGCTGAGGAGCAGGTCAGACACGTGGGTTATACTGAGAAAACAGATAGGTTTAATTACTGTAAATTCATGTTTAGTTACCCAGCACTTTGTCTTCGTAATTAGATTTACCAAAAGCATCTCAGCTGAGTGGTGTGGGATATAACAGCATGACTTGTGGCAACAGGTGTTGCACTGACAGATTGATTGCTGACCTGTGGCTAGGTGAAGATTTTTAATATGTCCTCAGCTGGGCTTCCTGCCCCACTGAGCCCTGAGGTGACAGGCAGAACACATTACATCTCATATACCGAGTCAGTGTCTGCCTGTATGTAAGACCCAGAGGAAGGGGATTCCATAGGACTGCAACAAAGGTGTGTGTAACTTATATAAGGCCATAGCCAGAGGGATTAGCCTGCTCCTTTATCTCTGACACAGCTTTAGCCAGAGTTTTGTATCTTATATCGTGTATCTTAAGATACTGAACTAATTAAGCTCAGTAGGCTGATCTCTAACCTAGGAGAGCACTTTACTTTTCTTTATTTATCTCTGACGGGTTATTTTACGCAAAGCTCATTCTGAGGACACATTTATGCTTATCTTTTTGATTTAATTGCAGCAATAAAATCTATATGTAGCTGTTTATCCTGGAGATTTGACACACACCTTGTGTATTTTTCCATCTTCTGTGCCAACTAGGAAGAGATGATCAATCTGTTTGTGAAAGTCAAACGAGGTTCCAGAAACTATGGATGGAAGCATAGAAGCAACATTAAACACATACTGTTAAAACAGCTGCTTGACTGATCTGATATCTAATATTGAAGAGAATCATGAATTTACCATCCATTTTGACTTGCGGCCCACCATCTTGGTCTTTGGATGCAGAAATATTCACCGATAGTCTGAGAATATCTGTAAAGATGAGCTCGTTCTGAGGAAATGAAACAACAAAGTAATAATTGAGTAGATGTGGATCAAAAAACTACCTTTTAAAATGACTTTTACCAAAAAGACAGAATACAGAATGAATCAATTTTGCTGGCTGACCTTGATAAGTGTCCAGGACACAATTCGGCCATCAGATGAAAGAGAACAGAAATTGCGGTTACCGTCCAAGTCATCATTCTGCCAGCGGACCTGAATAAAAAGTGTTAAAAGTTTCTGTTAGGTCAACTGTAGTCAGGAAAATGTAGATTCCATTTTTCTTTGGAATAATTCACCTATATAAGTATACAACAGTCTCATCACTAATACTGTTCTTATCTCACCTGCCAGACAGGGTCAGTGTGCTTGCCGATCTTAGCTGTACTCTTATACGCGGGTTCCCCTTCTCCCCTTGTCTTCAGGTTGTAGACAGCGACATGGCCATCATAGAAACCAACGGCCACCAGATACGAATGCTGCTGATGAATGTCCAGGCACATGATGCCTGACCTGGTGGTGTAGATGTACTCTGGAAAGCTATGATTCTTTAAGGTGTGGAAGACGAGCACTCCGTGGCCCTGTTTACAGAAGTCATCTGGAAAAGAGACACAATGCAGTGTGGACACATTGGAAAAGAACAGGTCCAATTAAATGAATTTACATCTTCATGTTGTATACTTACAGGAACCCATTCCTACAGCAAAAAGGTCCTGATATTTCTTATTCCTGTTGAAAGCAGAGTTCTGTTACAGGCATTACACATTCTTGTTACAAGGGATGGGAAATAAAACTACCCTTTCCTTACCTGCACCTTTAAAATATTATTGTATATACATAAAACTGACTTTCAAATTTAGAATTTATTGTTACATAAATTAAAGCAAAATCCTGATGGAATAATAGTCAACTAAATTGGGGAGCACTCCTACCAGCAGAGGGCAGTGACAGACATCCCTTTAGCTTTGTCATATTGAAACTTCCACAAAGGGAGAAGGGTACCCTTCTGGTCCCTGAACTCATCAGATGGATCCTCATAATATTTGAAGTCTGAAAAAGCAATGATGAACTTTAGAAGAATTGTATGGGCATAAAAAAATGAAAAAGACTGCAATTGACTGGTACATTAGCATTTCTTTATAAAGCATTATTTTATAGAACCTACCTTGTGCTATATAATCAAATGTATTCTGATTAACCATCCTTTCTAAGATCTTGGCTGCCTTGGTCAGTCTGGGGAGATCATCAGTCTATGAGAGAAACATGATCAAATACCCTGTTATATTTGTGTGTATGTGCATAATCTATTATTAGACGTCATGATGATCACTCAGAGGAATGTTGGTATCCACTTAATTACCTGACTTTCCATCAACACAGTCCTTTTGCTACCGTCATCTTTTTTCGATTGCACAGCCTTCTGCTTCTCCTTATTTTTCTCTTGTGCCTGCAGCCATTCCACATATGCATCGTAGATCTCCGACTGCAAGCAGGGTTATATAAGTTACCAACGTAATTGTTAAAAAATGTGTCTAATTATAATCCTTGCCCCTCTCTTGTGAATAAGTTGAGTAATACCTGATTAGCAGTGGCAGAGAAGGTGTTGCATGGAGGTGGTTCTGTCTGGCAGCCTCTTTCCTATGGGGAAATTTATATGATTACAGAACCTGTTGAAACACTACACTAAGGCTGTTAATGAAACACAATAAAGGTGTTATCACTTTATATTTACCTTGTTATTTTAAACTGTTATTTTAACCTACTTACTTCCTAGAATATAAATGCATTGATCTGAGGGACAAGATATTTAATTTTTGCAACAGTTACAATCTCTTTAAGTACCCTTAGTGGATTAATGAGAGTCTGGGATGCTCTCTCACAAAAACTGAACTGGTTGTTAAGTTTTGGCTCCTTTTTGTCAATTTTTGATGCCTCGCTGTCTGGTCGGTCCTCTTCTCCCCCTTCATCTGCATCCTCTTCATCCGTGATAGGTGTTTCCTAAAGAGGAATTGTATTTTCATACAATGATAGTGGGAGGAATTTGCAACAAATCTTGCAATGGGAGACAGAGATTTACCCGAGTTTCTGTTTTTTCCTCATCAGGTTGTTCTCCAGTTTCAACAACTGTGGTATCTGCATTCATTAGGGATATTAATTTATACCATGAAAAACATTATTTTTTACGAGGGACATTATATATAACGTTTATGCTGACCCCTTGTGGTGCCCCGTGTGGACTACACCAGTGAAGAAACTACCACTACAGACGCAAATCATTAGAAACGAATAGGGTAAACATGAATAATTTTGCAGCAAGTTTTAGTAACAACCTTCAGAGAGCGCCTCTTTGAGTCTGTATTCCTGACTGGCGTCTTGATACACAAGGTTTCCTTCCAAAACAAAGTGAACTTCCAAATGATCCACAGTGACAGGCTTGAAGGCGTGCTCCTATATGAGAAATAATTGGAAGAACTGAATATTTTTGTTTGACTGCACAGGAGAACACCATATTTTATAAATAGGCAAAAATAGCCTATAATTTTACTTTGTAGCTGTAGCGAACAATATTTTGGGGGGCGTGGGGATTGTTTGCAGTCAAAGTCCTTGTGATTTCCTCCTCCAGCTCCTTATGGCAACACAACACATACATATTAAGATAAGGAACAGCCTAGGATGTTTAGCCAGATGAAAATGTGTGTAAAATCTAAATAATTACTCCATCTACGCACAGCATCTGTGAGTTCCAGTTGATCTAAAGGCTTAATGAGAGCTTTTCCATGAAGCCATTCATCATGTCCATCGACTGTATCTGTGCACTTTTTCTCGTCCTGCAAGGTTGAATCAAATGGAAACCAATTAAATCGTGAAAACAAAACCTTTTCTATTGTTTATTACATTGCTTTGAAGTTTGTAAGTGCACCCACTTTTTTCTGGACCGTGGATTTGGTTGTGTTTGCACCAGCCGCTTTTAAACCCGCACCACCCTGTGGAGACAAAACAGGTAAGTTATTTATAGTGAAATAGTTCAATGTATTTACTGTACCATTTTTGCGACGCAGTCACTAACGTGAACTAGCTAAATCAGGGATGTCCAAACTCTTCCACCAAGGGCCGTGTGGCTGCAGGTTTTCGTTCCAACCCAGCAGCAGCACACCAGACTGGACTCACTTAATCAACTCGCCTGAGTCTTCAGACAGCTGATTGGTCAAACTGGGTGTGCTGGACTGATTGGAACAAAAACCTGCAGCCACACGGCCCTTTGTGGAGGTGATTGGACACCCCTGAGCTAAATAATACACCCACCTTTCTCCCAAAGGCCGTAGAGGCAAGCTTGGACATTGCAGCAACAAAAAGTGGACTTTTCTATATTTACTTTTGCTGAAGTAATGAAAATAGCGTTCCTCTTCCCCCCCAAAAAAGGATGAAGAAACTCGTTTTATGAAAAAGAACAGACGCACTTCCACACCCAGCTGACTCAGTATACAGGTTGGCATGGCAACCGGCCGTCTCGCGGGGCAGAAAAAAAAGGGTTGACGAAGATCGTAATTGGGCAACTGTGGGTCACTTCCTGTTCGTCCCTGTCCCTAACATGTCCGTTTTTACCTTTCACATTAAGGCGAATATTAGAGGTTCAATAACAAATATTAACGGCGGAGTGATTTATCTTGAGAAAAAAGAAAACCCTCGCATATTTCTTAAATCTAAAAGCGGCACTATTTATCTGCCACACTACGCATTTCGGCCGGATCCCTCCTGTGATTGGTCGGGCCCGCTCATGAATATTAATGAGGCCGGAAGTAGGGCGGTAGTCCTGTTTTGCTGTCGAGTCACCTCTGAGGGGATGGAGCGACGAGGGCGGCCGTCATGCTGAGAGACCAGGGCTCCCCCCGGACCAGCTAACACGCCAGCGCACGCCCGCACAGCAGCCGCCTCGTCCGTGGGCCCGTTTCTGGAACGACTCGCCAAAATGATGGAAGAGATCGACCGGTTTCAAGTGCCTCCAGTGAACGGAGAGACCCAGCCTTTGGTAGGAGACGAGGGGGGGTGGGGGCAAAAACACGGCTTATTCTGACTGCTCCGTAGGCAAATTTGATCCTTTTTTCGTTGCTGTTGTGACTTTTATAGCGAGAAATGCTGCGATTCGCGTGTTGGGGATAAATTTGATGCATGTTTCAGCTGCGACGCGACCAGAGGTTTTAGGGATGGTGAGCAATGGAGATGGAGGTAGCGGCTAGCTACTAGACCCAGGAAAATAGTAATCATAAGCATACTTATGGCCACAAAACAGTCAATATACATGCATAATGATCTCGCATAGAACTACGAATCATCGTGTTAAAAGAATTCGCTGTGGATACATAACTGTTTCTTATGTTGTTCCCTGACACAGCCCACTTTTTTTCCTTTTTTTAACATTTCGTCATCACGTGATGTTTCATGAGCATCTGAACGAGTTTGTCAGCTGTAAACACACATAATTACGTAAGTATCTGCACAATCATGCAGCTGATGGCAATACACGGGTATTGTACGTGATGGTGGTTGAGCTGTGGAGCTCTCAGGTGACCAGACCAAGGAGGCCCACATGATGACCCAGGCCCATCCTACGGTGACTTTTACATGTGCTTTCTGATTTACTGGTAATATTACACAATGTGCAGTATGTAGACCTCAAATAGTCACGTATTTTCTCTGGGCAACTGCAAATGAAACCTCTATTTTAAGTTGTAATTAAAAACAGATACACAAGTACTGTTGATTATGACAGACATTAATTGTGCATTTTCAATAACTTCACACAATCCCTAAGGCCATATGGAAAAAAATGTCTCTTTTTGAGTACAGATGTCTCATTTTTATATAAGGCAGTTTTTTTTTTGACTGCGGATCTCATATTTAACCACAGGCAATTTCTGTACTTCTGAATCTATTGTGAGACATAGATGGTGGCCAGCATTGGTTTTAAAGCTCTACAAATAATTAAGTAACCTTTAGCACCTTGTATAATAAAAAAAATAGTAAAAAAAAAGACTGACTAGCCCCCTCACTTTAGATTTAGATTACATGTTGACACGTCTGGATCACAGCTGGTTTGGGTGACATGGCACTGTATTTTAATGCTAATAAAGTATTGTGATTCCTACACCATATAAATGGGCTTGACACCTGCCTCCTTGCTGAAATTGCATTTAAAAAAAGGAATTGTGAATTCAAACATTCGAGCGATTTAAATTCACTTTCCACAAAACAAGCTGTTGTATTCTTTAGGTTGAATCTTACATGAGGGATAGCCCCTCGCAAAATATCTGGTGGCATAAAGGTCACCTGATGTATCAGTCTGTGCTGCTATTGGCCAAAGGGAGGTCATCGTGGGTAATCCTTCCAATCACTTGGTGACTGTGCTGCGTCAGCAACAATGGGGCTCTTCATCATCAGAGGCTGTGTAAAGGTCCACAACGGAAGGCTGCCTGATAAAGAGGTTACTTTGTCTGTACATGTTTGTGCACATTTATTTTTGGTGTTTTTAGGTTCATTCATTATTCATTTATTCATTAAGCTCAAATATATTCCAACCTGTTTATATAGCACACTGTATAGTCTTTCTCCATGGCAAGATACACGCTGACGGTAGGGACGTATGAAAGACAGGATCAAACAAATATCCAGCCAAATAAGCCCAATGATCCAAGGAAAGGGGGTGTCTCAGAGCCAAAAGTGCCCTTGCAATATTTGTGCTTGTTAGAGAGGGAATACTTCATCTATTGGCTCTGCTGTCATCATGCAGCTGTAATATATACACTGTTGCAGTTCTCATTAATTATTCCAGCTAAGTGAGCAGTGCTTTTTTATCTAGATGAGGATGAAACATTTGTGTTTGGCTGTCTGGGACCGAAAGGCATTTGTGCTTCTGTCATCTCTTATAGATTCTTCCACATACCTGCAGACAAATAAGTCATTACTTTCCTTTCAAGCCTTAAGATTGATGGATGCTTGCTTTTTTTTTTTTAACATGGTGGTAGCTATAGGCTCTCTTGACAGTGTGGTTATTTGACAGTTATTTTAAACCTTTTGCATAAATACAGATGCAGGGATGAAACAGATTCAAGATTATCTCATTTATTTTTTCATCCAAATGTGCAATCTTCACAAAAAATTCAGGGATATAGAAGCCCCATAGCTGCTGGAAAGGGGAGACCAACATAATGTTGACCTGTGTTAGCAGAGCAGTCCGAGCCCAGGCACAACTCACTCTGAAGAGCCATGTCTGCCTCAGAAGCCCCCTCTGTTCTCCCAGGGCCTCCTCCCGATGGCGTCACCACACATGCATAAAAGAGACTGAACCAGCCGCATAAGCAGAACACTCGGTCCTATTGATGCTGCAAACCAGACAGCTATAGTAGTGGCAGTCTTGGAAACTCTAGCGGGTGTTGCACACAAGCTGGGAGTAAACAGGAGCTGATTTCCTGGCCTGCGTCAGCCTGGTAACAGCTCTGTGGGTTGCTCCTGATGAACAGTTCATTATGCCTCTGGGGCTCTTTTGAATTGAAGGTGTAGCACAAGATGATTGTAAGCGTCTGCACATAAATGAACAACTACTGCCACTGTGGCCTGAGATTATATACAAGGGTTATATAGGAGTGTTCAACAATATATTTTACTGCGTTCCATTAAATGTGACTCTCTGTACTGTTATTTTTTCCCTTCCTAGGACCCTGCAGCGTCAAACACTTCAGAGGGACAAAATGATGCAAAGGGAGAGACTGTAGCTATGAACTACAAACCCACCCCGCTACAAGTCCAGATAGGTGTGATAATCAGTGCTGACATCACTTGGTTAAACATCAGTTCTACTTTTATCGCATTGTGCATTTACTCTTCAACCTACAAATGTGTTCAGTACAATATATATTGAATTCCGCAAAACTAGCAATTAATTAAGCTTGTTCCTATTAGATTTGACTTTTGTTACATATATTTGGTGGCTTATTGTTTTTTTAGTCCTTTTAAGAGTCAAGTAAGATAGGACAGAAAATGGAAAATGCCTTTGATGATGATGAGATCGTAGTTTGTTTGACATACTCTTGTCCTGTGGGTTTGCAGAGAAACAGAGGGACCTTGCGAGGAAGGGCTCAGTGAAGAATGGCACTGTTGGGAGTCCTGTCAATCAACAGCCCAAGAAAAATGCAAGGACAAGGTAACGGCTTCTGCTGCTTGGATTAACTCTCACGAACTGTCCACTTTCTCTCTGGCGGTTTTCTCTGTGTCATTGTCAGCATGCTAATGCCTGTCTAGTGCTGAGAACACCATCATAGCCTTCCTAGTGCTGCAGGCACAGACTCACAAAGGCTGTTACAGAGAAAAAGGAATTGCATTTTGAGTGTTGCTGATGATAAGAGTCAGGGTTCAGTATATTGACAACTGGCTCATCTGCTAATCTCTCTCTCTTATGGATTATGGGAAATGTATAAAAGGGTTCAGAGTGTTCTAGACCCCAGGGTGTCTGGGCCGCGATAATCTGCAACTGCCTGTTGTGATTTTTTTTTTTTAAACACTCCCTTGAATGCTAAATGTTTCCATACTTCTCTACAGGTTGGTGGTGCCAAACAAAGGGTACTCTTCTTTAGACCAGAGCCCAGATGAGAAACCCCTGGTTGCACTGGACACTGACAGGTTTGTTCTTTATTTTCTGTGTGTTGTTCATATTTATCCATGCATAGTGTTAATGTATCGTATTGATCAGTATCTAAAGAATTCTAATTCTAAACTAAGCCTCAGAATTACATGTTTCGATGACCTTAAACGACAGAAGAGAAACTGACTTTTATGTCTCACTTGTGATGGTGCACTAATCTGAGTAACTACAGAGGATTCTTAACAGAAAGCATCCCAAAAAGGGGCAAAGCCTCTCCCAGGGTGCAGGATTATAGCATAGTGGGGGTGAGGATTTGGATAGGGAAAAGCTGCTCAGAGGGAGCGCTTGCCTCCATTCTGCACCAGCAGGGCTGCATTTGCCACAGATGAGTCCCAGCCTTTTGTACACAAGCCCGTGAACTGAAAACCAACCTTCTAGCATGTGTTGCATCATACACTCTCAGTCAGGCGTTCTGATGCGCGTCCACACGGGATACCTGATTGATTGTTGTCCGCCTTTTACACTCACGCTCGCGGCCTCTGCACAATGTTGCTCTGTGCCGCTTTTGTGCGACGTTTTGGCTTGGGCCTGTCGGTCCGCGTGGAGCACAGTCACATGGCGGCCATTTGCCTCGGTGTCACGTTAAGGGATGTGAAAAGTTTGAAATTTTAACGCGATAACACTTCATGATCATGAAGTCAGCTAGAGTCATAGAGCCAACCTTAATGAACTGCCCCACCCGTAACTGCTGAAGTCTCTTGTATTTCAGTGACGATGACTTCGACATGTCCAGATACTCTTCATCGGGATACTCCTCAGCCGAGGTGAGATGTCTGAGGGACCAGGTATTTATGCACACGTATATTGTTTCCCAGCATCATTTGGTGACTCTGCAAACGACCTTGCCTGTCAGTGATCACCCAGTTCCATTATTACCATCCACGCCAGGTATATGTGGAGCCATTTGTCTCCTCCATAGATTCACACACTCTTAATCCATAATCCTCCTTCAAATCCCTGCTCATTTCTTCCACTTTAAGAGTTTATTTGTGTTCCTCACCTCATCAACATGCTGTGGTTGTCCTTTGCTTCATTTGAATGAGTGATTTGAATGAATTATGATATTAAATTGAGTCATCAGACGTCTGAGTGTTGATCCAGGTTCTCTGCTGATCCCCGTGTTTGCCATCTTTTGCTCCTGCAGCAGATCAACCAGGACCTGAACATTCAGCTCCTGAAGGACGGCTACCGGCTGGACGAGATTCCAGATGATGAGGACCTGGATCTGATTCCACCCAAAGCAGTGAACCCCACCTGCATGTGCTGCCAAGCCGCTCCCTCCACAGCGTGTCAAATCCAGTAGCCCCACCAAACCCCCCCGTCCCTGAAAAGAAAGGTTCCCACCTTCACCGAGGCCGTTAGTGGGCCAGAATTTCAGTAAAGAGGAAAACTGGTAATGGCATAAAGGGACTTGGTCGAATTGATGTGTACACTGTCCGTGCACGTTCCTCCTATGGTAGGATCTTCGCTTCTTCTGCTTCATGGATGCGGTGAAGGACTCGACCGACGGCAGAAACATTACCTCCTTGGAAACCGTGCTACTTTTGCTTCTCTTCACCCATGATCGCGGATATTTTGGTTCATGGAGAACTTGAAGGATTTTGAAATATTGTAAAAAAAAATAAAAAAATAGAGAAGCTAAAGGAGGCGACAGCCGTGTGGAAATGAGGAAAGGGGATTTCCTCCATGGAATTCACTTCCTCTGCAAGTGTTTCAATAATGGTCAATGAACAAGAAGACTGGATCATGTTTGCCATTTCTCTCTTTCTCATTTCAATTTGGCTTTGTCTTCCTACATACACGTGTCAAATGTGGAAAGTTGTGTCCAAACATGTTCTGGACGGGTAGTTTACAACAACCATGCTGCTGAAGAGACACTAATTCTTATGCTAAAACCACAACTCAACTTTTTTTTTTTTTCTCTTACACTAAGGTCGTGCTGCTTGATTGTTTCATTTTCAGTTAAGAGTAACTGAAAACTAGTTTTGCATGTTGCCTGTTAACATTGTGTCCTAATAACTGGCTTGTGCAGATAATCTCAGTTTCTATTGACTCCATTGAGATTCCCTTGTGCCAACGAGTCATGCTTAAAAAGAAAAGTAGTAGTAATGAAAAGGTTCACCTGTTCCATTATCATTAGACTTAGATAAATGGTGATGGTGACAACTCACAAGTCTGTACTCCCTTTGTGTTTTTCCATGACTGCCCATAAATGGATGTTTAAACGGACCACAGAGGCTCTCATCACATGAATGTGGCTCCCTATGAAGGAAGTGGATCTGACTGATGGTTATGTGCTGACACACATACAGTCAAGCTGCTTGGGTCTGACCTGTTCTGACGAATGTGTTCAAAAGGTTGTTTCTTTTCAAAAATCTAGAGGATTTATTTGTTACTTTGATATTTAGTTATGTTTTTGTACATTTTATATTAGGTTAACGTTACTAGTTTGTGTTATTGGATTGCAAGAACTCAATGTAGCGCCAGACAGGGCCCTGTTTTCATCACTGCTTCGTGCCAGCAGATTTTGAGAAGGATGCAGGCTTTCATGTTTGCTTCTAAAGCCTTCTCCTCACACTTCGGCTGCTTTCTAGTGGATGAAACGCACCACCTGCATGTTGATCTAGTTTTAATCCAAATTCTGGAAAACTGGGTCTCCTCAAAAAAGCAAAGCAATGGTGAAAACTATTAAAACTGAACAGAAAAAAAAAAATCATTAGATTTTGACTGTATGTTTTACATTTCCAGAGATCTATAGATGGTAGAACGTACAAATTTTCCAATACCCGATAATATCCAATAAAGGGTCATTGAACAGGAAACTTAAAGGGACTTTTCTTTTTTAAATTAGGTGTGACGCTTTTAAGAGAGAGCGGCCAGGCTGTAGGTCAGGTACTGCAATTAACGCAGCTTCTAGCTAAGGTATGTGTTTTTGACCTGTAGTTCTGTACACTTAACTGTGACATTAAGACGACTGACTGTGCTGGCTGTCAATGGTGCTGTTTCATTTCTAAAATGGTTCAAATTTAAAAAAAAAAAAAAAAGCAAAAAAAAAAAAAAGACATAAATAGCCACCTATGGGTTATTGTGGCCGTCTTTTATCGAGTGCACTACGAGCCGGCATCGTCTCACACGGGGAGTAAAATACTGCGTTGTTACTGAGGCTATTTATTTGCAGTTGTGTGTTTCTAATTTATTTTTCAAGACTGGAGAGTCATCCACATGCAGATGGGTGCTTTTTATTTGTCAGGTTATGATGATTATTGTGAACTGGTTCCATTTTAACAGTGTTAAAAGTTCTGTGTGTAGTGCCGCAATAAATAAATAAATATTAGATATTTCATGCCCTCTGTGATAGTTCTTTCATTTTCATGGCAGGAGAAAAAAAAAGTTGAGGAAATGGAAAAATTAATTAAATTTGAAGTGATGAGCTCCATGTGAATGGAGTAATGTACATATGTGGATGGAGGTGGACTTAAAGCTCTGAGGTTGGGGGTTGGGTACTTGTGATTAGCCTTGAGTTTATCTCTCGGGAGCAGATGGTAAATGGTGGCTTACCAGAAGACATAGAAGAGAGTCCCAGAGGCTAGTTCACATCCAGAGTAAGAAGACGCAGCGGCTGATGAGACAGGTGAGGGACATTCTCGCGATGCATACATGGTAGCGAAGATGAGCAACTCGGATGGAGAAAGCAGCAGAAACACTGTATCAAGCCTGCCGCAACCTGGCCTCTCCTTCGCAGATTGGAGCCGTGACACCGGTCGGACGGGACGTGACATCATGCTGCTGAGAGTCGTGAACATATCTGCTCTGGTGCTCCTGCTCTGTGTCCAGGACCTGCATGGATCTGCGCTTCCTGCTGTATCTTCCTACGAGTTCACAGCCTACAGGATGCAGCAGTACAACCTGGCACAACAGAAACACGGTAGGAGACTGTCAACATCGTATCCAAGAATGAAGTTTCCGATTGTATTTTGAAACATATGAAACATTTACGCAGACACACATTTTTTGTCGGTTTCAAGCTTAACTAAACTTTTGTTCAACATCATTTAAAGAACACCTGTTACAACTAGGCTGTTACTGAACCCAGATCCTGACCCCTGAGCAGGCAACAGTGACAGGAAACATTCCAATTTAACTGGAAGAAACCTTGAGCAGGACCAGTCTTCAATGGGGGAGGAAGATATGTGGAAGGACAAAATGAGAAGAACAATCTTCCATACATTCAAGTACATTAGAGAGAGACTTGTGTATAGTTGGTGAAGATCTAAATCTATAGCTAAAGGGTCAGTGGGGTCAGAGGTCACCCCTGGAGCTTTGGAAGAGGAGTCAAGACACTTGTTGGATAATTTTTACTCATTTACAACTATATTTGAGTTGTTCATTTATTGAACTCTTCTTTCACAAATGGCCATATTTGCATTTGTCCCTTGCCTCTGTCTTTTCTGTCCGCTCAGGGTGTCGGGGGGCCATTGTGGTAGCGGAGGCGCGCTCGGCGGATGAACCGTTGCTGACCCGCCGTTGTATCATCATGAAGGTGCAGGACTTCACCACAGAGAAATACCTTCAGGCTCAGAAGCAGCAGGCAGCGGCCATACTGATCTTGCTGCCCCAAAATGTCTCCAGTGTCCCCTTTGACACCATCAAGGTAGCGAGACCTCCAGAGGGACCTGCTGGGATGAACCAAAGGAGAGCGAAACATCAGTTCAATGATCTGCGCGTCTGTTTGCTCCTCAGAACTTCATGCTGAGTGAGCGTGAAGCCTTGCTGAAGGATACCCTCATGCCTGTGTATGTCGTACCCGAGGATGAGCAGCTGCTCTACATGTACGAGGAGGTCAAACAAGCTGCCGCCATGCACGCCTCATCCATATTCATCAGAGGTGAGAGGAACAGGAAGAAAATGTGCAAAACAAGCCAGCACATGTGCGTAATGAGATTTTTACACCTTGGTTTCCCGCCAGTCCTTCGCAGTATGGTCACAGCCACGGCTTTTCAGATCTTAGTGAGCAACAACGACCCGATAAACGCCATCACCGACACCGCCGTCGTTACCCTGGAGGTGAGGCTTTCTGCGCGCCAAAGAGGAGGAACCTATGTTTGGATGATGCCCTCTGACCTGCACTAATCCACAGTTCTGCTGATGTTTGTATCAGGGAGTGCTGCCTGGGACCGGAGAAGATGCACCCGCCATCGTCATCACGGCCCACTACGATTCGTTCGGACTGGTGCCGGTGAGCCGCATCTAAATGACTGTCCATCTTTCCGTACCTCTCATGTTGTATCACGTGTGACAGTGGTTGTCGTATGGAGCCGATTCTAATGGAAGCGGAGTCACCATCCTGCTGGAGTTGGCTCGTCTCTTCCAGAAGCTCTACAGTAGCGCGCACACCAGACCACCGTGAGTTTCAATGCGGATGCAATTTTTCAATGTGCGTGACTTGAAAAGTGTCAAAAACTGTGGAGGAGGTGGAACAAAAGCTTTCTTGGGTTTCATTTTGGTTCTCAAGCTTCCATCTGATGTTCTCCTTAACTGGAGGTGGAAAATACAATTTCCTTGGCACAAAGAGATGGATTGAAGAGAATCTGGACCATGCTGGAAAGTATTTTTATAGTTTTTGCGTGCTGTGTTACTGAGTTGTGATCATGAGCTTTGCAGTGTGTCTCCTCTCTCCAGAGTCCAGTCTGCTCCACGACAATGTGGCGTTTGTTCTCTGTTTGGATACACTGGCTAACAGTGATGAACTGTACATGCATGTGTCCCGCCCGCCCAAACCTGGAACTCCCATGCATGCTTTCATTCAGTTGCTGGAGGAGGTAAGCCGGGTTGGTGCTGCTGCCAAGAGATGGCCTTAGCCAGTTTTCACAACTGTACATCTGTGACCGCTCCTCCAGGTGGTTTCCTCTAGATTCCCTTGGGTAAAGGTGGGGTTAATCCATAAGAAGATCAATCTAGTGGAGTCTTCAATAGCCTGGGAGCATGAGCGCTACAGCCTGCGTAAGATTCCAGGTTTCACTCTCTCTCGACTGGAAGACCCCAGATCTGAACTCCGTGGCTCCATACTGGACACCCTGTAAGCTGTAGTGAAGCCCCTTTCTAAAAGACATGTTGTAATGTAAAAGGTCCAACTCATTCATGCCTCCCCACAGATCTCAGGTGGACCTGAGGAAGTTTAAGAGAAACGCCATCATCGTAGCAGAAGCGCTGGCACGTTATATGTATAATCTCTCTGATAAGGTGATCAAATTGACTCAGAATGAGCACCAACCAAATAAAAAACAGTGGTTTTAAATATATTTTTAAAAAAAATCAAATTCTAATATTTGATTTGTGTTTCATTTTCCCACAAGGGCTCTCCAAAAGATGTTCAAGTTTTCAAGGGCCAGATGGTGAGATATTGGATTTTAAAAAAATAAACTCTCAATGGAGACACTGACCCCTAGTGGAAATTAGATGAACTGACTACATCTTTAACCGTCTATTTTTATGTACTTCAGCTGGTAAAATTTTCTGTTTGCTTAATTGAGTGATGCCTGTGATTTCATAAACTTACACAATCAAATCAAGTTTGATTTTAGCTTTTTGAAAACTTGAATAGTAGAGAAGTGTCTTGAATAGTGTCTTTTAATAATTGTGATTCTTTTCAGTGAGGGTGCAGACATTTTCTACATCTTTGTGTATGAATTCTCATCCACTCTTTTAATGCAGGAATTTCACGATGGGCGCATGTCCAGTCTGATGTCCGTCCTGACATCGGTCCCTCGAGCGACCCAGCTGCTGGATAAGGAACCCAATCACATCCTGCTGGTCAACTCACTGGAGCATGAATTCAAACGCTACCTGCAGCAGGTTTACAGACACACTTTTCACCAAGACAAGAGGTAAAACACAAGACAAATGGGAGAAGAAAACACACTGAGGGAAATAATCATATTAAATCTTTACTCATTAGCTGTATGTGTTCTTGCAGAGACCCTGATATTACCTTCTTTGATCAAATGAACCAGCCGATAGTGATGTACAGGTAAGTGGTTGTGTTCATTTTAATACTATGACATCATTAATACACTCTGACTGACGTGCCTTTTTTTTGTCTTCTAGAGTAAAACCTGCAGCCTTTGATCTCTTTCTTGGTGGCTGTATTGCAGCTTATTTGGGGATCGTTTACTATGCCATTCAGGTTTGCTCATGTAACCTTTAAACCATCCAAACAAAGCCTGTTTTTGAACAATGTCCATGCAAACACCCTTGTACTTTCTCTTCTAAAGTGTTGATTGATGTGTCATGTCTTTCCTCTGCTCTGTTTGTTCTCTCTTCCAGAATTTTGGCTATCTTTACACAAAGCTCAAAGTGGCGGTGAAATCCAAACACCAGTAAAAGAGGCCTGAACACCGTGTACGACTGGAGCACGAATGTGATGCAACAAGAGTCTTTGCGGACTGTTCATGCACATACCTGCATCTAATTTTTATTACACTTTTTTAAAACAACACATCTGTCATTATTTATAATTAATTGTACTTGGAATTTTAGTTGGAATGTTTGAAATAAATCTGAGGCTTCAGCATTTTCTGGAGAGTGAAGCACTGTGGCTTTGATTTGAAAGATCCAGCGAGGAACCTTTCTGTCACCTTATATCTGTGATTCCTGTGATCCTCCTGCTCCGCATTTGGTGACAGAGGGGTATTAATGTGGCTGGCAGGGACGGTGGAGACCTAGAGTGAAAGGAACAGCCAGTTCCTGTCACAGATAACTTAGAATGAGAAACAAAGGCACCCTGCAGAGTTGGGTGAATTATTAATTAATAATGATGCTCGTGTGGCACACTCTCAGTGAACAGAGGTAATCCTGGGTGGTAGTGGGAGATATTTAAGTGCCCATTTTCCTTTAGTTTGTTTTTTTATCAAAAACAACTTAGGAGTAAGTTAGGCTGTTTGAGACTATTGCAGAGGCCTGGGGTTCTGCAAGTGAAGGTCATGAACACTGACGCTCAGGCATGTCGCCTCTGCAGGGGACCTTGGAATAGAGATTAGCAGCTGGGTTCTCAGGTACCAATGGAATTTTGTTCTTTTTCAAAGAAGGTGCTCTAAATAAATGATTAGACTATAAAGCAAATGAATACTAACATCTTACTTGTATTTAACCAGATACAAGTGGAATTTATAACCATGGATACTTGCACAAGATAAATGGTTTGAAGCAAGATGGTATATACAGCAGCGGCAGTTTCAAGCAGAAAAATACATAATAGAGCACCTAATGCAGCCCTGGTGAAAAAGTTGACGTGTGGGTCTGAAGGAGGCACGGCGAGAAAGGGAGGAGCCACCAGGTGAGGACGGCGGTGAAGGATGTTCATGACTTTCAGATCCACTGGAGGGAAACAGGTGGCAATAAGAGAACATGGCTCCGCAGCTCTATGTTACTATGTACAAAGAGCAGTTTGCCTCTCCAGGCAGAGTGAAGAGGGAAGAACTTCGACCCACCTCGGTCCACCGCAGGAACAACCCTCAGCCTCGGCCGGTAAGGTGCACAGTTGCATGGAACTGCGCTGCAGATATGTGAATCAGTATTCAGTTGGATTTAGCCCTTCAATCACTCTGTTTTAGCCCATAATGCCAACAAACTACTTTAGTTTTCCACTTAAGTCCAACAGCTCTCACTTATTATCGACACCGTTTACTGTTCATTCAGCCACAATGAGGTTTCTCACGTTAATGTGTGACTAGGTGTTTACATTTCCATATGCCTGGTGAAAGCTGCATCCCATCTATAATTCATACTTCCTTTATTCCTTTATTCTTATGCAGACAGGAGTGCAGCCTTTCTGTATTAAAAATTTCAGAGGCTGAATAAAGGCCTGATGTGTAATGTACAGAATGAAACCTCAATTCTCATTTATTTTACAAATGTATAGGTGAAACCGGAAAGAAGATTTTTTTTTTCGAAATTATTTATCAAATAAAAATAAGGAAGAAAAGAAGGGAATTACCATGTGCAATCATAACATTGTGATAGAGTTCAGAAGATGTCCTTGTTGGACAGGACATTATGTTTGATTTGGCTATTTCTTTTACCGTTTGTCTCACTTTCCTCCAGGACTTTCTGTTTCCCAGGAGTCTCCAGGCTATATACAGTCAACACCAGACAGCACCCCGGCAGCTGCCCCCTGTGGACACAGACCATCCTTTCTTCCCCCCAGTCAAACATTTATCATTCCAGGGTCCAGTTACGACTTGCCCTGAGAGCCACCTGAAGGCCGTGAATGCAGGTAAACCAGTGAGGACGCCCTCAGTAAACCCGGCCATGCTGCAAGCCCTGCCCTCTGTTGGTGGAGTGCAGAAGCTACAGCTGGCCGAGCCTCCTGCAGACCTGAAGCTCCACTACGGTCCGAGGAACCCATCACGGTAGCGGCTGATAAGTTTAATCATTTTTGAGCAGATAAATGAAACACCTTTTGGCTCTAACTGAGTGTTTTTGCATGGAAATGGATTATTGCAGGCCGGCTCAGTTGCTATCTGCAAAAGTCAGGTGTGAAAATGCTTCTTCTGATCTTCAGACTCCGAGAAAAGACAAAATAAATAATGCTGAAAATGGGTATTGTTTTCAACAGGAACCATGCATCAACTCAGCTGAAAGCAAGACCCCAAACCAGCAGCCTCCCACCATCTCGACATACCTTACCACAAATACAGTTTCAGAGGTTTTGTTCCAAAACCCGCCTGGATTACAGGTATATACCAGAGTGTTTTAATGAGGTTTGACTTCAGGTGTTGTCTCACCTCTGATGATTTCTCAGCAGCACATGCCGCAGCTGCTTCCATGTGGTCAAGCCTTTCCAGGCAGGTCACTACATCATACATCCAGAGTTTGTTTCGGAGGTCCTTCGTTAGCACTGCTGCAACAAAAGCTTCCAGGGTGGGACCCTGCACAAATCCTTCAGGGGTCTCTGCGGCTTCCTTTGTAAAATAAAGGATCATTAACTTGACTGTTGTTTGATTCTCTACTAATTAACCAAGAGACAAAAGATGCATGGATGAATAAAGGCTGCTGCTGGATTTAAAACTATGCATTTCCATACAATGGTTGTCACCTATTATATTCAGTATCTATAAAGACAGCTTGTAATTACAAGCTTTGCTGACCAAATCACCAAAAAAAGACATATGTGTCTTTCACTGTCTGTGAACAGTGTAATGATTTATAGTATTTATATAGTCTTAGATTGTGGATTTATATGGTGATATGTTTAACCTTCTACTTCTAGTAATATTGATTTTAAACCACTTCAGTAAAATTATATTTTAATGGTTATGTGTACATAAATATAACAATATAACTTAAAAAATATAAAAAAACAAACAAAACAACAAACATTCCAACATCCATATATCTGATACAAATGACCTTTGTGACAAAAAAGTCAAACGTTTTGCCTTTTAATTTCCAGATTTAGATGCATTTTACATATAGAGTTTTGATTATTAAATATAAACCCCTTTTCAAAAGTCCTACACTAGAGACGCCGCCTCATATTGCAAACTTCAAGTTTCCAGAAATAAATCAACCAAATATCGTAGCATGGGCCCATGCATGGCCAGCGGTGGCTCAGACTACATTTCCCATGGTGCACCGGGCGTCGACAGGGCAGACACGCAACATCGCTTGATGCCTGTCGGTGTCGATCGTTCTTTTGCAAACAAGTTGGGCTCGGAGTTGCTGGGTGAGCTACTGCTGATCGGTGAGTATCTATTTTTAAAACTTCGCTGAAAAGGAGACCGTGCAGCCATGCACTCGAATTAGAGACAACTTTATTCCGTCTTGTTTTCCGTCCACTCCTAGAGACAGCTGTCCACAACGGTTCTCTCTGCCCGAGACTCTCTCATAAGTTGTTTTGTTGATATACGCAAATGTTACTTTTCCATTTTCATTGCACGTCTGTTAATCTTTACAGGTCGCCTAGTTGTAGCACTTGTACTTAAGGCTGTTTCCATGCCCCAGCAGAAACCCCAAAATGTTCACATTTTTGTTTACGTCTCCAAACGTAATTTCTGCACAGCACAATGTTACCCAGTGTTTAAAAGTCACGTTCAAGATATCAGAAAGACATCACACTCGCTCTGTGTGTTCTCTGAGAATGTCTCATGACAGTAGATTCTATCAGACGTCCGTTTGTTTTTCAAACATGATAGTGGATCTGCTGAGATGGCAGACACCCCCAACAACACACAGGGCCCACAAACACCTACAGAAAACTAGGAAACAAGCCTTAACCTATTCATTTTTAAAGGTGAGATTTTGTTATTGCATTTCAATAATTTATTGGGGTTTTTTTAGCAGTCAGTGGTGGACTTCAATGTTGACTGCTGTTGTGGTTTCAAGGAAGTCATTTTTAAATTTTGATTTTACTTGAATGTTTTGTAGAACTGCAATGACTCCATGAAAATCAACTGGCGGCTGCAGAATTTTTCTAATCTCAAGCAGGAAAACAATACTTGCTTTATTGTTGTTTTTTTTTATACCATCAAGAGGGAAGATGAGGTTTTATGCTCCCTGAAATGATTTGCACTTCTTTATGGAGCCATTTTGGTAAATAATGGTCTGTTTAAGAAATGGAACAAAATTTTTCCTCCATGAAATTGGTGGCTTTGGGGCTCATTTTATTTGTGAAATGAATATATATATAAAAAATCCAAACAGAATTAACTGTAGATTAGGTAGTGAATCTTTTTCTCATCTTGTTCTCCCACAAATGTGCCTGTTTGAATCTACAATTTTGTCGGAAATCTATACCAACTCATTAAACAGAATGACTCAAATAGTTGCTAAGTATTTCTAAATATTCTCTATTAGCCCTTGTTGGAAAGGTAGAACACTGCAGTCTCCTGCAGTCACGACACGGGGAGCCTGGACCAGCCTGGAAGATTAGTTCAAACTACTTTAATCAACATCCATTCTCTTTCTTTCTTTTGTGTTATTTTCTATTTGTTTGTCTTGCTAAGTGGGAGCCACACTTTACACAGAGATTTCTCTTGGAAAAATGTACCTATAATGTGTCAAGTTGTGGTGTTTGACATGATTGAGGACAAAGTTTAGTATTCAGTGCTCGCCTCTGACCGAGCTCTTAGGCCAAAATCCACTTTTCTCCTCTACTTCCGTACATACAAATGAGTGCTCATTCAGTCAAACTGCTATGTTAGAATTACTTTGGGGAACATCCACTTTATCCTCTTATGGGTAATTGGCTGTGGATTTGTTTTTTTTTTTTTAATCTCAAACACATCTTTAAAGTATGCATCCCCGACCACATAATACCTCAAAGTGGTGTGAAATGACTGTGCAGCTGTGCAGATCATGTAAAACAGTGTGAGAATTTCTGCGTAGGCTTAACTCCAACAAGGGCCCTCACAATGTTTTCCTTGTGTTCTTTTGTGTTTGACAGCTACCACAGTGAAGGTTTTACTTAGTAATCAATACTGTTAATAGTAATAATAATTAATAGTATTTAAACAGCCACATTCCATTCTGGCATTATGTAATGTACAAAATATGAGTAAAATATAATTCAAACCAAGGCTGAGACCTGCAGTTGTAGTATATTATATATTCCTGGTGTTTATAACTGCATTAATGATTCTGTAAATGACAAAATGTAGGTGATGCTCTTAGATAGACTTTCAAAACTACATCCTACAACCCTGGGTATGAAACTGTGATTTGGCCAGAGCTCCCAGTTGAATTTGGGTTTGACTAACCTTAATATGCTGAGAAAATCAACTCCTAACTGCATTACCTCGATGTGTTAATATGACTTTATTCAGACTAACACAATTAATCAGTACATATTATGATGGGAGGCTGACAGTAGTGAACTCCACCTGAAATATTTTCCTATTTCAATTTCCTCCACTCATCAGGGTCTGGGTCACAGGGGAAGCTCAGACCTCTCCCCAGCTTCCTCCTCCAGGAGAACTCCGAGGAGATTCAGGGATAAACGGGAAATTTAATCCCTCCAGCATGTCCTGCATCGGCCTTGGTGCCTGGAAGGCATCTCGACCAGATGCTCAAAAAAATTGAAAACAGTTTTAACAGGAAAAAAAAAAGTGAATAATAATAAAATGTAGACTATTTTTGCTTTTATGCTAGGCAAGACAGACGGACACACAGGCGGGGCAGACACAACACAAACAAGGTTCCCTGGAAAACACTTCAATGATCATTAGAAAGCCAGCGCTTGGATTTATCTGCTGAGCAGCACATCATGTATCAGGTTGTACCAGGGGGAGCCGGAGGCACAATTACAGATGTTATCCCCAAGCAGAAACACAGCAGAGACACTCGACCCCTGGTCGGAGCTGGAGTCATCGGCCTGGTTCTGGTGATCGCAGCCGTGACAGCGTGGTGTTATTACATAGCCTCGCTCCGCAAAGCTGAGCTGCTTAAGACTCAGCTGCTGGATCTGAATAAAGATGGCTACATTATCCGCAACCAGGGAGGATCTATTGTTTTCAGAATGGATTTCAGGTTTGTCGCCTTCCCACGCAAACACACAAGTAATGCGTTGTGAGGTGTGCTTATGACAGTGTTTACCTGTAATCTCGGCAGGTCGGGTACGTTGGACTTGGATTCGTGCTCCAAAGAAGGCGAGATTCTGAGCTGCAGCTCCACAACTGACAGGAAACTGAACTTCTTTATTGAGACAGTGCGACCCAAGGACACTGTGCAATGCTACCGCGTGCGCTGGGAGGAACTGGTTCCCCACGTTCCCGTCGAGCACGCCATGACGTACAAGTTTGCTCACTGGTACGGCGGTGCGGTGTCAGCCATCCAGCATTGGCCGATCTCGATTTCTGGCCAGCAGGCTCCCAAACCCTTCGTCACCAGCGACATCTACCTGAACCGCAATGAATTCGGGGGCATTTTGGAGAGTTACTGGCTCTCATCCAACGCCACAGCCATCAAGATAAACAACTCTGTGCCTTTCCACCTGGGATGGAACGACACGGAAAAGACCATGTACTTCCAGGCCCGGTACAGCGACAGCCCTTTCAAGCCAAACCCCGGGGAGGCCCCCTGTGCTGAACTGAGCTACAGGGTGTGCGTGGGCTCAGATGTGACGTCCATACACAAATACATGGTCCGCAGGTACTTCAATAAACCAAACAAGGTGCCTGCCAAAGCCATGTTTAGCTATCCTATATGGTCGACCTGGGCGCTGCACAAGACTGACGTTGACCAGGAGAAATTCTTGGAGTACGCAGCCAACATCCGCAAGTATAACTTTACCTTCAGCCACCTGGAACTCGACAATCGCTACACCAGGCGCTACGGAGATTTTGAGTTTGACCAGGCAAAGTTTCCCAACGCCACCGCCATGTTCCACAAGCTGAAATCCGACGGATTCTTGGTCTCGCTCTGGATCCACCCGTTTGTCAATTACGACTCGGAGAATTTCCACACGTGTGCTGAGAAAAGCCTGTTTGTGCAGGAGCCCACCGGCCGGCTGCCCGCTTTAGTGCGCTGGTGGAACGGCGTCGGAGGCATTCTGGATTTCACCAACCCCGAAGCCCGCGACTGGTTTTCCTCCCAGCTCCGCTCTCTGCGGTCCAGATACGGGGTGTCGTCCTTCAAATTTGATGCGGGGGAGACAAACTATTTGCCGTGGAAGTTTAGCACCAGAACTCCCATTCGAGACCCGAGTTTTTTCACGCGACGCTACACGGAAATGGCCATTCCTTATAACGACAGAGCTGAGCTGCGCAGCGGCTACCAATCCCAGAACATATCCTGCTTCTTCAGACCAATTGACAGAGACTCTGTGTGGGGCTATGAGCTGGGTCTCAAATCTCTTATCCCCACGGTGCTCACTATCAGCATTCTGGGCTATCAGTTTATTCTACCAGACATGATTGGAGGGAATGCCTATCTGAACCACTCTGATGGAAATCATGCATTACCTGATCGAGAACTCTATATCCGCTGGCTGGAGCTGTCGGCCTTCATGCCCTCCATGCAGTTTTCTATTCCACCGTGGGAATACGACAACGAGGTGGTTGAAATTGCTCGCAAATACATAGCCCTCCATGAGAGTATTGTTGCACCACGGGTCCTGGAGCTGGCTGGCGAGGTGCTGGACACTGGAGATCCAATCATAAGGCCTTTGTGGTGGATTGCCACAGGTGATGAGACAGCCTATAAAATCGACTCCCAGTTCCTGATTGGGGATGACCTCATGGTAGCCCCTGTTTTAGAGCCTGGAAAGCAAGAGCGTGACATTTACCTCCCCGCTGGCCACTGGAGAAGCTATAAAGGGGAGAGATACGAAATCAAGGAGCCACTGCACCTCACAGACTACCCTGTCGATTTGGATGAAATTGCTTACTTTCTTTGGGTGTAGCAGCAAGTGATTGAAAGCCTGATAAAAAGTTACCACATACATCAAGTTAGTCTGTAAGACAAGCTAGATGAATCCTTCTTCTGTGTTTGGCGTTGCACAAGTTTTGTTGCTCCACGTTAAGAGTCCTGTCCAAGTTCTCACATACGGTGACAAAAATCTGTCTCCGCTTGTCACGTCTGACTTTATTGTTATTATTTTTTAATTGAATAACTGACAGCTAATTGTGTCTTAAAGATACGAGAGTGAAGCTGATTTGGAGCCCCCGTGGGCATAACAAGAAGAAACTGCCATCAAGTCAACAGATGTTAAATGTAAAGATCATAGCAGCAGATCATAGTTTTAATGTAAAAAAAAAAGTAGGAATTTGTACTTTTACTATGTAACAAGAATAATTTATTGTTTAATCTTTTGATTCAAAAGCCATAAAAGTCCAGTATGTGAACCATTTTTTTAAAGAAAGGGAATATGCCAGCTGTGAATTTTGTAAAGCACATTTGCTAAAGACCATATGATTTTTAGTTTTGAGTGTTGTGGAACTGTGAAGCTGAATTCAATCCAGAAAAGGTGTCACTTTTCTCATGAAGCAGACAAAAGGTTGCGTCAAACCCATATTCAGATAGAAAGCTGTTCAGGAAGGCTTTGTGTTTCCTCAGGTAACATTTCTTTTTATTGTGTTTGTTGTGTCAGATGATTTTTGGTGCTTTTCCTAATGCAGCTAAACAGCTAACAACAGGTTAAGAAGAAAAAGTTCACTCGGCTGGTGTGTGACATTTACAGGTCAAAAACCAGTCTACAAACAGAAATGATTTAATTTTTGCCTTATTTGGAAATATACTATGTTGATGTGTCAATGCCACATGCACTGTGTGATTGTAATTAAGCTATACAATTATTGTATTTACACTCTCCATTTTGTGCTTTTAATAATAATAATAATATCCTGTGCTTGATTTTTGTAACCCGGTGACCTCTGATCCACTGATAGTGTGTTTTGATGTGTTTAACCTCTCATCCCTGAATTTGTGAGAAATTAAAACAAACATTGCATTTACGGGATGTTCAAAAAGCTCCATAATATCAATGCATCCTTTTGAATCGGAATTTTTGATGCTGTGTCGAACTTTTTATCTTAAAACTTTTTACAAAGGTATCCATTAAAGACATTTGTCCAATAAAGTGTGTGTTTTTGCTGTTATTGTCAGTAATCATCACCATCCATTGCACATAAATATAGACCACTGACCGTGAGGGATTTTTTCAGTTTTGTGGATGTCACTAAAATAAAAGTCAAATGGTAAAAGAAAGATCAATTTGTACATTTTGCTGCCATTACTCCCCAGTCAAATATCTAAGAGAATGGAATGTTTGGGTCAGGATATTGACCTCAAGTGAGTGTGTGATGGTTGCAACTATTATGCCTGTGACCTCATATGGAAAGAGACACCCTTGAGGGCCTTTTCAGGCTTATTTTGCACCAGCCTTATCATAGTCATAATGACAAGGTGATGAAACAATTCAGCAGGTTATTTGGCAGCTGTGAATGGATCAATAAATCATCTGGTGGTTTCATCATTTGAGGCCAGAGAGCTTTTGATACAGAAGCACATGTCTAGACACTAATAATAATATTATAATAGTAATAATATTAGCAACAATATTTAT
Source organism: Lagocephalus sceleratus (assembly GCA_911728415.1). Taxonomy (NCBI): domain Eukaryota; kingdom Metazoa; phylum Chordata; class Actinopteri; order Tetraodontiformes; family Tetraodontidae; genus Lagocephalus; species Lagocephalus sceleratus. Next base: position 9,274,653 of record CAJVRN010000011.1, on the reverse strand, counting down.
TGCAGTAATGAGAGCAGTTGTTAGTCTCTGCCGTTAGTCTGGCTGGATCACAGCTGTGGTTTATCTAATCTCATTCCCCCCATACGTTTGGGGAAATTATTCCATTTCACAACACTGCTATATGCCTGAAAACTATTTCATGTTATTTGCCAATGCCTCATCTTTCTTCGGAATTGATCCAGACTCGTATCTTGTGCTGGGAGGGCACACATTCATTGATTAGCTGTCTGTATGCTGGCGGTGATCAATATTATTTGTCAGTTTGCTTTCTGCAATCATACTGTTTGGCTCTGCTCATCTTTTCATAGACTAGCCAGTATGTCTATGAAGGAGACTGAAAGAGAACCTGTGAAATGCTCTCCAGAGGGGGGATGAAACAGAAGTAAAAGAAAAAGGTTTATTTTACACAAAAAAAACCCAGAAGCCATCCTTATTATTTTATAGTTACTATATATTTTTTATATAGGGAAAATACCTTATGTACTGCTGGAAACTAGTGATACCAACATGCAACCAAAATTCATATTTAGTCAATGTCCTTTAGTCAGATATAAGACTGCGGTATTGAAGATGGTCAGTAGGGTGCACTGTAGCTCCATTAATAAATTAATCTCTGAAAAATCGGTGGACTACAGTCCAGATGTTACTTTACACACACACGCGCGCACACACACACACACACACACACACACACACACACACACACACACACACACACACACACACACACACACTTGCCGAGCGCGTCCCTTTTCATTTTGCACCTGTGATCCCACCTGTGTGTCCATCTGCAGAGGAGAGATGCCAGTTGTTCTGGTTAGAAGCCAGTGTGTATCCAGTGTCTGCTCAGTCTTCTTCTCTCAGCCTGTCCGTTGTCCTCCTCATCGAGACAGACAGTTGTGCAAAGAAATTAATTTTTTGCATCTAAATGTGAAGATGCTCTAAAGATGTAAGAGCAATATTGTGTTTTTTTTTAAACTTTCAATTTATTTTAAGAGACAATGCATATAACTTGGCAACACATTTATCCAACAAAGAATTATATGGATATTCATTGAAATCCATCAAAGCAAGTGCTCTTAATTCGTGATTAGAAACCAAAATTGAGAAAGAAAAACACTTCTGAATATTTTAAAGTACTATTGAAAGAGCCCCCCCCCGGTTGAAGTATGGTTCGAGCATTTATTTAAAACCTCAGGGGAAATAAAACCCCATGTTCATGTGTGAAATGAGAATCTTTGTCCTTAACCCAAGATTTTCCTCTCTGTAACTAGAATGACCTCGCATCTGGTGCTGCCATGGCTTGTCTGACAGGAATATGTCCCTCCTCGCTAGGTAACAAATGAACCCCGCACCCTTGAGACTGGGCTCGCATCTGTTTATCTTTTTTTCACCTGTCGGTTCGCCACACTGCATCAGGCTTACACCCGTCTGCAGCCTTTGTGGATGTCGGAACATGCCTCTGGCATTATAGGGACAGAGACTGTCATGTTGGCTGGGTGTGATATTAGTCTCCACCAGTGTGGCCCACAACATTACAGACTATTGTGCTGTACATATGTGGTGGTGCTGCACATAAAAAAGCCAATCCTTTGTTTATCCAAATGAGTTCCAGAATGAATTTAAATAAAGAGTAGTTTTTTTTTTCTATCTTATAAATTAGTCAACAACTGACGGAAGATTTGATGGGAGGTTGCCTACCAATGAAGGAAAGGTACCCTTTGGAGGTGTGCAAATATTGTACTGTAAGGCTCTAAATTTGAGATTCAGATGTATTAAATGTGCTCTTGGCCTCTGCTGTTACTGCAGACGAAGGGTTGAATGACATGTCAGCCGTCGAGGAGCCGGTGCATAATTGAAACATCACATTGGCGTTTTTGCCAATGCACAAGGTTGTTTGATTGATACCGTTTTAGAGCACTCCTGTCCCTTTGTGCTCATGGGGCTTACCTGGGGAGAAACCAGAGGAGGAGGAAAGGTGCTTAGGTGGCTCATCTGGGTTTTGGGGGAAAATTGGTGCCATCCATCAAACACCGCATTTAACCAACGCTAACGCAGGCCAGGCCAACAAAGGATTCGTATATAAGGCAGCGAACCAGGAAACGTGAGGTGCAGGGACTGCTGAGGGTCTATCAATCAACCAGTCAGCTCCTTTATTTAACAAGCGAGGGCCACAGACCCTGAGGGCCACACTCCATATTCTGGCTGGTTGGGTTTGTAGTCTTCTTCGGTAAAAGCAAGAAAAGAAGGAATAGAAGCACGGATGGAGTTAGGACAGAGGCACGGGTAGAGATTGGGTTTTGGGGGTGATGGAGGTGCAGAAGGGTTTGGCCTGTGTCCCCTGGCGAACTGGTACGCTTCATCTTCTCAGTGCAAGGGCCTGGAACTGCTTCTTGATGGGATTTTCAGCCCCATGGCCTCTACTGTTCCAGCATCCATCTGGAGAGATGCCGCATGCAGGGTGAAGAGCCAACCAGCCAGCAACACAGCCATAAAGAACAACCCTTGGGCCAGCCAACGCCACTGATCTGAGGCTCTGTTCAGTGGACAGGCCAACACTCAGTGGCACACATTCCACATTCAGGGATACAGGCTGATCCCTGAGCTACCATGTCCTCAGTGGAACCAAAGACCCACAACCACCAGTCCTGTCAGAGCTGAGAAAATGGCCATTGAACTTCAATATTCTTTAATGATGTGGAGAGGACCAGTGTCACCTTCTGACTGGATCATATACAGAGGCCACATACATTCTTGACTTCTAGAACCACACTGGAAGTCTGGCCACAATAGTGCTTCCTCTTTTACATCAAAAGGGACAGTTTATAAAATGTAAGAATTTAATTTGACGCTGCATCAGAACAACAACAATATCAGCAATACATAATTGAAAATCAAGACCAAATATGCAAAGACAATCATTACTGCCTCTCATTACTGGAACCAATTTATGTTTGCTCCAGGGAACTAGGCAGCGAATAATGGATTGGTGCGGTGGTGAGGTGAGATACAGTATGACTCACTGTATTGTTGGTGAATATGCACGAGATTTAGTCTGCTATACCTGATGGGAGTTTGGAAAGTTGGGATTGAAAGTGTGTTTGTGTCTCCTCAGGGCTACGTGGCCTCATTAGCATATTTTTTTTCTCCCACGATGACTGTAAATTTAGCCAATCGAGCCCGGTGGTGGGTAAAGTGGGCAGAAGGCAGCCTGTATGAATAAACAGTACGTCTGAGGGCAGCACTGTGGCCCCCACCTGCCCACCATCAATCAGTGTTACAGCAGCCACTGGCAGCCCAATCGGCCTTTTATAGGCCTGTGAAATGATCAAACATCTGCCCATAGCCGTGGTCATATATAGATGGATAAGACATACAATATCAAATCCTGCTCAGTATCTTAATGTTCACCAGAATGTAACAATGGCAAGATTGTGAATTAAGGTAGATGGAGTTCCTCATCGGTGGAGGGTTTAAAGCTCCTTCTGATCAATAAAGCCCATATGGATGTGACCAGAAGCTGCTGGTCTTCTTTACTGTTCCCTGTTAATCACCTGCCTTCTTCTTGTGTGCGGTCAAAGCAACAGAATTCTGTCTTTGTACAAGTTAAATGTCAGCCGCCGCTATGAAAACTCAGTGAACACGATGAAAGTTGAGCACAGTAACTAGTTTGGCAGCCTAAGTAGACAAAGGTTACAGGGACCTGGTCCGTGGAGAGGGCAGGAGGATAAATGCAACTGGTCCAAGGTTAATGGTGGGTTGGAGCAAAATGGATTCAGTGCCAGTGTTGCACTGGCAGGTGATCTGACATGGGTGAATTTGGGCCATCAATCTCCCATTGGCCCCTTTGACCCTCACCTGCCCAGCTGTAGCAAGGGGGGGACCAGGTGTCATGGTGCCCTGACCTGAGCTGGTCTCCTGGTACCCCACCTGCTGTCTGCTGAAAGCTCCCAGTATGCCTGCAAGAGACTCTCATCACCTCACGCTTGGCTGGCATAATGAAACTGTGATTAGAAGATAGTGAACCGTGACCAGCTTTAGTAGACTTAAAGTCAAATTTGAGCCCACTCACTCCAGATTTCTCTTCACGGCTTTTCTCTTGAATGTTTCACAGTTTAACGCTGAAAAAAAAAAAATCTACCAACGCGTGGCTCTTGTCTTCTTCTAGATGTTTAGCCTTGTGAGAAATATGTGAAGCCAGGAACTTCCACAATGGGTCTGACGTCCAATGTATGTTTGGACATAATTGCCCCCTCCCACCTCCCCATCATCAGGGAGAATGAGGTTACGCTTAAACCTGAAATAAATTCCCTGTCACAAATCTCTGGAGCAGCCAGGCTTGTAGGCACAAAGCAAATATTTCCGTTCCTGATCACGGCCAGTCCCTTTTAACTTCCGCACCCATTGACCACACTCCTCCTCCCACCTTCCTCTGAACCTACCCTAGCACCGCAAGCCAGCCATTTGTCACAAAGTAATTATAGTATTATCGATTGGCAAGCAATTAACACCTTTATTCTCTTTTTCCATCCTCCTCCTTGCCCCACCCAACACCCCCATCTCCATTTAATTTGATCTTGTAGAGAGAGGGAAGCAGAGAAAAGCTGTGGAAGTAACGTTTAATCCTGCTGGCATTTCCTAGTTCTCCTCAAATTAATGGGGCAACAGGGACAAAACAGCTTTTCTCTTTCTCCCTGTTTTCTCTGTTATTCCTCTCTGTCTTGGCTGCTGAGCGAACTTTTGACAACAGGGAGCCGAAGACACACTTTCCTGTACGGAATTTCAGAAATGTTTCCCATGAATAAAAATAACGTTGATTTGGGTGGTTTCTTGTCACCGTTGACTCGTGTCCGTCTTGTTTTCGTTCTCCTCCCAGTGGCTGAATTCCAGATGGATGCACCAGAGAGCGGTGATAGAACCTCCAGCTGGTGGGTGTCTGAGTCAGGATGGATGTCATAGAACATCACCTCAGTAACATATGGACCAGGACAGGGGAGTAGATTCTCCTTCTGGCGAGTTTGGTCGCACTTTCCCTGTTTATTCATCAGCCTGTCTCTTCATATCTCTCACCTGACTTTAATTTTCTGTTTATGGCTCATCTAATGTCCTCATTAAATTGGAAAAACATCTTATTTTTTTTAATGCATGGATACTTTACCTTGGAAATAGAGCTTCCTATATAGCATAATCTATACCCTCAGAATGTGGATCAGACCCAAACTGGGTCGCAGCTGTTCTTTTAATGTTGTAACACAAAGTAAAAGTACCAATAAATATTAATGGGGCTGTATTCTAGGATAAGGGTCTACAGTTCTAATTTGGGTTCTGCACGGGGAAAAAAAAGAACCCCTGAGTTCCACGATTCAATTTTTCTCTGCTGTCTAAAGTCAGGGGCGAAGCTGCTCCTAAATTGTAATTCATGTCATGAATCCAGCTCTGTATTTCCTCTTTCTGTGGAGGGTAGTTGAGATAGAGCGCCCGCAACGCTGGTGACAAAATTAGTCATGCCCGTCACAAAAACAAACGGAGGCATGGCCAGAATTTTCTCCTAATTTAGACATTATGAGCTGCTTAATGAACAAGGAGTACATTTTAGCTTTGTAATGAGGTGAATTATGCGCAATGATATGTGCGAGGCTCACTGAGAATGCACGAAGGTTTACAATCTTACAGTCTTCGATTTCATAGCTGATTCCTGATGCACCAGTGCACATTAAAACAAATGCTAAATATTATTTGCATAAGCAACACATTCCATTTCACCAGAGGCGCTCGTCTCTATCCGAATGCAGCTGACCTCATGTGAACGGCATTCATTTGACAGCAATTTAGGAACAATTTGAAGTCACCGAGGGGCCGTTCCCTTTCATGCTATAGTGTTGATCAATAACTCCCCTCAGGATGTTATTCAAACACGCATACAGCAATATTCCTTCCTGAAAAACACTGCAATATTGACCTGTTTTTCCTGCCCTGCAGCCCTTCTTCTGTTCTCAGAGAAGCGGCTACCCAGGAGACAGGCGCTGCGGCCCCTTTGCTCTGCGCAGCTTTCATGGCTCAAACCTCAAGGCTCCCTTTATTTGGCGGTAGATTCTCTATCGCAGAAATTTGGGGCCCTGTGTGACAATCCATTTATTTATTGCAGGGTTTTAATCTAAACCTTTCAATGGAAAATTAGTTTTTCTATTTAAAAGCTGTTTTTGAATGGATAATTTATGATTTAGTTGCATTTTTGGATGCATCATCAAAGACAGCATCACTTTTGTTGAACCTTTTTTATTTGCGCATCCACAATATTTAGTAAAGAAAAATATTCATTTAAAATGCCCCATCTAGTGTCCTAATACCAGCTTTATCACAAATAGTACAAATTGCCCAGTTAATCACACACTTGGGGAGTCTTAAAGGCAAAGCAGATACAATTCCTGATGATTCACATTAATTATGCTATATCTGTAACATATTATTGGTAAAGTGCCCAGTGAGCATATATACACACACACAGCATCACCTACCAGGGTTTTATACTAATATGGTGGACCCCGACCCCACTATAAATGTTTAATATTTCCTTTCATTACTGTTTACTTGTGCTTCAGTCCTGTAGTCCTGATGAGGTGGACAGCAACTGTAGAAATAACTTGTGAGCTTGTGTGTAGAACAAATCAATACCAAAAATATCGACCTTGCGAGAGGTTATCAAAATAAAGTATGAGATTTCATAAAAGAGCCATCAGGATTAAAGAAATAGGAAGCTATATCTTGAATAAAAAAAAAGAATTCATACAGTCCAGTTTTTAGGAAAACTGTTTTTTTTAAAAAAGATACCCACAATTCCTAGCTTTATCAGAACACCTTCCAACTGAATCAATATTGTCTTTTGGCCTCAGCTCTATGGTAATATCAAGAAATACATCAGAAGAGAAAGAGCATACAGACCTCCAAAAACATAAAGAGAAAGTAGCTTCACTGGCCCTAGCACCCAGAGGGCTCATTGAAACGCTGTTCTAACCAAATCACGTAAAAGTTGTTACCATCTTTGGAAGGATATTTGAATCGGAGTTTCTTTCGGAATGGTTCTACAAGGTCTGAAAAACATGAAGTTGTGAGTGGGCTTTACATTTTTTAAATTTGCTGCGGCGCTTTTTTAAAACAAAGCAAAAACATATTTATTCATTTCAGTCTCATTTAAATTGAATCATTAAAGAATATTCCCCATGCAGATTCAGACATTAACACTCACATATGGAGAAATGTACCAATGACTCAAAAGGACTTGTTGAACTTAAAACTGTGTTTCATTTAAATCCCATCTCTGTACAGTTGAGTGCATTTAGCATACACACTGCATTGTTTTCCCACTGGGCTTCATTGGCTTGTGTTCAGTTTAACTTTAGCATCGCCGCTGGCACCAGACAGTGACAAAGCTTTAATTAGGAGCAGCAATTAGCTGCATTGTGCAGATGAAGCACCAGTGCCGATAACTTAGTCTGTGGCCTTTGCTCTGACATGTGGATTTGTTCTACATAATGAACAAATAGACAGTAGCCCAGAAGTTCATCGACCAGACAGGTCAGTTAAAATAGCATTCATCTTTACACATTTATTTTTTTAAATTTCTGCTAGGGCCTGCAGGCGTAAAGAATGAGCATCTCATGAGGAACCTTGATGAGGACAGAAAGAGGCTGCTGGAGCAACAAGTTGTGAGGTGGTGTGCTCATTTTTTCATCCAACGCTGGACAGAAAATAGAGTTGTGGGGGTGTCACGGCGAGAGGGGGCAAGCTGGCACGCGTAATGGAGGATCGCAGAGCTGGTTTCATTCCAAGTCAGGCCAGGACCTGTGAGCGCAAGGTTGACGCCCCTCAACGGTCGCCATCCGCGCCCGGTACACTTGCCACGGCTCTCATTTTCCACATGATTAGCTTGCCACCTGTCCTCCGGCTGGCCCTTGCTCTCCAGGCTGGCTGCATCGCAGCGCCATTTAGCGCTGGCAAGATTTTCACCGAGACATGCTTCATCACTGCGTGGCTTCATCACCTCACAGCCCTCAGAAATGCATGAATTTAGGCGATTTGCAGAAAAACACATTTCGAGACACCAACGTTTGTGAGGTTTGTCACAGAAGCAGGAAGTAACTCTGCACCCCCGCCGTCCGGCTGACAACCCTGTGCCTCAACCACGCCGGTAAAGCAACAAACGGATCGATCTGTTCAGCTGCAGCTGGCACCAGTGTAGTTCTTCCTGGATTCAGAGGAAGGCACTGTTTACTACAGAATGAGGCGCTGCTGGCTGAAAACGCGGCTGCTCTGAAGACTCATGGTAATGGCCCCAGCTTTTAATAAGAGCACAATATTAACAAATCAAACATTTAAAAAAAAGTGACCTTCATTATAGACCAATCCAACAGAGTCATAGCCTTTCAAGTTGCTTAGGTCCCCTTTGAACGATGAATTATCTACACGTTATCGTCAACAGTTATCATAAACTGAGACGTGAAAACAATTTCGGTCCAAGTCTCCAAAGTGCAGTTACAAGCTCGTCTGGCTGAATGCATATTAATGGCGGGTTTCCAGTGCTTGGCGTCTGAGGCTGATGTTGTTTCTCTCTTCTGAATACATTTTCTACCTGTTTGAACCTGTTGTGTGATGCACAGTGGCGTGGCATGACACAGCGTGTTATCCCCAGGTAATTCAAGCCGCTGGTAATACATTTATGCTCCGTCAGAGCAAAGGATTGGCCCTGACCCACGCTGGCCTCGCCTCTGATGCTGGTGGCTTTCGACAGCGGGGACAAAGAGAGGGTTACTCGGGAGGAATGGAGGTCAAAGAGTGAGAAGAGAAACCTCTTCCACTTAAAATGATGACAGGCCAATGCATTAATAAATCACAGATCTTCACGGGACTTTCCAGTTTACATGTCAAATACAATGGTAGGCTCCTGAAATTTCACAGTTACTGTCCTCTGTTGTCATGACTCACCCATTCAGTGCATGTCCACATGGAACAGAACCAAGCTGAGAGGGAGAAAGCGGGACAAAGCGGGCGGCGGGGAGGGCGTCAGACAGAGTAAAGTTTTTCAAGTCTTTGTCCCTCCTCAATTTACATGCCTAATGAAGCTGAGCATGAGTTAATAGCGGGTGTAATGACTTCTGACTGGCTGGGCTACGGGGTGCTGGGACAGGAAAGGCTTTGAATGGCTAACTGTGGACCAAGGTGTGCAGAGGCAAGGAAGGAAAGGTTGGCGACAGAGCACAGGAAGCTGCTCCGATGATCATATTATAGAATGACATTTATATTTTTTTATTTTATAGCAAATCTCCCGTTACCCATTATTCATATTGAGAGAATTCTCCAGTCTGCTTTTTGACTGTAATCAGTTACAGAAGTCCATTTTAGATGGTGTTTTTTCCCTCATACGATATGCGATTACTTGCATTTGCATTAACAGGGACAGTTAAGTAGTGTGTATAGGCCTTAATAATATATGTATATGTACGGAATAGGAAGGCTCTGCACTGTCCTCCTCCACAAAAATAATCAGTTATGACCTTTCCTTCAAAGCTGTAATGCACAGCAAGTGGCTCAGTCAGCTTTATTTAAAGGAACATTGAAATGTATTCCATATAGGTTTGCATAATGTTAGCACAAGAGAAGTTTATAACTAAAACCTAACGATAAAAGGGAGGCATTAGGAGGCATAGTAATAATGTGTTATTATTATTGTTATCATGATTATTATGATTATTGTTAGTATACATATTGAAAATTTTAAAAGAAAAACATAATCCCTAATATTTATTCTGCATTTTGCATCTTTTTCTCAGATTTTTGGCAAACCTCACAGCATATTCAGGTTGGCAACGTCACCCACACTGGCATCGGTGCACCAACACTTCTGCTGCCCATAGGACACACACACACACACACACACGCACACGCACACACCATCCTGATGGCCACAGATGTAGCTGGGGCCAGCCCATCTTCAGCAGGTGTTGCTTTATAGCTGTGTCACTTTGAGCCTAACTCCATCTGCCACACTCAGCAGGTGAAAAAAAAATCAAAAATAAAACAAACAGAAAACAAGCTGCTGTCTTTCCACACTTAATGTGCACACACAATTATAAAGTGATGGGATTGTGTATAAACTAACATTTTGTCTTCTTATTGATTGTGAAATTTGGTTTTTGCTGTTGTTTTAGCTCCATACTATTTTGTTTGTGCCATATTTTAGTTGCAAACTTCATCTCACATCTCTCATAGTTATTCTTTATATATATGTGTGCATCCCTGTTATTAAACTTTCATGCAAAATTTTTCCAAAAAGTATTTTTTCCCCCTTCGCATGTAGTGGATTAAAGACAGGACATATTCCCTGAGACGGGCTACAGAGCCGCCTGTTTTATAATCATAATTTCATAATCATAATTAATCACGCTCCCCAGTATCACAATAATGTTGTTTACTCGCAAAGCCGAAGCTGGGATCATGCATCCTATCGTAATAGCATTGTTTAGACTCAGCGATCCGTCATCCCACCAACAGGTAATACGATCGCAGAGGAAACAGGCAGCGCAATTAGATTTGTGTTGAACAGTGGGGTGTGTTTTTCTCCACCGCATGCTTGAATCTTTAATAACACTTCTATTTTGGAAAAACACCTGCGAGTCTGAGGGAGAGCAAAAGGTCGGCCCCTAAAAGTCATCAAGGAATGAAGCAGCTCATCAGCAACTCATGCATATTAATATTTTATTTAATTATATGTAATGAGAGGCTTTCGTTAATCGGTGCAGTGCTCTTAATCAGAACGGATTCCAGTTTGCCAAAGGCAACTTCTGAGTGCTTGTGGTGATTTGTTATTTGACACGGAGACTTGAGTGGGACTAACCGCTGGATTTTCTTAAAGCTTTTGTTGTTTGTCATCGTGTATATTTAATCACTGTAGATACTGTGAACGGGATAATTATTCATGTTTACTTTCTGTACAGGTCAGATTTTGTGACATCTTCAATTCAATTCAATTCTCCTTCACCAGTCGTGTACCTTCTTTGAATTCACTAAAACGTTGAAAAAAAAATGCTTCTAAAAGTCCAAAAATAACATCGATGGTGCTAACTGGAGCTGTCATGATGAGACCTTGTAATTGACCTATATAGCATCGTATCTGAGGCTTCTTTATTTTGTTTGTACATGGTTCTGGTTGATCTGCTGGCTGTTCCGTCTAAATTTTCTCATAAATCTTAGATGAAAATACAGAAACTCTGGAGAATTCTTCAGGACCTGAAGGGACCTGAAGATGAAGAAATCTATCCTGGTTTACAGCACGAGATCAACCTGCTGCAAACCTGCCTTGGATCAGGTAGGTCCCAGAAAAGGTGCGTAAGATTTCTGTAAGGCGATGTTGGCATTTCAAAGCCCACATTGAGCTTTACTTTGCACAGATTTTAAAAACTCAACCAACAGCGTAAACACAAATATCTGTGGGTTCTTTGTATGCAGGCACCAACTGGGATAACCCCAGGATGCCCCCCCGTACATGTAAACATGCACAGCGTTTGTGATGATGATCCCTTTTTAACCTACATTCAGAAATGTCAGCAGCTGTTCATCATCATTCAGACGTTAAAAACCGCGCTGCAAGGATGATGAAAGCATCACAGAAAAAAAGCAGGACGTTCTGGCGTCCTGAGTCTGGCGTCCCAAGTCTGAAGATCTACCAACAATGCGATAAAGATGTTCTGCTGCGACCGGGGGTAATAATCTCCAACTAAACGTTCCTCCGGCCCTTCCAGACTGAATAATGAGCCTCCGACTAATCGACCACCTGCTAATTCTTCCTCTGAACTTGGACTCTTCCTCCTCCCAGTTTCTCTCCTTAATCTTGTGTCTGCGTCTTCTCACAGGCGGTGGCCACCTGTTTTCACAGGGCTGAAAATGTGCTGAGTAACTTCAGCGTCTCCCTCGCTTCCTCCACACACACACACACACACACACACACACACACACACACACACACACACACACACACACACACACACACACACACACGAACCCCCACAGGGCACCTACAGAAAGTGAGTGGGGGGGGAGAAAGGTGAAGGGGGGGGATGCTGCCGCTGCTGATGTTACGTGGCTCACAGGACTTGCCCGTAAATGAACTCATTTTTCATCCTGCCTCGGTGCCCCCCTCCCCCCCCGTTAATGACTGGCACTTTCCTATACGCAGCGCCGGCCCTCTGAAGATCCTGGCGAGTGACAGAGCACCATTTATCTCCTCGTGACGGGGAGCCCGGGCGGGGGGAGCGAGGCTGGGGCAGGAGGTAAGGCTGGCAGACGGACACGTGGATAGACGCTCGGGAAGAAGAAGAAGAAGAAGAAGAAGAAGAAAAAGAAGACAGAGGCAGGTTGCGAGCAGGGCTGGATTAAGGAAGACTTCTAACAGCAGGAGGAGATCAGAGATAAAAGTTGTTGTTGCAGGTGCACAGATGGGACAGGTGACAAAGCTCTCAAATACCAGATGAGCCATCAAGTAAACCAATAATCAGCGTGTTTTGGCACTTATTTTTTCCCATCTTGCTATAAAACGCTACTTATAGCCGGCTTTTATAGTTTCACGCTCACTGTTGAAAGCACCTGATGCCCACATGGAATTAAACGTTTTTTAAGATTGTGTTTCCAGGAGGCAGCAGCAGCAGCAGCAGCAGCTTGGCTTAAGGAATGAGGAGGTCAACCTTGTTACTTCCCTGATGTGAATCAAGAACATCAGAGAAGAGTTCAGTGAGCTGAAGAACACTGCCACAAAATGCAGAGTCAGAATCGGACACTATTCTGCAGAATAATATTCCTTTTCTTTTATTTTACATGATTTGATTTTATGCAAGTGAAGGTGAGGTCAGTCGGGGGTGTGATACGTCTGAGGGCTGGCTTTTTGGCACGTTCTGGTTTATTTCCAGTTTATTAAAGCCTATCATTGCTGGAAAAAGAGAACAAATTTGGCTCCTACTCCAGGACCAACATCTGCAGTGGGACTGTCAACTGGCCGCATAAATATATATATAGAACTCACCATTTGAAAAAGGCTTCCAAGTCTCACATTTTATCATCTCTTTTAGTGGGGGGAGTATAAAGGCATTTTCTCATTGTAGAATATTTCCATATTGTCTAGTCTTTAGGATTCCTGGATTTCCAATCAGGCATATGATGACATAACTTTTCTTAGTATGAGCAAACTTGCTTACATGAAATGCAAAGAAGGAAAGACGTCCACCCTCTCAGTCCACATTAGCCGACGTTAGTACGCCAGTGGGCGTATCTGTGGCAGGGCATTTCCTCCGAGGTTAAGAGAGGCCGAGATATGGAGGGTAAAGATGGATGATTTAATATTCCATAGCTGTAATGTGATTTGTTTCACAGAGTTTGTCCCTCCTACCAGAAGCACTTGGGGAACATGAATTATAAATTACAATCAGGGTTTCTCCCTCCGTGGCCGTAACAAACTTACGCAGCGTCCAGCAGATGTTCTGCTGCTCCACAATAGTTCTCAGGAGTGCAGGAATTTGACCGTGTCACACAAATGTAAAAATGTGAAAGTGTAACAGTTAAAATAAAAGAACAAAGTCCCTTTTGACTCAGGGCCTCTTCAACGATCATTCAGGAAGAGTGCGTGCAGCATTACAAAACAACTATTTCCCTCTTCGCTCAGAAGACGCTCGTGTTGATCTCTATCAAAAGACAGCCTTCTCTTTGATTACAAGTCTAATAAAGATTTGATTTGCTTTCACGTTTTGTAGACACTGAGGAAATGGGGCCAAAGAGATAAATGGATTTATGACACTGGGAGAAATGAAGGGGTCCTTTCAGCGAAGCTGCTGAGCTGAGAACACATCGCAGGTGTGTTGTGCTTTGTGTGTGGCGCTGTTCCTCCATAATTTAATTTCATACATCATAAATGCCACTTTGACACTTAGTCAGGCATGTGGCGACATGAAAGCGGAGGCCATAAATTCAATCAGAGCTATTTTCTCTTTTCTATCCATCCAACTTCTCCCAGATTTACTTTGCCTGGCTGGAGAAGGCCGAGGTGTTGGAGCTCTGATTAATGTTTCTCTTTGAGCGGGACGCGCCGTCGGGTTAGATTGTGTTAGAGGAAGCCCGTGCACGTGTGCCTGCGTCCGGTCAGACAAGACAGACGGAAAGTAGAAAAGAAAAAAAAGAGTGAAGAAGATCAAATCTTCCCACTGGCTTAAAAGTGCATTTCCAAGAAGCCTCCTGGTTTCAAACAAGGCTGAATTATGTACTTTTCATAGGAATTCTGTTTTACTCCATGTCTCTCTGGATCAAATGTAAATGCAACATAAAGTTGGGGGGGGGTGCCGGGGACTGAGAATACAGCGTCTCCTTTCATCAGCATCATGCTGTTGCAATACACAAGCCAGTGCGCTTCAGCAGGTTACACTGATTGTGAACGCTTCATGTTCCTTGTCTAATAGCACTGAGCTTTTTGACAATGGCCTTTAAGTGCATCGTAGATCTTTAGTTTATCACCCCTGTGTTCCGAATGAATTTTTGCCACTATGAAGCCAATTGTCCTCTTCTGCTGGAACACAAACCTGTGTTTATGAGCAAGTGCCCCCCCCCCCCCCACCCCCAGGGCTCTGCCATTAGGTGCTGTTGATTTCCTCCAGCACTGTTTAATTTCAGGCTCCAATTGGAAATGCACATTAAAAGTTAACAGGTAAGATGGTTATTGATTTTAAGATAAATAACACATGTTCCAGCACAGACCTGTTTCCTTGATCTTCATTTACCTTCTCATTCTCTGTCGCTTTCTTTGCACATATTTGCTTTGTTCCTCCTTCCAGATAAATAGTCAGCCTGCATTTACACAGCAGCAGCCTCTCTTTTCCTTATTACACTGGCGGATCTGCGAGATAGACCTGCTATAAAGAAAAGCTGCCCCAGAGCGCCGCGGCTGCATGTGTGTTGTCGCTGCTGCAGCTGCGTCTTGGCTTGCGCTGCCGGCAGCTCCCCGCCTGTACCCAGCGGTCTGTCAGACCGTGAAGCAGGGGAAACGGTGGGATAAATGATTATTTATGATCTGCCACATCCCATCCTCTCTGCTATCCCCAGGCCCCATTTATTACAGCTGCAGGCTGCCACCGTGCAGAAGAGAACATGCACACACAAATACTAAATACTGTACTGTGTGTGCACTTGCACAGTGCCCAAACACACACACACACACACACACACACACACACACACGCACATACGCACCCTGACTTTTTCCAATATCTTGTTCTGTCCAAAGCAACATATCTCAGGCACAGTTTGCTATCGTGTCATCTGCTCTGTTGTGCGAACTCTCCAAACTTCATCTCATCTGCAGGCTGAAAAATCAGATGTTACACTTCTCACATTACCTATTTGCATTAAGTGGCACATGGCTGACAAGTGGTATTTGCCTCTCTCTCTCTCTCTCTCTCTCTCTCTCTCTCTCTCTCTCTCATGTTTCACGTGTTTCAAACTTTCTTCGGCCGGACCCAATAAATCTCGAATAACCCAGAGAGCTCAAGGTAGCTTAAATAATTGATCAGACTGAGCATGCAGCCTGGCAGCCAGCTTACCTAATATACAAGGAGATCACAATAAAAGAGGAAAGACTGTATGTCCGTGTTTGCTTGTCTTTGCACGCAAGCTATTGTTCGCTGTGGAGTCTTACTACAAAATCAATAATATAGTTGGGTTGGAGGAACACGTCTGCATCCAAAGACAAAGTTTAGCGGCTCTTTCTGACCTTATAACAAACTCACACACACTCAGCTTCTCCGTACAATTATTCCACCACTGACAGTGAAAGAAAGCAGACCCTTTGAGACCTGTCCAATACGCCTTATTTCATGTATTAACAGATCTGTGTGATCTCTTGTCTATAAAGAGGAGATGTAGGGCATACCTTTAACAGAATATACATCACATATATCAAGAACTTGTTAAGAGAACGTATGTATGACTCCCCGAGCTCAGGCGATACATCACAGCAAGTCCATTTAGCTGAAAATACAACGCTGAACGCTGGACACTGGAACTGTCCACTGGGCATAATAGAGCGAAATCTGTTGATCCTATAGGTGGAATTCTACAATGATAACTCAGATTAACTGTCCACTGCAGACCATTTACCAGGAGAGGGGGCTGAAATGTCGTATGTACAGATGATGAATCAATAAATTCAATGACAATGTAGGGAGGGGGGGGTGCCTGCAAAATGACGCTCCATTAGGGGGCCATCAGCAGGGTCTCCCTCAGGGAAGAGAAATTCAGAAGCATTTATGAAGGCATTTAAAACAGCATCTACCTTTTTAAGGCCCCTAACTTATCTATTTCATTGCTATTCCACCTTATTGGAAAAAGGTGGGTGACAAGTAAATATGAAGACAATATGTGACAAGTAATTATGAAATCAGAACAGAAAACAAAATGTCTACAAATGAAACCTGACACTGTTGAGAATATTACATAAAAGTGATTATTTGATGTAAGGCACTTTTACAATAGCAAAAAAAAAATTACAATAGCAGACTAAAGAAAAAACTCCAACTGTTAAAACTCCAACTGGAAAGCTGTAACGGTATTTATCTGGTGTGGATGTTCCAGCTCCACTTCAGAGTACATTGTCGGTGTCATCTGCTTCAGGAACATCTCACTACTCTCCTGGAAGAGCCCGAGGACATGGTCGGGGAGAGGACGTCTCTGCTGCCCACGAGACCCGAGATAAGAAAAACGAGAGGAACCTCAAGTTGGCTGTTTCTCTCCTCCACCAGAGCTGCAAGGTGAAGTATTCCCGTTCCCAGAATACACACACCCAGTGAAAAATACAGATGCCCAATCAAACAGATGAAATGTCCAGAATATCTGACAGCAGAGGGAGAATTTATTCTCCTTCTGTGAAACATTATCGAGTAGAAAATGATCAGTATGATTTAAAGCAATAAACAACATCTGATGAACGCTAAAGATTAATTCTTATATATGAAAGCATGTACAGAGATCAAGTTCATTTTAAATACAAGTAAGTCAGTTTGGTTAGATAGACCAAATGCCATTCATTAAAAAAATATATCACCTGGAAAAGCATTAAGGTAAATTCGTATTAAAAAATTATCACACTTAAGTGATTATATTATGAATAATTTAGTGATTATTTGTAATATTGGAAGACAATACTCATAAAGACATGCAACCATTAAAAACCACATGGCATTAGTTCCTTTTGCCAGGGGGGTTGAAAGGTGACGAATTAACGCATTCAAGTCGAGCTTATTTTCTCCCTTTGACTGCAGCGGTGATCTTAAATGTTCCATTACACATGCATGGGACAGCATTCTCCGGTGTCCAGAAGATGTCTGCTCTGTCAGAGCAGTGATATGAGGCAGCTGATAGAATTGTTCTGCTCTGATATGCCTGCAAACTTAGCCGCGCTTCCTCCTTCCCATTCATGACACCTGGCTGGGAGTGATACAGTAAAGCAATAGACTGCCGGAGAAAGGCCTCATTGTCCCCCCTTTCTTGTTTATATCCGCTTTCCCACCAGGACAACCCGTCAATAATTACACGCAAACTCCCTCCGGCTTTAAAATCTTTCTTAGTCTCTCCTTGCTCCCTCACTTCCCGTCTCTCCTTTGATTTTCTCTCCTCCGCATGTCAACACAGTCAGGTCCCTTGGCACCGGCGGAGCTATCCGCTGTCGCATCCTCCCTCCCTCTGCCCTGTCCCATTACAATGACAATAACAGATAAGAATATTTATTATGTTGGCTCACCACTCCCTGTTCCTCCAAACATCTCTCGGGGGAGCGGCTCCTCACTATCACCCTCAAAAGCCTCATTCAGTTGGAAAAAAAAAAAAAAAAATTCAAAAATCCCAACATCCACTCCTGGCCTTGATGCTTCCCTTTATCGCACCAATGAAAGGAGAGCCAGAGCACGAAGGCGTCTCATCTCCTGTGCTCCTTTTCTTCTCTCAACTCTTCCTCCCCAATTTTAATTTTCATCTCTTTCCCTACTTATTTCAGAAAAGGGAAAGGAGAAGAAGGAGGCTGGTCTGTGTGTGTGTGTGTGTGTGTGTGTGTGTGTGTGTGTGTGTGTGTGTGTGTGTGTGTGTGTGTGTTGAGGGGGGTGCAAATGAGAGTGGGACGTTGCCTTGTGATAACTGCCATGCAGAATGGACATCTCCCTTGTTTATTGGCTTTTGAAATTCAATCCATTGTCTGGGAAGGGAAGTGATAAAGGGAGTAGAAATACAGACGCTCTTATCATGCCAGCTCAGTGAAAGGACCCCCGTCCCCCCCTCCAGATGCCTCCGTTTGTTGTGGGGTGTGCGTTTGTTGTGTGCGCATCGGCACATCCGAATAATGGCTTCTGAAAAATGCATTCATTCGGCTGATTATTCGGACCCAGCTATGCCACTTACCATTGTGCCGCATCGTTGTGTGTAGTCATCACATTTGGAGGAGAGCGCACAATCGAGAGTGGTCACACTTGTCTCGTACGGTTTTCCTGGATGTATCATATTTAAATGCTGAAAGGAGAGGCAGGAAAACAGGCGCCAAGTCCGATTTCTTTACCGCGCTGTCCGTTCTGGGTTCATTACACTGCAGATTCAGATGGGTCACCCACATTTGTGAGTTTTTTTCTCTGAGGAGAAAAAGATGGAAAAGTTAGAGCAGGCCCGGGCAGAATTCTTCAGCTCTCTAGTCGCTAATGCTAATGTGTCCTTGTGGTGCAGATGTGCCGTGTTTCAGCAGCTGTTTGCAGCCATTCTACACCACATACACAGTTATTAAAATAAGAACACCTTGTTCTGACCACTGGTTTGTAACAACAGTAAACAGGATTAAACCAGGAAGCTTAATCAGGCGCATTACAGCTACAGCGGCTGGAGCTGATCGTGGATGGTTTAAATAATGTTTGTGTTTCTGCTAAAGTCTCTTTGCTCTCAAATGAGAAAGTGTCAAGTATATTCAGAATTCATGTATGTGGTACCTGTTGGGATGCCCTGGATGCTTTTTCTCTCCAGGTTGTTTATTCAACATAGCTTCCATGTTGTTGGTTAGCAGGTTGTCAATGGTGAATTTGAAGGTTTTATTTTTCTTCTTGAAGCGATAAAGTTCCAGGAGAAGAGGCTGAAGGCAGCGATAGGACAGGCCAATGAAGCAAACAGAAGGCTTTGGAGTCTGAGGGAGACAGTGGGATAAAAACCAAAGACTGGCCGTCTCCTTCAAGAGAGGCGAGTTGGGCAGCAGACCTCATCATCAGGTTGAAATAGCTGTCACATCACATCAAAAAACAGTAACCTTATTGTAATTTAAACATGCTTAAACTTCTGCAAGTGTAAATCCCAACATGCCCAAAGGAGGATAGAGCCAGTGAAAAAACTCTTTCAAATGTCCAATAAGACTACGGGTCTTTGTTTGCTTCTGCAGGATCCAGCAAATATTCCAGAAATCCAGTTTAATTTTCACAAAATGGAAAAAGCCTGGCAGCTTCTTGTGCATTCTCCCCCTTTAATACAAACACATTTCCATTTATATAAACCATTGACCACTAATGAAAACAGAATAGATCGAGAGCTACAGAGATCCACTGGCTGGTAGAACTTGAACCAATCGCAACTCTGGAACTCCGAACATCGCTCCATTTTCTTGGCCATTTAGAGGTTTTCGATTCAGTGATTCACAACCACAGTGTCCATATTCACTAAAACAACACTTTTTTTAACTGCGTGCGTGAGCAAAAGGCTTCAGTCTGCAAATCGATTTACGTTCCGGCCTTCACCTGGTTGTAACCAAAAGAATGATACTGTCAATATAAGCAAAACAAAGTGACTCTTCTCCACAAGGTGTCTCGGTCCTCCAAAGAAGAAAGATTAGGACGCTCCCTGAGTGCCTCCCTCTGGAGGCTTTTCAGGCACATCACACTGGAAACAGGCCTTGGAGTAGATCCAGGAGAGGAGATTACTGTACATGTCTCATCTAACTTGTGCGTGTCTTGGGAAACACTTGAGAGAGGGGACATCTGGAATACTCTGTACACAGTAATATTGTATTTCTCACAGCCAAGATCGTTATTCTAAAGTAAACATGCATATATCTCTGCATATTACTTTATAAGGGACCTTAGATGGTGTCCTTCACTGCTTTCTGGACCTGAACTATCCTTGAAACATCTCCTTTTGAATCTGTGCAATAAATAAAACGGTTCGGTATTCCACTTTTGCATTACTTGACTGATTAGGAATGATAATCCCTCCATTCACCCAAAGATAAACACACGGATGAAGAAAAATGAATCTCGCCATATACTTCGGTTAAATTATATATACAGGAAGAGCATCATTTATACATATTAGAATGCATCAGAAATTTGTGAACCAAATAGTCATAAATACATTTTAAAAAAGCAAAATATGCAGTAGAATTTTCCATTAACGCAGATGCTTTTCAGTAATGAATATTTAACCACTCACCTATGGGATTAGACAAAAGAACAATACACAATGCAATATTCATGAACACTTTAATACACATTTTAAATTCATAAATATACTGAGAACAGTGTGTGTAAGTTATATTACCAAGAACATTTAGTTTTCAGCGCTTTTAAGGAAATGGAAATTATGTAAAACCATGAGAAAGACAGTCATCAGAGACAGTTTTAATCAAATGGGTTTGAAGGGGTTACTGAAAGCTCATTACCCAGAATTCTCCTCTGCTTCTTTTGGAAAACAATAGTGAAATTATGTTTTTCTCCTCCCAGTGGCTTTATTCCCATTGATGAGTCGCTTGTTAATATTTAGCACTGATTCATAATTTAGT
Organism: Lagocephalus sceleratus; assembly: GCA_911728415.1. Taxonomy (NCBI): domain Eukaryota; kingdom Metazoa; phylum Chordata; class Actinopteri; order Tetraodontiformes; family Tetraodontidae; genus Lagocephalus; species Lagocephalus sceleratus. The sequence continues at coordinate 9,253,778 of CAJVRN010000011.1, read as the reverse complement.
GTGTTCGGCCGAGCTGTAGCACACACAGAATGGTCCCAGCAGAGTCTCGCAGGAATCTGGGCGGGAGGTCTGCTGAAATATTCTGACAAGTTGAAACGACACAGAACGCCGTTTTTTTTTGTGTGTGTATTTTTTTGTTGTTGCCTGGATTCCACTGAATCAAACGATGAGACAAAATGAAGTTAATCTGTGTCTTTAATCTGCTGCTTACCTGCTATTCCTCCCATGCCTGCTGTGGGGCTCTGTGGCACAGGAAATCACATCCTTCTCTCCCTACCATACTCACGCACGCGCGTGCGCACACACACACACACACACACACACACACACACACACACACTTCTCCTTCCATGCCCTGCACCTCTCCTCTTCTCCCTCTCTCTTCCTCACTTCCCATTTTCTTTGTCATCTATCCCTCCCTTTTGGCCATCAGGAAGACTTTAAGCATCTTTAAGCGTCTTTAAGCATCCTTTTTTTCTGTCACGTAAGTCCTTGACTTGTCTCAGGTTGCGTTGCTCAAAGATCAGACTGTCTGGAAATCAGACTATGAAATGTGGCATGTGCCAACGTGAATGAGAAATAGTTACCCCGCTCTAATTCTTCTTCAACTGTGGTTCCAGACACGTCTAATGGTGAAAAAGGTCTAATCTGTCCTCCATAATGTGGCCATCACTCTATCAAGAGGATTTGTATCTTCCAAATAACAACAGAATGAATTTTTTAATTGAATGGTTAAGAGGAGATTTGCACCAAATCCCAGGATATCCTTGGCGGGCACAAGGTGTAGTGTCGTACCACCATAGAAAATGGTACAGTGTTAAGAAGACTTAAGTATTAATTACCCTGTTAACTACAGAGGATTCGCTGTCTTCACCGGGTCAGCCTCTTGTGCTGAAGCAAGCTGTGGAATTAACAGAGGGACGCATTAATCCCCTCTTATTTTCCACATCAGCACTGGTGCATCTAAAAAAACACGGTCCGTTCAGACATTAATTACACAAAGTTCAGAAATGTGCACGTGTGTGTGTGTGTGCTCATCTGTACGGGAGTGCCATTTGTTTTCCCGATGACATCAACACCGAAATGCATTAATCAATTAGTCGCTGGTGATAAACACATGATGCCCAATATCACGATTCACAGGGGGATTACTGGGTTTCAAGGTTGCTGTTGTCTGTTGACAAGTGCGTGAAAGCTGCACACAGATATACAACTTCACACACATGCACATACACACAGACACACACATAGACAGACATGCACAGACACACACACACACACACACACACAGATCTAATTAAAACTGTTGTTGTGGATAGGTCTGATTCCATTTCAGTGTGGTTAACAGTCCTTCATGGATAAGTAATGAGCTTCTGCAGACAGAGAGAGTACTTCAGCCCTGCTGCCGGACTGCCGACTCCTCCAGGAGTTACTATGGTGATTGGTACTGTATGGCTGTATGACAGCAGGAGTGTGTAATTGCAATGGGTTTCATGTAGAATGCAACTGTGCGGTAAAATTATCACTCTGTATTATATTCCCAATATTTCACACTTGCAGAAAAACTGGGAGGCAGTTTTCACTATGATCAGCAGGATGATGCAGGAGCAGAAGACACATACAGGCCGTGCATATATGCTGCATGGCTGTTGTAAAGATCTGATGAATGATGTTCCTTTACTCATAACAGACTCACATATCACAATAACATTTAGGAAATTCAAAGGTATCTCAATTTATTTGAAATTTTAGTTTACAAGTTAAAAACACAGACATACTGTAGGTTTTCTCCTGGTGTTTTTGGCAGATTTCTGTCCTTTGTAGCTTTTATCCCTGAAACAGACTCAGTGGTTCTGGCACCAAAGTTATGACACTGAATGTCAAAATGTTTTGAATAAGAAAGTGATGCCTGCTAACTTGCTTGAGTGGATGTGGCAACCTAATTGAAAGAAAAAAGTTCTGCAAAAAAGAGCCAGAGGCCAACCAGCCTACATATTACACACAGACAGGCAACTTTAAATACCATTAACACCACCAAACTCACCAAAATCAATTATCTTGAATTCCTTCAACTAACCTACAGATAACTTAAATGTATTATTTCCATAAACCGTTCCGAAATATAAAGCAATCAACACCAAAATTAAAATACAAACTCCCCATACCTCCTCTCTGCCAAACCTACTTAGTATCTCCCACCTGGAACTATAAAATGGTGTCTCAGTACCTGGGGAAGCCTTTTGCCCAAACACATTTGGAGGAAGAGGACAGGCAGAGGTAAGGTTTACGAAGTAAATCCATCCACAAGTGAACACTTTAGAATTAAAAATAAAGAAAGTGAACACACTATATTGTCTTACTCGGTGAAGCATGTATGAAACTGTTCAAAAAAAGCCCTGAAACAGTTTACTGTAAACATTTTAAACCATGTTTGTGTACCACTAGTCCATTAAAACATGTTTACCTCCATATAGTAACTGGCACCAAACCAGTTACAAATAAGCATTTCTTTTTAAAACGCCTCTTGGTTAAATCAATTCTTTAACTTGACTGAATACAGCATTTTATTTGGTTGTTATTGGTGGATCAGCAATGTTGAAATGTATTGGTTTGGCATCATTCTATATACCCTGATACTTTAAAACACTATATTAACAATGTTAACAAAGTCACAAATACAATTTTCATGAAAAACCTGTTGTTAGTAGAAAACATTTGAGAGTCTGCAATGAAATATTTCACAAATGGAGACATGACAAATAGAACTAGATGATCTAAAATATTACATCAACTTAACTGCTGACAGCTTGTAACTTTCTACAAAGCTGTACTTTGTTGCGATGACGTACATGTTGATGTCTGTAATGAGCTGTTAGATGTTGAGCTTTAACAACCACCTGTCCATGAAGTAAAGAATGGGCGTGAGTGCACTTTGAGTAAATTTGCTTCATTAGGAAAGAAAAGCTCTGCGTTTGGGTTCATCGAGCCTGGGAAACAGCCCAGCTTGGACTGATTGAAGGTGAATTTTTCTGCTGAGCTCCTGACAGCAGAGTCGTTAGAAAACAGGAAAACAAAGCAAGGCGATCTCCTCCTGTCTGTCTGGTACCCAAGATAAAAATGTAAAGTGTGTGTGTGTGTGTGTGTGTGTGTGTGTGTGTGTGTGTGTGTGTGTGTGTGTGTGTGTGTGTGTGTGTGTGTGTGTGTGTGTGTGTGTGTGTGTGTGTGTGTGTGTCTGCATGCAGCGACTCTTCCTTAAGCATATTTCCTCTGTGTGCCTGTTGGAAGAGCGGGTCCACTTTGATCAGAGTGTTATCTGCACCACTGCGGCCTAATCCATGTATTTGCTCTGAGTCTTAGCTGGATCACCGCTCTCAAATCAAAGCACTACAGAGTCAGACCAGCAAAAAACTGAGACACCAGACAGGGAACACACACACTTTCAAACACCCCGATTCTTACAACATAAATGCACACATAGGAGCGCATACACAACTCCGAATCTTTAATGCAACTTGTAATCAAAAGCACAAAGACATCAAACCCGCACATAAAAATGCAAACATAAAACCCACAGCCATTGATTCAAGTTTATGCGTCATAAATAAACCAGCTCACTTGCAGCTCCCTTGCAGCCAAACTTCCATTTAGGCAATAAAGGCAGAAATGACTTCTTCTGGAACTGTTGTTCACAGCACTAAAGCTTTGCAGTTTGCACAAAAAGAGAGAAAAATATGTTTTTGTCTATCCTCTATACATAACAACGCTAATTACAACATAACTGCCTACGCTACATTACAAGACAATCAAATGATTTGCTGCACACACACTCGAGGGTTCATAACAATTTCTACTCTGCATTCTAATGACACTCAAAAGTCTTAAGTGTCCTCCACTAAAGAGTAGTATTTAATGAAATAATAAAGTGGTGCTATCTGGTGTGGCCTGAGCTGTTTTTCTCCCGCTTAAACATTTCATTTTCTCTTTTAAACACATTTATAAATTCTGCATTTTCTCCTCTGTATCTGATAATGCTGTTGCATTTAGTGTGACCTAAAGGAAGAAATAGATGCTTGGATGAAGAGAAAACAGAGCGGGAGATAATGAAGTGACTTTTGCAGGAGGTTTTCATTTCTTAGGGAAAGATGGGGAGTGTGTGACAGAGGTGTTTGTGGGTGGGGGTTAATCACCCTGAGATCATCCTGTCTTGAATCTGCTCAGACTGAGGGCAAGAGATGTTGTAAAGGTCTACTTCCTGTTTGACACAGCTTAGTGAAAATATAGACAGGGCGAAGGACATCACTCCCTGGATGCAAGCGTGAAGTCAGGGATTTTCTGCTTCAGTTAAATATTCAATTTGTGTCCAAGTCTTCAACTAATTACAAGTCAAACTTGTAAAGCTCTGGGCTCCAAATGGCCAACTCAAACTTAGGGGTGGGGGAAAAAAAAAGTCTGAAAACTTTTACCATGCCATACAGTCCAGAGAGTGTCGGATCAAAACAACTGACTGGTAGAGAGCCAAAAAAAAATTCCCACACACACTCCAACTGTACAAAGATTGGACATTCATCAAGCAGAATTAATCTTTGTGATTTTTTAATTCTAATGCACCCAATGAAGATCTGAGGCGGCTCGGTTTAAAAACACCCCAGTTATCTCCAAAAGCAGCCGAAGTCGTCTGTGGTTTTGGCTTTATTAAACTTGTAGTGTTTTCCTCCTTCTAATATTAACGCAGTCGACATGATTACGGTGCCATCAGGCTTCTGTTCAGACACCAGTGGCTGTGACCAGTGGGCCACTGTGGGACCGGTGGTACCACAGACCTGCGAAATAAAAGCTCTGATTTTCTTCCTAATGCCAGTGAAATGACAATTGGAGAAAATACCAATGTTGTTGAAAAACAGCAGAGTTCATGCTCAATTCACATCATTTAAGATTACAATAGAATTTTATTTGTCCTGAAGGAGATTATTCTGCTAGTATTTGCATAAAAAAACTATTTAGAGAGTTAATAAGTTATTTTTGGATGCATTTTTCTGCAGAAATGGGTAAAATAATGTTAAGCATTGTTGTGAAGACTGTTGGGGCCATGGCCCTCACTTTTCCCAACAACCATTCATACAACCATACACATTTTGTTGCTTTTATTTTAAATATTTTAAATCATGAAATGCTTACAGAGCAGGGCTCATTGTGTCATGGTGTCCCACATATTCCCTAAACTGTGTTAAAAAGGTTATCCTTTTCATATAGTTACTGTGTGTGTGTGTGTGTAGGTGTGTCTGTGTGTGTGTTCGTCTTCTCCTGCTTTACCTGGGTCCGGGGGCAAACGTGTATGTGTGTGTGTGTATATGTGTGTGTATGTGTGGGCTGAGATACACCGGTGACCTGTCCAGGGTGTATTTCTGCATCTCTGGGAGATAACAGGCAGCATCTACAACCTTGATTAGTTTTACATGTAAGCTTATTGAATTATTGTCTTTATCCCAGCATGGATGGGGGTGTAATTAATTAATTGAAGGTACAATAGGTGGTGATTTGCACTCCATCTTGTTACTATTGGGCAAATACTGGTCGACCTACGACATCAGGCCACAACAATAGTCAACAGGAAGCTAACATATTAGCAACAAGCGGTTAAATGCTATGGCGATGGTCGTGCTGCAACATTCATTTATCCATTCAAAAACAAACTGTAGGTTTTGCTTCCTCTGGAAGAGCTCCTTTTTTTTTAAAAGGCTGCCCAAATTCTGGGTTTGGCACAGAAATCCAACACGTGTGCAGAACATCTTGTCCTGTTTTAGTCCCACTGGTCTGTATACATGCAGGTGTACACCAACACCAACAGTTTTACAACTTCAATATCACTTGAGTTGTTTACATGCACTTTTAAATTTCAGTTGTCGCCAGACTAATGCAATGATTCACACACACGCACACGCACACACACACACACACACACACACAGACACACATATACATTGTATATATATGTATATTGTCAACCGCTCTGTACTCAGACGTTATACTATTTTATTTATTTATTTTTTTCTTGTCACAGAAACAAATGTTGTATATCTGCTTTACTCTCTCAACCACAAACATAAATCGTTAATACAGTTTTTAAAATTTCCATCCTATCACAAGATCAGAGTTTGGCTTGTTATCACAAAAATCACTTGGGAAAACTTATCAAAAGAAAAGTAAGAATGTGAATTCTTTGCTGAGCTTCTTGATATTTTTTCTAATGGAGGAATTTCAAGATGCTTACAAAAAAGCCAGTTAAAAAAAAACCCAATACCTAAACAGTTAATTTTTTACATTTTTGATCAATTAGTGCTAAACGTATCCAGTTATTATATACTACTAATAATTCCAGTCACACCTAAATCCCAAGTGTTTCCTGGTGATGATGAGCGTGGTGCTGAGGCAAACTTTGATGCTGAGCTTTCTGATCCCCGCGAGACTTCCATGTTAATAAATGAGATCTCCTGCAAAGCAATACTGCTTTAACCCTATGTATTATGCATGAGGCAGAGGAGAACAGCACTAAAAAGGAGGAATCATCTAGGCACACATAAGTGCCAGAATCCAATCTTGGCTCCATTAGTGCAGGACAAATCCTATACTGTGAGAAGGGGTCTCCATATGTTTCAATGAGGGAGCTCAGGAAACCATTATGGAAATGAAAGGGGACAAATCACATGATACAGATCACCGAGTAAAGCAGGAACAAAATCGTGGTGTGGTATACTTTAGGTAGAGTCAACAAAGGGAGGCTGAAACCCGCACACTTGCCTCCTCAGACTTCTAATAAACTCTTACAGGGAGGAGAACAGCATGAGATTTCCATTACTCCACGTTTGTGTCGCCTTGCATCTACAAATTATTCTGCTCTGTTGTTCTGAAGATCAGAGATTACAGAGATGTCCTTACTTTTTCCACTGTGCCTGCATCTTCTACATGACACGCTGAGGTGCCACGGCGCAGCGGTGTATTTGATCACGTGTCCTCCCATTATCATCATCTCTCCATCTCGGTGAGACATAGAACTCATTCTAAGTACGCTCGGAGTCACAACTACTGCAGAAGGTTACGGCAGAAGACGATTTGTCTGTGTTTTCCAATGAGTTAGCGTCACCTCCGAGCGTATGCTCCATCACTGTAGATACAGATCCTTACAAACAATCTCGCAAATGCTAATTGAGGTAATTAAAGCCGCAGCGTCCCGAGGAAACAGGTGCAGGTGGTAGGCATTATTCATGTCCCCTTGCCCTTGGAGGTAACCCTCTCAATCTACTGAGGTAAACAAGACAGACAGGGGTGCCATTTTCGCTAACTTCTTTTGTGAGCAGACAAAAAAAGCTATTTCCCACTGGCCCCGGTGTCATTCTTACTCATCTTCCGACCTTAACGTCGATATGTTTTCTGGAACACACACAGCTTCAAGTTCTTTCAGTAACTGTGAACATTTGCGACAAACTTTCTTTGCTGGTTACGTTGTCAGAATGTGGAGAATCTAAAAATGATCACTGACGCTAAGCACATTCAGTTACCAAGGAAACAAATAATTAGGAAAGTGAGAAGTCTCTGAGACTCTGTGAGATAAATGAGACTCACAAGAATGTCCTTCAATTTGTCTTTTTTTCTTTTTTTTTTGAAAATGCAAATACGCTCACCTGTCACCATAACAAAGGCCTTGTTTACATAAGACGGTGATTAGATTAATACTCATTAGAAAATATTTGTGTCCCTCCTGCCCAGAGCAACCCTCAGGCAACTGGGCAACAGGAGCCACGGCAATTAAAAACGGGAACGTGTCACTCCGCATCACCCTGTGATGACGCCATATTGGTCCTCATAGATTAAACACAGCACAGCTGCGACTCACGCCCGGTGATCGGAAGGTTAGCCGTCTGTGGCGCGCCGGCTGTAACACGCAGCGAAAAATCCTTGCCGGGGGTTTTGGCCTTGGCTCGCAAACCACTTGTGGCCACAAAACAAAAATGTTCTTTTGCACAGAAAACCTGACAGAACATCCTGACATCATTCCGAGGCTGGAGCTTAATTTTGTATCAGCTCGGTTTAATGTTAGCAGCAGTGTTGCTATAATACTGTATTCATGAATCCACCTCTAATCAATTTTCAGGCCATGCAGGGATCCATTCATGAAAAAAAGATCTTGTACCTTTGCAGTCATTAATTCAGAAGGGTGTAATTAATGGCTGCTGGACGACTTTAAAGAGTATGAAGGGTTGTGTACTGTAAAAAATACACCGTCATCAATAAAGGAAACGTGTTTTTAGAAGATGTATAGTGAACGAATAAAAGTCCTCCTCATTGCCGATAAACAGAAAGTTGAATTTGTAAGTTCTGTGAATAAATAAAAACCTCTACGCCTCAAGTTTTCTGCTTACGACACATCTGAGTGTATGCCAAGGCTCATTGAGATGGTGTCACCCGGCGACGGGACGTGAATAAGAATCGGAAGAAAACATCGGAGAACTTTTGGTTTGATTGAGAGCAATGGTTTAAAGGGAGGCAGTATGTCAGATTTCTGCTGTTTTCGCTCAGATTTTATAATGGCTTTAAGAGACCCTTCATTTCCTTTGCCTAAATCCATATCACTCAACTCAGTCGTGAAAATGGAAACTACTTTTTTTTCCCACAATTCACTTTTGCCTGGGGCTGTTTTTATTGCTAGATCTTTAAAGTAAAAAGCCAGGCAAATAAAAAAAGTAATAAAAAACAGCTAAGGTGAGAGCTCCTGCATGTTCATATATGCTGCAAGTATGTACATAGATCAAGACCACGATGCATGATCTATATGTGCATGTGATCCTCGTTATGTCCTGTTTTCCATCCGTTGAGGCGCCTTTGAAAAATAATGATCCTGATGACCGCGGCGTAATTGGGTCTTAGAAAGTCACCATTGCTGTGTGACACCATTGCTGACTCTGTCATTATAATTCAATATATTCAAGGCAGTTTTTGAATCGTTTCAGCCAGTATTTGGTGCTCCATTAGCTACGGGTTATGATCATTACGATAAAAGGGGGGTTACTTTAACATGCCCGTGTTCTCGGTGTTTGGCCCGGAGGGACGAACATCAGAGAATTGTCGCTTTCTCAAAGACTGGGGAAAACTTTATGCGCGGTCTGAGGCGACTTTAATTATGCCCGTCGTAAAGCCCCAACCCCCCCCCTTCCTTTTCCATGGAGGAGATGAAACTCTGATCTCCTCTATCCGGGAAAAGGTTCCTCAGATGTTTGTCATGAGATGGCTGCTGGCAGCCGCTGATCTCTGTGACCATGGAAATCAGCCCGCTGTCGTCTTCCCCTCCTGCCATCTGTCAGTCAGCCCACATTGCCAAAATTGCTGCTGCTGTGCAAGCCCCCCACTTCCTTTTTCTCCATGACTATCTAATCTATAAAGGGTACATATTAGGCAAAACTCACTTTTTCAGTGCTTTAGTCCATATATTTGCATTCTTAGAGTGCCTCCCCATCAGTATTGCCAGCTAATTCAATGCTAAGTAAACTGTTGTCAATAAATGTGATTCAAAATGCCATGTTTTTTTTCACTTCTGACCTACTGTTATGTATTCTGGCCCCTCAACAGGTATCTCTTCCCATACAACCACAGCTACCTGTACAAAGATCTGTCTACACAAAGCCATCCTCGTGTGTTTTCGGCAGAAGAGATGGAAAAATCAAACTGGCTAACTTAACCAATCAACTTGAACTTGCCAGAACCAGATCCAGTGGTTCTATAGTGTAGTAGGTATCACATCTGCTTTACACGCAGAAAGTCCTGGGTTCAAACCCCAGTAGAACCATCCTTGTTTTGTGCACAGCAGTACTTCCAGGAGGGAAATAGAGGGTTTCAGACATTTAGGTGCTTACTGTGCTCCTAAAAACCAAGATGTGGACTGGTAGCAGGAGAGGAGCTGGAACATTTGGCTCAACTGCCCAAGGTGCCTTTGAACAAGGCAGAGAACCCCAAAATGTTCAGTGTCTTACAAACTCTAAAAAAGGGACATTTTCCTTGCTGTTATTGTATGGGTCAGGTTCTCAATTTCTCTGAAGTATCCACAAACAGTTTTGATCATTTGGGAAAATTATAGTAAACAGTAAAAGAAACAGCCACAAATTCCAAAAACATTATGTTTTAGGGCTTTAAATATATGTGTGCATTTGCAGTTAACTGGTTCTGAGTGTAAATGGACAGCTTTAATGTGTTGAGAAGCCTTTATGTAAATAAAGGGTGCTTATAGGACCAAAACATGGCAATTTAGTTGAAATATGGTTCATCATGAGCAAAAAGACATTTCGTTTTCTTCGAGAGGTTATTCCGAAGTCGTCATTGTAACAACTCAGTTCATAAGTGAGCAAAGTTTTTTTTATTGTTATGCCGTTAAGTGCTGTCATTAGTGCCTCTTGGATCAATGTGTTGACGCCATAGCCATATTTACCTGAGTGCAGAGGGCATTAACGACAATGCTGTTGGAGTAAAAACGATCATAAAGATGTTTGTGGCTGCTGCGTGTCGTCTTTGAGAAGCTTTTGTAAATTTATGCAAAATCTAATTGAGTTATTTCTATCCAGGCAATTCCTGACACATTAATCAGTCAAACAAAATAGCAAAAAAGCTGTCTGCTTGCCATCCAGAGCCTATTTTTTAATTTTACACGGCCTTTATTTTACTGCTTTATTTGTTGCGGCCTGTCTGACAGCAGAGATTTCTTATTTCCGACAGTGAAAGTCAAAGAGGCTCAGGTTGTTGTCAATAGTCATTAGAGCTGGCCGCCAGTCCTGGGTTAAGGTCTGTCCTGTTCTGCTGTCAGGGTCACTATCGCATGGACACATGTGTCCAAGGCTCTTTTCCTGCAGCCTGGCTCCTAGCTGTAGTGATCTGGTTACTTGAAGATGAAGTCGTGCAGAAATTCAAAGCTACAACACATTTTCTTTCAGCACAGAGGCCTTTTATTTGTCAGATATTTAGATGAATATAAATGTGTGTCTACTGCAGTCCTGCAGTGTTAAAGGGAAAGGTTAGATGACCACCTCCTTAAGGCAGTGATGGGGTTCCTGGTCTTACTTGAGGTGGGTCTTCAGGCTATAATAAGGCCTTGCTCTAGAGCTCAGAGCTGCAGATCTGTGTTCTTTAAACTTCTTTTCTTTGTGTGTCCTTCCCCCTCTTCTTTCTCCTCTACTTTTTTTTTCTCTGAATTGCTGCCAAGTTGTGTTTGTCTCTGTAATTAGGAGCCCGAGCATGCTTTCATGACTCCATTATGAAAACAGCGAACGCTCCACTGGTTTATTGATAAAGCATTACACTCTACTGCAGCAGTGTATGGAGATACAGGGGCAGCCTGCAGCTCCCTTTTCAGGTGGACCGCCATGCAGGCTCCCCCACCGCCAGATGAAATATGGTATTGATATAATCACACAGCCTATACAGGACTAAATCGCTGGAATACAGCAGGTGCACTGACTGAAAGCTAAAAAAACAACAGCAGCAACAGCAATAGCTGCACCGTGGTCTCAGAAAATGAAAGCAAAATCCAGTGCAATATGCAGTACACCACACTTGAAGAGGTATTCTTAGTCACCGATTCGATCTACTGCTTAAAGTAATCCAATCAGGTTTCTGAAAGTGCTGTGATATTTAAAAGAGGCACAGCTGCCCTGACACGTTTGTGAGGTGCCACGATGCATCAGTCGCCAGGAAGTATATCAAAGCCTTCCGTAATGGTGTGTACATGGGGTTTTATATTTCCAATTAAATCTGCAAATTATACAATTATCCACTGCACCGTACCTCGGCCATTTCTGAAATGGATTGCAATGTACATTTTGTTTTTCTGCCAGGATAATGGTGCCAGTGGCGATCTCGCCCTATCGCATGCATGTAAATGTGTGTTTACAGGCACCATCGCATAGTACACACACACACACACACACGCAAAAACATACACCCAAGCCATTAGACCACTTCGTGAAGGCTATTCTATAGTTATAGCCAACAAGGCCATAAGACTCTGTTATTTTTACTAGATACGATTCTGCATCTGTTGTTGACTTTAATTGCCTTTAGAAAATATCGAGACCAAGATTCTCCCTCATAAACCTGAGTGCCAGACGCAGAGCGCCAAGGATACAGGCCTCAAAAGCAATCAAATGAATACACACACACATGCACACACACACAGACACACACACACAAACGCACACACACTGGATGTGAATTATTGATCAGAACATGTCAGCTGAGAGACAGCACAGGCCGCCACTGTGGGAGAAGGAAGGATATTTTGCTATTGCTTTGCTATGCTTGACTGCCAAGACCGTGTTCATCCGAAAGTTTCCAGCCTGTGAATGTTTACAGAGCTATCCCTAACAATGCCCTCAGACAGCCAGAGGACTTCCAAGAATTTAAGGAGGCTGCGCGAGTTGCACAGCTATGGAGGAGAAAGCGTGAGAAAAAACCCTTCTGTTAAAACATTTCAGGTGTATTATTTTTTGCATTTTGTCCTTTTGTTTAGTAAAAACGATTCTGGGAGTATTCTGGGAAGCAAAAATAAATTTTGGAGTAAAAGCTACAAGCAATCAGCAATGGATAGTGATTAAATAATGGAAAATAAGTCAGTTGGTTCAATTCTGTTTGCAAATGAAGAAAAAGAGATGTTTCCAGCTGATATTTGTAGCTGGTACTCTTTCATAACAATATGCTTACTGCCTTACTTACTACTAGTTAAAGTAAAGCTCCTTTTTTATGACACAGTTATTTTGTATTTCATTTTAAATGTCTCAAAAAATTCAGAGTCGAGTCACTTTCCCACCTGGAGACCCAACAACAGCAACCTGTTTCAAGAAAAGACTCCCAATTGTGGGGGGCATAATAATTCTCACCATTCTTCATGATGCTAATCTCGATGCCCCAGAACATCTCAATATCCCAGGCAACACAAGTCAGATTTCAGTTTCTGACAAGTATGGATTGTGCAACAGCTGCTGGCTAATCCTCAGCCTACAGGCGCCAGCTCCTCTCTAATTAGATTTATTACTGCTTTAATGGGACCTGTCTTTACCATTACTGGCCATGGTTCTCTGGTGAGAGATGCCATCAAAAATGTATGACAAGTTCAGCAAGTGTTTACCAAGGACTTCATTTCAGAAATGTGCAAACAGTGTTGTGAATGTCCCTTCACTCTTTTCTCTTAATTTATTAACTGTTAATACAGTTGGGGGGGTATTTTATTTGCAGTCATATTATAGTTTCTTTCTTGCAGCGCATGTAGTTTCAATATCAACCTTACTGACACTTCAGGTCATTTTATGTAAGACAGTATGAGTTTTTAACTCTTGACTCAACAGAAGCAAAATGATAAAACTCTTGAAGGAGAGGAGGTTGCAGGTGAGCAAAATAGGGGCCAGTGGGGGTCACAGGAGATTTGAGAGATTCAATTTTATGCCTAAACAGAAATTCAAAATTCATCACATACTAGTGAGGTAGAGATCACAGAGAATGTCCCCTTTGCACCTTCACTACTGAGCCAAATGTAGCACTGGAGGAAAAAGGGAGCGATCGAGGCACGACCCCACCTGTCTTCCAAAGCTTGGCACGTGGGGAAAAAAATAAGCACATTTATGGCGACACATTTCACACATTGAGCCGCGGCGTTAAGGGATTAGGATCTGCAGGTGAACCAGCCGACTGGATTAGTGCTCTTGTTGCCATCACTCGCTTTTGTAATCTGAAAGCATCATGAAGGAAAATACACACAAAAAGAAAACAGAGCGAGGCATCCGTGGCTCAGATGCTATCAAGGTGTGCTGTGATACGTAACATGACTTTTTGTGATTAAGCAATCATGGAGTACGCTCTTGTATCGCTCCACGATCTGCCAGGGATATTACAGCCCAGCAGAGCTATAGTTATTACCAACAAAGCATGTAATATGGGGAAAAGGTGCAGGGCCCATCCTGCATGTATTTGAGACTGCTAGCAAGCAGCATGGATGCTCTGATTTTGTCCTCAGTGTGGTTTGCTCAGATGAGGTGTGACAGCGTGTGTGTAGCCACATGTAAAGATGATTGTTTACTGAAGGGTAAACAGCATTTCAGTCGAGAGAAACCCACGAGAATGTCATCTAATGACACCCCCCCCTTCTCTGTTCAGCCGTATCTCCGTCTCAACTTGTTGCCGTGACTCCTGTCAGCACTCCCGCGCATAGCCATGGAGACACGGCATGTAATTAAAAATATCCTCCCTCCCCTGGCTATTCACTTACTGCTGTCAATTAGGAAGAAAGCCAGTTAATAAGTAAACTATATTTAACACCTTTTCATAGAAGAACATCACAATGGCGCTTCACAATTAGAAAAAAGGGGAGAGCAGAGTGAAACCGTAACAGCATAAAGAGAGCCAGATTAAATAACCCAACTGTGCAGTTCAGAGGTGTTTTTAGAACAGGAGGGACCTTCAGCGGTCTTATATATCATCACAGAAAACAATCTAAATGAAGTAAAACTTTAAATAAACCTAAATCAAATAAAACTATGCCTGTCTGGGCTATAGTTAAAGAAGGCAACATGTGATACATGTGATGTATGGGAAATACAACAGGCCCCAAAGCAGAACACTGAACAACACCACAAAAGAGTTCAAAGTGGTTGAAGTTTTAGATCTGACCAGAGGTAGGAACAAAAAAAAGAGAAGTCTTGAATAGAGAACCTTCAGGGCCAAACACTAATTTTGGCTTGTGTGAGCTCAGAATTAAGTATTAAAACAGATAATTTAAGGACGATGATGTTATTATAAAAGAAGTTTGTGTCTGTGTTGCAACAATAGCAAATATCCAGTTTTATTTATTGAAGGCTGGATCATTACTAGAATCACAAGGAGCTTTTTATGATGGAGCGCAGAGTTTGGACCTCTTGACCCAGATGTATCTTCAAACTGGGAGGTTGGTGGTGGAATATCTGCAGGGCTTGACGCAGGTTTCATCCTGAAGTCTGGATCAGGGAGTTTACGGGGAAATAGGTGTGCTGACAGCAGATGTGGTGGAGTTGGAAACACCTCAGAGAATGTCAACTTCATGGAAAATTGGATCAAAGCATGAGGGAGGTACAGAGGATACGGTTTTAGAAACGGGATCAGAGATGAGATCAGTAGAGTGAGAAACCCTGAAACCTGACAATCTCATTACATCTATAATTTCTTTAAAATAAATGTGAGAATAATGACATGGTGTTCACACTTTTACTGGACAATAATTACAATAATTAAAAGGGTTTGATGTGACTGGACAGATGTGTGATGTCTCCAGTTGCACACGTTGGCTTTAGCTCAGCCATAATCAGGCTGTGACATTCTATTTTTGTTTGAATTATAATTCTATCCCTAGATTTAAAGAAATGAATGCCGCATTTGATCTTTTTCTGAGTCGAGGTTTGAATGCTTGTAGTCTTTTAAGTTTGGCTCGCAGTATAATTATTCTGTATTCGCAATTTTCCTGCATTCCATCCATGGTAAGCTACACAGCATGTATTCCTGGCTTCATTAAGGAAAAGTAATTGAGCAGCCCTTCCTCAGACTGCTCCCCAGTGTAATCTTCCCCTGTGATGAAGAATGAATTGCAGGACTTTGCCTGTATTTATTATACATTATCTCTCGGATCAGGCACATCATTCCCACCGTCACGGCTTTCTCTCTTTAAGTTTGACATTTGTCTTTCTGTTTTAGCTCCCTTTCCCTTAACCGACAAAACCACTCCCTCCTGAAGTCAGCCTGAATTATACATTCTTCAGATGTGTGACAAGAAAGGCTTCCTTTCTTTCCTGCTATTGTAGTTCCCCCTGGTAGGATGCAATTATGTTCTGGCACCTTGATTACTGTGCCGAGCTTCATGCTACGAGCACCTCTTTCGGGGGGCATGGCTGAAGCGGCATGTCGGGGGGGGGGTTTGCGTTTACCTCAGATCCCAACAATTTTTCATGGCTTATCTTTGTCACAGCCTTCACCCTGCTTTGCTTCAGGTTGAGTTCCTTGCTTTGGTGGCTGGGGTGAGGTTACACTCATAACACTGTTTTGTCAGCAGCTAAACACTTGCTCTTCTTTAGGTCTGTGAAATGTTGCCGATGCTGACTGAAACATGACTCCTGTTCTCATTCCGCTGTTTGTATATTTCCCAATTTAAATCCATCAGTACCTTTGGTGTATTCTGGAAGTTTGCATACATTTGTAGCTTTTTGCACGTTACTGAGAGCACATCAGTGTATCTGTAAGCATCATTCTAAAAAATTTGAAGTGTATCTTGTAAATCTGATCAATGCACATCACTAAATCCTATTAGTCACCGTATTATCCAAACAGGAAGCTGCGATGTCATACTAATTGCCTTCATTTTAACACCATTTTCAGTGCACCTATGTGCTATTTTTCTCTTTTTTACCCCCACTCCCCCAGTCTCTCAAAACTCTTTCTGCTGACAGTCACTCAGGTGCATTCAGGGACAGAAACCCTGTCAGAGCCAAAACGTTTTGGTGCGTGCTAATCGCTCCGGGAGCTTCATACGTCAGTCCCAGCACCCCTGACGCCACTGCTGGCCCGTCTAATTAACACTCCTGTGTGGCGCTCATGCTCCACGCTACCTGTGCTGAGACACCTGTCATGTGACAACACTGGCATCCTGGAGCGCTTGATTGTCGGCGTGATATTTCAGACGGGGACGTGGTTTTTCGCTCCTCGCTGTTTACGATTATTTTCCTCTCGTGCAGTTGTTTTTGGGGGACACTAACACAGCTGTGCCCAGGGGTGCTGCTGTTGTTGATGAGTCCACATGCATAAATACCCCACACAGACAGATGGATGGGAGGCTGACAAAGCCTGGCGGGTGACAAAAAATGAAATTGGCCTGTCTGCAATTTAATGTATTTCCCTTTAAAAAAAAAAAATGCTCCTTTCCCGTCTGCCAACAGAATATAATGACGCTTCCGTACATACTGTGGGTCTTGTCAGGGACCAGGCTGGTGAATTTGCATTCATATTTTGCAGCAAGACTTATCATAATCATCTCACCGCTGAACAAGATTAAGCACAAGAGGACAATGAAGGGAGGAGGGCAGAGATGTTCTGCATGTGTGCTCATGTAGTAAATGGCCAGGAATGTTATCAGTTCCATGGTGTTTATAATCATGTTTTTAATCACACTTGGAGTGTGTGTGTGTGTGTGTGTGTGTGTGTGTCTTGTTTGCTCCCACCAGTCAGCTCGCTACGATCCCAGTGACCCAGTGTCCCTGGCACGGTTCCACATTGCGCACAGTCCCATCGTCTCTGCGGGCACAGCCTCGCAGAATAATGACTTCATGCTCTGCAATAGCCATTCTCTTCTGCTCGCAGACTCATATTAACTGCATTTGATTATTCACGTCTGGTCTTATTCCCGTTCATGTGAAGATGCCTGAACATTATGACATTTAAGAATAAAAATTTGTAATACACAAACCACTGATGAATGGTATAGTGGAGGAACCAATGGCAGAAACTCTTTTCTAAGAGCCTTTAATATATGCGTGCTCAATAAATACCACTATTCAGCAGCCTTTAAGGCCTGCCAACCACCCTAACACCTTCAGATTGATTGGATCACGAGTGACAGAGTGGCAGAGCGTAGCAACTCTCATTTGGTGACAGCCAAAGATGAATCTTTTAAAGTGCTTCTGTGCGGCCTCGCAGAGCAGTGTTTTCTGGACTATTAGCTACACAAGCAGCATTAGGCAGATGAGGCAGACTCTCCTTATATTTCACCGCAAGCCTGAGGCAGCGGGCAGATGAAGAGGCTTCAAAGTCTTCAGAGGAGATTCACACCTTAAACAGAACTTGAGGAACCTTGACAGATCTGAGTGTGTGTGTGTGTGGGGGGGGTTCTCTCCCTGGCTAATTTGGAATTAACTAAATGTTCGCCTGCATTTCTAAACATAAATGTCCATACTTCAATATTCTTTGAAAAGATTTTGCATATGTTCCTCTTTCCCCTTTTCAGAAGAAAAGATGCTTTGCTGCTAAACACCGAATGTCTGTGCGGGTGTGGCAATGAAGGGGGAAAGGGTCAGCATGTTGATGTGAATAAGCGCGTGTGTGTGTATGAGTGAGTGTACTTGTGTGGTTGTTACTGGGTGCTGGGGGGTGGGCTGCCGGTGGGACCTGCCTCTCAGTGTAATTGAAAAATGTGACCTGGAAAATGTTTGCCCAGCAGAGCATGAAAGTTACCTCCACGGTGACGGCGGCGGCTCACCTGGCCCCCCGACAGGAAGAGCCTGTTATTGGGAGGGTGCTCACATTTAGAGCCACTTTATCCCCTCACCACATGCAGAAAAAAATTAAATGCATTATTTAATAGCTCTGTGCGATCTCAGACTGATGAGACAAAAAAAAACAACAGACCCTGAGCCAGGATCCGCGCTCTGTCAGCTCTGCAAAGTCGACATCGAAGGACGGCAGCTGGAAGTTTAAGCGTCTGCCGTTCAAGGCACATATATAGGTATATATATATATAAGAAAATAAACAGAATAAATTCTGACGAAAGCATTTGCTTTGAAATATGTGGATGACCTCACATTCTCAGGATGGAGCGGTTAATGAAAGGCAGCAACATTCGGCTTTTCTGAATATCTGAGGTATAAAAAGGTGGGAATGAAACTCAACAACAAAAAGCCTCATCACTTTAGCTGCACTCTCTGGGACCCCGAGTTATTTTCATTAACCTCCACAACAGTATTTCAAATACGGCATACATCTTTACATACAGACACGAGGGAGGATACTATAGGCAGAATAATAAACATATGGAAGTGTGGAGTCAGCACAGTACTGATATAATGTATGCTTTAGGACTGGTTGATGGCTGAGGACGCCTTTGGTTCATGAAGGACGTCAGAAGAAGAAATCTGGGAGAAATTCAAGATTCATTTAATGTTTAATGCAGATTAACATTTATCCCAATCAAATAAACCGGAATGCAAAGCAGATTTAATGTATTTTCGGAACGATGCCATTCTTTGTCTGTATTGTTGTTTCAGTGTTTATCTAAGTAGTTTATCTGTTTGTCTGTTTCCAGTAAAACTGTCATCAACGGGATCGCATGTTTAAACGAGACAAAGAGCCGTGCTAATCCTGAGCCGGAATTTCCAGCAGCTGCGAGAAGGTGACATTCAAAGGTAAGAGGTGCACATGACGATTGATGTATGCACGTGCATACGTGAAATCAACGTGAACGGGACCATGATTTTTTTTTTTCTTTCTAAAATTAGCTGAAACCCCTGAATGAAATATAAATGATATCATTCTTAAATCATGTAGAGCATAGATGTCACACATCATTAATTATTGCTCACTCCTCATCACACACTGTGCAGACCTATCACGCCATCACAGTAGGAATTAAACCCCCTCTGTCACTTATTTAATGCACAGCACTGACCTTTCCGTGGCTCACAACGTTAACATTATCTTTAAGATGTTCATCATGAAATCATGAAAATAATCAAAATAATAATGTGTTTATTATATTCACTTAAGGTTTGGTTGTTTTAAATTCCATACATTCAGAGTGATGTTTGAACATGTAACTCAGATAGCAGATGAACTCCTGACCTTTCCTGCAGGAAAATGTTTTGGTTTCGTGGGAACTGGACCCTAAAATGGTATCAAAAATACACCTGTTAACACTGTGAATGCAAGTCATCATGCAACAAATGTATTTTCAGTCCAAAAATATTTCTGCATGCACCATAATCTCACACTGCATTCGGATTGAGTCATATTTTCTCTCAACATTTCAATTAACAGCCAACAATATGCAGACGTGTGAGCTAATACATCAATAATGAGGGAAATATCGATCCGCATTACCTGCAGTGATCCCACAGAGGCAGAGACAATGCGTGCATCAGACTCGTGCCTTTAAATTAATGGCTAAGCTAAGCTAAATCTCTTGACAGGACCGGTCAGGATCTGATGGTAATTACTGTCCTGCTCTTTCAGGAGATCGTAAACCCAGATCCGTGTCCCGGATGAGTAAACATGTTTGGATTAAAGGTTACAGCTTAATTTCCTCTGTCCTGTCAAGTTCAGCTGACGTCACTGCTGTGCCCATGGAAACATATAGAGATAGCAGGCTTTTTCCGCATGGCAGTGGTGATTACGGCGCACCAAAACTGCATATTTATAGGCATCCAAAATGGGGAAGAAATGTCCTGAATCTGGACACAAAAACCAGAAGATCTGCCATGGAGTCAAAAGATTAAAATGAGATGAGATTAACAGAAATGCTGGGGCTTCTGACCTCTCTCACCATTCTCCTGATGTAAGACATCCTTTAAATTGTCTGGGTACAGAAGTAGAAGTGGCGAACTTTGCAGCATTTATAACATTAGAGGCGGCACTGAGACAGAGGCTAAGTGAGCCGGTTGGCCTCAGACAGTGTTGTAGTAAATGCTTCAGGGCCAGTGAGGGGAACAAGCTAATTATGGATAGACTCTGTGTAAGGGAGACTCGCGCTTCCATCTTTAATGAGGAAATTTGCATCAACCATTAAATTGATGAATGTGTACATACATCACATTATAGAACATTTCATACAAACCAGAGGAATGAATTTGTGAAGTCCTACCTCCCACATAAACCACTTGGAACATCAGTTAGACTGGCTGCTTGTTTCTCCTTTCGCAGCATTTGCATTGTTAAAAATGACTTTGGAGACGACGCCGTCGTTTGTTTACTCAACTGGGATGGTAAATAGCGGGAAAACATGCATGTTCACTCATATTGAGAAATGCGGAGCTGGCAGTGTCTTCAGCACTGCCGTCATCATCAACCACTGCAGGAGATAAAGAAAAAGCTTTATCAGGTATTGTATAAACCAGAGCACAAACAGGCCAGTAAACAGTGTGAATCTAATTAAAAGATAATGTCAGCCATTTTGTCACACGTGTTATATGGGCCTACAATCCGGGCCCGAGACTCTCTATCTGCTGAAGACCACCGCTCACACGAAGGCCGTATCTGGGGTAAAGCTGGAGTCTGTGTCCTCACCTCAGACCAGTCACGCTGAACTGTGCTGACTAAGGATTTCCCCCCCTTAAAGATCAAATTTATGGACCCACAATGCTGAAAAAAAAACAAAAGTTTGTTGAAATAACAATGTGCCTGACTGTGGAAGCCAGTAATAGAAATGCATGGTAACCCCCCCCCCCACCATGCCGAACATGCCTGCAGACCTCTGCTCGCTCTCTCAGCCCGGCTAGACTTTACGCAAACATGCCTCGCAACGAGGACGACGTGTCTGACAGGAGGATTGACCGAGCCTATCTTCAGAACAGCAACTGTACGCTCAGAACGGCGGCTCAACCGGCCGCTGGAGGAAAAACTTGAAAGAACAGGAGGGAGAGCACCGACGCACGTCTGAAGTCGGTTTGGCACGGACGGCTGACGGATGACTTCAAAGGCCCGGTTATGAACATGACAGGCAGCTACGGCAACAGTCTTTGAATCCAGCTCCCATTTTTATCAAGACTTTATGGTCCATTTAGGAGTGTTTTTTATTTATATATTTCTTTTTCCTGCTACACCAAGAATGTGATTTGGCCATGCATCTCCACGCTGACACGGTAACTCTCGCAGGTCTCCTCTTGATGTTGATATATATATATGGCATGTGCATTTTTATGAGTGCCTGATGATATTCCTCATGGCAGCCATTGATATTAGAGCCTTTGATTCCCGAGAAGTTCTTAAGGAATGCTGCACAGAAAAGTCCCCCCCGGGCATGAGTTGTTTATTTGTCCACATATATATTAATCCAATCAATTTGTCTCCCCTCACACCTTGTGGAGAATTTAATGGAGCAGATGGGTGTAATCTCTGGGAAAAAACCCCCAAAAAAACAACACAAAACTAACGCCTCGAGACAAAATCCTGGCAAGTTTTATGTGCCGACATAATTTGATATTTATGCATTTGCAGCACCTGCAGCCTCGCTGTGTGGTGCTCATTTGTTTATCGATGTTGCTAATGGGGAAATTTGGGTAAAATTTGAGTGAAAGTCTGTAACTGGCATATTAAAAATTCCACTGCTTCCCACAAATTTAAATTTTCAGGCTGAAGCTTGTGTTTGGCTGTAAATGGAAAGACTGAAATGCTGGAAATCGGTGAAAGGTGTCAAAACATCCACATATTTGATTTAACCCATGTCCTCACTGCATCCTTCTTCCCAGGCTTCCATTAAACAAAACTATAAACACAATTAAAACACGGGTGGGTATCGTGTAACCTTTTCATTTGCGGTTCCATTTGGTTTGTAGTGCCCTTCTCTCTGACTAAAGTCACTCTCAGGATCACTGCCGGTGTATCCAATTCTTTCACTCCATAAAATATCAACCCCCGAGTCATGGTCACACAGTCCTGTTTGTTTGGTGAGTACGAGGCTGTGTGTGTGTGTGTGTGTGTGTGTGTGTGTGTGTGTGTGTGTGTGTGTGTGTGTGTGTGTGTGTGTGTAGGTGTGTGTAGGTGTGTGTGTGTGTGCACGCGCTCACGTGTGTGTGAGTTCCAGTAGAACCTGTGTGTGTCATCCCGTCCTGGAAAATGACTTATTAAAATGAAATTACGCCGCGCCCTGACCCATGGCAAACGGCATGAGCTGCAATTTGTCTAGCAGTTGAGCTGTGAATAAAATCTGATTGGGAATAATTTGGTTTTTGCTGTTGATATTGCATCCCATCCTCCCCATATTTTTGTTCTACTCCCCCTCCCTGCGTCAGCATTTTATCATGGATGTGTTGATGTTGGGGTGATATATCGCTGATGGGGTGATCTGGGGTCAGCGAGCGGAGCACTGTGATGATGGTAAGTGGGTGGTTGTGGGGTTAAGGAAGAGTTTTATGGAGCAGGTAACTGACGCTAATGCTAAATGCCAAAAGTGACTACTGAGCTCCAGGAGAAGGTGTGTGTGGGCGTGCACGTGTGCTCATCCTTCACATCACTTTGATGTTATGAGGACCGGCTCATTTGTTTTATATAGGCCATTTGCTGCGGCCATCTCTCTTAGCATAAAATGGAAGACAATTAGAAGGAGCACATTCCAATTTATCTCATTTGTCCAGTTTAATAAATGTCTTTTTCTCTCTATGAAAATACACAAACACACACAGGAAGAGAAGAAAAGCCTGGCCTATATGATAGAGGGAATGATAGAGGTGGGTAATGGAGGAAGGGTGTTAAAGACCCCAGTGCAGCGGTGGCATTGGACAGGTTGATGTAGTTCCAGCAATGAGCAGCTCATAAAAAGTGCTATCCGTAGGCCTTAGGAAGATATTCTATCTCTCCGCTGCTAACGGCTCAGCCTAAAATCACCTGATCTATCAAAGTCAGAGCCCCCTCTATTACATAAAATGCACTGGGAAAACAGCAGGGGAAACAATACGAGTGTGTGCAGATGTCACACACACACACACACAGCTCAGTAGCTCAGTAAAAGACAATGCTGGCTGGGATAATTTCGATGTGATTGGGCAGACTCAATTTTAGGGCCTCTGACCTGAATCTGACCTCTTCCACTTGCCCCTCAGTCAACAGCATCTCTTTACGTGATCATTCTTTTGTGTCACTTTTAGTTAATTAAATTTTTTCAACCCCCAACGCACACACACACACACACACACACACACACACACACACACACACACACACACACACACACACACACCTTTATTGTAAAGGGTTGGTTGAAATATTGATATTTTGTTTTATAGTTCAGCTCTCTCGGATAGCAAAAATGATGCTGAAAAAAAAAGAAAAAAAAAAAGAAGGTCTGAAAGAAATATATACTCTTACAGTAATAGTGTAATGAGGACAATAACACAATGGAATAAATGCAGAGTTTTGTTTATTTGGGCTCCTGGGTCCTCAGGACTGTCCGGCTTATTGTAACACATGGATCGGTTTTTCTTTTCCAATTAGGCACACTAAACTCCTCTAAACAGAAAATAAATGGGCATAAATATAAACAGTACAGTATGTAAATAAATATGTTCTGCACAGGTTTATATTTGTATGTGTATATAAATATATAATTGAAGTGCCAAGCATTGGTTCCATAATCGGATTTCATCAAATCGGGTTTAACATGGTTGCGTTCAGGCCTCAAACAACATTCTTAGTCATGCAACATCTCCAAGCTTCTTTTTTTACCTCTTTTTAAAGTCAGTATGTTTTATCCTCTTTTATTTTTTTCCCTCCTGAAACGCCTTTGGGCAAAACAGCGGGGAGAAGGAAACGCGTGCGGTTTACGCTATCAACAACTCCGAATCCCTCCAAAATAACACTTTCCCCCAACGGTTGCACGCTCGGTTATTGTAAGGAAAATGATGTAGAGGTGGCAGCTGTGGAGTTTAAAGAGAAAAGCTAGTGGAAAAAAGAAAAAAAAGTTTGTCCCATGCGATGATAAAACATCCTTTATTAGAATTCATCACGCTGGACAATTTGGAGGAGCTCGGCGCACTTAATGATTCCTTTAATCGTGTCTCCTGAGGAGGGAAGCGGAATCATTTTCACCTGGGCTCCACTTCTGTGTGGCTGTATATTACAGTGTTTATTGGAAGTATTATAACAGCAGCAGCTGCGGTGAGTCTATCAGAGGCGACTTTGAGGAAGTGCCTAATTGTTAGCTATGAAACTATGAGCTGTAAAAACCACAGAATAATAGCTGCCATTACTGTAGCTGCGGCTATTACCGTGGTGCCCACGGTCAGGTGTCACTGTCAGTAGCTCCTAGGCATAAAATTTACCATCAACAATTGGTATCTATATTGACCCCCATGCAAAAATTACGTGCTTTAGCGCTCAGGAATCTGCTGTAGATTAAGACGTCATGCTGTTAAATGTCTTCCATCTCCTTTAAACCATTTTCTGTGACAGTAACTATTTAGTGGCATGCTTCGTGACTCGTTTTAAGGTCACGCTGTCATCTGTCACATGACAATGGAGATACTTTGCGTCTGTACTCGAGTCATCCCCGGAGAGAGAGAACTTAAATTTCCTCTCAGCGCTAATAGAAATTTAACTCTGTCCATAACTCCACAGAGTCCTCCAGGCTCAACACAGGCAGGGCCCAGGAGGAAATAGCTTCAGATGTCATTTACTTTACTGTTCTCTTCTTATCTTTTTCATTTCTTTCTCCTTCCCTGCTCCCATATCTTTTCATGATGTTTGCTGTCATTGGCAGTGGCTTGAGTGGCCACGTCGCAGAAATATTGATTCACCCAACAACAACAGTAGCAATGACGCACGCAGCCGGCACAGGAGCCCACCGCCACCTCCACCACCTCTGTGCTGGTGTTGAATTTTGAGATTTGCAATCCAGAAACGCCTTGCCCCTCTTGTGTTGGGTGTGGCGATGGGACCACTCGACTGTGTTCCAACTTGCAACTATTGTGTTTTTTGTGTTGCTGCCACTTGGCCGACAACTAATTTCCAAACTTTCCCCCATTTTAGAGCTTGATTTTATACTCTCCCTAGCATTTAAGAGTAGGACGTTCCCTTAATTCACTCAGTAAATACTGTGAACATCACACATTGCATTTTTAATTTGGTTGGGAAAAAAAACAACTATTTCTCTTCCCTAAAATCGTATATCCTCTGTAACAGGCTCATTGACCAACAGCAGTTCTCAGTTACTGTTCGTACTTCACTTTTGGTTTGAAATGTAATGGTGAATCGCTACTGGTGAGTCACCATTTCTTTTCAGCCCCTGCTGGCCTTGAGTTTAAACACAAAACCTTCACGTTTTTCTCATTCACTATTAAAAGATAGGTTTAATGAATTATTGCTATGTTGTTGTTCTTACCATTACTCCTTCTTGCATCTTTCCTATAACAGCCTAGTTCTTGGCACATTCTGCCGCCACTAATTCGACAGAAGTTACACAGCAAATTAGCCAGAGGTAAAACTGAAGGTGAGAGCATGGAAAATGTCAGGAGTAATCCCTTCTTGCAGATAATTATATATGTACAACCACATTAAGTCCTGGCAGATGTTTACAAGAAAGACAATGATAATGAATCTAACAATTTACCCTTGTTTTATCCATTTGAATGTTTTCCTCAAACTGGAGTGTAATACATTTTATGAAAAAAACCCTCTGTTTTCTCCCTTCATTTGCACCTAAGAAAACAAAGTTTTCTACAATCAAGCATGCACATAGGCCTCCACAGTTGCTTTTATTATTATTATTATTTTAATGAATATTTTCACAATAATGACTTCCTGCCTAGCAGATGCCCAGAGTCTGCTGCTGAAGAGGACATTAGCTTTGTAGCTTTACTGGCTCCCATTAGCCGTAAACAAATGCACCTGTCTCTGTTTACCATCTCTCCTATATTGCCTCTGACAACACACCAACGCCAAGTCATAAACACAGAGGAGGAGCAATTCATCTTTATTGCATGTAATCATTCTAAACATCCACATGGGCTATTCGTCCCTCCAAGACAGGAAGGACGATGCTCAAATAATGCCCCCCTTGTGGCTGAAGTTCATTACTTCACCTGAGTGATTCCTTTGTTCCAGAGGCTGAAACTATGTCAAGTTCTCTCTCTTTCAGCCAAAGTTGCCTGTGAAGCATTCCCCGCTTCAGCGCCAGGTGCAGCGGCGCACAGGTTACAGTAGTTGTGTGATATAATGGCTTTTATTAGTGAGAATGATTAAAGGTAGCGAGGAGGGGGAGCAGGCAGGTGCTGGGCTGATGAGCAGAGTGACAGTGTTAATAGACTGAGGCACCAGGGAGGTGGCCCCCGTTTGCCGCACCAATCCGTCTTGATTTCTGCACATTGCCTTCTTCAATTACACTAAGTGTTCGGCTCTAGTCACCAGCAACCTGCACGCTGATGTCGCTTGGGATGCAAGAGTGCACCCTACATTATGCACAGTACATTATGCATGAAAATAAGACATATACACGCCAGTCATGCCATCATTTTGACATGTCACCTAGTCAACCTGACTTTTTTCCACCGCTCCTGCTTGAATTCATTGGCCGTGTGGCGACTGCAGTTGCTGATTGGACACGAGCAGCTCGTAGTTGCTTCTCCTATCTTTAAGATGTGCTCGAAGGAAATAGATGTTGCACAGATAAGACATTGAGGTATACTCTTTCTTCACCGGGACACACTGGGAATTAAAGGTGTCCTCTCCCATCTAAAAAAAAAAAAAAAAAAAAGGGTTATCGTCTTTATCCTCTCGCCCCTGCACCTGACACCGCATCGCAGCCTTTATTGGAGATAAGACCCAGTCTGGAACATTGCTCATGTCTTTATTTACTTCTGTCAAGGTTATGAGCTGCAGCTCAGACAAAAGCTCGCAACAGCCAGCCCAATATGAATAAAACTCATTTAGAGAGAGGAGTGCTAAAATTTGCGTCAACACAAAAGTGATGTTTAGCTTCAAAGCGCTTCTTGTCCTGATTTCTAAACTTTCACAAAGTGGCTCCAGCGAGGCTGCAGTGACACATCAGTCACCGTAGGAGGCAAATTCTCCAGGAAATCTAATGTAAATGGAGCTTTTGTTTTCTGCAGTGACACAATGACAAAGACATCAGCAGAGGGTCTTTTGATAATCCCTTTCTTGGTGATCTCCTTGTGTTCTTCTTGACACGATGAATAACCATCAAGAGAACAGCTGTCGACCGAAATACCAGATAACATTACATATTAAACAAAAAGCGTGTAAACGGTGCATCTTTTGCTTGAGAGCCAACCTGGACCCTCCTCAGGAGAGAGCGCCTTGTTATGTGGCTGGCTGATGACAGGCGGGGAATCTAAATTCCTATAGATTGTTTCTATAACCTTTCTCAACCGAGGAATAACAGAGACGTAAGGCTGGGCCCGATGCTCTTTAGATTGCTCCCTCGCTGTCACTTGACACAAATAAGACAGTGACGCCTGGGATGTGGCACCGATTACCTCTGCATTGAGCGGCGGAACGTGCCCACGTTTGACCACCCCCCCCCATCGCTGCATTTTGGAAAAGGTCAATGTGACAGTTGCCGTCTCATCAATCCACCATTGTGACTTTGTCAGTCTTCCCTGGAACCCCTCTAGAGGTGGGAGGTGGGTGGAGAGCATTAGAGAACAAATTTAGCCCCCGTGAATCTGCACCACCCACCCTAACGTTCAGCTCGGAGAGACATGAGTGGGGGATGGGGCTGACCTTGGAGACCACCTTATCTTGCAGAAAGGTCACAGCAAGGCCTCTTGAAAACCAGAGGGGTGGGGATCATCGATCTGGAGGCTTTTCTTTTATTTATCTCGGCAGACATGCTGCTTCTGGTGTTCTTGCAGGCCAATGGTGAGGGGAAGAGATAAGAATCTATTAGTGTTGCAGATATCCCCCTCCTTACCTCTGCCCCTGCTCCCCACGTTTCCCTGTCTCCCCTGACTCTATAGAGGGCCTTGGCCCTAAGCCAGATGCATTTGGTGGAAGGAACCTGGAGGTCATCGGAATGAGACGGTCGACACCGCCAGGGTCAATCCGATCAAGCCATGTCATTGCTTAATACGACCTATGGAAGCGTGAGAAAGCCGACTGCCCTGATTGAAGCGGCAGAGCTATTAGAAGCGTAGCATCACATCCACTTTTCCACTGTGTCCCCTTTGACTTTTGTGGTGCAGAGTATAAATGGTCTGCTCTTATCACCATTCATCATTTGAGCAGTGCAGTATATACCGAGTGGCTTCATCAGGAGAGGGAAAACAAAGACGGTACATAGACGTTACGTGCTGAAATGAGTGTGTTTCTGTGAGTTGGCATGATTTAATTAGAGCTAGCTTCCCTGCTGTTTTCCAGTCTGAGTTGTGCTGAGATGTAAAATTAATAAATGACTCATTGACATTGCTGCTGACTCACAAATCGCCCAAGATGCCTTTAGAATATAACAGTGATTATATTGATGGGCTAATCCTGTTGTGCAGCACGTACACAATATGTGAGGGCACTGTCACAGAGTCATAAGTCTGCATTTATTTGCTAAAACACCACTCGGGCTCACACATAACACTTTGGCATGTAGTAAAATCTCCACACCCAAATAAGCTCTGAATATTTCTCCATTACTCCACCATCATGGTCAATTAGGCCCCACTTTCTCCACCTTTTATCTCCATAACCACGGCCCTCATCTGCTGCATCTGTCACGGGGCCTGCAGATAAATAATTCAGCAGAGGAGGGGGGAGAATTTACGGCTCCGTCGTACCCAGTCAGGCTGTAAATTCTGAATGAGGGGAAACGGGAGAATATAGTAGGGGAGACGAGGAAGAGGGAGAAAGGGGAAGGGAGATGAGGGAAGAGGGGAGCTGTGGGGAAGTGGTCCCCTGGGGGCCATAGTCTCACACAGGCAACATCATAAAGTCACCATTAGAATGCTGTATTTATAACAGTGGGTATGCCCTAGGCTGCAGCTATGATACTGAGTTGCACCACCCAGCACACACGCACATACAGTACACACTCACACTCTGGTGCCCAGCTCTCTCTCTCTCACTCTCTCTCTGCAGAACCTCATAATCACAAAAGTACACCCACAGAAACACACAGGCACATGCTACACAATGCCCATACCCACGAGATAATGTCCTTTTCTTCCGTATTAGTGGAGTCTCTCCATAAAACACACACTGTGTCCTAGTGCTGCTGTCCTATATATGGTGTTCAGCAGGGTGCTGGCATCACAGAATATCAATGGCTTAATGAGGCGAGGGCTCTTTCTGATGTGCCGCAACATTGACTCTTTGGGGGGAACATGGAGAGTGAAATGACTCTGTGAAGAGATAACAACGCCCCCCAATGGACTACTGGCCAGCATGGAGCATGCTCAGTAGTGCCTGACATCATGGTTGCCGGTTATAATGCAAAACATATCAGCTTAAAAGGATAT
This sequence comes from Lagocephalus sceleratus, assembly GCA_911728415.1. Lineage (NCBI taxonomy): Eukaryota > Metazoa > Chordata > Actinopteri > Tetraodontiformes > Tetraodontidae > Lagocephalus > Lagocephalus sceleratus. The sequence continues at coordinate 9,223,790 of CAJVRN010000011.1, read as the reverse complement.
TTCTTCTCTCATCTAACAATATATTGCACATTTTGAAAGGCTACTGAGCACATTAGCTCCGGGGTGATTCTTTAGGATCTAATAAATCTCTGAGATTTTAATAAAAGGAAAATGCTAGTGTTTATACTTCGTGGATCATTAATTGCATCATTTTTTCCCTTTCCTGTGTTATCCGTGGGCAATTTGCTGCCCTGTCACTGCAGTTTGAATGGAATCCATTAAACTGACATTGTTAAGGACATATGATCCATGGCCAAATCCAATAAATTCCTGCGAAATGATAGCTAATATTGTGAGATTACATCAATTCTCAGCGATGAGTAATAATATTACTGATAAATGAACTTCTTCAACTTTTATGTTTTCAGAAAGTCAGGTCACTGTCCTTGAAGTGTGAAGAAGCCAGAGTGGATGCTATTTTGCTGATGAATTATGCCCTGAAACCTACAAGAATGTCGGCGGCATATCTAAACGGACTGTCCCTCTATGAGCAATAGTTAGGATAATGTCTCTCTGAATTAGAGATCTCCCAGAAGTCGGCCATTAAACAACATATGGTTGAGTCAATGTAGCAGAGGAGAGCCAAAGGTGAGGGAAAAAAATGTGCAGCGGAACTAGCAAACAAAGCATAAGTACACACACGAGCTCCCCTGTGCCTTTTCATACAGCATTGGAAGCAATAAGAGGAGTTACAGTACCTTTTGTTTATCTGTCTTGCTCATGCGCTTATTGTCAAATCTTGTTTAGGAATATAATTTCCCTTTAACTGGCTTTCACCCCCACCCCCTGCCCCCTCCCTGGTGCTCTCCAGGCACTTTCATGTTGGTGGTCTGCAGTGGGACTCGCCTCAGAATAAACCCTTTTTATTTAAAGCTGGCCAAAGGGGTCAGAGAAACTGATCTGTCATTGGCAGTGTAATAAACAGAGAAAGAGAGTTCCACATAAACACCACCAACCAATATGAACAGCCCACTACAGGAAATGAAAATGTAGCCACAGGAAGTTAACCCTTTGCATCTCGGGAGGCTGGGGAGGAGGGAAATCATGCTGCTGCACTCCGGTGTTCAGCTGAACTGCCTCTGTATCCTTCGTCTCAGTTTCTTTAGGGCAGGGGGGGTTTCTGAAGGTGTCTGAACATGCGTTAATTGGTTGTCATGGAGAGATACGGATAAATGCGAACGGGGCGGCGGTGTCGAATCCCAATTAATGAGAGAATAAAACAGTCGCCCACTAAAGGCAGATAGCGAGAGCCATATTGACCTGCAGTGGCGTCGTGAATAACTACTCGTCTCCCTCCATCGATCACCACAGAAGAAGAAACAATGTGCAAAGAAGGTTGGCGTCATTTGGGAATGACAAAAAAAAAAAAAATGATTGCTTTTGTCACCATTGCTCTGATCCCATGCAAAATTTGACCCCCCCCCACACACACACACACACACACTTTCCGCAGCAATGTTGGAGCCACAGCAGAGTTTCAGCCTCCTGCTGTTCACCCATGCATGGTCATTAAGCTCAACGCCGTATGATTCTCAATGAGGCAACATCGCGTTGACCCTTCGAGGGCACCACTCTGACTCGTTCCTCCTTCCCCTTCGTCTCTCCCTGTCCTCGCTCGTCTTATTCCCCACAGTCTGCCTGTCAAAGGGCCAAAGACACGGATGCCTGTTGCGCATGCTAACGTTTCAGGCTGAAATATGGAACAGAGAGCAGGAGAGATAGAGGGAGACAGACCGGTGCAGAGACGTTATAGCATTGACCGCCAACCACCGACAGGCTTTGAGAGTTGAGTAAATAAATGCCCTGTCTACTCGGGACAGGGTGCACTCACTCTCGCAACCCGGCACGCATGCATAAAACCTTCGGGGTCGCGGTCCAAGGAGCGGAGAGATCCTCTGCAGAGAGATTGATAACACCGCTCACTTCAAACAGCGGACAATCCAAGCAAGCCCAATGTGACTTTTAAAAACCCCCATGAATAGTGCATGGGGATGGGTCAAGGGCAAGATTGGTAGAGGGAGGGCCGAGGAGTTTTCCTTATCAATCAGGGACTGGTATGGGAATTCGAGAAGACAAAGTGCCATGCTGGGCTGGTTGGAGGTTGGTGGCAGGATAAAGCTCCTTTGATTGCCATGAAATGGAGAAACGGATGCGCGGAGGAGGAAGGGTATTGTGGCTGAGGATAGTAAATACTCTAAGGTACTGGGACTTTTAGGTCTCAGGTGTCACGTTGAGGTGGCCCAAGTTAAACTGGAAGTTTCTAGAAATGGAGATGTTATAGAATTATCTGGAAGAAAAGTATTCTTTTACTTTGCAATAGGGAAGATGATATGAATCCTAACATCACATTTATATCTAAAGTATTTAAGTTATTTTCTCAAAATTTTCCACAAGTTTTCACAACTTAAGAGAAGATAAAAAAAAAAAAAACGGGGGCAATTTTATCAACATGATTGAAAATGATTCCTTCTATTCAAAGGACCACAGAGAAGAATAACAGGTGGGAAGGTCTTTCATAATGGCAAATCAATACAGAGAATCTACAGCACAGTTCAGTCCAAATGCCACCCCACCCTTCGGCCTCTTATCAGCACCCAATCACTGGCAATCAAGCTCTTTTAAAGGCTGATTTAACCCTGATGAGCCCTACGCTGGATGAACCTCACACTCAGACAGAACCAGTCACACACACACACACACACACACACACACACACACACACACACACACACACACACACACACACACACGCCGCAATATTGCAGCAGAGATTAAAGGCACAAGAAAGGGGTAGAGACAAAGGTGACGTCTCCTCTTTTCAAATGGCAAGAGCATGGCTTGACATGAAGCGAGTGGGTGAGAGCCTGGGTGAACAAAAGGCGGGCGCTGCACGAGGAAAAGGGCAGGAGAGGGAGCAGGGCAGCGGCGGTGGGGGGGCAGGCCTTTAATTAAAAGGATTATATTGAGGTGCACACTGGTGCAGAGGAGCTGTCCACCGGGTCCAGATTGACTACAGTAATGAAACCTATCCCTGTCAGAGGAGACAGAGCGAGAGAGAGAGAGGAGGTGGGAAAGTAACACTGAGAGGGGACGTGCACAAATGATGGAATAACGGCTCTAGAAAAAGTAAACATAAATGCATGTAATGAGGGACCATCAACTGGAACTAGGGGATGGGAGATGGGAGCTTTGAGTCATAAATATACAAGGTCATAAAGAATAATAACAATGAATGAATGAACTATGGCATTAAATTGGAGGTTCTCGTATATTAAAGTCATTACAGATCTGCTCCTGGCCAGGCCAGAGTTACTCTTTAATGTAAATGAATGCTAAGTTTGGCATATCCATCCACCGGCTCTGCTTCTCATTAATTTTTATCTCTGCAGATATAATGAAGTCGTAATAGCGGGGAGTCTGATGAGTTGTCAATTAGAAACCTGACTGATCCCTGTCCTGGAATTATATTAAAAAAAAAAAGGAAGAGAGAAAAGGTTATTGATTCCACTGCAACTCTCTGCAACTCTTACCCGTTTTGTCCTTTGCTCTCAGCGTGCAGCCTTATAATAAAGACCAACTGTTGTCTGAAAACCGCAGGCCTATTTGACTGCAGCATCCAATGCAATTAACATATCAGAGCAGTCCAGTCTGATACAGAATTGCACTGTCACACATGGCCACTTGCAAACTTTCCAGCCTGCAGATAAGTGCACCGCGTCTGCCTCTGACTATATTTGTGCTATCGTTCCAATCTGTTGTGTTGTGTGGAACTGCATGGTTTCCTGCTGCTGCTGACCAAGATTAACATTATCTCTGACCACCCTGGCTGAACACCAGACTCTGCAGTAAATGAATGAGATAAAGAGAAAACAGAAAAAAAAAACTTTTAGCAAATCCTGTGTCACGTTCTCAGGTTTGCCATTTTGATTATTTCGGTATCTTTGGTGTCGTCAGCCTGACAGAGGAAATGGATTCGTGCTGAACCATAGAAACGTAATATCTCTGATTTTAACAATTATTTCAATTATTTCTGCTGCTTAAATGTGGATTGACCAGTGGATTGTTTGACTATGCTGAAATTGTGATGTATATCCGAGAAATAAATATGGAAACGTGCTGAGGGAGGCAACGATTTAGATTTAAAGCGTTTGATATTGAACCCAGCGTCGAAATGAAGTGACAAAACAATGTAATTTTGAGATTTTAATGTAATTGTTGTATCATTTTCATATCAAACCAACCCTCATAACTGTCTGGTAATCTCCGTTTCCTGCTTGAGGACATGCACTATCAACAGCACAGAGGGAATAAAACTCATTTGCAAGTGAGCTGACTCGCGGTGTCTTATCGCAGTAATATTCTGTAATATGAGACAATTATGATGTCCTACATTACCAGTAAATGCATTGGATTAAATTGTTTTACAAATTATCGGGTAGCAGCTGCTACCTGCGTCACTTTGGTGGGTCAAACCTTATATCTTACCTTATTAAAGAGGTATCTCTATGAAACATGACACAAATCCTGATTGTCCTGAAAATGATTTAAAATTTGATAGTTCAATTCCAGAACACCGCATGTAATACAATATCATCCTTAAATCATGAAAACATAATAAAGGTATTTTACCATCGAGACTAAATATACAACGATGAGTTCTATTATCTTTGTTGATGTCATAAAAGTGTGGTTTTATATTTAAAGAGGCACTGAGTTCTCTTGTCTGAACTGTAAAGGTTTGGTCACCTTTAGAGACGAGACTTGATTTTAGCTTTTTGTTAAAACAACCGAGGATTTTTGGATTATTAGAGAAATAAAATATCAAAAATATATGCTGGCACCTGGCCATTAAAGATTTAAAATGAGCTGTAAACTAACCACACAACTAACAGGGAGCAATATTACATAATATTACTTACTACAATATTTTAAGATGCTTGTTTCTGTAGTTCCCATTTAAATCCCTGGCTGTGGATCTGTTGAGATCTTTGTGGGTTGTATTTTCTAAACTGCACTGCAGCAAATAAAAGCACTGGTTTCACTTTTACCAATGAAAGACAGCCAAAAACTGGTCAAAAGTTGCCCAGCACATGTGTTGGTGCAGCATTAAGACGAATCCCCAATAAAGTGAGTGTGCCTGAAGAGGTATGAAATGAATTTCATACCTTTTCCCTCCTTCATTTGCCCTGCGTTTTTTAGCCGGTCTCCTCTGCTCAAGCTATGTGTCTCACCATTACAGAGCTAATCCATCCATGACAATGTTCAATTTCCTCCCGGGAATATGGAGTGCAGGCGGGGAAAATTTGCAACCCCCAAGCTCATCTAAGTAGCATTAACGCCAGTTCTCACATCTCTCAGAGGCTGAGCTTTGTCTGAAGAGTGGAACTCATTCGAACTGAGTGGTCTGATTCGTGAAACTGCAAAGCTGTGATATAATCTTCTATTACGGAAAATTTCCCGATATGATGGAGACCAGACAAACAATCTTTGGCCGATAGGAGCTGCAGGTGCTGGGGCATGTGGATCCAGTTTACATCTGCAGTGTCGAAGAATTCTGTGTTGAGAGCTAATTGAGTGATTAACCTGCACGGAAGCACATCAGCAAAATCTGCCTTTGATCTATTTTTGCCACAAACCATGAATATACAGATATTATACTCAGTGCAAGAACACAGGACTAACGGCACAGAGTTATAGAAGCAGTGGATAAACCTTGAAAAAAGCAATTTTCAACAAAAGTTCTTGTTGTTCCCCAAGTTCTTTTTCTATCTGATGTTCACAAATGAAACACACCTTTCTTTTGACTTCAGTAAAGAGATGCTGCGTGATTATGCGCTTGATTAAGTTTAAAATCACAGTTCCCAGTATTTCCAAGTGATTTCACATACGGTGTTCCACTATTGCAGGAAGGTCATGTGACCCTTGGGAGGTAAAATCCCAGGTCTGCCTCAAGATGTTTTATTGTTGATCAGCCATAATACTGTTATATTTTCAAATATTGGCGGCTGGATTCTGATGTGTGTGTCAGGTTTATTGTGACAATACAAGACACGAACAATATTATTCTTCCTTTGTTTGCCTTCTGGAATTGTTCAGTTTTAGGGGTTATATTTGAGTACAACACACACTGATGTACACCAAAAAGGGCTCTCACCTTTGCACTAAAGCTTTTCTGCACAAATTATTCTGCATTTTAGTCCACAAACGTAAGAAACTAATGCCATTTTTATATCTCCTGTTGCACAGTGGCATAAACCAACAAGCAGGGGAAGACTAACAATGTTTTATATGTCAAATTAGGAAAAAAAAAAAGCTGCGTTATCTCCAACAGGAGCGCTGAATGGGTGAGCATTAATGCTATCAAGTGCCACCAAATCCATGAGGAAAATGACACCTCTGCAGGACCATATCCTTATTACCTTCATCTTGTTTCTGCTTTAAATTAGTTTTGGATTTATGGGTCTGGGGGTCTTGTTTCAGACCAATATTCATGTTCTGCTGTGGAACTTTTCAAGGTGACATTTGTCAATGACACCCGTGCTAAGTAGGATAATTGTGTTATGTGACTTTGTTACTTTGATGCATTCAAAACAAGGAAATGAGGTGGTCATGTGATTTAAAAGGGTCCAACAGACATCAAGATGCTAAATGTTTTAATGCTTGGCTTAGTGTGAATAAAAATGTTTTCTTATTTATTTTATGACTGGCAGATCCGACCCTTCATTTTCACTGCATCTAAAAATCTGACTATCTCTACTAACTCTTATTTACGGGAAACCATTCTTCACCATTGTACATCTATGGCCCCATCTCCCAGTGTTTTACTGCTTTTATTACTTTAATGTAGCTGCCATATTTCAAACTGTGTTGTTCTTCTTTTCTGCCTCTCCCCAAATGTGCATCTGTCCGGGCTTTCTGCTCAATACGCTATTGACAGACCAATCATTCCACAATCTTGCTCAGCACACCATCTTTATTAGTAGATATTGACCAGGTCATCACCCTCCGTGTGGCACCTCACACTGACATCGGGTGCCAGAGAGAGACGGAAAGACAGAGAAAGGGAGAGAGAAAGAGAGGTAGATGTGAAGTAGAAGGAGGCGAGAATCTGTCAGCACACTGATGAGCTGATCTACTGCTGGGTTTTGGATTGCTAAGCTTGTGACCTGCCGGTGGCAATTAAATGTCAAGACATTTGGATTCCTATTCTGGTCTGTTGCAGTGTCAAATAAGTCAGGCGGTAAATTCTGACGTGTCAAAGACCCTCCATGGTTTCTATCAGATGTGCTGCTAAATTACATATAGCATCAGTCACTCTCACACTGTTGGTCCTTAATGTGGAATTCGTGCAAAGGCAGAGTTCATGTTTCATCTTCTAATTTTATTTGGGAAATAATGAAGCATTTAAAAAAAAACAGCCCTGAAAATTTCTTTATTCAGTTTATTCTTGAATTGTCTTTAGTTCAAATAACACTATTTTGGGGTAAAGAAAGCTTTTTTTTTTTCTTCTAATTTCTGTAACTACATGAACTGATGTTTTGTAAATATTTTTGCCAGTCATCAATTATTGTTGTGTCACGTCACCGCTGTACACCAGGAACATAAACTGTCACTTTGGATGATTTGAAAAGGTGACAGAGCCCACCGTAGATAAAAAAAGACAGAAAAATAGTGCTCAATGGAAGAATTATGGTAGGCTGGGATGTGGTAGAGACAACAACAGGTTATCGCACAATCAAACCAGTAAATTAAAGGTTCCAGCAAAGCTGTAGGACACAGTGGCCATGTTGAGGTGTTTGGCTGCAGCTCAGGAACTGTAAACTTGTATCAGATCATTTATATGTTTATTATAACACTTTCTGCACACCGATTTAAAAACAGTTTACTGCAATGCAGCACACGTAACCATTAATTCAAAAAACCATCCAAAAAACATGAAAACACACTCACACATGGGCATATTTCAGATGCAGTGTATTTTCTAAGTCTCGTCACATATCGTGCGCGCTGTCAGTGGTGTACTGTGAATGTCAATGAGAATGTGTGAACCATCCTGACATCTGCAGCATCTCCAAGGTCGGTATCTGAATCAGCCCACATCCGTCAGGGCTCCTCTTAAAAGCACATCATTAAATGTTTGTTTCTTTCACTCTAACGAGATGCCTTTAATCACTCTTCTGGCTCTGCCTGTGCAGGACTCGGGTGGCGGTCTGTTCCAGGCATAATTTCACAGGAATCACTGGAGGACGACATACTCACCTCCTGCTGGGTTTAAATCTGATGTTTGACGGTTTTATTAAGGGATCCTCATGGAGAGCTGAGCAAAATGGTCAGAAAATGTTGAATTTTAGGGACCGATCTTTTCAGTAACCTTATGAAATATGACAATTTGGTGCTGACCCGCACATCACGCTGGGATTTGCTGCGGAAAAGTGTTTCTCCTGTGAGATCTATAACTCACAGCTGATTCCAGATTCCAGGCGGTTCTTTGTGGAGTTTGCAGGGTTGGGTTTTATCCAGGTGGCCTAATTCCCAAAACATATCCATTAGGTTGACTCTAAAACTCCCCTTTAACAGGAAGAAACCTTGAGTAGGACCTGACTCATGTGGAGGAAACCTTCCTTCATCTGTGGAGGCACACCACGCACACCATTCAGAAGACTCTGTTCTTGATATTGAAAGATTGTAACATAACAAAGAGTAAATTTGTTTTGCTTGTTTGGTAATTATGCAGTATTATTGCTTTTGATGCCATCCATTCATCAAACCCAACAATATGTTCAGGGCCTGCTTGGGGAGGAACTGTATACATCAGGGAAGAGATTTGTAGTTTCTCCAGTGGTGGCACATTCTTTTGAGAAAAAAAAAAAATCTATAAAATAAAAGACCATTAAAAATGTGCTCTGCTGAAGAGTGCTGGGAATGGCAGGACTGGAGTTTGATGCTACCGAATACTGAAGAGAAATATCCAGTCTGGCAACTAATTAGTGTGGAACACCAGGATTATGAGTGATATAAAATGCATTAAGTGCCAGCTGAGCAATTTGTGATGGAAGGCCGTCTGCAACTTTAAGGCCTGCCTGTTGGGACCTGATGGGGAACAAATGGAATTCATGTTTTGCATTCTTTAGTGTTGCAACAGCGCTGTCTCTGCACGAGAGCAGCCATTAGCGTTGTTGTGCAGCTGTCAGAAACTCTTATCTGTAGCCAGTAGCAGGGCCAACACTCGTGCATCGGGCCCTGGGAGAGCCATCCAGCCAATAACATGACTGTCTACAGCAGGTCATTTAATGCGCCATACAATGCTTTTAGTTGGTTGGCCTTGAAAGATGGTTGCCATCAATGTTGTGTCAGCGGGTCACTTGGGGAGGAGGGAAGCATGCGAGTCTTCTGAATGGGGCCCTCTCAATTCCTGTGAACGTTGAGACTCGCCACTGCATTTATTATCTCCATGAAATGCTCCACGGCAAATGGATTCTCAATCCGTTATTGGTATAGAACATCAGATGAGTTCTCTGAAAGCTTTGACCTCATGTCATATTCAGGCCCAGACTTGCGTCTTTGCTGCGACGCAGGTCCAGCCGGAGAGTTTACCGGAGGGACGACGAGCTGTTGTCAGTATCCATACATCAGTCCCACTCAGAACTTTGTTAAACATACATACTCCTATGAAATAAACATGGGCATCATATTCATATGAAGCTGGAGTCTGGTTTCGCAGCTGAAATTCATTCACAGCTGAAATGCTTGATCAAAATACGAGTCTTGTTTCCTTGGCCCAGCTCATGTGTGGAATAATATATGGCTTTCTTATTTAAAAAAAAGTCAACGTTAATAACACTTGCACTTTGTTGGGGGTAAAAGGTGAAATAACAAAATAAATATGGTTATTTATCATGATTTCTCAGTTATTAAAGTCATCATTTGTGAGAATTGATTCAGGCCATAACTTATGTCTGAATCATTGAGGAAAATGTCAGACTTGTAGTGGACAACGCCTGAGGACCGACTTCATGAATTCCCAGATGCTCTTCTGAACTATACATTAAAACTAATATTTAAAATGTGTTTTCTACAGCTGGATACACACATAAATCCTTTAAATGTCATTAAAGTTATGCTTTTTTTCCCTTGGACACTCACAGCACAAAGGATTAATTTGTTAGAGGAGAAGCAGTGTGAGTGTGTGAGTGTTGGTGTGGAATAGGTTCCTTATTATCAGGGAAAGGGAGAGCTAATAAAACACAGGAGCTACCGGGGTCCAGAGGTCAGATGTGCATGTAATGAATGGAGAAATTTAACTTGCCCAATTATAGGCAGCTGAGGCAAAAATCCATACTGTTACTCTGGGCAGAGCGCCCAAATGCAAAACTAATAATGTCAGACAAAGCCCCAGCTTTGTGTAACGCCAGTGTGTGCAAGCAGGTGTGTGTATTAACATGTGCGAGTGTGTGCCAAGGGGTGAAGAGTAGCGACGGGTGCAAAACATTCGCAGCGATGTGAGCGAGGCGCACCTAGCCGAGAGGTGAACATGTTTTCTTGGTGCGAGTGTGTATGAGCTGACACGCGTCTGTTAGCAGAGCGCTTTACAGACGCTAATTCACCTGCGGAATGGAACAAATGAAGCAGAGGGCAGAAGAGCACAGACGGCTGGTGGCCATTATCAGCGCAATCTAACCCTCAAAAAAATCACGAATACTGCAGCATGTAAGATTGGGAAAGATTATGATAATCACATTTACGGTTATTGATCTCACTGTCTTCAGGCCCATTCCATTGACATTAATCACACATTTAACTGTCAGGATTAAAAAAAAAAAAATCAGATGCTAATCCGGTTCACGGAAAATGTGTTGCCAGTTCCGATCGTTAGCCACGGTTGATGTGGCCGCTGAAGCGTGTGAACAGAACAGGAATTCAGTGACCACCGAAATAAACCAGGGTTTATAGGTAAGAAGATGCTGGTTCAATCTGTTTGTTAACCCAAGAAAACGGAAAAAAAAGAGGGAATATAAAAAAAAACATTCTTTGACAGAGTTCCCCCTGTTTTTCTTTTCATTTCTTTAAAATTGGGAGGCAAATCCCCCTGGAGGCAAAGCCATTAGGCCTTATACATAACCATCGCTGCCACATTAAAATCGCATTACACAACAACCATAATCATTGCATTCAATTACACATGGTAATAAATACCCAACGCCATCTCCTGTAAATCCATTAGCCTGGCAGACAGATGCGCACGTGCACAAACAGAGGCGGAGGACAGCAGCCGCGCAGAGATCTGACTGTTTGGGCCCTGGCTGCAGAGGCTGCCACAGGCGTCACACATCCACAGCTCTCTGATCAGGGCACAGCAAAGGGGGATACAGAACAAATAAAAACTTGATTTGACCTTTTCTTAGATCTCCTAATTAAACAAATGAAACAACTTGTGTAATCCTCTATCTTTAATCTTTAAAACTCCCACCTCTGCCACCCACGCTCTGCTGCCATTGGTCAGTATCTGTAATCTCTGCCCCTTGGTCCTTGGTGGCAGAAGGAAGGAGGGGGATTCACAAACCTATTTACTTGTTTGCATTTGAAAATTTTCACTTCCAACATGCACACACTTTCCTGTTACATTGTTGGAATGACCTGGTAGATTGTGGATAGAAATGGAAAGGATGAGACTTTGTCCGAATAATATTGTAGACAACAGCAAACGTGGAAAAGCATGAAACTGCACTGTTAAAGAATGCCTTTAAAGCCACTGATGTATAAGCAGTTTGAGTAGCCTCTGTAATGTGCCAATTTATTACAGCCCTAAAAAGTGGTGTTTGCAAAACAGCCTTATTCAACATCAAGCCGTGTATGCAATCAAGTGGAACACTAAAAATCATACTGTTGTGCCTATAAAAAGATGCAGTCCTGTTTCATTAATGGCCATGTGACAGAGTGGTGTGAGGAGAAGGCTAATGTGCACAGCGGGTTGCTTAGCGATATCAGCGACAGACAAACACAATGTGCTCAGAGGAGGAATGCCTAATGAGAGGCGCCTGGTTTAGAATCTATACATGAGGGCAGGTGGACACACACGTGCGCACACACCACAGTTGAATCGTATTCTCTGCCTTGAGCAGCTCGATACTTTTGCACCAGGTCCTCACCTTAACAAAGCCCATCCTGCAGCGCTCCACCTCTCCCCCCGGCCCGCCTCGCTCCCGTCTTTGCTTGATGGCAGCCTCACTTGTAATTAACTGTTATGCCGGGGATTGATTGCGGACAGCTTAGCATTGACCAGCTTCATTATGGAGTCCCTTCAAAGTGGGATTCTGGGCCTGCCAATATTTCTGAGTTTATTTCAGTGAAGGGATCAATAGCTAACGCATTAAAAGATTTATTTGGGCTTTGTCTGCCCCTGGAGTACCTTTGCCCTGGTTCCTCTGCAGATCTTTCTGGGACTATTGGGAGAACGCCACAGCCTGAATGTAATGAATTTACATACTGTATACTGTATATTTACACAGAGCTTTGCATTGAGCTAGAAGTTCTGATTGTAGGTGGCAGCTGCTGCACTGCACAAACTGTACAGTGGTTCTACAGCAGTAGCACACAGTAGCAACACTCTTTCATACAAGCATACACCCGCTGAGGAACCCTGCACAATTTCCACACGAGATGCACACGCATGGACATACAGCGCAGCTCCTGTGATGAGATATCATTTTGTCATGATGCGCACGCTGGGCTACAAGATGTATCTTCCCCCCGCCGAAGCATCAGCAGCAACCCTGACTCCGTCCGTGGCTGGTGTTTCCCTCAAGGCTACACACACCGCTGAGGAGCCACACACCCTGGGAGATGGAGAGAGCATGGCTGCCACGTTACAAATGACACCAAAAGCCGCAGTTTTTCTTTCTTCTTTTTCTTCCTTGCCTGCTCACTGCCGCAGATTCACACAGCTATCTTTGTGGGGTCTTTTCCATTTCAGAGTTATGGCCTCAAACCCTCACTTTAAAGGTAACAGGGATCTATTTAATTGTGTTTTTTTTTTTTTTGCATGAAACCCCACTGCTTCTAAACATCCAATTGCTTCTAACCATCAACATAAATAAATATAGTCATATATTCAAGGGACTGTATCTCTAATTCTCAGTCTTCAGTTTCTAGCAAAGTTTCAGCATAAAAACAAATATCTGGTAGACAGGAACACGCAGGAACACCTGCTTTTGTGAGCGTGTGGACTCGTTTAAAGCAATAATTCATTGTCATAAGAGTGTAGATAGAATAAAAAATAAATGGCTCTATTAACTAATTAATGCTCAGCATTAAGCTTAACCTGCCCTCAAGTCGTAATTTATCCTTCAACTGCAAATTTAATGACAGTTATAGTTATTTTATGAAGGATATGACGAGTGTGGTGAGAGTTTTGAGTGTCGGGACCTGGCGTCTGCAGAAAATAAGTCTAACCTGGACAAAGAGATGATATTTCCCTGAAGGTTGTTTTTTTTTTCCTCTCACTCTTTCTTTTTTAATTCCTTTTCCTTTTCTTCCTGCTTTGAAAAGAACCCACACACAGCTTTACGGCATCAGTGTCCGTGAACTGTTATCCTCTAATTATGAGCACTTCTTTTTAAGAGTTGAGAAATAAAATTCTTTAGGAGGTGGGATATTCTGCCGAGTCCAACACCACCTCAGCACCTCTGCGTCCTGTCCCCCTGTGCGTCTACAGAACTAATGGCCTGCAGATTCAGCACTGAGATGTTCACCATTGGTACCCAGGACGGTGGATTTGACACTTGAATAATAGGCAGTGCTTAGTGCTTAAAGATCTTTTTTTTTTTCAAAGCCTCGTGGGACCGAGGTTAAGTCATTAAAACCAAACACACACACACACACACACACACACACACACACACACACACACACACACACACACACACAGATCTCATACAAAAGCAGCAGTGAGCAGTGTCCCTGCTGTACTGACAATCTCTGATGACATGCTTAATAAAAACAGTCTCGCATTACAAGACTGAGTAACCTCTGATGTTGGTATAAGATCATTTCTGTGTGATGGTGCCAGATATGAATGTGATTAATTGACAAATTGGGACCAACACACACTTTTTTGTCACTGAATTACCAAAACTTAAGTTATTAATCACTTTTTTTATTTCATTCTTCAGACATTTGAAAAGACAACTCCTGTTCTCAGATCAGGTAAGGATCTAAAGTCAAGAGAGACAAAGGGAATAATTACAACCCTCCATCATCACACCATGTGGACTAAACTGAATAAAAAACAATGTCTGGGAATATTTCTGCCCCCTGTTAATTCAGGTGAAATGCTTCAATGAAAGAAGATTCATAGAAATAAAAACTTGGAGAATGGGAAAACTTTTAGAACAGGAAGCCATCTGTCCAAGGATCTTCAACAGACTGTCTCTTTACAGTTAACTGAATTGTTGCATTCATTAAAAAAAAACAACAGGAAAAATAAATATTTTTAAGCACAGTGTTTGCTAAAGGATATGAGGGTAGTGGATCTTTACAATTTGCTTAATAAATTCATAAGTACAAATACTTGTTTGGGGGGTGGGGGCAAAAACAGAAACATTTAAACAATTTTTGTTTAAATTGCACACTTACCAGACAGGAGAAACATCAATATTCAAAAGCAGTTTGTTCTCACTCCTATAAGATCTCCAGACAGGAGGAAGTCTGTCAAAACACACTCACATCAAGATGAGAGAGAGAAAAGAAAATCTATTCAATTCTGACATTTCATTAATTAATAATTTTCCCTGTGCATAAATATTAATTTATAAAATTAATTAGTTAAATCATTGATGTAGAAGAAAATCAACAGGGACATCCTACAACTCTCCTGCATTCTGATTTGTTTAATTACTCTGTTCTAATTAATTCTGTCATTTCTCGATGTTTGTGCAGTCTGAATGCTTCATTAACTTAAACCTGCACATAAGCCATGATCTGGTAAACCTACAGTAGGAGTAGCTTTATATGCCTGAATAAAAAGTCATTAAAGAGGAACAAAAGTTACATCCATGACTCTTTAAACAGTTGAACTCAAACATCTATCTGAACACTGACTCACTACTACTTTTTGCTTTTCCAGACTACTCTTCTGACCTTGAAATGGGTGCTCCCAATTTTCTACTGTAATTTTCAGATTTACTGACATTCTGCATGCGTATTAAAGGAGCAGGGTGTGTATTCCACGCGTGTTTTCATCACTACCCCTGCAGTTTATTAACGATGACCAGAATTTTGACATCTCAGCAAAAAAGTACTCTTAAATAAGAGAAATGCATGATGGAAGAGTGAAAAGGTGAAAAAGGACCACACAGGAAATAAGACAGATTGGATGGAAGGTTCTGATTGCAACCATTTGTACTTTGCAAACCTATTCTTTCTCTTTCACAACCAAGTCTTAAACCTGAACCTCAAAAATGTCCTTTGCAGTCTA
Organism: Lagocephalus sceleratus; assembly: GCA_911728415.1. NCBI lineage: Eukaryota > Metazoa > Chordata > Actinopteri > Tetraodontiformes > Tetraodontidae > Lagocephalus > Lagocephalus sceleratus. The sequence continues at coordinate 9,208,318 of CAJVRN010000011.1, read as the reverse complement.
AATTCTTATTTTAAATATCTTATTCTGTCACCATTATGTAGCATATGCAATAACACCCACACAAACACCCACACAAACACACACACACACACACACACACACACACACACACACACACAACATGTACAGAATGCTTTCCCCAACCCAATTCCTAAAACTAGAGTCTTATGTAACTCTCAAACAGCTCAATATAAGGATCAGACATGTGCAAATTCCACAAATGTCCTCAATTTGCTAGTTGCATGGTCCAACCCTCATTATGTAGCATATACAAATACAGACACACACACACTCACATAAGGTATTCCAGAACCATACTGTGTGATTTTAGGATTACAAGCTTTGGATCTCAGAATAGAGAAGTGGTGAAAAGCTTTATCTTCTGCATTTATTTGACATCTTGCATGTTTTGGAAACTTTGGTAAACAAGTGCTAATGATGCTGAACATGTTCTGACACACGTCCACTTAACAGACAACGAGGGTTCCCTCTTCCTCATCCTCCCACCGTCCATTTATCATGTCTCCCCGCACCATAGGTCGACCATTTCTCTAATGATGCCAATTAATTGAAAACATGAGTGCATCTCAAAGATTAACATTCCCAGCCACATGAGGGGAGGGGAGGAGGGGGAACGATGGTGGAGGGGAGGTGTACTTATCAAAGCCTAAACATAGTCACAGCGATGCACTGTTTGGATGTCAGCGACGAACAGGGTTAAACAGAGATGGGAAGCGGGGTAATATGATCAAAGGCATCAGACTCAGACACTTGGACGGCGTCCTACATCTGGATGGCAAAGCCTTCTCCACTCTGCGCTTCATTACTTTTCAACACAAATTATTTTTCACCATACATTTATTGTTTAACAGTGTATGGGCAGTTGTCTGTGTGGCTGACAGGGAAAATGAAACAACACAGAGATGATTCCCCTGCCCAGAGAGTGGTTTGCGTAAAGGTTTATGGCACCTCTAACCTTTGAGCTCCCCTCAACTTGTATGGGCCTGCAACTGTGGTAGAACATAAGTACCTGGTGCCATACACTAGACGGCCTGCATGGAAGCAATGGAAAAGAAAATATGCACTGTGGGGTGGAAAAATGCCTGTTTGTGCAGCAGTGACAGACAGACCAGGTTAGCCCAAAGACCCCAAAACAACTGAATAATAGGCAGAGATGACGATGGAGTGGGACGCTTCCAGCCTCCCAGCCTCTATATCAGTCAGGTGTGCCTGAATGTCAGGGGAATGGTGAAGCAGATGGGGGCTTCACACACAGAGATGATACCTGGGTGGGTGGGGGTCTGGGAGAGAGGACAGCAGTTATAAAACGCTGCACTGGGCTTGAGAGGCTCCTGCAGCAGTCACTGTTAATGATGGCATTTAAATACTAACAAGTAGCAAATTCAAGCACCAACCATGTTTAATATAACCACCAAATGTAATGGAATCAATAAAAATGGTACCTGATGTTTAGCATGTAACCCAACGGAAATGTTTTAAGCTGACCTTAAATTTAATTGCTCATATTAACGCTGAGCTGGGCTACGTTGGACTTATCAGTTTATTGTGGCTGGTTTGCTGAATAGTTTTAATAAGGAATTACTAAATCTAAACTTAATTTCCAATTTCTTTTGATTTTATTTTGTTAGCTCTCACTGTTGTTATCAGGATCTTCAAAATCAACAGACAGCTGTTTTTTCCTCTCTCTTTTTTTAACACGACAAAAAAAAAAAGAGCTGTTGAGCAGCAGGAGTTGGTAAAGAACAAAACAAAGCTCATTAAGGAGCAAAAAACATGACTTCAGATGAGTTCTGCTCTTAATATCAACTGGCTGTTTTTATTTTTTTAATACAACCGTGTCGAGCACTTTGTGTTTTGTTCTGCTCTTTGCAGAAATTCTTTGAACTTTTTCTATCTACAGCTCATCTAATTAGATTATCTATTTTAAATTGTAACTCCCTCTTTCTCTCTCTCTGTAGCGATTCACAATTTTACCACCTTTTTGCAACAATTTTATAATCTAAATTGGGCATAATCTTCAACATGAAGCTACTATAATAATAATAAGTAATAATTATGATATGATATAACAGCGATAACAATAAAAGTCATGCAGGACAGAAGCATGTGATGCATATGTTTCCCTGGTGACAAATATTTTTCAGTATTCCAGCGTAGCCTTGTTTACAAAGCTTTTCTTTCCAAGCTTGCCAGATGCTCAAAGCAACCCAATTACTGAGTAAAACCCGGGCTTAGTCTTCCCACAGCTCAGCATCCTGCATCCGTCTCAGACCCCAGAGAGCTTCTTCTCAGCTCTCTGCCGATGTCATTTACACCTCTTGCTCTACCTGGGCTTAGGTTGCCTTCCCACTGCTATAGAACATCCGCTCCAGAACCCCTGCTGGTCAGGAATCCAGGACACGGGCAAAAACTGCATCTTAGCAAATGGAAACAGTGAATATGACACAGCATGACATCTCATTACAGCAGCAGTTGCTTTTGTGTTGATGTTTGCCGAGACTAGAGTTTCTTTAAACAATGGAGGAAGGGGTGGGGGGGATGCATAATTAAAGATGAGTGAGTGTAGAGATCAGCTGTACTGCAACCCTACAGGAAATGAAGCTGCGTGTGAAGCAAGGGGAGGAAGAGGAACGCAGAGATGGGTCAGGTGTGGGGGCAGGCTGGAGGTGAGAAAGTCAGTGGAGCTGAGCAGAGGTTGAGTGGGGTTGAAGCCACACTGTAAGCCCTTCTTTCCCCTGAGACAGGCAAAGTTAGATGGCTTGGATGGGACTGGGTTACGAGGAAGGACCCGGGGCCATTTCATTACAGAAAGTGTCTGTCCAGAAGATGGGAAAAGGATTATCCTCCAAACAGGATTTATTGCAGGGGATAATTCATTGGCTGAACCCACAGTGGGAAAGTGCCATATAGGTTGGGGTTACAATATTGCTTCATTCACAGCTCCCAACAGCCTGATTTTCAGCAATGCATGTCGAAAAGTATGGGCCTGGGAGTGTGGAGTGAGAGCATTTGCGCACGAGTGTGTCAACACCTATGTTCTGAGATCTATGAGGTCTGCTGGTCAGCAGAAGTTCAGTTGCAAGAGGCGTTATTACAGCTCTAATAAATATGAGTAAATATATAAGATGCATGACATGGTTTTATATTTCACATGATATGTTCCCAGGTACCCCTTTTCTGACCCTTGGGCCTGCAGGGCACCTTACAGAAACCATGGAGTAATGTAGGAACCTTGGGGCTGCATATCCATTTCTAAATACCTAGTATGCAGGCACATACTTCTGGACTACCTCTGGAATACATACTTGGATTTCTGTACTTGTCTGCAGTACGTATTCCTTACTGTTGCTGTCCACACAAGTCATGTCTAATTTTTAATTGATAAAATGGGTTTCGCAAGTACACATCCAGACACATAGAGTGTACTTGACAGTACTTGCCGTACTTGTGTGCTTCATATCTGGCAGATGCATTCTTGTCGATGACATTCTTTAACCGAAATAAGACCACTGAACTCTCAAACTCACAACACTTTTGGTTTGCTGTAGATGAAAGAAAGTCACATTTAAATTAAGAATACGACACCTGTCATTGTCCGGGGCTCAGTCTCCCCACCTGTAAACTGAATTGACTGCTGAGGATCTCATTCCATCGCCCTGCTGTGTTCACCACAAATCCAGACATTCACAGCGTCATCCTGCCCTTTCATACTTTCTGAGGATTGAAAAAATGAGTCTGAAATTATTCCCTTAAAAGGCTGTTGATTGGGGTGCCGGGTCTGTAATTTGCAATTAACGAACGGGCTTTGGAATTTGATTTGGGTCAAGGTCCTCATTTGCATACCCCTTCCTGACTGTCGGGGGGGGGGGTCTCAATGGCAGTGTCTCGTTGTCTGATTTATGTTCAGCAGCTATGGTGAGGGGGAAAGAAAAATCAAGCAGCGCTGCCCTGTTCTGCCTCAATGTTCTCCTTGTGACTCGTCACGCTCTCGCAGTTAATGAATTTTGAGCGCAAGCGGTGATTTCTATTGGTTCATCTCAATTGCCTGCTAATGGCAGGGTCGTTAGGCCAGGGAAATAGCCAAGTCCACCCTCAGTCTCTTGGGGTGGTTACTGCAGGCAGATTTGTGCTCTGAGCTGTGACACCCCCCCCCCCCCACGTCTCTGGTGGAAAACCTGCTGTGCAAAAGAGAGCAGACTCCTGCATTTAGAGCGTTTAGCATAAGCTGCTCTGAGGACCACATTGATAATGCAATGGTCAGCAAAAATCACATCAAAACGTCGTATCGCACAGCTGAGAGCACTTGTGCACTGAAATGAAAATATTTAGAGCCACTTAGTGGAAAAAAATTAACTTAAATCAACATTACTGTATATAAAATAAAGTAAACATTGTAAACGATGGAACATCTACAAAATCTACTGGTTGTTTGTGGTTTAGCATGGATGTATTTTCAGCAGCACACAAGTTGTACATATAAGTGCACCAGTTCTGGGCACAATTTAAAAATATCTGCTTTGCAAAGATCAGTTTATAGCTGTGACGGCATTATCCTGAAGCGGATGAGGGTGCTTTTGCAGTAGTGTGCCAGATGTGTCATTTCAGGTTCCTCCTTGCTCATCCATTTATTTATTTTTTTTGTCAAATTGATCTCGCTCATGATTGTGAATAAAGGCACCAGTGATTACTCTGTGAAGTTGAGGGATGATGGCAAGAGCCAATGAAACGGGCACAGCAGAACACGGATGTGAAGAAGATTCAGGTGCAGATAAGCTTTTTCCTGAAAAGCTGCCACTGATTCAGACAGAAGCTCATGCCTGTGCAGACCAAGTGTTGCATCAGCGGGGCCTGTTGTGCAGCTGGTACAGCGCAGATGGTTTAAGGGGGCCGTAACAGACTCCATCAGAACCTGAAATGTGGAATTCGATTGTAGCATCAAACAGTGATTTTCTTCTGCAGTGATATGCGCTGACACTGTGGTCAGGAGATCCCTCAAAAGACATCTCAGCGTCGATTCACGCGTCCACTGATGTGGGCAGCAAAATCATACATAATGGAAGTCTGCATCAAGGATCTCTTCCGAAATGACAGACCTACCACTTGGGATCCAGCAACAGCTTTTGAGATCCAATGAAAGATCTGACATATTCCGTGAATTCAGTGCATTCTACTTCCGAAAAGCATAAGATTAAAAAGCCAAAGTGTCTGTAAAAAAAAAAATCAGCAGTGACTTTCTTTACCACTCAAACTGTCAGTAAAACGTGTGCTTCAGCACACTGACATCATCATTGTTGACTGACTGCTGTGCACACATACACATTTGCCCCACGCCTGTGAGCAGACTGTCAGGTGTAATTCCTTTTCCAGAAGGAGCGATGAAGTCTTGTGTCAAGATGCTTGAAGTGGAGCAGTTAAAAAAAGAAAAGAAAAAAGAACTGCTCCCATGCTGATAATCTTGGGCCTGTATCTGAAGTGCACTCAGGACCTGCTGATGGACAGTAGGGGGCGGGGGTGGTGTGGCTAGGTTGCTGCCCTTGGGATCCATTTGCTTCAATACAGTTGAGTGCAAGCAAAATTTTGGTTTGTTCTAAGAGATTAAGAGAGAGATCTAGAGCAAATGTGGCAGTACAAGATTAGTTTCCATACAGGAGTTAACATACCGTGACCTATCTCACAACCCCAGTTAATGACTCTTTATTCTTTTTTTAAAAAAAACAAATAGAACTAGCTCGTAAAACTGTGAGTTATCTGGGTGTCAAGCTCACTATTTTTTTAGTTTTTGTCATTGTTTGCACTCTTAAAACAGCAAAAAGGTTTTGAGCAGTAACCGCACCTTTTACCTGCATGTTTTATTCATCCATCTATTAAAAACAAGGGACATAAACAGCAGAACTTCTATTTAAAGTATGTTTATTTTATCCTCCTGAGACACCATTTTAATTAGAATTGCTTTAACTTTCCTCAAATAGTTCAGTCTCATTCTCCATTCAGCGAGGCCAGTCTGTCTATTTACGGCTCTATTTCACCGGAGTTCATTACCGCTCACTGTATCTGTGCAGGGTGTTTAGGCGGCAGGCTGTGGCCTGACAGTCCCCAGGGTGGAGTGTGTTTGTTTAGGGCGGCTTTGCTGCTCGGACACTGAGATGCAGATGGTGCGGGGAGCCGGCCCTGGAGTGCCTTTGGACACGCTCTGGCAGAGTGCAGGGTCATGTTCTCTTGCAGGCTACAAGACAGAAAATCCATTTAATTACCTGTGAAGCAGAAGAAGGGGTGTGAGGGCCTGACAGAGGAGGACTGTGTTCCCCGAGCACTCTGCCAGAGATGTGGGAGCAGAGAGACAAAGGGGGGAAACAACGCTGGTGAAGAGAAGAATGAGGGAGTGGAGATGCTTTAAAGATGCTAAATGCAGGCTGAAGGAGGGTACCAATGCTGGTTACGTCTCTAGCAGTCCATCATCTCATCAGTTCTTCATCACACACGTCACCCTCATATCATACACGCTTTACTGGTGTCAAAGTCCATGCACCTATTCACAAATTCCTATCCCCTCCTCCTCCCTGCCATTGGAAATGATCACTCATTCATTTATCTTTCTCAGTACCTCACTTTGTTCTGATACATGCAGTTATGGTTCCTTCATTTTCTGTCCTACCATTACATCCTTTCATTGTCCCTTCTGAAGGCTGCCAATATCATGCTGCTTCTGAATCATCCTTTTTAATAATGATTTGGAATTATGGATAATTCTGAGGAAAACTGAACTTTCTCATGTTTGACTTTGTTATCATGCTGCCTCCCTCTGATCAGAGTGATGGATTCGACTAGAAAAGATGCAGAGATCATGTTCTGCTAATTATCTTCGCGCAGAGTTTGGTCGTGAGTGGGCAGGATCAGTCTACAACAACTATACATGGATGTGCAAATCATTTTCATTTTCCATTTTTATCTGCAAATACATTTCAGAAATTAATTCCAATAATAAGTGCATAGGAGTTGAGAGACAGAGAGTGATATTGTGAACCAACCACTTGCTGGAGGCTTCATTCTTCTCTGGAACCTGGTTTTCACATCTTCATGCAGCTGTTGCACTGTGACTGTCCAGGTAATACAGCGAGAATGATAACAGCAGGCTTTTCCAGACTGAAGCCCAGAACTGTCACATGTGAGGACAAGCTTGGCCGTGAGCCTAGTCCTGGAAAATTCACCCTGACACCTTCCTCGCTGGTTCCCTCCCCAGATATGTCCCTCTCACATGGCAGAAGAGAAAGGTATGGTATCAGTAGATATTAATGTTGTTTCACGTATTATCACGGAGGCAAACTTGAAAATGACAGAAGGAATCAACCCTTGAAAGAATAGTTAAAAAAAACACACGCTCTTACTGGCTGACATTGTAAAATTACATGTGGAATAAATGTCAAATTTTACACTCTAAAACAAAGACTGAAAGCCCCTGCAAGGCATGTTTCACAAAACCCTCATAAATGAGTAGAAGGATGAGTGAACCCAGAAAGATGAAGAGAACCAACAATTCACAGTTTAAAAATTCACAAAATGATCTAGTTATTTTGTTATTAAGTGTCCAGGTCACTGGCCAATAGCAGCATTTCTGGCATTTAAAAAAAAAAAAAGAAAATCACTAGAAATGTGGTCAAGATGTTCTCATGTTAACAGCAAAGTCAATAAATTAACCCAATTGTTTTACAGGCAGAAAATATAGGACAGCCTTAGTACTTATTTGCCAGTGTGTGCTTCAATGCATCTCCAGAAATAAATGCATCTCATCAAAACACACAAAAACAGCCATTAGCAATTACACGCACACAAAAGTTTACATCAGAGAATATGCCAGGACAAAATAATTCATTATGCATGAAAATAATGGTATTTCATTTCCCTCTCTGCTCATATAAAAGCAGGAGTTTCTGATTGCGATTTTAAGGTCAGACTCTGTGACAGTTTTAATGACTTTTAGATTTCAGTCATTGTAACCTCATCTGGACCGCACAGAGAAAGATCCGAGAGCCCAGGATTGAACCCAGACTCAGACCCAGATTCAATCTGCAGATCTCCCCTCTTTGGCCATCTTCTCACAGATCGGAAGGAAAATGTTCCAAATTGTGATGTAATCTCCTCTTTGACGCACTGTCGAAGGAAATGCTGTCAGGCACGTTTTCCCATTAAAATAAACTCCGGGCAAGTGGAGGCGGTGCGGAGGCCTGACTGAACTGACCTGAAGCAACGACAGCACATTTCAGCAGTCACTTTTTCATTATCAGGTAATGGAAAATAAAGCCTAACGGAGATAGTCTGACACAGGTAGATAACAGAAGTCCTGTTCTACCGCAGAAGGTGAGCCAACTTTGTTTGTAAGGTTGCCTGTCTGGGTGGGAGGTTAAGGTCTTAATTAGCCTAAAAGAAACCCAGTTACCTTCAAGGTAAAGCACTCGGCAACCCACATGACCTGGAGGAATGAGAACCTACACAGATATAGATGATAGATGCTGAAAAAACACACCAAAACACCACAAATGCACATCAGCTTCTGAGGGGAGAAGTGGATGCGTTGCACTCCTCTGCGCATTGTGTGTGCTGTTTGCATTTGCTGTGCACGACTCACATTCTGGACCAGCAACAGAGGAACGTTCTTGGAGGCTGTTTGTACAGTGGTGATCCCAGACGTTGAACTCCTTGTTAGTGAAATGAAGACAGTGCAGAGGAGGTGAAACATTGAGCAGTTTGAGCGAGTTTTATTCCGCTGTGGTCCACGCATCAAAGGGGCCCTGCCTCCTTTGTGTCTGGGTATTTTGCATGCAGCACTGAGAGCAGGCTAAAGTAACTTTCTTGTTCTGATTTCTCACCATGGCTGTAATGCACCTCTGCCCCCCTCCCTCATCCTCCCTCACCACGGCACTGTGGCTCCCTTTATTCCTTCAGCCCTCTCTCATCTAACCCTTTGCTCCATACCTCCTTCCTGGTGGGTCATCCAGCTAACGATCTGGCCGACTGCGGGCCCCAAGAGACCCGGTTCAACCACAGTTCAGGCCGTGACTGGGTGAGAAAGAATGAGGGAGAGGAAGAGACAGCAAGAGGGAAGGTACAGTACTGCATTCATTACCCCTTGTTGAATGAAGGAAGAAGCCTGTCTTCACCGATGCTACAGGTCAGATTTTAAAAACTTGGAAATTCGAAAAGAACATCGAGGCTGCAAAAACATACTGTATCTGAAAGCTAACGTTCAAAATAAAAGCAAGACTGAGAGGGTTGTGCTGCAGTGCATGTGAAATAAATGACATGCATTCCCAGTCCAAGTGTCTAAACAAAAACAAAGCATTCCTCTGCTGACAAGCAGTATGGTCTATTAATCACTCACCAGGAGCAGAGATGCAAAGCAAGGTGTTTGGAGATGATAGCTGAGCGCGAACTTGTTTTGTTTTTGCAGCGATGAGGAGTTTTGACATCGCTGTCCTGCTCTTTAGCTCCATGTGTGATGTGGACGACGTGTGTTCGGGAAGGGGAGAAAAGTGTGAGGAACCGTCAGGACTGCACCTCAGGTGTAGCCTCTCCATTCCATAAACAAAGACGCACAGACGTGCGTGCGTGCACGCACACACACACACACACACACACACACACACACACACACACACACACACACCTATTCCTCTTGATGAACCTCACATCAAACTTTAATCAGTCTACACTTGCACACAACACTTGGAGTTTCAAAGGTAATCAAAGTTGGAGGCAAATTTATTTCTACTACATATTTGATTGCAGTTGTGTGTTTTTGTACATCTCAGTGTGTCTCTCATTAGCAAATACAACGGTGCATATTCACCCTCAGGGTGCATATTTTCTTTCATATTTTCTGCTCTGACCAGATCAGACCAGACCTGCTGTCCAGGTTGTTTAATGAATACATTCTGGATGGATGGTACCACAGAGGCACTATCTCTATATTATATTCATTATTATTAGTGTTGTTGTTGTTTTTTGTATTGAATTTGGCTGCAGGGCTTGTAAATTCCTTCTTAGCCATATATAAATAACACATTAATACTTGGATTTGCATGAGCTACCTCTTTAAATCCAGTTTTGGCCAGTGGTGATGAATGTTCATCTTCTGCATCTCCTTTCTGATAAAACCAAATAATGAGAATCCTGACTGACAAACATTTCAATGGTCCACACTAATGCTCATTATGCTGCTAATGTTACAGGAAATGATGTAATGTTATTATGGTCCAATGCTTGAACATATTGCACTAACTTGGTGACGGTATATTTAGGAGAGGTTTAATACCACCAGGGGTTAGACGGCTCTTCAGAGTCTAGTCTACCGAAATAAGTCAGCCCAGATCATCATGTTGAAATGATTAATAATGTATTTAATAAATAGCTCCTGAGCCAGCGATGTACTCTCACCATCTGCTCCAGTATAATTCCCTCTCTTTATTAATGCCAGATAGCCGTTAGATGACTATGGATATGACACAATAATGCATGGCATTATTCACATGCTATTTGTCACTTCAAATTCCAATCTGGAGCTTGTTTATTTTCCATCTCTCTTATCAACTGGATAATTTTGGTCATTAAGGTAAGGGCTTTAGTCATATTGCTGTTAAACAAAACATTTTACAGGAGATGCTGCAGTGTTGCAGAGATTATAACAGGCTTCAGTTATGAATCAGATATGACAGCACCCTGATGCTTTCCACCACATAAACATAATGTGCACATCAAAATAAGAGTTGGTGCGGTAATTTGATACCGTTTTTTTCAGGTAAGATCAGCCCCCTCCTTCTCCCGTCACATCTACTTGATCTAACATGAATCATTTAATGTATGCACTTTGGTCTGAAGGCTAACATTGATTTTAAGTTTTCAGCAAAAGGCCAAAACGTGATTGAAAATGAAACTTGGGGAGCTGTCAGGCTGCATCAGGACACTCAATTCGTGTTGTTAATGCACGGACCTTGTGCCGGTGTTTAAAGATGAATACGTCTCTGTGCGCCTGCTGTCAGATTGTATTCCCCCAGTTAACCTACCTGCTCTTCTCTGCCCTTTAAAAAGACAACACGCATAACATTCTGCTTTCTTAATGCAAAGGCATTTGAGAAATGTTTGACTGTACGATTATTCATCGTGGGGGGGGGGCAGTGGGGGAGTGGGTACGATGAGGAGCACGTTGCTCAGCCCATTGATTTTACTCCACAGACCATCCTGGTTTCCACGGCCTTGCAGCTACACCTCAGCCCTGACATGCGCCTTCGCTGAAAACGTGCAGCTCCTGCTGGGTACAGCGTTCCTCGCGGGCAAAGGCGCTGGGTGATGTCGGTTTCATGCGGTGAACTTTCCATCCTGACAGCTGCCTGCTGATGAAGTTTGAACCCAGCGCATCACAAGTAATGTCAGTCAGTTCATCAGTGGGTTTTCCCCCCCTCGTAGCCTTTTGTGCCCCCCACCCCCCCCGCCATGCTCTCGGTAAAAGCAGAAATGGGAAAGGTCTAGCTTCATGCTTTCTGCATCAGGGGGCAGTCAGTCACTTTGGATTAGAATATGGATGGCAGGCCAAGGAGAACAAAAAACATCTCCACAGGAGAGATGCAGAAGAAAACAGTGTTTTAGGAGCACATATCTAAGCTGGGTACCATCTGGGTACATGACGAGCATATTTATTTTTAGTAAGAATAGGTTTTTACCATAAAAAAGAAACTTCGAGCATTAATATACAGAGTTTAAGTGATGTTTTACTTAATTTTTGACCATTTGGACCACTGAGATGTAAGGTTTTATAAATGTTACAGCACAACGCAGAGATGAAAATGAAATCAATGTGGTCTTTGAAGCTGTGAAAATCAATGCTGTGGTGGAGTTGTGAATGCCATGTTCTGGTAAATGATTAATACCATTTCTCAAATAGAGAAAGTGCTAGAATCCTCTTTTCCAGCTCTTCCTCCCTGCCTCTTTGAAAGCATATGCCTTTGTAGCCTGTGCAACAGTATGTGCATCCAGAATATGTGTGCCATAAATTAAGGTTGACTGGACAAAGCTGGGATTCTGCCCTTCTGCTACAAAGGGGTATTATTGTGCGTCAGGAAAGGCGAAGTCATCTGCATCTGCACGGAGGAGGAGAGCTCTCGAACGCTGCGTCTGAGCTCCTCTGTGGCTGCTGGGGCCAGGCCTGCTTCTGCAGATAGACTTGTTCCAGCTCGCAGCTCTCCCTGGCTCCTTACCCTGCCTCAGCCCAGGAACAGATGGAGAGAGGAGAGCAAAGGAGGAAAGGGAGGGAAATAGCTCCCTGTTCAGCGCTTGGCACAAGTTCTGGGTGTGAGTGTTTACAGTTGGTTTACTGTACACCCCACGCAGCCATGCTGTTTAGAACTGCTTTAAAAAGTTTGGTGGCCTTCACAACGGCAGAAACATCCACACAAAATCCAGTTGGGTGCCAGAACATTTCCACGTTTCTCACTGTCCTCAAACCGGCACGCGGTGTCTTGTCATGATAACCCATAATATGCCAGATGACCTCTATTTCTCCTAACTTTCCTTCATTACACTCCAGCTGCTGGTTATTAGATGGCACAAGGGGCAAGAGCGACAGCATTAAACCCTCAGCACAAACCCTTGTGAGCCTCTCTGAGCCAGAAAATCGTAAACGGAAACTCATTTGCATACTTGAAACACTATTTACATATTTAAAAGCGAGAAGAAATCACCAGCGTATGTTGTTTTTCGGCCACCGATAAAACCTTCTGTAAACTAAATGTGTAACATCACAGCGTTGCCATGTAATGGATGGAGCCCCGTATTTGCTGCACATTTCAAAGTGCAAAACTGTTGAGACAATGAAGCCATAATGCAAAACTCAGGAGTTCAGACATCCTGTCTGTGTCTAAATTGATGTGCCGCCTTGTACTGAGGAATAATAAAGGGATAATCATTCGCAGTGTGGCCCGGAGACTACAAAGAGACGGTCCCTTTGGAAGAGTGGGGAAAGCTGAAAGGGAAAAAAGAGAAAGAGTAACAACGGCTCCGGGAGTTTTGCATGCTATCGATTCTGTTGCATAAAGCCGTGCTGTGCTGGGCGAGAAAGCAAAAGAGTGATGTCGAAGCAAATTGATCCTATCTGAAAGGGCTCAGGAAACTTTAGCCCAGATCAAAGCTCATGCTAAAGCGCTCAGATCACCCGGTGGAAAGGCAGAGACACGGAGGAGAAAAAAAGAAAAAAAGAAGAGTGGGAGTGTCTTGTCTCGTCTAATTATACATTTCAGACAGCTTGCCACCAATTATCTCCCCTTCAGTAGCATCTGCCCTTCGCATGACCGCAAAGCTAATGTGTGGCAAGCCCACCATTGGGTTGGAAACTGGAGTTTAATGTATGGTAAGCTACCAGAATTTAATGTCTGGTGATGAACACTTCAAGGTGAGACAAAGGATGGGGCTAGTTTTCACAGATAAATTATGCACTTTCATCATAACTGCAAACACAAACAAGTATAACCTTTGTAGTTCTGATAACCTGCGGCAATTTTCAGCTGTTGGACGGTTTTGGGGGCATTCCTCTACAGAAAGAGGGCAGTACTAAAATACAGAGATGGCTGCTTCATCTGTATTGAACAGCACAGAGGTGGTGTTTAAGTTCAGACAGTGAAGCAACCCGTTACCTCTTACCAGCATTGCCAAACTGCTGCAGGTTGTTTCAGGAATCCACACGAATCAAAATGGGAAACACGAAGAAGAAAAAAAAAATAAACACGGAGACGAACCATGCAATAGGGTTGCTAAACGGTGGTTTTTCCAAACAGTGGCTTCAACAAACGAAGAATCCTGAACCAAAAAATGTTACTCAACTCTTAGCAACTGTGAATAAACAACTATAAAACTGAGTGCTGCAGGATATGGAGTGCAACACCCTGAATGGTGCAACTCACTGGCTTAGATAAATCATGTAGTCTGTGTGGGCTTCAGTAAAGTGAATCAGTCAGATGCATAAGTGTGTGTGGTTGTGTGTGTGTGTGTGTGTGTGCGCGTGTGTGCGATAGAGTGAGTGAGTGAGTGACTGTGTGTGTATGTGTGCATGCGTGCGTGCACGTGCGTGCGTGTGTACGTACGTGTGTGTGTATGTACGTGTGTGTGTATGTATGCATGCATTCATGTGTGAGAGTGTGTGTGTGCGTGTGCGTGTGTGTGTCCATGAAGGAGCAGACCTTTTCCACACGGCAACAGGCTTCACTGGAGCAGACAATTGCAATGTAGCCATGTGAGAACAGGGCAAGATGGAGTCACTTTGCTGACACCTCATAGAATTTTGATATGAGGAGACACTATACCAAAAGCTGGACAAACATTAACAAAGTCTCCAAAAAGATTCCATGCACTTTTCTTCTTGAAGGCTGCAGAGAGCCCGAGGTTAAGCTATGGTTCGGGGCTTCAAGTGCAGCACGTGTGTGTGTCTGTATGTGTGTGTGTGGGGATGTGTATGTGTTGGTACAAACACGTGTCTAGACCCTAATGAGTATAAATGATTGATGAGCTCACCGTCAAAAGGATATGAAAATCTTAACGGTGCCATATTGGCTTGACAAACCACAACATTTGTCACAAAGCTGCCGAATATCTCTCGGCATCCAAAGTGAAAGAAAAACTTAATGTAAACTTGTCGCAAACCTGATATCTTGGAAATGAACACCAAAGCTACATGTTAAATGAAATTTTAAATTATATTGTTGCCCATCAATGTGGCCACTTGAAAATTGCAACAATTATAAACCCACTTTTACGAGCAAGATTGAATTTGATTGCTCTTCTTGTGCTGCAGGCAGCTTTGCTCTTCCTTCTACCTGTGCCCCGCCCCTCTGCGTCTTTGTTCTTGCAGCTCGGTGCATTAGCCATCTTGCATTCAGCACGATAATGTCGCAGTTGTTTATATTTTTGACCAGCCAAAACCTAGTTTAATCTCAAGGGCAAACATTCTGCCAGCACAAGATACGGTGCAGCTGGCTGAGGTACAAGTCTTTCTATGCTTACATGTTTTCCCCTCATACAAAGAAGATTAGTTGAGTGTCATTAGAGCACATTTCTACTCAGAAATGCAGCAGAAACATCGAAGTAAACATTGCGTTAACTTCAACATTACACTGGTTGGATTAAAGATAGTAACGATGACATCATCAGACTCTGAAGCTGGGTCTGAATATGCTGGTAGAAACTTACTGGCCCTAAAAGGCAACACAAGGCTGCTGCCTCGCTCTTTCTAATTTAGCCATCAGGCTGCCAGCATTCGCTCTGCGGGTGCAGCTCCTCTAATGAGAGCCGACAATCTGATTGGCGTGTTTGGTGAAACACACTCCACGGAATAACGAAGCGCCGTTCACTGCTGATAGGTGTATCCTGCTGGGCGCCAGGAGCGCAGAGGGCATGGCAGAGCGGGACAAGCCGGCTGCCCTGGCAAAGGTGGATGAAAAGGGAGACAGCCCCTGAATATGAAATGAAATTCTGAGCTACGGCTTGCAGAGTAAATGACTCCATCATTAGTCTTGATTAAATGTGTGATTATATGATCAAGTGCATGATCAGACAGATATCACAAAGTTCACAACAGGGAATAAAAGGCAACAGCTAAACAGAGCCTAACAAAGTCAGTGGTCCCAGTATGGATTTAGGTCTTTGAAAGGTTTCAGCTTAAAAAAAAAAAAAGGGTAGTCACAGTTCATATACAGTAACGCCAGTGTGTGTAAGAGTTTTTGATGTCATGAAACCATTCAGGAAAACAGTTTGGTGATGCTGTTTCCCCCCCGAGGGTTTCTGCCGTTTTCCGACATATGGATCCAATGTGGACCCACTGAGCCATGCTTTCAGCGCTGAAAGGCTGCTTCCTCTCGCATGGCGGAGCTTATCGGTGGTCTAATAGCCATCAGTGCAACCTTTGTGCCTTCACTCACACCAGCGCAATGTGCTCTACTAATAACACAGAGTTCATGTGTACTTTTCCCCTTTCCTACATGTATGGACCCCTAAATGACAGATCTAAAGTAATTAAACTACAATTCATCAAACATACAACATATCTTATACTGTGTTCAGTAGTGGGGCTTAAGTGTAGATTTGAGTCAGTGTAGAAAATGGTTGTTCTCAGCATGTCATGTGGGCAAAGATGTCATGTGAAATCATGACTAAAGAATCTGATTGTCGTCTCAAGCATCCCATGAAAGAATCTCCTGCCATTCCAAGTACTCATCACACAAATTGGTGGATATTTCCCCTGGTATCAGCTGGAACATCCTGCTATTTGATACAGGTGTCCAAAAAACCCCCACTGATTTACTGATTTAAAATATACTGATTTAAAAGTAGCTTTCTCGGGATAAAAATCACGTTTCTCTTCTTTCCCTTTGCTACCCTCAGAGATAAAGCCAATCTCGGAGCTAGCTCCTGCCACAAAACGTTCTGTAATAGTCTAATTGTGGCTAATGGTTTGTGCAGCTAATTAAAGTGTATGAATTACAATAATCAGTCAGCCGCATTGAAGCCATGCTGCCACACACTCTTCTTTCAAGCATGAAAGGCCGAGACCGGAGGTGGGGGGAGGAGGTGAAGGTGGGGGCGCGGCGCCGAGGAAAAAGGTGAGATGAAAGCGATGAACAGGATGAGAGAGAAATGGTTGACACAAAACCTGAGGCCAAACGACAGAGTTGACGCAAGAAGGAGCAAAAATGTCAGATGGGAGAGGAATTTAGTTGGTGGAGTAGAAAAGCAGACAAATGCATAGTTTTGGTCCGTGCGATTCTTATGCGAGAAAAGCAAACAAAAAAGCCTGACAAGCATAACAATAAACCAGGAGGCATGCGTTCTCCTGTTTTTCTCTTTCGATTGAATAGATTTTCCTTAAGATACACAAAATGTGAAAAAAATGTTCAATCATCTTTCATCCTGACATGGCATGACCGCATTTCAAAAGTAAATATTAAAATGTGCACTTTGAATTAAGAGAACAGGAAGCAGCTGTGTACTCTGCAGCAGTGTCATCCCTAACGTTCTGGACATAACGTATTGAAAGTATTGATGGAACTGATGATGTAAGGGTTCATCTGGGCTCGTGTAGTAGATACTGCTGGTTGGAGTATCTCCTTCACTCATATGGTCCAGGGGTGTCGAACCAGTCCTACAAGAGCCCCAATCTAACAGAGTTTTTGTCCTACCAGGTAGACAACAGCTGTCACCATGTAGACTGGGATCCCTACCTGGCAGGACAGAAACTCTGATGGACTGGGGCCCTTGCAGGACTGGTTTGGACACTCCTGAAAGAGTCTGATGTGCGGCACTCATCACAGTGAAACAGGATGTAATAGTTGTGTTTCTGCATTGATGTGTTTTTCATCATTTCTTTCAAAAAGAAACAAAATAGATTAAACCAATTGGACAAGTGGACACCAGTTTAAAGACTCAGGATGGTGTAGTTGGCAAGAAGACAATAGAAATTGGTCTTTAAGCTACAAATTGCAGCTTCTTTGTTGTAGTTGGTGCACCTAATGACAGTCGTAAAATTTTACAGGTTCATTTTGAGTGTCCATTGTGCAGGACACAGCAAAGAGGGCAGAAACAAGGTCCTTGAAAATGCATAAAGATTGAACAAATTATTCCAGTATGACCTGCAGATTTCAGAGAAAGTGACTGTAAAGGGTGCGTTTGTGTGAGAGAGGTTTCCATCAGTCAGGAAGGAGGTGGTCCATCAGGGCTGGCACCTTTCCCGAGGGGAACAACATCTGAGGCAATATGAGGATGCAAAACAGCACAGGGAGCACAGGCAGTAAATAAAAGCACCACAGTGAGGCCCCGACAGCCACTGGTATTCTGCAGATGCAGAACAAAGACAGAAAGAGGTGAAGAAAATGGGAGCGTCTGACAGCCAATCCACACAAATGAAAAAACATGACGGAGGAAGGGGAGCACAGAGCACGAGAGGTCGTGATGAAGCACGAGGAGCTGGAGGATTGTAAATCCCTATGGAGAGCAGAGGATTCGGAGGAAAGCAAGGCTGCAATGACAGTTTTTTCTTTTCACACTCAGAATTTTAAAGAATAGTGATCAGATCTCATGCCCCATTGTTTAGTGTCTTCAAATCAAATGGCCATTTTAGTAAGTTGTCCAAATAATGACTGTCGAAAAGAGAAATGAATCAATTATTCATGATAGAGAAAACCACTCATCAAACACTCACACACACAAACGCAGCCCTTTCCTAGATGGTGGAATGACTTAGTAACCAGGCGATTTATTCCCTTTTAATAGGGTCTCAATTGCAGCAGTCTCACTCAGACAAATGAGCAAACAAGTCAGAGAGTGACAGTGATATCCATTATGTGTTTAATTATCTTCAAAGTTCCAGTGAAGGGCATTTCTTTGGCTAATGGGGAGACGGTGCTGAGTGTCACAGCAAAGTGCTCCTCAAACGCTCCAACAAAACTGACGAGCTGCTGCCTTCCTCGGGCTCTTATCTGAGTCTGACGGGTAACATTAGATTTGGCAAATTGGTGCAATCAGTGTCCCAGTCAAAAATAAATAGCATTTATTGTTATTTGTTGCTTTTCCCTTTCAATTTCCAAGTCTAATCCCCTTGGCAATAATTTGACTGAGGCCCATTAGTTGGCTCTGGAACACTGCGTGCTGATTGGTGTGTTCAGGGCGAGATGATTGAGGCAAAGATTGGGGCTTGGACCCAAATGTCACTTTGCGAGTGGGCCTGATTGCGTTTCCATAAAGCAGGAAACCATTATTTTTCCAAATGTGACAATCAGACAGACTCTTGTCATGAAACATGTTTCTGTTCATAAAGAGGAGACACAACTGGGTCCGCCGAAGCCAATGTGGGATACCAACTGTCTTGTTTGTGTTATAAAGGCGCTCTAATGGTACATTTCTTTAACTGAGGTTAATCAACATAGCACCAATGTAAACATTCAAACTGTTTAATTTAAATAAAGGAGACATCTGCTGCTTTATGAGACGGAAAAAGTAGCATCACTGGTGCTGAGCTGATAGCAAAGGCTCACTCTATTTGATTTTTTTTTTTACCAGCTGATGTGATGCTATCATTCATTAGTTGAGCAGAGTGATAAATTGCACCTATTCTCCTCCCCCATCTCATCCCTCAACTCCACAGCTCCATAGCCCATCTGGGGGTTGGCAATAAGTTCCTGCGAAGGCCCGGAGTGACTGAGACATGGCTAAACGTTCTTATTTATTTGCAGTCAGACATTAAGCCAGGAGTGAAGGGAATAAATGGGAGCATCTGTCGATATATGGTGCCATGGTGGTGAGTGGCCAGCAGCCCCTGAACACTGCTTACTGCACTGTTTTTATATATTCTCAGTTTTCGTTCACATTTGATCCATCCAAAGATAGGTTTCTATCTGGACCAGTGTGCCATCCAACATCAGTTACGGCGGATCCACTGGTTCTATCCCTGCGGCGCTGGTTGGGATACTTTAGGACTGCTTTTGTTGGACTTGCTGTCAACTCATTTTTAAAACATGAATTCTAAAAGTCTTGTACGGGTGTTTAGACCGTAGCTATGCTAAAGGTGGTGGTTGTGCAGGATTTAATCAATATTCACAGTAGATCAGGTTGGCATAATTGCCCTCTGTCAATTAACTTAGCTGAAACACTATAGCTGCAGTACATACTAAAGAGGCGTTCAGATTCAGGAAAATCTGACTTTTTTCCACTTTAAATATGGAATTCATCTACAATGACAAAGAACAGAGTGTTTCCAGTTTAAAGCATGTTGTGATGTTCAAGAAATGATATGGTGTATTCTCTTTTTAATCCTTTTTTGTAAAAAAAAAAAAAAATCCCTTTCATACATCTGTGTGTGTCACAGATGCACAAACACAACACCTCTTTCTGAGTATTCTGCCAGTTTAAAATCCGAGAATTCAGAGCAAAACGGGGACAAGCAGGACATTTGAGAGACGGCAAAAGACTATTCAAGTGGCTGCAGTTGATGTGGAGCATCAATCTTTTATATGCTTTGAGGCCACTTCAAATCAATTTCACCCCAGCCGCTTGCAGGCTAATCATGTGGCAGAGGGCAGGCGACGTGCCAAGTCCATCTGGATAGAAGAAGCGACGTACGGACAGGCGAATGGACAGGCGGATGGACAGGCGGACGGACAGGTCTGCAGCAGGAAGGACAAAATTAATGGAAAAAACAATCAATTCTATCATGTAAAATGGAATCACAGTTCCCTTTGTGAATGCACAATGCTGCTCAGAAGCTTGCCATACTGTAAATCCAAAACGTGTGTGTAATCCTCATAAGCGGGGCATCTGTATGCAGGGTGGGGGGGGGGGTGTGGGGAGGGGTATGGGGTGGGGGGGGGTTCAAAAAGCTTTGGAACCCACCGTGATTTGACACTGCCCATGCTGAGTGTTAGCGGCGAATATGTACACAGAGCACGCCGGCATTGTTTATTCTATTGACTTATTTGCTCTGTCCATCGACTGTGCTGCCTGTAGCCAAGGCTTGCTTTTCTCCCTTTAAATCACCGCCTCCTAATTATCTGTCACATTTTCTGCTATCCCATGCCAAAGACACACAAAGGCCGATAATGACCCTGTAGACAGCATCTATCAGGCACTCTGCCATTGATTCCTCGCCCTCCTTTTTCCCCCCACTGCTGCTCTCTTGTTTTCACCATACCTTCTCATTCAGCCATTCCCATCATGCCTCGTGTCTCTGTCTTTCTGTGTCGGCTTATAAAACACAAACTTGGCAGTGCTAATGGGACCTTATTCATGTTACCTTTAGAAAAGCACTAAAATCCACATTTCTCAGTGTAATTCTTACATTCTGAGCTGCGCATTGGGACTTTTAAGCCTGTAAAAGTGTCTAGAGTAGGAGCTGTTTAACCGCTGTCACTGGCTGACTGAACCGACAGCAGGGAGTCAGAGTGGGTGACGGCCGGCGTTTGGTCAGAATGGACTCCTTCATGACAGTAATGTAGTTGGAGTGTTAGCTGCCCGAGGGCTGGAGAGAAACTCGTTCCCCTCCCACAGTTTCAGCTGGCATCTGTCCCCCGTGTATGCCTCACCCACCTCCCACTTCCCATCTCCCTCCACCCTTTCCCTCGCTACGTCGCTCATGCCCCAAAAAGCTTCACTCAGGTCATTACGGCAAACTGTCATGGCTAAGTGTCACATGGCCGCGGATGCAAGTGTCAGCGTCCTCGTGTCCTGATGAGCCAGACTTGTTCCCATTCCAAACATAGCATCCATCTCCTCTCCGGCCCTCCGAACACAGCGCCGGTCTGAGGCCAGTCATATTATTTACCAAGAGAATGACAAAAGCCACAGAGCCATAAAGAGCCAAAGTGACTGGTTTTGTGATCCTAGTGAGAATACTGAATTTATCATTTGTACACCACATACATGCATTGTTTCTACCTCTGGTATTAGGTATTCATGCAAATAAGGTAGTAAATTAAGGTATTATCTGTCCACCAAAAAGCAACAACAACAAAACGACTGTTTTGGGTGATGGAACAATACCGGTTCATTGAGGAAAAGTAGAGATAATGCTGGAAATAGTTGGAGAGAAATCTACTGGAGGGGTAATAAATGCACAGATAGCATTGATCAGCAGGGTGCTGAGGAGAGGCAGAAGAGCAACTGTGGCACACCTGAGCTCAGCTCAGATGATGGTTGACACTTCAGTGGGAAATAGCTGAGGACCACTGATGGAGTTAGTGACATGAACCCCCCCCCCATCACATCCACAACGGGAAGGATCAAAAAATATCAAAAGCTATGAATGAACAATAATATGCCTGCGTGTGTGTGTGCGTGCGTGCGTGAGTGTGTGTGTTCTAGGTGCTACATAGTAAGGATGAGGACGTCATCTACAATCTGAGGACCTCACATGGCTGGTCCTCACAGCTTCAAATGACTGTTTAAGTGTTTAGATTTGGTTTTGAGTTTTAGATTAGACTTGGGTTTACCAAGAAACACTTTTTGTGTGTGCGTGCATCTGTGTGTGTATGTGTGTGTGTGTGTTTCTACCTGGTCAGCTCCTGGGGGGGCCTCTCTCCCTCTGTGTGAATCAGTCTCGGTGTGGTAATCACCCTGCTCACTACCCTCCACTCCAAACCTTATTTGGCCGGATTGTTTCGTTTACTCCCGGCTCGTGTCTCTCATCCAACTTTCCTCCCACCTTTGTTTCCCCTCCATCGCTCACTCTGCATTTCTCCTCTCCATCTTTGCTTCCCTCTCCCCTCTCCTTCCGTCCCCTTTGTGGTAATGGCAGCTGATTGATGGAGTTTGTTTGGTTTTAATTACACTGCAGGTAAGTCTGTTCACAGCAGTGAAGCAGAAAACTCTACTGGGTTAGTTTGGAGATTGGATTTTCCAAAGTAAAGGTCTTCACACTCACACACATTCCTGTTTTGCTGCTCGTTTTCCTCCTCACTATTTATTTTTTTTTTTTATCATCTTATATGCTCATTAGACACAGCTTTACATTTTCTTCTCACTGAAAAGCTGCGGCTTTCACGTTAGGACATTTAAATTTAGCATTTGCATTTGTTGCATTTGTCTATTTCAGCATAACTGCTGCCTGGATCTGTAACCACTATGGCATTTTGCTGCCAACTCTGCAGATCACAGAAATTCCTCCACTTAAGCCGAGTTTACTTTGCTGCACTCTGGTATGAATTTTTCATCCGCCACACGTTTAAATGCTCATTACGTCTAAATTGAAGCGATTAAGCTCGAACGTTCACCGAGTTCAGTGAATGGGCAAAACTTAGAAACGCTGTCATCACTGTAGCCGAGTCGAAATGGATACGTTGATGCATTATTGATAACAACATTTCCATATTTCCAATGCTAATTGGCTAATATGTGGTGATGTGCACAAATTACACACACATGCACATTAGTTCAACAACCGCTTTCCCTCCCACTTAAAAACCAAAAAGCTAACCTGGCAAAATTTGAATTTAGATGATTGTGCAAAGCATTTCCATAGAATTTTGGGCTGTAGTTTGATCCATCACTGTGCAGTGAATTGTACAGGCTGTTGGGCTAATGTAGTCCATTAAGTGTAACTTAATATTGTTTCCAAAATTAGAGTGAAACATGCTCCATTTCTGTGTAGTGTGATGCAGGTCTAAACGCAGGTGTTGAACAGGGTTTTTTTCCTTTTAACTTGTGCCAAATTGCTGTTTCTTGTGATGGGCAGTAGTTAAAACAGATATGGATGTCAGAATTCCTGATAAGATTGGGCTCATGTCACCACCATCCTATTAGCTTCAAATGCACGGCCTATTTTAAACCCACCGTTTACAAAATGTCTCTACTGTTTCCATAAAATGGGAGGTAACAATTCTAGCTATCACTATCAAATATAGGATCCTAACATACATAAACATCAGTTTTCCTATAGTGTGATGGATACTGGGGACCCTGCAGTGTGAGCTATAATGCAGCAGTACTGACACACCTCTCCATCATTCAGCACCTCTCATCACTGTTTCAGGTGAATGTTCTGGGTTCAATTCAACAATTAAATGACTGGAATAACAAAATATCACAAAACATAATCCATATCTTTCATACTGTGGTGGTCTTGTGGTTGATCTAATTGGCTTTCAAATCTGTGACACCTCCCATTGTTTTCCAGTATAGCTCTGCTCCAGGCAGTGCTGGACATCCACCTCTACTCACCATTAGTAATTTTCTGATGCCGAAGTGCTGCACCATTATCTACACTGGTAATCTTTTGGTGCGATTTTGCAGCGGGTTGTCTGTAACATACCATCATTTTTCATCTCTTAACAGAAACATTTGGCACACTGATTATAACCTACACTCCCAGTCATTTTCCCCATCTTTTGGGACCCAGAACACGCGCTGAGTCTTTTCATCGCTATAAAGTCTTTCAAGAGCAGACATCAGTTTGGGAAAGTGGGTTTCAAAGGCACAGCTTGTTAGCATTATCTGCAATCTGCATATGGAATTAGAATGTGACCTACAGCTACAAGCAAATGTTGTTGGAAGAATGTAAAAATACTTATGATTGCAAGTATGTGACTGTTGTGTGGGGTAAAATTCAACTGATTTGGGCCCTTCTGCTAATGGTAACGGAACACCCTGATAGGTGTGTAGTCATTTATTTGAATATTATAATTAGTAACACTTCTGTTGGTATTGCTCTGTTGCACTGTTGATTCCTTTCAGTCTTTTGATTAAGTTCTCATTTATCCAGGTCATGGTTATCCACAGCTTGATCTTAGTGAACAACTGGACCTGGAAGTCTTTTGGAGAAGAGGTGAAACATCTTCTGCTCTGAGATCAAGCTCTGGATTCCTTTCATTATATGTTCTGTTTTCAAATTATGGAATCAAGAAAAAATGGAAAGTACAGCTCTAGCTGTAAAACATTAGCCAAATAATGCAACATGTTATATACAAGTTATATCTTTGTTTCAGAACAATAAATAAATCGATCTTGGTTTCTTGCTGTGTACATCCTGTCGTTTACTCAATGTATTTATTCCTCCAACTCATCTTCAGCAATAGTTACCCAAATCATTCAAATAAATAAAATTCTAGCCAGAATATCCAGAACTTCAAACATTACAGTTGTATTTATTCATTGCTTTTGTTAGAAAGGGACAGAGCAGAAATGCCAAATTGGAAAAAACAGTTTTATTTAAAAAAAAAAAAAACTTTGATCTTTGTTATGGTAGCTCAAGCAATGTTTTTGTACCAACATTTTGTGGGGAAAAGAAATAATAAAGTGCAAGTGGAAATGCAACAAAGCTGTGATTAAAAAGGTTACCTCAGCATGACCCTTTGTGCATGAGAATAGGCAGGGATGGTGGCAGTAGCTCTGCTGATTAGTTAGGGCTCCATCCCCATCCCCTGCCCCACTGCAAACACTTACGGAAGTCACATTAAGGTTATTGTTAATTTCCACTTTCTTCTTTACTCCCATTTCTCTGCAGGCTGAGATGGCACTGAAACCCACCTCCCTCAAAGCTTATGGCGTCTGTAAACTGGAGGCATCATGTTGTAAGCTCTGACAGCCACCTTGGGTATTTTGCTAGCAGCTTTTCAATCAGCACATACGGTTTTGGGTCAGAACCTTTCCTCAACAGTGAAATGAAAGTTGTTAAACCTCCTCAGGTCTCTGGTTCCCTTTGGTACTTAACGCACTCCTCTGCCGTCACCCAAAAGTCTGACTCAGTGTTTCAGTAGGTCATCGTCAGTCTTTACTTCCATTCATCTTTCTCAGATCTGATTATGGTGGGCGTGTGCTTCGGCATCTTGGCTTAACCTTTCATTAGAAAGGATGTGTATGAAAACAAAGCCATTCACGACTGTGGTAAAGGTAAGTTTCTGTTTTTAGATTGAAAGGATGGTTAAAAACAAAATGAGCAAAACAGAAGTTAATTAAATATGAAGCTCATAGTTAATTAACGCATTAATTAAAGACTGTGATATATTTATTGTTGAAATCATGTTGTTTTTGCTATGATAGGTTTCGATTTGCCCTCTTGCTAGTTAGAACCTATGGATGAATTTCACTTATTTAGGTTTTAAGCTGCTGTCTAACCAAAGATTATTGGGTCAATATAGGCACGAGGGAAGGTGGAAAGTATCTGGGGGGAGGGGACCATTTGTGGAGGGAAAGGATGGGAGAACGCAGCTCTGGAACACAGATGAGGTGTGAGCCTATGACTGATATCAAACCATACAAACTGTTGTTGTTTGAAGTCACCATTTAGAGTCTGGCACTGGGAAAGTAATTGAGTCTGTTTACTTGTTGAAAATGAATGAAAGCATCCCAGCCACTCTTTATACTGGACTTCACAGAAACGTGCGCTAATGCATGCTGATCATTAACTGGAATACACGGCAATAGAAAGCAGACCTTCAAACGGCCTAGGGATGATGCATGAAGCAGTAATTACAGAAGAAGATCTTGAAATACAGAACCTGGCATGTTGAATAGCACACAAACAAAACCTTTCTTTTTTTGATCTAGATCTAGACAAAAATATTGATTGGAGCTCTGTGCGTTCACTTCAGTGCTGCACTCGGTAATATAATGCATGACGGTCAGGCCAGGCGAGGGGGAAACAGAGGGAAGAGAACCTCAGGCTACTGTGTTTGTGTTGAAGACATGGGTTGAAGTGCCAACAGGTGGCCCCCGTGCTTTTGGGGTACAGACCCACCTGCTCGGTGCAGCGCTGCAACCCCCACCAAGAAAAATGAAGGGTTTGATCTCTTAGCAGGGAAAAAAAACATCAAATTCAGACACTAACACAGACTTGTGCAGTACTGCAAAAATCATATTCCAACTTTATTTCTATCACTAAAAGAGTATTAGAAGTAGTAGTAAAAGAAAGTAAAAAAAAAACCAATGCAATGTGGCATCAAACTAACACTTTCTTCTTACCACAGTGTCTAATACTGTACCCTCACAACACGCCAGACCAGAGTTCAAACTGGAGGTCTGTTCTGGGTGGACTTCGTATGCTCTCACCATGAATGTGTGGGTTTATACAACGCCACAGTAGGTCCGTTTATAGCCAGCTTCTTATTCCCGATTCCTCATCCAGAAGCTCGGTGTATCCTGTGGTATCTGCTGCCCACCTGCAGCTCAGATCCATCCATGTCAGCATCACACAGCCTGGACTGACAGTACAAGACAACATTTACCAAATCAGCCGTCCTCAGCAGATCTCAGAGTTCCCAGCCAACCGCGTAAAAATCAGAGGGATGACAAAATGGAGGAGATGAGAACATCAACATGTTGACAACGGCTACTTGACAATGTTAATTATAATTATTAAGTCAGTGTCAGTTCAGA
This sequence comes from Lagocephalus sceleratus, assembly GCA_911728415.1. Taxonomy (NCBI): domain Eukaryota; kingdom Metazoa; phylum Chordata; class Actinopteri; order Tetraodontiformes; family Tetraodontidae; genus Lagocephalus; species Lagocephalus sceleratus. The sequence continues at coordinate 9,181,411 of CAJVRN010000011.1, read as the reverse complement.
TGTGTTTGTGTCTTTGTTTAAATTATACTCAGGCTTTAATTATGCTTTCCTATTTTCAAGCGAGACAGGACGCAAATGAGGGCATTTAAGTCAAATTCATCCACTGGTTCCTCAGAGTACAGACTCACAAACAGATAAAGCCTTTTTTGTTATTTTATTGAAGTGCATTTCAATCCAATCACCTCTGACGACTCATTTAACGCCCGTCTATGACCAACAGGGGATAACAATATTTATATTTACCCCTATTCTGTGGTGCATAATGGGGGAAAACAGCTTTAATTCCAATTGCAGTAAGTAATTTTCATTAAATGCCAATTTGTTATTAATTCGCAGCAACGGTGAAATCAAATAGTGTTCATTAATCACGGTGCCGTCCGGCGTGCTGCTAATTAAAATGTTGGGGGCGAGCTCGTTATTCACTGGCAGACCTGATTGTTAATGTCGACTCATTGTCCTCCTCCACCATGCTGTCATTTATTTTCTCAGGTTTTCTTGTAAACTCTTGTTAATTATTAAATTGCTTTTGCGGACCTCTGGTGACACATTTTAGATACTGATCAGGATGCTGCCACTGGGAGGAAGCTGTCCTCTGGTCAATGACAGAACTCTGCTGGCATCAAGACCAAAACAGTTTATTAGTTGACTGATTCTTGCCCACAAAGTAAATTATGTTTAAAAATTTTTCTCTTCTCGTCTTAACAGAAATGACATGTGATCATTTAACAGCCTCTTAAGCATTATGGTGGCCCACCCACACCCCCAGAAGGCAAGGATGCTCACAGCAGCTGAATCCCAATCTGCCACAATGCCACAAATAGAAATGGGGAGCATGACAATGGCATCAAGGCTTTTTGGTGGCCTCCAGACTCCCCAATTGAGTGCCTTCCACCACCACCACACAGGACTCAAAGACTCCATGGCCATGTCCTAGTACCACAGGACACCCCCTTAAGGTCATTACTCTATGAGACCTGCAGAACTAAATGCAGCATATAATGGTGAAACTTTTCTCAATTAAAACTTTGCCTTAATATTTAGGATGCTTCAAATATATATACACGTGTATATATACACATAAAATATAAAATAGGGACCATTGGCACTGTGTTTCATATCATGTAGCTCTTGTGGCTGAGTAATTAGAGTTAGCCTTTAAAATAGAAAACTGTTCCCCCAGCAGTGGGCTCAGAGGACCAAGGTCAGTGTCTCTGAGTCACACACCTCTACCACGGATATAACCTGTTTTCCTACCCTTCAATTATGCATGCTATCCACCAGAAGCCATATGTCTCTGTCAATACTTTTTCGTACCATTCAGTGGCGGTCCGTGGGATTTGTGTGCATTAAATAATGCAGTACTAAAAGGTCAGGAGGGAGACGAGGAGAGGGTCAATGCTTTGGAGACTTGCACATAGGGGGTTGGAGCTGAAGCTCTGAGAAGCTGCCGTTAATTTCCAGGTCAGCTCCAATAATGAAATGCGTACGGTAAATGTCAAACAGCACCCGGCGACCAGTAATCCACCTCAGCTGGGAAATAATGAACGGCTTTCTTTAAGACCCCGACCAACTCTGTCAGACAACGAGACCGTGCGACTGGATTATTTTAAGGTATAACGCGTCTTTTGTTCCGTAGTCTTGTGTTTAACATGATCAGACAGGAACACAGAGCCAGCAACCGAAGTAAAGTCAGACAGTCCAACAGGTATTCCTGCGTACAGCACAGCAGGGATGCAAAGGCCTTTTATAGTTCTTTTTTCAAAGTACCTCACATCACATATGTAACATATACTACAGCAATATAAAATACCTATAAACTGATGCTATTTCAGGGTGCTCCCGCTAATTATGCATATGTGACTGATTCTATTTGGCATCTTCTGCAGCTCACATCTAGCGAGAAAATAATTCTATGAGAAATGCTTCTGAACAGGAAATCAGATCATTTATTATTATTTATTTTAAATTCTGATGTTTCTGAGGTGCTTCAACCAACAAACCTGGTTAATGTGCATCTGTCCTTTCTACTAAAGAGCTAGAAGACCCAACATTTTAAAATGCTGTCAGCGCTTTTCACGGTTGCGCATCAAGACGGTCCCTTATCAACAATTGTCTCTTATCAACAACAATATGCAAAGCACACCTCTCTTAGTTTCATTGCCATAAATTATTGAAGTAATTGTTGGAGAGATAACAACAACACGGCTACCTTTGGTGAAAGACGAAAGCCGTAATGAAAGCGAGGAGAGAATCCAAGGTGAACGTGACTCACAGACTACATTATCTTTTGGGTTTGCTTTTTTTCTTTTTTTTTTTTTTCAATGTCAGAGGCAAAGACAGAATCTCCTTTCATCCTCAACCCTTGTTCTGATTTCACATCTGTGCGTATGTGTGAGGCCATAAAATATGATGGGAATTTGTGGGCATGCTTTATGTTCGCGCAAAAAGTGGGAGAAATCACCAAAGAAGCATCAGTTAGTTTGAGAGGCATCAGGGGGGCGGGCTGTTGGGAGAGGGTGGAAATGACTAACGGCCTTTTGTGTAATTAATGAGGACAGCGTTGATTTCCGACGATAATTTAGCATGGTTTCCAGCGCTTGACTTCTGATCCCCATTTACCCTGGCTCTGTCTCTATTTAGATCAGCCTGGTGTGGGAGGAGTGTGTTAACCTTGGAGAATGCGCACACATCACAAGCAGATGCATGGAAACACACAAAGCCTTAACCGCTTCCACACACAAGCCCCCCCATGAAGCCACCCACACATCCACACACAAACATTTACACCCCCTTCCTCTGTTTTGCTCCCTCTCCTTTTTCGCACTCATAGATCAACCGAGCACACGCACGCAAACAAGGAAAAGGCATTTGAAAGCACGCACGGACACGCGCACCAACACCCACGAGCACCTGAGGCAATGGAATAAATGCATCTTTAATGATAGCAGATAAGGACTTCCAACCAGGCCTGTAGTCATAGCTCAGTGATTTGGCTAGCAGGGAAAGGGATTGTGGGAATGAAAAACAAGCCACTGGAAACTTCGAGGCCTCCAGGAGTCAGCAACCAAAAACCCACCGTCAGCCAGTCGAACAGAGAGGAAAAGCTGTGAGCTACGCTTTCAGTCCGCTGCCAGATGGTAAACAGAAAGTCTATTAAAACAACAGAACTGTGCCTGTTGTGGTTTTCAGCGTCCTCGTCAGAATCAACACACACACGCTCGGCAGCTGAATTTCAATTACTTCTAGTGGACAACTTGGAATTGCTGCGTTGGTGTGATTTCTTATGCTTTATTGCTCCTGTTAATGAAATTGCTAATCACTTTCTGTTGTGACACAGATGTATGAATATGTATGTGCGCGAGAGGCGAGATGATGAGGACAGCGTTGATCAAAATACTTAGCATCCATCTGTGTTATTGTTTTAGAGGCTTATTTTGTATCGGCAACATATGTTGGCTTAGGCTCACCGTGTTCTGGGTCCTGTAAACCCCTGATTGACATGCAAGTGCCGCAATTCTTTATTCATTCACTTCTATCCAAACATCACTGGCACTGGGCTGTATAGCAAACCAGAGCTTAAACAAATGGCACGGTTTTCCCTCAGGCCTCACAGCTGACATTTACGGGATTTATTATGCATGTGGTTGGGCTGGGGGGAATTCAGGTGCAACTAGATAATAGTTGGGCAATAATAGTGGGTTTGTGTGTCTTACAACAACACAAATGCCCATATGGCACAGGGGAATGTAAACCTGACTGTGTTCAGTATTCAGGAACACATGCACACATATTTCATATTTTAACATCTTCGTGTTACTGTTGCTTTTCCATGACTGAAGCAACCAACCATGCTGTTGAATGGTGAACATAAATGCATGCATAATGTTCACTATGATGTGCAGGAATATGAATATGAGGGTGTGTGTGTTTCTTTTTAACATTTGAGTCAGTGTTCCCATCTGTCAGTGCAACCATTTCCGAGTCAGACTAGTTTGGTGTAATTAAAACGTGCACAGACCCCCTGCTGACATCCATTATTCATGATCCTGGAATGTTTTTAGAGGGGATTTGCAAATTGAACTCAGAGTCTGTGTTCAGTAAAATGCCAAATCACAAGAAAAATGCAAAGTGAATCAGTCTGACGGGCAATGCCACATAGGTACGGGTCTCTTACACCCCGCCTGCCCATTCCCAGTCTGCAGTGCCACAAACGATAAGCCCTGCATTCATATGTAAATTAGGGGCAGTGGGGGTCTCCCACATGATCCTTCAGTTTGACTTCTGATGAGACGCTGAAAATGCCACGTGAAACTCATTAATCAGAGACAAGCTGATGTTGCTGTTATAGGTGAGTGTGGCTGAAATCCTGGCCAGAGGTTAAATATACCCTCAAAATTCTGAAATGTTGCCTCAAACTCAGCGAAGAACCATTGTTGAATGTCAGTGTGAACTTCTCACAGGACTTTGAAAATACATTACAGACACAAATATTGTACTGATTCCAAAACCTGATCCCCAGAACAAACTCAGCATTCTTGCCGACCGGCAGTCTGAATAAACTTGACATTTATATGATAAACTGTTTAAGAAGTTAAGAATTTAATTTTAAAGTTATGACTTCCCTGGAATCAGGTTTTGTCTGTTTGTTTCCTCATGATTTGCTACAAAATTGCATTAAAACATTTTAAAAAATATATATTTATTAATAATGTGTGTATTTCCTCACATTTCAAAACATAGATCTCTCTCAGCTGTCTTAAATATGGGCATCATTGAAAATGATATTTTCAGTGCTAACATTTTATATTTGTTACCTGACTCATATTTTTGATACAGTAGAGGCATGGCATGTTATGTTTAGTAAAATGTTTTGATGAATATAAAATAATCTGGTCATTATCTTATTTCTGGAGTTATTGGATTATTTGGGTGATCATGTAGATAGCATAATGTGGTTGGATTTACAACATGGCTGCTACAGCAGAGGGATGAGAAAGAGCAAATGGCTCTTCATCTCTATGGTGTTATGTCACTATGTATGCCTATACTCTGAAAGAAATCCGATAAATTAAGTAGTAAAAACATGTAAACCTGTTTTTTGGATGATTGCACATGTCAGATCCATCATTGCAATGATTGGATTACTCCCACTTAGTGTATTTTTAGGGTCCTGTAAAGGGGCCCAGTGTTATTCATATCCAAAATAAAGGCATCTCACAAGAGCAAGAGTGAAATTTATACTCATATTGCCCACAATTCTAACAGGAATATGTCAACCGTCATGTACTCTATCAAATATGCGATTATAAATCACTTTGGCCAATGATATGGCACTTTAAGACGAAGAGGTGGTAAAAAGAGATGGATCATCACAAAAAACGGGACAGGACAAAAAAGAAATCCTGTCAAGGGTATTATGGAAGTGTCTGAGAAGGAAGGCCATAGATCAAAGCGCGGAAAGGCCATTTGTTCCTGAGGAATAATAGCTGTGATGTGTGTCGGACCCACTGACCCGCTGGAACAATAAAGCCGAGTTGTGGCTGCCTAAGAGCAATGACCTTGTGCAGTTGAAACCTGCCCGAAATGGGGAAGAAGAGAGATGGATGGGAAGAGAGACGCATGAGCAGGGAGAAACAATTACAATCTATATAAAGGCTGATTCCTGGCTGACACTGCCACTCACTCTGCTGGGAGGAGATTGTTTCCTGGGCTTCTAGAAAACTAAGAAGACTAAGAAAAGGGAAGTTTTTACAAGAGGTGAAGAATGTGAGGAAAGTGATATCCTTCAAATGCAACTTAGTCCTACAACAGAATGGATATTTCAAAACAAAAAGCCACCATGACACAAGCAACAAATCACATTTGGGTCACATTTCTTTAATTACTGTCCTGCTTCTGTATATTTACCTCTAAATATAAGGTTTGCTGTATTTCAAGTTGTCCATGCAAACTAAAAAGACACCAAAGTGATGTAATAATGGGTTCAAGGTCACATTAAATCACAATATTGTCATTAAAGTTTCCACTGAGCTTTACAGTTCAAATGTATTTGCATTTCCAATCTGCGAAGTTGCCACAGTTTCTGATTTATTGCAGTCACCTTTGCTAGCATTCAATAAGGGTACCCAGAACAGTGGTGGAGCCGGAGAAGAGGCAGGAGCAGGCTTATCACAGCATGTGTGTTTCGGTTATTACCAAAGGCTTCCTGTCTGTCCTCTTCTTCTTTGTGAGGTACCCCTCAGGTGGCCAACATAGCAGCCAGCTATCACCAAGGCCTCTACATACTTGCAAAAATGAGGCTTACAGCACTGCTTCAACATACAGCATACATTTATGGCTGAATAAAAATATATATGAAAGCTTTAAAATAGGCTTTTAGACGATGTGTTCCGATTGTCATCATAATCATTCTGCTGCAGACAAACTTTTATAAATGCAACCGACAACCGGACTGGATTTCTGGAGACAGGAGCGAGGCGTTCAATGGCAAAGACATTGGATTACTTTTGTCACATCTGAAAAGTGTGCAAGAGGAAAAAATATCCTGTGTGAGGGGGAGAAAATGGCAAGGTACAAATCAAAGGAACGAGCCATTCCGCCACCTCGGAGATTGGTAACAAAAGGCTCTCGGCGCGCCGCGAGCTTCTCGGCAGATAAAAGTCCGCGTGTGCGAAACGGGGCGACAGACTGGCGCTCATTGTGCTGCCAGGGGAGGGTGCAGACAGTGGTGTGAAAGGAGCCATCAAGGTTGAATGGGTGAGAAAAGGGGATCTCTTGGTACAAATGAAAAAGGGTTTGGATCACGCAAGGTATTGGTCTCAGCGGGATGAAATGAATGCACCTTGAATGGCGGAACTCTCAACACCACAACAACTATATGATCACAATGGGAGGTTGTGAGGTGTGGAAAGAAAAGCTGTATTAAATCATTCAACTGTCCCGTTGGAGGCTTTGCCTCACTTATATGTAAGAAAACACATTTCATTTCAGTTTGTGACGTCTTGTTTAGTGCAGACAGGTTTATAGGAGCCCATAAAAGGTGGAATGGAGACACAGACTGGCTCGCTTTCCCAGGTTAAAGGCTTCATCCATAAAGCCCCTGTGCCTGATTGTCATAACTGCTGCCAATTACGGTTGTTTCAAGAAGTCAGAACGAATTTTTCGCTCAAAACTTGTCTGAAAGACAAATTCCAGACAGTTCCATCACCATCTCCTGAGACAAATCATCTCTGTTCCTGAAAAATCGACAAAATAAGAATGGGTCTATCAGAAAATCGCAGTGGGCGTGGCAGAAAAAAAGTGGCTTTCAAACGGTGATGAAGAGAACACTGATTCAGTCTGAATGCTTCCTAATCAGTTCAATATATACTTAAGCACTCAGGCCGATGGTGTAATGAGTACTGGGTGCGTTTGTCATCAGCGCACAAATCGTCAGAAGGTTGACACAGGACAGCAGTGAGTCGCTCTTCTGGGGACATGCTTTCTCCACGTGTCTTCCTCTGTCTCCAGACGCCAGGTGGTGTCACGGCAGTCTGCTGGCACGCAAATGTGCCCTCGACAATGCTTCAGCTCTTCCGGCTGCACCATTTGTCACAGGATATGTTCATTACCCACAGGTTCCGGCCCAAAATTAATGTCGGAACAACACATCCCGGCTGGGTGATGAATCCACTTGCCTCGTCATTCACCGCTTCAGATCGAAGGGTCTATTTCTTCCCTCCTCTGCTCCTCCATGCCCTTCACATTTCTATGCCTCTGTACTTTATTTCTTTTTACAAAGAAATATTAGTCAACAAGGCTGCGCGCAGCAAGAGCCCAAACTGCGACTCCAGAGGACGTCGCATTACCCTTCCAGATGGTGCACTAATGTCGCTGTGGATATCAAGGTGTTCCAACCCATCATAATAACAGGGATCCATCGGCGTCAACTGTCATTGAGTTATAACCTTGCAACAATATGTGGCATCTTAGCAGAGCGCTGTTGTTGTAATTCTATAGTAACCTTGTCATGAGGACAACAAAGTGACATGCATTGATAGATGGACGGCTCTAAATGGTTTCATGCATGTTGTTGCTATTCTGTAACAGCAAGGAGAGGTCAGGCACAGTAATTATGTGCCACCTCATCTGAAGAGCTATTATTATTCCTATACTGGAGTTATTTGCATGACAGGATTGGGGTCAAACTATGCTTCAGTTGAGTCGGCTGAGAAAATGAATGCAAATTTAGAGCTTTATTTAAGCAGATCTTCATCGGTGGAGGCAGCATTGCACCAGTCCATCATCTTGCATATTTATGTGTTTATGGTAAATGCCCCGACTCATTACGAAAAACCACAAAGACTTTTTCCATGTGTTCCTACTTTCTGGCAGGCTTGATTAGCTCTCCTTGGGAAGCATAGACGAATTGAAGAGGGATTGTTAAAGGCACAAAGACCTCAACCTCCAGACTGGACATTGCTATATTTTAAGTTGTCGTGTATTAATGGTGGTCTCTGGGACGTGATAATGAATGCAAAAACAGCGAGGAGACATTCAGACACGAGAGAAGGACAATGGCCCAGCTCTGCATTTAAAGAAGACAACAGTGCACTTCCCACTTTTCCTTCCCTTCCCCCTTATCCTGCACCGTGGTAATGGTTTCTCTGACCTCTGTCTCCCCATTACTGTACGCTTCACCCAACATCAGCCGTCAGATGGCATCACTCATCAACACAGGCTCAGACATCAGGAGCACACCGGCGTGGCTCCATCACCTGATTCCCACCTACATCCCCCCCGGTGACAGTCAGAGTTTGTGGGATGATGGAGATGATGGGAACTGTCTTTGGGATGGCAGAGACGCCCCCGACAATGACCTAATTAGGTGAGTGTGTCATAACCGAGCAGGAGTAGCAGTAGGAATAATGAGGAGGAGATCATATGGTTGCTGTATGCACACATAAAGAAAATGAACAATTATCCCGCAGCTAAAAGCTATTTCAATCATTCTCAGGGCATCTGTGAACCCCGGCCAAAAGTCAAGTATTCCCTGCTTCCTCTGCTTGACTTCCACTTCCTCTTTATATAGTTAACATTTCATAGGTGACCTAATAAGCGCCAGTATTCTGGCAGACCTATTGTTACTGTGCTGGCATAAAGACTGCCAGGTTTGGAGCACATGTTTACTCCGTGGGATGTCTGATTCATAGCCCAGCACACTTTCACACTTTGTGTCTCAAACAAAATGCCCAGATTTTACAAATATTGCTAAACCCGAGTTAACATTTGGAAATGTTTTCCCTTCTCCTCCATTTTGGCAGTTTCCAGCAGACACCAACTTTTACAGAAATAATAACTTTGCTTCAGTTCTTTTCTTTTTAATCAATATTACTTTCCCTCAGGCCAGTGTTAAAAAGAAGGTTTGCTTGATAGCATTAGAGATTCAATTCCAAATTGAATTGTTCTTCTCACAGGCAGGTGCGTTATGTTACATGCTAACATTTTATCACGGGTGCCATCTTGACAGTTTCCCTTGGCGGTGCTCAGATGGTGGGTTATTAACACATGCTGAGAGAGGGGGGGAAATCCATATTCCACAACTTGTTGTTTGTCAGCGTGACAGTTGTCAGCATTAACAACATAGTCAGCCTGAAGGAAACATTGCAATTACCTCAAGACTCTCAATTAATGAGCTTTATGAAAACATTATTATAACTTTTAGTGTGGCTTATCAGACCTTGCCAGGCTCCACTCCTCTGTCGTTCCTAAAGAGGGTGCACAGTTTTATATTTATTTAAGCTTTGCACATTTTTTCCAATATGTTTGTATGTGCAGACTTTTCCACAAAACTGTCACTACAAGTGTCAGCATTGAAGCTACAAAATTAAAAAAAATGTGTCCCTTATTTAAAACAATTAAAGCATAATATGTGCAACGTTTTCGATTTATCTATAGATGCACCAAAAGAGCAACATATCCTTGCACACACAGCCCCGCACCATAGGCATTTAACCCCAGTGTCAAGTGCATTGCATCACACTGCATTCTTATACACCCTATTTCTTCTACTTTCCTGTGAGAAAAACAATATTTTTCCCTTCAGTGAGAAATCAAGATTTTACATTCTGACCAATAGGACTGGTTGATTAAATCAGCGATGGTTAAGCTGTATTATTCTCTGGGGTTTAGCCACAACATCCATATGTTTCAAGAATAAATGGAAATGATGGAATTGCAAATAGCTTAATTATCCAGGAAGCAGCTCAACAAGGGGAGGGCTGCAAATATCTGAAGCTTGTAATCAGAAGCACCCAGAGCCTCGAAACTGGTGCTTGTGATGAGGATTACAGCACGATGACTTCTGATTGGAGGGTTTGATTGGAGTTGGAAGCTTCCATAGCAAATGATAGCATTTCTAAGGTGATTGGCTAAAGAATGCAGTGAAATCTGATTGGATGAGGAGATTTTGAACTGGTGATGATTACCCTGAGCCCCATTCACACAGACCAACCTGTTGCACCCCTGTTATGCCATGTTTAACTTTTGGTTGTGAGGACTTTTCCTGGCTTTCATCAGCCGTCTCAGTTTGGATTGCACATCTGACCCAACCCAGACTGGGAAAAGAAACCTCTTCAAAATGGTTTCCCTACATTTGTATTGGGTGTGGAGCCAATCCCCGTCTCATTGGCGGAAGACCTGGAGACTCCCATCACTCGTCTTCAACCAAAGCTATCCCTCTGACTGAAACAGGCCCCAGATGGAAATGGTGTAAGACTGTGAAAGAATCATGTTGACAGAATTCAGGACCCAGTTAAAGGTCTCAGTTTGACAAGACGAATCCTAGCCTCAGGCGGCCTTCGGCGTTTACATCCAATCCCCTCTTTCCCTCTCCTGCCTGTATCTCTTTTACTCTCCTCTGTTTCTTTGCGCACAGGTGCTGGAAAATTTCAACACCTCTTATTTATTTATCAACTCATTACGATTCCTCCTTGCACCTCTGTCCCACTGAGGATTTTTACTTGAAAACGATGGCTAAAGCAGACGTTATCTGAAGTCTCCTTTGTCCCCAGGTTCTCAGGGATTGTTAAATGGGATTATCACTGAGGTTACACAATTTATTAGACTTTCTGTTGCAAGTGAAAGACTGATTTATATTTTGTAGGTGAATTTCCTTCACATCTTGATTTCTGATGGAACTGTAGGCAGAAGTGACCTCCACCCCTCTCCACTGGTGCAGTATAGAATTAATTTGAAAGCTGCTCTGGGAGATGCAAATCACGGAACCGTGACTCAGCCTGAATTTGGAATCAAATCAAAATGTGTGAAATAATATGAAGAAGAAATACAGACATTAGTCTCAGAATACAAATGCAAAGAAAAGATGATTTTGTAAAGCCTCACATCTAAAGACACACTGAATTTCAGGTTTTCAGGTTTGCTGATCAGTCAGAACTAAAAGTCACACAACTAAATGCATTCTGGGAAAAAAACAATCTATTTTCATATGTTACAGATATGAGCTTTCCAACTGAAGCCCAATTAACTAAACTGATTGAGGTTGAAATAGCTTCTAGCACAAGATGAAAAGAGAAATGTAAAAGAGGAGAATAAACTGGAATTATACATGAACACATCCATGAACCTTTCCAGCCGTCTGTATCGGGCATGCAATGACGCTGGAGAGGCTGCATGAGCGAAGGCAGCTTCCCCCGCCATGTGGTAAATGGTTTGTGACTGGTATTGAGTGATGCGCGAGCTCTTCGTTACCTTGCGCTAATGCCTTCCATGCGTGCCATGTTTGTTGCTATGTGATGGAGGTTTCTTTGTGTGTGCATGAGACAAGTTTGGACTCTGAAAAGGAGGTTTTGGAATAAATATGGCTTGACTTTTTACCATCTGTGCATCATTAAAAAGCCACCTATCACCAGGATGACTTGTGTGATACAACGTGGGATCGCACATGCACGAATAAAGAGACAGTGTGTTAATCATGAATTAAAACCAGCCTGAGAGGTGATTTAAAGTGCTGTCTAACGCCTTTGAGAAGCTCTGACAGCGCTAAGTAAAGGCACAGCTCTAATCTCATCTTGTTGCATGACACATTAATAGCTTGTTTTGAAGATGACATGCTCAGCCATATTTTTTACGAAGAATTTCTAGTGTGGTGCGTCCGTCAGAGCCTGCCAGGCCTCCATATTCTCGCCTGCGTGTATGTTTAGCTGCTGTTTGACTCCGGTGACCTCACATATATACAATGGAGTGGCATTATGTGATCAGTTATTCCTGGCAGGGCTCTGACAACTGTTTTCATCTTCGTGCCCTCATATTGATGAGTTAATGTGCTCCTTTAGCTTTTCATTTGAGCCAGCTGCCTGGCAAGGTGAATCTCCCCTAGGCTTTAATGGCCTGCTGTACAGCACAGAGTCAATTCTGCCTCAGACTGACAGATAAATCACACAGAGGAAGCCGTATAGCATGAGCGATGGTGACTTGCGGTAGCCTTTCTCCATATTTTAATTTCTCCTTGTTTATTTTTGAGCCGGATAGGGAGCAGCGAGTCCCTCTCCTCACTCTTTTCTGTGTTTCTTTCCCTAAAACCATCATGACGGAGGTATGTAAAAGGGAAGAGATTGAACCTTGATGGCCACTCCATTTGGCTGAGAAATTGACTCTGACATCCTCATTTCCTCTTCCAGTGGCTCCAGGACCCCCATCATATTTTTTAGCAAAATTAATCTACCTCTTTGAAAGTGTCAGTCATCTCTGGTGATGCTGCGTAACACGACTGTCCTCTTCTGCTGATTAATTTGATGGCATTGCAGCAAAATGAAAACAGGAGCATCTGACAGACCACTCCAGACACTCCATTTCTATATGCGTTCAAAAGACGTCCTTCCACTCCTCTTTTGCTTTTGTTAGACCAAATGGAGAACATTCCTGCATAAAACGGCCTGACATTTTTATCCTTGGAAAAATAAAACACAGTCCTCTGTTTCAAATGACCCTCCTTGATACTGACACTCTGCTGTGTCTCATCAAATTAATTAACTGTCTGATGGATCATAAATCAGCCGGAGCATTAATGGGGCCTGGTGTTTTATGCTGATTCAAGTATTTCCATATAACAATGTCGAAAGTATGCGGTACAAACCCAGCTTTAATCAGTACTACATCACAGCGGGCCACTTATCCTGCTGCCACCTGTGACACATCCAGAGAGCTTCACATTTCCCCGTTCATTACTACCTCTATGTCTACATTATCAATGTATAGATTTGTCTATGTACATGCATTCACTTCGTGACTGTAGACAAAAGAGGGAAGATGTAAGTTTATAACCATAAATAGCAAGTTTAACTAGAAAGCACTCAGCGCAGACCTCCGCCAAGTTTATATAAATTGCAATAAAATCCATCTTCTGGATCAGATCCGGATCAGTCTTTCAATATGATAGAGGATCCCATTGTCCATCCTTGAGTCAAATTTCATGGGGTTTGGTCAATAATTAACTGAGATATTTAGAAACAAAATTTTTGGCCCCATTTACCACAATGTTAACAAAAATTTCTAAGTGATCCAGAATCCAGGATTTCTTCCAGATCACCCCCAAAATGAAATCAGTTCTTCCTTTTCACATTTACAACAAATCCTGAAAATTTCATCAAAATCGGTCCATAACTTTTTGAGTTATGTTGCTAACAGACAAACAGACAAACTAACAAACACTGGCAAAACATAACCTCCTTGGCAGAGGTAATAAATAACATTACAACCACAGTTTGTTTGGGCCTGTTGCCATGGTTGACCATTGCAGTCTGATATAGGGTACTAACTAGGGTGCATGCCATTTTTTAGGACAGCTTGGATGTTATAAGAGGATCATATCCCATCATTGCACTCGAGAGGTTAGATATGATATTATTAAGTATTAACTAAAGTAATTATAAAGGGCACAGCAGTGCATTAACAAATGCCTGTTGTGTGCTTTGTATTCATTATTTAGTAAAAACAAATGAAATCACTGGATCTGCTCCGTGTTCTTTATGCTTAGTGTTTGCAAGTGGTTTTGCATCAGCGAGTGCACTAACTAGTCCACTCATCCCTGGTCCCGATATAATGACTAGGGAATGGATGTGTGATTTTAGACACATCTCATGTCAAGGTGCTATTGTTTCACATGTTATCACTGATTTGAGCAAAGACGAGAAAAGAATCACAATCCTGCATGGATACAGTTGGCGTATAATTTTAAGAAAGATGATGAAGATAAAACTTGTGGTGGGTCCCTGTAAATTTAGGGCTGTGTGTATGAAATGACTGGTTTAAACAAAAGCTTCTGGTGTAATGTAGCTTTATAAAAAGTGAGGAGTGAATAGGGAGTTATATGTTCTGGTCTGCGGTCAAGAGATAAATGTAAGTGATTTATTCCTTAAGTGGGTCAGTGGTTCATTTAATGGATAAACTGTGTGTTGGTCATTTAACCTGTTTGCACATGAGACAACTGACTGGGTCCAATAGGTGCCATGGCAGCTCTAGACCCTGTTTAGCCAAGGTGTTAAGTGTGTTCATCTGTAACTGGGTATAAATAAATGGTGACAGACAGTCGCATTATTTAAGGCTGTGCACTCCATCAAGCTCGTAGCTGCTTTAAATGGCTATGAAATGAAGAGGGCGACTCGTGTATTCATCGGTTAATCTTGAATTTGATTTAAAAAGAGCCCCTCTGGAATGATTTTCCTGGGTTTTACAGAGTAGATTGTGGCTTTATTGATCGTAATATTGTTGGGAAATGGAAGAAATGTCGTGGTGGGTGTGTGGAGTGCATGCAGTTAGCATCTCTATTACCTGCAAAGCTAAAAATGAGGACTGAACTGAACCCAGTGTGCTTCTTCAAAGTAAATATTGATCAGAAAGCAGACAAACCACTGTGAAAATGGTGTTCATTAACCACTGTCCAATCATGGAGAAGGTAACATCATCAAAACAGCATCAGAGCATATTTCCATCCTCTGTTTTTCTGTCATTTACAGAAAAATAAAACAATAATGACATCTTAGCCCAGTGCTGAGGCTGAGCTTTTAGCTGCGAATGTAGCTGGAGTGTCGGTGCCAGAGGTCCTCAACAATAAATGTTAGCAGAAATGTCAATATTTGACATCAGAGTTTTTAGCCTCTGTCTACAAATATCACTGATGAAAGCGTACACAAAAATAGGGCAGTGGAACATCGGATGAAGCCCTCAGGTGTCGGCACCTGCTCCAATCTTGTAGATCAGAAGGAAAGGAAGACACTTCATGTGGTTGGTTGGAATGTAGACTAAAACTAACACCTTAGAACCCTGAATATAGAAGAATGTGGGATTAACAGACTCAGCCAGCTCCACCTACAGAGGGATATAATCTAAATCCAGAGGATCTGATGACTGAAGGCCCGCTGCTGCCTCACGCGGACCAAATTTCCAGCCTTGATCTCATCACTTCCTCACCGAAGGGTCCCTGTCCAATGTTCTCCCCCTTTTGTTGCACTGTGACTTGTGCCATCCCCCAATTTATCGCCCTGCGAGTGGGCAGCGTTCATCACACCAGGTTCCTGCGCAGCCCCGTCCATCTTCAGCCCCCCTTGCTCCCGCTGCTTGCCCCCTCCTCCCTGTTCTGCTCTGTTTACTGCTGCTGAAGGCCACACAGTGATATCCTCCCAAACAAACTTTGTAGCATCCTAAAACCTCTTTGTGTCAGCCTATCTGGGCCACATTTAATAAACATTAATAATACATGTGCACCTACACTTCCTTCTAAGCAGCCTTTTGGCTCTTTGCTGCATAATGATTTTTATGATTATGAGTTTTATGTGTGCTATTTCTGCTTACAGAAATGCGCATGAATCTGATTTACATAAGCTAATTTAAATTAGCGCCAAAATGTTGGTGCTGCAAATGCTTAAGACCTCTAACAAAACAGGCGTGCAGATAAATAAAGATATCTGGATCTCAACATCAACAAAATGCTTATTAATACCAAACATGGCTGTCGTGTAGCCAGCCATGGATTACAAGTAATCAAATCCAACACGCACACTTCGAACCCTCTTTGGTGTACCCCACTTCCACCCACCCAAAAAGATAAAATGACTACAATCTTAAGACCACTTACAGATGATGAATATTCATGGCTCCCTGGTAATGGCCGTTTATATAATCAGCAGAGATGGGGCTGGAGATGGATCTGGGTTAATTATCAAGAGCAGTTTTAATTGCATTCTTCTTCACTACAATGATGTTACCGAATTAGCAAGACTCTCTCCCTCTCCCTCTGTCTGTAAACTGTATATAACGTGTGAAGGAGGGGGATGTGTATGTGGACCCTTGAGGATACCAGGCACCGTTGTGTGTTTTAACCCAGCTGATTTAGAATCTGGAACCCTGAAAGATTCTGCTGCTTCCAGGACTTCGGTGGATTAGAAGATGGAGCCAAGCTGGAGTGGTTGGTGGGGTCTGCAGAGATGTCTGCAGAGGCGAAGATAGAGAGAAAACATGCCCCTAATCCTTCACGGGGTCTCACCCTCTTAACCCCTCCATTGTTCTGGAGGCTTCACCATTTCCTCAGGAGTACCGGACTCCCAGCACAAAGATGCCAGGTCTACGTGTAATTGTCTACAGTGATAAAGAGGGTTAGACGTTATAAAGGTTTCTGCCATGTTGAGCTCTTCGGCAGGGAGACTTGTTTCAGTTTGAAACAGACGCAGATACCCTCGCACACATTTGTTCATATTATCTTTATACCAAAAGTTATTTTGTGCTCTATCTATGATCCAGATGTGTGACTCACATTCTTTGCTCCAGCCTTTAAACCCTCCTCCCCCTACAGCAGCAGTAACAAATTTGAAGATAAAACATCAAACAGTATCAGAACCTGTTTTCCACCTGAAAAATGTGGCTGTATCATATTTTACTGCAATCGAAGACTAGGATTTCTAAATTTACATCTTCTGTAGCTCGTTCCGTAACACATTAGTCTAGAATATTGAGAAGTGAAAAAGGATCGTCAAAGGTTGCAACCATTATCGGCTCATATATTTTTGGTTTCATGGGTCTGGGAGGACGTGTTAGGAAGAGAACCAGTCTGTTTAGTCCTTTTCAGTGTTTAAATCTGTGTAAAAAAATACACTGTGAGATCCAAAACAAAAATAAAATTGGCGAATAAAACTGTGACACAAGACCTTTGTGCGTCACAGCAGAAGGAATCTGTGTGAGCTAAATGTGAGTTTCCTCTCAGTATTCTGTACCCCCCCCCACCTCAAAAAATAAATGCATTTGATTATAATTCCTGGCCAAGGCGTTGGCTCCTGTTCTGGTTCTGGTCCATGGGCACGGCATGCTGGTGGCCAACTGCTCCACAGTGCTGAGGTCAAAATCACATGCACAATTATAAACATGACAAAAAAAATCAATCTGAATGTTAGCTAATGAAAAGTCTGCACAGACAGGAAAGATGCTTTCAGCCTGGTCCAGTGTTTCAGAAGAGAAGGAAGGGAAAAGTATTTTAAAGTGTATATTGGATT
Organism: Lagocephalus sceleratus; assembly: GCA_911728415.1. Taxonomy (NCBI): domain Eukaryota; kingdom Metazoa; phylum Chordata; class Actinopteri; order Tetraodontiformes; family Tetraodontidae; genus Lagocephalus; species Lagocephalus sceleratus. The sequence continues at coordinate 9,163,874 of CAJVRN010000011.1, read as the reverse complement.
TCACTTCAGAGGCAGGAGGAGCTGCATCTACTGCCGCTCTCCTGGGCTTTACTCAAGTGTCTGATACAACAACACTGTCGACCACCGATGACAGAAATGTGTGATAAATAGGACCATTTTAGCTGGATGAGAAGTGCCGTATGCGCTCCCTCAAACAGGAATCAGGTGGTAAAAAGGATAAGGAAAGGCAAGATTCGAGGAAAGCACGGCGACTCCTGGATCCTCCAGACGCTCCAGTTTATGACAAGGCAGCTTTTCTTTCATCTTCCTCCACAGATTCGCTGGTGCCTTTCGCGGGGCATCAATCATCGGGCCCCTCGTCACCACAAACCATTCATGTACCCTGCCCTGTGCCCCCCCCAAAAAGAATGGCCTGTCATTTCTATGGTTAAATTCAATCCCATCCACTTGAACATGCATCGACAGGGACTCGTCAGGACGAGAGCGTCATTCATCACGCTTCAGCTGCTGCTGTTGCTGTGCATAGCTGTTTGCGTGTGTGCATGGCAGCAGCCCAGATTTGTCTTAGAGATGTCAGAGAAAGATGATGGGAGCGCAACGTGATCGGCAAAGCAATAGAGCATTTAAGCTTGCATCAGACAGCGTGAGATTATGATTTTTTTTCCCCCCTACTCCTTTAGTCTCCGGGAGGGAAGAGCGGAGCACAGCTGTAGCTATCTCGGCTTTCATCGCCCCCCTCCTCCATCCCAGCTCACCTCAGTGAGCTTCAATATTGGCAATTTTAGGGTCACGATGAATCCCAGGGGTAGGTAAAATGGCTGAGAGGTCAGAGTCTACGGCTGTAAGTTGTCACGCTTGTTTTTATTTCTTTCTAATCGTTAGAGACAGCAGCCGAGGTCTTATAGACTTAAAGATGAGCTGACCAGGAGGTCCATTTTGTCCAATATTACTTCTTTCATCTCTCCTCTCATATTGACGCTAGGGACACATAATAGATTCTAGGCTATTGTTAGTCTGCATCAGACCAACCAGCTCACATTACTGGCAAAGATTCTTTGCAGAATCTGGTCTGGAGGACAAATGCAACCCTCCAAAAACTTCAGGAAAAGAAAATATAGATCAATATGCATATACATGCCCTGATGTTTATTTTGTTAACTGGATGTCCTTCCCTTGACGCGTCCTGCCTTCTCTGATGGTATCACCTCCTTCTCATCTTGACTCCTCTGCTGCAGGTCTGATGATTTCATCAGCACACCAAAGCTAGTTTATATAGCTTCTACAGCCTGAGGGGAGACTGGACACCGAGGCGTTGGTGATATATCGAGTCTTCATTTATGTGACACACTAAAAGTAATTTGCTGAAGAAATTTATGATGTTGTTGTTGGATATATTAGCTCTGCACATTTTTTTTAGTGCTGTAGAAATTCAGGTTGATTATTTCTCACATATTTACTAAATTATCAGCATGTTCACAAAAGAAAACAAAGCAAATAGCATTTAAAAGGATGCTTATCATTTAGGCCCATTGTTTTCCAGCTCTGGTCCTTCAGAACCCTCTCCTCCTCCTCCTCCATGTCTGTTGCTGCTGATTGTATCCAGGCTGGTTGTTGCCGTTTCCTTCGACAGGCTTCTTCTCTCGTCCCTGGTGATGCCTTTGTTGCCACGCCTGCCCACGATATTCAGGTCCTTCCTTGTTTCTTCTATACTTTATTGGCTGCGAGCTGATGTGAGCGATAAGTGCTGCAACACAGCCGCTGATAAAGAGCCGAATAAACTAATTTCCTTTCTTTTGTGTTTACGCAGATGCGTGTTTTAATCCTACAGCTGTTTTAACTCTAACGGGCTATTTCACAAAAGCCATCACATAATTAGCACACGATAAGACCTATCAAAGCTGCACAGAAACAGGTTTTCTCAGCTGAGTTCTTCTGGTGTTAATGTGAACTTATGAACTTATAATTCTACTCTTCTTGCTACTATTTCTGTGCATCTGTGTTTACTCGCTCGTGTGCGTCATTCATCAGGGAAGCCTCGGTAGCCTCTCTTTTAGCTGAGTGGGAAATATTCCCCCAGTGCTCAAGTGTTTGGCCCCTCAGGAGAAGCCAGGCACAAATAGTTATGCAGCTTTATTGGACTTATATATCTGTTTTATGTATTAGCGGGCACATAGCTGTGAAATATTTACATTATTCCAGACACAGGCGAGGAGAGTTCACAAAGTGCCCGCAATCTAAAAACAATAAAGAGCGCTCTATCTCTTTATCGCTGCCATTTTATAAAATGACTTGAGGCAGGAGATGATTTTATTGCCAAAATGTGGAGAGCCCAGTGTTTGTGGCTTCTTTCTTAGGGTCCTTTAATGTGGCTGCTTTTCTGAAGTGCGTTTTAATACTGAACCACATTAGAGGGCTTTCCAGGATGGGACAGGCAAGCTTTGTTGTATTAGTGATGATTCATTCATTCACAGCTCCTTTCTGTTTCCTTTCTGCAAGGAATAAAAACTACAACAAATCACAATTGATGATAATTAAATTGTGATGGTGTCTCATTTTGACTTGCTTAATGTTGAACTGCCGACTGACCTTTTAACATCTTGATGACAATTAAAAACCATCAGAGCATCAGTTTCTGTAATGCAGGCATTTTTTTTTTAAAGACACTGTCTTGCGTCCATCTGTCCATCGCTAACTGGGTGAGAGGCAGGAATTCAACCTGGACAGGTCACCAGTCCATCCAGCCTCCAGGCCAACATTAGACTGTAACGGGAAACTAGAGTAACTTAAGAAAACCCACGCAGGAACAGGGAGTTTGTGAAAACTCCACAAAACAGACCGAGAAGGAATCTAACCCTAAACTTGCCCAACAGATGCAAATTTACACTTCCTGCACTTACGTGACTTTGGCCCCATGTGTGTGGACTTCTGAAGGGTTCTTTTCTGGTGTGACCCATGAGCAGATTGTCCTGCAAAAAACTTCACGTCTACCTCTGAAAAGGTGGAGCAGACCTCCAAACAGCTGCTGCTCTCCTGACCATCTCCACGCTCCTATCATACAACGTGCTGCAGGGGCAGCTGGACAGCACAGACTAAGGTCATATTGCACATGCTTGTACATATGTTCACTCTGCTGCACTTAATGCACACACTCACACAGGAGCATGAGATCAGAGCTCACGTGGAGATCAGAATTCACATGGGACAAAAAATATTGACCATAGCAAATGTTCCAGATCAAGAACGCAGAAATAGAAATTATAAAGATACAGCCTCACAAGACAAATCCGTGTCATTCATGAGGTCCATGTTTTGGTGTTAGCTGTGTGCTATCATGCCAACTGAACCATGAGGGGACAGTCTAACATGTGAGCAAATCAAGAATCAATGTAATAATATGGCCCATTACGTTATGAAATGAGGTTCTGCACAAATAGTTTTGCTTCTAGTTTTGCTTCTCTGACCCGGTTGTCCTGTAATAGGCTGGAAAGACAAATGCCTCAATCTGGGAGTTGATGCTGCGCCACTTCTTACCTGAGTGTGATGAGGGAGAGAAGATGTGGGATCCACCTATGGTGGTGTTTCTGATTGGTTGGAATGTAATCACACACGGGAGAAGGGGTTAAGCCATAAATTTAGATGCTACCAACAAACGCTCACAACAAACTTGGCTTTTGCTGAAACTGTTAACCCACGACACGCCAGCGAGTCTGTGCATTCAACCGCAAGCAGACCCTACATTACGTTTTCAGAACGGCCTAACTCATTTTGCAATATTAATTTCATCAACATTGACTAAGTTAATGTGCCGTGACGGTTGTAATTATAAACATAATACGGAATGCAACCACCCCATTATGATTGCGGACACATGGGAATCAGTAAGCAATCATGTGTGCAGTTTGATATTTTAAACCTTGTTTGGACAGCTCATTTCAGCAAGGTGTTAGCACCTTGTCATCAGTCATCAAATTAAAATGTTGAACCTGACCAACTTCAACAATGCTGATGAATATCAAATGAGTAGAAAGAGGGATCTCTAAACCACGGTGCCATGACAAGGTCAGCTCTGTCACAATTTCTGCATTGTGGTTGCAATGTGATTTAAATAATAAAGAAACTCCATATCATTGAGAATGAAACAAAAACTCGCTGTGAGTTCCTTTAATATCTTGATTGGGAAGTAGAGTGAAGTGAGCGTCCCTCATCACTCCGATAAATGTGTTAATTTATGCTTGGGTATTTAAGGAGCGAGGTCGCCTTCAGCATCAAAATATAGAGTAAATAATATGGAGTAAAAGAAATACTGAAAATTCCAGTGACTGTGTTTGAACTGATAAAAACCCAGCCAGCACTGGTGGAGGCAGAAATGCTCATGAATTATTAATTCAGCAGAAGAAAGGGAAGCATTAGTCACAGATTATATAACCCAAATTAAAGTGTTTTGTACGTGTTAATATTTGTAAGAGAAAATACGGTCTGGCTCAGCACTTTATAATCACTGGGAATCGAGTTCAGACCTCTTCACTCGTTCAATTTTTGGTAAATAATGAAGAGAACCTCAATCAAGCTGCTGTGATTAATGTTTAAAAATATGAGCGAGCTCAAGGAATCACCATAGAGTCTAGGCTTGCAGAGATGTTGATGCTTAAAACCACCCTTTATGTTCCCATAAAAGCTAAAGTCTGACAGGAAATAGACTTCTGAGGGTGTGCTGAAACATCAGAATGAATGACTGGTATTTGCTTCAACTGTCTGGTTGGTTTACACAAAACAGAACGAATTCTGGCATCTAAAATGAGAGTAATTTATTGAAAAAGTCTTCAATGGAATTAAATAATCAACCAAAATGTAAAAAAAAAACTAAAACCCCTCAACAAAAATACCACTACATTTTTGGCAACTATGGGGTTAAAACCACTGTATCAACAGTGGAACAAACCAAAGTTGTGTGAAAGAAATACACCCATCAGGCATAACATTATGACCACCTACCTAATATTGTGTCAGCTTTGTGTCCCCTTTTGCTGCTAAAACAGCCCTGATCCATCGAGGCACGGACTCCACCAGACCCCTGAAGGTGGGCTGGGGTATTTGTGGTATCTGGCACCAAGAAGCAGAGCATCCTTCAAGTCCTGTAGGTCCTGAGGTGGGGCCTCCATGGATCACAATTGTTCGCAGCACCTCCCACAGACACTGGGTTGGATTCAGATCTGGGATGTTTGGAGGTCAAGTCAGCACCTCAAACTCCTGAGCCAGCTTTGATTTGTGGCAGGGCCACAGCCATCAGGGAATATCCTGGTGTGAAACAATGCTCGGGTAGGTGGTACTTGTCAAAGTAACACCCACATGGAGGGCAGCACCCAAACGTTCCCAGCAAAACATTGCCCAAAGCATCACACAGCCTCCATTGGCTCTCCTTGCTTCCTGGTGTTGATGTTTTCCCCAGGTATGACACCCACACACCCGACCATCCATGTGATGGAGAAAACCAGGCCACCTTCCACCACTGCTCTATGGTCCAGCTCTGATATTCGGCAGTCCGGTATTGCCCTGTCAAACTTTCTCACCTGCGTTTTGTCTAGCTATTCAATAACACAAAAACTATTTTGCTGAATAAACAGTAGGGGCTGTTTTTACAGGTGGGCTTCTATATATAAAACACCCATTGATATAAAGCTTATCTCACCAAAGCATCATGCAGTCGTGTTTCAGTCACAACACTTTTGCATCATGAGTGATGTTCGTAGCAGCTGAATGTAAATAAACAAACTGTAAAAATATGAGCATGTAAACACAGCTGGTTTTCATGTTACAGCTATATATCAGTCCATGTCTGAGTCACCGAACCTGCTTTATGTTGCAAAGATTTAAAACAACATCGCCTCTGAAATACGTTTCCTATCTGGGAGGTTTCACTGCCGCCTCTCTGTAGTGACATATCGCTGCTCTCAGCTTGCACTGTATCACAACTGGAAATAGCGCTGCCATCTTTGTGAATCCTTTCGCCGAGCTCCAGCGATCCCTCGTTGAACTCAGTCAAGAGTAAAACAAAAATGAAAAATGAAATAGAAAATCCATCCAGGGTTCACAACACCTCCCTTTTCATTGATTGGCAATTAAGACCCACTGTCCAGAGCACAGACCAGGACCACATTATGAGGGGAAGAAAAATAACTACGGGTCTATTAAGGGTTCACTTTAAGCCACAATTCTCTCCCAGCATGCTAGCAGGGGGCTTAATAATCAAGTTAGGGGCTGTCATAATGTAGCCCCTCTGGATCACAGTTCATTAACACAGCCGCAGCCTTACAAGAAGCTGAGAGGTGCCACTGAATCGATTACAAATCTGGTAGACGTACATCGTATAGCGTCCACACACACGCCCCAACCAGGCTTGACCCGTGTCAGCGTTGTATATAGTGGCCTGTAGTGACGATTCAGCACTTTTTCCTCTTTCTTTTTTCACGGCAGAGTAGTGTTAAATGCAGGACACATGGAAACGAAGAGGAGGAGGATGAGGAAGGTGGGTGTTGGCACAGAGCCAACCCATTAGAGTGGAGAATATGGGCTGGGTGGAAGGGTAAGAGTTGCAGGATGGGGGTCGTCGGTGATGTCATCTGACGCTCGGAGTGATGGATAACCTTATAGTGAGGAGATTGTGTGTTGTGTGTGTGTGTGTGTGTGGGGGGGGGTGCATACAAACACACTGCGTGGCATCTGTGTGCAAACATTTACAGTACGGGCAAGTGTGCGCTGAAGAAGGTGGAGAGAATATATGCACATCTCTTTTCCCACACACGCACATTTGCTTATGCTCACTTTACTGTAACTGCATTGTTTTACAGTTTGTTAGTACTTTGTATTTAAATGTCAATTATAAGATGACAGTAAATAGAAATGGTAAAATGATTCTTGAACTAGAGTTTTAAAACTGTTCAGTTTTAAACTCCAAACCAGGACGGAGTCATTTGAAAGTGCTGAAATAACATTATCACAATTTCTGTGTCATAAAGCACAAAGGCTGCTGCTGTATTGAAATTTAAATGTCAAACCAGAAGAATGTCAGGAAAATAAATTCAACACATATCTGCTCAGAGCTGCTGATTGCATTGATTACCTTCAGTAAACGGGTCACGGTTGCACACACAAGGAAGCTTCCACCCACACGGTTTTCTTTTGGATTTAAAATGCTTCTCACTCTGGAGCACAGGCAAGAAGTGTGTGTGTGTGTATGCGTGTGTGTCAGTGAGTGCGTGAGTGAGTGAGAGAGAGAGAGAGAGAGAGAGAGAGAGAGAGAGAGAGAGAGAGAGAGAAGGATGACACACTCGTCAGTTTCACTCTGCTTCTGCTGACTGTTTAAGTTTGACAAAATTAACAGTGACGCCGGCACTTACAGTCGCTTGCTGATGGCCCGAACTGCTTTGCCTTTCTTCCACATTTTTTGGTGTTTGTGTCATCCAGATGTGCGTGATTAATTTGGTTCATCTTGCAGTTTTTGCTAAAAGATCGATGATCTCGGTGCGGATCAGTAGGTGGCTTTATCTTCTCATAATCATCGCATCATTGCTGCATGTTCAGCCTCATTTTGTCAAGTAAACAAGTCAGCCTGAAGGGTCTTGTGTCGTCTCGTGTCATCTCTTTCCTCATTCCATCCGTTTCATTCTCCCTTTACCTGAAATATTTATTTTTCCCTCTCTATTCCACTTATAAACTCTTACACATGCGTGCTTGCGTGATTTTCTTCCTTTCCCTCGTTCTTTCGATTGCGTCCTGCTCCCTCATGTGCTTCATTTCGCTCCGGCTCCTTTGTCAACCTCCTGTTGCAGGAGAGCAAGTGTCTATTTTAAGCTGTGTGCCACCCACCCCCATGCAGCACAGAGCGGAAGACTGACATAACTCGTGCACACCAAGCATTAGCTTCCCCGCGCGTCGCGATGCTGAGACAAACGCGTTCATGCGCCCTAAATTTTCACAACAGACATGTGCCTGAAGCCAAAGCTTTTATGGTGCACTTTGTGTTTCTGTTTGAAAACAAAAAAGGAATCCAGCAGTAACACCAAGTGCAGCAAAGCTAAAGCAAAGTAGCGGATTGATTGGATGGAATATCATCAGCACTGGAATTATCGCTGGTTTTAAAATTACATTTCACGGCTTCACAGCTTTGGCCCAGTATCGCATCTGACATTTATTAACTGGAAATCTTAAGTGTCACAATTTGAGGGAAACAAACAACCCAATAAAGAGAGGAAATCCTGTGGTTTCAGGCTGGATATCTGCTTGTCTGGGTCCATCCTCTCTCCTCAGAAGCAGCGTTTTACCATTTGCATTTTGCTGAATGAACAATAAGGAACATTCATAAGGAATCTGAGCCATTCATCCCACGTTAAACACAGGGATTATTGATCAACCATTGATTTTTATTTTTTTTTTACCCATTACTGTTATCTTGACAACACATCTTGTCGAGATAACGTCTGATTAAGAGTAAGCGGATTTGTTACAGAGACACAATAATGATTAAATTAGTCATAGGGACCTTCGCCTCTGGGTTTTATTTTGTTTTGGTCATTTGTGCAAATAAAAAGTGTAAAGCACTTTTTATTTCAAGTAGCATATTTATTTGTGTGTACTGGCTGCTTTTGGTGCTTTTGAATATCTCACCTCTTCGCTCCCCCTCTGCCTCTTCCTCTGATAGCCGAGTGTGAGATGACTCACGAGACGGGGGGGAAGTGCCAGGCGCACGCGGCTCCCAGGTAATGAGAAATGATGTTGGTGTCAGCGGTGGAATCGGCCAAATCATCCCTGAGCTGAGTTACATAATTCAAATATCATTCTTTTGCACCCCCCCCCTCCTCTTTTATCCGTTATCACCGCCTTGTCCTCTGGCACGCTCTCCCTCGCTGACTCTCGTTTCAGACAGATTTGATTTCTATTCCTCTATGTTCCGGTGACATCGCTGCTCCTCAGAGAGCCGTGTGCCGGGATTGGAACGAGGATCAAGTCAGCCAGCATAGCAAAGCATGATGGGAAAGACGGGAGGGAGAGAGACCAAAGCACGCCTATACTATATGTGAAGAGGATGTAATCTAGATGCGTATCTTTTTGTTTTTACTATTTTATCCTTGTCTCTATTTTGTGTTCAGGTATGTTTTTTTCTTTTTTCCTGTAAGCCAACTGTAAGCCAAACCTGAGAGGAGCATAAAAAAAGGCAGGAGATGGTCAGAGCTGCAATGCAAACCTCATCTTTAAGGATGTGAGGCGCATTTGTCAACATAATATTGATATTGCATATAAAATCCAAACCAACACCAGCTGGTTCGCACAATCACACAAAGGAGAGCTTGAAAAGAAACTTCCGCAGGTCCATATAGACTTTATAGATTGAGCAGAACCACTTGTGAGCACAATGAAACGGCGCTGAATGGAAATAGACGGTGGCAGATGAGGTTTTTTTTTTTTGGGGAGGTGGATGAGAAAAGTTTGAAGGCGCGCACTATTTTAGCCGCATCTGTATTGGCCCAACTGATGAGAGATAGAGTGGAGAATATGAGTGGAGAGATGAAGTTGACCCCAGCCGTTCACCCCGCCTCCCCTGCCCGGCCCTCCCTCAGCTCAGCGGGCGCTGCTTCAGCAGGGAGGAAGAAAATCTACTGTTGGCTGGTGGCAGAGTCACTTCAGCTACCCTCTCTATTTCCAGCCACTTGTCCTCGCTGTGATTCATTGTTCCCTCATACTCGCTGTCCTGAGTACAATGTTACCACTTCCTGTCTCTCTGTGCACGTACACTGTCCCCCCATCCATGCCGATGCATTGTCTGAAGTTGTTTTTTTTGTTTGTTTTTTTTTTTTAACTTTCATCCGCTCGGCGTCTTCTCCTGCTTCCTCCCCTTCACTCGCTCGCCTTCTTTCCAGCAGTGGCTCAAATCATGGCTGTATTGGCACGTCTCCTTTCATCATGCCAATGCCGGTGAGGAGCGAGGAGAGCATTCAGGCCGGGGAGAGTGTGTGCTGAGGCGTAAAGGACCCTCTCAGCCCCGAGCCAAGCCCGGCCCATCCAGTGGAGAGCCCAGACGGTGTGATTCAGTCCTCCTGAAGGCCGGCCAACTCTTAGTCACACTCGCACACAGATGCACACACTCCAAAGAAGAAGTCACACACATCCTCTGCTCTCTGTAAAGTCACTACACTGACGCTGCACTGGAGGGGGAAGTGGTGGGGTGCAACCCTCAGGCCAAGGTCACTTTCACCTGGCTAAAAACATTCAGGAGAGATCTGGGTTAAGTCTTCTAACAAACTTTCCTCAAAGCAGATTCAATTCCCTCCAGGGCAAACACATAAATTGATGCGTGTGTATGGAGCAATTGGCATGTTTTTAGTCTTGCATGCATGATTTAGTGGTGAGTGCTGAATGATGGAGAGGGTCATAAGCAGGAATCTAAGCCCTGGGGAGTTTGACTTAGTTATTTGTGAATTTCTACATGAACCTCCGTGATACAATTCTGGGGGATTTTTTTTTTTTTCATCAAAAGCTTTTATTTATGAGAAAAGGCTGAAAGTTTTGGTTAAAAATAAAAACCTTCAACACTAATTAATCTTGACTGTGCTCAAAAAGAGCAATGATTTATTAAAATAAATCACAGATCTGCGTTTTTATTTAGCCTGGCTCCGGCATGCCCTGGTTCGTCCACGCTAGCAGTGGCCTCATTGTGTCCAGGTGAGCCCTGTGGCAAAACTGTGGCAGATTCTTTCCTTCTTCACGGCCTCAGATCCACCCTCCACCTCTCATGTTAAAATCCTGCTCCCCAGGCTCACAGTGAGAAGGAACAATGAAAGCCTGATCTGCCACAAGGTCCACTCACACTGAGGCCTGGAGGAACCGCGAGCGCTCCACAGCTCCCACACAATGTCAAGTTAATGTATGTTCCTTATTGAATTATGAAGAGATGGGATATCATGTAATGAAATTTAAGGACAAGGTGTAAAAAAACAGAGAAGTTGAATATTGTGAACATTGGCAGCAGGGGTGCGGTGATTCTCTTTCTAGTTCGAGGCGATGCCTGGCCCGAGGCTTGGAAGAGTGAGAGATGGGAGTGAATAGAGAAAGAGAGAGAAGAGGGAACGAGAGGGGGAGTGTGACAGGCGCCATAACGTCCTCTGAGATGCATTTGGACAGAGCGAGCATCTGTCAAAACAAGGCAGCTTCAACGGCCGCCTCACTAATGGCTGTGGACGTGAGCGACAGAGGGGGAGGAGAGATGATGGGGTGGCACTAGCACATTCCAAGAGGCACAAAAGATTCCAGCTGCACACCACTCTCTCTCCCGCTCGCTCCCACGCACACATAAACATGCACTCTCACTCCTTTTGTGCTCGCAGCAGATCCAACTATCATTTCATATCAAATTTCTACAAAACATCTGAAAAAGCTATCCACATTCAAGTGCATGCACGTGTGGGTCCACGCGCATCAGTACGCCCGTGTGCAAATACAGCGCATGTGTGTTTACCTTCCAACACTGTTTTTGGCTGTCGGACACCTTCTGCCATCTCTCATTGTGATGAATCGGACGCCGTGTCAATCACTCATCTAAATTGTTTTTTTTTTGTCTAATATTTCACTTTCACTCTCTCTGAGGGAAAAAAGAACAAAAGCAATCATCCCGAGTCCAAATCATCGTGCCATACGGAGATGTGAATGTTCATGAAAGTCCCATCAAGAATCATTTTCACAACCTTCCAAATTACTTGTTCGCCTGTTTCACAACTGGCACGCCTCTGGCGCATTTCATAAAAGATATTTAAGATCACGTCAAGGACAGTGAAACAGGTATTAGCTCTTACTTGCGCCAACAACTCAGATCTGCAGAGAAAATATGCAGAAGAGAAAAAAAAAAAAATTACGGGATTACCCAGAACCTGACTGCTTAAGGCTACCACAACTGTGCACACAGCGGGATTCAGCACCGCCTGCTATTAGCAATGCAAACTAAATTACCCCTTTGACGGCGAGTATTGTGTCTTCTAACCTTTACCATTTATTTTCCAAAGAAAACAGATATTTATGTATACTACCCATGTCTCTGGAGCGGAATTATTCTTAAAAGCCAACATATATTTTGCAAGTTATATAGGAAAAGTCGATGCTCTCACCCACAGGAGCAAGCGGTATTAATGTTAGCATTATGGGGTAATATAGGACCAGCGTGTTTTCGCTTCCTCCCATCATATAATGATGCTCGGTCAGGTGTTGCCTGAGGCTTCACAGCACTGAGGTGATGCACATTCCTCTGATGTCACCGCATCCGTAGGCGGGGCGATACAGTTAAGGTCGGATTTACCCTCAAATATTCCTCATCAGCCATTGAAATTCTGATGGAATGGAAGGGCACACCTACATTTCTACTTTGCTGTTTAATCAACGGGGTTTTTTAACTCACTGATCTGTTTCAGCCCTCTGGGGACCTGGGGTGGGGAGTGGAAGGGGGGCTTCAGCAGGAGAAAACACGTATTGACGAGGAAATAGATTCTTACACAGCACAGCAGCCCATTGTATTGAATGGCCATCAATTTGTTCCCTGTTCCACCACACTTTTATCACTCTTCCAATCGCTTGTGCTGAGGAGAGATTCTACATTTCTTTCTTCCTGTTCTACTGTTAACTGGGAAATAAAGGTGGGGGAAAACCTTTTCCTGTTCTACACAGAACTGAAAATGCCTGTCAGAATGTTGTATTTTCATGAAAACATCAAAAAATGAAGGTTTGTTTGACAAAGGTCATTTAAGAGCATCCAAAATCCATAACCCTCCCTCTCCAGTTAAGGGCCACCCTGTAGAATTGTGGGAGATTGACATTTTGAGTTTCACCAGCCAAAAACAGTCACCTAGAGATGAAACTTTAAAGCAAATATTTATCTAGTACACATAAATACACAGTCCTTGTTAAGACCGAATAAAAACTGATTCCATTTGACAGATACACACAAATTTAATCTCCTCTGTCTTTCTCTCTCTCTCTCTCTCTCAAACACACAGACACATGCAAACACACACACACACACACACACACACACACACACACACACACACACACACACACACACAGAACAACTTATCCAAAAAAAAAAAGGAAAGAAAAACCTCACACACAGCATTGCATGGTGTGTTTTTGTTGGGATTTTGACAAACAACAACAGTGACCTTTAAAGGAGGCGAGGCAGCATGGCTGTGATCACAGGGAATGGAAACGGAGCCAGAGTGAAATGTCAACCGTCCCTGTGGTCTTAGCACTGACGCAAGACTGCCAGAAAAAGGGGGAAGAGAAAGAGAAAATGTGTGTGTGTGTGTGTGTGTGTGTGTGTGTGTGTGTGTGTGTGTGTGTGTGTGCGGGTGTGTGTGTGTGTGTGTGTGTGTGTGTGTGTGTGTGTGTGTGTGTGTGTGTGTGTATGTGTGTGTGCGCGTGTGCGTGTGTGTGTGTGTGTGCGTGTGTGTGTGAGGCTAATATTTCACAGAATTGTTCTCCGCTCCGGTGTGGACATTTGTCTCTCGGTGTTGGAAACTGTGTCACTGTGCATGCGTGTGGCAACATTTATAATCCTGATTGTTTGTGGAAATGTTAACGTGCTGGACGAGCCACACAGGACACCGTGTCGTTAGACATCCACGCTGGAGGTAGAGACCCTGGAACGGCGGGCTGAGGAAGGGTCAGAGGTGACGAGTGTCTTTCGCTAAGAATCAACCAGTGGTCACTTTAATAAAGCCACAGAGAGATAATGAGGCTGGGCAAAAATTCTTGCAGTGAGGCTCGTTTTAACCATGATAACGTCATCCCACCCAAGCCTGCCCACCCCCTTTGATTCAAATATTACATTGAGATCTTGAAATGGCATGCTTGCAATTACTTTTGATTTATTTACAGGGAAATTAACCTGGGCATTACCATGTAGGACATGTGGAGGGCCTGCGGGGGGGTTTGAATTATTTCATTCAATGCATCAAAACAAATGACATAGACTTGTCAGAATATTTAGCTGGAACCTGCATCAGGAAGCTGGGTAGGACTGGATATCTACCCAGAATATATCAGGCTGGAATGTTGCTGCTTTAGCTCCCAGTTGTGATATTGCAAGTAGGAAAACAGATGTGAAGTGATTGGAGATTTCAAAGCCAAGTTAGTTTTGTTTTTTTCTTTTAAATCCGCATGAATGGTTTCCAAAGCAGAAAGATACCTTTTTAAATCCCTCCATTCAGGCTTCACCAAGTACTAAAAAACAGCCCCACAATCAATATGATGGCCTCCTGTGTTAGGGAGTGAGGGAGAGAGGGAGAGATGCAGTTTCTGAGTTTTTCATGTTAATGGAACAGAGACATGTTCCACTCTTCAGTAATCCATTCATATTTTTAACAGCTTTGTGGGATTTGATTTATTCTGTTTATGAGAGCAGCGTGGTGGTCTTGGTGTGTGGGTTAAGGCCTCCCATTGTTCTCTTATCATACAGGAAGGGCTTGATTTAACAGATTTTTATGCAAATAAAATGCAGAAACATATGTCATGGGATACCCCCGGGGGTGTCCTTATCTGGGTTCCACTCGAGGCCCATGTGGACTCTGAGGTGTGAGCAGTTTGGGGGTCAGAGGGAGGCCCCGCCTGTGTGGATCCAGCACAGTTTGAGGTGAAAAGACTATCAGGTAAATGTTCTGACTGATAAAAAGGCCGGTGTTATAGTAACACCACGGGAGGGCTGTAGCCCATTTGGAATCCCGGGAGATATAACCCGCCCCGCCGACTCGTGGAAACAGTTGTGTGGCGCGCTTCCCTCTGTGGGAGGCATACATTTCATCAAAGGAAATTAGATTGCAGCCTTTGCCAGTGTATGCAGGTCCTATGGATCCGTAATCAGATTGTACCACACATAGCAGTGTATCATATTACGCTGTATTTTATCATATTGTATCATACATCATGTCATATCATGTCACAACACTGTATTACGTTGCATTTAATTGCATTACATCTCAGTTTTCTCATCGGGCGTTGTTTCTCTCGGGCTGTGGATGGTCGGGGCTGAGCGTGTCATCAAGCAGTCACTGCGAAAAGAAATAACTGATCTAATGTAGACGTTCTCAACTGGAATTAAAGTGCAAATGTGGGGACTTGTAACAAAAAGATGTACTGCCAAATTATTTTTTAAAGTTTGACCAAGCCATAAATAAATGCGTACAATTTCATTTAAGGTTCACAACATTCATGAGACATAAAAGGACATCAATGTTAGTGGTACTACCGTATTTGTTAAATGCATACCAAACTATGAAAGACTTACCTCCGCCCCTTAAACCAGTTTTTTCCAATTCCCAGTAGCTGAGGAGTTTCTCCACCATTATAGTAGTACAAAAATGAATAAATGCATATTAATTAAAGGTGATTTTGATCTATATCATCCATTTAAAGAAAATGTTTTCTGGAAGGCCAGTAACCACCTTTGTTTTGACAGCATTAATTCTTACAGAAATATTATGGCTACAGGCAGCAGTTCAAGAAATTTATCATTAATTTCTGAGCATTCATGGTGAGAAAACAGTCAATGTTAATAATGTTCCTGACCCACACACTGCCAGCAGGTCCTTGAGATCCTTCAAATCAGAGCAAATTCACTGCTTCCATTTCTAGGCTGAAAACTTCATAAGAAATGGAACCTTGGCCAGCATAAAACACAGCTAAAGACACACAGTATCAAAAGCAGCTGACCTGTGAGTGAAAATCAAAACCAAAGCCCCCGACAGTGATGAAGGCCCCCCACTCTGCTGTGTGAGTAACACAAAGGCAGAACACCAGTATCCTGTGTGTTCAGATGGAGATCTAGAGTGAAGAGACATGAAGGGAAACACGCAGCGTCTGTATGTGCGTGTGTGTGTGTTTGTGTGTGTCCACGCATTTATTACATATTGAGTACCAAATTCCTCGTTCTACTAGGAAAGTGAAACAACTTCAAAGGACTGTGTGAGGGTTAAGACATGGTTGAATTTAGAATATGGTTCAGGTTAGGGCTTAGAGTTAGGGTTAGGGGTCAGTTGTAATGGTTAGGGTTAGGGTAAGGAGTTGGGTAATTTATTACGTTAATGTAAGTCCATACAAACATGGTGTGTGTGTGTGTGTGTGTGTGCGCGTGTGTGCGTGTGCGCGTCTGTGTGTGTGCGTGTGCGCTTCTGTGTGTGCGCATCTGTGCGTGGTTTGTATTGGTATTTTGAAACGTGATTGACAGCAGAGAAGTCTATTAGGTGAGATTGTTAACAGCGCTGAGCCTGTTATCTGCTCCAGGCAGCCGTGAAAGGGGACGCCTGATTCACAGGGAAGCTATTGAGAATTTCAAAGGTGTCTGACTGATTTGGGCCCGGGCCCGCGTCACACCGAGCCAGCGAGCAACGCTCCTTCTCGAATCCGCGCTGATCAATGCGCTCACACGCGCTCCCTCGCCGCCTCTGTGTCTCTGCTGCAGAAGTTTCTGCGCTCTCACATTTCTTCAAGCATTTTAAGCCACTTTTTGTTTCTACTTTGCCAACTCTGCATTTCTCAACACTGTACAAAACGTGTTGTTTCCGCTGTCTTGCATTTCTTTTTAATGCGGCAGAAACTTCAGTTGTAGTGAACACAACTTAATCTGCACAATTGGGTGAATAAAGAAAACTAATCAAGCCGTACTTTTGCAACGGCAAGCCTTAAAGCAAATAAAGTCTGCTGATTTGCTTACACTGTACTTCCCATCCTTGTTTTAGCCGCATGAATATTTGATGCCTTTTTTGTTTATGTTGCTTGTGAACATTAGTCCGACAGGCATCTCCACCCCATGAATCTCTTTGAATAACAAATACAGTTTACGGAATAAAACCCTTTTCTCGGTGCCTGAATACCATCGAAGAAATTTGACTGCGGGGCTGCAAACTCTAAAGAATATGGAAATAAAAGTCATGAAATGTATATCTGTAGTTAAGTCAGTTGCGCTTAGTGGACTCTTGATGACCTTGGTTTTGACTCACCACGCACAGGCAGCCCTGTGTGTGTGTGTGTGTGTGTGTGTGTGTGTGTGTGTGCGTGTGTGTGTGTGTGTGTGCGCAGTAGCAGTACTAAGGTTATTCTGTGGTTAAAATAAAAAAATATGACACAGAGGACCCACATCCCATCCAGAAACAGTGCTTGTGTCCATGCACTTAAACCCAGGGCTGGTTTCACCAAACTGTTCATGATCAGGAAGGCAGGAGGAGCCCGAGATATCTGCTGGGCTCATCGGGCCGTGTTTAAGAAGGGTCATTTGGCGTATCAGATCGCGGAGCGGGTAGCTGTCCAGCAGGAGCCAGTGGAGCATCTTCTTTCAGCCCAGATGGATGGAATTTGCCACATAAACTTGGTCTGATATAGCTTCGTCCACTTGCTCATTTACAGAAAAATCCTAATTTTTGTTTGTGAATATTCTACATAAGAAAAACCTGCACAAACTGTTCAGTTTACATGAACAATTGACGTCCCTCTGCTTTAAACATTTAGGGATGCGCCTGATTCCTTTCATGTTTCGTCAGTATGGAACAGCCTCAAACACCCTGGCGGGACTCGGTTTAATTCCAGAAGTTGTTCAGTACAGAGGAAGAAAAAAAATAATGTATTTTAAATTTGAATTGATTTGAATTTCAATCTGCCGGGTTAACATGGGAGGGGAAGCTTTGTGTTGTGCATCACTTGAATAATCTACATTTGGTTAAAACATGAATGTGGACTAATAAATAATTAGACAGTGTTCCTGCCTGTTTCTACCCTGGGCGTCTGGTACGGCGTGCTTTTCCTCCCTGGTGCTGGCCGCTTGTACAGCCGCACAGTCGCCACGGTAGCAATTTACTCACTATAGTGGAACTGTGGCCCACAGAGTTCCCTCATCTGTTCTCTGATTGCCCCCCTGCTGGTTCACTCAGTGGCCGACCGGGTGATTATTTTCTGTGTGCTTTAAAAACAAGCATGGAGAAATGACCGGAGGAGGCGCTCGTCCCCACCTTTCACACAAAAGATGCAGTAAAACCATCTGTTCATCATTCACTTTAGGGATGAAATCTAAATATCCCACACATCTGAGAAAACTTATCCCAGATAAGCATTGCCAGAGTATCCCTGCAGACACTGCGCCTTATCAGCTGGAAGAATAGTTTTCTGTCATATTCAGCCTCAGCAAAGATGATGTTCAGGCAATTTTCAGTAGGTGAAGACACGATTCTGATCAGCAATAAAGGATTAGACATATAGAGACTCTTTGTCTATACTTATCAGATAACGGAAGCATTCGTGTCTGTTTCGTGGGCGAAATCTAATTTAAAATTAATATCCAACTATGTCACGGTGAAAATCCGTCTTTTGTGTGCTTATTTGGCCTGTTTATACCACGTCGGAGCCCAGCATATGCAAATGTCTGATGCGTTTAGGTTTAGATGGGATGGAAATCACAGACTGTTGCGTAACGGACTTAAAAGTCTTGTGTGCGTCTTTGCTTTATTCATTCTGATTTCCTCAGAGGCAGCGGTGAGATGAAAACATCAAGGTGTGAAATAAATAACACATGATGGGAAGAGTGTAAATACTGCATTCTGCCTATCTACACATACACAAACACACACACACACACACTCACATGTACACACACTCGTCTACAGCAGCACCGCGTGTCCCCGGGATGAAAGTGTTAACTGGCATCTGAGATAAGTAAATGCCTTTGAGCTGCATCCCTCACATCCACACAGATGCATTATTGATCGTGACTCCTCATAGTATGGGAATTTTACCCCAACTCGTTGATGCCCCAAGGTGAGCAGCACCAGATGAGACCCTGGCGCTGCCATCTATCAGTTGCTGTTTGTTTTTCAGCGTTTGGTTTGCCATTTATTCAAATTGGTCCAACAATTACCAAACCAGAGAAGACAAGCAATGAGATCATTTAGAGGCTTTGTCTTTATTCTGCTGCAGTATAAACTATGTATGTGTAGGATGAATAAACTATGAAGTGTAGTGCTTTGATTATCAGATTTATCTTGTGCAGTTATACTGATAGAGAAAAACATGAAGGCTACTTGGATGAGGGATATGAAGATGTTTTTTTGGCACGTTTTTAGTTTCTAAGAGTGATGGTTGTGGATGAATGGATCGATAGATTGATAGAAAGATTCTCTGCGTTCCTTTCAGCACAGTCCTGCACTTGGTTCCTTCCTTGTAACTTTTATGGACTCTGGTCTCCCAGATTTGAACGCCTGGAGGCAGCATTAGCAATAAACAGTCATAACTTTGTGAATGGACTCTAAATTCTGGTTGACTGGGCAAAGTGGGCAAAGACTTTAAAACATGCTAAAAGAAGCTCCAAGAGAAACATTTAATGCTCCAGACAGCACCAGGTTGGTTAGAAATAAAAGTAAAGTATAGAAAAGTTTAAAGAAGCCATCTTTCTCACTGACAAAGCTTCAGTCAGAGATTCAGAAGCTGCTTCAATGAGTTTGGATCCACTATAGGTGTTGTTTTAAACATTTAAACTGAAGCACATGTACATAATACATGATGAGTTCCTGATCAGGAAAATGGTGAAAGCCAGGGCCAATCTATCAGGATTTCCATCAGTGTTATTTGATGGAATTATTTGATGAATTATTTGGAATTGAATTCCAAAAGTGAATATATCACTATATTTTGATTTCCCTCTGATCTTTTATGCTAAAACCTCAATAGCTAGTCAGTTGTTTTTATGGTATCATGTTAAATGTCCTCATTTTGCCTGATTTCATTGAACTACATGAGTGGATGACAAAAGACTACAAACGACATGGCTGGCTTCTTGTTCTCTGCCTCCAAACACATAAAACGAAGATAAAAAGATTTTTGGTTTATCACAGTTGTGAAGTGCATGAAAATGCATCAGACACCAAAAATGATCTGATTTTTCCCAGTTATTTAAGTTAGCTCTGCTTTAGTAAAACCTGTTGCAAATGAAATTGATAACTTAAAAAAATGTAGAAACACTTTGGGAGAAACTAGTGTTTAATCAGCGCTGTGTGACTCCTGATGACACAGGGGCCAACAGACTCACTTGAAGAAATGAAGGCTGAGCTCAGATTAATCAGAAGTGCTGATCATCAGCTCAGACAAAGAAACCAGCCTCCAAACTAAACACACTCAGAAAGGGCTAAAATATCAAAGGCTGATCTCTGCTTCTCTGTTTAATTTCAAGTGCAGCATAAACTCAGCAGCTCATCATTTCTGTCTTTGAGGGCCACAGAGTGACGTGTGGGTTTGAACACGGCAGGCAGATTAAACACAAGATCCCCATCGTTTCTGATTGGCCTGGTGAATCTGCTATAAAAGGAAAGAAGTCAAATGAATCCATTTTATTTACATACTGCCAACAAAAATGGGGGAAAAGCACCATAAGTAGAGTAGGTTTAGTTTATCGTACTTTTTAATTAATAAGCCAAAATTCCCCCACGAGCACTTGGCAAGTGTAGTGCGTATAAAGTGGTTTTTAGCTGGCAGAGCTGGAGCGCAGACCCTGGCTGCTTCTACCTCTTTATGATGATGATGTACTGTTTGAAGCACCCCCTCCTAATGTTGAGTCGTGATAAATCCATTTTCCTCCACCGTCAGATCCTCATCTCCTACTTTCTGCTTACGACCTCAATACTGGTCTCCACCTCCACTCCTGTCTTATCCTTTCCTGTAGCCCTGCTCCTTTTTCAGGGCGCTTATCTGGGCCACAGACCCCCAGCCCCTCCACCCAAACCCCACCTGGAAGCACGCCGCTATCTCTCCCGGTTGGGGTAATCCACTCCCCCCCATGTGTCTGATGCTTGCTCCGCTCAGCGGAGCCGGGGATTATCTGCTCACAGCCCCCACAGCCCAGCGCCACAACCAAAGGAGAAATGGCGCAGTCACGTCAGGACAGCCACATCTCCCCACCCAGCCTTCACTCATACATTCTGGAGGACCTTCTGGCTGGTGTTCAGACATTTTGGAGAAAGTCTGTACAGTATGGGTTAGATGTGGGCTTCATTAGACTAAACATTAGAGTCAACATAAGGGGTGTGGCTTACTTCAACTAAACATAGTGGGTGGGGCTTAATTAGGATACACAGATGAAATCAAGACTTGTGTTTAGCTAAAAGATCATCCCCACTATTTATTCAAGCTGACCTTAGGTGATCCCCAAATAAATTGTTGAGAATAACCACACAACACATACACTCATTATACAGATTTTCCTCAGCAGTCAGTTTCGGTGCAGCAGGGATGTTTCTGTGACCAAAGTAATGACACTCTCATGTAGCAAAATAGCCTCCATACCACAGAATTGCATTTTTATACAATGCTATTTATGTACGCATAACCGCTCGTCATAAATTCAGGCCGAACGGTGGAGCCTGTGAGTTATAGAAGTAATTATTATGATAGTGTGTAATTTTGTGTGCGTAACCACAGGTTCTGAGGTTAGAAAAGAGAGGAAATAATCCCGCAGTGTTATAGGCTGAGGCTGCTGTCGAATCACAGCCCATTCAGGCTTATATCTGATTTCTAATCCATATATTCCACTCAGTGCTCAAACCCTTTTCCTCGAGACACATTCCCATCCAATTTTCTCTCTTTCTCCGCCGTCCGCTCCTCTCCCCCTGCAGCCCCCCCCCCCCACACACACACACACTGCCCCTCGCTGTTCAGTTTAGGTCCGGGGATGGAAAGCTTCATAAACAATTTTCTCTCCTCGCCGTTGAGCCACTTTTACCCCGGCACTGTGTGAACGCCATGCCAATTTCCTGAATCCATACTTCACAGCCCTCCATCACCCCTCCCTACTTTCTTCCTTTCTCCCTCCTTATTCGCTCTGTCCGTCGAAACAATGCCCATGTCAGGACAATTATACCCATCCCCTGCCACACACACTAACTTGCTGTGTTTACCACTGAAGGGCTGGTGGCAGCAAAGCAATTTCCTCCTGATGTGAATGCTGTATTTCTTCCCCTCTTCCTCTCTCTCTCATATTCATAGCCTCTCATGGCTTCCCCAGCCCTGCAGACATCTGATCTCATAAGCGATATATCTGCTGTTATAACCACTGGCACCCTCTTGCATCTGGCCACCAGCTCTGCCAGTGCTGGTTATTTCTGCTGGGAGGTGGCGTAAACGCGACAGGCACAGCAGCAGCACAAAACCAATGGCTCTGGGCTTGCTGTATGTTCAGATTACAACCAAACCTGGGGGGCTCCACCAGGTCCATACTATGTCTTCTCTCCTGATGCCTGTGGCCTTCGCGGCCTTCAAAATCTTGTGTGTTTCCCTCACTGCTCCTCTCCACACCTGCAAAATATTATGACCCTGTCCATCATGGCTGGACATCCTCACAGTATGTACCTGAAAGAAATGGACATGTTTGATGGTGTAGCGCAGAATTGTTGTACCAACATTAGCAATTAGTCTTCCTAAAGTTTGTCAAGCCCAAGGTGAGTCACAAACAACAACACCTTTACTGCACAGTCCAGTAATCCGGGAATCCGGGAAGAGAAAACACAGAAGTGACATTTAATGTGTTTTTTTTTTTTTATGTCACAGTTTGCCTAATAGTTCCTCCTGAGGAGAGTCCAAACACTCACAATTCTTCATTCATTTCATTCATATATATTGGGAGCAAGTTTGTTGCACTTCCTCGTATGTCATCGGCCTGATTTAAGTAAATTCTCAGGACCTCTGATGCACTCCACATCTAAACCACATCTGTGCATTCATTACAAGCTTACTGAAGAATCAATGTCAATATGTTAAAAATAACATGTAATTGAAATGATCAGCAATGATGCCCAGATACATATATATAATTGTGTCATATTTCAGTATGTCATTCATTTTGCACTTCAGTTCAGCAATCTTTATTTTATTCCTGCGAATACTAAATCCAAACTGAGCGGGTGACGGAGGCGAGGACGGGGCAACAATCTAATCTCACACACTGTGGCTATAAACAGTGTGTGTACACGCCTAAGCTTGTGGTCTGCAAATGAGTTTGATCTCAGCTGACAGCTCCCGAGAATTCCTCACGCTCGGGTCACATGCATTTTCCTGAGGGCTCTCCCTGGCGGCATCAGGATATATTTATGATTCACCCTCTAACACCCCCCCACCCCCACTGTCATATTGGCTACTTGGACTCAAGCATATGTTGATGTTACTTTCAGCAAATGCTATCTCAGTGGCAACATTTCATCAGGGAGGTGTCAGTATGGTGGAATCACGCCATCACAACACATCCTGTACAGGTTTAATGCAGGAGCACTGATCTCCACGGTGGCTGAATGGCTGCAGAGTACAAGAGAAGACCATCACCTTCTGGGTCGAAAGGTGTGGAAGGTTATTGAAGGAAAAAAAATCGATGTGAAGTTTTTTGTCTCAGGTCTAATTCTACCTGAGCTGCTTACAGACCCAGATGGCACCTGGAATGGGATGAAGATTGGAGGGAGGAAGGATAATAGGATGTGATAATGGGATGAGCAGAAACAGAGAAGGGTACGGGGAGATGAAAGGTGAAGGATATGAAACCAGAATCCTCATTAGACAATGGACTGACCAGATATAAATAGTTCTCAATGTGTACCTGATGGTTGGTTGTGCTCCTGCACTCTAACTTCGTTCATCACTTTCATAAAATGCCATAAAATTAAAGAATATATTTTAAGCAGAACTCAGAGGAGGACCTTTCCCTTCAGCTCAATGTCACTGGACTTTTTATCACCCATTCCTGTCACATGTGTGCCCAGTAATGGCTGCTCTCACAAATACTGTTTCATTTAATGTATTTCTGGTTCACATCATTTGGGAGTAAAGTTCTATCCTGCTAAAGTTCTATGTGTTAACTCAATTCACTCAATTATGGTTCCTCAAAAAACATTTTGATTGATCATGTTTCAAGTTCCATTCATCCATTACATTTAAGTCTATTTTTTAAGTCTGTTCATATTAAGCTTTCAAAGAAGGAAAATGTCACTTTAGTCTAATTTTTACATTTCCTGTACTTGTAAAGAAATCAAAATGTGAAAAATATAATAGCTTGACCAGTTGAAAGGCTTCATGTCCTCCTCGCTATATTTTTCCTATTGTTTGGATAAAATGGCAGCTCAAAAGCTCAAAAAAAGGAGCAGTGGGACCCAGGTTCTTCAGAGCTTTCTGCAAGGAGATCACAAGCGTTAGTGGGGATCATTGTGCACAGTTGTGCATAGCATCATATTCTTGCAGCCCTTTTTTGATCCACATGTCATGAGATGACCGAATATCCGAATAATTAAAAGTGAATTGTATTGGCCATCCACCCAGCCTGTCTGCAGAATTACAGATGGACCTGCCCCTGCTGTATTTCTGCCAAGTGTTGCCACCTCCATGCTGCAGGCACTGCCAACATTTCCACCTCATAAATGTCACCAAACTTGAAATCTTGCGGCAGGACTTTACCCACAGACCTTTGTTGCACTGCCACAAAAAAATGAACAAAAAAAAAAAATCAGATGAGAAATGGTTTTATTCCTAATTACATTATCATCAGTCTAACTGGGTGATTTACTGTTTATATTTAGTGTTTTCAGAGCTGTTCTTTAAGGAAACACAATGAGAATACTTACAAGAACAAAGATGGAAGAGCAGAAAATGTCATTATTTCCTTCTAAACTGCTCAATATCAATTTGAATCATTTCCTTTCAGATAAATCAGCCCCGCATTGCAGAAAGTTCCACCTTTTCTGTAACGCTCGGCCTGCGTCCTCGCTGACTGAATGAGAACTTTCAGAAATTAATTATGGAGAAACTGTCTTCATCACATTGCCATTATTGGGGGAGGGAGGGGAGCTGCGGAGAGCAGCCCTCTGACACACTTAGCCACAGTCCTGCTTTAATTGTGCAGAAAATGTGATTTGTGCCCCTTCTTTACTTTCCAGGGAAAAGGGGGTGTTCGCAGTGGGGGATTTGCTATTCAACCATTTAGAATGTGTGTGTGTGTGTGTGTGTGTGTGTGTGTGTGTGTGTGTGCGTGTGCGTGTGTGTGTGTGTGTGTGTGTGTGTCTCAAAAATGTTTTATATTTCTAAAATCATTCTTATGAATGTTGCTTATACTTTTTTTATTGAATGAGACCACCCAAATCCTTCTATTTAGCATGTTTAACCTATTTCAACCTTTAAAATGGAATGATGTCTGCTTGGAAACAGCCAAAAATGCAACATTTCACCTGAGATTTGGAGAAAGTGATTGGTGAAAAAAGGGGCGTAATGGAGAGGCTAAAAGGATGGTGCGAGCTTCTAAACATTTTCAGGGAGGCAGAGAGAGAATTGTGAGGTGTAAGGAAGGGGGTGTAGGGGCGGGAGGGGGAGTGTGTGCTGGGGGTGAGGGGCAGACATATTGGCAGAGGATGAGAGGAGCGGCGGGCTGGGCTGGGGGTGGGGTGCAGGAGTGTGAGAGCGAAGGAGACTGATAGGCAAGAGGAAGAAATCCCGAACACATAGCCCTCACCTGGATATGGTGCTCCGGAGCTCCACTCAAAAACTGCTGATGTGACATGAAGAGCGAGAGCTAGCTTTTCAGCGCTGAGAAAAGTGCTTACTGGCTCTTCTTTTAAGAGAAAAAGGCTGGAGGTACGCGCCTCGCATATCCTCTTTGTTTGGAGACTTTGCAGTGGCCAGCACTTTCTATCACTCCCTATCTGTTCTCCATTTTCCCTTCATTTTCTTATTCATTCCATTTGTTCTTCTCCTCAACTCTTTCCTGGGACACAGTTGCAGGCAAATCCTGGATCGATTTGATCCAGAATAATCTCTAACAGAACAGATTTGGCTAAATGTCAGCGCTGCTTCTTGTACAAAGCATGTTTCACTGTATGGAAGCGAGTGAGATGATTACGCATCTGCAGCTTAAAACTAAAAAAGCTATTTTTGACTGTTGGGAATTTTAATTTTGAATGGTTGAACCAGTTTAAGTATTGATACCATAGAGACAGAGGAAGATATGATCCTGACCACACTCAGGTGGCAGTGTTTGGTTTTGGAACTGTTTTTCCTCAGGAGAGATTGATGATATTCACAAAATAAATGACACCATGGCAGTAGAAATGGAACTAAAGCAGTATTTCAAGGCAGGATGCTAAAAGCTTGGTTGCAAATGGGTCTTAGAAATGGACAATGAGCCAAATATACTTCCAGAGATGTTGAAAAATGGCTTAAGGATGACAATGCCACAGTGTTGTGGTTTCCATCACAACACAAATGTTTTATTTTAGTTAAGAAATATGCTAATGCTGAATGTAAAAAAAGAATAAACACATGAAATAATTCAGGGATCCTAACTTACCTTAGCTGAGAAATGCTAACAGTATTGCATGTAAAAAACTCAGGGGGGGTCAGCATTTGTTTTGTCCATTCATACAGATTAAAACCTTCCAGTCAATGGCAAAAAAAATGGGGTGGATTAAATGTTAGTTTTGGCACAAGGCAAAATAATATCAGTTGCATAAGTACAAAGGATTTATCCCATCTCAAGGTTTGTCTTTCCGTTCTTAAACCTCTGCGGTTTTGTAATCACTCTTTCTAAACCATCTTAATCTCTTAATTCACTTGTATCATTCCAATGGCTATTTCTTTCCACCAGCGGCACTTTGTAGCTCCTAATCCTCTAAACTACAGCAGATTTTCTGCACTAACTCCAGCATGCATTAAGAGACATAACCAAAATATATGTTCTCCAGGGGTGGATAACAGCTCTCACCCGGAGGGGACATTAAACTGGCTTTAGGTCTTGGGGTCAGTAAATCTCCTGCTAGGATTCAGAGAGTATGCAATCCCATTCTTGTTGAGACGACCTATAAGATCCCAGTGGATGTAATGGCTGACATGCTGTCATTAGCGCTAGTACATTTTTTGGTGTTACTGGAGGACAAGTGTGAGAAAATGTACAGGAAGAAAGACTTTAAAGGAACTGGAGTTGAAGTAGCAAAGATCCTGACCTTCTTTAACTGTAGCCCTTAGGGAAATCAATGGGTTTCCTGTACTTTTAAGTGTTATATGTCCAGGGGCTACCTGAAAACAACCCCGGAAACAAAAAACATAGCGTATATGAAAATACATATTTATAAATTTGCCCTACACATGTACCTGAAAATTCAGACTGTAATAACAAAATAAATAATACAATTTACAACATTGTATCCCCAGAAGACAGACCCCCAAGCATGTAGGCTTCATTATGAAGCGGCAGTGTGTTGTATTTACATGCTAACATGCTACACTTTCTGGTAAGCACCACCATGCAAACCACTGCTTCTTCATCCTCTCCCTCAGGAGTTAGTAGAGATGAGTCCAGTCTGACTGAGGCATACAAAACTGCTTCTGAATTGACAAGATGGAAGCATGGAAGATAAAACAAGTTTGCCAAAGAGCGGTTCACCTTAGTGGGTTTTTGTCTGGGTTTGACTGTGGAATAATGGGCCAGAGTATCATTAAAAGAAAGAAAGGAACTATAGATAAATACCTCCATCATTCATTTCTCAGAAGGCCGTTGACGTCTCCCCTCAGCAGGACCTGCTCACACACACCCATGCTTTTATCTAAAAAAAGAGAAAAGAAAAAGAGAAAAGAAGAGAAAATGTTTCGCAGCCTCTGTCTGACAGCCAAAATAAATTGCACTTACAAGATCCAAATTACATTGTTTAACCTCAAAATGATTGGTCCGGGACCCTCTCCCAGGGCCTGATCAGTTTG
Source organism: Lagocephalus sceleratus (assembly GCA_911728415.1). NCBI lineage: Eukaryota > Metazoa > Chordata > Actinopteri > Tetraodontiformes > Tetraodontidae > Lagocephalus > Lagocephalus sceleratus. Next base: position 9,136,127 of record CAJVRN010000011.1, on the reverse strand, counting down.
TGATGTATGGCTTTAGTTTACTGCAGTACTGCAAATCCCACAATGTTCTGAAGACCCCCCCGTGGGGGTGGGGGTGGGAGGGGTGCAACACGCATGCAGCAATTGAGCCAAAGGACATTTAATGTTTCGTAAGCCCCTTTTCTTGCACTCGGCTTTAATTTGGGAATATGAAGCTGCACGTGTTGAAAGAGGGGATTATTAGCTGGTGATAATCCCCCCCCGTCCTTGTTTACTGCACAACCCTCCTCCTCAGCCCGCATCCTCTATCCCAAACTGAATGAAAGAGGAAGGGGAATGACAGTGAGGGGGCAGAGGAGGAAGAGAGAAAGAGAAGTGAAATTTGTCTACTTGTTTGTTGTGCGCCATGTTCTGTTGTGAGCATGTAATAAGGCTCCAAATGCCACTGGTTCAAACAATCACCCACAGGCGCCGTGTGAATGTGGGCATTTGTGTAGTGGCATGTGTGTGCCTTGATGAGATTTGCACATAATTTTGGGGGATTAAGAAAACCAAATCATTCTGCTGTTCCATGGATGGATTTCTTATTTTTTAGGGCTAAGTGTATGTAAACAGATAAATAGCTTTTGAATAGCTTAAATCTAATATGATGGATGTCTTTTGCAATGAATGCTGAGATTGACCAATAAACACACTGATGGGGGAAACTGCAGCAATATCACAACGTAATAATAATAATATTAATAATATGCAAAGAGCGGCGGTATCTGTCATCTCGACTCCCATCGTCATGGAAAAGTGTGCGATTTTAATCATTTTGTCCTATCCTCTGAAACAGCAGCCCTTCCTGTCGGCTGGCCCAGTGGCGGTATCTTCACGCGTTATGGGAGGCACCATCTGGAAGAGCGAAATATTAATGGCAAACCCAGATCTCAGCAGGTCTTGCTGTTCTAATCAGCCAGCTTTCAGTTTCACATTGCTCCTTGTTTCCAGGGAGGGTGGAGGGGTGTGGCTAATGCATGTGCGCGTTCACGGGTTTGGTGGGGTAGCATGTGCACTAAAGCACGATTGATGCTTTGTGTAGCGACTGAATACAAATGAAGGATTTGTCAAACTGCAATATTTGGGTCCCGTAGATTAGCATACGGCACCAAGCTAATTATGCACACGCCTGATTGAATGGAGTCAAAAGAAGGGGGAATGTGTAAACTTGTGCCTGCTGCAGTGTTTGATTTCCATAGAAATGGCATAGGTGACACGTGCAAACACGAAAAACGCACGCGCACGCGCTCCACACATCAATGAATGTACACCCAAACAGCAGCTAGAAGCGCTTTGAGATGCAACTGACGACTTTTTATCGAAAAAAAGCCACAACCTCAAACAAAACAGTGTGACATCTCCACGTGCACGTGAGCCCCCAAAGCTCTTGGTTTAAGGCAACAAAGCGGAAACATCAAAGCAAGAAGGCATCATTTAGAAGGAAACATCCATTCTAAACATTTTCACAGATATGATTTTGTAAAAAAATGTACCTGCTGTTGCATATCTAGGATGAAGGTGCTGTGAGCTCTGGAGGTCATAGCTAGTGTAGACATGAGTGGGGTTTATTCAGCCAACCCCCCAGTTAGGGCTCAATCATTCCCTGTGGGAGAGTAATAGCCCATTCTGTTGCACTTTTCATTGTGTTCACACTCATTTTGATTGTTTCCTTTTATCATTATTCCTGCAGAATTAAACACAGCATGAAATAAATGCCACCGGCACTTCTATTATGTGTTATTGTCACATCGCAGCACACTCGCTCACTCCTTCTGCAATCATCATAAAGGCTTGTCTTGTATATTAATTCTACCCTTATCCTTTTTCATCTTTGTACTTTTTTTTTGCTTGCTTGCTTCAAAAGGAGTTCTTCAACTTTCCTGAGTTTGTACTTGCAGGTGGAAATGTATTCTGTGCAAATGAAAGTATAGCATTTACATAAGAAACTTACAGAAAAAACGCGCCTGGCTCATTTAAGTTATGTAAATTTCACTAACATTTGTTCTTTTTCCAAGTGTTTGTACTTCCAACCGCCCCTCTTTTATATCCTGGCCTATTATGGTATGTGCAATCATTTCAGGCTCCAGTGAAACACAATATATACGTATTGATCATTTGAAGGTATGCTCCTGTCACTTTTCTGCTATTCAAAGTTTGGGATAATGCAGAAATCTTGGGGCACATTCAATTTTTATTCAAATGCCTTATCAGTGGTGATATTTTCCCTCAAAATGGTTTTCTATCTCTGCCAATTCTCTTTCCTTCCCAGCCAATTCACCCAGTCCGTTCCGCTTAAACGTCTGGCTTGTAAACGGCCTCGGTCTTCCCCTTTACACGGAACAGACAGCTCTGCCTCCATTTTTGGAGGAACAGCAGATGTTGACATCTGTTTAAATGAAATGCTGCCTTATTATCACTGTGCTGGAGGTAGATTTGTGCACATCGATACAAGGATCAATCAGGAGTTAAACCACTGACACCCACGACGGACAAGCACTGCCTAGATTAGTTGATAATGCAGGAGAGGAGGGTGGAGCTTAACCTGTTTATTTATATAATTTATGTCCATTCCAAAGGCAGCAGCTCTTTCCCACAGTGTGGTTGCTATGAGTTAATGAAGGACCGAAAGTTTCCCTCACATTTTATAGGTGGGATATTAAACATAAAAAAGCTCCAGCTCTGAAATGGAGCTCAGGTGTGCCAGAGCCCTCCCCTCTTCACCTCAGCTCCCAGAGACGTTGATGTTGTCAGACAGTGTCTGTCTTCTCTTGTCCTTCATCTGCAGAGGTTATTCTGCAGAATCAGAGAGGACGGTTGCAGTAAAGAAACACTATTTGCTGCTTCACCCTCATATGGTCCGTGCCACCTGTCCCCAGAGGAAACTATGTGTTTGTGTGTGTGTGTGTGTGTGTGTTGGCACTACCTGGCGAAGGTAGCAGGTGGTGGTTCTTGTGTAGAAAATGTCTACACCAATCAACAGAATCTCCTTCAACCTTGGGATCCGGGGTCCTGCCCAAGTTGCAGTCACCTTGTTTACAAAGCAAAGCAGATGGGGGGATTGGGGGTTGGGTGGTTGATATCCAGATACCCAGCTACTCCGGGACTCTGTCAAATCTGGAGGAAAAGTGGTGTGGTCTTGAACTTTAAGAAAACAAAAGTGTTCATTTAGAAGCACACCATTCTTCAGCGGCCGTTAAGTGATGCTCTGTGGCCCACATGGGCCCCTGAACCGCTGATTGACTACAGCTGCCTCAGATCCACATTTCTGAATAATAATAAAAAAAAAACAAGACTCCTTCATCTGTCATGAGTTCGGCAGTAATTTAATTTTAATGATCTCAAGAATCTTTTTATAGTTTGATTTGCACTGCAGCTGCGTACTATGTTCCAGCCGCCTGGCTCCGCTCCCATCGTGCTCATCGCGCAACAACGGCCGCAGATGAGCGTCTGTCACCTCCACTCTGCGTCCTGTCGCATCACTCAAAACAAGAATGTGGGGGGTGAAGGGTGCACCTTTGTGTCGCCAAGGCTTATCTGGCTTCATAGGTGAGGGCATCATCAGGAGTTAGAGAATAAAGTTCTGTCATTAAAAAAAAGGTGAAAGCAAAGAAAAGCCCTCCGTGTGGGATTTCAATTATGGGCCTTTTCCCCCCTCCACCTTTGTTTCTTTAATAGAGGTCTTCAATTAATTTCAGAGAGGTTTTCTCCCATTTTTCTCTCTGCTTCCTCGTTTTCATTAAATGTCCCTGTTGGAGCTCTGCAAACTGTGTATTACATTAGCTGGTCAGTGCAGAGAGAGAGAGGGAGAAGGAGAGGCAGAGGGGGAGGGAGAAGGGGAGGGAGAGGGGGGATACGTGGGTCCATGTTTTATTACAAGCCGTGTCTTTGAGATGCAATGTAAATCAGCGGGTCAGTGAGGTCAGCAGAACACATTAATTCAGCGCCGCGGATGAAACGATGAGAGGAGCCTTGCCTCCAAGGCTGTGTTTCATTGCCCCTTCCTCATCACATGCAATCATATCTAACACCGAACAAGGACCTTTTTAAATTATATATCGTTAACATGAAATTAATCTCAACTGTGGTGACAGGATACATCTGTTTTTCTTGGATATTTATAAGATGTAACTTATTAAGGGGTTCCTTCTCAGCAGATTTTCAGAAATAATAATTAATCGGGGACGTTGTTAAAGTTTTAGCAGGTGCTGAATTCTTTTTTCTTCAATTTTAATAATTACAGTGTTTTCCTGAAACAATTAGTCGCATTTAAGATTAGATTTCAGTAAAAACAGAAGCCTGTCAGGGAGCTCTTCAGAGGGCTCCTGTGGCGATAACAGAAGTGGGGAGGAGGACTTTGAAGAGGCTCAGGATTTTCTAAGAAGAGAAAATTGGCAGAAAAACAAAGAAGCAGAGGCGTGGCTTAAAATACCAGATTTAGCTTAGTTTAGTGCATCTGTGTGTCCAGTGACTACCACTGCTGAGTGAAGCTGCAACACTGTCTGTGTCATCCCTGTCTGTCAGCTGACAGGTCAACATGTTTATCCCCCCAAACAAAACATTATTTATGTGCTTTTCCCTCCAGTCCTGCAACAAAAGAGTTGATTTACTTCACCAACTTTACAATATTCATCGTGTTTCTGAATAAATCCCATTATTTTATTCAGCAAAATGATTCCTTTTAACTTGATACAAGAATATATTTTCTTAGATTTTCATATCTAATGTTTTACAATTCAAATCTGAGTTTGAAGGAAGAGATTTTATGTTGAATAAATTTCATTACATGTAAAAAGTTTTCTGAAACAAAGCTCAATGTGCTAATTGCAATATCCCCCAAAATTTTAATTACTCAAATCAAATCATCCATGTCCTCATTATTTCTGCAGATTTCACACAGACAGCTGGCTGCAGCTGCTCGTCACTGCTGTTTCCTGTTCGGCTCCGCGGAAACGTCTTTGACGATGGCGTTCTGCAACCTTTGCTCGTGTTCGTCCGCCATCTGATGTGTGCTTTGGCGGGGAAAGGGTGGCTCGGAGAGCGCGAGCCAAGCTTCCTAATCACCTACTGCTACAGTCAGTCCAGAGCCCTCGCAGCAGAAGCCCCCTTTGGGCCGCTTCCTCCAGTGCCAGGTCTCCTCTGAGTGAACTCTTTAATTAATAATCAAGCTAATTAGACTGAGGTCCCCCATTGTGCAGCCAACATGTGTGGAGAGTGTGTGTGTGTGTTTGTGTGTGTGTGTGTGTGTGTGTGTGTGTGTGTGTACTATAGGCTCTTTCTGCTGCATCTGACAACACAGTGTGTGTTGTTTGTTCCTGTGCCTGTTTGTTACAGAGGGAGAGAAAGCCATTTGGTGTTCCTAATGCTAACCCTCACTGTCCAGACAGTGCTATTTCCTCTATTGACCAGGAAAGTCTGAAGATCCAGAACATTATTATGTTAATAGTTAGTATTATCTTAGCTTAACTCGGTTTATTGTGATTCCACTAAGATGTCAGTAGGTGTGGACATTTAATATGAATTAAATTAATGTACTCTCTCATCTGCCCCCACCCCCAGCTTGAACTGTGGGACATGCTGCCACTGCCATCCCGTCCCTCCCTCTCTCCACCATTCTCGGCATGAATGTCTGGTTGTGGTGGGGGGGACAGAGCTGTGGGCCAGTTCTCTATATTAGATGTCAGGCCTCAGATAGGGACACGGGCCTATGGGTAAACACTTTGACAGCTTGTACTCGGGACATTTCCTCGGCCAGATTGAGCCGGCATTACTTTGTGAAAAGAGAACAAAAAAGTATGATGGGGTTTGTTTGATGTTGCAGAATAAAAGTTAACATAAACAAAGAATCTGAAAATGTATATCATATAAGAATTTTAGCCTATTTTTCATAAAAATAAAGCTGCAAAGTCAGTAAGAATACAGTGAATGAAGAAGAATATAGTAGAAAGAATATATAGTATAGTTCTTATACATAGTAATAAGAATATAGTGAATGAAATAATAAAAGGATTTACGCAGATGATTTACGCAGATGATGATTGAATTTACTCACATTACAACAGAACAATTGAAACGACTGACTGGACATCTGGACACTCTCCGTCGAATAAGCAGCATTAACAGATGATGGTGATTGTGTGTGTTCACACTGTAAAATTAATTATGAGCAGTAAAGGTCCCAATGCCAAGGAACTGTCGGACGAGGACCTTCGCAGGGCATCTCCTGCGTTTATGACCATATTAAAAATCATGAGCTCAGGGGGTGTGTGTGCAAGACAAGGTGGGGGGGGCACGCAGGATGATTTCTTGGATGTATGAGCTTTCAGTATGGCAAATTAAATTTGAATGCAAATGCGCTGGAATTTCTTGACAGTCGGTGATAAAAACCCTATTATGTTTAATGATATGCTTTGCGAATGTGCACGAGTAGAGATTGGTCCGCAACTGGGGGGTTGTTTGGGGGGGCGGTCATCTTCAAAAGTCTGCCTCCCCTCTCAGCGGCGGCTTTGAACTGCAAAGGTGCACGTACACACATGCATGCACTTTCCTTTTTTTCCTTTTTTTAAGTTGATGAAGTTAACTTTGCCGTCGGTGCTCTGAAGGAAAGCCATCGATTGCTGTTAAAACCGCTGCACGTAGGTGGCGTCTGTAAGGAATGCGTGTACAGACATGGAGTCCAGACGCCTTTAAAGTCCAGATTTACATGGTCCGTTTCAGAGAGTTCCTGTGATTGGGGTTTTAGTATTCACGCAACGTAGTCCATGCAACAACACGGAGAGATGCGTTCTTATTTATTTAGTGAGTAAGGAATATATTCGCCATGGGGAGATAACACATCTTAACATGACTTTACAGCAGGAATACTGAGAAGCATTAGGGCTGTATTTCTACCCAAACCCCCCACCCCATCTCCTTTTGGATGCACAAGTGTGATGTATTGGTGTGTGTGTGTGTGTGTGTGTGTGTGTGTGTGTGTGTGTGTGTGTGTGTGTGTGTGTGTGTGTGTCTGGGCTAAAATATGAGCTGCTGGTCTTAACGAGGGAGTGAGAGCAGGCTGACCTGTCTATTCACAGACTATTGATTTGGTTTGATGTCTCTGTAAATAGCCAAGCACTTTGTGGAGACGCATAGCTGGCGCAAGAATAAGATCAGAGGCATCAGTCATGGCACCAACGGTGTGAGAAGCGTTAAGGTGAATTATCTACAGGTGCCATTTTAATTCCTCAGATGCTAAGCAGGCTCTCTTCAATTATCCAGGACGGGGCGAGGCTGCTTGGAGCTGCCTTTAATAATATTCAAATAGAAGCTGATATACATCCACAAGTCCCAGCATCCATCACGCTTTAGTGTCCGCTCTCCGGAAATGTTTTCATGCATGCCAGAATTCTCTTACATTTCATCATGTGGTGTTTGCAAAGTGATGTTTGTACATTTATTTTTCCCTTTTTTATGTAAAACTATCAGCTACAACATTATAGTGAAGAACACTTGAGACTAACGTCCAGGAGACTGGCGGTGGATGCTCAGGCACCAGGTGGGGGAGGATAATGAAGTTTCCTGTTCTGTCCATAGTTTTCTCGCAGTCCATGAATCCATGATTGAATTGGCATCTGAGACCAGGTTAAGACCTCTGGCTGTTTGTCGTGTACCTGGAGCTGCTGCCGAAAAGCTATTTCTGTTGAGTGAAAGAATCAGGAAGCCAAAAAAGAAGCTCCATGTATAGGGATTAAAGCTCAGATGGAAATATTATTTTTTCCTAGCAGATGTGATGGTTTCAAGGGTCGGCTGTGCTTTCTTTACTTCTTAAACGAGGCCGTGCATTAATGCCCGTCTGACAAAATCCGTGAGAATGGTTAATTAAGCAGCAGCGCAGGAGCGGCCCTGAACCACACTGGGGCTCAGGGGTTGGCTCTAGCCAGGTGAAATGAGAACAAACAAGCTGTCAGAAGCAATCACATCTCCCAGACAATGGACACATGAATGCACCAACGTATCTGTCCATCAGCACCTCACATCCAGCAGCCTGTGTCTGGGGGCCTTGGAGCCACATCACAGGCTGACAGTCGGGTTGGATGAGATGAGGCTGTTCCAACAGAATGAAACCGTTCTACGAACTGATCTGTGCTGAACTGATCATTATGGACTGAGCTCGGAGGTAAATACTCTGCATCTGGGTGCATGTGCTAGATATCCATATTTAGACTACAATGTAAGAGTTTGTTTTGATTTCCATAAATCTAAATAAGGGAATCAGAATAAATAAAGGTACGGTAAATGGAAATATGCATCATTGCCACATCTACAAGAGAACATCCCCCTCATAAAAGCTGTTTACTAGCAGGAACACGGGCACTTTCTCAGGTTTAATCCTCTCCTTTTGAATGACAGGATTATTTTTTTTGTTGAGGAAATATTTGAGATACATATCAGTATCTTTTCCTCCATCACTCCAACTGCAGGTTATTGAAAGCCCCAGTGGAGGGGAAAAACTAATTACCAAACATGTCTGGCTAAAAGAGTTATCTGCAAGATAGCCCACAGTGCAACGGTGCTTTAGCCCTTTTGTTTCTCATGCAAACTAATTAGTTTCTTTCTTTTTTTGTAGCTGCTCCCCAAACTATTAATGACCTTCCATTGGAAATATGACACAGGCGGATGTAAAACTTTTCATTACGCCCATTGAGTGAGATGTTCAGGTTTTCTCTTTATTTTTTTTATCGTATTCCTAAACCTTAATTGAACCTTGAGAAGACAGTTTTATGGTAGGTTTACAGACAATTTTAACTTAGCTGTGAAGCTATCATTCGCTCATTTAAGCTCACATGTCAGTTATTAATTGCTTCAACCTAAGCTCTCTGTTCAGAAATTAAAATTGCCTTGAATAATGCCATGTGGGGGTGCTGTATTAGTTCCACAGTTTTGGAACTTTGGGATAAAACAATACAATTTACCGCTCTAACGGTCAACGACTCAAATCCGAAAAATGTGTTTCACTAATCTGTTGGCAACACAACTCATGCAAGCTGGGCAATTTCATACCATCAGATTACTTGCAGCCCCCTTAGGTGGACTACAGTAATGTCGTGAAAAATGTACTTATGTTCAAGTTCAGAAAATTCAACAAACATGAAAAGGAATGTATAATCTGTAATGGGGCTAATTATTAAGGCCACCTCAGAGCTATGTGCATACCTGAGACGTCAGCTGCCCTGTAGGCAACCAGGAGCGACACGAGGAAAGGATGTGGACGAGGAGTAAAAGCGGTGTTCTCTGCGTGTTCTGCAGGACTCCCCCCTCAGGGACTTATCTCCCGTGCCCGTGTTGCTGATCCTTTAATGGCTGCCATCATAACTCTCTGCACAGGCTGTTTGCCGCAGCTTCTGTCACAGGTTCATCATTACGCTGATAGCTGAACACTTGGCAATGAAACAAAGTAGCCTGACACTGCTGTAGATCAATCCTGTGACACCTGGAGAGGAAATGCACGGTACAGTATATTACAGGGTGTGTAAGCTGGTTACAGCAAACACTGGAGCTCTTTACTGTAGAGCAGCATTCACAGTTCCTGTAGCCCCTATCACCTAAGGGGAAAACAGGTTTTAAAATATATTAATCATGCTGCCACAATACTAAATAGGCACAGTGTTTTGTTAAATGTGATTTCATGATAATATTCCCAGTAATCTGATTACAAATCATCATTAATGAGTAATGTTGCTGTATATTACCCTTGCTCATATTAAATTGGATGAAATGCCAGAATTGACAACCACAGCACACGGGCTTCCACACCTCATAAGAACTAATTATATAAGTATATATGAAAGTGATTTACATGCTAGGTGGCCTTCATCAAACTTTATTGTTGCTGCGTCTGCACCAGTTTACAGTATGGGATCCATCCATAAGATCCAGCATGTTTTCATAAAAGGATTTTATAAAATTAAACCTAGACTCTTCCCTGAGAAGCACTTTAGTCTTGTAGGAAGGCAGATATGTCCCATTGCTGCTCATTTTTGAGTAGAGCACCAAATTAAAGTATAATATATTCTGCAGCTAAAGCTTCTGATACCCACTCTCTGCTGATATTTCAACAGTTTCTCCTTTTTCTTGACTGAACAGCAGTCAACATCAGTCTGGTTTATGTGATGCCTGTCACACAAGACCAGTGAAAATGTAATGAGCCCAAAACATCAAGTTAAAAATGTTAAAACTGCTGCAGATTTAGTGCAGAGCATTGGTGTAAGCATGAATAGAAGCAATCCAGTTGCAGTGATTTGCCATCGAGAGGGAAAAAACTAGCAGAGTCTGCTGAAAAACAGAACCCTAACTTCCACACAAAGTACTTACTTGGTGTGTCCTGCTGATGAAGGCACGGCTGTGGTGTGGTAGTCCAGTGTTTCATCCTGTGTAGCTTGGTAGCCGCTCCCACATTTGGAGCTGTTATTAGTGTCCTGTCCTCAGCAGGGTCAGCGACTTTACAACCGGCTTTCTTGGCACTTAGAGAGATTGCTGTGTTTATCTGATGTGTTGTGGGAGTAAGCAGACCTGGACCCTCTCAGAGGACAAGACCTCGTATGAGATGATTCTAACAAAATGCAGTTAAATACATCGAGTGATAATGCAGTGACACCTTGTAGCTTCAGAGGTCGTCTGGTAACCAGCAGATGCGTGTGGTTGACTTGTGTGGGAAGTTCCGCCGACTGCAGGTCTTCTAAAACAGCGTTCCAGTGTTCTTCTGCACTGCAGTAGGTAAGTAAGAAGAGGCTCAGAATATCTCTACTCATCTGGTCTTTAAATCATTGGTTAGAGAGCCTGGAGACTGTTCATGTTGTCAGCGAAGCTTACAGAAGCGAAGTGTGTCTGTCACACATCTCCTCCTCTCCTGACACCTGTCATCACTCACTTTTTCTGTCGAGGAAGAGCAGCTTCCGTCTGTGGATCTCACTGAAAAAATATAATTGAATAACCCTCCTGGTCAAACATTTTTGAGGAACTTCAGGGGATGTGATGAATTAGGTGGCCCTGTAATTCGACAGAGCGTGCATTCTTTATATAGGTCAAGATGGGATTTATCAAAGTTCGCGAGTGAAATCTGTCCTGTTTTACAAACATATGTTGTTGTGATTTACCATAATTCCATTGGATCTTTATTTTTTAGCCATTTATGAAGGAAAATAGTTGGTTTTTTCAATGCACCGAAGTTGCTTGTGTGGCTGACTTTACTGACGAATAAGTCACTCAAGCGATTGTGCGGTGAGGTCATGGGGACAATCTCCTCAGACATTATAAACACTGAAAATAGGAGTCAGGAACTGAGAGCAGGGGCCGTCCATTTCACTGATACCATCTAAAGGCAGGGGGATGACAGTAATGTCAAACGTGGCCAATAGCATGGAAAAAATAAAATATTCAACCACAATAAACCATATGTCTCACTTTAGTGGATGCAGTTTTCTACTCTGCATAAACACCTTTTCAGGATGGAGTTGATGGCCAACAAAAAGCTCATATTGGCCTCTCAATGTGAATATGAATCAAGTCTCAGTGAGCAACACACAAAGGAAGTCATCCAGTGCAGCATGAGCAATGCTCTCTTCAGAGAAACATTTTCTTTTTACCAGTAATTCTACATTACCTGTGAGGCCAAAGGTCGGGCAGAAACCCCCTCAGGAGTGAGAAGCTGCTGACACGCTCTCCAGGAGATCTGACTGAATATGTCCAGAGCAAGAACTGTTACAGGGTGGACCATCTAAGAAGACAAGGCCTCCTTAATGATGTCAGACGCCACAGATGCGGAGTGTGGAGTGTGTCCCTCTCCTCAGCGCTAGTGCAGGTCTACAGGGCTCATTATTCTTCCAGGCCATGCTCTGATTTTACCTACCTCAGCTCAGATCTCTCACTTCTCACTCCAGAAATCAATCTGTTCTGAATTTCACAAGAAAATATTTCAGATGAGCAATTAATATCAAGCAGGGGCGCTCAGAGTTGTGCATGCCTAATTTACACGTTGCGAGCCATCTCGGGTTGAAATTGGAGAAGAATGGAGCGAAAAATAAGATTCAGTTATTTCCCTCACCAGATAAGTCAGGAGTCGACCTCGTTCGCCTCACACAGCCTGAACTTGTGTCTCAAACACACACTGTAGCTCTTCCTGTGCCATGGCCTTCCCCGATAAAAGCCTCCTCAGGAGCTAGACAAGAACTGGCCTTAGTAACTGGCGTTCATCTTCCATGACTTTGCCATCACCACTGTCACCATCGATGTGTGAGTTTCTCTCATCATCCGGTGTCTCCACAGATTCTAGAAAAAAATGGCATACTGTCATTTCCTTTTACATAAGGGCTATTCTCAGAGTCCAACTTCTGGCATGCTAATGGGTAGGAGTCTTAATTAAAATGTCAAGGTGGCGTGATGTCCCATTAAGACTCGTCTCCCCCTCCCCATGCTTTTTCCAGCTCGTGCGTCTCCCCAGGGACCTATTAAGTCCAGGCCAAAATGATTGAAGTTCAGAGAGGTGAGCCCGAAGGTTGGGTGCTCATCGCTTCGTGCTTCGGCGTCATCCCAGCATCTTCCAACCCTGACCTTTAGCAAGACAGCCGCCCCTGCTAATGTGCTCGCATATGTAATGAGAGAAGGCTTTGGACTCAGACTTCCCTGTCAGCCGTGTATGCGATAATGCCACTGAGCGTCACCCCCTCCCGTCATCCCATGCACCTCCAGAAAAAAAAGAGGCTAAGGAATTTTCTGACCTCTCCCGACCTTTATGTTGGACCATCATTTAGAACTTTGTGTCGTTTGTTTCACCCTTTTCTCATTTAATGTCGCCCATCTCTTTTTTTTTCCTCACCGGTTTTGTTTCAGCACATCGTCCTTCCTGGCAAAGGTTATTGAAAAGGACAGAGCAGTGCCTTCTTCCTCATAACGGGCTCCAGTCGCTGTCACAAAGTGACAGAGCTCCTCTAATGAGTCTCATTCATATTGTAATGAATATTCAGCCAAAGAACTCGGTGGTTCGATGTCAATAATCTTTTTGGTAATAGTGGAGCTGATTGGCCATACTGGTCACAAACAGGAAGCTAACCTGCCATCTGTCCGGGAGACCTCAGCAACAAGTCGGCCCGTGTCATCTCCCCATAAATGACATTCCAGAACGAGTTTGCTAACGACTGTTATTTAAAGTAACTTTTCAACAGCTCACTGACCACATCTCTTCATGTAGCCCACCCCCCCCAGCCCCTCCCACCTCTAATGACCAACTGTACACCCTTTCTCTTGTTTCAGCGCGTCAGAACTCCGACACCCAACTCAGCCGCCCTTCTCTCCCTGCTGACCTCCCCAGAGACAATTATCCCTACCCTCCACCCTCGCTCCTTAATGGCTCTGGGTGGGATGGGGTCAAGGTAATCACTGGGCCATGAATATTTGTACCCACTCACTTCATCAGTGTGAGATTACCAACAGGGAAATCAATGAGCAGTGCCCTAATGAAGCATCCACATTTGTGCCCAATGGAGCTGTTAGTTTTTATCTTTTCTCTTGATATGGCACCAATGAGGTCTCCAGATACCCCGACTCATGTATCATACAGAATGTAGCATAGGAGGGTGAAGAGAACCCTCCCTAAAATTCCGGTTTGTTGTCTTCTGTCTCTGGACTCTGGGTGGCCGACCTTACCATTATGCCGTAAAGTTATAACAACAACCTGTTCTGCCACTGAGATATATAGAGATATAATAAAGATATAATATTAGAACCACATAATACCAGTTTTGTGTGCTAAAGTAGGCGTGCCTTTTTAAAATGATTCAATAAACAATGACACTCTCGCAGTGGATCTTGTAAACAATAATTGTGCAAAAACTGAAATACGGTCCCAGCGTGAAACACCAGGTCGGCGTCAGGGGTGTGATTTATAGTTTTAGTTAATTTTACATTTTCTAATATCGAGCAGATGGTGTTTTTGGACACAACCTGCTCAGACTGTATTGACCCGACTGTATGTGTATGTACACACAGAGAGGCTGCGAGAAAAAAAAAAAACAATTTGCTGGACAGAAATACACATTAATTCCTGGCTTCTCTCTCAGGTGCACAGGCACACACACACACGCACACTTTCATAAACACACAGTGCTGCCTGGCCCTCGGTCCGCCGCGCTCCAGCGACCCTATCTTATTAAAGCCTGTCAGCATAGCTAGCACTATCATAAGCTTTTTATTATTGACTCGGAAAATATGATAATTTGGAAATCACAGGCCGCCTCCTAAAGACTCCACTGTCACTTTCAATTTTAGCCGCTCTCCCTTCTTTTAATGGGAATGATGAGATAGCAGGAACTTCACAAGCTCCACCAGTTACACTCGTCCTCCCTTCTCACTGTCTTAAATTATTTATTTATGTTTTTTTTAATTAGTCCGCCATAATTGAGGTCTGTCACCTATTGCACCTTCAAAGAAAGCTAAAACACATTTAATTAAAAGTGGTATCTCCTTTCAGAGTAAGAAATTGAATTGTGTTTGAAGTAGGGAAGATTGCCAGCTGACAATTGGATGAAATTATTAAATCTTTTTTTACTGTTTTTTTTAACTTTCCAAACCTACCTGAAAAAAGTGAGACTCAGTCGATCGTCTGGACTTTTTGTGTGTGTGTGTTAAGTATAAGCCCTATCGATGAGCAATAATACTCATATTAATAAAATAGACTTCTTACAGAAGCAGTTTACAGGTAAGAAGTTCATGGCAGGAAGTACACCATCCTCGATGCCCAGATTTCCAATTCTCCTATCAGCTCTCAGGGCGCTTGGCATTCTGGGATTACCTCTCTATCTATTCTTTGCATTCCCAATGCCTCCCTGTCTGATCCATAATTCAACAGTTCCCCCATTTCTAGCCAAACGAAAATTTCAACTATCCCATAATCTCCATCGGGCACTGGGAGGCTTAATCGGAGTAAACACAGTTGCTTCAATATTTTATTGACCACCCCCGTCTTGATAAGACATAATTGGCATTTCTAATCTGAAAGCGGCAAATCTTGGGAACAGGTGAATGGCGTGCCACAGTCCGAGGAGGTGGAGAGGCGAAGGAGGGATGGACAAATATACAGGGGAGTAATCCTCCTAGCAGGTTACAGAGGAGCTGCTCAACTCCTGGAAGGTGTGGGATGAGGGGAGCCCTGAGCTCTGGTCGAAGAGAGCACTCTGGCTCTGTGATGGTGGTGGTATAATCCTCTCCATTTGAAGAGGCTTTGCCTGGAGAAGCAGTTCCAGGAACAATGCTGAAGGGCAGGAATGGTCTTAGAGGAGCATTTAAAAGGCAAAGAAAGGAAGAAAATGCAGTTCCCCTATAATTTTATAGCATTTCTCTTGCCCCAGTTAAGGTAGCACAGTGGTATAATTAGCAACTCTGGAATCATCTGGATAATAATTTTGAGCTTGAACACATTTGTGTGCACTTTTTTTAAACATTTTTTTGGACTGGAGAGTTTCATCTGGGCTGAGTAGAAAGGCATCTTAATAAAAATAGAAGCGTGTAAATTCATTTTTAAATAAAGACTTTTGCTGAATTGGAGCATTTGCCTCCACTTGGCGTTATGTGGGCCGAGTGACAAAGATATTACAAATAGCACCTTAAATGCTGCCACGCTCGCTCAGCCAGTGATGCGATTTTGAAGGTGGCTCTCCAGAATTTCACCCTGCTTCCCCTTCCCTTTGATCTCCCCTTTTATTGTCATCTCACAATCCCAGTTTTGAGGGGGCGGCTTCCTGGCTTCCCACCAATCTCCCAGGCTTTTCCAGGCAGACTCACCAGTGCAGCGAATTCCTCAAACTTCTCCCAGATCAAACTTTAAACGCTGGTTAAAAGAATGAGCGGATGGATGGTGCCATTTCACACAGGCTTAAAGGAACAGGTAAGTGACACGGTGTGCACCTGCACATGTTTGGACTACACACTTATTTGTCCCTGGTGGAGATCATGTGGGAAAAATGGGAAAACAGCCCTGGACAGAGCCTGCAAGCAAGTGGGTCAAAATTAGCCTGTTAACAAAACTGCTTTTTCCTCTCTAACCCTTTTTCCTCGCCCTTCTGCTGCTCTCATGCCCCATGTCTCAATACGAAACAGAGAAATCCGTCTGTAACGCTGTTGTCAGCACACTTGCAATCTACTCCCATCCTTCCTTCGTTTCGTGCCTTTGCTTGATGGTGTGATAAATTAATCTTATTCTCGTGCCACCGTGTCAATTCTTTTAAAAGAATACATTAAGACATGTGAGATGCATCCTGAAGTAAACATTTTTTTTCCCCATCTCCTTTCTCAGTCGGCATGACGAATCATATTCTGATAGATGAAAAGACAAAAAAGATGAGAGAATGAAATGAGGAGAAAACTGACGACATGGGGAAAAAAGAGATTTGGGGGAGATGAAGTACAGAGTTGCAGAATCAGTCACATTGTGTGATTTAAGCACTTGTCACAATTTTCCTGTTGGCACATATACAGTAGCGGCCGCAGCCGATGGAGTGTCATAATATCTGACATTTATTCTGGTGATGGCAGGAGGATTCCCACAGAATAGGGAAATGCGGGAACCCATCAACGTAACACAAACTGTCCACCAATCATCCATCATTCAGGAAGTGCTGGGTTTGTTGTAGTCATATATTGCTGATTGTGTTGCGGTGCTAACTGTGTCTTTTCCCTAAATTCAGACCTAGACTTGCACGTGAAAGTGCAGTTATGGTGCCGCACCGACAGGATCGCTGTAGGCAAGCTGTAACAGGTCTGAGAGATGGAAAGTCCGGAGTCGAACAGGCGATATTTCGCCCGTCACACATCTGACCTCAGGCTTCATTAGTTCTCTGACACTCGGTGGTGCCTTCTGCAATTAAAACCCTCCCGTTTTGAGAGGCTGAGGCCATCCTCTGGGGCTGCAGAAGGCTGGTTCCTGGGGTCCACTTCTGTGCACCTGCACTATTTACATTTAACAACAACCTACCTGTCATCTTTCTGGAAGAAACCAACATAACAGGTCTGTTTCCAGCCGGTAAATGTCAGCATTTTCTCCATATCTGTGACTTTTGTGCCCAGTTTTATTGCTTTTATCAATAGACTGCAACATGCTAGCATATTACTGGTGGAAAGGGACAAAAAAACAACCAAAGCTAAACTTTAACTATTACGTAACTTTTAACCGTAAGCTAAAGAAAAAAAATCACATAGTGATTCTGTAGATCAGCTTGCTAAGATGAAGTTACACCCGCTAAAGGGCGCGCTCCAGAACTGGGCTAACCAGAATCCACTTGACTTTCATTCCATCCACTGAGAGGCTTTAAAAGAGTCCGGGCAGGCGATGAGAGAGGGATGAAGGTCCTCCAGAGACACAGAGAGCTGTGACTCCCCACAGAGCTGCTGCTCCTGCTGGGCAAATGAATCATTCAGCCTCGGATTCTCCCACAACTTTCATTTGGAGATTGATTTGGAAAAAGAACCTTAAAATCTTATCTAAATCTAATCTTCCTCTTGTTTGGCAACTTTACCAACACATAGGAACATTTTTGTGATGTGATATATATGTTCTTTACACTCTTCTATGCAATATAACAAGTTGGCTTCGTGGAGCCCAAACAAGCCCAGAACCGACATGACAGCTGCTGTTTCACTGTTGCGTCAGAGAAACCAGTCAGTGCCCCCTTGCACCAGCCGGCACTATTTCCAGCTTTATCCCAGAGACCTTAAGCCTCCTTTCACCTAAGGTGTTCTGGTTATATGAAACAATTTCCTGCAAGCCAGTTCCCATGGAGACGTGCTGGAGACCACGCCATAGATTCTGGCACGAGGAGCAGAGATACAGCAGCACAAATGATCGAACCAAAGCTTTTGTCCACCTGCTGCTTCAATAGTATTAAAAAATAATTGATGCTCTTCTTAAAAAGGCATTTTGACTGAAATTATACACAAATTGGTTGTCTACGAGGTCAGACTGTTCATCCGGGACTTTGGTCGATGGGCTAACTTTTCTTGCCAGAAATATCTGCAGAGCTGCCGACAGAGGAAGGCCCCTGTTGTGACCAAATTAAAGGATCCTCTTTTGTTTGACAAACTCCACAGGGGAGATGGAGCGTAGGCAGAAATCCCTTTTGCTGCTGTTGCCTATGATTTCTGTCTGTGGCAGAACGGAGCGAAGACATTGTCAAGATGAGCCCCCCGCAAAGAAGCAATTAAAAGCTTGGCCTTGTGAAGGTCTTGCTGCTGCACAGGCAGACCCACACCAGCGTGGTCAGGAAAATGAAAGGCCGCCATCGCTTGTCTGATATCCCAGAGTCGGAGGCCAGTTTGCCAAAACAGCAGGCATGCGCTTTCGCTGTGACTGAAGACCAAATTGGAAGGAGTCACGGGTACAACATGTTTTTTTTTTTTTTTAGATTTCAAAGGCAGAAAGAAACAATGTTTGCAGCTGTGAAGCAGCTCTGACAGAGAATGATGAGGAGCGCAGTGACAGGCAAGGAGAGGTTTAAAGCTTCTCCATCTTCCAGCAATGAATTCAGTGCAAGAGTCTTTAAAGGCACATGTGTAATTGCGTGGAATGTTGATTCTGCCGGTGACAAATGTGCTGTAAGTAGCTCATTGCTGCTGATTTAGCGCTGATGTAATCAAGGGTAAGGTTTGCTCACGGCTCCCTTCAGTTTGCCCGTCCCTTTCTCCGCGTAAGCACAGAGTCGAGCGCAACAGGAACCATTTGAGAGCATGTCGAGCGTTCGCGGCTAAATCGTTGTCGTTGTGAATTTGCATTATCGTGCCTTTATTTATTTATTTTTTTGCGTAGGATGACATAAGAGAAACTTGTTCTCGCCCGCTGCTGCCAGTTGGCATCAAGAAACGGGGTTTTGAGACACAGAGGAGGAGTGTGGGATGGAGAGAGGATGAGAGAGATATTCAGAGCAGAGGGGGCACGATTATCGCAGCACCAGGACTTCTGAGAGGGGATCTAGACAGGCTGATGGGACAGAGACCGAGAGGACGATATGAAGCCACTGAGGAGGCACTGGTGAAGTCAACTTATTTCTAATATTTGGCTCATTCATGCACGCAGCCTCCCAACTGCACAGTGAAATTAATTTAATGCTCAATGGTGGCTGATTAGTTTTTGTTTATTTTTCTCTTGATAAGTGATTAGAATTGCAGAGGAAATCATCAGCTGTGGTAACCGAACCAGAGGGGAGAAGCTGAGGAGTATAATCTTTAGCCATCATTCATTCAAAACATTTCATCATAATTGTTAGTATTAATTAGCCACTGATTGGCTAATCATTAATAATATTTCCAGCTCCAAAATGTCCATTCAACATATAATTCTTCCCAGAGGACACGTCAACCTGATATGTGAACCTAAAAATGTGAGTTTGATGGTAAAGGTGATTTAGACATCTTATTTTTAAGCTCTGACAGCAAATATGTCTGTGTATGTTATTAGTATATTAGCATTTAAATCGATTATTAATAAATTTCTCAGTCCATCACTGAACACAGACATTGTTCCCTCTCACAATCAAACAACATGCTAACTCAACAGAGCCTGTGGAACTTGGTTGTTATGATGCAGATAAAGTTCCCCTTATGGAACATATGTGGCCAGTCGACTCAGATTTATATAAAAAACACATATACACACACGCACACCTCCTCCACTCTCTCAATTTACGGCTGCACACAGTCTATATCTTCCCCGGCCTGCTTTCATCCCATTTTTCTCTGTTCTACACCATCATATCCCATCAAATTCTCAGCTCAGTTCCACACAGTGGATCATATGCCTCAAAGCAAAATGCAGCAGAATGGGGAACC
Source organism: Lagocephalus sceleratus (assembly GCA_911728415.1). Classification (NCBI taxonomy): domain Eukaryota; kingdom Metazoa; phylum Chordata; class Actinopteri; order Tetraodontiformes; family Tetraodontidae; genus Lagocephalus; species Lagocephalus sceleratus. Next base: position 9,116,285 of record CAJVRN010000011.1, on the reverse strand, counting down.
AAATTCATATTACTTTTGCATTCCGTGTGTCAGGTCATAAATGGATGGTGAGTGGAAGTGAAAAGCGGCAGCATTTTCATCTTTCCGTCCTCTGTCTCTTTTACACTCGGTGAGGAAGCACATGTAAATTGGCGACGAAAGGAGAGGTAGAAAACAATTATGGTAGCGACGCACCCGAGAGAAATGAGTCTATTGCTTGACCTGTAATGAAGTGGAAAGTTGACAAGCCAGCTTTGTGGAACTCTGAGATTTGAATGCAAAGGAAATGACTCTTCTGCACAGTCAACCAACGGGAAAAGATTGCCAATTATAAGTGCTGGCCTTCTGCTAGCCCCTAGCAGGCAAACTGATGGCTTAAAACGGGCGTGGATGCTTGCTGAACATGAATATTAATGCAACACTTCACGATTAATGATAATAATGATATATAATGTAACATCACAAATGTAACTCGTGATTAATTAAATACAAAAAGGAGTCATTAATCACACTAGCTTAATATATGATGTATGTGCATATGTGTATCACAGATGTAAACACTGGACACGGGCTGAACCTTATCGTTACTAGTCTAGCATTAGAATCCAGCCGCTCCATAAGCGGGCAGACCAGTGGACACTGGCCACACTGGTGTGATGAAGTGATCCAGGTGGCCTGGAAACTCTTTGCCCAGTATCCATCCTCGTTAACTGAACTGGCTGATATCTGGGAGTCACACGCAGCTGCTGCTGCAGCTCTTGGGATGTACAGCCTGCCAGATTCAACACCAGGCCGCTTTCATTGTTGGAAGTTTCTCCCACGAAGCCCAGATTAGACATCAAATCATAGAAATCCCACATATTCAGTTTCTGTTGAAATGTCTGTCTTTTTTTCTTGAACTCTTCTTCCTAAAAGCGACAAGCCAGTACGTATATTCTCCATGAGTGTAGAATGTATAGACCACAGCATGAGTCCAGATGTGTCAGGATGTGACTGACTGAAAAAAGGCCCCCAGAGGACGGAATCATGACAGTCGCTCACCTTTCCAGTGTCATTCAGCGTAGCGCGGGAGCCATTAACTTTTAAAGCCTGGCCTCTCGAACAGCGGGGCCCGATCCTTTTAGCCTCCGTGCCGCAGCGCTTCAAACGGCCGTGACGGACAGGAGTCGGCCCTCTGCGGCTCAGAGGGGCTGTGGGGTGGAGCGGTGTGCACCCGTCCCACACCGTGGCGCCGTTGGCACCTGACTCCGCATGTCCGCGTAGCCTCCCGGACACCGAGGTCGGGAGCAGGCCTCTTGATTGACACGTCTCATCAGGGGTGACTTAATGGCACCACCACCTACCAATTAGAAGTCATCAAGGTCCCCTATTGAAAGTGGTTAATAAATAATTTATAGCAGCGGTAATACCACATAATCCTGATATCAGAAAGTCAAAGGTGGATGCATTATTAATGGGACCAAATTGGACTTTAATAACTGTTCCACTGAATCCTACACCACAGCAGAATTCACTTATGTTAATATGCCTTTATTATTAATGGGCAGCCATTTTCTAAAATGTTAACTGACTGGGGTGCTCCAGAGGCAGTTGCTAAGATTGACGAGGCCGGCGTCCGCAGAGGAAGAGGCGGGGGTGGTGGGGGCTTGCTTATTTATTTATTCACCTACCTGTAGCACGTCGGCCCACATCCACGTGTCAATAATTCCCTGGCAAAGCCATTAAGCATGATCAGAGAGGCCCAATTAACTCAATGTGGGAGATGACAATCATACATCATTGGCCCTATAATGGCATGCGGCGCCGCAGCCTGTTTAAAACTAACACTGGGGCTGAAGTTGGTGTTCCACCCTTTCTGACTGGAGCTCAAATGCTCTGCTCATCTCAGAACAAAGGATTCCTACACTGAGAATTTTTGTCACCATCCTGCATTTAATCGCGGTACTGCCACGTTTTGCTGGTTTGAAAACGGGGATGGGAACTTCGGGAAGCAGGAAGAGCCACAGAAAGGGTTTGACATCGTCAGAGACGCTGCCATGCTGAACTGATTTAAATTCGCCCATTCTTTAGCTCAGCGGGGGCTCACCACAACTTAGACAATTTGGTGGAGGCATTTCTAAAGGGGAACTGATAGACTAGCTAATATGTTCTCTCGTGGTATTTGCATAATGTCCATGGTGCATCGCCAGAGAGCTGTTCTGCTCCAGTTCCCCCTTGTAATATATCTGGCAGCGCTTCTGAAATGCAGTTGTTGTTGGCACTGGCTTACAAATCAGACAGTAAAGCCCCATCCAGAATATCAATGCACATGCCGCTTTAAAACACTTGTTTACCATCTGTTTTTGGACAAAATCCCAAAGAAATCAACCTGACAAAACTGACTTTTGCGGTGTGCAAGTCCAGGATTCTCCCAGCCAAAAAGTATTAAAGCAAAAAGACGCAGCTGTGGCTGATGGGATGCCATTTATTTGTTTGTTTTGGCACAGTAGATGATCTTCAGAGCTTCTTGTCCTCACGTGTTGCCTCTGTCTGTAAAACTTACATTGTCGTTTGTAAGTTTTGTAGGAACCATTTTGATATTATTAGCTTTAAGAATTTGTAGGAACATGTGCTTAGAACATATTTATATGTGGGTCTGAAAACAATTGACAATTTAGATGACTTGTAATTGATAGTCATGCTTCAAAAAATACTCAGGACAGAAGGTAAGGTAGGAATATATACACTTAATGTGTTTTATTTAAACTATAAAACATATACATTGTGCAGGGAGTAAAATAGTAATAAGTAAATATTAATTTTGCATCGTGAGATGCAACTTAAAAAATCCTGTAATCCAGAGTCCTCTGCTGTATTAATATTTTTTTTTCCATGTTTTCCATGATCCACTTCCCAACATTCCCTGTGGGTGGTTTGGCCTCAGCCTGACATCACCACAGTGCCTTCAGAGGAATCTGCCACTGGTGTTTGCTCCACATGGATGAGGCAGTTTAAGGCGGAAACTCTCCCCTCCATGACATGCTGGTCGACCATTCCGTCTTCCTGTCGAGGTTCGTCTTCATAGAGTTGGTTCTGGAGCACCACTCCTCACCGGCGGTGCAGCCAAAACTCCATATCTTCTCTGCTGGGGAGTGAGGATGAAAATAGTTTTCCTTAAGTCAACGCAGATGTTCCTACCAGCTAATGTGGGGAAGCTACAAATCAGATGGGATGATGATGGAAAAACCATCAGGGAGGTGGGAGTTCTTGAGCCATTGCTCCTGTTTTAGCAGCTAGCTGGAGGTTTCACCTTGTTGTGTCACATCAATGCATCAAAGGAAACAACTGACAGAGTCCTCTGTCAATCCTTCCTCATTATCTTCCCTGCGTCAATGCTCGCTTAACTTTGCCTTCCTGTCGTGGAGGCATCTAATCGACTGAAGTGGGCGTTTTCTACCCCAGTAACAGAATTTTGAGAGGGTATTAGGAAACAGGGAGGAAGCAGGGGAATTAAACGCGCCTGCAGAGTGATTGCATGCGACAGGGCTGAGTTGTGTAAGAAAATTGTTTTCCAAGTTTTTGACATCCAGTCAATATATTGACACGCTTTGTCACTACAGTACAGCTTTGGCAGAAGCAGCAAGATGTCATCCAATCCAGGCTGGCCCGTCACGCTCCAGTTCACCATCGAACCGGTTCTTAGCATGCAAAAACTACAAAGCCTGGAGAGGAGAGGTAGCTGCGATACTGACAAGTGTCTCTGCAGACGTGGTGCACATGAAAGTTTTGGTTTCCTCCAGATGACTACGACACGGTGACGCTGTGACTAAGAATGAGGCGAGAGAACTACTTTTCTTAACTTCACGCAGAACTTTTTCACTCAGAGTTGCTCGCAGCTAAAGTTTCTGACCAACCCTGTTCCCGTTGACCTCCGTAAACAAATCAAGCTTGGATGAATAACAGCTAACTAGCCAGAAATGAGACAGACAACAGATTCTGGCACCAAAAACAGCAGCTAACTGACTGACTGACTATTATTGTAAATCTGCCCGGTTTACACATTTGATTCTTCAGAAAACGGCTTTAGTTCCATCCTTCTCCTGCCCTTTGCCTGTATCTGGAGGTTTCCTTCCTTTCCTGAGGTGTGACCTTCTTCAGGCAGGACTGAGTCCATCTTTCTGTCTGTCTGAAGCGAACACAGAATCCCAAAAAAGATGTGAACCGATGCATCAGAATGGTAGATTTCCCTTCCCCACACCACTCTCACAAGTTGTCAGGACTGATCTCACTGCACTCTGAACTCTTTCTGAGATGGCGGCTTACACACACACACACACACACACACACACACACACACACACACACACACACACACACACGGGCGTGACAGAAACACTTAAAAAATATGTTCTCAAACGCAGGCGTACTGAATATACAGTCCAGTGTGTGCAGCACTCTCGCATATAATTCATTAATTCCGTGTTCAGAAATGAGACATTTCATCTCCACCGCTACAGCACTGACTGATCCGAGACTAAATGCTAGCCCTCGGTCTGAAACGTCGTCTTTTTGTCCTCCTTTAGTATTCCGTCTGTGTCGCACAACATGATTTTTCTTCCTCTTTTGTGCCAGTTTTTCCTTCCCTTTCAGTGGAGATGAAGAGGGTGAAGGAACGGCGCTAGCAATGTCACAGCCAGAGAAAGCTTATCCTGGGCAGAGGGGTTTGTGTATAGAGTCAATCAGGGCTGCACAAACCCTTGATTGCCATTGACATTTACCGGGGGCCCATTTCCAATTAATCTTCAAGGGCCTCCACCTCTTGAAGCCTGATTACGACCCCCACCATCACCACCAAACAAGCTAATCCACGTGTCTGACAAAAGCGGTTCTCCTTTATCACCGCCAGATTGTGGCACAAAAAAAAGGAGATAGATTGGATGAAGGATTCCAACCAAGCCTGTCTGCATATCCTTAAATGATTTTTCTTTGTCCTTAATATGTTTCGGACTTTGGGGCTATTTCAAATTGGCCGCCCACATTTACCTTTTGTGCTCAGTCAATTTTAATATCGCAGAAAACAATCAACAAATTACACATGCATAAATTAACGAGTTAATAGGTTTAACCTTAAACAACTTGGTGCAATAATGCACTACAAAATTAATTATATTAAACTATAAATTTAATTATATTAAATGAAAGCCCAAATCTAATTAATTTTGACGCTATTATTGTTGCAGGAAGTAAAAGTATGAATAAGTAAGTTGTATTCTCAGCTGTGGTGTTGCTACTTTTACGTGAGTGTATTAAAATGTGCAAGTGTCACCTGCCTGACAGAAACACAATAAGAAACGCAGCTGACGATTAATAATAATGATTTGCAGCCTTTTCGGTTGCTGAAAGTTAACAGCACTAATTAATTTGTTAATGAATTCATTCACGTTTGCAGTGCTGAAGCCGCGTCTATGAGTGAGTAATGCCGGGCGCTCCACTGGGGTGTTGGTAATATACATCTGAGGCAAAGCCCGACTATAAAGAGCAGGGAGAGGAGATATAAAGCAGTAGACGGGTCATTTCCCCACCACAGAGTGAGTCTAACAAATGCTTGTTTGTCGGTCAGACCTGCGTCAGCTGCTGCTCTGCTCCGGTCCTCTGTAGAAAATCAGCATATTTCAATTAAAAAAAAAAATATAGAGACAAGCAACAAACATTTATTTTGTTGAAATGCACAGTTGCAGTGCATTCATGTGGGGAGAGTTGAAAGACGTGGGCGTTGTTTTTAAGATGAAAAATAAAGTTGACGCAGCAAATTATTTAGTTCATTGACTTTGTTCAGTGACCTCTTTAATAAATCTGCGTTTTACTACCAAACTGAGGACATTTAGGCTGGTCCTCACAGCCTCAAAGGACAGTTTGAAGGTCAAGACCTGGTTTTAAGGTTGAGGTTAGAATTGGGTTCAGGTTAGGGTCAGGGTCAGGTGGTTAGTTAATGTAAGAGGCTGGGTAATACATTATTTCTATGAAAGTCCTCACAAAGACAAGTACAATTTTGTGTGTGTTTGTGTGTGTGTGTGTGTGAGTGAGTGAGAGAGAGAGAGAGAGTGAAAGAGGAAGAAGTAAAAAAAAACTAACATCAAATCTTAATCACCTTAATTGCCATCCTGAGTTGGAAACTTTTCATTAGAACATGCACGCCGGTGTAAACACACAGGCCATGTCTCTGTTCCCTCAGTAAAAGTGATTTGAGGCAGCGGTTGTGCACCTTCTGTAACGCAGAGCTTCAGAGGGCGTCTCAGCAGAGAGCTGTTGCAGAGCTGGCTGGCTGCCTGTTACTCAGACCTTCAAATCCAGCGAGTAGATCAGACCCTGCTGTGCAGACAGACACGACCATATGCACGACTCACACAGGGGGGACGCTTAAGACACAGGACTGTTGATGGTAGCACTTCATCAGCACAACCCCACTAACCCGGAGGCCAGCAGAAGGTGATGTATAGGAATAAACTACAAATGTATGTTGTTTAGTGCATAAAGAGCATCAAGAGTGTTTTCTCTTTACTGTAGAGTGTGTATCACTGTCACTTCTGGATCACCGAGGGGCAAGGACAGTAGGGGTGGGAGTCAGATTCCCAGGCTAGCAGTTTGCTCAGCAGAGCCACTGCAGCGGCTTGATAACTGGGCTCTCCTCTCCTCTCCTCCCTCCATCACCTCACCCCGCACCTCCCTCTTCCCGAGGCTGCTGTGCTCTGTAGACCCCTGCCTACGGCAAAGCCACCCAGGAATCTTATCTCATTCACAGGCGCATTTCTGGTTCTGTCTGCTTGCACACCGCGCACATGCACGCATCTGTGTGTGTGTGTGTGTGTGTGTGTGTGCGTGTGTGCGTGTGTGTGTGTGTGTGTGTCAGTGTGTGTCTCTGTGTGTGTGCTCATTTAGAACTCTCTGTTCCTCTCTTTCTTCAGCTCATTTTCTCTTTACTCCTGCCCAATGGTCTACGTTCATTCGAGAGCTCTGATCACATGATGGGTCCTGAAGCCTCTCAGGCAGGGTTTTAATTGCTAAGTGCTGCAGCTGTGTGTAGGTACATCTCTGGCAAAATTAGATGTAGTTCAATGTTAAAACAAAATGGGGCAGGTGGGGGAGGGAAGCTGCTAAATGGCATGAAAATATTCTCTATAATGCTGTAAGAACAGTCATGTCAAATGGGAATTTTAGGGAAATAAAAGTAGAATTGTGTGAGCCCTGATGGAAAGGCAACCTGTCCCAGAAGTATTTTCACCTTCCCCTCCCTGACTGTTGGGATACTTTCCAGCAACCCCCCCCACACAACCCTTAGAAGGGATTAGAAGCAGTTAGCAGGCAGTGATTGATGGATGATCAGCTACTGCACTGATCCTCCGTCCGGAGCCATCATGGGTAATCAATTATGTTTCCAGATCCTTCACTCCTCTGCTTGTTTGGGTTCTGGTTATGATAGAGGTGGGGGCTTTAACGTCTTTCACAATCGGGCTTACAGAAGCCAACAACTTTTGTGCTACACTTTTAAATTGCTCATGCCTTTCTTAAAATGTGACACATTATCAACAGTTGAAACGGGGTGCTTTTTTGATAACGGGTGACATTTTTTATGCCGTTCCTGTGTCTGACTTCAGTCTGAGCTCTGTAGCTTTCAGCGGGAGCAAAAGCAAAGCGGATGTTTATTCTGATGGTACGATCCATTCGAGGTGAAAGCACAATACGAGCAAAACAAACCACGGACTGGGAAAAAAAAAAAAGCTTTGGACCAGGTTGGAATTGTGGATTTGCTGCAGCTTCGAAGGATTAAGATTAAAATGAGATAAATATTAAATAGATTAAAAACTACTTTTGTTTTGGGATTTTTATTGGATGCTTTCATGTTGAAGGTGTTTTACATCTTGACAGCCCCTGCTCCACAATCCCATCCTCCCAAATATTACAGATGGGATGTAAAATGTTCTCATCAAATGGATTTCAACCAGTTAAACTCTAGTGTATCACAAATATAGCTCTGGTTTGTTTGTTTTTTTTTTTTTTTTAATTGTGATGAGTTCAAACTTTTCACATGGACAAACTGTGAAAATTAGTAACTTGCAGGGACACCCTTTAATCATTTCTGTAGATATAAAAAAATAGTTAAAGGACATAAACACAGTTCATAATGAATAAGCTGCTGAAACAAAAACCAACGCTGGCATGGTTCCAGTTCCTTGTCTGCATTATTTCAGATGGTGCATGCTAACACTCTCATCGAATTACAACGGACAACAGAATAAAACATGTTCATTACCTTGAAACTCCTGGATGTGAAAAGAAAAATGAGAGAGGGATCAGCACCCCAGGAGCATTTATCATCCTAACAATCGACATGAGTGATCATCGGCTCCACCAACACGCCATTCAAATCTCCTCCCATCGACATCTTTGATATTCCTCAAGGCATTATTCATTTGTTGTCCCACAAGACTGCCATGCTACCGCTACACACAGACACACACACATGCACGCACGCATGCACGCGCACACACGCGGCTCTCATATATCCGTCGCTTGCTGAAATGGCTATTGATGTTTGGGTTTGTGTTTGAAATATGTCGGTACAGAAGATATGTGGGGCTGGGATGCCTGTGAACATAAAACAGCTTTTCCAGAAGAGAACACAGAGAAGCCTGTTCCTGTAGGATCACATGTGCATTCCTCATTAATATTCATGCAGCCCGAGAGCAGCCAATCAGCAGTACTGGTTTTTGATGGCAGGTTACAAGGATTTGACACTAATTTTATGGACCACTTAAGGCATTAAAGATGATGATTTCATAGTTTTTAACACCCTTTAATGTCCTTGCATCTGTATTTCTGCATGTTTACACCTCTGGATGTCAATCACCTCATCTCAGTCACCCAAAATGATCGGTAATACCTGTGTTTTCTTAGTTTCAGTCCATTTAACAGGGATAATAGAGATTGATATAAATATTGCTGGTGACATTTCATTGCCCGAATGATGTTTTCCTGATTCCCATGTCACCTCCCGTCAAATCTCTATAGCAACTTTGGGTCGAGCACGCTCACTGAACCAGCACTGCAAACTTGGCAGTGAGAGTGGAGGCAGCTTGTTCAAAGTCAAAGGAAAGTTAACATCAATAAATCATTTCTGTCTTAATTTTGATCACCATGGATCACAGTAAACAGGCACATCCGCCCTGGGTGAGTCAGGTCGTAGCCAACTGAAGACCGATTTTCTGACAGAAACCGTGACATCGGCAAACAGAACCAGGTCCACTAGGACGTATCATTTAAGCGTCATCATCCTGGATCCTGATCCTGGATCCTCAAAGATCCATTTTTTAACAAACATTTAGCATTTGCGTTCCATAAATCAGATGTTGTTGTCTTGGAAACATCTCTGCAACAACACCCCAATTAACGCGCCTCCCTCCTAATGACTCACCCCCTCTGTAATGAGGTCTGTAAGTAATTAACAACAACACCACTTCACTTTTTTCCCCTCACTGAGTAGCTGGCCCCTCAGTTGGACCGAAAAGAAAACAGCTATTGATTTTTCATTTATTGATTATTGCTCTCTAAGAACTTTGTCTTTCTCAGTACAGAACAGTAAAATCTGACTCTAGTATCTGGGTTGCGTCGTCATTATTTAAGCATCACAGTTTAAAAGACAGTAATACTCTTTTCTTTGCGTTTTTTTTCCTTGTCAGCTGTGAACTGGGAGGAAAGATGGAGGAGTAACACTCAACCTAGCTCCTGTGATGTGTCTTTCCCTGTGGGCTTACTATATCCAGATTAAGGGAGTTCACAGATAGGCGACAGGCTCCAGCACCCACATCCAATCAGACGTTTCCCTCAGGGGAACCATGTGGTGCACACATATGTGGCCACAGCTTCACAGCATGACATGGCGATGTCCTCCAGGAGTCCTCCACAAGGATCATGGGAAGCTGGGAGCAAGAGTGCAGCACTGTGAGTGAACGCTGGGTGATGTGTTTGAAGATTAGGGACCACATATTATGAACACTGACAAAATGTGTCGTGGTTTATATTCTGTTCCCTCTTCAGGTTTTAAACAAGTGGGTGGGTGTTGGACAGCAGCATGTGCCACTGCCTCCCTGCCTGAAGGTTCACAGTCTTCGAGGCTCCCCTGAAAGGGTGGATTATATGGTCAGTGTGTGTGTGTGTGTGTGTATACATAGATACATACATTCTATTTCCATTATCTTTCCATGGTTTCAAGACTGCATTACACTTCATGAAAAGCTTACACAATGACATTGGCCCTAGAAAAACTAAGTAACCCAGGACCACTCCCAGAGGCAACACACTTGATCCATGTATGAATGAATCACACTATGGCCCCAATTCCTTCTCATCTCCCTTCCTATCCCCGTCAGAACCAGAGCAAATCCGTGGATCATATTTTCTCTGACAAAGCAGGTGACAGTGAAAGGAAAGTGAAAAGGCTATAATAAATGGTAAGGCAGAGATACAAGGAAGAGTGTGTAGTGTTTGAAATGGTAACCTTTTTCCGATGCTGATTTAGTATTCATTATTAACGACCTTTTCCATACCTGAGCAAAGCTGTTGCCAGGAAGCCCCTTTTGTGTTTGTGACTGCCAGAAGCTCAGGGCAGATGCCGCGACCTTGTTCAGACCTGGCAGACGGATCTCCACATTTGGTATGCATCTTTTGCAGAAATACTTTTTAATTTGTCCCGCTGAGTCCACGTGCTGCGGAGAGAACGGCATGAACATAGCGGGAGAGATGTTAAAGTTCAGAGAGGCATGCTGGACATAAAACAGAGGTCAGGCGGGCTGGAGCTGTGTTTCTGTACTAACGCCGTGTGTGTCTTTCCTGCAGAGGACAGACAGCGAAGAAGACAGGCAGAATGAGGAACCCTCCGTTCCTCTGAGCCATCTTCCATTTACGGCTTTCTATCTCAACAGAAAACATTTGTCATGCTAATTGAACTTAAAGTGCAACCACGCGTGCAGACGAGCGCGTGTGCTCCGATGCGCGCATGAGCCTGCGCGCAAGTTTGAACAATCACCTCAAATGTGCTCATCCGAGCTCAGTGTTCTGTTCACAGAGCATGCACGCTGACAATCATCCCCACACTGTGAAAGACATCCTCCTATAACCGCGTTCAAACTTCACTGCCAGGCAGTAAAGTAACACCACGCTGTCTATCTGTGGCTTCACCTGTCTGTTTATCTTGCCATCCATTCCATCATTCTGTCATCCTTTTGTCCATCTGTCTCCATTCATCTGCTATTATCAGACAAAAAAGTGTAACACACACTTCCTCTCTTCAGCTGATAAGACTCCGAAGCAAACCACAGGAAGGAAATGCACGCTAAACTGTGCAGGAGCTCAACCATTATCTCATTTATTCTATTTTTTCCGCCTAAGACCTGAGTCATTGTTCCCTCCATCCTTTTCTGTCCAGTCAAATGCTAAATGCCAAATTATTATAGTGCAATCAGCAAATTTTCTTTGTGCCAGGAATTTAACTGCACCGTCAATACTCACTATCACTTCCCCTTTAGCGGCCATGATTAGACTCCTTACAAGGGCTCTAATGAATTTCAGCCAAATCAAAGTCGAGCAACATTTTATGAGGAGAGTCATCATCAAGAAGAGGGTGGAGCTGCAGACATGCATGAACCTGCAGTGCATTGATTAGAAAGGTTTCTGGAGTGAGTTACAGTCTGTAAGGGGGAGATTCCGGGTTTTATTCAGACAGAAAAAGACAAAAAAAACCCCGACAGCTTAAAATATTAATCATGAGAAAAAGGGAAGTTCCATGACACTTTATTTAGCTGTCACTGTTCCCTGCAGCTGACTCGCATGTATAATCCATATAATGTACAGATGACTGAGCACAGGCAAGGAGGAACATTCACAGATTTCCACACACCTCCGACATGGACGCTGCACCTCATCCCCGCTTTAGACATTTTTGCCGAGGGGCACACCAGACAACCAGGTGTTGTCGCACTCCCCAGCGAGTCCCACTTTCTTCCCCTGAGCAATTAATGACACAGAAATTCTGTCCCACAGAATGACTGTCTGCCAGGACTGGAGGTGTCACATCACCCTGACAACCAGGTCAACCCCGCAGAGTATCATCAGTGCACACAACAAAGCCAGGGGTTAGGGTTCACCCACCTTGTGACCTCTCTGTGGAAGTGATCAGTTGTAGGCGGAATAGCGCTTTGCTTCTTCGCGATTCAGGCTGCAGCCTCACGGTGAAAGCCCTCCTGTCTCCAGTGATTGACTGGACGACTCATGAGATCAGACACGGCTACACCACAACGTTACATTAATTTTCTATCTCTGGGCGTTAAAGCATGCGTGTCGTTGCGTTGATGTGTCTTGAGCAGTATTGACGAGCGCCCAGCGTAAACAATTGTTGGTGTGATGTTGTCAAGACGCTGGTATTTGTCAAGAGGCTCGTGTTTTCAAAGCAGCGAGTCAAAAGAGAAGAGCTGTCAATGTGGCTGAAGTGTGCAACTGGCACCCGACACATGCACAGACCCATGTCAAATGTCACAGCACTAATTTTATTTCCTGCAGACCAGTGATAACCACATGAGTGACAGACAAATTCACACATCAAGATGCTTTATTTCAATAACCTACATTAATTTAACATGATGTGATTATTTCATGCCAAATGTGGCTTTTAAGAGGTCAGGGTAGGGCATGTTGCATGTCATCTTAGTGTTGATACATTTTCAATGAATGATTGTTCCACACATGACCCAGTAAAATGCATTGAGTCAATTTATACATGGAATTTTCATCTATTCATGCTGCACCCATAGAGATTAAACAATTTTTGTGAAAATGCATGCAGAGATTTCAAATTGCTAATCAGCACATCTTCTCTAATATTCACCAAATTGGTATTAATCAAGTTAAAGGGACCTTCCTGCCCTACTTGTCCCTCTAAACTTTCCGAGCATTTAGTCACGCGCCTGCTATTTCCTCACTCTTTATGCTGTTCCTCCAAAATTAGTGGGAGGTGATATACAGCCCAGGTGTCCCAAGGCTACAGGAGATTTAAAACTTTGTCCCATACAAAGGAGAGGTGAGAAAAGACATTACTATGCAGAATAGGTGATAGTGAACGCAGCAGAGCTCTTTAAAGTGCTCAGTGCAGGTTATGGACATATTTGTGTAACTTAAATACCCAGAATTCCATTTTTCTTTTCATTTATTTGCATTGCTTTAACCATTTACATCCACAAACTGAACAGCTATCATGAGACGCAGACCAATATTACTGGTGGTGACATTTTTCTTTGACTGCATTGAAAGAGTTTGGGGTTTGGTGACATGGCAAGCTCTTAAATCATATGAATGTGTCTTTTGTTTCGTTTGTTTGTTTTTTTGTTTTGTTTTGGTTTTTTTTCAATTCTGTATAATACTCGTGTTTACTGCTTATTGTCTTGTGAAAAAAAATATTGTCCACCCTCATCACCCTCCTAAATTCAGAAGATGGACATTGTGGGTTTTATTCCTTATTTGCATTAATTAAAAGCATGGATAGAAGCATGCACGCTGTTCTGTAATGTCCACGGAGTACCGTCAAAATGATAGGACAGTGTATACGTCCTGTAATGCAGTCACAGTGATTTCAGGGCCATGGACAGAGGTTATATACGCCTTAACGTGATCTTAGGGTAATTTCAGGACCATGGACAGAGGTTATATACGCCTTAACATGGTCTTAGAGTAATTTCAGAACCATGGATAGAATTTACAGACCCCCCCCAAATATGGTCTTTCGGTAATTTCAGGACCACGGACAGAGGTTATATATGCCTTAGCATGCTTTTAGAGTACTTTCAGGACCATGGACAGAGTTTACAGACGCCTTAACATGCCTTACTGTAATTTCAGAACCTTGGACAGAGTTTACAGACATCCTTAGGTGGTCTTTCAGTAATTTCAGAACCATGGACAAAGGTTATATACGCCTTAACATGGCCTTACAGTAATTTCAGAACCTTGGACAGAGTTTACAGACGCCCTTAGGTGGTCTTACAGTAATTTCAGGACTATGGACAGAGGTTATACATTCTGTAACATGCCTGTTCAATCAATAGCTACTGTATGGAAGCAGGAGATATATTTATATCAGACCATGTCCTCTACTGCAAAGACTGTACTCATTTGGACTCAATACTGATTGATTATTGCAATGCATGTATTATTCAAATATTATATATAATATTTTGTATTGCATGCATTACACACATGTTTTGCTATAGCAGAGTAGTAGTGACTACTGGAGGGCAGGAGAGAGAAAGAGAGAGAGAGAAAGAGAGAGAGAGTTCATACTGAAAATGAATGCAGATTATCACAAATCCTTGACCTGACCATAGTCATTAAATAAAGCTCTGCTCTGAGCAACACACTCTGAAAAGATCCAGAGATCTCTCTCATTGCAAGCGATGTGCACTTGCGACATTTCTGTTAAACTGGAGGGTAAAAAGCAAAAGTAAAATTGTACGAAAGCATCAAATCTGTAAATATCTAGCATGTTTGCAAAGATCCCTCATTACAGGGAACCACTCCCACTTAGCAGACAAGCAGTACTTTTCCATCAAGCTACAGCAGCTTGTAACATTGCATGTTTGTTCTAGAACTTCTCTAACAGCACTGAGTTGCAGCATTTACCGAGTCGTAACTGTCACTTTAAAAGCTGTGTTCCACAGAGGATATAAACGTTAACAACAGTTCGAGACTCATGCTTTAAGGTTGATTTTGGATACGACATATTTATTCTTTCATTTCATTCACCTCATTTGAGACTCTGTACTTCAACATTTCTGTGTATTGGAGTAAAGGTATCTGCAAGTTCTACACATATCTGCATATGCCCAAAAGGTCTAGAATAAGTGTCATTTGAATGGTGGTCATTAATTGCATAGTACCAATATCAATCCAATGGAGTCACCAAACCATTTCACTCTAAGCGACACTAAAACATTTTTTAAAAAAACTCACGGGTAGGTTGTGTGATGAGGGTCCATGAGGGAACCGTCCAACTGCCATACCTTACATAATCGTCACAGCAGTACCCACTGAACATAATTACAATGATTTGTGCCCTCCCATTTCACCCCTGTATTAAAAACCATTGCTGGAGGTAAGTCAAGCGTGAGCACAGGCGAGGCTGCTGTGGTGAATGGGGTGGGGTCCTGGGGGAAAGCTTGTAGAACAAAGCACGGTGTCATGCCAAAGAAAGCCAAACCCCCACTCCCGCCGGGGCCCGGTCATGCCGTGAGAATGCAATGACATTACCGGGCCATTTAGCTGGCGGAAGAGCAGAAAGAGGTGAGAGAGGCGCTGAGTGTGTCACTTTTGTTATTTAATGGTTGACTAAAGTCTGGGCAGAGGGGGCTGAGCCTTGTAGGCAAAACTGAAAACAAATAGGTCACCATCATGATGTAGTTTTAATTTGTGTGTCTCTCTCAAGACATTAATGTAAAATTGCATTATATAAACTCAATTCCTAATAAAGGAGTTCTAATGTGGGCATATACCTGAGAATTTATTATTTAGTATTATGTGAATTTCACAATGACTGTAACTATGCTTTCATACAGGCAAACCACTTTTAGACAGTTAGCATTCAGCAAAAGGAAAAATTATTTTATGCACAAGTCACTCGTTGCATCCCTTAATGCATTTTATTAATTTGCACAGAGGTGTTGAACTTTAATATTTTTTTAAGATTCTCATACACTGCTCTCACTAATCTTGTTTTTCATATTTCGCTTTACTGACCACTGAAGAGATGATCCTCAGACTGGATTTCAATCATTTACACATTGTGGTGACACTCGGGTGTGACAGGCGTCCGTGGGGAATAAAGCAGAAGCAAATAATTCTTGATTACCTGCTCTTGCAGGGGTTAAGGGATTAGTTCTGATAAAAATCCATTTTCACATCAGACCTCATATCTATTTAACAATGCTTCAGCTAAGCTCGATGTTAATAAGAACTTGTCGGATAAACTTTTTTATAGCTGTCATTATTTACGTTAGGTATATTGGTGAAGACAATTATAGTATCTCACATAAATATCACTATTTTATACCCATCTAAAAAAGACTAGTAATAGCCACATGTATATTTAGTCTCTATAAATCAGAAGACAGAATACTGATCGACACTTCCTTGTGTACAAAATCTGTAAAAAAAAAAAAATATATATATATATATATATATATATATATATATATATATATATAAGTTTAGAAATAGTGGAAACTAAAAAAGCTGTTTTGTTCTCATGGGTGGGGAAAATGTGAAGTTCTCTGCCCATGTGTGTTTTTCCTCGTCGCTGTGCCCCCTCTGTACGCCGCTCGGCGGAGCTCACAGACTTTCCCTTTCTGGATATCAAATCATTTCATCCTCACGACTTAGGAAATAGCAAATGAGGCTAAAATACTCGATGTCGCCAACTTAAAGCTGTGTTTGGTGCTCATAAGAAATATCTAGAATTAAAAAAAAAAAAAAAAATCCTCCCTCACTGTCTTTCGCTCCGCGGGAGCCGCGTATCAGCACCGCGGAGCTGTCCAGCGTCCAGACTCCAAACGCGGCTGCAGCGAGGGACCGCTACCGCTGCGGCGGAGACGAGGGCGGCTGAGAGATGATGGGGAAATAACGTTGAAAGCACAGAATCAGCCCTTCTCTCTCCTCGGCCACATTCTGGTCTGCTGTGGAGCTTTATTTTATTTCATTTTTTTTTCATTATCATTCATTCTTTACACGAAATAACCCGTTTCAGGCGTGAATCGTGGCAACCTCGTGGCCCTTTTATTAAGAAAAGTGCGCGCGCGTGTGGGTCTGTGTGTTTGTGTGTGTGTGTGTGTGTGTGTGTGTGTGTCAGGAAAGAGTGCATTGTGGTTGTGGACTTGTAGTTATTTGGTCTGAGCAGGAGCACAAAGGAGCGTATTCTCTATATTTCTCTATTTATAGACCCTCTCCCCTCGCTGGAATGTACCATTCGGTGTTCACATACGAAAAAGGGGGGGCGCAAAGCTTGGCTCGGATACATTCCGAGTTTACAGCGACACTCTTTTATTTAAACCTCCCTGCTGCTCCGTCAGAGATTGATTCGACCTGTCCGTTTAAACCGAGAAGACACCCATACCGAGTCCTCAGTGCAAAAAAAAAAAATAAAAAAATAAAAGGGTGCCAAGAAGCTGGGACGAGGGAACGTGGGTGTAAAGCCAGAGAACGCTCTCTCTCTCTCTCTCTCTCTCTCTCTCTCTCTCTCCTCTCTCCCTCTCCCTCACCCTCCTCCTTCTCTCTTTATCTCTGTCTCTCTTTTATGAAATCAATGAACGAGTTATTGGGTAAGACATAAATATAAGGAATCAAAGCATCCACCGGGACCGACGGCACCGCGCGCTTTTGATATGCGTCTTCGCCCAACGCTACATGTGTCTTCACATCAGTGTAAATATTGGCTCTGGTAGGACGGGAGCGGAACCAGCTCTGGTACGGCTTGGTCTCGGAACCCAGTTTTGACCAAGACTTGCAGCTTTTTATTTTTTATTTTCCTATTTCTTTATTTCAAGAAGAAAGAAACCACGATTGTCCACACCATCTGCCGTCGGTGCACCCATCCCAACTCACTGGCCGGTCCGAAGATGGCAACTTTAACCAACGGGCAGGTGGACGGCACGGTGCACGGTGTCGGTGTGGTCTCCGCCAGCACGAACGGGCTCGTCAATGGATTAAGCCACAGCCACAGCCCGGTGGGGTGCCCGGCCACCATCCCCATGAAGGACCACGATGCCATCAAACTCTTCATCGGTCAGATCCCCCGCAACCTGGACGAGAAGGACCTCCGGCCCCTCTTCGAGGAGTTCGGCAAGATCTACGAGCTCACTGTGCTGAAGGACCGCTTCACGGGCATGCACAAAGGTGGGTGATGCCCGTTTTCCCCGAGACAACTGTGGCTCGACTTGCTTTTTGTTTTTGTTTTTTTGATTTTTGTTTTTTCGTCAGTGAGAAAAAATCTGTCATGTTCAGAGAGGATCCCGAATCCTGCAGGATGTGAGGGGTGAGAGGCGCACGGTGTCTTTTCGGGAACAACGCGAATTACCCGACTCGGTGCGTGTTACTGTCGGGATTTGTGTCCCCGAGAACGGGATGTTTGTTCTGCTGTCAGAGCCGTCAGTGCTCGTTCGAACATGAAACATCTCCGGGCGCACACGAGTGTCACGAATCGGCAGTCACGACGGCGGAGTCGATGACAGGAGGAGCAGCGTTCCCATTTGGGCAGTGTGCGCGGGAGTATTCACACATGCAGTCGGGCGGTTGTAAATGTGCTCTCATTCACGTCGGTGCTAAATTCAAGCCGTTAACCTCACGTTGCAATAGCGGGGAGGCTGCGTTTGATCGCCCGGAGCGCCGTGCATGCTGTTGCCCATAATTCTTTCACTGTGCGTGTGCGTGGACGTGTGTGGGCGGACGGGGTCGCGCGTGCACGTGGGTATGCACGTGTGCAACAAGAGGAATTGGCCCATCAACCCAAGACTTATATTCTTTGGTGCCGTTTTGAGATTTTTCTTTTTTTTCTTTCTTTTTTTTTTTTGCAAATCCGAGTCATAAACGTCTAAATGAAGCAGCAAAAGGTGGGTTTTAATTCAATTAATCAGCAGGAAAACTCAACAAAAGCATCGTCACACACATACACACACATACACACACACACACGCTTATTTTGAAATTATTTTTTCCCACCTCTCGGGGGAAGACTCATTTTCTGTAAAGCGCCGTCTAATG
The DNA here is from genome assembly GCA_911728415.1 of Lagocephalus sceleratus. Classification (NCBI taxonomy): domain Eukaryota; kingdom Metazoa; phylum Chordata; class Actinopteri; order Tetraodontiformes; family Tetraodontidae; genus Lagocephalus; species Lagocephalus sceleratus. The sequence goes on along the minus strand of CAJVRN010000011.1, from coordinate 9,097,478 downwards.
AGAGGTCACTAATTGATCGGCTGCACCTGTAGGACTTCTCCCAGCAGAGTGGAGTGCATTAAGAATGAGCTATCACTTTTTGAGCCTCTCCCTTCCTGCCAGTCCAAAGCCCCCACCTCCTGCCCCACATAAACAATGTGTGACATGCATCATGTGTCGGGAAATGATTATGACACACAAATAATTCCAGAGGGTGGAGACTGTCTTCAGGCATGGGGGGAACCAAAGAGGTGGAGAAGGAGAAAGGAGGGGAGGGGGCATCTTTTATTAATAGCCCAGCTGTAGTAGAGACTCCCTGTTGGACAGTTAATCACCACTAGCCCCAGAACTATAGGCATGGCTCACCAGCTGATTCTTAGAACTGTCTCTTCTCTGCGATATACAGCCCTGCTTCCCGGGCTGGGCCCCCACTTTCATTAGCGATCCCCTGCTGTGCTCATATTTTAACTAGCTGGAGGCATTAGCTGCTCCCTAGCTCCTTGGCTCACTTCGGTCTGCTCGACGGTTTCCTCTGCTGAATCCTGACACCTGAGGTTTCTGAAGAAGATTCCCGGATTAGCCGTAAAACGCAGCACGTTCCACAAATAAGAGGTGAAGCTACTGCGTGCACTGGTTTCATACTGGTTTTATTGAGGGGAACACGTCGGAATGCGAGTCGGAGTAAGCTATCAGATTGCAGCCAGCGTAAATGGGCTGCACACTGAGGTGCAAATGCACCAATATTTGCAAATAATTCATGCCACATCTGCTTTGTGAAAGGACAGTCATTTAATCTACTTTAGCTGTTAGCTTAGACAGATGTTTTATGTTGATACAAAGATTCTCAGCTTTTGGAATTTGACGTGATTTTTTTTCACATTGAATTGTATCCATCAACGTGCAGTAGCTATGTGGAGGTTTTCATTGCTTTTTATTGTTTTTTTCCTCAGTTCCTGCAGTTTGCGTTTTTCAGATGGCTGTGATAGACTGAAGGATTCAAATTGAGGGCACGGTAAAGCTTTAGAGGTGTGAAATGCTCCAGTGGATTCAATTCTGTCAGAAACGCCGGGAAAAATGGCATTTTTCACTTCCATCAACCGTCCTTCAAACTCTTTCCCCTCTGCTGTCTCCGCTTTACAGTACATACTGTACCGGCGCCGCGTGTTCACAGCCAAGGCGTGATATCGAATAATGGCTGTGGAGGTACAAAGACACCGATCGTACTGCCGGATAATCAACCGCCACCTTCTATTTTACACATTTCATGTACGCGGTGGCTGCCAGCATGATCGCTGTAATGCCTCATCTGGGAATACAGTTGAATTTATTCAGGTTTGCCCAAGAGAACAGAATTAACCACAGATTTCAGCCGGACAGGAAAGGTTTGGTTAATGAAAAGCCTCCAGCGCCGTCGTTCACCAGCAGGCCGAGAGAAACAACCTTTGCTATGGAAATGCTCCCTCTGAAGACCCCTATTATGGCTATTGTCAGCCGTGCCTGCTACACTATTGCCATAACCCTCCCCGTAATGACTCCATGTATCACTCCTAATCTAGTCTTTAGGATTCTGTCCCCTTGGAATGGCTGGGTGGAGGGCGCAGGGAGGGGTCCGGGACAGGGCTCTGCAGAGGCAGAGGCAGAGCGGGGACACCGGCGGAGGCCTACTTCTCCCAATGATTTTATTTCTCTCCCCTCTGTGCCCGAGTCATGCTAATAGAGGCCATTTATAATGGTCAGCGGCTGCCGCTGCGGCTGCTGCTGCTGCTACCGAGCACGGCGGGGCTAAGAGCCACAACTTGCTCACACTGCCGCCCCTTTTCTCCTTCCAGATGGTTATTGCTAACACTGCTTATTTCTGATCATAAATGATTTATAATCGCGGGGTCAGTCAAGGTGTGCCGATATCGCAGCGGCTTTTAATAAACTGATATTGTTTTGTTTTTTTTCATTGTTGATTCCGTCACATCTTCAGGTGGTTCCACGCCCAACCTGCTTGCTGCTTTTGTTTTGTGTTAATTTAATGCAAGTATGGCCGCCCCCTTGGCAAAGTAAGTACATTAGCAGGGTTCAGGCAGTTCAAATAGCGAGAGCCACCGAGAGGCTCAACGTCGGCACGGAAACTTAATTTAGATCTCAGCCAAACGGTCCATTTTGACCTGGCAGGCAATGTAAACAAAATGTTACAGGTCTACGGCGAAGGGGAATCTGCTGACAAAAATGTCCGGGGTGATTTATGAGAGCTCAGCTCCGCGCTGCAAATGAATATTAGCTTTTGAAAAAAGGGTGATGTGCTCATTACAGACCTACGCAGTGGAAATCAAACAAGGAGTCACGGCGATGGGGTTTAAATATGCAGATGGTTTATGTTCCAGACGGCTGCTGTAATCTGCGCTGGCCATAAAGGGAGCTGCGGTGATCTCTGAGTGCCTATAGTTTGGATATGCCGGGCTTTTTAAGTGCACGTGTCAAGTGAGAAGGTTCGGGACACGAACAAGTCCAGAAAGTTACGAGGCCAAAAGCACGAAAGGACCCATGCTGCGTTTTATTGCAGGCAATTAGGCATTATACGTCGCTATTACAGGATTTCCTTCTGTGGAGAAAAAAAGATAAAAACAAATTTGGCTCTGTGTGAGTGTGTGTGTATGAGTGTGTGTGTGTGCATGTGTGTGTGTGTTTCTTTTTGTCCTGCAGGTCTGCCTTAATGCAGCATGTGTTCCGGCCAAAACATTTCACTGTCTTTGCATCATCCTCTCAGTGGGATCCTCCGATCTCCTCCTCTCGCATTTGGTTTGAGACGAGTGTGTGCGCCCACATTCCTGAGCGTGTCTCTGTGTGTTTAGGTGCTCCTCCTCTCTTCCCAGAATCCTCCACTCAGCTCGACTCAGAATGCGCGCTCAGGCCCCACATTATGCCTAATTTCTGTGAAGGCGCGTCGCAATCGATTTGGAGTGTTTTTGTCGGGGAGAAAGGCGGCGCGTGTCACGGAAGAGGTCGCCTCTTTCAAAAGTACACTTAGCCGCCGGCACCACGCCGCCGCCCCCCTGTCCTCTCAGAACTGCCAAGCAACAAGAGGCGGAGCCAGAGCAACAAATACAGCCAGGCTAATTTGTCAGGCGAGGCGTTGTCACACCATGTCCTGCATTATTATCTGAAGGAGCTGTGCACTGGTGGGACAGCCAAAGACCAGCAGGGCGCTGGTCGGGGCTCAGTGAGAGGTGACCGGGACAGGCCGAAGGAGGGAGCGCTCCGGGGAGGATTAGCATGCCTACAGCAGACTAGGTGGAGGTGGGGCCCTTTGGTTCATTCGCCCCCGGAGGCCGTGTCATTATAAAGATTGACCTTTACACACTGGAAGACAGAGATCATCTAGAGCTGAGTGGACAGTCAGGTTTATCTCTTTTTGCTTCATAAAGGCAGATCTTTCATTCACAAAAAGTTTCTTAAAAATAGTAAAAAAAAAAAAAAAAAACCTCCCGACTGAAAGCAACATTTTGGAGTGTAAATGTTCTCTCACGTTTTCCATGTTTAATGTGGCAGACTATTGTTCTTCCGCAGGATGGGGGGGGGGGAAACAAACCCTCTCCTGACAAATTCTGCTTGCAGAGTCAAATATTTTCTGTTTTCAAGGCTCTTGCATCAGCTGAGTATTTTTCTCCTTGTTGAATTTTTAAAAACATTGTCACTTTAGGCCTCTTCAATCTTTTACGTAGCCAGCCCCGTTCTGGAGATGGGGAAGGCAATACTTCTCAGACACTGAAAAGGACTTTCATGTTCATTTAGAGGTTTACTCTTGTCGTAGTGATGCCTCCAATTCTAATAATAGAACTTCCTATGGGAATGTGCCCTGCATATTTTAATTTTTTTCCTCCACAAATATAATTTAAATTACGTTTTTTTCTGTATTTCAGGGTGAGGTGAAAGGATACTTGTGATTTCAGTCTCTTTCTTATTTCCTACACTTACATGTACTCTTCCATCCTGCTCCATTTGTGGTTTTCTTATCTGAGCAGTGCAATTACACGTGCACCTTCCAGTGTGTGCGGATGTTCAGTGTATTTGACTTTACCACTGTTTCCTTTGTTCACCAGTCAAAAGGTTGTGAAAGCCCACTGCGTGTGAGCTTTAAACCCAGTGGTTTTGGGATTGGATTAAAGCTGCTGGCGCCTTTTTTATCAAGCTTTGTGCAGTTGGGAGGAATTTGTGGATGGAATTCTCTGAATATCCCAGTGTTATTTTGAGTATTTGCAGTATATGTGCGTTTATATGGATTTCTACAAACTCTAAGCTCTATATTATGTCATGTGTTATTCCTTTATGAGCGTGTGCTTTCCTAGAAGGCAGAATATAGCGCTGCAAATGTCAAATATATGAGCCCTGATGTGAAATATCACAGTGATGTTTGATGTGTGATTGTGAGATATCCCTCACACCTTCTGTGTTGAGATGAATCCGGGTCCAGCTGCAGCTCAGTACTGTAGAGTCTGTCAACCACAGCATGACGCAGCACCGATATGAAAAACAGCACCAAAGTTTGTCACAGCGGCTCTAACTGTGCTCCATTAATGGGCGTGCGGAAGGCATTTATTCTACGGCATGGCACATTTGTTTGCCTCTGATTTTTATGCTTTCTCCCTGCTTATGCAGCTTCTTGCATTTCCCTCAAGGTCAGCTTGTTTTATCACAGAAAGCCCAAATCAAATCATTGTTCCCACCTCGTCAAACAGACACGTGCGCCTTCCAATTGAGTTTTTCACCCATACACGATAAGCTCGTGTGCACCAAACATCTCATTCGACTCCGGAGATTTATGGTTCATGGAAAGTTGAATTAATGTTTATTTTCTACCAAATTGCTAAACGTAACTCGATGTGGCATATCTGGGTCTGCCTGCCGGGATACGCTAAAGCAGGGATTACATGAGCCATGTACTATTTGTCCCAGACAGAATGCACGTCAAAGACTGTCGAGCATGTGTGACTTGTCAGGCCGGGCACACATTTAGCCCCCCCGTAAGCACGCGTGCTGCGCCACGGGTGCCAGGATTGAATGTCCCTGATTCAATCCGCTCTCATCACATCTCCCTTCATGCCTATTTCATGTCCTCCAATTAAAAATGCACCACGTTAACTTGTAAAAGGAAGGTGGGAATGGAGGTTAGGGCTTTCCAAAGATCTCCCTCAATTATTCAGGTTTTGATTCAGGGGTGGGGGGGAGTTAATAAATGATGCACAAGTTTTTCAACGGTTCAGATGAAAACCAGCGCAATCAAACTTATCAGGCTGAGTTTTGTATCCCTGTGCTGTCATAGTATGTCTCTCTCCAGAAGCTCACTGGTTTCACATCATTTCACTTTTACCTCCTACGAATGTGCAGGTCAGTGTCTTTTCCGTCAGTTATTGCCATTCCAACATTAAGGGCCCCCCCGCTGGAGGAGAGTGCATCGGGCCTTTATCCTACCCTGCTAGCTGGAGCGCAGCTAGACCCAAACATATCGCTGCAGAGGGAGATGGTGCAAGAGTGCGTAAAACGACAAGGAGCTCAAGACAGAGAGACAGAGGGAGGAGAGAGGGGGTGGTGGGGGGGATTAGAGAGATGTGAAACAGGGATGATGTAAGAGAATGCGTGAAAAGAGGCGAGGGAGATCCGTGGAAGAGAGTTCGGGCGGTGGCGGGGCGTTCACACAAAGACAGACAAAGAATATCAAGAGACAAAGTAGCAGAGATTAAAAAGAAGAGGTACAGAGTAAAAACGGAGACGGTTCAATGACGGGAACAGAGTGAACAGAAGAAGGACTGACAAGAAGAGACTGAAAAGCAGGAGAATTAGAAAGAGCGAGGGAGTCCCAGAGACAGATGTCACCCTCACCGGCCCCGGCGGATTGATAGCTCCTGGCCCAGTTCCATGCCAGGCTTTGACCCTTCCGTCCTCTGCTGTAATTTATAGGCCACGTTTTGCCAGATTTAAGCACCACTCTGTGGTCATCATGGCTGGAGAACGCAGGATGACCTTCCTCAGATGGAAGCAGAATTAGACCCCTGCATCTTGTGGCCTCCTAAGGGGCAAATAAAGAAGTGCTCATGTTAAACTCACCTGTGCTCTCCAGGAGTGCTAATGAGACAGCTCCTACTGCACATCTTTCTCTCTGCATATCAGCTTGTTTTGGGTTTATTTCAATATTCATTTATTGTTACGCGTCATTTGATGTTCGCTTGTGCAGTAAAATCTGGAGACTTTTGTGTCCTTTTGCCTCAAAGCTGCAACAAAACCACTGCTGCTGTAAAGTAAATTCCTGAATTGGTTAGAAAAAATAAAGTAAAGCACTAAAATCTTATCATCGGAGTTCCAAATCTTTTTGGTAAACTTTTCTGACGTAATTGTAAGCTTAGAATGTTTGTTGGAACAGTAGGAAATGATTAAATTGCTTCCCAGACAGCTGGGCCACTGGAGGCCGGTACAGATCCACTGTTCTGAGAGGAACCCCCAGAACCTTCGGAGCTGCATTAAGACCATTGATTTGTATGTATACATCAGGGAAGACGCGGGGGCTCATTCTATCTGCCTTTCTCAACTTCTCCTGACTTTGTTGGAAAAAGCTTGAAATATACACATTTTATTCTGACAAAGGCCGTGTCATTGTTTGGTGGGGGAACACAATAAAAAAAAAAAAAAACCTCTCCATAAATATTTAACTCTCCTTTCACTCAGGCAGAAAATTGATTTCACAGATTGTAAAAAGTACCCGAGATTTAAAAAAAACAAACAAAAAAACTGATATATGAATATTAGATCGCCTTCAAACACAGATACTGTGATGCACAATGTGAGAGTAACCTTGATTCCTGGACCTCGGAAGTTGGTGAAACACCCTCATCAGTCAGTTGTCACTCCAGCTTTGAGCCGCTGACACCAGCAGTCCCCTCCTGCAGACGTTCCATAACTTCTTTCCATGATATTTGATGATGACACATATTTGTGTGATTGATTCTCTCACATGTCGGCAGCTGGATCACCTGCCGTTTGATTTCAGCCTCACCAGATTCCGTCAGTCGGAGCTGTTTTATAGGTAAATAAGGTTTTGTGTGTTGGCCCTCAGCTGGATAATCCTGCCGGTGGGCTCAGGTGGGTTCATGCTTGGTCATTCTGAGAATTACCTCGACACACAAATCAGCTCGGGGAATGATCTGGACAGAAAGCCTTCAGCAAATGATTACAGATTTGCAATTTAATGGCTTCTGAGGTCTCACCGAGCCTCACGTATGTTCCCGGTGAGACAGCTTCTTATTTTTTCAGTCCTTTAATCATAGAACGAGAGATGGGAATCCTGGAGTGGGATGATTTCCTGTTGTTTGGACTGACATTTTCCTGAAAGTTGTGTTTGTGTTTGGCAGACAGAAAGAGAATGTTGTTACGATGCACAGACCGGAGCTCCACCACCAAAAAGTCCACTTTTTCTACAAAAGCAAAACGGGAAATTGGGTGATAGCGTGTTCCCGAATGCTTTACCAGCGTATCACTTTGCATAACTATCTGAGGCTCTCCTGAGAAGAGAAGCTAGCAGCTCCTACATCAGTCAAATAGTAAAAGTCAAAAACTATTTGCAGCTCTGGATCAAACCCGACGGCTCCCATGATTGGCTCCATTAAGAATTCCGAAAATGTCCCATTAACGCAAACTATTTTAGATAATGACGCAACTATTTTTTCTTCTATTTGCAACAGGAAAAAAAATCGGCTTTTCACTGGGTGTTTAAGCAAGACTTTTCCCATCGCGGTACTTACTATGATTAATGTGCCATCAGTGAAAAATGTAAAAACGATCACTCCAATCTGCCTTTCCATGTCCCAATTTGTTCAAGAGGAAGCCAAGCTTTCGAAATGAGTGGGATAAAAGTGACTGCCAAAGGGGATGAATATATATAATTACCTGTTGCCAGAGTGCCAACAAAGAGACTTTGAAAATCAACTTTACGTGCCAAAGGCTTCATTAGTCTGACAACAACAAACCATCTCCTCAACCTGGGTTTGGAATGACACGGGTATCCGCAGAGCCATTAAAAACTGGAATCTGCCCGACCTCCAGTAGCCCAAACCCCTATCTGCTTGGGATTAAAAACCGCTTAATGTGCTGGCATTAATATGCTGCGTTAATGTGATGTTTGAATTATTAGGTGATTTAAGACTTAGCCGGCTGCTGTTTGTGGCTCCTTCAGAGACACATTGGAAAGGACGAGTAACCGTGTTTACTTTGCATGTGGAAATCCATGCATGCCTTTCATCTGTCCTTCCTGTAGTGACTAGCGGTCCATGTTAGCTTTGCAAACATCTTAATTGTGTTAAATGGAGGAAAAAAAAAAGGGGGGGAAGATTAGAAGCCATTAATGTCTGTTGTGCAAGGGTGTGCTATTCCCGGGACGGTGCTTTTGTTCACTTTGGCAAAGCAGACTCCGAGTTTCACCTTGAAACTCGGCGCACGCCGCAAACGCCGTCATTGCTCACTCTCGCCGTTTCATGCGCCGTCGGACTGGTTTCGGCTCGTCTTTGCGTTTCCTTTTGTGATCACCACCCTTCTTATTCTCTTTGTGCGTGCATCTCGTTTTCTCTCATTCTGTTTCTCTCTCGCTCTCCCCTTTGTAGCACTGTTTCCCTCGGCTGCCCCCCCCTCCCCGTCTGTCTGTCTAAGCATCAGATAAGCTCACTGGGGGAGACTTTAGAGGACTCTCCATCTGTGTATAAATAGCTCTGGATGAATTATTGAGGGACCTGAGGTTGCTAATAATCCCGCAGGACCCATCTGACAATGACACAGAAGATGGAGGGAAAACAATTACGCAGGCTTTCTCCTTCAGAAGAGTGGGAACGGAGGTGGGGAGGGGGATCGACGGCTTCTGGGAGCCTCCTTGCGGGGCCCAACATCTTGGCTAATAAACCCAATTAAGTCTCCAGAATCAATCGGAGCCCTGGGGGCGTCCTCTCTCTTCCTTCCCCGGATGGTGTGCAACAACAGGAAGTGTAATGATTCATGTTCCCCCTTCTGCGTTTGGATCATCCTCTCATCTCCATCTTGTAGGTTGGCAGAGCAGACGGGACAGGGCGGGTAGGACGGGGTGTCCGCCGAGGCAGGATAATAGGACAGGGAGAGGACAGGAGAAGAGAGGGAAGGAGAGCTGAGTGGAGAAGAGCAGGAATATTAATGGGAGTGTTTATCCTGTAAGTGTTTTACTGGGGGGGCACGGGACCATGCACTCCCATGACACGTCCAAAGTACTTTGTCTTCTTGGTGGTACATGATTCACCTGCAGATAGTGAAGATTTATCCGATCTTCTCAATTATGTCGTGAGATATGACACTTCCAGAGTACACAGCTGCATAAAGCATCTGGAAAACTGTATTAAGGAAAAGAAAAGAGGAGAAAACATATTTTCTGTGTTTCAAAACAGTGTGATTTTAGTTTCTCTTGATGGTATCAACACTGGAGATTTGTTACAGGGTATTTTAAACGGTAAGCGTGTAGCGTTTATTTATTTTTTAAAAGCGTGCAAACCTGTTTTACATTATTAACATCAGTCAGCAGCATTTCATTTTCCAGAGTGTCGGTCTTGCTAAGTGATCGTGGCAACTTTTAGCCCGTGAAGTCATTCCCTGTTTAAAGATTAATGCTGGGAAAAGCTAAATTTGGATGTCCTCAACATTTCCTGAGAAACTGGCCCAGGTAGGGTGTGTGTGTGTGTGTGTGTGTGTGTGTGTGTGTGTGTGTGTGTGTGTGTGTGTGTGTGTGTGTGTGTGTGTGTGTGTGTGCATGTGTGTGTGCGCGCGCGTGTGTGTGTTCGTGCTTGCGTGCGTGCGTGCGTGTGTATGCTTTCATGCATGTGTGATACAGAGGGAAAGATTTGTGGAGGGAAGTGAGGACATTTTGTCTTGTCCTCACAAATTCAAATGTTTTTGAGGGTTCAAATTTAGTTTGAAGATTCAGGTTCAGGAGGTGACTTTAGGTAAGGGTGAGGGTAAGGGGTAGGATTGGGCATTTACTGAAATGTTCAGGTTAGGGTGGGGCCTAGAGGATGTGGTACGTCAAAGAATCCGTGTGGGGGAGGGGGGCAATGTGGTCGAGGTGTGCAGCGTGGTGGGTGGGTGGTTGGTGGGATGAAACTGTACTAATGATGCATTTTCTACACCATTGATTTGGTGGCTCTGCTCTCCACTAAATCCTTCACATGCAACACATTCAAGCGGGGCCCTTTTTTCCTCCTCCGCCAATCGATTAGGCCAGCTTAGAGACGGCTACTCTGGGCGACAGGACAAGAGCTGGGACCTGTTATCTTCAGGGACTCTGCACACACACACACACACACACACACACACATACATTTGTGGCATTTAATCTTTCTTTCTATTGTCTCTTTTTTTAACGTAATCTTGAACGTGAAAGCGCGTCGGAATGTGTGGGAAAATGGTAACTTTGCATGCTGTTAATACCTGTAATCTCTGGATTAAGGCTTGCATTTTAATATGGATGCTGCCCAGCTGACTGGCTCTGGTTCAGATTTGTTTATTTATTCAAAATGCAACCTTTTCATATTACAGCTCATTACAGGCTGGAAAGACCGAGATCCTGTCACCGTGAAGCTGAAGGTTCTGAACGGTTGCCCACACATTTTAAGGAACTTTAACCGAGAAATTTGTCCAGGTTCTTGTTTTTTTCCTCTCAGCATGTTGCTGAGAACTAATCTTCAGTCCCTTCAGACCACTTTAATATCACGATGATATGGAAGCGTCTGGTTATAGAAATCATAAAAACAGCTGACAGCCCTCTGGTCAGTCGCTATTCACACAGGATAAAGTGATACAGTATAATAACTTCTATTTAATGATCCTCATATCTTCATCTCAGACAGTCATTTAGGTGTAACTGGAGTCCTTTTTTTCCCGAATGACCGTGTCCTGCACCCTTCGGAATGGGAAAAACGTGGCTGATGTACAGCGACGGTGGCCTCTTCGAGTTTCATCACCTGGTTATTAACTTTTGCTCTGTCTTTTCTCGCTCTCTCCACTCCCTCGCTGACGCGATCGCCGCGGTTCTCCACATTAGCGATTGTTGGCGTCCCCCCTGCAGCCGGGACTGAGGGATCTGCATGGAGTCGCCTATAGGAGAAACGCTATTACGCTCCATTATAAATGAATTGGCCCCCCTCTTTAATAATACTGCCCCGTAGTTCTGCCTCACTCCGCTGAAATAATATCATACTTAAGACCAACCTTCATTAGTCTCTGAAACAGCTCCTGAATTTTTAAGGCCTGTTTTACAGGATGAAAAAAGGCCTGATGCATCCTCTGAACAGTAATTGGAGGCTTTTTTTTCCACCCTGTTTACACAGAGTACAGTAACATTAGTATTGTGGACTTCAAAGTGCCATTAATTTAATCAAGGTTTACAGCGACTAATTAAAGATTTAAAGATAAACACGGGGGTGAACTTAAAGACGTCCTTGGCTGCATCTGCTGAAACAGCCTCCATCCTCTGTGTTGCTTGCACTGCTGAGCAATGATGTAAAAGGTCTGGGGGCCGGTTTCCATCTTATTGAATTATACCTCGTTGTTCGAGGGCACGCCCGGGTTTCTCTCATTGCATCTATTGTTTTTTCTCATCTGGTTTCGCGTCTTGAATAGCAACAATGACGGTGGATATGGATGTTCTGGTAACACTACATCTGAGTAATTCCAGAACCAGGAGGGCATTAGTATTCCTATGATGCAGCCAGTGGTCCTCAAAGTCACCATGCGACTAAAAGGCCGAGGCTTTATATGCTGTTTCTCTCAACACAATAAGTCAAGAATTTTCATCTTTATTCTGTTTAAAGAGTTGAATTGAAGAGGGCGATTTAAGCCTCGGCGCTCACAAAAATCCGGTCAGAACATTCTTGTCTTAAGGTCAGTCTTTTTAAAAGTGAGAGTTAAAAAAAAAAAAAAGAAAAATTCTTCTGTTTATTGAGGAAAGGCTGTCTTTGGCAAAAACCTTTCAGGCGGAGATAAGTGCTAACAGAACCGAGGAAAGGGGGGGAAATGCGGAGATTTCTATTGACTGACTGAAATTGGACAGCCTCAAACAAAGTTTCACGCCAAAGTTTTTCCTTTTTTTTTCCGAGGCAGAGTTCCAGGGCTACGCGGCGTGGAGCCTGAGCTGCGGCGCGGATAAAGCGTTTTAATGCTATTGACTCTTTTTAGGCTCTTACCAAGATGTTCTGAAATATTTAAATGATCGCTGGGAGTTTCTACCCATCTGTGGCTGGGAATAAAAGGATGGAGCGGAAGGGAAGAACTTTTTATGTCAGCCTTTTACAATCCCTGAATTAATAGGCACAAGATAATTAGACGATTCTGTGCAATAACATTGTCCCCGAGCTGTCTAGTCTTGGGTGGCGTTCGGCAATGCACGCATGTGTCCAGTAATGCACTGATTCAGGAATGGATTAGTCATTTAACTTTTAGTACAACCATAATTAGTTTCAGGGGAGAATTTTAAGACTTAAAGGGTCCCCGCTGAGGGCCAAAGCCGTACCACAGAGGTCATAGAGGTCGCAGGCTTTGAACTGTAGAGGGAGCTATGAGGCATTGCTGAGGATTATATTATATGGTGGAACTGTGTCTTTAAATGTTGCTGTCTGAAGGTATAAAACATTTTCACTAGACAGGGTTAACAAGATATTTTAAGAGGATGTGGGAATTAATGGGACATAGAGATGCATAATGTAGAAAAAATATGACCAAAACCAGTGACACTTATTACTGTCTGAGTTTTGTGCCTCTTATCTCAATTCCCCGACATGTGTGATTTTTAGCTGACCAAAGTTAAATGTGTTCATCAATAGAACACCTGCACCTCCCCCTGGTGGTAGGTTGCAGTGATGGAATCAGCCCTGCCTCCACCCATTATGTTAATTTGGTTCGTTTGAAGGGTTGAAGCTCAGTGTGATCTCAACATCTCGGCTGTTGTTTCAATCAGACCAGGTGATTTCATCACTGAAACAAATGCCCATCAGTACGTCTTCATACTCTCCACCATCCCATGTTACTTTCTTTCATCTCCCATCTTTTCCTCCACCTTCCTTCTCTCTCTTCCTCTCGCTCTCTTTTCTCTCTCTCTCTCACTCTGTGGGTGTGTGTCCCTTTAGGGTGTCTGCAGCAGTTGAGATAAGAAGCGAGTGTAGGACACAGGGGGATGGTGTTCACAGGAGCTAGGTGATCTTATCTCCTGTCCCTCCTTCTCTCACCGAGCATCTCTCACCGTTCGCGCCCCCCCTTTTCTCTCTCCTCTCGTCTCATGTGCACACATTTTCTCAGATCCCCTCAGCGCTGCTGTTGATTTGAATTTGAAGTGATGGGAAACCAAATTGGCAGCATTGACAGCAGAAACAAACAGCTTATCTCTCTCTTGTGGGCCAATACGGGTCTTAGTCAGATACCGGAGTCTCTGCCAGCATCTGACTTGTGACAATGGTGATAAATTGAATGTTTGTTGACTGTCACTTTTCATGCGTGGGTTTATCTGAGTGCGTGTGGCCATGTTAGCGTCTGTGCATCTGGGCTTGCCCTCTTCATGTAAATATACTTTCCCTAAAACCAAACAAATCCGAAAACAGGAAACGTGTCAGGAAATGTATGTAACTATACATAAATACACGTGCAGTTTCAAAGGAGTCAGCGATGCTACGGTGGCTGCTGAGGAACAAAATGCATTCGTCCATAATTGGTCTGTTGCACCTTGTATCAAAATAATACTTACTTACACTTGTATTCACTGCAAGTATAAATTATTTTTGTTCTTCACCAATATTTTTTAAAAATTCAAACAGTCGACACAATTTTAATGAAAATCTCAGATCTGCAACTTCAGCACGACTAAATATTTAGAACGAATCATTATGAGAGAAAATACATTTAATGTATTTGTAGTTACTATATGAAATTAAACTTATTAACTCAACAGCTATAACCTGTAATATCGCCATGCCAAAAAGTCACGTCCATATGATTCACATAGTAATCAGAACAATCATACTCAATACAGTATCGGTCCCTTCCATGAGACACAGGACCAGGGCATGAGTAACACATTGTCCTTGTTATTATGGGATGGATAAGCTGTGTGTCTGGGCTGCAGGAGCATTAGTTACCAGCATTTCCCAGCAGGCAGTTTAACGCTGTCAGGGGTCGGTGCTCTCCCTGCTCAATAATAAGCACAGTAGGCCAACACAGAAATATAACCTATTAGTCATAGGAATACTTCTCCCATTCCAGTGGAATTTTCTCCTGACGTGCAAGCTAGTGTCAGGTATGTGGATCAGAGGCCAACGTGCTTTTCCTCTGGGACGGCGCCGATCTGTAGTGTTAACAGGCCCAGAGAGGACAAGGAGGTAGCCAAGCTGTCGTCAGCCAGGCCCCACTTCGCCTAATGAGAGAGTCTCGCTAATTAAAAACAACAACAGGCGGACCGCCCCTGTGTCCTGCCATCAGGATGACCCGGAGTCAGAGGCAGCGTGGATGGCGGAAACGCTGCGTCCACAGACGCTACACCGTAAACAGCCCCGATATATGCAAGAAGAACAAAGCCAGGCATAACGAGGATGAGTAGGAGGCTCCCTCTGAACTGTTCCGTGTTTGTGCTTGCAGGGGGGAGGGGTCTGTGATAATCGACTGCTCAGCTCCAACAAACTCTGCTTCTTTTGTTTCCCCGTGCGAGTTTCACGGCAGGAAAAACAGTCTGAAGATGTCTGGAAGGTGACGGCCAGCTCAAAACAACCTAGCAGCAGTCATCAACCTCTCCATTCTGCTGTCTTTGTAACTATCTTTATGGGCAAAATATATAATCTTAATTCCATCTTCTGAATGATTTTCTTCTTCTTGCTTTCTTTTTTTTTTATTTTGCAGAGATTTCTCCGGAGCAATCACGCAAATCAATAGACTGTACAGTGTGAAGCACATTCCCTTCAAATTGAATTGTGCCACTGCAGACTTGTGTAATTGTCCCTGCGAGTGTTTTATTAAACTGTCAAACACGTGAATCATTAGGCTTGATCCACAGATTGACAGTTTGTCAGCTGTCTGAATGTGGCGTGCTGCTGTCAACATGCGGCAGCACGGGATCGGCACACACGTCTCCTTCTGCTCCCCCTTTGTCTCCATCTTCCTTCTTTAAGCCCAGGTGCTAACAAAACTGAGGATTGTGGGTAGCCTGGGAACATATGGGGAAGAGAGACAGCGAAATGAAGGGTGGATGCAGGAAAAGAGGGGGAGGGGCTTGTGGGAGAGCAAGAAGCTGTCAGGGAAATGTCTATCCCTGTCACGGCAGCCGGAATAGTGTGATGGACAAAAGGATAACTGCTGTTTCAGAGCGCCGGGAAGGATCCTCCGTCCCGTTTGGTGCAGGGAGCCCCCCCCCCGTGTGACGGAACTGTGTTTCCTCCTTTTCCTGCATCGATTACTGTCTTCCTTAAATTGTGCCGTCTTCATTATGTGCGGATCGCACACATCTGTGTACACAGGAATGCTCCGTTTGCTCAGCCATGGAAACACAGCTCTCAGTGCACAAACACACGCAGACACAAGTGAATTCCCAGTGCAGCCGTGTAGACAGAGTTTTAGAGCTGTGGCTGCAGGCTGACTCCGTGTGTGTGTGTGTGTGTGTGTGTGTGTGTGTGTGTGTGTGTGTGTGTGTGTGTTTGTGTATGTGTGTGTGCGTGTGTGTTGTTTTTGGCTATTTGCTGGTGATTGGTGCAGCCCCCTCTGTGTCTGTCTCCAGTTCACATAACATAATTATCTCTGTCTTCTCTCTCCCTCTGAATTCCAGGCTGTGCCTTCCTCACCTACTGTGCCAGAGAGTCGGCCCTGAAAGCCCAGAATGCACTGCACGAGCAGAAGACTCTGCCCGGCGTAAGTTACATGCAGGCAGACACATCACAGCTCCAGTCTGACACACACATACACACACAAACACACACACACACACACATACGTGCACCCATTTTAACATGTAATGCCTTATATTTATTTCAAATCAAAGGGGACTGACTGTCTTTGCCATGCTTGTCATGTATTGTTTATCACTGGCTGTACACCAAACTAGGGAACAGCCCTTTTCCCCCCTCTCTCTATCTCTTTCCCTTCCTCTCTTCATTTTGTTAGTCACATACACACACACACACACACATACACAAACCCACAGGGAGAAACCACACGCAACATCATAGGCACACTATTTATAGTCCTTCCTCCAGTTTGTGTAAATGAGCGTGTGTGCGTGTGTGTGTGAGAGAGAGAGAGAGAGAGAGAGAGAGAGGGATGGAGACAGACGGATGAAAAGTGGGTGAGCGGGTGGATGGAGGCTCCTTGTGCATTAATGTGCACACTCTGCATTGTGGCCCGGAATGGCAACAGCGTGAGAGCGCATCCTGGATGTACATCACGGCGCAGCGGCAGATGTTCACGTGCCGTGGACACGCATGTGGAATCCCTGTGAAGCAAAGCATGTCCTGTCTGAACACCTCTACTGATTCTCGCTTCAGTGGGGAAAATGTGACACCACCCCCCCCGAAAAAAAAGGCTCCTCGTATTCATGTGGAGATGTGCAGTGTAAGCGTTTCCGTTGGCGTAGACGCGGTTTTTATGTACACTTCTGTGCGAGTTTGTGCGCACGAGTGTGTCTGCGTGCGCGCCCACTCTGGTTCGGCCGTGTGCGTGCGGGGAAGTTTTGATGCGTTTCTGTCAGGCCCGGCTCAGTTTGCTCTGTTCGTTTTTAATGACGCCTCCAGGGAAGCTGACAGTCGCCGTGTTGAGCGCGCAGCCTTTGATGTGAGTGATTATGACATCACAGACGTGCAGCGGAGAAGAGCGGAGGAGTGGGGATCCGTGCTCTCCGATTTTTTTTTTTCCCTTCCCTTTCACATCCCAGTGGCACATTATTCAGAAAGAAAGGAGGGAGAGATAGACAGAGGAGGAGAGGAAAAGATTAAATATTTGGCCAGAACCAGAATGCGATTTTGTGTGAGCACAAAATGTGTTGCAAATTGATGTTTTTGCCTTTGCTTTGGTTCTGTCTGACATGGACCAAAAGACATTGGTACAAAACTCTCCTTTTACAAAGAAAGAGCTGCACTTAATTTCCTGCCTTACATACTGTTACATCGACAGCGCATAAATTAAGTCAGTCACTCACAATCAACGCAGTTTTAGAGGCAAATATTAATTAGGAACTGCTTTGGCAGGAGAGTACAGTCTCAGGTCTGATCAATGATGAGCAATAAGCAAGCAGCGGTAATGCTGCGGGACAGGCTAGCTGCTCAGCACGCCGAGCATCGCAGGGGCAGAGAGGGACAGCGCTTATTGTTGGTGGCGGAGGGAAAGTCAGCCAAACAAAATAAATGGCTTCATTAGACCTACAGGGAAGGATCAGCTTGGGGCGGCAGAGCTTCTTTTTGGAACTTCCTTTGTGCACTTCTGCTTTTATCGGTCCTCCACTCTCAGGCCAACAGACACCAAAACCCTTGCAAATAACAGCCCCCCTTTTCCCCTTACAGCCCCGACTGTTTCCCTCCACTTCCATGTCCTGGTGCGCTTTTCATCGTCAAAGCCAGTCCCTGAACCCTTTCTGTTTAAAAAGTTTTCCACTTTTCAAAAGAAAAAACTTTTTTTTTCCGCTGCCAGGTGAGCCACAGGAGGAGGGATTGGGTTGTGAGTGTAAATGCCCTGTAAGCATGGCTGTAGGCTGTTAGCGTAGCTCAGCACTGTACTGGGGGCTCTGTGAGTGTGTGTGTGTGTGTGTGTGTGTGTGTGTGTGTGTGTGTGTGTGTGTGTGTGTGTGTGCAGCTGAGCCAGTACAGTGTCAAGAGAGACTTTTGGTAAACAAGCAACAAACTGAAATACTGTTGTTGAAGTGACACTGACACTGAACTACAAGTAGCGGCTGACAAATTGCTTTTGTATCCTTCACTCATTTGCATGGATGCAAACGAATGGTTGAGCTGGTGAATACATTTCAGCCATCGCAACCCAGGAAACATTAGAAGATCCACTGATTTGATAAACCAGCCCTGACCCCTCACAGAGCCACGCTGGGCTGTTGCGACCTGACTCTCCAGGTGATTGCATGGGCCGCTAATCCCGGTGGAACGGACCGGAACAACGAGCAAAAACACGAACGCGGCTCGGTTCAGGCACAAGACAGGAGGAGGGTGGGAGGTGGTTTGTAGAGTGGTTTCATCAGAGGCGCAGAAGAAAAGCAGGTTTCTGCAGCTTAAATGCTCTTTATGAGCTTTGCCAACAGGACATAGGACAGCTGAGCTCTTCCTCTCTGTTCCGACTTTGCACAAAGTTGAGCTTTACTACGGTCTTGATCAAAGGTTCTTCTGTAGTTATTGGGTGTTTTAGGTTGAAAATACACACATTTCTGTTTTATGTATTTTATTTATAGGTATTTATTTACTGACTGTGAACATCTCATCACATGTAACACATACAGGACTCCACCACCTTCCTAGCCTTCATTGGACCCACCCGAACCCCCCCACCCCCCCACTAGCACCAGCACCAGCACCACTACCACTACCACTACCTCTGGTTAATCAGGATAATGCACCTCGCTACATCAAGACAACCATTTGGGACGGGCTGAGCAAACATGACAAAGACTCTGAGGCTTTAACCCTGCCTCCCAACACCAAATCCCACCAATCCAATCAAGTGCTCGCGGGATGTGATTGAACCAAGGGTGGAATATGAGCTCGACCTCAACCTTATAAGTCAGGAAATCCACTGCCGACGTCCCCCGGAGTCCACGTCAGAACAGTCTGACACAAATTCAGTTTGGGGCATTGTTGTTGGATTGATGGTTAAAATTAAACCACTGGTTGGGGTTTGCAGCACTCATTGAGTTTCCCTATTTATTTCCTGTTGAAACCCAAGGAGCACGATCTGTATATGGGGAATGGGTTTGTTTTATTTTTTGAAGAGTGATATCAGACTACTCTAAAATGGGGCATGTCCCAAACGCTGCGTTCTGGCTACCGTATACATGATCCCATGCTCCAGTTTCAGACTCGTACAAGAGCAAGAGGCTTAAAAAAATCTATTGATTCTGGCAAAAGACCTCACGAGTGGGAGGATGTGCTTCGGCGTGCACGCGTGTGTGCGTGTGGGTCAGGGGGTGGAGCTCCAGAGCTTGAGCTGTTCATGCAGAAACCGCAGGGTGCAAATACCCAAAGGCAAAACCCACCCTCACACATATAACAGCTCACAAAAATATGAATACATAAAAAAAAATAATAATCTGGCATCCGCTCAAAGACGCTGTCAGAAACATCGTATAGGCCTGAGCACTGTGGTGACCCCCCCACATACTGCCAAAGGAGAACACCCTCCTCTTTGAAAATAACCCAGGGACACGCATAGGTACACCTAAAACCAGAACCAGTCAGTAAGCCGCTCCTGCTCCAACCACTCAAACACTCCCATTCAACACAATACTCTGAAAAACAGACATACGGCCTCCACTGACTCGCTGTAATACCGAGCAAGATGAGAAAATATAGAACACTGCGAATCAATGCGTCATTTCAGAACGCACTCGAGACACACACATGCGCGCGCACACGCATGCACACACACACACACATGCACACTGACAGAATTGAGCATACACAGAGAGTTTTCAGCCTCGGGGCAAACAAACAACAAAAAGCAAATGAATAGCAGAAGAGGGGAAGGAGGAATGGGCTGATGATGGCAGGTTGCAGATTGTGGGAGGATGGAGGGAGCAGAGAGAGAGGTGTAGTCACGCTGCTTCCATAATGCCTGATTTGTGTCTGTTTCTATCCCCCCCACCCCCCCTTCCCGCTCCCCCAAGTTGAGATAATGCCAAGGCAAGAAATCCATGGCATTGATTCGCTCCCGCGACCCAGATTCATGGCAACTTTTTCTCAATAAGTTCCCCTCATTGGTCGATTACCGGCCCGGCTCCCCAGGTGAATAGGTGAAGAGGTGTTCGGAGTGGCTGACGGTGCGCATGAGCGTGCACAAGTACGGCACACGACTGTTTCCTGCAGGTTTGGATCGCGGCGCAGCGGCGCACTGCTGGCTGAACCAGTGGAAAGATGCTTCCAATCCTGAAGCTCAAACTCCCTCATCTGCTGCTACTGCTGCTGCTTCCAGGAAAAAAGAGTTTGGCACTAAATTTTAGCAACATATCTCAATTTAACCATAAATAGAGTGAGCATTGATTACTGTGGATGAAAATGAGGCAGTAAAGAGATTTTATGAAGAGGGTCAGAAGAAGAAGAACATTTGCTCTACGGAGTCTTTGTTTCTTCTGACTTCATGTCCTTCTAACTCTTGAGAAATGAGCAGATATTCACATCAGGCCTGCCGTTGCGACTGAATGGCATATTTCTGCTCATGCTGTCCATTAGCATTTGTGGGCAATGTTTCCATTACGCTGCCTTTTGAGGTGATCGGAGATTTATAGATCACCAGTGCAATTCCATGCGACTTTTTTATCTTAAGCCCCAGAAAATAAACCTAAATTGAGGGCTCCGGGGCTCCAACAGCTTTGTAGAATAGTAGCCTTGAAGAATATTTTCAGGAGCTTTGAACTGGTCACAGCCGGGGACGGGTGTTCTGTTTTTATCAGATGATTTATAATTTGATTTATCATGTCAATGGTGCCCTCGCTGAAACAACCATTAGGGGCCTATAGTATCTCCTGTCTTATACAGTCTAAAAGCTCCAGGCCTGATGTTACAGCTTCCTGTTGCTAAGTGACCGTTGGGGCAGATGAGGTGAAAAGATCCTCGATTTACCTCAATAATCCAACTAATTTCAAAAGGGGAGAATGCTGCACGCCAAGCCCACGGATTAATGATCCATATGTGAAACTCACCTGAATACACCTGCTTCGTATTACTCTGCATTTATATCATAACAGGAGCCTACATTTAGAGTCGTATTTCCCAGAATTCTGTGCATTTAGCCAACTATTCACTGAGAACATTGCCTGTTCTTTAATTTAAATTTACAGGAAGTGGCTCCTGACGGTGTGTAGTGACACATCCTCCGGCAGAATGCTCTGATAAGCGCCATAATTCGAACATTAGATTTCAGACTCAGCTCAAGATCTGCCTGTCCTGAGCACCACCTCTGTCTTCCTCAGTCCTCGCCACACTCAAATCAGACTTGTTCACATCTCCATAAGCTCCTGCCGCTGCTGCCGCCTGACCTCAGATGCTGTGAAATGTTAGTTCTCCCCTCGACAGATGAAGGCTGCCCCTCCCCTCGCGGTGGAGTGCGGTTTTTACTGTGGTTTTTACTCAGTGAAATTACTGTTGAGGAACAGAGACAGGTAACTGAAAACAATAAAAGCTAATAAATCAGTCACATCAACAATGTAATGTATCCATTAGTGCGGTGTTTTATCGATCATTGAAGAATAACATGGTGTGTGTGTGTGTGTGTGTGTGTGTGTGTGTGTGTGTGTGTGTGTGTGTGTGTGTGTATGTGTGCGTGTGTGTATGTGTGCCCATTCGTTCCAACAGCACAGCTCTTTGCCGCTGTACTGAGTGCAGGAAAGAGCCAAGAGAACCTGAGAAGATTTTCATTATGACCTTTTTTTTTTTTTTTTTAAACACTAGTCATACAGCTTTTAGAATATAACATGAAACCCAGTGTGCATTTTAAACTCTCGTTCCTGGACGTCCTCTGTCCTTTATATTAATATCACTCAGGCCAACTGCTGCTATGACATTAAAGTTAAATGTCAATAATTGACTATGAGACTTTATTTTAATTAGAAGTCTCTTTAAGATGCTTTATTGAAGCCATAAAGCGGGAGGATCGCTCGTCTTCTGAAATGGCTTCACAGAATTTCAGAACAAATGTTGAAGGCTGTGACTTTGGTGTGGCGTTAGATAACAAATAAATTATTTCACAACGACTGCAGAGGAGGGGGGGGAGAAAAATCACACGCACGGTTTGAATTAGGGCTCCTATAATGAGAACACTAAAAGAAAGATTATTGTGTCAGTTCAAAGGAAAGGGCAATTATTATGCAATGCCTGCGTTTCCACTCTCTCTGTCGTCTTCCATCATAAATCTGATGGAGAGGGTAGAAGGAAACTGGAAGTCTTCCTTTGGAAGGCTGTGACGAGCAGCAGGTTATGGTCACTACAGTGGGTATTGATTGGTTGCTGGTGTTGACAGTGTCTTTAAAACAATCACCTGGAGGTGAGCCACTCCGCCCCAAGATTAATGCTGTTGTTCTGTTGGGCCAGGTTCAGACGCACGCACGCACACAAAAGAGCAATGCAGTTTCCACTGTTCCCTGAGTGATTCCCAGTATATAAGACCAATAAGAGTGAGGCCATTTGGTGCTTATGCTGTGATGTATGTGACAGAGTCAAAGGTTGGGAACACTGCTCCAGACTCGGCTGTAACAGCTGGCAAGCTGGTGGCCGGCAGACGTGATAATGACACAACATGCGAGCGGGGGCCGGATGGAGGGCCGCGACACAGGCAGCGTTTAATAATTGATGGCAGCAAAGTCCCGGGATTGGCCAGTAATTGCATTACAGGTCACTTCTCAATAGCAATTTGTGAAAGTTGTGGTGATGTGTGCCGGGTGGCGATCAATAGGCACTGTCCAAAAGATGCAGTCTGCACGCGTGAGTGTGTGTTTGTGTGTGTGTGTGTGTGTGTGTGTGTGTCTGCTTGTCTCTCTTTTCTTTCTGCTTATTCATTTGAAAGCAAATGCCTGTTGAAAACATTTTCTTTCAGTGTTGTGAGCAATAGCAGCACCGACTGCTGCAGTACACACACACACACACACACACACACACACACACATACACACACACTTATTCAATTAAAGCTCGTTTAATGAGGAGCTCTGCTTAGCCAGTAAAACACAGCATGTATCTACGCTCTAGTAAAATAGAATAGAATAGAATAGAATAGAATTTCTCTATTTTATCACTGCTGCACCGCCTGACTCGAGCACCCATCAAAAGAAAACAGCAAAGACAGAAACGTACGGGGCTGAAGGATGTGTTTTGAGTTCAGGAGGTTAAAGCAGCACAAGGGCTCAGATTTAGCTGTGTCACGATGCACACAGCCTTTCATTTCTCCACAGGCTTGGGGCTGCGTGCCCCCTCCGCCGCCCTGGCTGCACTCATTCTCATGGAAGTTATTTACTCTTCACGCCACGTTTTCCCTCTCCGACGCATCGAGCCACCGCTGCGTCATCTCGCAGCATCTGGCGCACCTGCGTCGTCTCTTTGTCTTTGTTTGCCGCTCGCTCCCTGTCCTCCCGTTACTTCTGCTGTGGCATGGAGAGCAGCAGAGGAGAGGAGAACGAGGGAGGCGGGAGATTTTACATGCTCTAAATCCAGCCTCTGTGTGGGGGGGTGCTGTCATCAAAGGACAGAAAGAACAGGGTTCATTTATACGGTGAATACCAGTATGTGTGTGTCTCTGTGTGTGTTTGCATATTTGACAGACTGCGCATTAATTCTCGCAAACATCAAAGATTCTTCCTCATCTATCTCTCTCCCTCCTCTGTCTTCCTCCCTCCCTCCCTCTGTAATTCCCGCTAATCCCCCTTTAACATCATTTTGTCATTTTTCCTTTTTTGTTTCCGTTTCTTGCGCCCCACATTCGCTCACTTGTCTGTTTTTGTGCGTCTCACCTCTCCCGCATTTGCTTGGCGAAGTGTGACAGCATTGAGAAGTCACCAAAGAGGTAAATGATGATAGGCCATCCATCATGCTTTATGGACTCTGTATGGTGCTGCCGTGGAGAGTGGCTGCGCTGTGCAGTAACTCAGAACACTCTGTCCCTCCACATCACCTGGCAGGGGCTCCGCCGCTCGCCTCGCCTCGCCTCGCCTCGCCTCTGCCGGCTGACTGTTTATTTGTGTGAAACACAGGAAAAGTCTGAGTCACCCACTCGAGTCTCCCTCTGTGTGTGTGTGTGTGGGGGGGGGGGTTTGCGTGTGCGTGTTTGCATGTGTGTGATGTCTCTGCATGAATGAATGGGGCAAAAATGTTTGTCCACAGAGGCAGACTTTTTCCTGCAAGCCTTCATTATGGTCTGATATGCCACTGCTGTGAGCATCAGTCCTAAAAGCAGACATTGCGTGTGTGTGTGTGTGTGTGTGTGTGTGTGTGTGTGTGTGTGTGTGTGTGTGTGTGTCAATGGAGCAATGCGTACCCATTACTGAGTTGAGGCATGCTAACTTACAGCTTTGTTCCCCTATTTTTCATTCTTTTTTTTCCACCTTTTTTTTTTAAATGGTTTGTTCCTTGCTGCACATATATAAAACCACGTTCATCCAAAGGCTCCTGCGCCTGCACCCCCACCCCCACCACCACCACCACTACCACTACCACCACACACACACACCCCCCCACCGAAGACCACATTTCCAAGGCCCTTACAGAGTGTGACAGCTGCAACAGTCACATGTATGCGACACAATGAATATGGCGACTGTGCAGTTTATTAGATCGTGAATGGGACAGGAATTAACTCGCCGCCGTTGGCATGACAGCAACGAAATGAATGTAGTGCAGGAAACAACCAGTGATGCTTTTGTTCACATGAGCCACGACTACATTTACCAACTACCGGTGGATTTATAGTCAGCGATTATTCTTTGGTTTTATATAGATGTACTGTCTGCAAATAGAATCATTTGGGGTTCCGCTGTGGTGCAGAAAAACGCTGTTCTAACAGACAGACAGACAGAAAATATACAGTTTAACTCCAAACTGGACAAATGTTCTGCCCTGGTTCATTTTATTGAAAGATTTGTTGCAGTTGGGATGCCTTTGGACTGTGGGGAGGTAACTGAACTCTCGGAAAATAACTTACCCTAAAGCTCCTTTCTGTTTCCTCTCTGATCCAGATGTGCCACATCATTGTTCTGATGTGTTGCTTGTGTTTTATGTCAATGTTGGGATAGATTGTTGTATTTGTGGGGACAAAGTAAACTTTTTTTTTCTAGGAAAAAGCTAAGGTCTTCATGGGACGTCTTCTTCGTGGTATTTTACCTTCCTCATCCAGATCAATTCCAGATGACCTGATTCTGAGGCCTTCCAGAGGCAGCGCAGCCAACATCAGCGGCACTATTTTGAGATAAGTGATCAATGTTAGCCAGGACATGAGGATGTGAAGAAGAGGAGGAGGAGGAGCAGGGTGAGCAAGCATTTAAGCAGAAAGGACAGTCAGATGGCAAAGACGGACCAGTGTTACGGTAACTCACCTCGGGCGCTCCCGCGCTGTAAATACACCTCAGAAACTCATCCCAAACTTTGGCAAGATGCTACAAATCCACCGGCATCCTTTATGAATGTCACACCCCGCGAGAGGGAAAATGATTGCGTTGCAAAGAGGACAGGGGAGTGGAAGAGAGGAGTGGGAGACAGACGCAGAAGAAAAATCACTTTGATGGATTACGCCCCATGTGAGACAACCTTGTAACATTTTTGGATGGGATTCTAACTCACCCAGATTCTCTACAGCGCCAATGATTCCCTTCAGTCCTCCGTCTCCTTTTGTCATCCCACGCGTGCACAGAGCGTGGCAGCCGTGCACATGCTGATACAGCATGATAACGCTTGCAGGAACTAATTAGACCCAGTGATTAAGAGAGGAGACGCGGTGTCTGAAACGTGTTTTTGTCTGTGCATTTTACCGAATAAATAATAGGTAAAGACGCACGGAGATTCTTACTGGAGCTGTTTAGCATCCAAAAGACTTTGAGGCTGCAGGCGCTCCCAACACCCCGTCGGTGCCGCCTGTTTGCAACCAGCAACCGTTGTTGATGGCTGCGGTGCATTAAGGGCACCTGTGATATTAAACAGACAAATGAATTTCCAACAGCTGCACGACCGAACATTAGCATTCAATGAAAGATGGCTGAAATGAGTCAGAGCTCCCCCTTTTTTTAACGCTAAAGGGCAAACCATTTTAGGGTGATTAGTCAGAGGTTTGGGCCTCCGAAGTTACCGAAGGAATCTTTGAAGGTACGAACTCTGCTGGGTTTTTGTAAATGTGGTGCTTGTGCAGTTTTGTTAGCCCTCCAGCAAATCTAGACCTAATTAACCACCATGTTCCACACAGCAAGGTTGTCTTCGGCAATGATCCAGTCCCACCAATAATTCATTTACCGAACAGCTACATATCTTTGCTGGCAGTAAAGGACTTAAAAAGTTCGACATGGCCCTTGCAGGGGCACTTAGTGCTGAGATATCTAGTGTATATTTTCTCTTTTAATGGCTGCTGTGAACAGCCTCTCCCTGCTCACCAATAATTAAAATGTCTGCTGCTTCACCTCAGTCTGTTTTAAATTCTCATCTGTGAGGCTCCTGTTTATCTTTTATTGATTCTGTGGATACCTTTGCTTCAATGCTTCACTTCAACCAACTTGAAACTTGTTTATGGATGTGCAAAGTTGGCCTTCACCCATTGGTTTGTGAAGGCCGTCAGTTTTGTTTGCAGAACGTTGCCATTTGGTGCCAGAAGAAACCGTTCACAAATAAGAGGGCGGGGCTGGAGAAGTAAGGGGCGGGTGTAACTTCTGACTTCAGACTATGTGGCCAACCAAAGACTTTACCAGAGGTCAGGCATGTTCATTCAGATTAACAAACAGATCTTATTCTAGGATAATGCAGTTTAGCATCATGATTAGTTAGTGAAAAAAAATTATTGAACTATTCCCTGATTGAGTGAATCAGACCGAGGCCCCAGCGGATCTTTGTGGTATTGCATTTAAAGTTACTTCTGTGTTCTTCACTTTCAGCCTGAAAGTCTATGTCTTTCTTTTATTTACACTCAAAGTTTGCTCCTTTTGTCATACAAAATATTTTGAGCCATGGTAGCCTCGGCTAATTAATCATTCATGATTTAATATTTGGTCTGTCCAAGAGGAAAATAACTGCAATCTTCTGAACCATCTTTGCAGCCGCAGCGCTGATGTTGACTCTCTGGACCCAATCTGAGGTCTGACATTAAAGATGAACAGAAAGGATGGAATTTTTTTCATATTGGCTGCAATGAAGCTAAAACATTCGTGAGCAGGAGGATTGCTTTGACAATGGCACATATTTGCACGCTAATGCTTAGAGTACAACCATGGTGCATCCTTATCTGTCCAGGGTAGGTGGGAGAGCTGAGAGCTGCACTTTTCCCATCTTCCGAGTTTGTTTTCCTGTCCGACAGTCTTGTAAAGTTTCTGGCAGAAGTTTGACAGACAAATCCTTCTGTTATGACTGGTGTGCTGACAATGTTACTGGTGAATCAATAGTAATTTAACGGTAAGTTATAGCTGGATGTGCGCGACGTCGTGAGCACAGTCCTGCCGTGTTTACCAAATGTGTGCTGAGTCATCATTAATAGCACAGCATTCTCTCTCACTCCCTCTTTCTCTTCCCCCTCTCTCCCTCTTCTCCCTCTGTGGGATTCCTCTATTTTTTTTCCTCTTTTAATCTCATTACATCATGACTTAAGGGCTGCGTGCATTAAAGTTTAAAAGTACGTTGCACTCCAAAGTCACTGGTACCGAACAACACATACCCTGTTAGTTTTTCTGATGTTGCTCTCTCTCTCTCTCTCTCTCTCTGTCTCTCTCTCTCTCTTTCTCCTTCCTGTTTCACTTTTTCCCGTGTGATTCCCTCTTTCATCGGGAAGACAGTTGTAGCCACATGCGGGCCGACTCCAGCAGAGCTCAGACATCAGGCCTGGCAGCCGCGTTCTTTAATTAAACCTTGTTTTTTTATTTCCTCATGTATGCTACTGAGATTAGCTGTGGGAGTGAAGGTATAGCTTTTTGATTGTTGTTTTCCATTTTTTTTCCACACCCCTGGCTTTGAGGAAGGATAATTCCACCTCTCTAATGAGGGAAGTCGACTCATCTAAGGAGTCTGTTAAATGAAACCTGACAAAACGATCCCGTGGTACATCCATCATCTTCTGTTTTCCTGCTCTGCCAAAATGCATTTTTTGAAAGTAAAATCATAATTTAAAGACACACATATATCAATTTAAGGCCATTGCTTTTTATTTAAATTCACACCCCTCAGAAGTCGTATTAGCTGTCTGAAGACTGATATTCATCATTTAAATTCAGACACTCTTTGACCTGTGTGTATTTTTAATCTGTCTTCCAACACCTTCAGCTCATCTCAAAGCTGCCTCTATAAAGTTCTGTCCTATTATGAAGCGTCAGCTGTCAGCATCCTGAGAACAGACAGCCTCACGTGCACGCGTTTGCTAATCACGGGATGTCATCTTTGGTTAATGCAAAATGCGTACGGTGATGAATTATTGATACGATCCTGGAGATAACAATCGGGCTCTAATTGCATGTCATCATTGCCAGGTTGATGCCATGTCTTCATGTCCGCTTAATGCGATTACACATTCATAATTGCGCCGTTATTAGCCTATTTATTCACAACAGCGGCACCCGCTAATTAGCATGGGTCCACGGAACGGCATCACTTATCTCCACGTTAAAAATGTCCACCTGAGTCCCAGACTGACAGCAGCTGACAAGCAAAGAGCATCTTCACGTGAACTTTTACATTTCATGTCGTCACGTTTATTGTGGTCACACGAGTAAACGTGTTGGTGTAAAAAAGGGGAGGGGCCAAGTACCAATCCTCCCATTCCCCTTTATATATCCCCTATATATATATTTTCTCCTCACCCTCTCTCACCAGCTTCTTATCTGGCTTTCTCTCTGCATTTGCACCACACTCCCTTTTCCCTCCCTCTTCCCATTTCCCACCCTTCCCTCGCTCTCCTTCCCTTAGAGGCATGTTTAATTAAGCACAGGGCCGTGTGTCAGTGAGAGAGGGAAAGACGTGGAGAAAACAATTCCTATCTGGAGTAGCAGGGCAGACTAGGCAGGCTCTCCTCCTCCTCTCCTCTTATTTTGTCTTCTCCTCCTCCACAACCCCCATCCTCCCTTTGGCCCGGGCCAGCCATAATTACCCTGCTCACTAGCAGAGGGACGAGGTGCGGGGGAGAAGCTAACACGGGAGTAAAGGAGGCCGAACCGAGAGGGACAAAAGGGCAGGAGAGGACAGGTGAGCAGTTAGGTTTGATATCTAAGAAGGCCTCTGCGTTACAGAGTCAGTCAGCCGATCCATACGTTGCAGCCTTTTTATTCTTCCTATTATCTGTGCTGGTTGTGCAGATGCCACTCACACACCGGTTTCATCCATTGATGGCGCCATTGGCGGTGAGGTCAAAAGGTCAACATGCGTACCAGAACATCCTATTTTTCCTGAATCGCTGTGGTGAATGTTTAAAAAGGCTGGTTTAAAACTAAAGGCGGACCCAGAGAGAGGAGATAAAACTTCAGGAAGGTGGGAGAGCTGCAGCTACAGACCTCCAGGCGGCACAGTAAATGCTGCAGAATTCCATCAGAACCGCTTCACCACACAAAGATTTTCGGAGAATAAGAATATGAAATGTGGGCAGCTCAGCCTTGCCTTACATGTGCGTGTAGGTTTGGCTTGTCAGTGCAACTCAATGATGAGGCACTGGTCTCAACAGCGCCCCCTGCGCCCCGTCACTTCAGCACACGGACGCGAAGGCGGTCAGATTGTTTATACGTACAGCAAAGGCGCGCCGTTATCTGAGCTCCAGTATCGGATTATACTACGTTCTGACGTGCCGTGCCAAAGCGGACATGTGCTGCAGAGCCGAGCGCTGGCTCGTGCCAGATGTGTTTATGAACAGACCTTACAAGCTCGCTCGCTTGTTTGTCCAGGCAGAGTTCCAGGAGCACACACTCACCTGGCCCATGTGCTGGGAGCTCTTTGGCCTCCCGTGTCTGGGCTGGCTTGCAGACAGAAACAATTCTCCCTTCCCCTTTTTTTAAAAGTAAAAGTACAAAAGGTTGTAGGATTATGCCTCCGAAACATCGCTAAAAGGCATCCGCAGGTAGGAGAACTCCTCTGAAAATTTCCCTTCATCAGCCGCTGATTTATTTTTCAATTGTCATTGAGGGACCATTACAGTAAAAGGAATGTCAAATTTAAAATATTACATGTCAGACTGAGTTCAAAGCGAGCTGAGCGGAGCTGACTCTTGTAATGCACCTCTCTTTTATCTGGGAAAAGGAGTACAGTTCTTCTATTCCGTTTGCTCCCCTTTCTCTTTATTTCTCATTTATTACCGAGCATGTATCATCTCCTGTCAGCCTCGGCTCACCGTGCACCTCTCGCTTTTATTTTTCTGCTCTCTCCCTGAGTGCTTTCCCTCTGTTCTCCTCTCCGTCCTACCCTGTGCTGCTTTCATTGTCTTTATGAAAATTCCCTGAATCAAACCAGCCTCATAAAAATGGCTGATGGAATAGCGTTCCCTTCCCGTGGTTCTCCAATCCTCTGCAGAGTTGATTTCACTCCTCCAGCTGCATACAGCCATTTTTAATCACAACAGCTACACTTTGCTTGACCCCCTTGATGTGCATGAATGTTTAGAACAACTGGGGTTTGCTTTCAAAGAAATCTCATGTAGGGAAATTAAATTAATTCTCTCAGATGCAGCAGTTACTCGATATTTCTGTCTGGATTGTTTCGGTGTTTAAAACAAGCAACAAATGAAGGGCTTCTGGGGGAAAAAAAGGGAAAACTCTTTCCCAGAGGGAGGAAACTCAAATATTCATGTGTAAAATAACATATCAGACCCTTCAGTTCTAAAAAAAAAAAACATCAGGTACTTAAACATTGCAAAGCAGGCAGGAGTAACTGCAGATCAGTTCACAGTTACCTTTAACTGGATGTTTCACCCAACATTAGAACGATTTTGATGGAATTGGGGGGTTTTGGGGCACTTTTTAGCCAAAATGCTCGGCGCTCTACTTCCCTTCACTGTGGTTAATTGGACAGTCTGTTTGTCTTCACAACACCAGAGTTCCAGAGATCCACATTCTCAGACAGACCAGAGTTGACTTGTTTGGTCTGTCCCAGAGTTCAGCTTTCACACCTGCCCCAAGCGAAACGGACAATCCAAATAAGGGAACTCTGGTCTGTTTAAAGTGGACCAAACAGCTCTGGTGTGCGAGCGCCCCTAATGTATTGACTGTTGATGTAAGTGCATTAAAACGTGCAAAAGCTTTTTTTTTTTTATTCAATTACTTTTTTTGCCTTATGAGCTGAAGTGCTTCAACATCCCATTTGTGTCATCATATTCCAATAAAAGACAGCCAATCACATCAGTGCCGGCAAACACAGCGAAATCTTTCTGTCGCCACGTGATAAAGACGCGTGGCGCTTTAAAAGAGTCCATTTTACTGATTACATGCAACAGAGCTTCTGATGACAAGCAGAACTCCTGTTCCAGGCCACTGAGCCTGTTTGATGAATTACTCTCATGTCTCCCAGGTCCACATTTGTTTGAACCGGAGGCGGCGAAGCCTCGGAAAACCTGCTCCCGCGTGGCTGTTTATCGTTGGGCATTCTACCCAGAATGCTGATGTCCCATTGACATTCACTCTCCATTCCCGACGCAAAGGTGACTGACGGACAAACTTTGGCGGCCTCAACCAGCCACAAGTGTTTGTTCCTCATCAGTATTGATCACGTGTGACAAACTACAGATGAAGCTTCATTAGCTTCATCTACTGTATCCCCCCGAGGAAAAGTACTTTACTGGGTTTAGTATTCCAGCTCTGTCCCAGTAACCTTTCCTGCTCGGGTGTTGAGTGAGGTGAGGGTGGGTGTCCCTGACTGAGGAAGGAAATGGCGAAGCACCGATTTCAGCCATTGTGCTTCTAATTAGAGGAATTTGGCTGCGGTGGACATCATCAGATCCACTCATTTGTAATCTGAGTGAGTTGGCCGGGCCCGTCGAGCAGACATCCAAGACTCGGTTGGACTCATTAACCCCTCTGAGTAGACAGTTTTTGTTTGACTCACCAGATAAATCAGACAACAAATTACGATGGTGGGAGTGAAGAGCGCAGAGGCGGAGCTTTTGGGGGGGGGTTGTGGAGGACGCAGGTATGACCTAACTGGAGCTCAGCACAGCACATGTGGACTGGAGTCAAAGGTTTATTCCCAGTCAGGGAGTTGGAACTAAGGGAAAAAAACAACTGCTCCTGCTGTGCGAATTCTCACGGTGTTCCCGACTGTCATACATCTTCCTGTATGTTACACGGTTTGGGGTGGGAGCGGTCGGTGCTCTTGCTGCCTCTGTCATCTCCTCAGGTTTGTAATTGCACCTTCCTGATGGTGTGTATTTAGGAATAGAACATCCTGGAGCCCCAGCGGGCTTCCCCTTGCCTGATATCCCAGCTGTGTCCAGAGGAGGCAGACCAGCACCAGCTGTGGGATGAGAGGTCGTCATGACAACCAGGAAGCCAGGCGTGGTGACTTTGCACTTTCTTCCTTGGTAGATCTCTTTGCTCTTACTGTCGCTTTGCATAGAGGAGAAAATTCACTTCCTTTCATTTGTTCTTGTTCCTGAAATGGCAAAGAAAAAAAGGATCTTTTCTTTTTTTTGTGCCGAGTGTCCCCGGGAGTAGGAAATGAAGCGCTGTCAGGCGGGGACTCATATTTCAGGCTGTCCATAATTCAGAGGGTGACCAGGTTTAGGAT
Organism: Lagocephalus sceleratus; assembly: GCA_911728415.1. NCBI lineage: Eukaryota > Metazoa > Chordata > Actinopteri > Tetraodontiformes > Tetraodontidae > Lagocephalus > Lagocephalus sceleratus. Next base: position 9,064,851 of record CAJVRN010000011.1, on the reverse strand, counting down.
GGGACATTGCCTACTTGTCATAAGCGTTCGCTGTGGACTAAAAAGCAACCCGGTGCCAGAGAAATGGATGGTGACATTTTTTGTGAGGTGCATAATGCACTCGGCACCAATTCCTCCTCTTTGACACACGTTTTGCGAGGCTCGGCAGCGCTTTTTGAAACGTCGAAAAGCGCTGCAGGGATTCATTCCCAGTCATGGCCAGCATGAGTTAGCGGTCACGTGATCTCTGTCTCCTCGACACTGTACTGTACCGTACTTTACTGTACTGTGACTGACATTCTGCTGAACTGGAAGCTGAACCACAGCCCGGTATATCACAGAGCGCAACCTGTCTGCTAATCACAAATTACAGCCAGCCTCTCCTATAGCCCTGATCCAGATCCCGCCACATGGGAAGCAGGGCCAAGGAGATGAATACTTGTCCCTGCCAAGTCTGCGCCACTCCCCTCAGCGAGGTGCTTATAAATCGGCACCCTCGCAGATGGGTCAAGGTTTTGATTTGGTCGTGACCTCAGTTCATAAATCCCAATGATGGAGGGGCCTTGGATGAAAGGCGGCCGGATCAACTCTCGGATGGGACGCCCCCCTCCCGTACTTTCCTGTCCTGTCCTCCCCTGAATCTCTCTCCTCCTGCATCTCCCCGAGCCTCGCACCACTTTTTCAGTCCGCACAATATTCTCCGCTCCCAGGAGCCCCTATAACAAGGCAGAGAGAGAGAGAGAAAGAGAGAGAGGGAAAGACAGAGCAAAGGGGGTGAAACAGCCAATCGATAAATCAATATGTTTTGTGCAGCTAAGCTAGGGTAAGCTCACTCTCGAAGCTGCACGTTCACACACACACACCTACAATCTCCGTTTCCTTCAGTGCACACGCAGAACAAATGAAGGCCCGGGACAGAGCGTCCCTTGCCAAAACACATTTTGTTGTTTTAGGAACCCCCTCCCATTCTATTTCCTCTTTTGGATCATTAAGCCATTGATTTTTGTTTCAGCGGGTAAGTGGCGGTGGGGGACCCCCTGGGAGGCCGGCTGAAAACCTCAACAGAGTGGCTCCAGCCGGAGTTTTGTCTCGTCGTGACAGGCTGGTCCCAGGGGCCGGCCGGCCCCTTAACTCTGCAGGAGAGAAACTATCGCCTGGAATCAGTCATTCCGCTTTAGCATTCCGAAGCACTCTTCCATAAGCGTATTCACTCGGATGTCTATAGATTTTTTTTTTCCCCTCGCTCAGGTACAAACTTATTCATTTAGTTGCAAGAACTGGGCCGCGCTCCTCGCAGAAATCCTTGGAGGTGTAAAAACGGCCGGAGCTTTTTATGGATTTCAAAGGGAGTAAAAACTTGGCCAAAGCCTCTGCCGTCCTATCGCCGTGTCCAGTATTTTTAGGTCCGTGGAGGCGGCGAGGGTAGAGGAGAGCTGGAGAGATACAGTGGGATACAGTAGCGATGCTGGCAGACCGTGATTCGGTTGGCTAACGGCCAGCGAGATATTAGAGTCAGATATATAGTAACACAGATGGATGCACTCAGCCTAAGGAGGCTGACATATTGGCCGCCGGTGTCATAAGAATGACATAATACCCGTCCTGACAGGTAATGAAAATAAAGGCCGCTGCGCCGCAGAGTTGCATAAGCGCTTTAACTTTAGCTCGCCCAACGTAAAACATTAGCCCTGACATGTGGGATATCCCGGGGGAAGTTTTCAGACCGGCGCGATGGAAAGATGGAGGCCCCACAACTGGAAATAAGCCCATAAATTGGGTGTAAGTCCTGATTTTAACACTCTAAACCTCTGGCGGAGAGGTTTCAGAAGGCGTGGTCGCAACTTGCAAACTGTTTAAACAGTGGGATAAGCAAAAGTTTTGCTGGCAACATGTTGATAACATCACAGGCTATAAAAGAGGAGTAAAGAGATTTGCTGGAAATGGTTCAACACTCAAATCTGGCTAATTCTATTTTAAAAGATGCTAATTGGCGGTTTTCATTGAGTACAGTGTCGACATAATATCACTAAAAGGAAAAAAAAAAAAAACAATAATTGATCTTGAGGGAATTTAGAGCTGCAGTGAAACAGACACAACAGACTGCAGTTACAAAATAATTTATTGGGCCTTATTTTTGACAGGAAGTGAAGCCTAATCGTGGCATGTGGACTTTTCGCGCAGAGCTTCGGCACTCCTCGTCCCGTCAAAGCCTCCTTCGGCTCCGGAGCAGCAGCTACCGTTGCTTTACAGACTCAATTTGAAGGAATTTTTCCTCTATTAATAATAAAATGGTATTCCTGGCTCCTCGCTTTCTGGCTTCCCCCCTGAGTGAGCGGGGCCCTGCTCTGCTGCTCTCGCTCCCGCCGCCAACCCCCCCTCACTTTTTCACAGTTTTATATTCACTCTTTCAGTTTTCTTCTAACGCTGACATTATTGCGGCGCCCCGAATAGCTGAGGCCATCACTTTTGAATGGAGACCAGAATAATAAAATAGGGGGAAACAGATCGACATTTCGGCCACCGCGTCCTTCATGCCCCACAGAGACAGAAGCCGGGTCTTCTCTGGATGCTTTCCTTGCTGGCGTGCACGCCCGATTTTTTTATTTATTTTTTTGGCGCGATCGCGCCGAGGTGCCGTGCGAAACGCCGTCCCTCCTGAATGTGTGCTGCGCTCAGTGGCACACACGTTGATTCTTGAGTGTGTGGGAGTGAGAGAACATTTCCATCGCCCACCTGGGCTGTAGCTGCGCTGTAAAACTCCCTGTTGTTTCTTTGGCAGAGTCTAAGAGGCAGACTTCCTCCTTCCTCCTCCTCCTCCTCCTCCACTCACTCTCCTCCTCTCCCTCGCTCCGCTCTGTTCCTGACACTTATCTCATACTCTTTTCTCTCCCCCCTCTCCCTCTCTCTCTCTCTCTCTCTCTCTCTCTCTCCTCTCTTTTATCTCCCCCTTCCCTCTTTTCCTGCATTTCATCAGGCAGGGAGTGTGGAATTACTCATTATTTGATGGAAATAAGCAGGGAAGGAAAGGAGGGGAAGGCCGATCTCCCGGTTATCTATCTGGATCTTCTCGGGGCAGAATTAAATCTGCTTTATTGAAGCCATGTGTTGCATATATGCACTGACTGGTATCTGGCTCTTCCTTCACGTGTCCAAACTGCATTAGCTGCATTAGCTGGGAGCCGTGTTTTTCACCAGAATATTGGTGATTTTCTTCTGGATGCTCTTCAAGTGTGCTAGCATCTTCAGGGAAGCGCTCAGGATTTGATTTTATCCTTCAGTGAAACACTCCTCTTCACCTCTCTGCCAAACTCCAGAGATGCCACCCACACATTTGCATCTCTTATACCAAAGATTCTAAAGGTTGTGAGCTCATAATGACTCGTGACCCCGTTAATCGTCTAACACTGTAATGTTGAACGAGTCCTTCATCCGCCCTCTTCGCCATTCAGAACGGAGACTTTGTTCCATTTCCATATTTTCCACAGCTGAGAGAGAAAATGAGAATTTAACAGCAGCTCATTAACTGTAACATTTCAGTTCTAATCAGGATTCCATATGCTGCTATGTTAAATAAAGTCACCCGCGTCTTTTCCTCGCTTTGATTTTAAGTCATTTTGGGGTGTGAATGTGCATTTTCTGTGGATAAAAGTTTCTGATTTGGCAAACTTAATGTAGCTCTTTCATTTCTTACTTTCTCACTGTATGTATCTCACTTTATTTTTATCTTTTGTTTCTATTCCTTTTTACCTTTCATATGTAACCGTGTCTTATTCCTACCTTTTTCCAATATAAGGGCAGGCTATCGTGAGTGACAGCTCATTATAACACCAACTCTTCAACCCCTAACCTCATGAGACAGAAACAAGAGAGAGAGAGAGAGTGTGAGTGTGTGTATGTGTGTGTAGGTGTGTGTGTGTGTGTGTGTGTGTGTGTGTGTGTGTGTGTGTGTGTGTGTGTGTGTGTGTGTGTTGGGTCTGCGAGAGAGAAAAAGAGGGGGAGACAGAGAGTGAAACTAAAAGTAGATGCATATCCTTTCTGTCATGGTGTTTTTGCTGCTGTTTGTGTCTATATTTACATTTGCATATGCTGCAAGGTGGCTTTTAGATGAATTCAGCCTTCACTGTCTTCACACACACACAGACACACACACTCATGCACGCACACACACACACATGCCCACACACACACACAGTGAAGGGATGGGGATAAGCAGTCACAAAATTGCATTACTGGTTGTTGTTGTTATTATTAGCAGTATTTGTAACATTTGGATCCTTCAGAACCTTTCTGAACTTATCTTAATGTCTTTTCTGTCTCTGTGTCTGTCTCTGTCTGTGTCCCTGTCTCTTTCCGTCTCTGACTCTGTCTCCATCTCTGCCTTTGCCCCAGTCCCTGTCTCCCTGACTTTGGTCCATGTCTCCCTGTCCCTGTCTCTGTCTGTCTCCCTGTCTCTCTGACTCTGTCTCCATCTCTGTGCCTGTCTGTCTGCCCGTCTCTCTGTCCCTGTCTCTGTTTGTCTCCCTGTCTCTCTGACTCTTGTTCGTGTCTGTCTGCCCCTGTCTCTCTGTCCCTGTCTCTGTTTGTCTCCCTGTTTCTCTGACTCTTGTTCGTGTCTGTCTGCCCCTGTCTCTCTGTCCCTGTCTCTGTTTGTCTCCCTGTTTCTCTGACTCTGGTTAATGTCTCCCCGTTCCTGTCCCTCTATCCCTGTCTCTGTCTGTCTCCCTGTCTCTCTGACTCTGTCTCCATCTCTGTCCCTGTCTCTGATTTTATAGTTGAATAATTATGTTGTTTTGAGGCGTCAGCACCATTTGTGGGGACCGTCCCTGCTGCGTTTGGGCAGCCAGAGCTCATTTTACATATCTGGCACCCAAGCTGTTTGTTCCTACTGATGAGCCAGTTGTTGTGGGACAAATTACACCATATTCTGTCCTTTGACCAACTGTCCAGCTTGGCACCTTCCGACCAGTTCGTTCTTATTGGTGCATCTGTTGTGTGTAACTAAAGTATTATCAGTTCCATGCACCTTCCCTGCCTTAATGCTTGCAGGAGCGCTACGAGGCCAGCGTCCCCCGTGTGCACCAAATAAAGCACTTTACAATGATGAGTCTCAGAGAGAAACAATATGTAGTTGAATTACTGGCACACTCATGGTTGTTGTAAATGACATAAATAATGAGCATAGACATGTGAGCAGCAGCTGTGATTGACTTTCCCGCTCTGCGTAATCTTGACTATGCCGCAGGAGGGAGGAAGGAGGCTGGGAGCCGTCCCGTTCTCCAGCTTCCTCCTCTCTGTTTTGTTTCCTTTCCTCTCACTTACTAACCAACTCTATCACATTTTGTCCTTGTCAGTTTTCCCTCTATTTCTGCAAGCTAACACACACACACACGCAGGCGTTGGGCACACACACCAAAGGTTGGAAAGTTTCTAATCTCACACACACAGGTGCACGCACGGCCCCACCACGACACCACTTCTCTCGCACCAATTTTCTCACACTTCTCCATTCTCCACGTCTTCTTTCTTCCTCGAGCTGCCTTCTCTCCACACCTCCTCCCCGAGCCGCCTCCACATATAGATCCTTTCTTTTTATAGTCGGAGCAATAGTCCCCATGGAAACTTCAGAGTTGCTGATTGCCGAGGTGCTGCACGTCTAATTGTGTAAGTCTTGCGAGGTTGTGGTAGCTGCTTTTTTTTTTTTTCTTGTTTTGTTTTTTTCTCGTTTCTCTCTCCGGCTCCTTTGTGTCGGAGCATCGCCGAGCCGTCAGATGGGATGTCTGACATGCATAAGGAGCGCGGTGAATTTTAAGAGTTAAATTTTCAGGGGTGCGGGTGATGTGTGTTTTCTCTCTAATTAAGAGCACGAAGCTGATAGAGTGAGGCGAGCAGATGGGCAAACACTGTTTTATGTATTAATTTGCTGCAGAAAAGAAGGGGGGCAAAAAAAGTTTTTGCACTCATAATCATTTTCACTTTATCTGATGGTGAACGCGTTCAGAGGAAGAGGCGGACGGGGATAATGGGTTGCGGAAAAAAGGGTTTTAACCTCTCATTCAGAAATGCTTGAAAGCCATCCCGGCACTGCGAGCTCGCAGGCCCCGTGCCAGCGAACGAAGGAGAAAACAGGAGGGGACATAGGAGAGGTGGGCCGGTGTGAAACGGATCAAACAATGGATGTGAGAAAAGCGCTGCTGTTGCAGGCAGAAGAGAAAAGGAGTGGAGGAGGAGTGGAGGAGGGTGTGTGATAACTTGAAGCTTTTAAAGTCTCTTGTGTTTTGTAAGAGGGTTTTTTTTCTGCTGCAGGAAAGTTTCCAGTGTAAGTGTGTAAAAATGCCAGTTTAACACAGCTATTATTATTGTTGTTGTTGTTGTTGTTGTTGTTGTTGTTGTTGTTGTTGTTGTTGTTGTTGTTGTTGTTGGACTAGTAACTTCAGGTGTGGTTATTATCCTGTCTGAATAGTTTAGATTTATTCATTTATTTGGACATGTGTTGGGAAATTATACAGGTTTTGCCATTTTTTTACATTTATAATATCTTCCTGGGATATAAAAACAAAGTAATTCTGCACAAGTCAAAACTGGGTTTCAAATGCTTGAAATATCTTTATGTTTTTCATTTGCATGTTGGGCAAAAATATCTTTCTTTTTGCCTCATTATGTGACTGAAGCTGTCCTGAGATGAACCGCGTGTTTTTGTTCTTGCTACACCCTGAGAAGCAAAATCTGCATCCTACTATCAGAGTGAGGACCTTTTTGAGAAGTGAGGGTGTTTTGTCTGGTCCTCACAACTAGGGTGAAGACCTGGTTTTAAGATTGAGGTTAGAATTGTGTTAAGGTCAAGGTCAGGAGCTGTGTAATAATTTATGTTTATGAAAGTTCTCACAAAGACACATGGGTGTGTGTGTGTGTGTGTGTGTGTGTGTGTGTGTGTGTGTGTGTGTGTGTGTGTGTGCGTGCGTGCGTGCGTGTGTGTGTGTGCGTGCGTGTGTGGTGTGAACACCTTGTAGAAGCTATGTTGCCCTGGAAATGATCAAAGGTCTGGACAGAGACACTTTTCTGTGTGTGTGAGTGTGTGTGTGTGTGTGTGTGTGTGTGTGTGTGTGTGTGTGTGTGTGTGTTTGTGTGTATGTGTGTGTATGCATGTTTCCTTTCATCTGGCTCTTTCCCAGGCGTAGTGATCTCGTTTCGACACCACTGGGATGGCAGCAGCAGCCTGTAGAGAGAGTCCGGAAGCCCTGGTGGGCCGTTTAACACATAACTTCTGCCGTTCAAGGCGATCAGTTGATTTTAGTGTCTTAAAATCCATCAGATCTCTTTTATGGATGTTGTCCTGCAGCATTTTGGGCGACAGGACATGCTGATGAATGAAGGGCAGCGTCTCATTTGTCCCATAATGTCCACTGCAGCTCTTGGCTCTGGCCAAATAAAACACAGGCTGTGCCAATTCATAATCAGGAGGGTTTCTTTTCTTCATCTTTCGCTCATAACCAGTCAGCGTGACTGCGGTCTCAGTCCCTCACAACTGGACCGTGTCATTCTGGTGCCATAGTCGTACTCCTCCCATCCTCATCCAGTGTGACTTTCATCAAACTGCTGTGTTTGTGAAGATGAGACGGGATGGAGCCACGGCACGCGCATCCAGCACTCAGCTACATGTTGAGCACAAAAACAGAGGTTTGATGTTTGTCCAAAAGAAAAAGAGGTGAGTGCGAAGAGATTAAAGGCATATTCGTGCTTGTATTTCAGTTACATTGATCTATTTTCTTTTATTTTACAACTACTCAAAACACAAACACACTCACACGCAACAGAATCTCACCTCGTTGTATTATTTCTTTCTTTATCCATCTATTTTCGCTGATGCATCTCCAGAATTCCAGATGTCACTCTTTTCTTCAGCAACCTTCACCGAACCATTCTGCTGTGTCATTCCAGCTGTGGACCACAGGTGACAGTAGATAGCAGAGTTCAACTGTAACAACAGATGTCTCGTCATCTGAGAAAATCTTGTTGACATTTTTAACTCCGTCGTAGCAACCATGAATGGGAGTGTTGAAAGTTGCAGATTTACGTTTTTTTTACGGCTTGTTATTTTTGGGGCAATCTCAGTTGACCTTTGACCTCACAAGAATGGCCAACGTTGCACATTTGCACATAAAGCCTCAACCTCAACACAATAATTTGCTTATTTTAGGTTTCATGGAACCCTAATTGTTGGGATTATACCTCACCAAATAAATTCACAAATGACCTGTATTTATACAGGACTTTAGGTTCTTATTACTACTGTAGTAACAATCGTTACCCCCTCAAACAGAGTATATTTTAATCCTTTTCAACCAAAAATCTGCTCTAATGGCTTAAAATTTAATCCTCACTGAAAAATTCAAGAGTCAGAGTATTTTTTTTGTCAGCCGTATATTAGGAGCGCCTGACACAGATATATATTTTTAACTGCGCCTCATGTCCTATTCAGTCGTGCTGAATAGGACATGAGCGTTGGTGTGGTTAGCATCAGTAAATTTAGTGATTTCGCGCCTTTAATATTGTATAAAACAACACCCCCCCCCCGCTGCTGTTTTGACTTTGCTGTCTGAAAGATGTTTGATACCAGGATCAGCCTGAGTAACAACCTGGATTTTGGCTCCTGTACACCTCATGTGTCACATGATTCCTGGCAAAAGCTGATTCCAGCTCCATTAGAGACACAATGGCGTTTCTCTATAATAGCAGCGGGTGGCTGTTTTATTGTAAAACGCCTTTGTGGCTCAAGAGGTTACAGCAGTCGATAAAATGAGGCATTTTACATGTAGTGCCGTGGCTTTGATGGAAATACAAGGGGAATTCCATCGCTTCTTTGAATCACTGTGGCCTAAAAATCAATATCTTTAAAATAGATCGTCCTCTTTGTGACCACGGCTGGTATTGAGCACGCACCTGCTAAATGTCCGGAGCTCCTCGAATGATCCGGCTGCCCGGGATTGTCTCCCAGCATACGAAAGCATCTCAGGATCATAACCATATTTGTTCAGCTAATGTTTCCTTGGCACGCTTCCATCCAGGGAAAGAGCGGCGCGCAGGCCGAGATCCCGCTTCGGAAAAAGCAGGCCCTGGTTGTTTGCCAGCGGTTCGTTTGACGATATGAATATCTGCATTTGATTACACTTAGACCCGGCGCGCTCCCTCAGAGCGCGGATGCTTGATTTCATCCAGGGCGCATCGAGGGATCGGTAAACATCCGAGAACCTCCGAGGTGCTCGAAATTCAAATGGGATGGAGACACGATGAAAGCGACTGCAGTGTCAGAGAATGTAAATTTCTCTCTGCTGCAGAATGTAAAATAGAGCATGTTTTGACAATAGCGGGAAAGGAATATTATGAAGGCAGCCCTCCCCCCTACACGCTTCCCCGGGAGAGTTTTGTGGAGAGCTTTCTTGGTGTGATAATGAAATGTCCTGGCCTGCACCGCTCCACTCTTTCTTGCAAAAAAAAAAAAAAACACATCTGCTAGACAAGGGTGAAAATGAGAAAACCCTCCCTCCCCTCCCAACTTTGGTAAAAGCGCTCTTTTAATATTCTCCTGCACCGAGGCGAGCACGAGCCGTGCATGCGTGTATTAGTCGGGGGGAGGATTTCAGGAGCTGACACCTGACTTACCTGTAATAAACTGGGCAGGAAAGTACATTGGGCATGACGAGGCGCTGTGGCACACAGGAGAGAGCTGTCCCTGGAACCCCCCCCCCTCCGGATTTCAGTTTAGTCCTGTCCCAGTGCTGGACCCGGGAAAGGAACGTGTAGTCTCACAGTGTTCTGAGCTGTTCTAGCGGGCCTGGCTGCACATTCAGGTCGGACTAGCCTGATTCAGGAGGATGACTCACCAGTTTGGAGCAGCACAGACTGCATGCCAACCGCGTTCTCCCTCCGCTTCCAGTTAGCGGGAATCTATGGCAGCACTGAGGCAGAGCACTGTCATTGAGTTACATAATCAACAGTGGAGTGGAGAGCATGTGTGTGTGTGTGTGTGTGTGTGTGTGTGTGTGTGTGTGTGTGTGTGTGTAGGTTGGTGTTGTGCCGCGGTGCCGTGCTCCTTCCCGAGCTGTCGATCATGAGGTGCAGCAAGGCCGCTCTGACACAAGGCTGCTGAGGTGGACTTTCAGCAACAATGGAGCTTTGTGTGTGTGTGCGTGTGTGTGTGTGAGAGAGAGAGAGAGTGCGAGAGTGCATGTGTGTTTGAATGTGAATGCATTTATAGTCCAAGGCTGAGGCTGCATTAGGTTTACAGACAGAGATGAGCCGCTTTTACGGGACATGTGGGCTCATATTTCCATATCTGAGCTCGTTTGCATCCTGCTGCATGTTTTCTTCGTGCACCAGCTTCTTTACGACTTTGCATATATGAGCTGAGATTGCCGATTCCCAGAAGCCTTCACCTGTTTGTGTGCACGCACGGCCTATCGTGCCTCCCAGTGCCGTTCGTACAGATGTGCAGCAACTGGAGGGTTTTTTTTTTTTCTGCTCTTCTTCTGCTGCTCAACGGTGCCACCTGGCTTCAGCTGAAACCACCGCACAGACGTGTGCGTGTGTGTGCGTGTGCGTGTGTGCACGCATGTGTGTGTGTGTGTGTGTGTTGGGGTCGGACCGATTGAAACTTGCCTCTTAAATGACCTTGAAGCGGTTTATTAGCTGGAACCTGCTGAGAGATAATGCTTTAATAAATGTATAATAAACATGCTTTAATAATCCCTCTCAGATTATCAATATCTCCATGCTGGTTCTGGATGAAACAGAGCTTATTTATTCCACTGCGCTGCTCCTGCTGCTGGCTAAGACTCGACCCCCCGTGAAATGACCACAATAAAATCCTGATGGGGAAAAGAGTCGTTTTCTCTGGACTCTTGTTCCGTTTTATTGTGTATTTGCAGCTAAACTTTAATGTGCGCGCATTTAAAAAAGCTTCAACTCTGTTTTAACTAAGTCGGATCGGATTTCTTATATTTCGGAGCTTGTTGCAGGGAGTTTGGTTTAGGTTTAACCGGCCTGTGTGTCGAGGGGAGGCTTTCGTTAAAGAATTATTATGAATACAGTTCCCTTAAAAAGGCGATTAAAGGCAGAGGTGATGGAGCGTGTGCGTGTTGAAGCATCGCCTGCGTCTATAAAACCAACTGAGGTGCGACACTCTCAAGTGCGCCTGAGGCCGGACCACTGGTACAGTTCATGGTAACAACACTCATATGTATGCAGCTTTATAGGCCTCCCGGGAGCACCGGGCTGACCTTGTCCCAGACTCTGATCTATGTCCTCGTCTTCCCCCGTGTCCTCCTCTCCTCACCCCTCCGTCTCCCCCTGACTCCGCCCTTCGCTCAAACATCCTTTGACTCTTCACAGTTCTCCCTCTGCTTCGTCCCAACTGAAACCTTTCTCCCTCTTCTTTCACAGCCTCTTTTTTTAATTTATTTATTTTTTTCATTTCCAAGCCCTGATCCCTTTACCCCCTCCCACCCCCGTCCTTTTTCCATATCAACAGCCAGTGTGATAAATAATGCATCACAGTGCATTAAAAACATTAGTCGGTTTCTCTCGACTGTCAAAGAGAGGGAGGAGATGAGAGAGGAGGGGGGAGAATGGCTAACTCAATTTTAAACAAGTGCTAAGGAGAATGATGTGATTTAATATAAGTGGGGGTGGGTGGAGGGGGGTGCCTTTGTGACGTGGCGCTACCCCCCCCCCCCCGCTCAAGGTTTTTCCTGTAGCGAATCAAAAGCTTGATTAAGACAACCGAGCAGAGAGGAGAAGAAAATAATGACATTTAGCAAACAGTGATGCCGCAGAGAACCTTGACCTTTCTTTCCTCCCCTTTCATCCCGGCTTTCTCTACCCTCCGCTCCTCCCGCCGCTGTGGCAATTGGCATTATTAAAAATTGATTGGCGGCGAGCGTTTAGCGGGGTGGCGAGGCGGAGAGGGAAGGTTTGACAGGCAGGAGCGAAATGAAAGGAGGGTCTCGGCGGACACTCGTCTGAAAGGTCTCTCTGGTGGACTCTGCACGCGTGTGCGCGCGCGTGTATGTGTGTGTGTGTGTGAGGGGGGCCAACTTTCTACATTCTGCTGGAATTGTAATTTGCACATATTACGTTTGTCCGGTTAAAGGACGATTCCGCAGCTCGGGAAAGTCACAACAGGTCATAAAGACAGCATCACCAACGCAAACACGCACAAGAAATAACACATGTTGAGAGGAAATAGTAAATTCATTCAAGAAGTGGTGGCACGCATCTGAATCTGTGTGTGTGAGATCTGTCAGAAATGAGGGTCAGCTCTTCTGTAGAGTGCCCTCTCGTGGTTGAATCCGATCACATGTTTCTGGAAACCATGTTTCCGAATACGACGGCCAGGTCGGCGAAATCGTCCCCACCGCTGACTTCCTCCGCTCTCCCTCTCCTCTCTCCATCGCTCCCTCTGCTCATCCCCCTCTCCAGCCCTTCTCCCTCCTTTCATCTCACATCAAATAATATTTCCAACCCATATTTCAGCAACAGCGATTCCCCCAATGGCTATAAGTGCTAGCGCTTTGGAGATTTTTAATACACTTTACCCGCAATTTGGCTGAGTGATTCTCACAAAGTTTTTTTTTTTTTTTTTAAGGAGTGGGGAGGGGGTTGTGAGGGAAGCATGTTTTCTTCCTTTCCTTTGCTCTGTCTCTGTCGTTCACCCTGCCTTTGCTTCTCTTTGTCTCTGTGTCACAGATGAACAGACCCATCCAGGTGAAGCCAGCAGACAGTGAGAGCCGGGGAGGTACCGTTTCCTTGCCTTTTCTACTTCCTTCCTCCCTCTCTCCCTTCCCTCTTTTGTCCCGGCCCCACAAACATGCTGCCTGTGCACATCAGCCTCACCATTATGTGTCCCATTTGACAAGGCCTGTACCTCGACTCGGGCTGACAGCGCAGCCTGGCCGTGCCCTCCAGTCAGAACACATTATGTTAACAGTGATCTTCCTGGATGGCGCGGTCTCCGTTTTCGGGGCATCATCATATGTAAATTGCGGTCACATGCATGTGCACACGCACGCAGGGGTGCTTGTGTCATGCTGCGTCCACAGAAAACTGATTAAACTTTCGCAATAACACTAACTTGAAGCTAGAACAGTGTTCACATTCTTAGTCCCCGGTTCAATTCAACTCTGTTTATAAAGCATTTGTTGCAATCATGGTTGTGTCCAGGTGCTTTACAAACCGAGAGAAAAGCTTCTTTTAACAGGAAGAAACCTTGAGCAGGACCAGGCTTGTAGGGCAGGGTGGGGGAAGGAGGAGGTCAGGGCATATACTGTACAGCATACTTGCAAATAAATGAAATAATCAGCGAAAGCTTTCTTTATATAGAATCAATCCAGTAAAATAAATACATTTATAGGGCGTGAAACCTTGAGCAGAACCATGTAATATCAGACACCTGTGGAAAAATGTCTTTCTGTTCCCCGAGAAGAACAGTAAAACACACACACACACACTAAGGTTTATTGATGTGTCTTCACTGACGTCATGAAAAAGTTTTCATTGCCAACCATCAGTTTGTTCTACCTGTCGTCCTGTATTTTCTGATGTTTGTGTTGTCAGAAGTTTTAATTTTCTGAGTGTACCTTTGACACCACAGCACGGTCGCCCGTCTGACATTTTATGCACTTTCCTCGCGCGTGTTTTCGAGCGGTATTGACAGCTAAGACAGCTCGAAGGGAATTTTCTATGTCTAGACATGCAGTGACCTGCTCCTGACATCAATCAATGGACTGTACGAGGGAAGATTGATGCAGTTCCACCCATTTTTGGCTCAAGTCTCTCAAACTTTGCGCTTGTTAATATAATTGACACCAGAACAGCACACTGACAACAGAACAACCCCAAAGTAAGAAGAGAGGAGAGAGGTATGTGGGAAGTTTCACGGGAGATGGTGCAACCCACTGTTCTGTTAGCTTTAGGGGGGGGCTCTGAGTATGATTGGTTGGGTATGAGGAAACTCCAGTCCGAGGGAGCCAAGTGAGGGAAATGCGGGACGTCCAGCCTGTCCTGTCTTCTCTGGGTCCACCTCTCTCTGTGTGTCCTCTTTCCAGTCCCGTCATTCCAATCTTCCCGCATTAAACCAGATTTGTCGTCGCATTTGTGTCCCCGCTGCTGCTGAGCGACAGCTGTCACATGACTTTAATATGTCAGAAAAACTGCATTTTCAAGGAAACTTTATTGAGACAAAACGGCTGGCCCACCAGTGGCCGCCACGCCTCCATCTACCCGCCAGCTGTCGCGTTCATCTATCAGCGTCGGCGATCTGCGGCTCTGGGGGAGCCTCTTCCCGAGCGTCGTGGTGTTACCCTGTTGGGATTATGTCGTGCACCGTGTTATTTACACGTTCGGAAGGCTGGCTCTCGTGTCATGTGCATTTTTCTCATTCATCAGTTAGAGATGAGGGAGCTCATCAGGCAGATCTATGAGAAACATCCCTGCGGACCCTGCGGTCAGACCACCGTGGCCTCACCAGAGCAACCGGTGCTGCAGTGGCTCCTCAGATGTGTTAAAGCTCAACAGTGATCTCGTGACTCTGAAACAGATATCGGAGTAAAAATAATAATATCACTGTGTGTGTGTGTGTGTGTGTGTGTTGTCATTCCTAAAACAAAGATGGATTTTGGAGGGGGGGAAGGTGGGGGTCTTCGCCGGCGGCTGAGTGTGCATCAAAGTCGCACGCACCATTAGTGCATTAGCGAAAAGACAAAGTTGGGAGACGCAGCAGACGTTTTTAAAATCAGCGTGTGCATATGTGTGTGTCCTCCACGCCTGAGGGGCTCTCCACTCTTGTAAACACCCCCAACCACCCTCAGCACCCCCTCCCCGGTGCAAGGCCGGAGCGCAGATTAGTCTTGTTGACTCGGCAAGGACACCCTGTCAGGCACGGTCGGTGGGGAATGGACCCTAAGCACGCACGCCCGCACGCATGCACGCGCGCACGCACGCGCGCACACACACAGAGTATACGCATTAATTTGCAGAGCACATCAAGGGTCATTAATTTCCCAGCGTATACATTCGTTTCCAGCAGCCTAGGACTGTAAAAACAGAAAGCCTTGAACATCAACACTTCGGCTACTGTCGTGCACTAACACACATCCGTCGTCTGCTTCTCTCAAACCCATTTAGGATCTCGATCACGCCATTGTGGTGAATAATTAAGCGGCGCTGCCCCCGCCTGGGTGTCTGTTTTATTGAAAGCCTTACATGCATCATATATGGACTATATGTCTGCTTTACACGCAATGAGAGTTAAAATCAGCATTCCGGATTTCCAGTGTTCCGTGAAGCTAAATACGTCCTATTGCAATTATTAGCTGTGAAGCCATTCATTTGCTGCAAATTTTGCAAATTGAAAAGCATGTTTTGGTTTGTTGCAATAAAAGTAAAGACGCCTGCAGCGGCGTCTTTATGTTCACGCTGCGTAGGACCATAACTCTCCTCGTTAAAAGGTGGTAAACGCAGCAGCCAGTTCCAGGTCTGAGGCTGCGCTTGTAACGGTGACATTGCCGATAAGAGGTTCAAAGTGTGCGCTCCGACAAAAATATTATGTGCGACTAAGGCGAGCCAGAAGAACTCGGCTCTTTCAGCGCGTATATTTTTGAGTGTGTGTATTTCTGCTCCTCTGACCGTGACCCCTTTCACTTCCTTTCAGAAGACAGAAAGCTCTTTGTCGGCATGCTCAACAAGCAACAGTCAGAAGATGATGTGCGGCGCCTTTTCGAGTCTTTCGGCTGCATTGAAGAATGCACCATCCTCAGAGGTCCCGACGGAAACAGCAAAGGTGAGGTCGTAGCCGCGAGCTGCTCCATAGAAGCGATCCGGCCTTTTCAAAGTCGGACAACTTTGCAAAGTTCTCCGGAACTCCTCGTGCAGCGAGCGGGCCTAGTTCTCAAGCATCAGAGCAGCGGTTGCGTAAGAATACTGTACATTTCCACAGCAAGTGTCAATAAAGCTTCGCCCTCTGGGATGAGAGATATAAACCACCAACTCTTGACAGATGAACCCCATTAACCTCATGAGTCGACCCAACAAAGTAGACCTCCTTATTAAGCACCGGGCTTCATGTAGCGCCTGGAAAAAAAAAAAAAAAATGTCCTTTTCGGAATGTTGCCAGAGTGCGACACAAGTTCACTGCATGAAGTTCATCAGCGGGCTTAGCAGCCAATCAATGAGGGCCGATAATAACTAAGCCTGATGATTACAGTGGGCTTGATCACTCCGGTTCTCCTGTGAAGTTCCATTAGCAAGGCCAGCTTACGCCGCAGAGTGGGCTTCGGCTCGATAATTACCGCCAACCTGATCACTCAAATTCATCAACGGCGCCCGTCAATACTAAGTTGCAGCAAAAAGGCTGTGGCATCTAAGCCCGTCAGAGGGTCCCCAAAGTTGTAAATGGTGTCAGAGTGGCATCTTTAGCCTGCGTATTGATCCCTGATCAACACTGACGGCCAGTAAGAAGCTGAAAGCATCCCGCCTTGCTCTGACACTGTCGAATACCGCTCTTAAAACTTCTCTTTCCCTCCTACCTTTGCCCCCCCCCCCCTCTCTCTCTCCCTCTCTACAGGCTGTGCGTTTGTAAAATTCTCCTCTCATGCTGAAGCCCAGGCAGCCATCAGCGCGCTACACGGCAGTCAGACGATGCCCGTAAGTCCCCCCCCTTGAAGCTCAGCTCCATTTTACCCCCGCTCCCCCTCAGTCACAAAGGGCGGGTGGGCAGCTGCGGCGATGTCGGCAGCACGCGCTAACACGCACCGCCTGGCGGGTTCTTGTTTGCGTGCACAGGGCGCCTCATCCAGCCTGGTGGTGAAGTTCGCCGACACAGATAAGGAGCGCACCATCCGCCGCATGCAGCAGATGGCCGGTCAGATGGGCATCTTCAACCCCATGGCCCTGCAGTTTGGAGCCTACGGAGCCTACGCTCAGGCACGTGCAAAGAGTTGTTTGTTTTTTTTGTTGTTGTTGTTGTTTTTTGTTTTTTTCTGCATCCGCTCTTCTTTATTCAATAAACCCAGAAGTTTCAAAGGAGCAGGCGAAACACCTCCAGCCGTCTTAAATTATGAACGCTGTTTTTTCTTTGAACGCTCCGCGTCGAGAAAACTCCGCTTTTTAGATGCTTGCGATTGAAACTCGGAGGCATCCGAGGCCGTGTTCTAACCGCTGCCTCTGCGCGCAGGTGCAGCAGCAGGCGGCGCTGATGGCGTCCGTGGGCCAGGGAGGCTACCTCAGCCCCATGGCCGCCTTCGCCGCCGCCCAGATGCAGCACATGGCCACCATCAACGGGCTGCCGGGCGCGCCGCTGACCCCGACGTCAGGTAATGACCAGCGCGAGCAGCGTGCTCACGTCCCAGGTCAAGGAGGGTGGGGGTGGGGCACGAAGGGCGGGATCACAGGGCGGGGTTAGGGCGGGCTGAGGCGGGGACTATAGAGAGGGCAAGGCGGGTGGATAGGGGCGGAAGATTTGGTCTTCTCGCCAAAATAATAGCTCCACTTCAAATTAAATGGGGAGCAGACGGAGTCTGGCAGAAAAATAAAAACAGTAACAGCTTTAAAATGCGATTTTGACGCTTCCGCAAAGAGCAGAAGAGGAAGTCATTTTAAAACAAATGTGTTTAAGGACCCAGAATGGGGGATCACATCCCATCAACATTCCCTACACGATCGTGAGCTTCTGTTGTGTCACAGTAAAGACCTTGCTGCGACAAGAAATCAGGCCTGACATTTAATGTCTTCACTGGCCCATTGGACCCCCCACACACACACACACACACACACACAAACCCACTCCCCCACATCCCCCGCTTCCCCTCCGTGTCCAGTCAAAGTGCAACTTCGCCGTAATGTCTTTGAGAACGCTGAATCGTGACTGTCCGCTTGTCTCTCTGCCCGTCTGTCCCGTGGTTGCAGGTGGCAGCACTCCCCCGGGCATCAGCGCCCCCACGGTGACCAGCATCCCCTCCCCCATTAGTGTAAATGGTTTTACTGGGATGCCGCCCCCACAGGCGAATGGGCAGCCCCCAGCAGAGGCTGTCTTTACCAATGGGATACACCATTACCCCGGTAAGCCTGATCTCTATCACACACACACACACACACACGTGTGAACACACACACACACACAAACACACACACACACACATATGTGCACACACACACACACACACACACACAGTCCTCAGAGATACAGAATAAAATCTTCCGCTTGTATTATAAATACTCCGTTGTGACGAACCGTGGGTTCACGAAAATAAACTCGGCGGTGGAAAGCGTGCACGCCGCCGGCTGCAGGCGGGAGTAGCCTTGAAGCGTTTTCAGGAGGCCGAGTTTAGATGAGCACAGGCACAGGCGGCATGTCGGGGGTGGGGGGGGGGTGAGCGTTCGGTGCTTATGGGCCGCCGGAGCCTGACAACGCGCCTGTTTCATGAGGCGTAGCTGCTACCTCATTGGTTTTTGTGCACCGAGAGGTCTTTTTTTTTCATTACTTATTTATACGTCGTTTTTTTTTTTTACATTTTGCATTTGGTTTTTTTTGTTTTTTTTAACGCCCATGTCTCCACAGTGTTGCAGGAGGTGGTTTTTAGAGAGGAGTCAGAGAAAAAATGGCCTGGGCGTGGCCCCCAGGAGTTGCTTTGGGGTTCAGGGTGGCTGCTTCCTCTCCTCTCTCTCTGAAGGTGAGCATCCTTTCCATTCTTTTGTCCCAACTCTCCAGAGCATGCGTGTGTGTGTGTGTGTGTGTGTGTGTGTGTGTGTGTGTGTCTGTGTATATATATATACAGATGGCTGCTTACACATCCAGCCTCTGCGCTAATTATGTTTGGAATGCCGTCGTTTATTTTACATGTAATTCTTAGCCAATAGCTGCATCTCATACATGTCTAATGATGGCAACACGTGCATCCAGCGCTGCCTGTGCATATTTTAATTACTCTGTTTTACATATCTTAATATAGAAGTCTGCCAGAGATGTATACATAATAGTCTTTTAACAGGTTTGTTTAAATGTTGACATTCGCAAACCTTTTCCGTTGAGATGTGTTTGCTTTTCTTGCTGGTGGTCAGTCGGTGTTTAGACTAGCTGCTTCTGAAGTGCTTCGGGGTGGGCACAAATTAAAAAGTCAAACATGGGAGACATTCAAGATTCAGCTTCAACGTTGACACCTGAGGCTTCAGCCCTGTAACCTCTCTACTCTCCTTCTCCTGTCTGTTCTTCTCTTCATCACCTCTAATTTCTCTCTTCCTCCCCCTCACGCTTATATATTACTAACCCCCCTCTGTGCCCTCTGCTCCATCTACATTCTCCCTCTGTATCTCTCCCTTCCTCATCTCTCTCCCTCCACACACACACACACACACACACAAACACACATACACACACACACACACACACACACATTCCATCCATACTCTTCTCCACTGCTCCTTCCTTCTTTTGACTTCATTGGTGGAGCAGCTCAAAGTCCCACTGCAGCCGATCCTCTCCACCAGGCTTACACAGGAGTCCAGCAGTATGCAGGTCTGTCCGTCACTCTCACAGCCGCACAGTGTGTGTGTGTGTGTGTGTGTGTGTATGCATGTGGGTGAGAGAGAGAGACAGAAAGGGAGAAATATTCCTTTGTTTGAATTTGAATTTTGATCATGTTTCATCAAGTGTATCAGTCTGAATACATCACTCTGTGTATGTGAGTGTGTGAGTGTGTGCGTGCGTGCGTGGTATGTGCATGCAACACCCTCGTCTGTTATCAGATCGATTGCTCGCTGTGTCCCTGCATATATCACATTTTCTGTATGTATGTGTGCGTATGTGTGCACATTTCTGTTCGTGCTCCAGCCACGACTGTTATCTGATCTGCGCTGTGTGTGTGTGTGTGTGCTTGCGTGCATGCATGTGCATGCGGCTGTGTGTGTGTGCGTGTGTGTGTGTGTGTGTGTGTGTGTGTGCGTGTGTGTGTGCGTGCGTGTCTCAGCAGCCTACCCCGCTGCATACGGCCAGATCAGCCAAGCCTTCCCCCACCCTCCACCCATCATTCCCCAACAGCAGCGAGAAGGTAAAGCACAGCACGCCATCACTCCTTAAATATGCAGGAAACATCCGTTTTGTATCTCAGTAGTTCTACACCACATTTTAAAACACTTTCTTTTTTTCAGGCACCCCTTCAGCTATTGTGCCTCAATATAAAGCAGAATGTGCATCCTAAATGAAGGGAGGACCAGTTTCACATATATATATTTAAAGAGTCCACACACAAAAGCAAAGTGAGGAAAGGTTTCGGGCGTCAGGATGTGATTTGCTGGCTGTCAGAGAGCTAAATCGGCCATCATCACCACCCTTGTTTCATGAACTTGATGTTCTCCAGCAGGTCTGGTGAGCGGGGCTTTACTGCCCCCTAGCGGCCTTGTCCCGCAGCTCTGGCACCCCGGGGTGGGTTGCTGCTGCTGAAACATTTAGCTGAAGTTTCAACTGAGGGGTGTCTGAAATGATGACTGACGGTGTGAGGCTTCGTTTACCTCTGCAGCTGTCAGATTTACCTTCAAGCAGCGATGCCACATGGAGATAAAAACGCTCTTTACTTGGATTTATTCATGGAAAATGAATAAGAGCGAGATGAGTAGGCAATGTGTGTGTGTAAATGTTGGAGAGATTTCAAATATTGATATCTGAGATGAGCAAATCTGAACACCTTTCGGACTCGTGCGCAGTTCTGTAGAAGCAGAAATGGCAGAATATTCCAGCATGTTACCATGTTCTGAACCCTCCTTTCCGCTGGTCAACCCCCCCTCTTCTTTCTCCCTATCATCCCTTTCCCTCCTCTGTCCGTTCGTCTGTCTGTCTCTGTGCAGGACCAGAGGGTTGCAACCTGTTCATCTACCACCTCCCTCAGGAGTTTGGGGATGGAGAGCTGATGCAGATGTTCCTGCCTTTCGGTAATGTCATCTCCTCCAAAGTGTTTGTGGATCGAGCGACAAACCAAAGTAAATGCTTTGGTGGGTAAAAATGACCAAACCGAAAAAATATTGGTTATTTCTTCTTCTCTTTTTTTCTAACTAATCACCTTCTCTACTGCAGTCTACCCCCCCTTCACAGCCCTCACCACCACCCTTAGACAATCAGACACGATCAGCCCAATGGTTGCTATAAAGAACAATATAGTTGTTATTTCCATGAAAATGTTAAGATTATCTGTGGTTATTAAAAGAAAGTCAACCTCTGGTCAGACTTTCCACCCGTTTCTTCCCCTTGGTGGGCAGTTTCCAGTTATTCCAATTGTTCCACAGCTACCTGACGGATGGCAACCGAGAAAAACAACGCGTCGCCCTGTTTCGCTTTGACTGACGCGCTACCTCGCTCCTCTAAATTGAGCCTTCATTTTTCATGAAGAACGCTGCCTGCTGGCAGCAGGAACAGCGCGGGGACGGGGAAACTAACATGGAAGCAATTTAAAAGCAGATGGTGTCATTTTTCTGGGGATGTTACACTTTGTTTTGTATATTTTCTTTGTAATAAGTTCAGGGAGCAGAAATTTCCTTTTTATGGATGTTGTGTTACACTTGTATTATTATGATTATTATTGCTATTGTTATTATAATTATTAATTGCCACCCATGTTGTAGCCAGGTGGCTGTTAATATGCAGTATTCCAAATATCCCAATCACAGCACTCCGCCATATTGAGGTGATCTTCATCATCCATTCTTCCTGAATTATCCCGCTCCTCCAGCTAACGCCGTGACTCCTGTCCTCTCCCTCCACCCCCCCCTTCCTCCCAACAGGGTTTGTGAGCTTCGACAACCCGGGCAGCGCCCAGGCTGCCATCCAGTCCATGAACGGCTTCCAGATCGGCATGAAGAGACTCAAAGTGCAGCTGAAGAGGCCGAAGGACGCCAACCGCCCCTACTAGCCCTGGCCGGCCGCCGCCGCTCCGGCAGCTGGGGCAGCCGTTGCACACTGGGAGAGACAGGTCAGACGAGAACGCCGCCGCCCGGTAACTTTTTAGAAGCCGTAAAACCATTTGGCAGACGCTCATAAAAGAGCCAGTGGTTTGCAGATTGCTTGTAAAGAACAGTGATGAGGTTTCTCCCCTTTGGTGTCAGTTCAAAGGTAAGTGCTCCTCCAAGACGAGGACGTCCTCCTCCAGGATATCCCAGAGGATATCCGGAGGATCGCCCTTGACGGCGTTAGGGAGAAATCCCTTTTCATCATCAGTGCCACAAACGTGCACCTGCCACTCAGCTTACAAGCTGCTGACGCGCCCACGTGCACGCCCCTCCGTTTGACCCTCCCCGCTGCCCTGTAGGTAAAAGATAATTGGCAAATGGTTCCGTGCGTCGTGCTCGGACGGAATTGCTTCCACGGGAGAAGCATTTATTACCCCTCAGGCGGCCGTCGCGCCGCTCCTCTTTTGTCTCCTCCCTTCCGCAGCGTGATGGAGTTTAAGGCCGCTGATGGCTTCATTCGAGGGCAGCTCACAAACGACCCGAACTGTACCCGAACGGTGTCCCCGAGGCGGGAGCGGGCGCTGCTGCCCCGCGTAGGGGCGTCACGGAATGTGGCGCCGCTGCTTTTGATGTACAAAAACACTGTCAGCACATGACTAAAGAGAGCAGCGCTTCCTGATTTCCATGTCTTCAGGGAGACAGTCAAAATGACTGACTGGCTAAAACAAACCCAGGTTTGTTACGCCGATGACGCCCTGTTGTTCGTGTGAGATGTAACGTTCAGCGGTAGCCCTGGAGAGACCCACAGGCTCCTGTGTGGACTTCGTTCTCCGGCTAAACTGGTGTAAAAATGACAAATTTCCATGTAAATTTTTCAATTAAAAAAACATCCCCCCCAGACATGAAATTTTTCGTGGACACAATCTTGGAATAAATGAGCTTAGTTGTGTTCCAGCGGCCGTCGTAGATTCTCAGGAGTTTAGACAGAAGTCCGATTCAAGCTTTGTCTTTTCACCATTAGATGCAGCTAAACTTTATACACTTGACCTTTAGCGTCTCATACATCCTGCTTAAAGTCCCCATCATTACATGACACACCGAGTAAAAGGCAAATTAATATTTATTAGATACAACGCTTATCTGTATCAGGAAAAGCTGCTTCAAATGTGTAACGTCCACAAACTTTGTTTCTATAGATGAGTCACATCTATCATAACAACACACTATTGTAACTATACCACGTAAAAAAGAAAATAGGTGCCAGGATCAAGTGGTAATAATTATTGAGATATTAAAGTTTATCAAAAATAGGCCTCATGCTTTAAGCCTTAAAAAGCGCATATCTAAAAACACATTTGCTGTAATCTCTGTAATGTGCGTTGAGACCAAAGATAGTATCTGTCCTTCCTGACATTTGAAGGTGTCTGAGCCGCTACCCTTCACGCTACCCCTCAGGTGATTTCTCTCCTCTGCCCTCTTTCAGGTTTTGTTGAGCTGAATCATACGTTGACTTCTTGATACCCGCGGCTGAGCGCTAACGCAACATGTGGACCACCGAGGCTGCTTCAGACACCGAGGGGAGGGAGACTCAATCGAGGACGCCTCCTCTTGGACGGACTTTTGGAACTCAGAGAGAATTTGTAAAAAACTGGTTAGCCCCGGGAAACAACCCCCCCGACCCCCCCATCAACCCCTGCACACACATACACACCTCTTTCCAAATCCCTGCTTGAATGACAGCTACCGTTTCTGGACCAGAAAAAGAAAAAAAAAACTTTTACTTGAGCAGAGAGGAAAGAGTAAAACAAACAATATAAGACCAACTGCAAGGAAATACACAAAAAAAAAAAAATCCAGCAAACACCGAAACTTTTTACAGATTGCCGTAGGAGATCATTCCCGAGAGACGCTTTGAGATCGGCGGGGGCAACTGACGTTTTGAAGACTGATTTTTAAGAAACGGGGCGGAAGGACCGGACATTTTCAGGACACAGTTTGGCGTCAAATTTGGGATGGCCATCTTTAGCTCGGAGTGCCTGTCTGATTCCAGGGAATACCGTTGCCAAGAAGAGCCATAGCAACGGTGTCCGGGAAGTCTTATCTGTCATTCCTTAGTTGTTTTAGGGACCAAGTGACCAAACGTTTTTATTGCTGAGGACTCGTAGATCTAATATACTCGGACCACTGCATCTCTGTCAGTCAGTGTTACCTGGCTGTACTTAAAGGAAGTGTACATTTCGAATATATATACAACACATGTATATATATATATACAGTATATATATATACATATATATTGCTGATATGCTTTTTGAATACAGGAAAACTATTTCAGAAGACCAGATGGGGTCTCACTTGGTTAGTTTACAATTACTTAAAATTTATTTTTGTTTCCTCTTTTGGTTTTCGTCTCTGGTGGGATGGCGAGTGCATGGAATGGGCTGCTCCGTATCACAGCCTTATCTTTTTTATCTCGACATCCTAACCTCATAGAAAACATCCGAAAGACCTTTGAAATATATAATTCTGTTTATATTTGCAGTACAGGCGTATGTATAACAAGCATTCAAGCAAATGTATTCATATATACAGTATATATGGATAAATAGATATTAATCACGGAAACAAATATATGTATTTATACGCACATATTTTATATATGTGTGTGTGTATATAGGGCGGCTACTGACTGCGTTGAGCTGTAATCCTTTTGTAGATTTTAGCCGGAGTTCCAAACATCGCTCTGCTTGGGAAGAATGGCACATCTGGCAGCTCCCGAAACCGCAGGCATTCCCGATCTCTGATTGGCTGCACGCCGACGCGCGCGAGGCGGCACACACGGTGTAAATAACGACCTGAACATGCAAAAAGCCACATCTCAGTAGCAGGCTTTACGAGGAAAAGGACGATTATCTTCGACTCTATTCCAGACATATCTCCTGAGCTCACACACACACATACACACACACACACACACACACACACACGTGCAAACTTCTCTTTGAAACTTGAACCAAACTGTCTCTCGACCCTTGCTCTCTTTGTTATTTTTTGCATTCAGTAACGTGCATGTAGCGTGCGGGCTGTCACCATGCGGAGGTGTGCCTTGTCACTCGCAGAATCTGCCATCAAGCACTGTGCTCTCGGAAAAACAAACGCTATTTACAGCAAAGCAGGAAAAAAAAAAAACACACAAAAAAAAAAAACAATAATTACTGCAATGATGTCAACACTATGGCCGGATCCATATCATCCCTCAGCCCTGTGGAGAGCTTCAGTGCATGTTCAAGAAGGGCGAGCCTTCCAAAGCGTCGGTCATCGTATTTGGGGGTGGTGGTGGTGGGGTCGGGGGGGGGCATGTACAGAATCTGGGCATTAGCAAACCCGTTTGCGGCCCTGCTAACGACACCAGCAGGATGTTGTTCCGCTTGTTGTTAGGAGCAGATTAAAAACAAACCAGTCAAAGTCCTGGGTCACCAACGAGATGATCAGAAAAGGTACGGGAGAGAAAAGTTCAATAATTAGAGAACTGAGAAGAAGACAGGCTTCGTGTACTTTAATGTACGGAGGCCTGCTTTCAATACTTGACATGGAGCATATCTTTGAAAAGATGTTATATTGCCTTATCATACCTGCTCGTAAGTATCAACATAAAAGAGAAATGAAACTGTAAAATGAAGCAATAAGTATAAAAAGCCATTTACCTATCTCAACCGCTGTGTAACCCGGGCTGGTTTGGCGTTGCTTTAACGTGCAGTTTCCCCGTAATAGTCGCCATAAATGGCAGGAGCGCCTACATCACACCTGCAAAAGGTCAGCAGATTCGGATTTATTGGATCCAACGCATCCAGCCGGAGGAATGAATATTTATACAGATGAATATTTATAAGGCTATATGACACTTTGGAAGACGATGCTTTCTGTTGGGTGGCGCCACCATAAACTGCTCATTATGCGTCCCCCCCCCCACGCCCCTCGTCCCCCCCTGCCGTCTCTGTGTCCAACCTTTTTAGATTGAATAATTTAACATTTACCTTGCCGTTGCTGTTGTTTGCAGGGGCCACACAACAATGGCCCTAGGCCACGTGGGCCACCCGTCCCTACTGCCGCGCTCCCCCTTTGGGTCCCCTCTTTGAGCGCACCTGCGGACAGTTCCTTTGCCCCCCCCCCGACCACCTTTATGTCGGGTGACATGCGGAGAAGGGAAACAGGAAGTCTGCGGGCCAAAGGCCTCCTCTTCATCTTTAATCTGCAAGTTTACAGGCGAGAGGTGGAACAAAGTGTCACGGTTCAAAAAAACAGAGCAGAAGTTTGACTATAAATATATATATAAATATATAAATATATACATAAACTGAATATACTGTAAATGGTTTCCTTTTTTGCTCTGTTTTTCTCTGTACATAGGTTTGCATATTTTATAGGACTTTTACTTCTATCTACGAGGACTGGATAAAGTACTTTAAATACTTTTAAAAATATATATGAATGAAAAACATGATAATGCTCAATAAAACCAGGTTTAAAAAAAAAAAAAAAAAACAGTTGCTAGGATACAGTACAACCTGTAGGACCTGACCAAGGCATTTATTCAGAATACAGTCAGGGAGAGCATTGACCTCACAGCTTAGACACACATTGACCTATTTTATTAAATGAAAAAAAAAAAAGGTTTCTGTTCATTACCTTTGTTTAGATATTTATTTATAAGTCATGTCTGAGATGATATGCATGCTTTCATGGCATTATTTTTCTATGAGTTGATACGTGACCAAATAGTTTTTATATGACACGCGTGGGCCGTGGCTGTGGTCCACGGATCAGCGCTCCTGTCTGCAGGACCATGCCTTCAGTACTTCTGGTGACCGTGGAGAAGAAAAAAAACAAAAACAAAACAAAAGCTCCTCTCGTGTCCAAGTGATGTCAAAGACAGATTTTAAACACTTATTTATTCATTTATGTCTGTATTTATTTATTTGTGCCGTTTGACTCAAGATCCGAGCTCTACGGTCGCTGTCGGTCTGTTTGAAGTGCTACTTCCTGTTATCACTTTAGCAAAAAAAAAAAAGAAAAAACAGATTTGACACGTTCAGAGACCGATTTTACACATCAACTCTTCAGAAACTGCAGTAATACAAAAGCCTTATGAATATTTGTACTCATCCTCCTCAATGTTTCCGAGGAACATTCCTTTGTGTTGGTTTCCCCACATTTGTTTAGCTTTGGAAGCTAAATTCCGAAAACGTAAACACCTAAATAACTCGTAACGGTTCAGATTACACTATCACAGCAGAGGATATGCCTTGAGGTAAACATAAGTTGCTGCTAATTTGTACTGAGTCAGCCGATGTCTGATGTGTCGACCATCCAGACACTTGTCCTTTCTTGCTGACAGAGCTCTGATCTTGTTCAAATGTGTCCCATCAACAGCAAACTTCAATGAAAACTGCACTATCTCATCAAAAGTTAGCCTTTTCTTTGTTTTTCCTTCTAAAGCTCAGTAGTGTTGCTAGGATCTCATGATGTTCCTCATGATTTTTCAAAGTATTCTGGAAATCTATTTCCCAATTTCAGCACATGTGGAGGACGGGGAGATGAATGTTGCATACTAAGCTTTGCCAGGTTCCTAATGAGCTCAGCTTCTGATTGGGCAGCGCGCTATAGGCTCCGCCCCCATTTCTCCAGACTGCACCACTCTCTGGTCCCCCAGAACTCTTTTTTGTAATTTTGAATGAATGATGCGTCTCTGCTTAGCCCAATAATAAAGCACAGTCTAGAATCAAGCGCGTGTGGCCTCCTATTTACTGACAGGTTGTGACCAGAACGTCGTTGATATGAAGTTGTGCATTTATTAGTTTTAAAAACACATTACAACAGACTCAAGGTAATTCAGCTGTAAAGCAGCTACAACAAGGCTGCTCTTTGTCAACAAATGAAGAATATATCCTCCAGGATTTGGCTTTCTTCCTGGTCATGCCGATGATGGGACCATGTGGGGGTGGGGAGGGCTCTGTCCCCAAGTCTGGGGGTCTTCGCCACTGACTGACGTGTCATTTTTAGTTGTCCTCTTGTGGGTCTAGGCGCAGAGACGGGAGACATGATGTCCAATAACTCCTCCACAGAAACCTCCATCCTGGAACTGGAGAAAAAAAAAAAAAAGAAGTGGTTGAGCAATGGTTGAGGCTTTTCACTTGGTGACACCGACAATATGAAAGCAGATCTTCCTTTGACGTTATCAAAATCCTTCTTCAGCGAGTGTCGACTGAACTCAAACCCACGGGGGCGTCCTGGCAGAAAAACCCTTGCAGGTGAGAGAAAAACCAGAATGCGAGCAGCCCCTGCTTTCTGGAATAGAAATGAGGGAATGTGTGGAGGAATAAATAAAGCAAAAACAGGGCAGATTAAGCTAATGGAGATTCAATCCCTCAGTCTGGTTGGCTTGATAAATTATTCAGAGTATACACAGGCCGACAACGGCCATTCTACATACAAAACATGAATTCTTTAAAGCACGCTCCGCCGCTGTTGCTAACATAATTCTCTGCTCATTTAAAGGTGCATCGATTTGGGCTTTCTGACACAGGTAAGGCCTTTTTTTTTTTTTTAAAAACCACACTGGTGTGTGTGTGTGTGTGTGTGTGTCTGTGTGTGGGGATTCAGTCAGCAGGCACCGGTGAACGTCCAGCCAGAATGCACTCGCCTTTCAGAGTACGAGCCTTCCCAAGATAAGGGTCAACAAGCAGATGCAGGGGAGAAAAAAAAAAAAAAAAGAGTTGTGTGGTGTCTTGGCTACCGCGGGGTTGCAAGGTTGTTTAAGAACATAACGCTGATAAATTCATTTTACAGAAGCGGCTTGAATGTACAGAAAAGCGAGAGAAGACCCCACAACGATAGCTGCATCTCTGCTTGAGGCTGGAAGTGAGGGTAGAAAGGAAGGCAAAGGGGGGGAGGGACTTTGGCTCGGCTCCGTCTCTCGAAATGTGAGAATTTGCATTTTTATTTGTTGATTTATTTAACGGACAGGGCTCTCAAACAGCCATCCATCAACAAACGACATGTTGGTAATGAATAATGCATTGCTTACGGCCGGTCACAATCTATAACATGGAGGGGGGGGCAAAGGGGGTGGGGGGGTACAATTTGGGCAGGAATTTGGGGGGAATGATAATGGGTTGGTAGAGAGAGGTAGCTCAAGTGGAACAAAGAACCGAAGATGAGTTCGGAACTGTGGCATGTTTTTGCACACCAGTAATAGCCCATGCCCCCCCACCACCACCATCTTTACAGTCTGGCTGCATCGCTGCTAGATACGGTGCATTGTTTTCATATTTTTAGTCCAAACCTTTAGGTAAAACAAACTATAATGGCCAGTGTGTATACGCCGCATGTCAATTTCCCAACCAATCGATAGGAAGTGGGGATAGCCGGGAAGGACAGGGGTGAGGCAGTGGGGGGGGGTGTTGGACCCGTCTCATTAACAACTAGCGCAGGATCTGTGAAAGGATTAAGAAGGTCGTTTGAAGTTAACCCCGGCTTCGGTGTGCAATTTGCACATCAAGATTGAAGGGGTTACGATTAGATGGTCATAAGAGGAGGGTTAAGGTAGAATTCAAAATTAAAGCAAAGGATAAACTGCTCTCAAGGATTTTTATTCAACTCAAACTGATCTAAGCTTTTCCCTACAAGCATTTTTACATGTTTTGGTACACCAGTGGCACAAAGCCACACTGATATAGTGCTTTTTTTTTTGTTCGCCCCTAAACTTGTGGACGCACTATGTATTAAATCAAAAAGTAACCAAAGATCAGTACTGAGATATAAATGTCCCGCATCACCTCACACAGCTCCAACTTTGAATGATTCATCCGTGTCCTCAAAACCCTCCTCCTCTAAATCCGACACCCTGTTCCAAGTTGCCTCCCTTTGATCTAATGCCCAAACACACAGAATATTCTTATTGGCTGCTGCTTTCTTTGTCTCATTACTGGGGCACAGATAGAGAGGGGAGCTGTGTACGGGGCCAGAAGTCTGTTCAATCACACCTGCTGCTGGGTCCCTGCTAGGCCCACTAATGGAACCCAGCGGGTCTCCTGACAGGCCGGCCACAGCGTTTGCAAGTCCACTAAAAAGCTTCACTTAGCCTCTAACACCTACACAAGCTAGCTAGGCTAAGAAAAGACATCAATTAGCATCAAACATTGCAGCAGGTGCAAACAGACCAAAGCACTGAGACTCCAAATTTGCACTTGTTTATAGATTTCAGTTCCTGAGAAGAAAGTTGGAAGAAAGTTTATTTATTTGGAGAGTTTTACTTTAAACTAGCACATATTTCTGCTTCCTGCAAGAAGATTAAGGGTAAGGTCTCAATTTACCTGAAAACACGGAGCACTTTCACCAAAGCAGTAGATCTTTATTAAAATGGTACCTGGACTGAGGCGGCTCTTGAATCACAGAAGATTGGGTGGTCCTGCTCAAGTTTACAGATGACTTAACAGTAGAGGTTTCCATATCCTTTCTGGATCGCTTTAATGCCTCTTCTGAGAAAAAACAAGAATATTATGTTGTAACGGTGAAGCAGAATTCATCTGCAGGATAACACTTGCAAGTCGAGTAAAACCTGATCTTTGAGAATATTTTGTCATTTTCTGGAACATATTTCTGTTTTATTGAACATACCGTGATCCATGAGCGCAGGTTCAATCTGGGAGTGTTTCTCCAGTAAGCTGCGTCTCTCTCCATCAGCAGGTACAATGTGTTCATCTGATTTATTTCTGCTTTCAAATTAGACACAATTGATCATGATGAAGTTTGTGTCGCAAAAACAGTCAATTTCATTCATTTTCAATGCAGTGCTGGACTTCAACATTAATCTTCGGTTGTTTTTGACCTTAATACAGCAACATTATTAAACAGAAGAACAGACATTATTCCCAATCTGCTTTTTAACATGTTAATGGCCAATTAAAGATCATTTCCAGCTCCCTCTACCTTGTGGGCAGCTGTTGTTGAATGGAAGCTTCCATATGTGGACCTCCATTAGCAGAGTATGACCCACTGAAATCAGCTTGTTGATCTCTAATAAGAAAAGAAAGAGGGTGGGAGATCATTAACTACTAAAATGTAACCTTTTAACGTAACCACGAATCCTCTGTTTTTCCCCACAGCACCTGTTGGAATGGAGACGCGACTGCTGGAGCTGCTGGTTCTGTCGGCTGAGCCTCTCCTCCTGCTCAGCCAGCCGTACCTGGAGCCTCTCCCTCTCCACCTCTAACTGCATCTTCTGCAGTAACAGTTGGTGCCTCTTTTCCTCCCAGTCCTTGTGACCCAGCACGGGCATCATCAATGCGTCTTGGGCCTCTGGGCTGGCGCTGCCTCCAACATGGAGCCTGTGGTTAAATGTACATTTCATCTGCTTACGTGCTAATGTGGGAAGACGGGGTAGTCTTAATATATTTAATTACTTTACCTTTCACATCCGTGTTGGTCAAACTCATCACGCAGTCTACTCTTCCTGCGTGGCCCTTCACCACACCTGAGCTGCTGGGCTCCATAGCAACCGCCTTGACAGCGACAGTGGTGACAGCCGTGGTGAACCTCTGGGTTTTCCGCCCCCCTCGCCTCACTTTTCTGCCTCCTCATTGGTCTGTTTTCAGGACTAAACTCAACAGAAGAGCGTGCCGCCTCCCGTACCCGAGGCCCCCGGGGTGGCCCGGTGGCGGCGAAGCCGAGGTAGGAGCCGTTGAGGACTGAGCCGTTGGATCTGTGCGACGATGCTGAGCTGACAGCTTCCTCTCTACTAAGCACCTGATCGGAGAAAATCACGCAGAGTTTCAACGGACAGTCAGCAGAGTTTCTGGTAGGGTCGATTTTATGACGGTATGAATGCAATACATCTTTTCAGAGTGCGAGCCGGATAGTGGTCACAAGATTTAGAGGACAACCGTCAAGTGAGTGTAAGCACAGGTTGGCCAAGGTCAGTAACATTATGAGATAAACATAAGAGGGAAAGCCCATCTTCTACCTGACTGGAGAAGAGAATGTGACTAATTTGCTGAGGGTCAGAGAGCAAGCAAACACACATTATTCAGAGCTGCCGCAGGACAACAAGGTTGGCCAAGTCATCCATTCTTACACACACAGCGCTGAGAGGTGTCTTTGCTTCTAAGTGTCACCTTGAGAAAGGTATTGTAGTCATATCAAATCAGTGAATGAAGTGGGCCTCTATGGCCATTTTTTTATGAATTATTACAGCACTTGGACTTGCTATAGCACACCCATGCATGTGTTTCCTCTAAATATTTAATTTGCCTGACTGATGGAAAACAGCATTGCTTCTGCAATATGGAACACAGAGCTGGACTGTACGAGCTCAAACTGTGTGCGTCATTACCTGGCTGACAGCTGGGTCTTGGCTCAGTTGTGCAATAGACTGGTTGAGTTTCACTTGTTGCAGAGAAAGGTATTGTTGGTAAAGCCCCAGCAACTCCTGGCACTCTTTGTACTGGTGCTGCAAGCCTGAGGACCAGAGGTTAAGAAACTAACACTTTCTGATCACAAAAGTTAGTTTAAGCTTCAGATGCTAAAGTTACGTTTAAAACCTGTAAATGGCAAGACCAGAGAGGAAGTGAGAGAAGCAAGCAGGCTGAGATGAAGCCAAAAAATATAAGTTGTGGCTGTGGCACACAACTCCTACCATCTGGAGCACACGGAGATGTTTTGAGCTGAGCTGAGCCGGGCGGTGACGAACCCGGCCATCAGCCAGACAAAGAGCTGGCAGGCGGGGAGGGAGCCGATCTGGAGCGGGAACACTGTCGCGCCTCGGGAGTCAGCTAATGACGGTGGCAGCGGCGTCACCGCACCCGCACCAGAACAAGCGGGTGAGCACAGGAGTGGAGGCTACACCCTCACACACAATAACCAACGTCGGTCTGAGTCTGGAGATCACGCACGAGCACAAAAGTGTACTCCTTCGATGAAAACACCTACTCTGCTTTAAAGAGTAGAACAAACGTTATAGAAAAGTAAAACGCATACAATCTACAACCGGGCTGACCTGAGAGTGTTCCTCACAGCCATATCTTTGATGAGGAGGATGGCCCTTCTCTCCCAGCTGATGAGTTTCTCAGCATCCACAGAGAAAAAAAAAACATTCAAAGAGAAAATCAAGGTTCAATGTAGAGTCTTATTGAAGGAATAGTTGGCAGAGCACTCCCTAAGAAAACACTTTGGTTGTTAGAAGACTTCAATCAGACCGAGGAAATGAAACAGAGGCGAGAAAAGAAGCACAGGGACGAGTTTGAATTGAAGGCCGGATGCAAGACGGATGAAACCCAGCAGCTCCCGTAAACAGAAGGAGAAATGGGAGGAAACGGCCATCTGACACAGGCTGTGCTGCTGCATCACTGATGTCCGGGGAAGCAGGCTTATGCGGGCTTAAGGTCATCGTCGGCTGTGTTTGTGCCGCATCGCTCACGTTTTTACCAGATCTGCTGGAAAGCATCGCTATCTCTGCCCTCGCAAACGTGTTGGAACACACAGCACGGGGGGCAAACGTACACACATCACGTTTATCTGTGCAGGAGCAGAGGACACAGGGAAGCTTCATCCCAAACGAAGTGAATGTGTGTTAATGTGCTGACGGGCTGATGCCGTCACAATACAGCAACCGCAAGGTAATCTGAGCCCAGCGGTGCGACTCCGATAAGATTCCACCTTTGTGCCCACCGCCATGCTAAACATGGTTCATCCACAGCGCTGGACATCAGCCAATGAGGGCCAAGTCCCTGGTTTACATCAGAGCCCACAATGACTTACTCCTCCCTCTTGCTCCAAAAATACTCAGAATCAAGGGCTTAGGCTGAAGAGGCTTCAGACAGGGCCTGTCAGAATGATTCACATCCCTGTCAGGAGAGAGCTCAAATGAAGTAATGAAATCCACTTCAAGGTGGAACAAATTTGCACAGGAGGAGGGAATATTTTAAAGCCTGCTTTAGAATAATGTGCCAAACAGTCTGAGCAGCAGTGTGAGCGGAGCAGGGGTGGAGACTGATGTGTTTGAATATCAGGGTATAGTATAAACCGAGGAGACAGTTTATGTAACAACGTCTGCGCTACTGAACTGGCAACGGGAAAAAAAAAAAAAAAACCCCAAGCACAAGTCAAACAAAAATAAAATACATCTAAATATCAACAGCAACAAACTTTTCAAACTTCCAAGACCAAGGATGCATAAAATCACTCCCACTCTAGCCTCCCAGTGTCAGACCTGTGATGTATTGGTCGTTTTAGATAAATCTATGATGTCATCACTGAATTTACTTTACCTTCTAGAGAGACAGGGAAGATAGATATCAGGGTTCGTTCCTCTCATCCTCCCTTTTCACAGACCTCACACCTGCTGTGACTTGTTCTTATCAAAGATGCGAACTTTACTTCTGCCAACCCCAATAGGGCTTAAACTTCAGACATCTTTTCCCATGTTGACACACAAATGTGCACACGCAGTTGTGTGTGCCACTCTCTTCCAAATGTCAGACGAAGCAAAATATCAGGGGGACTTCCCCACCCCCATCTTATCCCGTTGGCTTAGGGCTGAAGTCTAGTTGTGCATTCTTTATAGTCCTAACATCCCCCAATCTTGGTTAGATAAGATAAGCTGGGGCATAATGGAATTAGCCGTGACAAGACTCTCATTCAGCGTGTTTGCCTTTGGTGTCTCCTTAACCTTTTGGAAAAGTGCTGGAACCTGAGAAGAGCCTACATGACTCTTGCACACTCTTTAAAAGACTGCCTTATCCCCCCCGAGGTGCCCCGCTCCAAACACTTTCTCCTCTCAAATACCTTTTTTAATGGAGTTTGGAAGTTTGGTGTAAATGCCAAGTCTCCAAGCCAAGGTGTCTTTAATTGAGTTGGGCTTTTCTAATTTCCCCTCCACCATTGCCAACCATGCAACTGACCACCAGAGTCAATTACTCTTAATATTTTGCTGTGTCGTTAACCTGAATTGACTGCTGGCCATGCTAACTACACTACCGGAGCAGAAGGTGGAAGTATGACTGCAAAAAAAAAAATCGAAATACTGCATGTTGCAGATTATGAAGCAGATGGTAACCATCTTATCTCATTTAATTTACAATCTGCATTAACACCAGACATCCAGATATTTTTCTCATCATTTACCTTTTTGTTGCTGAGGACTTAAAGTTTCTCATTATGAAACAGATTTTATACAAAAAAGGTTCAACTACCACAAGCTGGCATCAAGGCATATGAGTACATATGCTCAATGTTTTATTTTTTTATTTTTTTATTTAAGACTTGGTCACGCGTCCCGCGTCTTTATTTGGTGCAATAGTGCCCTCTGCTGACTTGTTAGTAGAACATCAACACCTAATGAAATGCACCATACAGCTTAGATTAAATGTCTAAGTTTGAGAAGTAACTGATATTAAAGAACTCTAAAGCTTTCATTGCTCTTACTGCCACAAAATAAAAATAAACTTTTGAATTAAAAGTATTTTACTTAATTTAATAATGCATTGCACCACTATATGCAGCTGCAGGATGACCCAAATTAAAAAAAAAAAAAAAAAGTCATGTAAATCTTGATACCACATTAACATCTATAAAATTGATAAAAGGTATCAATTTTTGTTCTTCTGTGGCACGAGGGTAGGTATTGATAGATTTTTCGGATTGACGAGTGTCCCGTTTTATACAGAAAACAAACCAAATATTTGTTAACTACAGTAAATCACCTCTAGGACCACTGAGAAAATTGTAGAAGAGGCTGACACACAGCTGTGTGCTGTTTGGGTGGCCATTTTCAAAGGATACTCTCTCTCTCCTGTGCAATCATCACATTCTGTTCCTCCAGCTGTTGGATCTTATGCTCAAAATTCTGATGCTCGTCTTTCAGACGCTGCACTGACACGTCTTTCTCCTCACTGACTCTGGAAAGCAGAAATTAAAAGTGTTGAGCCAGAGGCGGTTAGGGTGGCGAGTTATTGAGAATGACAGAAATATATGTCAGCATTTACAATACAGTTCCAGAAAAACTATGGGCTACCTTGCTAACTCTTCGATGAGGTTTGCAATTCGGCGTTTGTCATCCGGACAGAGATCCTTCAAACTGATGAGGCCTTTGGCTCTAGTAGGCTCAGAGAATATCTAGGTGAACAAATATTAAAGAACTTTTTAAAGATATCGAACAACTCAGTCCAGTTTACACGGATCTATGTGTTCTTCTTGCTTGCTCCACACTCCTACGGCTGTCAAGGGGGAAAAAAATGGAAAGAAATATATACCTTTGTCGAGTGGTGAAAAGCAGCAGAGTCCTGGGAGATGGATTGCACTGGAGTAGCTGACATTTCATCCTGATGATAAAGCCCAGAGCACTCACTTTCTGAGTAGTCCCGTCTCTTGTCCGCTTTCTTTAGTGTTGTCTCCTTCCCATTATTTGATTTCCTCGTCCTCGTACCTCTTTTATTGCCTATACCGGTGCTTCCTCGCCCCGAGTTTAAAGGGATCTTTGCCTCTCCTCCACCTCCAGGAAGAGACATAAAAAGACATCAATATTAATAGCAGGAATTTAAAAATCTAATTTCCTACAATTGACACTCACCAGGAATTAAAACCAAAGGCTGCTCCTCATCCGAAGCTGTGGATTATGACAAGAACATTATGGATAGTTTATCTAAAATGTTTCCATCTCACTTATAATGATTCTATTATAATTACATGGTAGGTAACTACTGCCTACTTCTAATAATACATAGATCTTGTGTCCGGTTGGTCTTTATATTACATTTACGAAGTCGCAAAGATTTGGAGAAAAACCAAAAATCAGCGACAACGAACACTGGTACTTTACCGTCTCGTTTCAGAATCAAAATGGTCAATGTTATACAGAATTTGTCGTCTTAGTGTGAGATCCTGAACTTGTGCTCGTTGTCTCACTTCCTCCTACACAACTTTTACGCATCTACGTGTCACCCGGAGCTTTAATTTTTTTTCCCCCAATAACATATATCTTCTGCATAGATCGTCGACGCTCGAGTCATTATTTAAACCAGGCTGGGTTAAGTCAACATACCGCTACTTTTCCAAAAAACGCCCGTAATTCCACTTTTGGTCGCCGCCATGTTGAAACAACCGCCACCGCTCCGGGAGAGCGAAGGGTTGCTAAGGGGGACGTGGTCCCGCCCTCCCGCTTTGGAAACAAAGCATCTGATTGGTCACGCGGCCGAAAGGGTCGTTTCTATTGGCCACAGGAGTCGCTCGGGCGGCGAGCGGGGAGGGTTGCGCGTGTTGTTGTGCTCGGACGGAGGTCGGTTGCGGCGAAGGATGCTCAAATGGAAGGATCTCCTCCAGATCTGTCCGTCAAAGGCACCGCCGAGAGGCTCACCCTTGGCATCATCAGAATACTCGGTAGGTACGGCGTGCAACATGCTAAAGAAGAAAAATTAATAATCATTCATGTTCCTCCTGGTTTGGCAGAAAACATGCCTGGGGTGGTGGATGTTCGCTTTGTGGAGCGAGAACCTGCAGAGAAGAGGAGGCTGCTTTCATGGGAACAGGTGAGCTGTTTTACACGAGAACTGGTGCAGACCCGGGCCTCGTTGTGTTCATCTGTGTGTGTGTTTTGGGGTTTTTTTTTTTTTAGAAGAACACCTGTATTTTGCCAGAGGACCTGCGAGATTTCTATCAGACGACTGATGGTTTCACACTAACCTGGAGCATTAAACTAGACAGTAGGTCACCTCTTCAATTGCGGAAACGCGACTCACCAAGTCAAAGCACATGTTAAGATAGTGTTACACATGTTAAGATAGTGTTACACGATGCATGGAGCCCAAGTGGATTTTTAAATATGTAGTGATTTTCATGCCCATGACCTGATTCTAATTGTATCTTCCAGATGAGTGTATCCCCTTAGGATGCATGAAGATTAACAGTGTGGCTATGCTGTGCCCACTGCTGCAGCCGGTGTCATTGTATTCTCTACCCAATGCACCTTCGCTGGTTGACCTGGACTGGGAAGAAACCACTACGCAGACTGGTAACCCTCCCAATCTGCCTGAGGTCTTCGTGAACCCTCAACATTCACAGCAAGTGTGTACTAAGGATCTGTTGATATCGTCTGACAGAGAAGGGGCAGGTTCCCCCAGCACCCCATTTTGACTCTCGGAGCCGCATCTTTGAGCTGGATTGCTGTGGTGGGAATGGGAAAGTGTGCCTGGTTTATAAAAGCTGCACTCCAGGTGTCCTCTACTCACAGACATCTCTGATGGTTTTCTCTGAGCATTGGGGAAGGTCATCATCAACTTTCCTTCGTTTATTCTAGGCATTGTCGCTCAGCAGAGTGAGATCTGGTTCCTCGACCGCTCGCTGTGCTGGCATTTCCTGACGCCGTCCTTCACGTCCTACTACCGGCTGATGATCACACATCTGGGTCTACCTGAGTGGCAGTACACCTTCACCCCGTACGGCCCCAGCCCCCAGGCTAAGGTACCAAAGCTCATTAGAATCATCATGAGTTGATGTGTTTTCAATGCTTCAATACAAATCAAGGGTTTTATTAAAAAAAATCACAAAATATAAAAGACTGGCAAATGTTGCATACAATTTTAGAAACACACATCAATACAGCAGAACAATTTCACAGCACTCTAAGAAAATGTATACATGTAGCTTAATATTCCTTTTTTTTTTTTAGAAAATCTGCACATTTTTTGTTAGTTTGCAGCTTTTTACCACATTACCATAATTATGATAATTCTGTTTTTCTGTCCAAATAAAGTCACATATACTCAAAGTTTAAAAACAGTTACATATAAAAAGAAGATCTAACAGTTCTTAAGTATTAGCTTTAAATCTAACAGTTCTAAAGTATTAGCTTTAATAGATATTTGTATTAGCAAATATTTTAATTGGGGTCCTGCATAACGTGTCTGTGAGCATGAACATTAACCGTGTTTGAATCTTTTTCCTGTGACTGCTGTTCCCTCTGCAGCAGTGGGCTTCGCTGTACCAGCCACTTACGTTCAGCTCTGAGGCTGCAGACGTGCACCTTAACAAGTTGGACCCTACAAAAGCCTTCAGGGGCAAAGCAAAGGTACCTGTCACTAAGAAGAAGCAGTCGACCCAGTGCAACGCGGGGAACGCTGCAAAAGGTGCTGCAGGAAAAAACACTTGGGCAAAAAGGTGACGAGTGTGAGTCGGTGCCCTCTCTTAGTCAGGCCCTCAGTATTATAGGGAATCATACTGAGCTTGGAATGCAGCATGTCTAGAAAAGTTACTGGGGTCACATAAGGCTCAAGAGTATGTACACCAACCATTGTAGGTATTTTGCTTTTAAACGCCTCCACAACAGTAATATCTATGCAAAATGATAGGAAATAAGTGAGCAATGATGGAATTTGTGGTTTCTAATCCTTAAAGCAACAATGAGTAGAAGCGTCAATGTGCACTGGACAGATATGGGGTTTCAGAGTGCCAGGCTGACGTTTGAATTCCAGCCATGTTGACCATTGGAACATGAAAGAATGTCAAAAATTGGGATCTGTTTTTGCTGCTCTCACTGCATAACGCATGCATAACGAATGTACAACATCTGCTCTGATGTTTCTGCACCAATAAAGTGTAAACAGCTACTCTTTCTTTACTCTCTTTTACGGAAGCCATGTCTACTTCTTTTGGCGAGTATTTGCTAGGTTCAGGAACTGTTTTCCTACTGCTCTCTTGTTGTTCTTCGAAGATGCAACAGCTGCTGTTGCAATGCGTGTTTTCATCCTTCATGCATAATAAAGCAATATAGTGTAAAACGCTCTCACAAATGATTGCAGTCATGATAAAGAGGTCCTTGGAATTGTTAGATAATTCCTTGATTTAGTCTCTTTTTAAGACCTTATGTCCCTGTAAACAACATAATGGAATGTTTCACCTGCTTTCAGGCCACCTTGCAGCTTGACATACTGTAAACCTGGGGGGGGTGGGTCTCAGACGCAAACATTAGAACCAGTGTTTTCTTGTTTCCCGAGAGGGGCGCTCTCCTCCTCCACCAGCCCTTCTCCCCTTTTGGAGGCTGCTGGGTGGTGCATTTCCACCATGATCATGTAGAGCCCTGCACCCAACAACCCTCCGATGAAGGGGGCAGTAATGGGCACCCACCACCACCCATTTCCAGACCTGCACAGATACAATCAGTGTGAAGGTTTCCTTTTTGTCTGCTAAAGAAACTCAATCAGAATGAAAACGGGTGATTTAGAAAGAATTCGCACGACAGGACGTCCTCCCTACATACCTAAACACATCAAGCCCCCAGCCAGCGATGGCGGTGAAGATCCTCGGCGCGATGTCTCTGGTGGGGTTGATGGCGTAGCCACTGTTGCTGCCCAGAGAAATCCCAATGAGCACCACCAAGAGACCCACGGCGATGGGTTCACTGCCCGCCGGGGCCGGTTTGTTCTTCTGGTCGGACAGGGCCATTATGCAGAGCAGAAGCATGCCGGTTCCAAACACCTGGTCGGCCAAACATCCCCCAGTAAGTAACCGCAGGCAGCGTCACAGTCTGAGTCGACTGCTTTTCAGGGCTACCTGGTCGATAAATCCACCCAGCAGGGAGAGGTACGGTGCAGGATAGGTGGCGAAAATGCCAGCCGTGGCCCTCGCACCCGTTACTGTCATGTTCCCTCCACAATACTCGTATATAGCTTCTGCAAGTGGAAACAGCATTGAAGGGCCAGGAAGCAGAAACAAAGCAGCGATGTACGGATAACAGATAAAGCCTCACCGTAGTAGACGGCATAGATTGTCCCTGCGGCGAGGAATGAGCCCAAAAACTGGGCAAAAACATAAAGTGGCAGCATCTTCCACGCAAGGCGGCCAAATGCACACATGGTGAGTGACACGGCTGCGTTCATGTGAGCCCCTGAGGGGACGCAAACATCCGTCAGGTGAGCTTTGGAGGATTCTTAGTGCCGCAACGGTGGTTGGTACCTGAGACTGTGCCTCCGACATGAATCCCCATGGCAACGCCCAGGCCAAAGCCCAGGTTGATGCTCACGTACTGGCCAAACGCCCCCTGCCCCGTCACTACCTGTGCCACAGACCCCAGCCCAAAGGCCTGGAAAGGAAATAGAACAGAAGAAGGGAAACGCACAGATTATTTAAAATAAGCAAAATTCTGGGGGGAAAAAAAAACCCAAAATAGAGAAATCCTTCCAATAAATGGCAACATAACAAATCAGAAAAGGAAAGAAAGTCCAATTAACATTCAGAATATCCAAAATATTTAGAAATTTTACTCATCTAGAAGGGCGAGATATGTGACTGAAGCCTGAGGCTGAACTGAAGTATTTCCCAAATGCTCAGCTCCATGACTAATGTGGGACATGGTTAAAAACCCTGACACCGAATAACCAGAAAACAGGAAACATGTGACTCCTCTTGAAGTAGTTGTGTATTTTAGTGAAAAGTAAATCTTTGGGTATGTGTGTTTGAGTGTGTGTGTGTGTGTGTGTGTGTGCGTGCGTGCATGTGCGAGCGTGTGCGCATGTCCCAGACTTATTGACATGCTGTTCTCAGCACGTTCACCCTTTCAACCCTATATATAGGTCTCATTGTGACAGCTGACAAATAGCATGTGACTTCTGCGAACCCTTCCATGTGGCCAACTGTTGCTCGAGCAGCACTACATTTCCCGGATCAGCCACTCAAACCCACCAATCCCCGTCCTCGACCCCCTGCCATGTAACCTTAAAGCAACATGCACGCGCCTGCCTCCGCGGAGGGGCCACATGTACACGAGGTCAAGATCTGTGCTTTAATAATTAATGACAGATTATTTTAAATCTGTTCTCTGCTGCCAAAGCACAGCAGAGGCGGTCAAATAAAAGCCTCCAGAGACTCTGAGAGGCATTTGCAAGATTGAAAACTGTGGAATGTCATGAGTCAGTGGCCTCTTACCATCATGATGTATGTGCAGAGGGTTTCAGCAAGTCCCACGCGCACCCACTCTTTCTGGAGCCAAGCTCTGGCTCTGCTTCCAGTTGCCCCCCTCTGCTGAGAGGCACCAAGCTCCATAGATTCTGCCATGTCCTTCATGATTACTTCCTCTCCTCCTGCTCTCCTCTACACGGTTGTGCACAATGTGTTTTGCGGCTCAAGTCAAAGCAGAGATCGCGTTCAGATTTGCTGACGGATTCGTGAGGTCCCTCCCACATGACCAGGTCCCACACTTCAGCCCATCCCCTGCTCTTTCCTCCCCCTCATCTTAAATGTGCTGCCTCACTCACTCTTCATTGTCTCTCTCACCCCCTCCCCCCCACCATCACCACCACCACAACTCCCTCCCAGTTCGTCACATACTCCCATTGGGACACATTAACCCCCCTCCCACTATGCTCTAGCCCCCCCCCCCCCGCCCAGCTGAGCATTATCTGAGGACATTGCGGAGTAAAATATTGACAAGATAACCTGCTAACCAAACCTTTGCACAGTGATTTCACTGTGACTGACTGTTTATTAGTGGACAGACCATGATCTCAACCATGATCTTCTGTGTTCCAAGATTATCCAGTGGTGTATAAGGATGTGTGTTAGTTTTAATCTGGTTTTGTGTTTCTGCAATAATACAAGGTCACCAACTGAACCCTTGAACTTTAATGAGTGAAATATCCAGATATGAGAATCAATTTACAGAACCGTTGCTAACATGATGCCAGTGAGGATTCATGTTTTCATGATACCTGCGTCATTTTGAACCTGTGTTGTCCTGTATCTGTTCTCTTCTCATCACAGTTTTATTAGGAGTAATGAGAGAACGATGAGATGTGCTTTGTCTCCCACTCTTTTAGCCCTCATTAACCCAGGAATGTGGCCAGATAACTTTCCAGAACTGCCCTGGATAATCTGGACTGTTCTCAATTGTAACCTGATGTTCATCTGCTTGTGTTTTGAGCCTCTCCTTTGGTCTGAAGGTGTCCTTCTGACTTTCAGCACATTTGT
This sequence comes from Lagocephalus sceleratus, assembly GCA_911728415.1. Classification (NCBI taxonomy): domain Eukaryota; kingdom Metazoa; phylum Chordata; class Actinopteri; order Tetraodontiformes; family Tetraodontidae; genus Lagocephalus; species Lagocephalus sceleratus. Next base: position 9,021,882 of record CAJVRN010000011.1, on the reverse strand, counting down.
AGCTTCAACATTGACGCACACCACTTTCATTTTAGAAAAAAAGTACCATCGTTGAAAGTTTCCACACTCTCCTGTTCGTGATGACTCAGCAGAGCATGATGAGTCACCGAGGTGGTAGTCTTACTGTTTAAGCTTATTCTGCTTTTTTTTTTTAAAATCCTTATTCTGAAATTTGCACAAATTATTTTCAACATATTCTCTCCTCCTCCAGAGGTCAGCACAGTTCTCTTTCTGCAAAACAGAGGAAAGTCATCCTAGTTTATACACCAAGTGGTAACCCGCAACCCTGCAGAGCTCTGTTGACATTTAACATCCTGGACTCTCCTGTAATTAAACTCCTCTGAGACGTTTCCAGAATCATTCAGCTACACATGAATAAAATATGAATGATTCTCAACACAACTGCAATCTTTATTAGCATTTCTTCGTGATTTAAATAAATATATTGATCAATCACGAAAGCAGAACTTGTGAAATATAATAGGGTGGGTTAATTTCGGGGTTTTCTAGACTAAAGACTCTAAAACTGACTGATTTCTTGGCATCAAACGACTAATACAAATTTTGACGGGCAACTTGCTTTTGTTTTGTTTTTATTAACTTATCAAATTATCTTTACTTTCGTCATTTTTCTGTATCTTAATGCTTGGCCAAATAACCTCTTAACCACTTAATGAGTTTTCCTCATCCATCTGTGACGAATTTAAAAGTCAGTCAGCAACTCACAAACAGCCTGCACCGAGGTCATCTAGGATGGAATTCATTGCGTTTCCTTAATATTTGTTTAGGGTTGTTTTTTTTTTCTTCTCCGTTCTAATAATCGGCTTTTGTTCCTCGGGGACCAGAGGTTCCTGAGGTGGAGTTCTGGTTCCTCCTCTCCGCGGGCTCCTCAGATTGGACCAACTGCGCATCTCAGCAGACGCAGAGCTCCAGAGCGGCTGAGATGCCCTGGACAGATGTCTTTTGTCACCCCATCTGGGTGTTTTGCGCCGTTGTACTGGCCGGCGTCGTGTACCTGCAGAGGAGATGGAGCTGGGATCCAAAGGTCTGCAGCGTGCGGCTGCAGGGAAAGACGACGGTGGTGACGGGAGCCAACGCAGGTTGGTGCCGCTTCTATCTTCATCATGCGCAGAGGAAGCCCTCCTATCACAAGGATGCTTCGTTATTATTTACCTTTTTTCCTATAACGCTTGGAGCAGTAATATTTTCATTACAAAATTAACTGGCTGCTTATTTCTTCCATTCTATTATTTCCCGTGTGCTGTGCATGCGTGACAATGTTGAAAAGAAAAAAGAAGATAAGATTATTTTATATAATTTATTTATAAGTGGTCTGCAGCCTGTGAGGAGCAATGAGAAACTTGCTTCCTCTTCTTGATTTTCCATTCCCATTGCTGCACAGTTCCACAGCTCCATATTCCCGCAGTGTTGACAACTCCCCCGAAAGTTTGTACCTTTGTCAGTGATTGATCATTCATTAATAGTGAATATAACAAAATTACACTTTTCCATTTGTCGCGAAAGGGTGCACTTATACTATTTATGTGTGAGCGCGGCTTAATAGCTTTAATGCACACACACTATGTAAGTACAAAGGAAAACCTCAGTCAATCCAGTATGCAGATGCATACACACCAGAATTGTTGCATAACCAAGTAGACCGAAAGGATGGCCAATGCGGCACATGGAGAAAGGATTGGAGCAGAAACCCAGTGACTCAAACAACCAAATATGGCAGAAAATGACATATTTAATTCAAAACAGTGGACATCCTGTTCGTCCCTGACGCTTTTTTGGACATCTTGGTAGGTTACGTAACCCCACCAGAAACATGCATGTAGACCAGCCCAAAGTCAGCCAAAGTCCCAGAAAAAGACATTATAAATTTCAAAATGTATTTTCAGGAAGAAAAACACATTCTTTTGCAGGCTTTATAACAAATACAGTTAAAAGTTGGATTGTTGAGTGTCAACACCTGCTTCAGGTCCCTCAGGCGGAATACTGTTCCGGGGCCACAGGGGTCAGGGTCCTGCCTCATGCACGCCAACTGGTTAATGTTGTTCTGCGCGAGTTGAACTTTGAGCGAGCTCAAAGTGTGATCCACCGCAGGGCCGCCTCTGTCTCTGCCATCAGGCGCATAGCCGCAGGAGCTGAAATGAGTTTGGGGGATATATTTTATCACCCGGTCTGGGTCGTTTCTACGACGGTGCTGGCCATTGTCGTGCGCCTGCAGAGGAGACTGAGGTGGAGTCCTGAAGCCTGCAGTGTGCGGCTGACAGGAAAGACGGCAATAGTGACAGGAGCCAACACAGGTGAATCCATGCTGGACTGGATTTTATGCTTTTCAGACAAAGTATTGATTTGATTGGGAATAAATGTCCTTTTTAGGACTGTCTACCAATGACATGATTTAAGGGTTTATAAGATACTTACAAGGCGTTCAAACACGTCATTCTGAGTTGCACCATGCTTTTGATCATGCCACTGAACGGTAATGTATTAGTTTGTGTCCGTTATTAGTGAGTTGCTGATAGATCAGGGGACTTATTCCTAGTTTAAACAATGAATGGACACTTTTACAATCGTTACTAACCTACTTGTGTTTTGCATGTCTTTCCAATTTTATTTTATATGAGTGATGCCAGCTGGTGACACAAGGATCTGTAGCTGGATGCACCTCGCTGCTGATCTGACACATTACCATGCTGATCTAGAGGATTCTAATGTTCTTCTGGCTGCGTTGACTGTTGCTTCTGTTGACACCGATCGCATCCTACGTTTCCTGGTCAATGTGTCCCTGGTCAATGTGTCCTCATGACCAATTGCTCCAAAATACTTGGAGTTTGAATCACGGCCCCAGGGTCCTGTGAGAAATTCCACTTTTTAAATGAATCTCCTGCAAGTCATTGTAGATTAGATTACTCAGAGACTGAGCTCCCCACAAACTTGGGTTTCAGATCAGTAGAAATGACCACCAGCTTGTCCATATAGCGATCACACTGAGCACATTTCTCAGCAGCTCACAGTTATTACAGTCTAAACTGTTGCTCCATTAGTTTATGTGCTATGTGGGGAGGCACATCCTTCCCCTCTTTCCATGGAAGCTTCCTGTGATTGTTTAGTTCCCTCCTAGAAAAAAAAGGTATTTAAATGACAGGGCTCTTCTTTCTGACCTTTGAGATGGTGAAGCAAACAGAATCCTGGCAGTGCAATGACCTCACAGATATGACAGTCCGAGGCAGTTTCACGCTCTGTAAGATAAAGGCCACGCCTTCAAATGCCCCCCAGACCTTGAAAAATGTGAAGCTGCCTTATTCTTCTGTTCCTCAAAAAAGCTCCATAGAAGGACCATAGCACATCTGGTGTTGGTATTTTTAACTTGTGCTCGCTTTTCTGCCTCCCCCCAACTTTCTCCAGCATGTTGTAATTTCCAGCATGCTCATTTAGCACATTCTTAGTGCGCATTATCACAAATTGTGCACATTTCACCGGCATGAATGTTTCCCCCGTTTACTGGATAAAACAACAGAAATACAGCCTGAGGCTTCTGATGGTTATTCGAGTTCCCAGGGATCAGGGTCACTTTTTTACTGTCTTTTTTCTCTGTGGTGTTATCATCAAATATTGTCTGATTGTGTGAGGGCGTTACCGTAAATTAGCCTAAACCAATTCTCTGTCTTTCAGGGATCGGGAGGTTCATTGCTCTGGACCTGGCACGTCGTGGGGCCCGTGTGATCCTCGCTTGCCGAAGTGCAGCCCGGGGCTCGGCAGTTCTCAAAGAAATCCGTGAAAAAACAGGAAACCCCGATGTTCACCTGCGCCTGGTCGACCTGTCGTCCCTGGACTCGGTCAGGGAGTTTGCAAAAGGCATCCTAGAGGAAGAGAAAGCTTTGCACATCTTAATCAACAATGCTGGAGCATCAGGTGACCAAAAAAACATTAAAATCAAAATTAAAATAAGCAGATTCACATTAATCCGCATTTAAATATCATGTTGCCAAAGAAAGTGTCTGTTTTCACAGTTTTTATGCATAAATTATTGAATGCATTCTGCCAATTAATGAAAATACCATCCTGAAGAGGACCAATGCTGCACCTCCAGAAGTGTAAACACAAAGAAAAAGACAGTAACACAAAGATCTGATATTGATTACCAGCAAATTGTTATGTGATTTTTCGATGGACTAGGAAGAATAAACTATTTTCAGACACATGTGAGATTGTGTAAGAAGTTGGTGCCAGAGTGCAGATTGTGCTTTTCCCTCAGATAAGTATCTGCCTAAAACCCTTTTCCTTGGACATTTACCCATTACAACAGTTTTTTTTTTTTTTGATAGTTCTTTCACTTCACTTGCAGAACTGTTTAAACAGATGGAAACCTCATGGCGAGAGTAATGAGAGTTGTAAAGGGGACTGAAAGTGATGTTTATGTAATATGGAGCTGTACAAGCTGAGAAAATACAGACAAACTGGCACAGACTCACCATCTGGATCACCACTGAAAACTGGTACTGAGATGCATTAAAAAGGATTTTCTGTCCTCGTTAGTGGAAAAGTGTAGCAAACAAGTGAGAATGTTTATATCTCAGGATCCATCCCCAACACCGAGGAGAGGAAGTGACTGCTCACCCTAGACATCTGATTTCAAAATTTCTTTTGAAAGCAGACGATGTGAGAACAAGAACTGTAAAGACCCTTCCAGCTTCCTGGAATCCTAGCCCTCCAAAGATTCCCACCACTCCACTCTACAACCCTCGCAGCACACAATCACAACATTAACATGGAGGAGTGCTGAATGATGACAAAGAGGGCATGATGAGGAAGGAGTTGATGTTTGTTTCATCTTAGGAGATGAACTACGGGGTCTTGTCAAAGGTGACAAGTATTGGTATCATTTTAACATTCAAAGGAACTTTAATTGTTAGGAATTTTATTCAAATAAAGACATAAGAATCTTGAGTTTCTGATGCCCAATGACAGACGCACTCAGAAGAGCCCAGGTTTTCTCGCCCCTCTTCATTTTTTTTAGCCTCTCCATTTTCCAAATGGACAAGAAACAAATGATTTGAAGCTCACAGGAATTAAATAAAGGCAGTAAATGTGTTCCACTGCTCAATATTTATCTGTCCCTCAAGGATTCTAGGCAGAGCATTAAAAACATGTTCCCATCTTTGGAGGGAATGTGACACATTCTCCACAGAGCGATCCCAGCTCCGGAACTGAGCTCACATTAGTGCACCGACAAGTGGAGATGCAGCCTTCAGATGATCTTCTTTACCTGCTTTGAACCAGTTTTACCTCACACCTGCTTAACAATGCGCGCTGGCGCTTAGAAAGGTCATCTGTTTTACATGTTTACTCACTAATCTTCTTTCATATTCTCTTAGGTTTGCCCAAAGAACTGACCAAAGATGGACTGGATATTTCCTTTGCCACCAACCACCTGGGACCATTCCTTCTGACCACCCTGCTGCTGGGTAACAGCCCGCCCCGCGCTTGGCGGCAACTTTCTAGCTGTTTCCGCTGCAGGTTACGTCTCTCTCCCTCTCTGTCTTTTCAGACCTGATGAAACGCTCGGCTCCGGCGCGCATCGTGAACCTCAGCTCCTTCAACCACAAGAGGGGACATGTGGACTTCTCCCATTTTCATGGCAAAAACCTTTCTGGCTCCTTGGACAAAATCTACAACCACACCAAGCTGCACATTGTCCTCTGCACCAGGGAGCTGGCAACCAGGCTCCAAGGAACGGGTAGGCCACCATTAACGTTTGAGCTTCTGGTGTTTTCTCTCTCTTCGCTCCCTTAAAGTGTCTTCTGGTGTGAACACAGGTGTCACGGCAAATTCCGTGAACCCCGGCATCGTCAACACGGAGGTGATGAGGCGCTATCCGTTTCTATTTCGCTGCCTTTTCAAGTTCATCGGATTTTTCTTCTTCAAGGTGAGTATCGCTGGGACAGATGCGAAAAGAACAGAACTCCGCTTGCTGTTGCTCTGAGGAGGGTGGAAGTGCATAATGAAGCTCCCAGGCGCATTTTTACACGCAAAACATGTTGCAGGAAAGTAAAACATTTGGAAAAAATTCCTTCAGCGGAGCCCAGAACAACCCAACTGGAAAATAAACATGTCCTGTTGGAAGTTTCACCAGCAGGACATAGAATACAAGAGGCTTGAGTCCACCTGGTTAACCTTCAACTAGTTCCCTTCAGGGAAATGTAATGTTTGATCAGTGGGTTAGTAGATAGCAGAGCGGATCTTTTAAAAGTTTGATCCATTACCTAAATAAATAACGATCCAAATTTTTACATTGCAGGTTTTAAAACAAACAATGGGGTTCTGGTTCCTGAAGGTTCTCATCCAAGAACAGAACAAACATATCCAAACACAGTGAAAGAAAATGAGGCAAAACCCACACAGGACAAGAAAACTTAAAATGTTCAAATCAGCCTGGGTGGGATCACACAACCTTCAGTGTTCGGAGCCATTAGCTTGCAGGATGGGGATTTTCCTCCTATATTATGTACTTCAAAAAGTTCCTCTTTTGGATAACAGTGGTGTTCATCTGCAAACGTCCCCCCCCTCTAACTCTGTGTCCCTCTCAGTCTCCAGAGGAGGGCGCCGCCAGCGCCATCTTCTGCGCCGTATCGGAGGAAATGGAGGGGGTAACTGGCAAGTACGTGGACAGCGACTGCACCGTGGTCCTCCCTGCCCCGGTAGCGCGAGACCCCGCCCTCACCGTCAAGGCCTTTGAGATGAGCGAGAGAGTCACGTCGAAGCTCTGAACCAGATCAGCCGAGCTCGGCCGCGCCGCCCCGGGCTACGGGCTCAGCATCCCGGTGCGAGGTTTTCCAAATTACTGAACCAGCGGGAGGCGCGACGGAATGTCTCCGAAGTTACCAAATATTTATTCTCCTCACAAATGTGCCAAATCCCTTCATGCTCACACAAAGCGATTACAGGAAATAAGACCCCAGTCACCGCAGACGGAGCAAAGCCAGAGTTGGTGAAGGACTCGGATACTGACACCGTGTGGCCACCTCCAGCCGCGGGGGCGTCTTCAGAAACGACAGCACAGCCTCAAATATGTGGCACAATCATTCCTTTTATTGACTTGAATCATCGATACACAATATAACCTTTAGAGCCTTCAGTGCTTTCTGAATTTGTACACGCCTCCTCGGCCTTCCGTCTCCCCCCCCCACCGCCGTTATTTAGCTGTGGAGAGATAGCCAGAGAACAGCATGGTCAGTTTCTAAATTACCAAACTATCGCTCTTCAAACGCGCGTCTGTTTATCACCCGCGGATAAGCGAGATGTGAAGACGCATTGTGGCCGTCTTTTGAGCTGCTAATTGTCGTCTGGGGGGTGTTCATTTCCCCTTCCAGTCAAAGATGGACGTGTACCTTTCTGGTGTTCCTCCACCATTTCCTGGATCATCTCTTCAAGCGCCGGAACGGCGCGATCCAGCTGTTTGGGGGAAAGATGGAAAGCAATCTCCACCGTTTTATCCGTTTTCTCCTTGACACAAAAAATACAGAAAAGAGGTTGTAATGATGGCACCATACTCTGTCTCTCTCTGTTTGTGTGTGTGTGTGTGTGTTTTAGTTCTCATACATGTTATGTATTTAGGACCAAAAGTGAGGACATTTTGGCTCATTTTTACGTCTTTTGGGGGGTTAAGACTTTAGGCTGAGGGGCTGGGGAGGGTCTGTCAAAGTCCTCACAAAGATAGAAGTACAAGGATGTGTGTGTGTGTGTGTGTGTGTGTGTGTGTGCGTGTGAGTGTGTGCGTGTTTTACCTGAGGTACTTGCTGGACTGTGACCTCTTCGAACTGGTCATCTTCTGATCGAGGCTCCATGAACTTTTTGCCTTCTTGCTCCTGCTGGTGCAAAAACCACAAAACAGAGCCAGGTTAGGGAAAACCAATCTGGAACCGGGTTCCACAATAATCACCACCATCTTGAACTTTCATCCTGTGGGGGGGGGGTGTCAATACGAAATGTGGTTGAGGAACCGCTCACCTTCAAAACCATCATCTCTTTAGGGCTGAAGAAGGTGATGTGTCCCTCTGCCCTCTCTGCCAGCAGTGCCAGCAGGCCCACCAGCACCAGGCAGCCCGTCACAGCTCCACGCATGCTCATTCTGCTCCGTCCTGGGCATGCAAACACACATGTTTGCTTACAGCGCGGGACAACAAAGGCCGGGAGGGCGCGCGGAGGGTGGAGAGTCAGCAGGTGTGACATTTTTAGCAGTGAGGAGTAGAGAGCCAACAGTCAAAAGGTCAACATACAGTACTGGATTTGAGGTGTGACTGTTTTTGAGGGAGGCCACGCGCCTCCCGTGTCACTGTGCAAAGGAGAGCGCGGAGCGGACACAAAAATAACACCTTGGCACCGATAAACAACACAAGAGTTACCACACATGGAGCACACGGAGGAGGACGGGGACAGGACGTCCACAGAGGTTAAGACAAATGGGGTGGGAGGTTGGGGGGGGCGAGGGGAGGCTTTACTCACGCGCTGAGTCAGCTTCGGTCAGCTGCTGAAGGAAGTGCGTTAAGATGAGCAGAGATCCAGCAGTGTGAATGAGCGTCCGTCCCCGCTCAGCCTTTATATCAGGCCCTGTCTCGATCGCCGACCCGTCCGCGCGCCTTCCTCACGTCCGCTTCTCAACAGCCTCCTTCAGGCACGCTCCTCCATGCTCCTGGAAACACACACGTTCCTGAGGAATCTGGCTAGCTCATTAGAGCACCGACCTCACCACGTACGCAGGGCTTTACCAAAACTGTTAAAGTCCGGTTTTACTGAGCGATGCTGGCGGAGGTGGACGTTCCTAGAATGTTTAGAACACATAATGTATTTATTTAAAGATGTGGATGGAGAACACACACTCAGCTTTATACCCTCAGATCATAAACAGACACATTTTGGAGTCACTTATCTCCCAATAAAAGAAGATAATGCAGGACTCGTGTTGGACTCGCTGGAATCTGTGCGGGCTTATCAGCGAGAAAACAAGCTTTCCGAAGGGGGCGGAGGGGGGGTCAGTCGTAAATCTTTCGGTTTAAAACCATGTGTCATTTATGAGCGTCCACCTATTCGTACATGTGATGAAGCAGACAGACGTGTGTGTGTTCCTTAGTGACCTCGGCTCTCCGGAGAGCTTTAATGATGCTTTCCCCAGATTATCACTGCTTTCATGCAGGATGTGGTAATGTGCTCACAGGACGGGTCCGCTGCTCTCAGATTACTCTGCAGGAGTGGGCCATTGAAAATAGCGCCACTGGCGTGTCTGATTCAGTGCAGTTCAAGTGTGCAGACGGATCGGAGCGTTTGCTTTTTGTATCTTATCTGCAGCTCTTTTTTTTTTTTTTTTCTTTTTGCGCCACCGCTGTGACGCACAATCTCTTGACACATTTTTGGGTCCCTTATTGGTTAAGGTTTTTATTGCTGGCTGCTATGTGCTGTGGGGAAAGAAGCCACGGGTTTTAAACGAATTCCATGTCTTCCAGGGACTTTCAAGGCAGCCATGTTTATACTGGAGTCAAGGAATGGTGGGAGCATATGAAATTAAAAATAAATGAATATCTCATTTGCACATTTAACATTCTTTGCAAAACAAACAGCAGGGTACATCCTGTTGTATTTATGCCTGGGTTTTTTCTTTTCTACAGCTAAACCTGACACAGCTTAAGTTATCATTTATTTGGAAAGTGTAAGCATTTTGATTGTCAACTTTGTTTGCACTTTCATATAATATATATAAGAGCATATAATAAAATGGTTATACAGACAAAACAAAATGCACTGGACGTTATTAATTATGAATTAGACTGAGCTTTCATTGATCATTCCTACACACACAGATCCAAATGTCCCGATAGCCCGAGTTCTTTTAGACAACTTAATAATTACAAAAAAAAGTCATTTTCCTACAAAAAAAAAGCTAGACAATGAAATGCATGTTAAAGTTCTGCCCATCTGCCTTTACAAAAGCGCATGTTTGTGAACTTTCTCCCGACTCTTTCGCAGTGTTTTTGTGTCACAATGGTCAAAGTGGTTTTGTTTGACAGGAGAACCTGAACTCAGCGACAGCCACTGAAAACGCTTCAATCACGGCTACGGTTAACGCAAACAAAGTTCGCACGCAGCGTCGGCAGGGGCCCCCCGGCGCTTGCAAGTGTTGAATATAGAGACAAAAGACGGCTCTTACCGTTTTGATTTGTTCTATTTTGTCCCGTTTTAGTCTGACTCGAAAACGTGTGGCCGACATTCTGCCGTCTGGCCGCTAGGTGGCGGTCGACGCGCGCGTCCTCTCGCGTTGTCTTGGGATCTCGCGGGAGCGGAGCCACGTGGTGCCCCCGGCTGAGGCGTCACTTAGCCGCGGTCCTCGGAGCGGAGCGGACGAACTCGCAGCGCGGCCGCAAACCCGGACCAACCATGGTGAGGGCCGCCTCGCTCGGCGCCTGGCGCCTTTCGAGGATCGTTAGAGGCGGCGGGCGGCCGCAGATGTTGACCTCGGAGGAGCAAAGTGGGCGCTTTTGATCGGTTTTTAAGACCGTTCTGCGTAGGAGCGCTAGCCACGTATGGCTAACGTTAGCCCGACTTTTTCGCTGAGGTTTACACTTTTTAAAGACCGCACCCGGCAGAACTATAATGCGCAGCTTGATCTCTACCGCGGCGGTGTTGTGTTTTACGTTAGCTGTTTAATTATTTCGAGGGGGATAATGGAGCTTTTAGCATAGGTTAGCACGGGCCTGGCGCCCCACGTGGGTTGAGGGCGCGTGGCTGCGCCAACAGATCCGAGATCTAACAGCAAATCCGTCACGGAAATCTTGTTTAATGCGTTTTTACACGCTTTAACTACGGTACAATTGTTTTTTTAATCTAAATGCCGACGTGGGAGGCGGGTGTAGTTTATCGCGCACCCGGGTCGATTTGGTCGATAATCACACGTGTCTGGTGTCGTCCGCAGGTGCTCCTGCACGTCTTGTTCGAGCATGCGGCAGGCTACGCGCTGTTCGCCGTCAAAGAAGTGGAGGAGATCGGAATGCTGCTCCCGCAGGTGGGTGTCGGTGACCGGCGGGGCCTCGGCCCCGGACACGTGTGGCTAACATCTGGGCTGCCTTTCAGGTGGAGGAGAGCGTCCTGAACATCGGCAAGTTTAACAGCATGGTCAGCATCGCGGCCTTTTTCCCCTTCAAATCGGCTCAAGCTGCTCTGGAGAACATGAACGCAATTTCGGAGGGTACGTCGCACTGCGGCCACAAACGGTCTTTCCTCGGTTGTAATGATGTCTTCATAATCTGTCAATCCACTGAAATCCTGTGCTGACACTTTCTTTTGATTCTGAACAACCGAGGACAACACTAGATAATGGAAACAAAATGCTGCACACTGTTAACAGCTGTGAAACTACAACATTTGACTGTGGGGGTAATCGTCTTCTCTCCCCAACCCCCATCCTCCTCCTGCAGGGGTAGTTCATGCCGACCTGAAGTTGTTTCTGGAGACTAACCTGCCCATCTCTGGAAAGAAGAAAGCTGCACTGGGGGTCTCAGATGGTAAAATTGGAGCCGCGTTACAAGAGGAGTTCAACCTGTCCATTCAGACTGGCGGGGTGGTGGCAGAGATAAGCAGAGGTGAGAAGAATACGTGTTTACTTTGTTAAAACTGATCAAAGACGAGCATAATTTTGTTTTAAAAGACTCAGGCCTGTTGTGATGAAAACGTGATCCTGAAAATCCTGAGGGTTTATACTGAAAATCTGAACAGCCACCGAGACCGCTGGCTCTTGTCCTGTCGTTGTACCAAATGTATTCAAACCTCCCTACTCATCATCTGCACTCAGGCATACGGCTGCATTTCCACTCCCTGGTGAAGGGCCTGACTGGCCTGGCTGCCTCCAAGGCCCAGCTCGGTCTCGGTCATAGCTACTCCAGAGCCAAAGTCAAATTCAACGTCAATAGGGCGGATAACATGATCATCCAGTCCATTGCTCTGTTGGATCAGCTGGACAAAGACATCAACACCTTCTCCATGCGTGTTCGGTAGGTTTGCATCGATCACACCCAAACCGGAGTTCACTAGTTTGCTAACCCCCCCCCCCCCAGATTTTGGGATCTCATCCTCCTAATGCTTACCACAGATAGTACACCACAGTACTGGCTGTATAGAAACAGGAGGGACAATATCCTGCCCAACACATGCGCTCTGCCACCTGCCTGGTGGAGCCGTAATGTTGAGCAAAACACCTTCCTAGTTTGTCGTGTGATGCGCATCCTGTCAGGCTTTCTATGTGTTCTAACGACTACCTTGTTTGTGCAGCGAATGGTACGGCTACCACTTCCCCGAGCTGATCAAGATTGTGTCTGACAACTCGATGTACTGCCGTCTGGCTCGGCTCATTGGAAACAGGAAGGAGCTGTCAGAGGAAAGCCTCGAGAGCCTGGAGGAGGTTGTGATGGATGCCGCCAAGGCTCAGACCATCCTAGATGCATCTCGCAGTTCTATGGGTTAGCAGAGATTTTTCATTTGGACAGATGTGCTTTACAATCTTTGTGCTGCTTTTCCTAAACTTCTGTGCCCCTTTTTTGCCCACCTTGGACCAACAATTGTCTTTGGTGATAACACAGGGGGGCAGAATAGTTCTCTCATAAACCTGTAATGTTGGCCCAAATCCTCATTGCGGATCCTGTCGGGAGAAACAACCCACCTTATTTGAGATGGTTCACATTTACATAGTTGTATCCCTCTGACAAATCCGTTCTCATCACCATCCAGGCATGGATATTTCTCCCATCGACCTGATCAACATCGAGAGGTTCTCTGACCGCGTGGTGTCTCTAGCTGGATATCGACTGGAGCTGCAGGAGTACCTGCGCTCTAGGATGAGCCAGGTGGCTCCAAATTTAGCAGCTCTAATTGGTGAAGTGGTGGGTATAACCTTTTTTTTTTTATTAGTAGTAGTTGGACCAATGATGTTATACCAAAATCTGTCAATCCACTGAGTCCTTGTGATGACACAAAATCCGGTGCTGATGGTCCTTAAACGTCCATTAAAAGTTCATTTTTAGCTCATTCACGTGCGCTGCATGTCACTAAAGCAGGCTTCTTGTCTTTAGGTTGGAGCTCGTCTGATCTCTCACGCTGGCAGTCTCACAAACCTGGCCAAGTACCCGGCTTCCACCGTCCAGATCCTGGGAGCAGAAAAGGCCCTGTTCAGGTACTGGGGCGCCCCCTCCCTGCTGGGGAAAGTCGTGGCTGCAGTGATGGCAGGGCTGGGCAGGAGCAGAGCAGGGTGACCAGAGAAAAGACTCCGGTTTCCTCTGGGGTGATCCCTCTCGCCCTAACGCACTCCCACAGTCTGAGTAGCCACTTTACAGCACTGAGGTAGAAACGTTTGTCGATGAACTTCTGAGATCTTAAAAGATGAAAATATTGACCTTCATTTTGCCATCAGCCTTGGTCTTTGTAAAAAAAATTACTTTTTCACCAAAAGTAGTTCTGCCAGTAGAGGGAGCTGTTTAGTCAGATCACAATGGTGAAGATGCCCTGTTGCTGTCTGCTCTGTGTCCTGTGACTGTGAAAACTGGGTCTCTTTCTCAGAGCTCTAAAGACCCGCGGTAACACGCCCAAGTACGGCCTCATCTTCCACTCGACTTTCATCGGACGCGCTGGAGCGAAGAACAAAGGCCGCATCTCCAGATATCTGGCCAACAAGTGTACCATCGCCTCCCGAATCGACTGTTTCTCTGGTGGGTGAAAGTGTGCAGGGCTGTTAACCCGTGGTTCTCCTGGCGTAATTGCAGTGATGCTCATATTTTTCGTCAACAGTATTCATCCCTCGGGTTGGTGTTGAAGGCTAATTTCTGAGCAAAAGGCCACATAAATGTTAACATACTGGAGTGTTGCTGCTTTGGGCTGGCTGTAATATTGGTTTTCCTGCAGAACTCCCCACATCTGTGTTTGGTGACAAGCTGCGTGAACAGGTAGAGGAGCGCCTGTCTTTCTACGAGACTGGCGCCGTGCCTCGGAAGAATGTGGATGTGATGAAAGAGGCTGTGAAGGAGGTGAGAATCGTTGCTTCTCTCACCCCTGTCTTGTTCAGTGTTGCTGCTGTAAGTGATGATAGGCTTTCCCTGATGTCGCTGAGGGTAAAAACTGATTTAATGAGCCTGATGCAGCTTGAGGACTGTTGAAGGACACCTTTAACTGAAGCATGAGTGTTACAATGTCTTTCTTCTTTTAAATCTCAGGCTACAGATGTTGCAACAGAGATGAAACGGAAGTTAGAAAAGAAAGAAAAGAAACGCAAGAAGCGGGAAAAGCTGCAGCAGCAGGCGAACGGAGACACAAATGGTGACACTGAGGTGAGCCCTCCCGATTGTTTGAGCTGAGCTGCATGTTTTGATTTGAGATCTGACCCCGCTGGTGGTCCTGTCTCAGTGTACCACATGCTACAGCAGCATGACTCCGAACCATTGGCTGGTCCCAAACGGTGGGCTTGATCACTGAAGCGAGTCAGACACATACACAGACGGCTGCAACTGCAGATGAAATCTCTGATACTGCCGAACGTGGTCTGACTGGTTTTTTACTTCTCCTGTTCAGGTGTGCATGGAAGAAGAACCAGAGACCCCCGTCGGGAAGAAGAAAAAGAAAAAACAGGCCGAGGAGGTAGTCCAAGCAGAGGAGGCCCCCGCTGCAGAAGAGACCCCAGGAAAAAAGAAAAAGAAGCGTAAAGCTGAAGTGGAGGAGGTCCAGGTGGAAGAGGTGACAGATAATGGAGCAGAGGACACTCCGGCCAAAAAGAAAAAGAAGCGAAAGAGCGAGGCCGCAGAGGCAGCAGAAGAGCCTGCTGAAGCACCCGTGTCTGAGAAGAAGAAAAAGAAGAAAAAAGTGTGAGACTAGAGGACCTTGTCTTTTTTTTTTTTTCGTGTATAGATTTTACTTTTTTTTTTTTTTTTTACTCCAGATGGTTCATGAGAGCAGCTTTGTGTATTAGACTGCCATGAAATGCTTCTGTGCCTTGAAGATACATTTACTTGTACTTATGTAAATAAATCACAGCCGATTGTAATTAGTTGAACCTCAATTTTCTTTTGATTAGTCAAACACGTTACTCGGTAAACAAATTAATTTTGGAAGGGAAGTTGATGTTGGCACAGACAAAGATCAGCAGGCTCCTATAATGATTTAGACTCCAGTGTGGGTTGGACTGAGGATTGACTTTATATTCCACTTGTGTGCAAGAATGGAAGAAACAAAATGAAGCTTTAAAAAAGAAAAAAATCCCGGTTTGACCTTACTTTTAATTCGCGCTATAATGCCACATTTTCACTGATAGTATCTACTCTACTCGTATTTTTGTGCCTCTCCACTGAAAGACAACCAGGTTTTCAGGTACTAAGACGTGACTTGAACGCACCGCAAGCTGATTGGCCAGACAATCGTCATAGCGTCAGTAGCCACGCCCACGACAAACGGCGCCTTTTTATTCGTCGGTTTGCTGCTGCAGTCACCTTCTATTAAAACATGTGAATCAATGTTGTTTTGTCTTGAGCCCCGTTGATATTTCAGCGTCATAAACGCTATTATCGCACTAAAAGGCATTGCTGATGGTACCAGCTCTCAAAAGCGAGTTGAGTCGATACCGTCGGCAGAAACACGGCACAAGTCAGAAGAGTTTAGAAACTGAAGAAGGCAGGCACGAACGCAGAAAAATAACCGATATTGATACCAGACGTGACAAAGGTTCATTTTTTTTTCCTTTTAATTTGGACGACAATGATTAAACCAATGTTAAAGACATCAACTCCAAGGCCTGGCTGATGAAACCAGCCAACTAGTAAAAGGGAGAATGGGCAAAATCAAATGGCTCCAGTCACCCTCAATGAGGATTCACAGATGTGGGAGACCAAAGTAACAAACCTTTTCTAAAATAAAAAAAATGCCTCTGCCATGAAAATGATGTGTAGAATCTATGTACATCATTCTCCATTTAAGTATGCATACAAAAAAAATCCACATCACATGATGCTTGTGTTCAAGTATATTCAACTTCATGATTTAGCATTGTTATCTTTGCACATTTGTTAAAATAAAAACATCCTTCAAAATAAAAACAAAATGCAGAAAACCACGTTTTATGTCCTACCAATACATATATACTGTATAAATACATACATAAATATATTTTACATACAACAGCCATAAATTTGAAAAGGGGGGATATACAGAGCAAAGGGGGGGTGGTAGTGTGTGTTTTAGCTTGTGTTGTAAAATATTTTGTCCCAGTATGATTCCGTCAGTCATACGTAGATGTGGTCCTCTTGTGTTTCTCCTCTCGGCATGCACGCGCTCGTCTGCGGCGCCGCATCAGTTGGCCCAGTACGGGGAGCTGCCGTAGCTCGACTTGTTGACTTGGCTCTTCTGCTGCAGGCTGTTGGATTGACCGCGCTGGCCCGGGCCCCCCTGAACACACCAGAGCACGGTTGTAGAGACCGCCCGGGGAGGCTGGTGTTTACCGTACCACGAGACCGTTACCTGTCCATCCTGAGCGAGGTGGTGGTGCAGCAGCTGGGAGTGCGGTTGCTGGTGAGGCAGGATGTGGAGGAAGGGGGCCGGTGCATAGCCTCCAGGGGCCGCTCCAGGGTTCAGAGGTCCTGGACCCCCCAGTGCTGATGGCAGGCTAAAGGGAGGAGGGGTCCCCGCATGGAAACCCTGCTTATCAAAAGACTAAAGAAAACGGAGAGAGTCACACCATTTGTGGGGAGCATGGTGAAGCCAATTATCGGAGTGAAAGTAAATGTCCAACTCACCTGGGTTTTATTGTAAACACTTCCACTGATGTCTGGCACACCAGAGTTACTGGATGTCACGGAGACACCTGTCAGGACAACAGCCCCCATGTTAGCCTCTCTCATCTTTATAAAAGTGGAATATTCAGAAGAACATTGGGTTCTCTTGGTACCTTTTCCAGGACCACTAGCAGCAGATTTGGCTTGTGTCTGTGAGGAGTTGTATCCTTTACTGTAGTCTACTCCCGCTGGACCCGCTGTCAGCTCCTCGTAACCTAAGGAAAAAGCAGAAACACTCAGTTCACGCGGAAACTGGAGAAGAACAACAATAAGATTTGGGACCCCGATCACTAACCTGAGCTGAAGGTGTGCTGACCGTAACCACTGGGCTGCTGCTGTGTCTGCTGCTGGAAGGGACTAGCTGAGGGGTTTGCCAGACCCAGGCCCATACTGTGTTGTTTGGCTGAAGCTGGTCCCGGGCCCCCTGGGGGAACAAACATTGTGGGGCCGTACTGGAAGGCAGCAGCGCTGGGCACGGCGCCCGGCACCCCGGGGTAATAAGGCAGGCCCGTGTAGCTGTAGCCTGGAGGCAGGAAGGCCTGCTGACTGTTGTGGTGCTGTGGCTGGCCCTGGGGCTGAGGCTGGGCCTGAGGAGGCTGAGGCTGCGCCTGGCTCTGGCCTTGGCTCTGGCCTTGGGGAGGCTGTGGGGCTGCCAGGCTTGTGGAAGGTGCGGGAGAGGTGGAGTCGTTCCTGCCAAACTTTGTGACTTCGCCTGGGAAACGGGAGGTCGTCGGGTCAGATCGAGGTTTTAGGGCTTCGCGCAAAGTCTGGTGCAAAGTGAAGAAGCTTCACCTGAGTAGGGGTTGTTGGCGAGGCTCCCGTCTCTGTTGGAAAGAGCTGCTGTGGGGCCAGGAAATGTGATTCCATAGTAATCCTGCAAAGAGGGCTAACAGGAAAAAAAGAGGGTCATGGCAGGAGGTTCACAACAACACACAAGTAAAACTATCGAAGACAAGTTGCTCCAAAAGTGTGGTAACAGTGCTCACCATTGGGAGCCTGGACTGGAGCATATGGAGGTCCTCGTAGCCATAGATCTGCTGCAAAACACAAAATAGGCATCTTAGGCTACCAAATAAGGACAGATTCAGGGATTGATGGAGAGAATGGACACAATAATTGTAGATGTGAAGGTCTACTTACTGGATATGCTGGCAGCAGCCCCCCTGGACCCATGATATACTGGTTGGGCAGGAGAGGTGGCACACCCTGGGACAGGTTAGGAGGAGCTTTACCTGCATTAAAAGGGTGGCAACAATAATAATCACTATTTATTGTCTGGACATTTATGCACTGAACAAAACTTAACTGTTATAAAACCACATTCCAATTATGTGTGTGTGTGTGTGTGTGTGTGTGTGTGTGTGTCTGCGTATACATACCAGAGGAGGAGGACAGCAGCGTGGTTCTTGGTACAGAGAGGTTGGATGTGGCTGTAGCTCCATTGGAGCCAAGTCCCAGTGCTGTGCTGACTGGGGCAGCAGAGGAATGAAGTGCGCTGTTGCTGCCAATGCCAGCGACTGTGCTGCTCATGCTGTGCATGTTAGACATGTTGGCCAGGTGACTGATGCTGCTGCTGCTACTGTTGCTGCTGTTGTGGGTTGAGTGGAGCGCTGAGGCCGACGGCTGCGATGACGTGTAGGAGCCAGAGGAGGGCGCCAAGGAGCTTACATTGCTGTTGTCAACACTAGTGTACTGCAAACGATAAAAAAAAAAAAAACACTATTAGGTGCTAATAATGGTCTTTGTAGTGGTTAAACTGGGATATGGCGGTATTTACCATGCCAACGAGCATTGAAACCACATTTCAGTTGTTCAATGTAACAGTTAACAGTGCAAACAAGACTGGTACTCACAGTGAGAGAGCTGGAGCCCAAAGCTGAAACTGATGAATGACTGCTGACGTGGCTGCAAAGCGAAGGCAGAGAGGAAAGACTGTTTACTGGGGTGTTGTGTTCTGCACCACAGCCCTGACAGTTCCAAAAGGAGATGCAATCTGTTCTATGGAGGTGCTCACCTGTTCAGCGAGTTCAGTTGGCTGACTGAAGGCAGGTCCTGTGCTAGGTTGGACAAAGCTGAGGAGCTGTGAGCAGGAAGTGCGTGGGAGGAGGGTACCGAGTGGCCGTTGGCACTTATGTTGCGAGACGGTGAGTCTGGCTTGGGCGTGGAGGATGAGGATGAGCCTAAGAGAAACACAGAGAAGAGTTTTTAAGTGTGAAAGCCTCAAAAAAATCGTGGCTGAACTCCGCAGGTAGACGTACCGTCGAGAGCAGCAGAGGTCCTTACGCCATTCAGTCCATTCTAGAGGTAAGAAAACACAACTGAATGGCCGTGTAGAACAGCTACAGATGACAGCAGTAGGTGAAAAGAAAAATGGCTTGGTATCATCTTGAGTAGTCAGTTGCTGATTCCTCGAACAATCCTCAATTCACATGGTTGTAGAATTTCCCAACAGGAGACTTATTCTTGCGCAACCCATTGACCTCCA
This sequence comes from Lagocephalus sceleratus, assembly GCA_911728415.1. NCBI lineage: Eukaryota > Metazoa > Chordata > Actinopteri > Tetraodontiformes > Tetraodontidae > Lagocephalus > Lagocephalus sceleratus. The sequence goes on along the minus strand of CAJVRN010000011.1, from coordinate 9,002,538 downwards.
GTATGTTATTAATCAGTGTGATGGTGTTTATATAAGATACAAAAATGTAACTCTGTTTACTTTAACGCTCTAAGACTTGGAACATCTTCCCCCCAGAGGGTATTTCTTAATTGGAGTAATTCATCATCTCATCCATCTACTAAAACAGCCTTAAAAGGGCATCAAGGCCACTCCTGGTAACATCTACTCACCATGACTGGCCCCGTGGACTCTTTGCCCTGGGAAAAGGCCAGCCGTGTGTGAGGGGAAATGGTCCCGTCAAAACTCCCCCCCACCGTAGAGAAGTGAGACGAGGAAGGGACGGAGGAAGAGTTGGATGAAACTGCTGAAGAAGAGGAGGGAGGATTGTTGGAGTTGGCGATGCCTATTGAGGAGGGAGCGAGGTTGGGCAGCGTCACAGACGAGGAGTGATACGCTGGCTCCGGGGTGGAGAGAGGCAGAGCAACAGAGAGAGGGCCGCCCAGCGACTCGCTGCAAGACCACAGCAGGAAAAACAGGCGCAGTGTTAGAATATTATTTACATTTTGGTTATTACGCATCATGTGATTAAATCCTCGGTGATCGTACCTGAGTGGTTTGGAGTACAGGCTCGTCTGGCTCTGTGTGCCAGCCCCCATCGAAGGTGGCGCAGACGTCGGGGCTGGTGTGGACTCTCTGGAAACTGCGTTCACACAGTTGTCCACAACTCCAAACTCCGTCAGTGCCGACTCGGAGCCGAAGTCTAGAGCTCCAAACTGGAGGTTTAGACCAGGGATGTCGGCTGACCCAGGCATCTCTACTGCCGTGGAGGGGATCTGCCAGAGCCCAAGAACAACGGTTAACATACCCAAATTAAAAATGAGCAAGTTCCGTTGAGATCTGATGTCCTGCCTTAGATGTAGGAGGTATCCTTCGTTTCTGGCCCTTAAGTGGCACCCGCTGTTGCTGTGGTGCGCTGCCACCCTGAGGGTCCAGCCCTGTGGTGGGGGCAGAGGGTTTCGCACCAGCAGCCATCGCTGACCCAGCCTGTCCTGACGTACTGGTGTGCTGTGGAGCGAGTGCGGCTGAAGTTGGCGGACCCTGTTGTGACGGAGGACTGGGCTGGCGGGCCAGAGGCAGGGGGGGACCAGAGTGCCTCTGGACGAGCTGGCTCAGGACGAGAGAAGGCTCTGGCTGCAGGGCAAATTCACCTTCAGACAAAGAGAAAGATCTTATCCTAACTGTACAAAAATGGGCTTAGAGATGCGTGTAGGCTGACTGTAACCCTGAAACACTTACGGCTGAACTGCGAGGACAGCGATGTGTTGTTTGATTCCGAAGGCTTTATATCCCAGCTGGATGAGGAAGGTGGAGGTACAGATGTTCCCAAGCCTGGCAGCCGACCTATGGAACTGCTGCTTCCCTGGTTGTTGACAGGGGGATTGGACTGAGATGATGGGAGAGGCCCCAAGCCGGGGCCCTTTAGCTGTTCTAGTATCTGAGCACCAGCATTAGCCTGAGCCCTTTTGGCCTGGCCCAAGTCCCCAAAACCAGCTCCCAGAACTGATGACTGAGCCGGAGGAGACACAAACACAAACGTCAGGCTCTGTTCACATGTGCCGAGCAAGGAGATGAGTATTGGGATAGATTTACCAGAGCTGCATGGGCGTAGCTTGTGCTACTGGTCACACTGAGGCTGGGGGGCGGCGGCTGCTGCTGCTGCTGCTGCTGCTGAGGGGTCTGGTGGTGGTGGTGGGAGTTAGTGAAGACCAGGTTTTGAGAGGATGAGGAGGGAGGTTCTCTTCCTCCAGGCTTCTGCAGCAGAGATGCAAGGTCCAGACTGCCAAAGAGCAATTTTAATTAGCATTCACTCTCGTGTTAGAATCGGATTGGCTGCCATGCACTACGTTGACCTGGGGAGTCTCACCTTTGCCCAGGTGTGATATGATTCTCAGCAGCAGCAGCAGCAGGTGCACACGAGGAGGTGAACACTTTAGTCTCTGAGAGCTTCAGAAAGAAAAGGAGAACAGACATGAGCAAAAAAAAAAAGTACACAAAATACATTATTCTATGGAGATCTGAAGGGCTACTCACACCAATGTCCTCACTCCAGTCCTCAGGTGTCCAGTCTTCCAGGGTATTCCTCCAGGCAACTAAAGGAAAAAGTATGAGTATTTAAGGGCCGTGGATTAACCCGACACATTAACCTTTTATTATACGTGGTACATGTTTCCGCATGGATCTGATGTGAGCTCTCACCTGTTCCATCGGAGCTGTTATTGGCCACTGTGTCCCAGCTTTCAGTTTGCGTGGCCCCTGTCCCAGCCTCTGATGTGTAGTCGGCAGGATTGAAGGTCCTGGGAAAAAGTTCAGAGATGTTGATTAAAGTTCATGGAACATATACTGAAAGGGCCACCAAAATAAAACTCAGTAAACTTAACTGGTAAATAAACTGCATGTTTTCCCCATTTCTATGTGTGTGTGTGTGTTTGTTTGTATGTGTGTGTGCGTGTGTGCATGTTTATACCCCATTCCCTGGGCTGAGAACCGACTTCCTGCTGGTGCCCTGCCTCTGCCTCGACCTCCAGATCCTGCGTCACATTCACGTACATCAGTACCGTCCAGTCTTGAGCCTACCTTCTGCTTTGAAGTTTTGAAGTGTGCTCACCTCGTCCGCCTCTGACTCTCCGACCGCGGTCTGAACCCTTATCAACCGGCGCCACCTCCACTCCATTCTCCTCTGGACGTGCTGGATACACACGCAGATGGATGAAATGTTAAAAAAAATCATCAAAGAGATTACAGAAGACTTGAAATTATCCAAAGACTCCATACCCTGTCGGCTACGGCTGGCCCCTTTACCCTTGCGGCTGGTCGCTGCGCGGCCCTTGCTCGCTTCCCTGTCTCCTTTCTTCTCCCTGTTCTCCTTGTTCTCCTTGCTTTCCGATGGACCTTCCTTCACCAGGGGTTTCTTCTTCCCTACAGTCTCCCAGGAGGTCTAAACACAGGACAAGACAAAACTGAGATAACTGCAAACACGCAAACACAATTATGCAAGAAGTACAGACACCAGGGACAGTTATCTGATGGACAATTCAATGGCAATAACAAGTACAACTGTAATTAATACACTAGGCTATTATCTCAAACTGCAGTTACTATTACCCTAATCCTATGTTTACAACTGTGAAACCTTAAGAATACAGTAGAGGCAGTTGTAATCAGTGGTTTGCACAGTATCACCATACCAATAAATACTTCCATGCAGATGTAAACCAGCTATTAGCCATTGCTGGATTTCCCTGAATCCAAGCCGAGACTGTGAATAGTCCCGTCTGTCCTGCTGCAGACAGACTACCCAGAATTGAGCTACATGTCCCAATGACAACATAATGATTTCATCTGTTTCCTCCAATTAGGTGGGGAAAATAAGACATTATTGGAATGTTACTCACCATGTCTGAAGTGCTCTCCAGGAGAAAGTTGATGGCTCTGCCGACGTCCTCGTTGCAGTCGTGGAGCGCTACCATGCATTCGTCCTGGTTCTTCCCAGTAACCTCCATCAACTGTGGAAACCAATGAACGTACCAATGATGTCACAACACAAGAACTTCTAGCCTCAACAAAAGAGTGAGATTCAATCAAATTCAACATATTGACACGTTCTTTTACCTGGTTCACTTTATCCTCAAAGTCAGCATCGTTCTTGTCATAGATCACCTGGGCAAGTCTGATTTGCTCAGCAGTAGCCTACAAGACAGAAACCAACAGATAATATCTATATAACGAGGAAGAAGTGCAGAAAAACACTGACAAATGGACTCTTTATTAGAGATATTGCTACTAGGTGTGGTTGCTCACCTGTATCTGTTTCTGTGGTTGGGATGTGTGAGTCGCAGCAGCTAACGCTTTTTCCCGAGGGCCCCGGGCCTTGTCGCTGCCCAGCGAGCTCATCATATACAGTATATACAAAACTCTGTATGTACAAAATAGAAAAATCTGCAAAGGAAGCCAAACCATAGAAAAAGATGAGTAACAAACTCTTCTGAAACTGACATTTACACATTAAATTCAGTTACTAAGTTGTTACAACAGAGGCTCCACACTGCGAGTGCATTGAAGGGAACTATTTAATGCCGGAATGTGTGTCATAGGGACAGTTAACCCTTATTGCACAATCGCTGTCTGGCCTCCCAGAGGCTGTAAGACGTGCAGCCGGCCCGCTGACAGAGCAGCTTTCCTGAAAATCTAGGTCAAGGAGGGAGATTGAGTGTCCTCTTACAAACAGTACAGACCACAGAGTGTGAAGCAGAACAAACAGTGCAGAACCTGACCCCTCACCCCCGCCTGTGCAGGATGGGCTTAAGCAGGCACAATTTACACATGTGGAAAAAGAGCCAAATCTTCTCTCCAAATCTTCAGTTTTATGACTGCTGTATTTTGCACCTGTGTGCGGAAAAAAGTCGGATTCAGAGAATCAGATTTTTGCTAACCCTGATTCAGAGAAGCAGTTTTTTTTCCTCACAGAAACAGCCACCAACACTTAATGCTCGCATTTCCAAACGCATTCCAGCGTTACTACTCTGTCAATTTGCAACACGCAAAATATTATAATTCGATTTAGCTGCAGATATTGTCATATATGTGCAGTAATAGAATAGGGACTGCTCTGTAGATTCCCCCTAACCCGTTTGTTTTATGTCAGAGAACAATAGCAGTCCAGAGCCAGCCTGCACAGCGGTGCTGCCATTGGCTGCAGGAATGAACAAAGCTGGTACTACATGCATGGCTCAATGTCATTTCTTTCATATCCAATGAGGTTTTTTTTATAAATTAAAAACCGCAAAGAGTGTTTCTCGATACATATTAATCACGTTTAACGTGACAACCCAAGTATCGACATGTTTATGTGCACACTAACTACACATTTATTCTGCAGATCTGGGCAACTTAATAGGCTCAAATTTGGAAAATGCACCACCGTGATTGCTGTAAGGTCCATAAACACAACACGTAGAAAGGAATCACGGTCCCAGCCACATGCAAAGTCGTATTTCAGTCCAGTAACGCGAAAACGGAGCATTGTTTTGAAACAATGCTAACATTAGCATTTAATTTCTCCATTCTAAAAAAACGAACTTTTATCGTCAACACCGCTCGCCCGGGCTGCGGACGGCAACCCAGACCGCGGTGGCGTCCTCCCGAGTCGCCGCCGCTGGGCTCGGTGTTGTTGGCGTCGGGGTTCCTTTGTCCTCGGTAGCCCGAACTGGAGCTAACCCGCTAGCCACCGGGGCGCTAACGCTGACACCCCACATACGGGGCTGGGGGCTAGCCGCCGATGCTAACCTAAATCGGGTCCGAATTCGCGGCCCGCGTCCCTCCAGGGAGCCTCCGGGGCTCCGTTCCGAAAATTTACGGGCAGCGGAGACCGCGGCTCGGGTCGCAAGCGGGTCGCGGGGCCGGCCGGCTGTCGGGTTCTGGGTTTATTAAATGTGGGAAAAGGCCTGGCGGCTGAGCGGCGTCCCCATCCCGACATTTCTCACCGGGGGGAGAAGACAAGGGATAATACCAAAGACATCCCTCACAGGAGCGGCGGAGCGGAGCACGACGACCGCCGGCGGGGCGCCGGGGCGAAACCGAGCCTAGGTGGTTCGTTTGGACGTGACGAAGCGCCCGTTTTCCGGCTTAAAAATGTAGAATTAGGTGGTGTTTGGTTACCTGCTAACGCGCTTCCCTTAGCCAACAGTAGACACGGTGGTCACGTGACACGCGCTGCCGCGTTTGACGCTCCGCCGCGTGCGACGCGTCCTCGGTCCTCCTCTTGGTCAACGCGTTATTTTCCCTCTTCTGTAACCCCCCCCCCCATACATACTTTGCAGACACGCATAACGCATCCACTAAACTGAAATGATTAAAGTTATATAAGTCGGGTGATCACGTTAAAAACTCTTTGAAGAGACACACAAAGACACTCAATAATATACATTACATTTTATTATTTACTCTTTTAAAGATTTTAATAGCTTGTTTTCCAGATGTTTATATGTATCTTACAATATCCTCGGGTTCGGTCATCTGTAAAAACATTCATGAGGCATGTACAAAATAAAAAAAAGAGCATCACCGAGCAGACAGAACGATCCACGCGCTTCCTCATACACATAAAAAAATGTATGCAAGTTGTCTTTATGTACTTCACACATACATATTCACACGTATATATAAAACACACTTCTAAAAGTGTTGGTTAATTCAATTTGTGGTAGTAACTGGGCTTTCTCTTGTGTTTTGCATTATCAGGTAAGTGTAGTAATGGGAAACAATGATGGTGTGACAGTCTTTCACAGAAAGACTTGAGGAAAGCTAGAATGGAACTACGCTGCCTCTACCAAACAGAAGGTGCAGAATCACTCACTACTTAGTATATAAAGAAGGGGGGGGGGTCAACAACTGTGCCTGCAGTTAGCAACTGGGGGTCGGGCAGGAAGGAGATCTTCTCTTTATCCATCAGTCATATTTAATGATAATGCAAGGACGCTAGGGGGCGCTCTCTTGTGACATCCACATGTGGTGTAAAATATTACAAAGAAGGGAGAAGATGAACACCGGTCAAGCTGACTGCTAACAGGGTTAGCAGGGATGTGCCTGTCGAGTCACAGAGTCCAAAAATAAAGTGAAACGCACATTAGTTCAGAATCATTCTTAGGACGAAAAAAAACCAAAAACCGCTGCTCTCGCCCTTCGTGCTTCTCCTTCACTAACAAAGTCCCGCTCTGACCGGCGTCTTCGTTTTGCTTCCATCTGTGATTGTTGGGCCAATTCAGCCATTTTTCTATCCTCCTTTCTTTCTTCTGCCATCCATTGCAGGTGAAAAGAAGAGGAACGCCGGGGTTCCCCCACCCGGCGTTGTTGCAGAAGAAGCGGAGAGCGCTTAAAAATTAAAAACATAGCCTAACACCTGACGGTGGATTGAATGTTTTAATGGTACTACTTCATTACGTTTCTGAAAACTGTCGAGTCCGTGTGGCAGCTCCGCAGCTTTTGGGGGGCGGAAAAAAAAAGAAGAAAAAAACAACTTCTTCATAGGTCGGTACAATTTCATATAAAAACTGAGCAGCCGAGGTCGGAGCAGAAACAGACGTGAGAGCGGTGGCACGGAAACACACGACGACCATATTCAAAGCCGATGAGGTGGGGTCCAGATCATGCTCCTGAGTCCACGTGTGAGCAGAACAGTGACGGTTAAATGAGCCGGAGAAATCCAAAAGACAGCGGCGTCGCCTGGACCTAGTGAGGATGGAGGGACTGGATGGACAGAGATGGAGGATAAACCGGAGACTAGCTCCACAGCCCTGCGTAGTTGCCGTGCAGGCCGGAACACAGCGGCCCGCCCGCCACGAACAGCTTGGTGCCGGAGTCGTCGTAGCAGTGCGTGTAGACCGCGTTGGGGAAGGAATGAACGTCCGAGAAGTAACTCCTCCACGTCTCGTCGTGATTCTGAAAACCAAAGCAGACGTTTAGGGCCGGCTGGAGGGAGAGCGGCGTCGGGGGAACGGATGGAGAGGAGAGGCTTACCACCCAGCCTTTCCCTGTCGTCAGCTTCAGGATGCCTTCTCCTGCACATTTGCGGTAACCGCCGGTGAGATTCAACGGCTTCTCCAGGAACCTCTGGGCACGGATGTCGTAGAAAAGCAGCGAGCCCAGGCCGGTGCCCACCGTCACGATGTGCTCGTAGAAGCTCACTGAACGGATCCCTGAACACAAACACACCCTCTTCAGTGGAAAACAAACTTGAAACCTGTCAGAACTTACAGAAACTCATCAGACGTGCCACTGACAAACACAGCTGTGAACATCTGTCATCAGTGCTAACAACGGAGACAAATAATGTGATTTTCTAAAGGAAAAATGTTTGATTTCTGATCCTTTACAGAATTCCAGGGGAAGAATAAAGTCACATTTGCTGTGGAAAATGGTCTGGGTCTTGACGACAAATGGGTAGGGGGCTTTTCTTTACCTATCCAGTCTAGTTACAGATCACTCACCACTTCCTCGCTCTCTGGAGCTGACGGACTTGATGGTGTGTGCCGGCTGCCGAGGATCCAGGAAGGAGACGTGGGACTGAGAGCCCACAGCGTACACCGACCAGTCCTGCCCATAGGCCAGGCACACATTCTCTTTGCAGTGAGGCAGCTTAGTGGACAGAAGCTAGAAAAAAAAACAGCGTAATTGAGATTATGTTCACCTAAAACAGCTGGGAAAGATGGTCGTGTAGTTCTCAGTGTCATTGTTTCACCTTGCACAGGTTGTTTTCAGCTTTCCAGAGGTGGAAATACCCGTCCAAGGACACAGCACCCAGTTCCTGTAAAATAATGGAGGGATGCAGAGAGCAGAGTGAAGTGATAGACGATTGAAGATGGCTCATTCGATAGCTGGTGATCCCAGAGACAAAGCTGGATCCCAGGCATATATAAGAATATCACAGAGGTTCTGTTTTTGCGCCGGGATGAAGCTTACGTTGTGGTTGTTGTTGAAGGCCAAAGCACGAACTTTACAGTTGTATGGGTTTGTGTACTCCTTTGGGATATCCTTAAGTGCACGGTAAGAAATGTGGGCGTAGGAGGGCACCGACTCTTCGTTCTGAGTCCGCGCTGCCTGGCTCAGAACCTCCTCCGTCACCTCCCACAGACCCATGGAACCATCTCTGGACCCTGTGAACGTCAACACATACAGCAGGTGTCAGGTTATTCTACCTTCCTCTAAAGGCTGTTCCGAGGTCACACAGAGGGCACCGATTTAAAACGAGACAAGTCCAGTCGCGCTGGTCTGTGCTGCACTATGCTCACGCAGCGGTTTTCATTCAGAACGCTTCACAGATCCAGCTTTATTTACCTGAAACTGCCATGTTGTCACTGATCCACGCTATGGAGAAGATCCAGTCATTGTGTCCATCCTGGAAAACAAAGCAGGCTGAAATGTGTCGACTGTTTTCGCAGACAAAAGCATCAAGTTGTTCCGCGACAGAGGACCTGCGCGTATCAAACGGCCTACTGATCTTCACTCACATCTCCGACGCATACAGGGTCCAGGGTGGGCAGCTGATAGATGGCTATGCTGTTTGGGTTGTCTCCTCCAGTGGCTAACAAAGTTCTGGAGGGGTTGAGCTCAATGGCGTGGATCCCGCAGCCCTGCTGGTCTATCCGGGAACGGGAACCGGCTGTGGAGTAGTAGCGCTGACCCGCCACTGTGGCGCCGACCACCCCGGTGTCCACGCTTTGACATTCCCTGTCTTTCAACATGGGGATGCGCGTTATCTGCCCCGTCAGGACATCGGCTACAAAAAGCTGCAGAAAAAAAAAAGCACAGAGCATCCATGAAATTAAGACAAGGTCTGATTGCATCTATCAAAATCAGGGAAAATGTTGACGGGACAAATCGAGACATTCCGACTCTCAAAAAACAAGAGCAGCGTAAAGAGGACCCCCTCACCGTGTTACACTTGGTTCCACACACCACCTGCCTGTGGTTCAGCCACTGGGATGCAAACACTTTGTTGAGTCGCCCGAGAGAGAACTCTCTCTCCTTGAGGATACACGGGAGCCTGCCGGCCGCAAAGCCCCGCAGGCTCCGCTCCAGCCTCAACTCATGCTGCTGCTGAGGCCTGAACTCCCGTCCCCGGAGGGCCCACACCACCGAGCGGCGGCTGCACCACCACTGCTGGGCATGTCGCGATGAACAGGAAACGCGACTCCGCTTGTGTGGTGTCTGACACCAGCCCAGCTGAGGAAGGAGAGAAAATGGGTTCAATTTGGCAATGCAATCCCCCTAAAAATAAATAAATTTCCCTTTTGGTAATCATCAGATGCTGGCTGACAAAGAAAAAGAGAAACAAATACATAAATGCAAGCCATGACTCAAATTAACCATCAGATTGTTGTGTTAAGATTATAATGAATCTCTGTTATTCTAGCATCTAGATGATCTCTAACCTATATTAGTGCATTAAAGGTTTGTTAATATAGCTGTACTTTAAATGCTTTTTTTATTTTTAACACCAAGTGCTTGTGATACGTTGCAAAATATTCACTTAGAGAGAATGAATGATTACTGGGGGGAAATCCATTTTGTCTTGAATGGAAGTGTTGTGATATTGAGCGCGGCGTCAACAAATGGGTTTAAGGTGAACCGCATGGGCAGGATCCGACTTTTAAATCGAGCCGCTTGCCGTCAGGTAAACCCGCAATTGCGCGTAGACAGGCGGAGGGATGGCCGCGTTTGCGTGTGGATGATTGTCCACGGTTTGTTATTGTTAGGTTAGCCGGTTGGTTAACGTTACAGCTAACGTTAGCCGAAACGGGCACAACAACAACCGCCTGCGACGGCGCAAACCCGGCTTTCAGTTACGGCCAAAACATCCCGGAACCGCGGCACAGAATCTAAATTTAAAAAAAAAAAAAAAAAAAAAAAGACAGATGAATGGTGCTGTGTGGACTTATTAAACGCGCAAGCGGGGGTAGCCCGGGCTAGCCCAGCCAGCGTCAAGACGGGCTCCCGTCGGCCCGGGCCCTGCCAATAACACGCGTCAGACAGCGATAACGAGGCGCTCGGGGCACCGGCGCAGACACTTACTGGCGACCAGCGACGGCCGCGGGGCCTAACAGGCCGCAGGTGTGCCAAACACTTGCTTTATTTTCACCCCCCCCTCCCCTTTCAGCTTCACCCTGCTAGCCCGGGGCTAGTTAGCACCCCGAGCTAGCCGGCTAACCCGGACCCCCCAGCGCCGGTTTCCGCCTACCTGTTGTTGGCTCTTGAGCTCTTCTGCCTTCCTTTTCCTGCTAACTGTTTTTCTCGCCATAATCCGACACACACAGTTCCCTCACCCACATGGAGGGCAGAAGCGGCGCTGTACGCTGGGTCATATAATGGCGATATGCTGTTGTGTCCCTTGCCCCCGCTAGCGGTGTCCGCCGATGAGGAAGAGGGATCACATACGCGGGGGGGGCTTGGGTTGGCCGCTGACAAAAACCGACCTTGACGGTTCCCCTCGGATCACCAATCGACGGGTCGATCGATCGACGGAGGGGTCGTTAGTCAAAGGGTTAATGTCCCTTTACCTCGCGAGGCGTGTCAGCAACGGCCACCGAGAGCAGCGCGCAGCCGCGGTCACGCTCGGCATCAACACAAACAAGGTCGCGCGGGAGCGCGCGCGCACGCCCTGCGTGCTCGTCCACGGCCGGGCGTTTAGGTCTGCGCTTATACTGGGGCTTTAATGCACAAAAAAAAAAAAAAAAAGAGTTGATGATAACTCAAATTTGGATTTTCCAATAACATTTTGGGTAGTTTAAACAGAACTGTGTGTTATATTATGTATGTTTCTATATGTTGTGTATTATTTATATGTTTAAAGTGATGTATTATATCATCAATATTGTTATTATTTGTCATATCCCCATTACGGTCTTGTGGGGATAAAAATAATTTAAAAAAACTATTTGAAACTGAGCTGAAGTCTTCAGGGTGTAGGAGTATTTAGACATGGAAGGCATGTGATTCCAAAGGCTCACATGACATGTTTCAGAGGACCTGAGGGAAAACAACTTTAGCCCCTGCTCTCGTGCAAAATCAGCTTTTAAGAAGTGACAACAGGACATTTTTTCCTGATGAAGGTACATCATTATGCGTGATTAAAGAATACCTTATCCAATCTGAAACAAAAAAGCAACGCCGACGACAATCACCAGTCTCACCAGTTGAAAGATGTGCACGTTTAATTGTGTGGATTTACCAAACGATCAAGAATAAATCCAGCCATCAATTCAGTTTATATCTTAGGAGCACTGGAAAAACACGAATTTAACCTCCCTGATTATCCCATCCATCCTTTTGCCTTTGTAGTGTTTTTTTAATAATGTGTGGACTAACAGATGGATTAAATACATAAAATATCCCCATTACGAGGACAAGAATATGGTCACAGCCACACAGCACTGATGGCAGGGGCCCAGAATGTGCTGGAATAAATTCACTCCCATCAGTGTGGCTGAGAAGCCCTCTCTCGAGGAAACAATAGCCATTGTACATTATAAAGCCATAAAAAAGGGATAAATGAGGGTGTCATGTGATTACGGCAGCGAGAGAGGGTCTGAAATAGTTGAGGTTCATTCGTGCTGTTTCTTTCTTGGTGTTCTACATTCTGTAACCTCTTTTACTGATTATGAAATCAGAACTTTAATATTGAAACCTCTGCCAACTTAACTGAGGGATGTGATCAGTTTGGATACCATTTGGATATATATATAGATATAGATCTATATAGTTTAAATTAGGGGCTCACTCTCTCAACCAGAATATGAAGAAAACATGAAAAACAGTCAACAAATCAAATGTTTAATTGTATGTTGAGATATGAAATCAATCAGAGGATAAATGACCTTTATATCCAGGCTTCCAGTGGGTCAAAAAGGTCCTTCCTCATCTCCCAACATCACCTCAAGGCTCAAAGTGCCAGTTAATAGTCCCACATTAGAAATGTCTCTATTGCACCGTGAAGGGGATGCAGAACCATCACTTGTCCCCCAACCTCCTCGAGTCCCACCTCCGTCAGCTGTTGACATATCTTACATCATATGAAAGTCTTTGTCAGTGAAAGCTGATCACGGACCTGTCAACAGCAGGAATATGGATATTATTATTAAGAGAATCAAACGACAACTCTCATCCTTTTCCCGCTCAGGTCAAAGAGCACATCAGTGGTATCACCTTGATTCTGTGTGAAAGTAATCAAGGACCTATAACGCAGTTCCATAAAGAGGAAGCAAAAGTGTGGAATCTACATTTGACATGAAGAAGTGCCCGAACCAACAGACGGAGAAGGACGTGAGAGCATGAAACGGGTGCAGAGAGCTCAGCCAGCGCCTCGGTGAGCGTCCATCCGGCTCAGAGCGAGGCCTCTCTTTCTGGGATAACTGGTTTATTTGTTTTCTAGTTTAAATGTTAGTCGGTTCAGTTAGCAGGTGGTCTCCTCCGGGCTCTCGGACCCTTCCACCGTTCAGCAGGACTGCACTGACCAGTGGAAGATGGCAGCTTAGGTACTACTCAGGAGTTTCAACAGTTCAAATCTTCCGCGGTCCTGCAGTGTCCGTGGAAGCAAAGCGTCGTCGCAGGCGGCCGCAGCCCAAATCCTTCTGCTTCCCACCACGGAGCTTCCTCCCATCCTTAAACGCAAACTGGAATCTTTTACCCCTGGGCTTTTTTTTTTTTTTTTTTTTTTAAAGAAGAAAACACATCTGCGAGGTAAGGTTACATTCAAACCCCCCTCCGCTCAAGGGATAGAGTCGAGAGCAGCTGCTGTCCCCTCCATGGCCGAGCCACGGCCAGGGCGCAGCCTGTCGGGGTGGGCGGGTGGAAAAAAGGGGCTGCGTTGGTGGTAGTGGGAGGCTTCCGGGTCAGTGTTCGGCTCAGCTCGCCGCGGCACGAGCCATTAGGTCCTCTAACGCCTTGTCTTGATCGTTGTTGTGGACCAGCAGCACCTCCTTGATGGCGTCCCGCTCGAATCCCATTTCGCCGAATCTGGACATGAGCTCAAGGAACTGCAACGCCTGCGAGAGAGGAAACAGCCCAGACGAGCCGGATGTGAAGAGGTTAATAAAACAAAAAGAAATGCAAGCGTGCTCCCTTCAACAGGCATCCCCCAGCATGTGAGGGACTTCAGATGCCCCGTTAGGTAGAAGAACCCAGGACAAACCTTTTCCTCAGAACACTGGTACATCTCTAAACATTCCTCCACTGCACCGGCATCAAAGCCCCGCTCACACAGACGTGCATGGAGGAACAGGTAGTCCAGTACCTACGAGACACAAGCACGCTCATTATTTATGAGCCCACGTGGATGCTGGGTTCATTTCAACAGCAGCCTTTATTTCAGCCAGGCTATATTATAGTGATAAACCCTTTTTCATCTCATTTTAGGTCTAAGCATCGAGAGACGGGGGGGACACACCTGCTCCACGTTCTGCCCCTGTCTCTGCATGGCCCGCAGGACCCCTTCATAAGAGTAGCCCATGCCCACGAGGGTCTCCACACACTGACGCTCACTGGGGGTCATGCTGAGCAGGGCTCCACCACAGGGTAGCCCGGTAGGCCCTGAGCCTGGGTTGACCTAGTGTGGCAACAAGAGCATGTTTTAGGCTTTCCGCTGGCAAAACGACAATATAATCGTCACAAACAGCGGTGAAATGCTCACCTGCTTTGGTACACTGCTCTTTGTATTATTGGGTGTTTCAGGAACCACAATGACTTGGTTCCTGGGTATTGCCGACGGGCTGCCGTTGGGGAGGTTTTTCCGGGGAACAGGGACTGGAAGTGGGCTGTACCTCACTGGCTCTGGGTCACCAGGATCGGACAGCTTAGGGAAAGACAGGGAGCGGATGTTACACGGTCGATCATCTGTGTCGAACCCCGTCCGTCCCAGAGGTCCGACACCGTCCATGTCAAGCAAGGCAACCAACCCATTGGGTTTATGGGTAAAAGCGGGTTTGGCTGTGACGCTGGTGCTGATACTGGGAGGCGACGGGCTATTTCCACGGGAGGCGGACCCGCTCTGTGGGAGCACTGGTGGCGATACCGAATGAGGAGGTAGAGGTTGGGTTTGACTCTGAAGAATGTTCCTGAGCTCCTCCTTATCATCCAAGGTTTTGAGCTCCAGCTTGTCAAACGGGTCTTCTTCCCGCTCAAAGTCCGCGAGGTTGAGGCTGTGCAGCTGGGGAGTGCTAGGCTGTGCCTTCCTGGGGCCGAAGCTGGGGGCAGGCAGCGGAGTGAGGATAGCATCGTGGCTCAGCCCCGCCAAGACAGGGTTCAATGCTGGTGGTAGAAAATCCTGGTCCTCTGCGGCAGACGGCAATTTATTGGCTCCTCCGTCAACATCCTGGACCTGCGAACACTCCCTGCTCTCTGCCTCCTGCTTGGCAGCAGCCTCTCGAGCTCTGGCCTCAGCCGCTCGGGCCTCGGCCAGTTCAGTCCCCCAGCGCACGCTTCGTCTCTCCAAAGAAAAGTCATACTGTTGAGACCAGTGGGAGTCAAATGTGGGGGGGTGGACAGAAAGGGCACAGATTAGCAAGTAGTTAGTCCCAAATCAAGAGATATTTACCCATCACACAATTATCCTCAGAAAGAACTCAAAGCAAGCGCAAGGAAAGACAAAATCCGCCTCTGACGAACCTGCGTGTCCACCACCAAGGAGACGCAGTCGGGTGGACAGAAACCGACGGGCAGTCCCACTTTGGCCGGGCAGCGAAATTTGTCGTTGATTTTGAAGGGAACGTCATCAAGGTAGCTGATGGGTCCTGCACAAGGTAAAAGAGCGCACAAAAACACAGACACACACACACAAGCATCATTAGGCCATGACTCAGCACCGTGCACAAACACTACAAAAAGAAAAAAAACGGCTCTCACCGTTGTTGTACGCGTCTGACACAGACTTCCTCGTAGCCATTTGGAAACTGGGAAAATAAGAAAGCAGCGAGCAGCAGAATTGACAGAATGACAGGTTATTTACATATATTTATATGTGGGGAAATATACTGTGAGAAAGTAGTGTGATGGTAGAAGTGTGATGCCTCTGAAGACTAAACTGAAATCATCTTGTGATCAAGGCGCGTCTAATAGATTTGGGGAGTGTTTAAGAATTCCACCACTACACTGTGTTTATTAGACTAGTCTGGTCTAAGTTCACGGTCGTATTAATAGCACTTTGAAAGGAATGGCTTAAGGGAACTGGTTTGAGGAAAGCTTAAAGGAATTGTTTCTACCCAAGAACGCTAAAGGCTTCCTTTTCTGGCTTTTCTCTACAGCCCAGGATTTCAGAGATTACGTAACACCCCGATGGCCACCGCTGTTCCTTGTCACTTGTGACGCCGTGAAGACAGACCCTGGCGGTCGTCACGATTGTTCAGATGTCGCTGTCAAAGTTGGAACGCCGCTAATGGGCGACAGGCTAAGCTACTGCTCTGGTCGGTCACTGGCGAACTCGCAGCGTTTAACAACAACCCCAAAGTGACGCGGAGCGCCAATTAGCACCATCAGCCGAATTCGAAGGCCGATCCCTTATTACCCGGGGGCAAAACCCAAAGGTTTGTGCGCCGGCTGTTCGTGGGGCAGGGCTGTGATGGGCGCTAATCGCTCGGTTAGCCCGGCCTGGCCACAACGGGACTCTTCTGCCGCCGCCCCAAAGAGCCCACCCAGAAAGGGGGGGGGCAAAACGCGCACGCTGCCCTCACCCGCGTCCGCCTCGTCCTCCTCTGTCGGGATCCGAACGGCTTCTGACCGCGCTGGCTGCTCAAAGCGAAAGTAGTTTGCGGGTGAGTTTTATTGGTGACTGTCAGTGCCTGATCTGCACCCGGAAGCACAGCTGCTCCATCACGCCTCCGCGCATGCGCGGCTGTTATTGCGACATCGTTTTTTTTTTTAAAACCCCGGAATACTTTATTTACATCAAAATAATGAACAAAAGAAAGTAAAGACATGATAGTGTAATTACTACTTAATGAATAATTCATACATTAGATATGTGCAATAGAAGCAAAAGAATAATTAAACTTGAAGACTGAAATAAATAACAAAAAATTGATTAATTAGTTGTTATGCAATAAAACAATCAATAATTCATATAAAATAAAATATAAACGAAGACATGTAAAAATGTAATATTTCATTTCAGTTAAAGACGCTGAAAGTAGTTTAGATGTACACAAAAATCAGCTTTTTTGTGTGCGCGGGACAAAGCTGCGACAGCACATTAAAACAGTTTAAACAGCACATTTAAACAGATTTGAATCGTTGTCCGTCCAGCCCGTTGCCATTGGACTTTGTGTATGCTTCTTTATATGTATGATTGTGTTGATGTCGATGATCGTAACATTCAACTCGAGTCTGCGCTGTTAAAAAGATGACAAAAACCAAGCTATCAAATTTCTTAAAATCAGAATATATGAAAGTATGGAAACCTCTAATCATATGCGTGTTGCTCTCTATTACTATTAGCCTATACTTTTATATATTTAATACTTAATTTCTATTCGTAAAACCAAGTTAATACTGTTATATTAAGCAGTACGGTCAAACGAACCGGTATATTTTTAGCTCAGCGTCGAGAGCGCGCACGTCGCGCGTGTGACGCGCACGTCCGTTACGTCCCGCAGACACGCGCAGTGATAGCCGGAAGCGTCGAGGGGAGGAAAAATAATCGATCAAGCCCGCTGCGATCGGCGAGTGTTCACCGATCACTTTCCAGTCTCCAGTCCCCGAGGTTCCGATCGACCGGCCAGTCGCGCTGCCCCGACGAGAGGGAGGGAGGGCGGGAGGCGGGGAGCGGCGGAGCTGCTTCGGTGAGCCGAGTTGTTGGGCGCTGGGGGGGTCGGCGGCGGGGGCTGCGCTGACGTTCGGAGAAGTTGGAGCCGTTCGACAAACATAAACAAGCGGCGTCGGTCCCCAACCCAACCCCAGGCTCCGGGGGAGATGCCCGGGACGAGCAGGACCCAGGTCTGAGCCCCCCCCCGCCCGACACCGACACCGACGCCACCTCCAGCTCGGTGGGCAGACGAGAGGCGCCGCCGGTTCCGACCCGAGCTCCAATGTCAACTGTCAACGCTGGCACACCAAGAATTTGGGAAACACAACACGGGGAGCAGCTAAAGGCTCCGGCAGGAAATCCTCTGGCCCTGTCACTCCTCCAGACGGAGACACGCCGGCCCGGACCACCGATGCTCCGTCCTCCCGTTTGGCTGCTGTAGAGAAACCAGTCCAGATCCCAGTCCGAGGAGGCAGGTAAAGACTTGCGATGAACTTTTTTTTTTAATCCCTACCAGGGCCTGGGAGCTGAACAACTAGTCCGAGCTAGCTCTGGAGGCCACGGTTCTGATGTGTTTGGGTTTATCAGCAGATCTGACATCTGACCCCCCCCCTTATCCCCTTTTATTATGAAAGTTAATAATAAATGGATGTAAATGAAATGCAGCTCGGGTACTGTGTGACAGGAGGGGGGGTCATTACCACTTGCAGCTGACGACCTTTCACCTCTGCCCCCCAGCGTTGAAGTGGGATCGACATGGCCCACCAGGCGACCCCCAGTTCCCAGAAGGCCCTGATGATGGAGCTGAAATCCCTGCAGGAGCAGCCGCTGGAGGGCTTCCGCATCACTCTGGTGACCGAGTCCGACCTCTACAACTGGCAAGTGGCGATCTTCGGTCCCCCGAACACCCTGTACGAGGGAGGCTACTTCAAGGTAAGGACCAAAGGGAGCCAACAGACGGATGAAAGGGAACCTCCGCAGTAGTCGCCGGGTCGGTTTCTGCCCGTTAGATGATGCCGGGCCTACAATTTCTTTTTTTTTTTGTTCTTCCTGACAAATTCTAAAAGGAAGCGCCACTGATGTGTTCTTAAATCCAATTGCAAGTGCTTGCGACGACGTAACGACGTCTTCATGAACAGCCCCATCTGGCCCGAGCAGCTCGATGTTAAACTGTGATCACACAGCCGCTCTGATCTGGGCTGCTTTTAGCCGTTCTGCCCCGTGCACTCTGCACCGCCCGTCTGTCCCCTCTGCCTCTTTTTTTATTATAGTTGTGCTTCACTCGGCTATTTTTAGCCGTGAGTCCAGTATAAATGGCAGCAGAGAGAGAGAGAGAGACGGGGAAGAAGGAAAAAAAAAAAAAACCCGAAGCTCTGAGGACTTTGCGATACCCATCTCGGTCTCTTTTGTGCTTGTTATTCGCCAAAAAAGCCTCCTCAAAACAAGTGCGAGCGCGATACTGCCTTCAAGTCGGGGCAGTGCGGATGACGTCGAGGGCTTCCAAGAATGCTAAAATAATACCCAGCAGGTGCTGCCGCAGAACGCTCCCGCAGCTGATCGGTGTCAGTTATGGCCCTTCCACTGGAACATCGCTCAAGGTCAACATAATCTCGATTAATCTGGAACTTCTAGGAGCTTTTTTTTTTTTTTTTTTTTTTTTTTTAAAATAATTCGATAATTCGTCTCCCGGGTGTGGGAAAACCTCCAGTCAAGCGCGAGGGGGCTGGGGGGGTCAGAGGGGTCAACATGCCAGCCCTGAAACTGCTCGACGTCGGCCCGGCGGGTCTGAGCATCTGTCTGCTTAATATCTGAAGGCTTCCCTCGTGTTGTGACTAGTTCGGTGTGATGATCTAAGCAACAGGAATTTCACCGAGAGCTCTCACACACACCCAAACCAGCAAAGGCTTCACCTAGGTGAAGCAAAACTAAACTGTTTTGTACGTCTGCAGCTTTGCTGAAATCTCTTTATCGGTACTAACGATGAAAAGTAGTTCAAATAAATAGAATACACATATGAAGAGCGTGGAATCACACCAAGTGAACGTGTCTGTTTAAGTCAGTCTGCGGTGCAGAGATTGCGCAGATGTGTGTATTCGGTTTGGGTCGATATGCAGGCAATTCAGACAGGAAGGGAGCGAAGAAGGCGGCAGCAGAGTGAGTGTGCAGAACTTTGCCCTTCGTCCCAGACGGGGGGCGGGGGGGGGGGGGTGCGATTAATGACCTTGGCTCGTCTCGTCTCAGGCTCACATCAAATTCCCAATGGAATACCCGTACTCGCCGCCGACCTTCCGCTTCCTCACGAAGATGTGGCACCCCAACATCTACGAGGTGAAGCGTCCGTCCGTGGTCCGCGGAGCGGCGGGGGGGCGGCTCGCAGGACGCCACCGCACGCCGGAGAGCTAACGAGAACTTCGCTCGACCTCTTTCAGAACGGAGACGTGTGCATCTCCATCCTGCACCCGCCGGTGGACGACCCTCAGAGCGGCGAGCTTCCCTCTGAAAGGTGGAACCCCACCCAGAACGTCAGGTAGGGCTCCGGCTGGTTGCCATGGATACACCGGCGGGTGCGGAGAGTCCGCTACGGTCCCTGGATATTGATGCCGAGGCGTTCAATGGCGGCTGACGCATGCAGGACATGTTCTCCTGAGGTCATGTGACGCGGACCTTTAACACTGGCGGAGCGTCTACCAGTTGGCCATGGGGGGGGGTCCAGTTCCGTGACACACCCACCTGATATCGGAGCGTTTCTGTGTCTGTCGTCAGGACGATCCTCCTCAGCGTGATCTCCCTGCTCAACGAGCCCAACACCTTCTCGCCCGCCAACGTGGACGCCTCCGTCATGTTCCGCAAGTGGAGGGACAGCAAAGGCAAAGACAAGGAGTACGCCGAGATCATCAGGTAAGGCTCAAGGCCCCGCCCGCCTTCCTCGGGGGGCGTCGTAACAGTCTTCTCCTCGCCGTCCCGCAGGAAGCAGGTGCTCTCGACGGCGGCGGAGGCGGAGCGCGACGGAGTCAAGGTGCCGACCACCCTGGCGGAGTACTGCGTCCAGACGAGGGTCCCCTCCCAGGACAGCAGCTCGGACCTCCTCTACGACGACCTGTACGACGACGACATGGAGCAGGAGGACGAGGACGAGGACGACAGCGAGCTGGAGTCCGTCGGCGAGGCCGGAGGCTTCAGCGGCGTGGAGGACGGTGGGATGTCCACCAGGTGTTACGACGACCAGGACGACTCGGGCAACGAGGAATCATGATGATGGACGACTCCTCGTTGCCAAAGGAAGAAGAAGAAGAAAAAAAAAACGCCCCCGGTTTCCTCTCTTCGTGTGTGTGTGCGCGCGTGCGTGCGTGTGTGTTTACACATACAGTCGGATCGAAAGATCCACTGCCAAAAAAAAAAAAAAAAAAAACAGGTTTCATCGTTTATTAAACATCTGATTTGAGGCTGTCAAAGGTTTGTTCAAGTGCTGTCGGAATCTGGAGTTTCCACCGTTTTGCCTTAATCACAGCTTGCACTCAGACTGGTTCCGGTGCCGGAGCACTCGCGCTGACTGGGCCCCAAATTCAAGGTTATTTTCCCCGTTTCCCCAGTGTTCCCAGTCACAGCATCTGCACCCTTGTGTGGATGTACCCCCCCACCCCTTTTTTTTTTTTTTTTTTTTAAAGGTCTGAAGGATCAGGGAGGGTTCCGTGTTGTACCAGTATTAATGAAGCCCGTCTGGCATGTTGGTGTCCTCTAACGGTGGTGGTCCATTATTGGATGATCTGGCGGGACAGAAAAACCTCCGACTTCGCCGCAGGTGTCCCACCTAAAGGCCTTGAGATGTTCTCAGTGATGAGGGTCTCTTTCTCTCTCTGGTGGTCTCCTGACAGGATCTTTGTTTGGCCAGGTTGTGTTTCTGACAGGCCGCTGCCCCCCCCCCAAAGGCGTTTTCCTTTACACGTATTTATTTTCTTTGGTTGATTCCTCTGTCCACCTGCGGAGCCCCCCCCCCGTCTGGTTCTCTCGCTGACCGTCTTCGAGCCCCGTATCGTCCGTTGATGCGCCGGGACACCGAGCGGGACATCTGTCCGGCCACGCCCTCGGCGGAGCTGCTCCCTGGCCTTCCCTGGGAGCCGTGTCACTCAATACGCGCGGGGGGGGGTCGGACCTCCTGTTTGAGCCCTCATCTGCCTCCTCAACCTCAGGGCCTCTGCGGGGGCCTCTGGACCGCGCTGACCTATTTCTTTACATCATTTCTCGCTTTTGTCTGTTTATTTTGGACAGCGGTAGAGAAAGCCCCTGTAGGGACCCTTGCCCCCCCCCCGATAATTAAACACGTTACGCTGGGCGCAGCAGCACCCGGGCTGTGTTAACTGAATGTGATAAAGCCGACCTGCAGCTCGGGGACTGGTCTGCCTGCCTGTCGGTGCGCACGTGTGCTGGCTTCTCCTCCAGTGTCGTGGGGGAGCGGGCGCAGACTCCACACACACCTTTGGACTCGGCGGGTGTGTTTTGGGGGTTCTGGAGCTCCGCCGATAACGTCACTCCTGGAGACTCAACCTTCTGAACCCAACGGCGCTCGCACGCCTGGACCGCCAGGAGGCCAAGCGGCGCCGACGCCCATGCTGGAATTAATGTTATTTGAACGGAGACTCACAGACACTGTTGGATTTCTCATTTGGAGCCAAATGCTCCTCCTCTACTCCCGATATTTGCTCTGGAGGCTGACAGAGACCGGATTCTGTCCAGGACGGAAAGAGGAAACCCGCCCCAGGACAGGATCTTAAATGGATTTTATACCAAGGCACAACAGGAAGTGGACAGTCGCCAGTGTTTCTCTCCTTTTGTTCATGTTTAATTCCTTTTTTTTTTTTTTCCCCCTCGTCCACCCTTCACCATGTAGAGAAGACAAATCACCCGTGAAATGTAACATCCTCACGTCCCTGCTTCTCGGCGACTTTGAGGATTTGGGAGGGGAAAAAAATCAAAAACGTGCTCACGTTGCTGTGGGTGTCGTCCACGAGCACATCTGTCTGAATCACTCTACAGCGGAGCGGCAGGGAGCAGCTGGATAGCTTAGCATTGCACAAATTTAGAGTTTGGCCTCAGTGTTTCCAGGCTGCTAACCAGCTGCTGGCTGCCGCTTCCTGTTCAACAGTCGCACCAGAGGCCCCGGCGAGCCTTCGGAACTCTGCGAGAGGAAGGAAATATTCCACAGAATGTTTCTTCTGTTTGAGAGTTACTGAAACGGCCTCTGTCCAAATTCAGATCAGAATGCAACATTGATTCTGAGTAAAACCTCGGCTTTGCAGAGTCCTCGGCGATTCCTTTTCGAGCCATTGTGCTTTAAACTAATTTTGAAAAAGAAAAATTGACCTTTTTAATTAAAGCAAAAAGCACTGGGGGGGGGGGTCAGTTCTGAGGGAATTCAGCCCCAAAAACTTGCTCCCCCCCCCGTTATGCACATTGTTACAACAGACAGAAATAATCTAATCTGTGTCCGAGCATGTGTGTACATCTCAAATTATAGCCCCGACGCTTACTGGGCTCGCTGTTTCTCCGCAACGCTGCCCAAACGTGGCACGATGTCATGTGACTTTTTCCCCCCCTTTATCATTTTGTGTTAGCGAGGACGGGGTCATGGAGCTCATAACGTTTGTATTGTACAAAATAATAAGAAAAAGAAAAAAAAAACAAAAAACAACGCTCTGTTGCATTTGTTTCCAATATGGCTTCGGTGTCTGTTGCTATGGCACAGCGAGCTGGTTCGGAGTTTAAAAAAAAAAAAAAAAAAAAAAAGGCGATATGCAGTTATTGTGGTTAAAATTGAAAAAACATTTAAAATAAAACTGTCTTTGAAGCCTGTTATTCAGCTGCATATGGATTCATTTCCTCTGCCTCTACAGTGTTATAGGCTTTACTTATCAGATGGAAGGATACCTCCTATTAGTGTGATACCTCCCATTAGTGTCACGGCGATAAAATGATCCTGTTTACATCCATGCTCGTTGTCTGCCATTAAAACACTGGTCTGTGGAAAATGACATTTTAATCGAAATGCTCTCGCCTATGTGTTTTGATGTTAATGGGGCTTTTGGATAAAACACACTGGTATTAAATATAAAAAAGCAGCTGTTTAATTGTTTAGTTTTAATAAAGAGCTTAAGTTTTTTTCCACAGATTAATTTAATTTCACAGGAAATTATGGCACTTATAATGCTTTTTGGAGCTGCATTACTTTATTAGAATATTCTAAATTCATAAACTCTACTGTCAAGGGTACCCTGCTCATGGGTAATTGATAGGATCATGCAGCGATTCAGCATGTCATTAACTTAGTGTGGTCAAACTGAATTAAGCCTCAAATCAACTAAACCTCTCAGAGCAAAAAAAAACCCAAAAACCCTGGTGGAGCCGCAGTTGGAACTCTTAGTCTGGAGCTTGTCTCCATCTAGTGGCCACACTAGGTTACTGCTTGAGTAAGACCGAGACTGCATAGGTAAACGTTACTGGAATAATGTTTAACAATTAAGGTTTTACCCAGTCTCTTGGGTAATCGTCAATTTAACCCGTTTATTTAATCGTATTTAATAAGACTGACATTATTTAGTATTAATATTTTCCACAGTAAAAGTATGCTATATCCTCCAATGAAGACAGCATATAGTTGTTAAAACTTTTTACAGCGTGAAAGAAGAGAAAAAAATCGCGAATAATGCTGGCTGTTCTCTCAAACTCTCAAAGTTAAAACTAATTTACACCCTTTTTTTCCTAAACTAACTTCCACCTTGGTTGCTATCCAAACTGACGTGACGTCTCAATTTTAACCGTTGATTATCTTTGCTGTCGTCACTTATATGTGCTGCTTAGTAAATGATCAACCCTGCCTTTTACATTTGAGTCAGACTCTTTAAAAAAAAAAAAAAAAAAAGACGACTTCTCACTGTTTGTGCTTCCACGTCTCCAAGTACTGGTGGGCTGCTCTCAGGGTGTCCTGCATGTCTTTGTGCTGAGCCAGCGCGCATGCGTCCTCCAGCTGGGCCCAGCGGTAGTCCTGGTGCTCGTCGGACAGGGTCAGCTCCGTCTCGGGGTCCCTCAGCTCGGCCAGCCAGTACAGCACCTCTTTGGGCTTGCCCCGGACCTCGTAGTGCAGCTGTTGCACAAAGCCGTCGACCAGCCGCAGGTGCTCGGCCGCCAGCCCGGCTTCCTCCTTGGTCTCTCTGAGAGCAGTGGTGAGGTCATCCTCGCCTGGATCCACGTGACCTGAGGAGAAACCAGGCGCCGCGTTTACGACACGGCGTTGCTCTGTACGTCGTCAGCTGGATGACAAAAGCAACGTTGCTGGACGTGTAGGGACCTTTGGGTGGAGTCCAGTGGTGTTGTCCGTAAGAGGTCTGCAGGAGGAGGTACTCGATGTTGTCCTTCGGGGGGGCACAATTGGCCAGCAGACGGAACACTATGAGGCCACAAGCGCGGACCGCCATCTCACTGCGGAACAACCACGCGTGTAACATATTTTAAATTATGGTGTGTTCTAGAATTCCAAAATATCAGCCCTGGTGTGTGCCACAGATACAGTGCATTCAACGTTAACAGCACATTAACAAAATAAGGTTAAAGAAAGGAATCACTTGACTTTCTTATCAGGAAAGGAGGATAAAGGAACCTTAATGGGACCTTAAAAACGTCCTTTTATGTTCTTAGGATGAATACATACACACACATACGTACATACATACACCTGCTGCACATTTAAGGTTCGCGTATCAGATCCTTTATTCCTACAAATGAATCAAGGATATTAAACCACACCCTGGAAATGTTATTGTTCCGCGACAGGTTACACACACACACACACACACACACACATTTATATATATATAAATATAATTAAACTATTAAACTACGTATGATTAAACTAAAGCAGAAAGCAGTCCCTAACATTAAGCAGCTCTTCTGTGTAATCAACACCAATGAGGCACAAATGTCGATACTACTCTCTGACCACATGGACAAGCTGTGACGTTCGCGTTGTGACATGACGATAAAGTCAGTCGATCGTGAGGTAAAACCTTAAAAACTCACTTACCTCACTCGCTAAAGAGTCAAAAGGCTGATTTTATTTCTGGTCAGACAGCCTTCATGAACACATCTGACGAGCTCAGCGGTGCAGCAGCGAAATCAGCCGGGGTGGAAATGAAGCCACGCACTCACAGTTCCGCTTTGCAAAATAAATAAATAAATAAATAACATAATCACTCAAATTACCGTCGAGTACACTGTAGGGAAGCATCAGTCTATTTGACATTGGATGTAGTCAACAATAGATTAGACAAATATAGGGGGATGTTATTGTATCTTCTGTTATGTGACTGAAATTTCCAAAATCTGAATATACCACACAATTTATGTAGGTATAAAATAAAAAGAAAACGAGACATAAATTGGGTGATTCGTAGAAAATGCAGAAACCAGACTTCCACGTGTCCGTGTTCTTAGAAGTGGGCATGAACACTCCTCGGAATCTGGCTCGATTTTCTAATTGTGGTCAACCATTGGTTTTTCATATACTGACTCCTGTATAAGGTTGAACAGTATTTCATTTTTGAATGCGTCTTTGAATGTATTTATTTATTTATTTATTTATTTGTTACTAAGAGGCTGATAGTTGCATGAATTACAGAATTTGAAATAAAAAGGTTGGGTAAAATGCACCATAAAAAGTAAAACTGAAACTATAGTATGGGAAATAGTACTGGGAATCTTTTGCAGTGAAAATATATATATATTTATTTATGATTTTTTTTTCTGTACTAATCAAAAAGCTGTTGTGCCTGAAGGAGGCAGATAAGCGAGGCCCAAGTGCAGCAGCAACTGAAGCCAGCTTGTGTCTAAAGATAATAAAAGCACAGTCCTCCTTCCCACCAAGGCTAATTTTCCCACGGCGTGGTTCGGACTGGACCGCTCGCTCTGAAGGTAAACCTATTTTCCGTCACCGTTTAGGCCGTAGTCTTTCCAGGAGATGGGGTTAAACGTTTTGTGTCCTGAGGGCCTGAGGAAATGTTTTATTTTAATGAGGTGAGCAGTGGTGTTGGACATGCGTGGACAGCGTGGGGGGGGGGGCACGTGACCGTCGCTGTTACTATCACTGGGCTTACTCAGCCTGAACTAAAGTGCTCATTAGTCCATTCTGTTGGACGATGAATCACACTTCCATCCAGATATTTTCGGTACATACTGGCTGTCACACAGATTAGGCTTGGATGCGTGACTGCGGTCTCGAGGTCGCCCGCTTTTTCCTTTTCCTTTGCGTCGTCGTCTTTTTTGTTTTCAGTCAATGTGTTTGGCCCTGTTTGCGTCACTTTACAAATGTTCCCCCTTTGATTCTTTAATCTCAATGTTCTGGGGTGGCGCGGGGAATTTAATTTAAGATGACAACCGTGAGAGGAGGGCACCGGTGCGATAATCCCAGTGACAAATCCCAAAAAAAAAAAAAACACACGCCGGGGGAGATTTGAAACGTATCGTTCTCCACCTGGGAACCCGGAGCGGTTCCCTGACCCGCGCGGGTCCCTCTGACTCGCTTTCTCAACTCGTCTGTTAAAAATAAACCTTTCTCAAAGCCGTGTCGCAGCAGCAGGAGCCGCAGCAGAATTCCCGGGAACCATGGAGGAGCGGGAGAAGCCCGGAACAGGTCCTCATTTCGTGGGGATGAAAGATGAGCTGATCAAAGCCAAGCGCACCGTGGCAACGGTGGGGGGTCGGGACATACTGGTCATCCACCACCAGGGAGTCTTCTACGTCTTGGATTGTTACTGCTACCGTAAGGCGGAAAAAAAAAAAATCAGACATTTCCTACAAACGCCGCGCGATGAAAGCCTGACCGCGGTCGCCCTTTTACGTCCCGAAAGGTCAAAGGTCAACTTAACAACGCTGACCTCTGCTCTCTCCGCAGATTCTGGGGGAAACCTGGAGAACGGCGACATTGAGGTGAGTTCCCCCCGCGAGGGAGGACACGCCGGGTGTCACCCGGGGGAGGGAGTTGATGTAGGAGAGGCGACGGAGCGCCTGAACGCAGCGCGGAGGTCGGTCTGGCGGTCGGTTGTTCACCCGCTTCTCCTCGACCCCCCCCGACAGGAAATCGGCAGCCGGCTGTGCATCACTTGCCCGAGACACAAGTACAAGATCTCCCTGGCGGAGGGCGAGGGTTTGTTCAAGGCCACCGACCGCACGCTCAGCCCGCCCGTGACCAAGTGGTACAGCAAGGGCGTGAAGCAGCGCGTCCACGCCGTCACCGAGGCCGACGGGGGCGTCTACGTCACGCTCTCGGGCGAGGGCTGGGTCGAGTCGGACTTCTTCCAGGGGGAGAAGGGCAAGGAGCAGAGGGCCAAAGCCGAGGCGAAGGAGGAGGAATCCTGAGGGAGGGTGCGCTTCCTTTAGACCCCCCCCCCGCCTCCATCCTCATCACCACCACCACCCTGAGGCCGCCTCGAGTCACCGCTCCAGATGATCTCCCTTAAACCCCGCCCTCGTCTTTCTCGGACCAAAGAGCGGAGTCAGGCGCGGCGAGCGAATCGACGGAGTGGCGTCTGATACCGATACCGTCCTGAGGAGGAAGACGTGCGATGAAGAGCGTTGACATTGTTACATGAATAGTTACACATCAACAACAAAATAAAGCTGAATTACCTGGAATTACCGCATCTTGGATGGAATTTAATGAGGGAATATTTACTTCATGACCCCCCCAACACACACACACACACACACACACACACACACACACACACACACACAGACACACAGACACCCTCGTACTTCTGTCTTTGTGAGGACTTGCACAGACGTCATGTTTCGCCCAGGCCCTGTCCGTGACCCTCCCGACTAACCCCTGACCCCAACATACGGATGGGCCCGATCAGATCCCCTCCAGAGGGTCAGGAGCGCTGGGAACGAGCATGTGTCCCGTGTTCCGCCACACGTGAGTTCATATTCATTCAAATATTCACCCAAGGCAAGGGGGGGGGGCCGCCACGTGAACGGATCAGGTTAATGACATAAGTGAGTTTGTGCTGAGGAAACGCTTCCGACAGTTTGAGCCGCTTTTCCCGGCGCAGAAAGACGGAAGTAAGCAGTTCCGGTTTCCCACCGTTTTAATTCATCCCGAATAATCGGTGTTTGTTCACGTGCTCGGAACAGAAGATCACAACAGGCTGGTGAAAGCATAAGTCTGATTCTTATTAAAGGTCACCCTGGAGAACCCCTCCGTATTATCCTGATTAAAAACAGCTGGAATATTCCTGAAAATGATCAAGGAGGACGGACGTTATATACGTCTATTCAATTACCAGGAAAGTACCGACTCAGAGCTGAGCTGAGACACTGGTGTGACTGTGGTGTCATCATTATCATCATCTTAGTGGAGGGGATGGAGCCCCCCCGCCGCCCCTCGCCTCCGTGAGACAGGAGTCTGCTGGCACGTTGGGTTCTTTATACTGAGGCAACAAGGTGTAAAACTGACATAGGCTGTGTGTGCGTGTGTGTGTGTGTGTGT
Source organism: Lagocephalus sceleratus (assembly GCA_911728415.1). NCBI lineage: Eukaryota > Metazoa > Chordata > Actinopteri > Tetraodontiformes > Tetraodontidae > Lagocephalus > Lagocephalus sceleratus. The sequence goes on along the minus strand of CAJVRN010000011.1, from coordinate 8,973,697 downwards.
GCGTTGCTGAGTCAGTTACTGCTTTCTCTCTCTCTCTCTCTCTCTCTCTCTCTCCCTCTTCTCCCTCTCTCACCCTCACTTTTCTCTTTCTCTCTCATTTTCTTCTCTCTGCCTAACTCCCTCTCCTCTCTCATCTCACTCCTCCTACCTTCTCTCTCTCCTCTCTCTCCCTTCACCTCTCTTTCTCCCTCCCCTCTCTCTCTCCTCTCTCTCTCTCACACCCCCCTCTCTGTCTCTCTCATCTTTCCCTCTCCCCCCTCCCTCTCTCTCATCTCTCCTCCCCCCTCTCTTCCCACCCCTCTCTCTCCCCAGCCCCCACCCCCTCTCCCTCTCTCAACCCCCCCCCCACCCCCCCTCACCCTCCCCTCTCTCTCTCTCCCTCTCTACCCCCTCTCTCCTTCTTCTCTCTCTCTACCCCCTCTCTCCTCCTTCTCTCTCTCTACCCCTCCCTCTCTCTCATCTCTCTCCTTCTCTCCTCCCTCTCCCTCCCCCTCTCCCTCTCTAACTCCCCCCCTCCCTCTCCCACCTCTCCCTCTCTCCCTCTCTCCTCCTTCTCTCTCTACCCCCCCCTCTCTCTCTCTCTCTCTCCAGTTGTTTCCACCGCAGACGTCATTCATGCGTCCCGTCCACCGGGCTCCCTGTTGCTCTCCTCGCCGCCGTCAGTCGCGTCCCTCTCGCCCCTCCGGCCGCTCATGGGCGCCGCGCTGCTCCGCCGGCTCGGCTGTCCGGTGCGGTTCGGGACGGTGTCGGGCTCCACTTTCATGAATGAACGCCGAGACGCGGACATGACTGCAGAACTCCCTCAGCAGCCGCAGCCGCAGCAGCAGCAGCAGCAGCAGCAGCAGGGCTCCCGGGGGGGCAGCTACCGATGAGAGGGATCACCGAGGGAGCCGAGCCGCAGCTCAGTGCGGAATACGCGCGCCACCGGCGCGGAGACGCACCGCCGTAGAATCTCAAAAACCCACAATGTAAGTTCCGAAGGACCAAAAGTCATTGATTCATGAACGTGCATGCAGGTGCCGGTTTTTTTATTGAAGCCCAACCGCGGCCGGCGATGGTGGTTTTCAGCGACGTGATGCTGGGAACGAACAGTCTCCGTGATGGACATGAATAATCAGGACCACGGCGGAGCCTCGCGTTCACCTCGCGTTCTTCTTTCCAGGTCCATCCACATTGTTGCTCTGGGCAGCGAGTGTCCAGGAGGAGTCGGGCAGGGGGAGGAGATCCTGGGCCAGGGGCAGCTGCAGGGGGGTCTGCTCTGGAGCTACCTGGGTCACGGGGCGATGGTGGGACACTGCGACCTGGAGGACAGCCTGCACAACCCCGCTTTCATGGAGTACACCTCCCGGGTGTTTGGAGATGTCACCGTGGTGGTCCGGGACTGTCCCAGTTGGGTAAGGGACGCCCATGGAAAGTTGAGGGGTGTGGGGTGTGTGTGTGTGGGGGGTGGGGGGTGATGAGATGGGGTTGGGGGTTGGGGGGCAGTGGACTGGTGGATTACATCATTGCCACATATTTCAAATTCCAATTCTTTTCATCTTCCAGCACCGACTGCGGCCGTTTTCCAAATAAATAAATAAATAACAGGGCCCTCGTTTCTCGGTAGGGTGCTGTTTCAAACACGTGCGGCAGAAAGAGAGAAAGGGAAGGAGAGGATCTTTGTTCTCAGCTGGCTTCCTGTTACAGAGCCGTCTCGCTCCGTCAGGAGTGCCGCCGCTCTTGTTCGGCTCCCTGTTTCTTTTCGAATTCAAATTGCCGGGCGCTTTTTGAAGACTTTTATTCCTGCCTCATGACTTGGGTTGGTTTAGTCTCACGGGTTCTGGGGGCTAAAGTCCCTTCAAGCTGCGTGGAGGTATTTACGCTGAAGGAGACTCTGAGGGGAAGGTTTGTCAGAGGAAGGATTTATGACTGGCGAGCGGCTAATGATGCGTCCGTCCTGCCCCCCCCCACCCCCACCCACCACCCCCGACCTTTCACCCACCACTGTCGCTCCTCTCTTGACTCCTCTCAGGACCTGCTGGACAGCGACTGGGCCAGCGTGCGGAAGGTTCTGGAGCAGGCGGACATCCTGGTCATTAAGTATTCGGTCACGGACAAGCTGGCCTTCCAGCAGGTCCGGAACGGCTACGCTCCGCGGCTGCGCCCGCTCCTGAGGCACTGGGGCGTCCCTGTCATCCTGGTGGCCATCGGAGCGCGTTTGAATGGTGAGGACCACAGCTTCGTGTCGGTGATCCCAACAGTGTGGCTTTGCTTTTTGGGGATGAGGAGTGAGCAAGAAGAGCCACCACCAGGAAGCGTAATTCCACTTAAAGCTCCAGCATGTACCAATTTTAACCAAAATACCAGGGCTTCTAAGAGCCTGAACATGTTAATCACTGGTAAAGTAGCAACATGAGCAACATACTAACACTCCACGGGGGTTTCCTCAACGGCGCGCGTGGTTCCAAACTCCAGCGCACTTTAACTGCTCATCCTCTTAAGAGCTCATTGGTGCAGGGAGAGAGGGCTTCTCACCTCTCAGGACCTGCGCTTTAGGTTCTTTAACCGCTGGAAACTTCAGACCGTCCAAGCTTTTGTTTCAGTTTTTGGAGATTTTCGCGTCACCTGAGAGGATTTCAGAGCCGCCTGCGGCACGAAGGCAAGCGCGGACTGAGGCGCTGCGGCGCCCCCGGGGCCGAGCGAGTGCATTGGGGTTAGGAGGGTGCGAGGTCAAGCAGCCGAACAGAGCGGCTTTTATGGCTCCCAGACGTTGGCACAGAAACCTGTTAATGACTGAGGGTGACTAGTGCAGGCGAGAGGTCAAAGGTCACTTAGATTTAAAGCCTTAAGAGCTCCATCAGAGTTTGACCCTTGAGCTGGATGTGTTTGTGGGTGGGTGGAGTTTAAGTGGACGCTTATAACACTGCTGAATGCCTCAGTGAGTGATGTGGCGCTCACACACAAACACACGCACGTACACGTGCACACTCTGACCCTTGTTACATCTAGACTCTGTAAACAAGCTCATCAAATGAACCAGGTTGTATTTTTAGCCTGTCTTCTTGGCATACTTTTGAGATCCTGTCAAGAGCTGCAGAATGCTCATAGTGCGGATCAAGAGAGAGAGACACACACAGGGAGAGAGAGAGAGACAGACAGAGAGAGAGAGAGACAGGAAGGAGGGGGGGTGCATACCTAGACGCTCCGCTTTTGTTAGTGTTTTCGTCGGTCTGCCGTGTGTTCCTGCTGTCCTCTAATGACTGCAGTGATAACAGCTGAGCCCGGAGCGCTCGCCGCTGCTTGACTTTCGACCGCCGGGGGCGCAGATGTGCTCGAGCGGCGACGTTACGCTGGACGTGCGAGGTGCCGCGCATCCAATAACGCAGCCCCTAGTGTGGGAGGAGAGGCCGATTATTCCAAGGGCATTCGTGCACCCTCACGCACAAACATAGCACTGATGCGCCCGGCCAGCGCCTGTGGCACGCACGCACAGACACACACACATACACACACACACACACACACACTCTGACTAGCTCATCCTGCCTGCAGGTTATTAGCAGTATGATTTATCAAATGGCTCGGCTCTTAGACGTGCGTCCGGCTCCTTCCATCTTTCTCTGCGGCCCCCCCCTCCTTCACAGTTAATCCCTCCAATCTTCCTGTCTGATTGCCACAGGATAGCCGGTCTGAGGGCACATGCCACTGCAGATGATATTATATTTGTTGCTGCTCGAGAGTTCCTCTTCTTTCGCCCGGAGACGCCGACCGAAGACAAAGAGGAGACGGCCGCCGTCCGTTTAGCCTCGTTATCTAAAATGATGGCTGCTCTCATCCTGCCCGGGGTTCGCGCTTGGCTTAACACCGTCCCCTCCTCGTCTTCAGACGAAGGCCCTCCGTGCACGTGTCCGCTGTGCGCGTCCGACTGGAGCAGCTGCGTTCCCCACAGCGAAGGTCTGCAGCTGTCCCGGGACCTGGGGGCCACCTACCTGGAGCTGCCCTCCCTCAACCACGTCTTCGTGGGCCGCTACTTTGGCAGCGTCGTGAGTGATCGCATCACCTTGGGGGTGGGGGTGGGGGGGTCAAACCGAGCTACTTTTAACCTGCGCTTCTGTGTGGTTTAGCTGGAGTACTTCATGATTCAGTGTCTGAAACACAAAGCCAAAGAGCGGCCGGAGAAGAGACGGGGGAATAAAGTGAACGAGCTTCTCCCTCCTCACTTGGAACAACCAGGTCAGAGGAGCACGGCTTCCACATTGACCCACAAGTGTCACATTCGCTGTAGTGGTCTGACGTTTACGCGAGCGGTGCTCCATTTCGGGCCTTAGATATCCGTAAAAAGAGCTGACCACTAAGGTTTAACTTAGATCAATAGCCTCTGCTCCAAACAGTCGAGACGACGAGCTACGTAGGCTGCCTCCTTTCACTGATGTTTAAATCGATATCGCCGAGCTCTTTTTAGCAGCAGAAGACCTCGTGATCGTTGCCTTATTTTGAGGAATATAGAGGTGGAAACACTTAAAACGCTGAGGCTCAGCTTACTTCCCTTTAAGAATCACGGAGCGTTTAAATGACAGGAAAAGGGTAGTTTGATTTAAAAATGACTTTCCTGAGGAGATGGTCCAGAATGTCCTTCAAGTCTTTGTGTCTGAGCTCTTCTACGCTCGAGTCCATGCATGCTACCATACGTTACAACATGGCAACCCACTTAAAAGGGAACTGAGTGAATACGCGTAGCAGCGGAGCTGGGAGAAACAGCCTTGAATGAGACTGAATACGGAATTAGCCAGAATTACTCTGGACAGCCCCTGAATTAGCTGTGCAGCATGTTATCACGTACCAGATGGGCCTGGACAGTAACGCAGCCACGGACTCGCTCTCCATTTTAATTGAAGTGTCTGAATATCCGCTTGGGCCCTGCAAACACAAAACAGGTCCTTCCAAAGGAAGAATCGGCCCGTTTCATTGTCAACCGTGAATAATTGGTACAAAGTAGACGAGTTGCAATTTGTTTAATTACTGCAGCAGCGCTCAACAGCATCCTGGTTGCATCTGTTAGACGTATTTCTCCTGAAACCCTGTATAAACACTTTTTTTTTTTTTCCCCCATCAGTCGTAACTCTCTCAGCACGTTTTGTTCCTTTCACACTAAACATATTTTGCAGAGCCGCCGCGGTTAGAAACAAAGGGGGAGCCAGTCGGTGACGCCCGCGCGTTGATCGGACTGACAGTTGCGCCACCGGCCAAGAACCTGAGCTGGTGCTGACTCACCTACTGGCTGCCCGATACAGCGCGGGTCTAGCGCTCTTGTTTCCGATAAATATGCTCGCTTTTCTCCAACCGAAAAACCAGGCCGCGCGTAAAACAGGAGATCGGGTTTTGGGGGACGCGGTGCGATTTGTGCGACATCCGGCAGCACAGATGCAGGAGTCCCCCGGGATGAGGGACAGCAGCTCATTTGACTCGGATGACGTGCTCCTCCGGCGCTTTGACGGCAAACGTTAACTCAGGTGACCTCCTGCCGTGCCTTTTCACCTTCTCGCTACCTCCGTTTAGCACGTCTTCCACCCATCCGAGTGGAAGAGTCCAGCTTCTCCCAGGACATGCAGTGGCTGCTGGAGCGTGGCGTGCAGTTTGCAGATGTGGCTTTTTACGCCGGCGAGTCCGGGAAGGAGCTGGGGTGGGCGCACGCCGCCGTGCTGTGCGCCGTCAGCCCGTATTTCCGTCAGCTGCTGCTGGGGCCCAAGACCAGGTAGGGTACCCAGGTCTTAGAGCACCCCCCACCCCACCTGAGCGCTGGCCGAACGCCCGACGGTTCCCCGGCGGTAATCCCCTACCTCTGCCTCGGGACAGGGAACGTCCCCAGTCGAGGTGTGTCTGCAGGGAGCGGGACGGAGGCCCCCACTCGCTGCTGTCCACCTGGGACGGCGGTTTTATCGACGACTTGCCGCGGTCGGAGGGACACTCGTCAGGGCGCCTGTCCCGTCTGGTGGTGAAGGACCCCCTGCTGTGCATGTGCTTGTGGGAGACTCTCATGTTCATCTACAGAGGTAAATAAAAAGCACACAATCAGAGAATGCTCTAACCTTCTCATAAAGCTATGACACAATTTAATGTTTGTATAACAGACAATTCTTTTTTTAACAAGCTTTTCTGGAATCTTAAGGCAGATCCTTTTCAACTCGACCCAAAACCGAAAGATCCCACATGCACAAGTCGCTGCTGGGATTATTAGAACCCCGTTAAGCACAGTTTTATGCTCGGCATCCTGAATTCTTTGACACAGTTTAATCAGAAGGACTTAAGGAGTCTTTTATGAGGGCGCTTTCACACCAGAGCTGTGTGGTGCGCTGGAAACAAGAGTTTGTATGTCTGAACTCGGGTCTCTGTTCACTTGCAAGTGAACCCCGGTGCAGTTCACTTCAGGTGTGAGCGCGAATAGACCGTCCAGCGAAGAGGGAGAGGAGGGCAGGTAGTGCACACAAAGCTATTCTATTAGTTGGGTTTCCTTCTTTCAGCATTCCCCTCCCAGTGGATCCCAGTTTCCCAATCTAGCCCCAAGTCTTTCTGCAGTAAGACTGCCATGATGAATGACGCCACCCAGCAACAGGTTCTAATGCTACTGGATCACCTCCTGATGGTTTGCAGTAGCGAGAACGTGACTTTGAATCTTTTTTTTTTTTCTTTCATTAACGGAGAAGAATTTGACTTTGATTCAGGCTGGTGGGAAACATGCAGCCATCTTTCTCTCCTGCGCTCCCTGCATCTGATGTAGCCGCCCTGGGATGCTCCCTTGACTTGAGCGGACCGAACAGAAAGGAAAAGAGTCCTCCTTTCTCCTCCCGCAGCTCGGGATCTGCAGTCCGCCGTGCACGCCGAACGCTCGATCGCCGTCTGTGCGTGGCGGCGCATCAAAGGCTGCGGCGCCGCGCACAAGTCCTTATGGGAGAAGAAGGCTGCGCGCATGTGATTTGTGGCGCTGCCTTTTCAACACGTTCGCACATGTGAGGAGAAGCAATGCAGTTCTCTCCCTCTCTCTCTCTCTCTCTCACACACACAGACACACACACACGAGCATGTGTGATGCTGGAGACCAAGAGAAGATTATAGTTTTCTAATGAGTCTGTGAGTGATTGTAGGAGTGATTGAAAGAGTGTGTACTTACACACACGCACACAGGTCTCCACACGCAACAGCAGCATTTTAACCTTCTGTTCTCACCTTGTGGCTCCATCGCTCTCCCCTCATTTTCCTACATATCGTCAAAGCAAAGCAAAGCTTCACGTGCCTTCGTGCGTGCGTGCGTGCGTTTTGGAGCGAGAAGGAGAAGGGTTTGCGTCTGCGTGCTGAGCAGAATACGAATGCCACGTCTCGGTGAAGCGCTGCAGGGAGGCGACGTTAAGCCTTGTGTGAAGAATCCCAACCTTCACCACGAAGGGTCTGACTGCACACTCGAAGCGGATGACCTCGAACGCGTCGAGTCGCTCCCTCCGTCAGCGTCCCTTCTCCTCGGTAACGTTTTTTGTTTGTTTTTTGGGGCGCTGGCGCATCCCTGGAAGCGGCAGCCACCAAATGTTGGACGCGCGCTCACAGGCTTTCCTTCCCACAGGCGATGGAGCTCGCTTGAATCCTCAGCAGCGCCGTGCCTGTGTGGACACACACACACACACACACACACACACACACACACACACTTCTGGTTTTTGTTTTTGTTCCTGGTCTTTTGTCACTTGATTGAGAGCGGACGGCCTCAGAGGCCGACGCGCGGCTTGTGTGACGCTAACGCTGGGAGACTCTGTCTCCTTTTGTAGCTTGGTGCTGAATTATCCAATTTGTCACTTGCTTTCTATAGTGTGTGCCCGCACACACACACCCGCACACACACACACACGCGCGCGCGTGTTTTTCCTCTGCATCACGGCTGTTTTCAAAAGCACTGGAGGATAACCGCTCTGAGTTTAAGGTGCGGTTTAAGTCCGTCATCCAAGTGGGGAGATGAGCATTAACCTGTGCAGCTTCTATCGCAACACTCCGAGCTAATATGCGACTTTCCCCCCCCCGGTTTATCTGCAGCCCCCGTATCTCCTACTGTCCCTGTGTTTGGGAGCGCACACCCTCCGTTCTCCGCACAGCCCCCTGAGCTGATCTCTCCTCTCTCTCTCTCTCTCTCTCTCTCTCTCTCTCTCTCTCTCTCTCTGTCTGGTTATCTGGCACCTCGTGTCGAGTTAATCCCCCTATCAGCTTAAATACCTTCATTATGAACTGATGGTAACATAAATCCTGCGCAGACCGGCTCCCCTCTTCCCTCGACAGTCTGTTTACGCGCCAGTGCAACGGCGTGTCACCTCCATCACGCCGGAAAGCTGTGCAGTTTGGGAAAGCGGCGCCAGAGCCCCCCATCTGAAGCTTTATGGATATAAATGAACGCCATCATCTTAAAAGTGAGAACACAGATTACAGCCGTGAATCAAATCTGCAGGCTGCCAGGATTTTTTTTTTTTTTTTTGCATCCCCGTAGACGTTTGAGCGCGGGCGCGTCCCGCCCGCGACCACAAACAGAGGAATTTGGGAGCAGGGCGACTTTTGTCTGAGGATCGCGGCTCCGGCGGCTGCGCCACAAGAGTCGCTACAAACTGAACTATTGTGCCTTTGTGACTGTTTTGCAGGAGCGTGGGAGTGGGAACACCTCCAGGAGGCCCTGGAAGAGAAGCTGAAGAATGCGTTAGCGGTGGCGCAGCTTATGGAGCGCATACGATCGCTCATCGGCAGAGAGAGGGTGACGTTTTCCCCGCATCTCCTAAATCTTTCACCAATGTCCATGTGCACGCCGGGCTGTCTGCTGTGTCCAATAATTCATATAATTATGTCTTAGGATCTACTTTAGAGGTATCTGTGTCGTTGCTGCAGACTAACTGGCCCTTAATTAGATCGCGTGTGTATGAACAGGGGGTAATGGAGCTCTAATTTGCATGGCTGCATAATTATTTCCTCTGGCATCTCTGAGAGGCTGGCGTATGGAAAAAAAAAAAAAAAAAAAAAAAAACAAGAGACGTTCAAGAAGGGGCTAAAAACGTCACTCAGGCTCAGGGAAGGCCGAGACGCCGCGCCACGAGGTCCAAACCGATGCTGAAGCCGGCAGTGTCACACGAGGAATGCAGTTTCTGAATTATGAGATGAGGGCAGCAGGAGGCAGCTGTTAGCGCTCAGAGGATCCATCAGATGTGACATAAGGCTGACGGGCCTTTGGCAGCGCGGGCCGTATACGGTCTCCCGGTGGTGATGGATATCGGGCCTTCCACCTGAGGCAGCGTTGATAAGAGCTGACGCCTAAATACTAGGCCGAGCCTCTTTCACACGACGAGGCGTTCTCGTAACCCTGGCGCCGCTCCATTGCGATCTAGAAATACCTCCGGGCTCTGGAGGCAGAGCTTCCACCCGCCCGGCCTGGAAGATCTTGTTTGGGTTCTTCTGAAGTACCGATTTTTGAAAACCCACAGAAAACGCTGTGCTGGCGTGTCTGTAATGGGCTGGGAATAATAATTCCTCCAAAGCAAATATCTCGACACATTTACATATTCGGAGCTAGCGTGTTAGCCACGTCATCACTTTTCAAAGGGGAGGAAGTCCTTGCCAGGGTTCAAGTCCAAGCGGAATCCAGTCGGACTCCCGTTGGGGTCGGCGCTGCCCGAGTTTAAGTCCTGTTTGTGGGTCTGGAGTTTAAGGCCAGTCACCGCTTGTGCTTTCGTGACGTGGGGCGTGTCTCCAGTGTGAAAAAGCGTGCGAGGAAGCTTGAGTCACGGACCCAAATGCTCAGGAGAATTTGTGTCCGTTCGCTCCCGACAGAGTTGCGCTCTGCGCTGTTGAGAAACGTCAGGAACCATGAGTGTGACCGAACTCGGGGGGGCTCTCCAGAGATCCCTGCTCCTCTCCACACCACAGACACACAGACAGAGAGGGTTTCCCCTCTGGTCAGCAGTCAACATGAATGCAGGAGGAGTAATTACAGCGATGTACCGGCCTGCGGCGGCACTTACACAAATACGCTTTACATTTCCTGCTTCACTGAATACATATTCCACCCCAATTTTCTCTTAATTGCAACAATGCGAGCACGTGACCGTTTTTACGTGGGCTACAGGTTGAAAATCATGTGAGTGCAGCTGCCCTGTGTCAGTTAATGTGCGAATATAGCGTTAATTACACGGCGCAATCAGACAGTTTCGAGACTGAGACTTTCGGTCCGTCTGTCTTTCGAAAAAAAGATATATTCCTCCTCTTGGGAATAAAAGTCTGCTTCAGACACGTCTGGGTGGATCACATGTGCTCAGACCCTGACGGTGGGCAGCAGGCAACTTCAGAGCCTGACAAAGGAGGTAAAGCTTCTGAGACCAACAAAGGGCAGAGAGGAGGCAGGACCAAAATAAAGCCCCACATCCTAAAAGAAGCTAAGATGCACCATCCTCCAAATGGCTGGAGAGGGACTCAACAATAATGTTAATTACAATCACATCATCAGCATAGGAAAGGTCACCCTCACTCTCCTGCTGCTCCCTCTTTGTTTCATCCTGTGGCTGAGAGACGGAGCACGGACTAGTTTGTGCCTCAGTTGAGTTAAAAAAAGGTCACATAATGTTAATGGGATACTTTGGCGACGCTAGCGTGGAGCGTGTGCAAGTGCAATCAAGCCATTTGTCCTTCGCATGCCCGGAATGAAGAGACAGGTGTTAATAAGCAGCCGCTTGTGGTCGTCTGGGCCGTGGTGTGTTCTCAGTGCGATCGCGGTCGATGTTCCGGGAGCACCGGCGTGGCGGGCGCAGACGCTCAGAACGGGACTTCTCTCACCCGGCCTCCCCGGTCCGCCCGCTTGGTCCCATCTCTCTTTTGTGTGTGCGCAGGGCCCCAGGGACACGCCGAGCGCACGCGCCGCCCAGCTGGGCCCCCAGACCCTGGTCAACCTCTTCAACTCTCCCCTTTATTCCGACGTCATCTTCATGGTGCAAGGTGGGTCCCGACGCCTTCGCCGTCACACCTCCGGCGCTTCGGGCCCCCCCCGTGGCTGAGTTACGGCCTCGTTTCTGGGGCCTCGATCGTTTAGAGACGGGAGAGACAAGAGGCCATCCACTCCCCTTTAGTCGATTCTCTATTAGAGGCTCAAACATATAAACTGCTGGCAGGGCCCCGATATCAATCAATCTTTTCGTCATAAAAAATGTGGAACTTTTCTTGTACTCGGAGCCCTGAGCAGCGGAATCGGCTTTTGGAGGTCACAGAGAAGTGGTTTTTATTGCGCAGAGAGCTGCTAATGGCCCCGCAGCCCTTAACGAGGACTTGAGCTCGGGCTGAGAGAGATCCTCGTCCTCAAGTCTGAAACTTTTTCAAAGGCAAAAAAACCCCCCCACAACTCCAAACTACCAAGAGGCTTACCTTCACTTTAAGGCAACAGTAATTAGATAAATGAATGCCAGATCAAAGCCGCGGCGCTCTCCGGCGCCTTCCTGCTCTGAACTCCACCATCCGATCCCCCCCTCCCGCCTGTGCTTCGTCCAGGGAGCGTGCTGCCGGCCCACCGGGCCGTGCTGGTGGCGCGCTGCGACGTCATGGCGGCCATGTTCAGCGGGAAGTACGCCGAGGCCCGGAGCAGGGTGGTGCCCATCCACGGCGTCTCCTCGGACACGTTCCTGTCTTTCCTGGAGTACCTCTACACCGACTCCTGCTGCCCCGGTGAGTCCGCTGCCCCGCGTTGACCCCCCTCCTTCCCCACGACCCCTGCACGCCTCCCTTTCTGATGGTACCGGACCGACCGCGGCGAGGATGCGGCCAGATTCTCGGTCGGGGATGTCACATTCGAGGAGTCGTCCCTGAAAGCGTAAAGCGCACATGAGAAGTACCAACGGCGGTGCTCGCGTGGGGGGGGCGAGCCCAGAAATTAAACCAGCTGACCCGTGGCCCCGTCTGCCTTTTAGGGGAGGGGGAGGGGGAGGGAAGGGGGGTTGTGGCGGCGGCGCCCGCCGGCTCCGGCCCCAGACGTGTTGTTGTCGCCGCCTCCCCGGCTCTGTCGCGCTACGCCGGGCGTGCTCTGACTAAAGCCGACGGCCGTGACCGTTTCACGTTTCACGCCCCCCCCACCATCTCTCTCACAACAGGCGCATCTGTAACAAACAGCAGTCCTCAAACCTGCACACCCCCGGCCCGGTCGCAGCTCAGCTCAAAGACTCCCTCAGAAAAAGGTCGCGTGGAGCAGCTCGCCTGTGTTTTCCGCCCTCTGGTGTCACCAGGAGGGCTGGAATTGTGCAGCGGCACCACGATGAGCACAGATGCTTTTGTTGTTTTTACCTAATTAGAGATAAGGCCTAACTTGCTAACAGCATTCTCATTAACTGTGGTATTAAATGCCATTTTTGTTACATAACGAAGCTGCTTAACAGACGCTAGAAATGCTCAGAATAAGCCTCTTTAAGCGTCCACTATCTGAGGGCCCGGCGTCTCCTAACGTGGCAATTTGAGCAGAAAGAAAGAATAAACCCCCCCCCCCCCCTCTCCCGGCGGCGGCAGCTCAGGTGACAAGGGAGGCAGGTAAGCTGTTCACGGGGAGACGGATCGAGGAGGCGGGAAAGCGAAAGCCGGCGCGCCGTTACGCAACAGCCAGGCGGCTCAAGGTCAAAGGCGCCGTGGCCTCGGCGGCGTACGGCGGGAGCACGTGCGCGCGCGCCGATTGATGCGAGGCGAAGCCGGGCGCGGTAATCTCAGCCTGTCACGGGCGCGTCAGGAGGATCAGGCTTTATAGGAGTGAACAGGGGCGGTGGGGGGGGTGCTGGTGCGGGGGGTGTCGTCTCATTCGATGCGACATCACCGAGCTGATCGGCTGACATCACGTTTGACAAGCAGCGACAAATGGTCACTTTGAGACGGTTCCGAAGGTAGGACGGACTCAGACACCCCCCACCCCCCCCACACGCAGATCATTTATCACCAACTGACCCATCTAACAGGACTTATCTCCTCTAATTTTCCCGTTAAAGTGCCACTTGTGCTAATTTAATAGATCTCAGCCCGGCTCATTTAATCTCGATTTCTCTTCGCCGCCTCCATCGTTAGCGGACCCCCTCACCAGAACGGCGCCCCCCCCCTCCATTGGGAGTCCACCTCGACCTCAGACCTGCATCTCATCCTCACCCCCGCGTGGGTTTTCTTCCCCCGACGACACGGACGCTGGGTTGGAGGCTCTAACTCGGGAGGAGGGGGAGGGGGGGGGAGTCGAGCGAGGGGTGTCACGGGGTGCAGATGCGTCACGCCGTGTGCTCTCTCGTGTTCCCAGCCAGCGTGCTGCAGGCCATGGCCGTGCTGGTGTGCGCCGAGATGTACCAGGTGAAGCGCCTCCAGCACCTGTGCGAGGTGTGCGTGTGCGCCTACCTTCAGAGCATGCCCAGTCGAGAGCTGGCGTCCACGGGCATCAGCGTGATTCGCCTCCTGCGCCGAGCGAAGGTCGGTCCGATCGCCGGCGGCGGCGCCACCTCTGAGCCGCCCTCCAGCTGCCCCCCCCAGGTTTGAATCTGCTGTTGGTTTGTTTCCAGTGCCACAACGCAGAGCAGCTGTACGTGTGGCTCCTCCACTTCATCGCCAACAACTACCTGATCTTCAGCCACAAACCAGATTTCCTGGAGCTCTCAGGTCAGCCGCTTTATTAACCCTCGGTGGGAAAAGAACCTGCTGCCACCGCCCCAAATCCCGTTTTTCACAGGTTCTTACAGTTAAATGGAATAAAAAAAGTTTCCACCCTCCTCCCCCACCAATCAATTGAAACAGTGTTTTAGTAGCAGCAGCATTTTATTGCCATTGCATGCATATAACAAAAAAAGAAAAGTGGACGGGTATTGATGTATAAAGCCAAAAAAAAAAAAAAAAAAAGACATTTTCAGTGAGTAAACACGAGGGGCGTTGTCACCGTTATCGTCTTCCCAGTGCAGTGAATTCCGTTGCAGTGTGAAAGCTTGCGCACATGTGTTGACAGAGGAGGAGCGGGAGCAGGTGGAGAGGCTACGCTGGCCGTCCAGGGGCTACCTGCAGGAGCTGAGCGAGTACCAGCAGAGGCGGCGCAAGTTGCGCAAGTCCCGCTGCACAGTCATGTGACCGGCCCGCCGCCTGGACGTGGAGAGAACGAGAGAGGAGAGGGAACGGTGAGGGAAACCGGCGGAAAGAGAGAGGGGGGGGCCCGTCCGTCGGGACCAACGAAATCCAGCGCCGCCACTCTCCGTCTCCTGGGGAGGAAAAGACCGCACACTACCTTTGTTTAACGCCCAGAAACGTAACTATCGAGTTTAAAAATGACTGTCGGGTCGCCAGCCAGACGCCTTGCGTGGGGGGAAGTGGGGGGGGTTCCGTTTCTACAAGTACGTGCAAAACAGTGGATTTCTTTTTTGAAGACGAGCAACGACACAAAAAAAAGGGTTGCGAGGAGAACTGGTCCCAGCCAGACGGGGCTGTTTCAAACCACTGTAACGGGTGAGATGACTTCCACCTTCTGGATGTCTGTGGACGCGTTTGTACCTTCTACACTCTGGACCGATCCTCCATTTAAAACCTTGACCAACGGACACTCCTGCCCTCTCGAATCGACTAGTGTGTTCGAATAAACAGCACGTCCAGTAACCTGCATCGGATTCTAAAGCGCTGACCAATAATCGTATATATTTTTTACATTTCTTTTACAGTCTGTGACCCAACTTCCTTCGCGGGGGTGAAAAGGAACTGCGGCGAAATGATTCTTTTAGCAATAAGACAGATCTGCAGTCTCCCTGTTGTACAAAACGGGCGATGCTTTTTGGAGCAAAGAAAAAAAAAAAGCTAATCATAGGCATAAATTACAGTTCTGTGATGAGCAATAGGAGCATTTCCTCCCTCTGCCCACTCCCCCTCGTTTCCTGAACACTCTATAATCTGGAAAAAAAAAAGGGTAAATGTTAAAAGAGAGCCCAGTGAGTGCAGCCGCAGACTGAGGCTCTGTACGACAGCAGCATCCTGCACCGATCAAAGATCCCTTCTGAAGGTGAGGAGAGGGTTCACTCAGGACAGAGCTGAGAAATCAAACTCAACTAAGTGATTTTCTACATTTTTTTTGTTGTTTTTATTTTCTTCCCCTAATTGAATTGTCAATTCACTTTTTAAATCCATGTCTATTTCAAAGAGCTCCGGTTTTAAATTGAATGGGATGTAAATTACAGACTGTCAGAGCCGTGTGCTTACAACAAAAGGAGCTGACGATCTGCAAAATCCCATTATCATTATTAAATTAGCAGACTAAAAACCACAATGCCTTTAGGTGAAACATGTACATAATATTATTTATTTTTGAATTTAAGAGGTTCTAATTTAAATTATAACTATATCATTTATTGGTGCTGCAATTATTTTTGTAAACTATAGTTTGTGATTTTGACTATGATATTAAGAGGCGGTTAAGTTTCACTATTTTACACGCTAAAGTGCACTATTATCATCATCATCGTCGTCATTAAAAGGACCGGGGGGTTCAGCGAAGACGGAGCAGCATCGCCTGTGCCAAAATTGTCAGCATTTATAAATGTTACTCCAACGGTTTCACCGACTGTGGGTCGCAAATAGTCAAATCTGAGTAGCAGTAGAGCCGCCTGTATCGGGTAGAGAGTAGAACAGTCTGAGGGAGCCGACACTGTGAGAACTTCAACAGAACCTGTAACCTGTGGGCAGAGTTCATCCTAATCTGAGAGTTCAAGTGGTGCATGAGAGATGCGTGGCTCCAAGGGGGGGGGGGGGTCGTACGGACTGATGAACTGACTTCAAAATAAAGACGTGTTTTGAGAGCAAACGTGTGTGGAGCTGCTGTTTGACTTTGGGAGACCCAGGGCCAGCTCGTACCTGGGGAGGGCCTCACTGCAGGGCCCCAATGGACTGCAGCATGGTCTTCAGCTCCCCGCTCTCGTGCAGGTCGGCCACGTCGCTGCCTCCCCCGACGCACTTGTCACCGATGAACACCCGCGGCACCTGCGAGACGGAGAAGTGGGAGAAGGTCGGTGAATGCCCCTCAGGTCCAGTCGCAGGTGGATCTCCCTCTCTCCGCTGGTCTCGGGTGCCTTTTTCATTTGGATGCTTTGTTTTGGGACCTTTGGCTTAAAACCCTGGAGGACTGAGAGAAGACACCACAGATGACCCCCCCTCCCCTCCCTAGAACCTTTACCTGGTCATCTGCCCACCTGATGAAGGACAACTCAACACTTCCTGCTTCGCGCACGGCGTCACTAGGCCCTAACTTTTCATTTACGCACCCATCCCTTTCGCACTTTTCACAAAGCGACCGTCGGCGCGTTTACCGTGCGCGCCCCCGTCAGCTCCTTGAGGTAGTCCTGGATGTTGGCCATGTCTGCGTGGCCGCTGATGTCCACGCACTCCAGGCGCCCCGGCCGGATCTGGTACTCGGACAGAACCCGCTGCGCCGTCACGCAGTACGGACACGAGGGCTTGAGGAAGACCACCACCTTCTCCCCCGATATTTTGGCCTGGACGAACTGCTGCGCCATTTTAAAGTCGCTACGGGCGGACGGACGGACGGAGGGCCGGGATCGATGGAGGGGCTGGAAGAAAGGCGATCGTCGCTCGGTTCGCTCGGTTATGACGCGCACCCATCGCGTCATAACCGAGCAGCCTTAAAGAGACAACACCGGCGCGGGGATTTCACTTCATTTCTCTGAAATAAAAGAAAAGTCTAAATCGCGATCGAAGGTTTGAAACCACTTAACAGACCCTTTTATGTTTGGTAAAACATTGAGGGAGATTGCAGCGCCCCATTCATTGAAATGGTCACGTGACAAAGATTTCGCAACATGTTTTTTTTCTTGAGGGGGGGTGAGATCATAATATTCCGATCACGGGGGGGTGTAAACGTTTCTGGTAATCTGGTCAGATTGTAGAATGACTGGACATCCCCCCCGATAAGTTCTTAAATTCTGTTGACACATTTCGGGGCATCTGTCAGAAGCCATCAGTCTTCCTCTGATGAAGTCTAAACTAGGAGCACCCCCACCACCCCCTCACCACCAGACTTAATCACTAAATATGCCATTTATTTTCACAAAGGAGCCAGATGTTCGCCATGACGACAGACGCGCTGACAAATACAGGAAATCTGTTGGCGACATACAGGAAAGAACGACAGAAGGCAATTTCCAAGTAAACTGTCTGGAATTTTATTGAAGTTTCATCTGGGTGAGATGACATTTCATATAGGCAGGATCCAATTTCATACTTGGTTCTCTTTGATCAACAACTCTGCGGGGCCGTCTGTCGCTTCTTCATTAAGACTTAATTAAACTGTTCCTGCGGTTCAACTTAGGTTCCTGGTTTTAGAAGAGACTTTTTTGTTGGTTTTTTTTTTTTTTTTTTTTTTTAAATTAGGACAGGTTAAAGGCTACATGTGAAGGTCTCCGCTCCGAGTCAAAACCTTTGGTGGCCTGATGCTAAAGAGGGGGGGAGGGGGTGGGGGGGGGGCGAGGCCAGACCGAGTGTCCAACATCCAGAAAGATGTGGAGGCCCCTGGAGCAGGGACAGGTTTAGGGCTCTTTTCTGGGCCCTGGATTCCGACAGCAAAGCAGCAGCAGCCGGTCTGCTGCAGAGACCGACCGTCCCAACCAAAAACATTGACCTTTGACCCCCCGCCCCATCCCTTACACACCTCAGCACCGGCTGCATAGTTGCTGACTTCATTGCTAGATTGCTTCTAGCATTCTGAACCATCTGAGTTGCTGGGGTCCAGAGCGAGAGGGGGGGGCACCTCGGACCCACACGTCTGGGCTGTTCTGGCTGGACTTTGGTGCTGGAATGCTTTAAAAACGATACAGGTGCGTTTCAATTTAGTGGCTTTCACATTCCAAAACGAAATGGTTCCTGACGTTAAGTGAAGGAAACGGAGATGCAGACCCGAGCGCTGCACACGCGGGGGGGGGGGGCGACCTGCTCCGGTCGGGGGGGACACGAGTCCGATTTTTTTTTGGCAAACGTTCTGTCACAGGTTCGTAAACAAAATTTCCCTTGTTGAAATAAAGACTTTTCACTGAAGCCAGCAGAGATGTTTTTTTTTTTTTTGTTTTTTCCAAATCAATGTTGGGAAGAGAACAAAAAAAGAAAAAACAAAAAAACCCCGAAATCAAAGGTTGAGAATCAAAATACCTGCTGGATGTTAATACTGATCTGACGTCAGGCTTCGTGTTTGTCCCTGGGTAAATCTGAAGCTGGCACAGTCCATTCCAGGCTGAACCACGCTGGAAAATAAACATCTACAGATCCTCATTCCCGTTACTCCGGCCAGGTTGATCCTGAATGCTCTGGCTGGGTTAACACTATAGCAGCTCTTTTTTTCTTTTTTTTATAAAGTTTTTTTTAATTTTGTGTTTCTCACTTTTTGCTCCATATGTCTATTCTTCCTCTCTCGCCCGTCACTCCACGTGACGCTCATCCATACAAACACACGGTTTTGTAACACTCCTTCCACACCGTTCATCCCTTCCTTCCTAGACGGCGCTCGGACGTCGACGCGCACACACGCAACCCATTTCTAGGTGGTTCCTTTGCTTTAGCCTGCGGCCTCTCGGGGGGGGGGGGTGAATGGGAGGGGGGTCGGCCCAGCTTGGCGTTTGACTGTAAGGCACCTATCAAGCACCACGAACGCTCAGCTTAGCTGGGGGGGGCTGGCCTCTCCTCAGCCGGCCCGAGACCCCCGCAGTTACGCGGACAAACCCCGTGCAGCCGCTACAACTAAATTTACAACTCAGGCACACTCTGTTGCTTAATCAGCCTGCCGTTCCTCCTGAGCGCCTCATTTCCTCCTTCCTCGACCTTCCGCAGCAGCGACACGCTGAGGAAAGGTCATCGTGTACAGTTTCCATGAGGAAATGAGGCAGGAGGGGCATTTCGGCTTAATGAGATGACATCGTGGAATTTGCGTGCAAAATGGCTTCACAGAGTTAAACACATAAGGCCCGCGGTAGGTTTTTTTTTTCTTCTTTTCATCTTTCGAGAAAAAAAAAAAAAAGGTTTAATCAATAAATCATCTGCGGGCTTCTCTTCTGTACTACAAGCCCTAAAATAAATAGATCTCCCACTTTTTTTTAACTTAAATATCGTTAACATTTTCTTTATCCGCTTGAAAATATTTTTTTGTTCTTTTTTTTTGCGTGAATACAAAGTCCTTCAAAGAGTTGAAGTTTACCCCAAAGCCCTTCACACATGCAGGCAGCCCCTTCCACTAGTCCAGTGGTATTACAATTCACAGGAGCTCAATGAGAAAAGAAACAAAAAAAAAAAAGGAAAAAAAAGAAAGCAAAATGCTGGGGGAGGGCTCAAGTCTAAGGGTTCAAGACCGCGGGCGTTAATAAAGGCAGTGGAATAAAAGATCAGAAAAATGAGGAAGGAATGAAGCAGGAGAAGAGCAAAGGGGAAGGAAGAGCATTTGAGGGTGGCAGGGCTGTTCTGGATGTAGTAACTGAAGGGGTCCTTGAACAACATCCGGTGGGACGCCCCCCCTCCGGTACAACATGCCATTATCAATACTGATCTTTGAAGGCGACGCTGTGGCGTCAGCACCAGGCCTGAGCTCTGCGCTGGTCAAAATCTGCTATCAGGCGCTTGATGTGGGCCAACTTGTTGTGCAAATACTCGCAGCGCTGCTTCTCCACGTGGTAGTTGGGGCTGTCCTGTATCACACACAAAGACACACACAAAATCAGACAAACCGCAGCAGCATACACACACACACACACACACACACACACACACACACACACACACACACACACACACACACACACACACACACACACACACACACACACACACACACACACACACACACACACACACACACACACACACACACACACACACACACACACACACACACACACACACACACACACACACACACACACACACACACACACACACACACACACACACACACACACACACACAGGAGGTCAGGACACTTACGTGTTTCATCTTTTTATATTCTTTTACGACTTCCTCTTGCATTTTCTGGAAAATAAAAAAAACCAAACAACTTGAATTCAAAACTCTTGAAAGGCGGAGGCTGAACACACACTGCCGAGGGGAGACGGTGACCAGCTGAGAAAATCCAGCGTGCGCTGACCTGGTGCTCTTTGGTGCCGGGTACCAGCTTGCGACACTGAGCGTCCAGCTGGGAGAAGCGACGGGTGACGCTGTCCACGCGGGCGTGGAGCAGGCGGTACTCGTCGTACTCGGCGTTGAAGTCGTCTTTGTAACTCTGCCGCTGGTCCATGGACGCCAACGGTAGGTACTTCCTGTTGACAAATCCAAGCGGAGGCTGACGTTCACCGAAAAGTCCCGGATGGTTAAAAAATGGGAGTGTGTTCGTTTACTTACGCTACATAGTCAGGCGTGGAATTAGCGGAGAAGTCTGTGGACTGAGCTGGATTCTCTTTATTTGAAGACTCTGAAGAGAAAATGGAAAATTGGTCCAAAGCCACAACAGTGTATCCTTGCAAAAACGCAGCTACAAAAACACAGACATAAGTTTCCATACGTGAGTCATGTGCCTCAACAGCAGATTCAATTTAAATGACATTAAGTAAATTAACTGTCGTAAACAGCGGAGACACCCTGCAGGCGCACAGGACCGCGTGAGATACACAAACAAACCTCCGTCACTGTGAGGACTCTTGTTGATGACGACTCTGCTCTCTTCCTCGGCGCCACGCCTCTTTTTGGTTCGAGCCTCTTCGGGCTGCTCCGCTACGTTGCGAGGACTTGTGCTGCATCGCTCTGCCCGCTTCCCTTTGTCTTTCTCTCGATCTTTCTCTTTGTGCTTTTTGGATTTCTTTTTGAACTTCTTATTGCTAGACAGAGGAGGGCTGGTGATGATGGTGGAGGTAACTGTGAGCGAGGTACAAGGAGGCGGGCTCGGGGAGGAGGCGGGTCGGGGGACAGAGGCCGGGTGTCGGTAACGATCCTGCAGGGCCCCGCCCGGCGGGAACAAGCTGGGCGACGGGTCTCTGCAGGACGAGCTCTGGTCCACCGGCAGGTCCTGGGTTCCGCAGCCCTCGGGGGTGCTGGGCGAGTTGGAGTTGGACGCCAGCGTGGGCTGCTGATGAGAGGGAACGGGAGGGTGGGACGAGACGGGGAGGTGGGTGGGGGGCCCCGAGGTGACGCTGGAGGGCAGGGACGAGCGCTTGGAGACGGGGCTGCCCTCGTCCTCGCGGCGATCGGACGAGGAGGCGGTGGATGAAGACGTGGCAGGACCCCGGTTGCTGAGGTGGGAGATGCGGGCTTTCTTGGGCGCCAAAGGATCGATGAAATCAAAATCGGGCTGTCGTTTCTGAAACACAGCAGAATTTAGTCAGATGCGGAGCAAGCGTAACCGACTTACACTCAGGTACTTAAAAGGTTATCAATTATGGTACCTGGGGGGACGAAGGTACACCGTCTTTGGGAGAACTGCTTGAAGAAACGGACTCGGTCAGAGGACCCAATTTGCTGTTAAAGAAAAGAGAGAGTCGTTAAAGAAAAACAGGGGAGAAATACGTGCTGAAACAAAACCTTTTACTGAGTATTACTGCGGTGTCCTTTTACAGTGTTTACCTTCTGCTGTTTGTTTAGCCTTACTATGAAGCTGGGCGGAGAAAAACTAAAAAAAACCACAAGCTAATCTTGGCTATAAATCCCCACGCAATTGAAATTGGCTCCAAATACTCTAATGCCGACAATAGCCCTCAGGGGCTAAAATGACACACCCACAGACTTTAGACTTCATAAATGCAATCACTCTCAAAGCATCGTTTCTCTGTGCTACAGTAATCAAATAAGGTTTATGCAGAAAGCCTCAGCTGTGTCTGTACCGAGCCAAGATCCGGTCAACCTGGGTCTTCTCGTCTTCCGAGTAGCCGGGCCAATCTCGCTGGACATCGCGATATATGAAGTCCTTCAAAGAGTACGTGTTGTCTTTGGGGTTCAGATTTGCCACCTATTTCAGGTAAACACAGAGAAAGGCACACAGGTGAGAAGACTGACATATGACCTGTGAGCAGGAGTTTAAGCAAACAGCGCGGTGCCATTTAGTCTTGCTACCTGTTGCAGGGTGGTTCCCAGGGAGTTACGGTCCTTCTGATTGATGCCGTCCCGCTGCAAACGAGCGAGCACTTCCAGCTTTTTGTAGGACCTCAGCGCCAGCAAGTGAATGATGCGGTCACGGAAGGGCCGCTGGGACACGGGGTTGTTGGAAAGGCACTTACGGATAGTGTTGGCTGGGTTGATGGGCGTGGAGCGCTTGCGCTCGGGAGCGACCTCCGGAGCAGAAAGCGCTGGTTTACGGATATGGACTTGTTTTCCTTGCAACAGAAGACAAAGAAGTATTAAAAAAAAAAAAAAAAAAATCTTGATTAAAGGATGAGCCGTGCCAAATACCACTGGAGACACATTCACAAACACGCAGGAGCAGAGCAAAATATCTGACTGAACAACTGAGACTAATTCTAAAATTAAAAAATCTCAGCCTGAGGAAGGGAGATAATACGAACAACCCGGGAGAATTCCAGTGATAATGATGAAACATTCCCAAATCATTTCTCTGTAAATGTGAAATTATACTAGCGAGGCCTCATGAGAGGAGGCGATGAGGAGAGATGAAGCCAGAAGATACAGAATGCGCCGACCCCAAATGATCTGTGCATAAAAAGTCCTGTGGTTTCAAAATAACAAGGGTGCAGCTCTCATTAAAAGATACAGGCCGCAGACAGAAGAAATGTGTGTTACAGGTGCTTACCTGAAATTATCAACCCATAAACAAGAAACTAAGAGCACCTTTTGCATTAGTAAATAGGGTGTGTGCATTTCAAACCAGCTGCTACAAGCTCCCCCCCCCCCCATTTCTCTGCTACTCCTCTTGTTTCCCGGTTTCTATCTGGGCCAGTCTATGCAAATGTATTCCCAGGGTGAAGAAAAACAAGCCTGAGGAGGTTTTAACTTGTGCAATGAGCTAAACTTTTCGTTCTAGTTAAAGCATGAGCATCCCATCAGAAATACATCAACTCTATCAGCTAGGGATAACATGTAACGCAACCTTACTGTGCAGCATTATTAGTTTTTAGTTTTAGTCGTCTGAGGATTCAACAAAATACTTGATTACTAAAAATCCTTAATCATTAAATGGACTAGGGGCAGATTGACACCTGTTTCTTCCGCTTCGATTCACACCAGAGTAAGCACATTTCAGTTTCAAGTTTCTCAAATTCATCTAGCTAAAATAACTGTTGAAGGAAACTGCAACCTGGCAGCACAGATGAGTTTTATCGCTGTGCTTAGCCACAGCTGTCGGTCCCATTTCCTGCCCAAAGGTGACCAAACACACCAGTAAATCTACAGATCTCATGCGCTTCTGGCCCTGGATGGCGACTGACATTAGCATGCGTCGCAGGTTCATGGCTTCATCTCCAAACTTCTGCCATATGCCTAATCTGGAAACGACCGAGAAGCCAAAAAGGCTTAGTCAGTGGCACTCTGGGTTTGAATGGAATCAAGCTGTCAGCTTTCGTCCATTCAGCCTCTCAAAAAGGGGACCGAGCGGCATTGATACCAACCTGGGCATCACTGAGGCCCTTACCTCTGTACTGGCCACCAGGTTTGATGACTTTGGTCCCACGTTCACGCGTGTCCTCCACAGCTTGGGTCATTCTCTCTCGGGTCACCTGGTAGGAGTCGTTGGTGGCGCACACTGTGACTTTGTCCTGTACCGCTGCCAACAATCGCAGATGCGAGGCCCCTGAGCTACAAAGGGACAGCGATGTGGAGAGGGAGAGAGGGAGAGCGAGAGAGAGAGATGTCACCCACCGGCAGCAACTGGTTCAACTGTGTCGCTGAAATCAGCCCACCAGTGACCGTTACCTTGACGCGTACTGGTGGATGCATTCAAAGCTTCCCTGAGGGTTGTCCTTGCCCACGTTAGACAGATAAAAATCAAAATTGTGGAAGGCATTAGAGGAAGAATCTGTCTTGGGTATTTTGATGTGCTACAAAAGAGAAGGAAGAAGCAATTTCAGTTAACACACACAAACGCTGCTACACACAACATTCAACCATGGGGCAAAGCATTTAATACCACCCTTCGGTTTCCTCCTTCGATGCTATAATGAAATGGCGTCTACCTCTGAGCTATAGACAATCCCTGATCATCCTACGAGCAGCACAAAGCCATATTTATGCATCTCAGATGTTAGCATATGCTTTTCTGGCCAATACAGTGATATTTTATGTGCTTTAAACAACAGGAATTCACAGTATTTGCTGTAATGTCACATCTGATCCCCATTAGGAGGGGAAAAAGAAGAACATTAAAACATAAATCAGTACTCACCCCTTGGAGCCCATTGAATTGAATAGTTGGCCGCAAAGAGGATACATTCTGAAAGTGAGGAAAGCCAACAGTTAACCCCTGCTGACAAAGAATCTGAAATGAAAGGCTGTAAGCTGTGTTCACTATGCTGACATTTTAAGGTTTAAATCAATATTTAAACTGCAAATATTATGCTGCGTTTGTTGGACTGCAGCGCATTTTCTTCCAACTTTTGACTCCTAAAAAGCCGTAACGTTGAGGCCGTTGTCACACTATTTAGGGAATTTATCTGCTCGCGTTCCAACCGCCTCTGAACTTTCAGACACTTGCCGGGTGGAACCATTCTGACTGCAATCCACCGGTCTGGATTCCCAGCGAGGACACAGACCGTGGTCGTCTCGCTGGATGAAAGCACAGGCTTGTTCCAGCCGCCGTTGCAGTGTTATAGGTGTGAAGGGACTTTAGCAGCAATGAAGATGCACTGTGACTTTTATTGAACTAAAGTTTTATACAACTTACAATAAAAGCAGCCGTTAGTTGAAACTATCATTATTTGATGAATAGCTGCATTCAAAAGAGTTTAACGCGATCCTCTATGTCTAGCTGCATGGGCAACCCGCAGCCTAGTGGCTACCGACAGCGTTACCTGCATCGTTATGGTTACTGTTACTCTAAACTCTTTACAGTTATGTGGGACAGGTTTTACTTGGATGCCTTTTAGTAATTTGCTGGCGTGCATACCTGGGATGACAACCTGACACTAGGCTGACGGGTGCAACGTTTGGCTGCAGCCACTTTAGAGCATAGAGAGCCACAGCCAAACGTGACGCGCGTGCACGAGGAGGCCGAATTAAATGGTGTACGACAAAAGCAAGTAGGAGAAATAACTCCGCAACATTCTGGACGTTCATTTGGGCAATGTTTCCAAAAGTTAGACAAGGAAAGGAGAGCACCAAAATGCATTTCCAACTTGTTGGAAGGGAGCCTCCTCCACGACACCGAATGGCTCCCTCCCCCCACCATCCACGCACACACACACACAGGTCTTCACACACTCATGCAGTTCTGATCACATTTCACATCACCACAGAAAGACAAAGATAGCCGGCTCCCGCAGTTCGATGACCGGCCGAGCCACCCCGCACATTACGGAGGGTGAGAGGGGGAACAAAAAGCAGGCATTTTTGGCTGCTCAGTCAGCAAGAGGCGGCTGGTGGCCGTTCAATGCAGCGCACAGACCAACATTACCGCATCCAATAAGGATGAAGCAGCAGCCGTCACAAAAGAATTCATTCAGCCGGGCGATGACTAAGTTTACCACCTGTCCGAAATAGATTTCGGCAGGCGTACGCTGCTTTCTTTAAGTCTATCTGACACGGAAGCGAGCTTCATAATTACAAGCCTGCCCGGGCAAAAGTTTGACAGACAAGGAGTGCGAGTGCTATGTGACACACTTCCAGACGGACGGTGTGCGTTTACCATAAAAAGCAATTAGAGACCTCTGAACTGCTCCTTGCTGGGCTATAGTGCATCGGCTGCGAGGGGGGGGACCTGCACCAAGTTAGCGCGTTATGTAATGCAGTTGTTGGCAGAGTTTAAGTTGGGTTACTTGACTTCAGGTCCCTGCAACTTAAAGCTGCATCGGACCTCCGAGATTAGTTCGCCGACACAGCGCCCCAACGAGATTACACCGTTTGTCCAAGATTAACAGGTTATATTGGATCTGCACAGTTATGTAGCGCCCGATAAGCAAACCTAAGCCGCGGTTTTCGCCAACCGGTGCCGTTCGGTACACCGGGCCTGGACAGGTCGACCCCCCCCCCGGGCCTAGCGCTGCGTTTCAAAACAGGGCGCGTGGGTCACACACGCGAGTAGCAGCGGCGCAACACCAATCAGATTACAGGCCCGTGTCTAGACCTGGAGCTTCAGATACCACACGAGGCATTTAAAAAGTTCTTGGTACCTCAAGACAGGAGGTAGTGATTGGCTACTTTACACTTTGTGCAACTTTTTTTTTGACATCGAAGACTCAGACGAATGCCTCGAGTTGGCACGACGGCGCCGTTTTCCTTTTTTATTAAATTATTATTTTATAAATTACGAGCGTGCATATACAATCAATTTTATTTCTGTTGAACTTACATTGCAAAATTTAACTTGCTTACATTACTTAACAGTATTTGTCCAGTGACCATTGCCTTTGGGGTATTTACTCCAATGTATCATGGGTGATGGCGTAAAAAAGGAAGAAAAATCCCACATTCACAGGGACGATTGTCACTTTTTAGAACGTTTATGACGAGATTAAGTGAAACTAAGGCTTCCAGCCCTGGCCTTGGAGGCTAGGCAACACTTGTAACCATATGGGAATCTGACCCACCACTGGCAGGCTTTAAAAGACACACAGCTGGTCGGTTAGTTGGGTGACTAGTTAGTCAGCGAGTCGAGTTTGGACTCAGCATTTCCTCCATTTCACAGACATTCGTCGAACGATCAAACTTGGCGTCGAGACAGTCGCTCGGCTGGCTTTTTTTTTTTTTTCTTCCCTGCGCCGATGTTGGCTTTAATAAACGTGTCAACCTGCGTGTTTAAGCAGTGTGCGTGTGACAGCAGGAGCAGGGGGGGGGGGGCATCAGCGCGTCCACGCAGCCCCGACACGGGCCAGGTCCCCCCGGGGGGGGACGGCTCGGTCCGAGGCTGGGAGCAGCCGCGGCCGCGGCTAGGCGGCTAAGCCAACTTTCCAAACATGTCTCCCGAGTTCAAAAACCTTTGTCACGTCTCGAAAAACAGCCAAAAAAACCCACAACCCCGACCGGGGAGACCCGGGGACGACGGGGTGTTTTTTAAACCCCCCTCCACCCCCGAAAAGAGACGGTGACGTTGTCGCTTTTACCTGAGCCGAGCTCCGGCGGAGCCGAGCCGTGTCAGCCCTCCGAACCCGGCTCGGCTGCTCTCTCTCTTTTCACAACTCTTATTCTTCAAACGAACGCTCGTCAAAACTCACCGAACACTTCTGGTGGCTCTCGATGGCCTTCAGCGCCGTCTCGGTCAATTTGACGTGCAGCACGGTGACTCTGCCCGCGTCCTGGTGGCCGCAGTTCAGTCCGTAGCTCCCATCCTCGGAGAGCGCCGCCATCTTTGTCAGCCCTCCACCATCGTCCCTTTGAGGCGGGGGCATTTAGCGGCCCAGGCTGCCTCTGGCTGCTCCTGGCCGGGGAGGGACTACGGCTGCTGGGGGGGGTGGTGGAGGTGGAGGACGGATTGGTCTTGACTTGCCAGTTTGAGTTGAGTTTCACTTTCTAGCTGCTTATTTTACTGCGTTTCTCGTCGGGAATGAGGATATACAGTGACATTACGCTTCTTCTTTTTCCTTTAAAAAAAATCCCCATTTATTATTGCAATGTCCTTTTGACAGGACAGGCTGAATGTGCAACAGGGCCTAAGTCTTTTAAAGGCTTAAACTGTGGTATATATATTGTTTTAGGGCCTAATTAGTCCCCATCACGCCGCAGACTTTCTCTCAGACATATGGAGTTGGAGATATAAACTCCCTCCTGGGGGGGGAGGGGGAGAAAAAAGAAGGGCTTCTCCACATCTTGTTTTTGCTGACATGGCTGAACTAATTTTACCCTTCTGAAACTGTTAATGATCCCCTCCACTCGTGCATTCAAACTTACCTCAAAATTATCTAAGCTTCATCTGACAAACCTGCTATTTTCTCATAGGGGAGGTGCAGACAATTGCCATATCATAATCTCCTCGGCTGTGTGTGTTTGTTCATCTGATATTTTCAGTTCACGAGTCTGATTGCAAAGACTCGGGCTCTTTCTTTTGTATGTTATCATGAATTCCATTCGAATGGAAGCCTCAGGCGTCTTTGCGGCACGTGCCTGTGTGCGCGTGCATATGTGTGTAAGCAGAAATGGCCTCTTTTTGATGTTTATATCCCAGCCTATTCGATTCAGAGGCAAAATACAGACCCACACCCTTCGTACGATGCACACACAAAGATAATTTTGAGTGTTTGACTGTGTACACGCCACTTTACAAACCATCCAACTCTGTCTTGACCAGAGGAGAATGAAAATTGCATATGATAATGCAAATTACTGCAGAAAATTGTTTTGCCCTAAATCACAAGTACACACCTGTGCCTATTCAATCTGTTTAATGTGACAGATCCACCTTGAGTATTTTATATTAGTTGGCATCAGAACATATAGAAACATTCCAGTGCACCCGTGAGCTGCAGCTCCACTGTTTCTGATAGTGCCATAAATATCGTCATTATTGCAACATGTTTGGTGCCTAGAGTAGCTTCGGGCAGGGCGTCAAAAAGCCTGTGTGACTCCAGCAGATTACCATAGTTTTTTTACCCCACCCATCTCAATGACAAGCATCACACACACACAAACACTCACGCTGGTATCTTTTTGAGGACAGCCATATAGCACATTCCACTATCACGACTAAAAGGCCAACAAAACCCATATACGACCCCTAAAAAGTCCTTTAAAGTTCCTCAACTCAGCCAAAATGTCCTTATAATGCTGGAATATGTTCAAGGTGTCGGTTTAAAGCCCAGATTTTTCCACATAAACACAACAACATGACCATCCCCCACCCCGGGTTCGCTCTTCTTGCCTATTTAACCAGCGGAAAGCTCATTTAAAAATGCATACCTATTGGCATGCTTCGTCTACCCTCACATGTGACACACTAAGCCTTTTTAATTCCAGATGTGCTGTCTGACAGGTTGCCTGCTGTGCAAACAATTAAATCCTTTGTGACGGCGTGGCCCCATTGATTTTGGAGCTCCTGTGTTTGCACGAGCGTCAACTGTTGGGAGCTGAAGAGTAACGTAAAGATTAGGAAACCCTCCAAGCCACACTCCTTTTGTTTCAAGCTCAGGCCACCAAAGACGTAACTGCAGCAGCCGCTCACAGCTGTTGGCTGAGCTCGGCTGGCTTCGCCCTTCACCCTCGCTGCAACGACCCGAGCGGAGGCAGGTATTGATCGTTTGATCAGGAGGCAGTTTTGATGCTAATCAGATGAACGTGACCCTGCCTGCCTCTTCTTCTCCTTATCTCCTTGTCGTCTGTCGTCAGGTACAGAAGGGGGACGCTGTCCTACTCAGCGTGGAATCAGATACACGTTCAAGTTTTTGTCCATCTGCTGTCGCAACCGCCACCGCTGACCCACATGATGGAGATTAAAGTAGTAATTTGTTAAACTGCTTTGCATTATGGAATGAAAGGGAGGCGCTTGGCATGGAAACAGAAGCATATGGGTGGACGGAGCAGAGGTGCCTCCGACACTTCCCTTGTCAGGACCCGTCCCACGGTCGCCTTAAGTATCTGTTTCAGAGTGTTCCCCCAAGTTTCCCTTCTTAACTCAGCTCCACGTGGCGATCTGGCCCTGAGGACGGATTCTGTTGGCAGTGTGAAAAAGCCATCTGCTGCTATTTAAACCGCTTATTAAAAAAACAGCACACAGCGGAGAGAAAAAAAGGGAACTGTGAGAGGGTGTTTGTACAGTCAGGGAGCAGGGGAGAGAGAGGCTGACTCACGGACCGCCAGCTCGGTCACGTTCAGCTTTCCTTCGCAAAAGAAAGGCCCAGGTTTCATTTGTTGCTTCTGTTTTTGTTGTTGTTGTTGTTGTTGTGAAGAACGTCAGGCTGAAATAGACCAGCTGTATGTCGAGATCCAGTCGAAGTGACTGGTTCAGCATCCCGTCGTGTCCATTTTTCCTACCCAGCTGCTCTTTAAAGGCCTTGAAAAAGCAACTCTCCCAGTTAATGATTTGCCACTGCGGGGGGAAAGTGTGCACCAAACGCTGTTGACTCTTATCGCTGCTGACCACAAAGCCAGTGTGGCCGTATCTCCGAGGCTGACATTAATGGAGAGGACGGGGTTTCATTTAAAGAGATAGGTCAATTTCTTTCTGCCGCTCTCTGCTTTATTTGTCTGCCGCGGCGGAGATAACAGGCGAAGTGAGAGGCTGCTCCCGAACAAGGATCTTTAACTGAGAGCAGATCCTGATGCTTCTGTTGGCTGGAAGAGACTTTTTTTTTTTTTTTTTTGCAGCTAAACGCTTGGGAATGTTTAGAGGCGTGTTTGCGGGCTCGTCGCAGGTCTTTGACAACCCCCCCCCCCAAGCAATGCCAAACACAGTAGTCCTCGTATAAAAAGAAATCAAGATTTTATTCGATTGGGCCATCGGGGGGCCCTCATATTTCAACATCTGAAATTGCTTCTCTTGTCCTCGTCCAGGGCCCCGCACTGCCTCCCCAGAGAGACCAGCCTCTGCACGGGCACGTCGGCGGCCATGTCCGAGTCCCACCAGCTGTACTCTGGCGACAGGACGCGCGTGGGCCTGTGGGTGATCAGGTAGCGGTTCAGGTAGCTCTCCTCCAGGCCCTTGGCCACGACCCCGCTAGCCCGGTCCTGCAGAATGAGCAGAGAGCAGGCGTGAGCCAGCCGGTACATCTGAGACACCGAGCCCCCGTACAGCTCCGACGTGTAGTAGTAGTCCCCCTCGTCCTCCTCCACGTGCGCCGCCGAGAACTCCTCCACCTGGTAGGGGAAGGCGTTCCTCGGCATCCCGTAGAGCTCCGGGTGCAGCGTGGCCACCAGGTCGCCTAAGATCTCCGCGCCCACGGGGGCCACGAACTCCTGATCCACGTCGGCGCAGAAGACGTACTCCACCTCTTTGCTGATGGGGTTCTGGATGGCGTCCGCCAGCAGGGGCATGCGGCGGTAGGCCAGGCGGCTCCAGCCGGGCAGCTCCGTTATGTGGATCACCGTCAGCTTCCTCCCGGACCCCAGCTTCACCGGCGGCTCCAGAGAGCGAGGGTTGTCGGTCAGGATGTAGTACGTGACCGCCTGATCCAGGGAGGAAGTAGGTTTCGGCCGAGGTCAGGAAACGGCGAACGAACCTGCCGTAGGTCCCCACCACCAGGACCGCCAGGCCCGCGTGGATCTCCCGCTCGGCCAGCTTGGCCCTCCTCCTGGCCGACTTGCGGCTGTCGCCCCAGACTAACGGCGCCCCCCAGGACGTCTCCAGAGGAAGCTGGGGCGCCTCCGTCCTGGCGTTGGCGTGCGCCTTTAGCCTTTCCTTGCCCTTCCCGGCGTCCTGGACGATCGGACGAGGCGACCTGAGGCTGAGAGCGGCGTTCCGCCCGCGGAGGAAGTCTGAGGGCACGAAATCTCGTTTTTGAATTCATCTACATTCGTGTGTTCCAGACAAAACCAGAAGTAAACGGTTCAATTGAATTTCGCATTTACTGCAACGCGCAAGGATTTGAGTGCACTTACATACGAGCAGGAAGAAGAGAAAACAGTAGAGGGCTATCTGCAACCTGCTCAACCTGACTGGACCTGACGGAAACACACACATAAATGAACGCGCACAACCGAACAAAGTCGCGGAGCATTAATGTGAAGGACATAAACAACTAACTCAGCAAACTAGCGAAATATGAGTGACTGGGGTGGGCCACAAAACGGTGGGATTACTGACAGATTTTCACCTGCTTTGGGACACGCAGGTGAACAGGCTCAGGTGACCCAGGAAGGGAGACTACACCGCTGTCCTAATGTCGGGAAAGGTCAAACCACCCAGACGGAAGCAAAAGGTGCAAGCGTATACGACCGTTGGAGCCATAGTAACCTCACAGAGGGGGGAAAATACGTTTGGGTTAGCTTCAGTGACAAAACGGCAAAGAAATGAGCCAGCAGTTATTTTCGTTTCATGAAACGTGGGAAAAAAGAAAGACTTGGTCTGGCAAGGCTGCTAAAAAAAGACGTTTACAGACGGATGACTGCACACAAACAGATGTGGATGTGAATGGCCTTACACATTTCTACCAGCTGAGACGTTTGTGACAAACGTGCAGACGTGTCTTGAATTATTAAGCCCTCCTGGGCCCATTAGTGTCAGTGAGTCACACACACACACACACACACAAAACATGCACGCCCATGCACACACATGCACACATGCAGAATCAGCGAGAAGCTCTGCACAGAGCCCCTGTGGGGCTCCATCCAAGTCTGTTCGGCAAACCGAACACAGGGACCGCGGTCACCACAACCAGTGACGACCGAGGGGTCAACAACCAGACGTGGCCACAGGGAAGCAGAGGGTGTACTGACCTGCGGGTGTCTTGCAGAATGCGAGCAGTGCCATAGTGACCTGTTGATGGATAAATAACCGAGCCCTGTGTGGCACCAGTGTTTTTGCTGCAGCCCTGGTCTCTGTGTGCTCTTTCTGTTTGCTCCTAAGAGCTTTTTCCACCCATGGCTCTTGTCCTGGCTGTCTCTCCTCTCTAACCCGCTTTTCTAATATTTTCCCCTCCCTGTTCTACACACAACTTTATCCCCGCTCACTTTTCTCTTCTTGTTTTTTTTTTTTATGTTGCAGTTTTTCCCTTTTGGAAGACGACCAAAAGCAACCAGATGTGATTGGAATGTGGGTGAATGGGCGGAGCTGAGCAGTGGAGCTGAAAACACAGACCGGCAGAGAGAAAGCCTCAATAAAAGAGCGTTTGAACACTTTTTCCTTCCTCCCGTGTTGGATATTGTTTGTTAAGCGTCATTGAACGTTATTTACACCCCCTGAATGCATCATCTTTCCAGGGTGAGGAGGGTTGGTGGGTGGCGCTGTCAGGAAGAAGGATGGGTCCTGAGCGCGTCAGCAGCCTGTTGTATCATCTCTGTCCACGGGGAGGCAGCACTTCTCTACTAATGACTCGAGATGGACCAGACCATGAATTTTATTTTATTGTAAAAATGCCCTCTAACTCATGTCAAGACACAGTTTTGAGGACCCAGGCTCTCACAGGGATCGTCTCATTTGTAAAAAAATATGCAAACGCATGCGTGAATTATAAGGTCTGACCCCGAGGCAGTAGCTACATTGCTTTGGCCTGACTGATCTTGTCGAAAATAAGATGAATCTCATCCCTAAATTGCGGCAAACGTGTCTGTTTTGTGCACAGTTACACAACATGACATCCAGCGTGAGCCTCACAACAAATGTGTTCCCTGACGTCTGACTAGATCTTTGCAGAGACTCAAGCAGACTCGGTGGTGACTTTGCTGTTTATTACGATAAATTTTATTATATATACTATATATATTTTCATACATCCATACAGAATTTTCAACTCAACATTGGCTTGTGTAAACGTCCGACTGAGGCCTCAGTCGCACAAACAAAAAGATGAACAAAACGGCACAGGCTACACCAACTAAAGAATGGATAGATTACAGGGTCCAAACAGCTTTTCCTGTCACCGGGTTGGCAGAGAAGCAGGCAGGCAGTTCCCAGACGGAGGATAGAGACTCTGCACACACATCTACTCAAGTAAACAATCAAAAGAACATCTGGGAATTTGTGAAGGTGGTCATGTTCAGTAGTATGGTTATATATTATATACAGATTATTAAGGCGTTAAAGACGAATGTGCTTGAAGTTTGGGTGCAGAGCATCTATTCTGCAGAGGTTCTGGTCGTTCTCTGAATGTGAGGGCTCCAAATAAACGACGGGGAAGGATTTCTGGGGGTGAATACAGGTTCGGCGTTTGCAGGCAGAGTCGTTCAGTTTTGGCAGTGTTCACCTGTCACAACAACAACCACACTGACCTTTTAGACACCCGGGGAATTACACAAGAAAATAAACGTGTCCATACTGTATATATTATTTCCATAAACTATGTGGATTCTTAGAAAAATATTTCATTTACTGCAGCATTGTAGTTATATAAAATTAAACACATTGCACAGGAGTTTGTTCCCCACTTTGAAAACGAGCAGAGGTTTGTCAGATTGCATTTCTTTGAGCTTTTTTTTTAAATAGTAATATCAGTAATTTCACATCTGCACATTCGATTGTATCTCTAAACACGTTTTAAAAAGGCAGAAAATTTCTTTGTTTCTCTCTCCAGGTTTGTTGACACCCTGAGAAGGAATTGAGAAGAAAGTTGCCAACAAAGATGCACAATTTTGACTCGATTACTTATTATTTATTTATTCTGCGCTTGTACTGACCCTAATCTAGTGAATATATACCCAGTATCCAGCCTTGGATATGTCTTTCTGGGGACCAGCTTGTCCCCCCCTTGTGATTCGGCGTCTCTTAACGCGAAAGATTAAGAAAAAGCAAAGCTTTAGACTGAAAAATGCAACTAGAACCGAGGGTTTTAATCTGACAATCAATTTTGACTGTTATTATAATTACTATAAAGACGGAAAATTATATGTTGATTTGCTTACGAAGGTTGTGAATGGAAGAGTCGAGGTGTAGACAGGCTCCAGGCTGATTATGTTTCAAGCGTGACAAGAAGTAATTCGATAAATCAGAGGTGATTGAAAAAAGAAACAAAACAACAACAACTGAAGAACTGCAGATATTTTGAGGGAAAAAGACAGAAGTGAAGTCCTCTCCTCCTCCACCTCACCCCTGCTTTCTCTCCTCTCTTTGCCTTGTTCCTCTGCTGCACAACCAACGCATGCTTCTTTTTTTTCCCCCCCTGTTCAACATCCCCTCGCCCCCTCCTCACACCCCTCCGTCTACCTTACTTCTCTTCACCGCCTATCATCTGGAACAGGGCCTGCAGCAGCCGGTCGTCTCGGTGCCTGTAAGGCTTGCTTCTGTAGAAGCCGTCAGCGTAGTCGCTGTAGACATTGTCCTCGGGGCCCCCGTACTTGTTGATCATGTCCAGAGCCTGGTACAGGGTCTGAGGCGGCAGCCTGGTGGCGGGACCGCCCAGGTTGGGCTGCTGGTTCCTCCAGGGGGAAGAGGCCCTGGCTGGTGGAGGGTGCTGCAGGGCAGGGGTCTGCCTGTTGAAGGCCGTCTGAAGGAGGCGCAGCAGGGCCACGGAGGGGGAGGAGGGCGCGCGTGAGCCCGCTTGGGTCTCTTTCTCCGGCAGGAAGGACAGAGGGGGCTGTTCAGTCTTTGTCTTGGGAGGTGGAGGGGCCTGTTGGATCTCCTGTCGAGCAGACAGAGAGGAGTCACTCAGGGACTTGGGTGGAACTGATGACGATGATGTTTCCGTTTGGTAACATCTGCAGTGTTGTTTATTTTTTTGGGTAATAGAAGCATGTTTGTAAAATGAGCCAGCGAATGGCTGAAGAACAATAACCCATGACCCATCACTCTTTTATGTCACCCACAAACATCTACACCCTCTATCACCTGAACTACACGCAAGTTATTTTTTCAGCCTGTTGTTGGTCACCCTTTCTTTATTTAATGGTCACGTTTATTCTCTCCTGTAGTTCTTTTTTTTTTTTTTACATCATTATAATTCATGGAAAATCTGTAAATGAAATGTTGAGTAACATTTTACAATACTGCATCCTCTTGTGCAGACTCTTGTGTATTGGCGTTGGTGATATCAGGGAAGAATAAACTGAATAAACGGTGGAGTTTATTCAGACTTTCAGTTGGTTCCAACTCACCTCCATCATGTCATCCATGTGTTCCACACCACGGCGGTCATTCTGCACGGCGTTGTAGGGAATGTACACCCTTGGTTTCTTCATGTGCTCCGGCTTCTCCGAGGTTCCATGAAGGATCAGCTTCCAGTTCAGAATCCGGCCCTTGTTCTCCATGCGGCCCGACTGCAGGGGAGGGGGGGGGTGTCAGATGTCAGAGTTCAAGGTTCACCATGGTTCATTGTGTCCTGTGTGTGTTTGTGCAGTGGAATCTGGACTCACAGCATCAGTGATCTTTAGGGTCCACGTGCCGGCTGGATCTTCCCCCCACGTGTGAACGGACATGAAGTCCCAGTTTCTGAACCCGTTGGACGATGTGTCCCTCTCCCGCTCAGCCAGCAGCACGGTAGTCGTACCTGAGAGGGAATCCAAAGGGCCGAGTCAGTCAGTTGTTAAGTTTGCCCAAAGGCGTGTTTTTGGACGCACGCCTCTCACCTGAGGGCGAGGTGAGTGTTATGTGCAGGTCGCCTCTCCTGGTGTATTCAATGCTGGCCTCCACCTGCACGTGCTCCAGCGACTTGATTGCATTCTCTTGGCCCTCACAGGCTTTGGTTGGAATCTCTATAGAGATCTCCCCGGCTGCTTTCAGCTCCCTGGGGGTTGCATGAAAATAGCACAGAATGAAGCACGCGAGCAGCTCACAAAAACACTTCCTGCTCTCCTCTCCCTCCCCAACAATGCATATTATTTCATCTCCGTCCAATCAAAACCTCCCATTTTAGTGACTTAATGAGCACGCTCGCTGCTGGTTGTGCTCGTTCATTTGCACAAAAAAAAAAAAAAAAGATAGTTAATCCACATCTCTCTCAGACATGAATGAAAGGATTTCTGTGTTCAAGCTGGCGTAAAACTGGAGGGGGTTGTAGACCACTAAGCACTGACAGAAATGTAGAGCCAAATCCTCTGGATTAGATGGGGATGTAGCAAGGTAACGGGGGAAACTGGGCGTTGGTGCCATTGAGTCGCGTAATCCAGGGCAAATCGCAGAGCAGAAACTTGAAGGAGCAGGAAAACCATCTGGCCGTCGCCGCTGTCGACAGCGTGATGTCAGAAAGTTGCTTCAGGGACAAGAAAAGCAGCTAAGCTTAATCCCCCAACTTTTTGGAACATCTGGAGCAGCAGCACACGGTTCTGATTCTGTCGGGAGCCCGCGCTTTGGAAGTTTTTTTAATCTAAGTATTTTAAATATTTTTTTTTTAGAAATGATGCAGCTTTTGCTGGTATGTGTTCAGAACACAGGTTTTGATTTCTTTATAAAATAGCCCCTTTTTTGCTCCGCCCACTCCTCATCCACCAGTAATAACTGGCCAATTTTATACTCACGTCACATCAGAAATCTGTTTCAAACTTACTCCCAAGCTGCCTAAATGTGCATGATATTGCCTGGTACATGCCTGTAATGCCCATTTGAACTTACAGTGCAAAGGTCACAAACCTGGGCTGGAAAGAATCGTCCCTGACAATACACAGCTTCTTCTCAGGCGCGTGCTTCCACGTGGCGGGGTCAGCCAGGTCCACCAGGGCCTTGGCGTTGAGCAGACCGAAGCCAAAGCGGCTGTTGACCATCAGCCCGGCCCCGTTCCTCTTCCACCCGGGGTTGTTGGACAGGGGGTCGAACTCTGAGGTCCACACCACAATGTGCTGCAGGTCTCTCCATGTGAGACCTGGGCTGAAGGTGCAACGACGGGACAGACAGGGAGGGTCAGTCTATTAGCACCCGATCGCAAGACGGGCAGGCTGAGGATGGGAGTTCGGAATCGCGCCTACTTCTGCTCCAAGGCCAGGGCGAATATCCCAGCGGCCAGCGGGGCAGAGGCTGACGTCCCCGTGTGTGTCTGGGTGCACTCGTTGTGCAGATCAGCGCTCGTCTGAGAAAAACAAAGGGGGGGGGGGGTAATTGCAGCAGCCGTAACACTGGGCGCCGGACACGCAGCGTAGCTCACTTACAATCCTCTGGTCGGTGTAGTCTCCGCTGCTGTAGGCCGTAGCCAGCGTGGAAGAGCACTTCTCGGCGTACCACGGGGACAGGCCCTGCTGAGAGGCGCTGCTGATGGAGATGGTGTATATGCTGTCTGTGTAACCATCACAGTCGCAGTTGTCCCCCTGGCGCCCGCCATTGCCTGACGCCCAAACAAAGATGGAGCCTTTCCCGCCGCGGCCCTGCGGAGGACACGGGCGGAGGGGGCCGCGCTGAGCGGGTGGGTGTGGCCACGCGGGCTGCTGTCGACGCCGAAAACCGGGTTCGCGAACCGAGCTGACGCAGCTCTGAAACTTGCCTTCTGGATGCCGTACTCAAAGGCCTTCTGGGCCAGGCGTCCCGGGCCTTCCACAGTCTTGCCGTCGTCGTTGGGTCCCCAGCTGGCGCTGTAGATGTCCACGTGGTTTGCGTTGAACCCAATAGAGCTGGCCTCGATGGCATCGGTCACGATCCCGTCCAGCATGCGAATGCCTGAGGGTGAGGGAGAGAGAGAGAGAGAGAGAGAGAGAGAGAGGGGGTGGGGACAGAGCCAAGCGTGAGCTGGGGCTGTCGCCGAGGGCATGATGCCCGATGTGACATAAAAAAAAGGCCTTACCTCCAACCTTGGAGTTGTAGGCCACGCCCACTCCGCATTTATTATTGTCTGCCTGCATGGCGATTTCTCCAGCACACCTGGTCCCGTGTCTGAGGGAGAAAGCGACAAATACCCGCAATGATCCCCTAATCTGCAGTAATGGCGTGTTTGGACTGAGTCTGTCCTTCCTTCTAGCTCCAGCCTTGTTTATCCAATTTGTGGCCTCTTTAGTTTATCCTGAGTTATTACTATTACCACTGCATCCTGCAATAACCAAGGCCCGGCCATAAAAAGGCTTGATGAGAGAGAGGGGTCGGCTTCTATCAGGACGTCTCTGCTGGGCAGATAACTCACTTGTTCTCATTAGTGGAGTCGTATCTGGGAAACGGGTCTGGGTCGTTATCGTTGAAGTCGTAACTGGCTGCTGGATCCTAAAAGGGAAAAAAAAAAAAAAAGGCAGGGAAAAAAAAAAAAAACGGTGAATACTGAGATGACATCAGCGTGCGGACAGGTTCTGCTGTCATGGAGACATAGATATGACCACTGAAGCGACTAACGACTGGTGATGTCAAAGGATATTTGAAACAGGCTTTGAAAGCTCCAGCGTGTGAAGGCTGTCGACGCCCCCAACATTATGATCAAAATCACCGGTTCTAACAAAGCGGGAAGTCAGATTGAGGAAGAATTTGAATTGAACTTAACCAACCATTAGGTTCTTGATCACAGTGGCTGCTTTGACGTCAGCCAGATTTAGACTTATTGCTGTGCTGTCCCCTCCTTGGACCGAAATGCTGAGTGGGCGGAGCCTGTTTTGATTTATCAGGACTAATATCACCACGGTGGTGGCAGCTTCTCTCAGCCAGGCCGCACCTTTTGTCGAGCTTGTCTTACTCATCGTCATTTAGTAATTGTTCGCGTGGCCCCATGAGCGGAGGGGCTCCCAGCAAAGAGCCCAGATCGTATTCAGGAGTGGATGTGATCTGCAGATGTGATCCCATACAAGATTTGCCTCAACAAATCACCCCGTAAGGCGTCACAGGCAGGGTTGCTATGCAACGGCAGACCCAGAAGACGGAGGCTATCTCCATGGAAACGGGTGTCTTACGTAGTTGGAGTAGATGTCTGTGTGATTCCACTCCAGGCCGTCATCCAGGACGGTGATGACCACTCCTTTCCCCGTGATGCCCTTCTGCCACACGGGGATCACATGCAGGTCCAGCTTGGGCAGCGAGGACGACGTGCGCGTGTCTTGCTGGGAAAACAGACCACACAAACTCAGGCTGAAGCGTCTCTCAGAGCGTGATCTTATCACCCGTCGCGGGAAAAGGTCAGCAGGGGGGGGGGGGGGGAGTCTCCCTGATTGCTGTGTTGACCTTTGCCAAAATTCATTACTGGATGTTTGGGAGTTCCTTTTGTCGGGGCCAGAGCACGCTCTCAAGGACACTTACAGTCCCCAATGCTGCCCCGAGAGTGATAATTATAGAGGCTTCATTAAGCGCCGTTACTCAGTTTTCACCCAGGTGATTCCTCGCGCTAACCTAAAAGCTCCACCCAGACATGTTTTCAGCATGAAGGGGAAAAGAAAAGATCCCACGTCGCTCTTAACGCTCCGTGAGCATTATGCACACAGACTGCAGAACGCCACCTCAAGAAGTGACTCATCCCTGTGATACCCCCCCCCCACCACCCACCCCCTCCACCACCACCTTCTTCTGGCTCCTGCTTTGCTTCTTTGTTTTCTCTCCACGCTCTCGCCACCACCTCGCCTTCGCCTCCCCTCCTCCCCGACACCGAGCCGGGACGCCTAACGAGGAGATTAGCCATTAGAGGAGCGCGCTCTCCCTCCCCAGATGATGGACGTGACAGAAGCGCGCGGCGGCTACTGCGCGTCTCCCCGTGCCAAGACTGGACGCGCACAAAGTCAGCAGACACACACACACGCGCACACACACGCGCACGCAGGCAAGTATGAGTCACCCCCTGATTAAATGATCAGGCAGTCACCCACACGCGAGGAGAAGAGATACTGGTCTCCTTCTCGGGCCCAGATCTCCTGCATCTCTGCCATTTTACCCCACAGATCTATTTCACGGCGGCCTCGTCCTTCATGGGGGGGGGCGGGGAGGAGGATGAATCACGATTGACGCCAGTCGCAGACGACGGGCCCGCCGGGTTCTTCTTCAAGGCTCCATCGCAGCCGCCGTCCTTGAATTCGGATCATTTCCCTCCACAAAAGCGGGCGACTCGCGTTTGAGTTTAATCCCTTAAAGTCCCTTTATCCTCAGCATTCTTGCTTTGCCGGCCGTGCGGCGTGCTCTAATGAAATAATTGCTGGGGTGGTCAGTGGGACGGATGTTCGAGTAGATTACGCGGCCCCGCGATGGAAGCGCAGCTGCGACCGTGCCCGACTGTCCTCAGTGGGCTGAGACGGCCCCGTTCTGGGCAAATTGGACGCTAATGCACGGTGCTCTGCTCCGCATTCCCGCTGGATTATCGTCCCTCCATCCCTCCCATGGCCACATGGACGGTGTTACCAATTAAACTAATGGCTCTTTTGGCCCAAACTGCTGGATGGGATGCTATTGTTTTATCTTCCCCGCCCTCCTCCCTGCTCACTTGTTCGGTTGGCGGTTAAAGGGAGAGCTGTTCCCTCCTCCGGCGTGTGTTTCTGTGCTCGATGAGCCGTTGGAGGGAGCGGTTCAGAGACCCAGAGAGCCTCAGAAAGGAGCAGATCAGCCGCGCTCCCACAGAAGGCTCCAAAACACGGCCACATTAGCGGCGGGTCGGACCGAACGTCGGCCTGGGGTCAGGTTTTACCGATCAAACACAGCGTTTCCCCAAAGGTCTACACACTCTAAAGCCGCCAGACACCTGCGGAATCACCTTTTCATTCACCGCGCGTGTGTGTGTTTGTGCGCGCGCGTGTGTGTGATATCGAAGGGGAACTCACCAGGTACCACTGCTGGTTCCACATGGGATCATCAAACAGCTTATCTGCAGGACAGTCCCTGCACTCCCCGAGAGACGCCCGCTTGGAGCGACTCTTCTCATACTGCTGCTCTGCCCACAGCACCTACACACACAAACGCACGCACACACACGCACGCGCACACACGCACACACGCACACGCAAACGCAATGAAAGGATGCACTTAGTGCCATTGTCCCTTTTCGTGGGCAAACAGGAGGCTGTTCGCGAGACACCGAACGCCAGCGCTCACCCGATCGTCCTCCGACAGCCGCTTGGTGACGTGTTCGGCCCCCCGCCTCGTCCTGCGCGGGTGGCTGCGGTGTTTGAACAGGAAGTGGTCATCCAGGGCCCCAATCTGAGGGAAGCGCAAGACATTTTAAAGGCACTTACGTAACGCACTTAACGTTACGCGTTTGTTTAGCCTGTTTCCGTTGGCCGTGGGGCCAGAATCCTCAAAGCTGCGTCCACGTGGAGGCCCCTGTGACCGATCTTTTTCCAGGTCCGGTCGTCTTTATTCGACCTCTTTAACCCCGGGATGGCACATCAAAACTCACGCTTCGGCCTCAGCATCCATGACACCCCGGGGAGGGGGGGGTGTCGGTGAATCATTGACCGCCGCTGCTACCTGGAAACCAATTAATGAACTGTCCCAATAAACCCAGAAGCCCCGCCGTGTTTGTCCAGCGGGCGACGGCATCAATCAGCCCAAATGCTGATGGGGGACAACGGCGATACGCCGGCGCAGGAAATGAAAGGGCGGTTATCAGGAGAGTGTAAACAGAGAGTCAAAGGGAACATGAAACCGCTTTAATTCAGCGGTTCGGGACGTCGGGGAAAGGCACCAGCTGCCGGTGTGATGGTCCCAGACCGGCTGATGCAGCGGGGGCCCCCCCTCCTGGAGGGAGCTGCAGGCGGTCCCATTCGGACGCATGCAAAACGCCGTTCGTCCCGTTCCGCGTCCGCGCCGACTTACCTGTTGGACCAGGTCGTACTCCAGCTCTTTGGCCACCGCCTCCGCGGCCGCCAGCCCCCCCGGGATCTCCACCGCCCACTCGTTCAGGTACTGCCGGTCCCCGTAGGAGGACCCCAGCGAGCCGGGGAGCACGGAGCCGAGGACGGCGAGGACAGCACACATCACCGCCGGGCGGCATCTCACGTCCATCTCAGAGGCGGTTCAAC
This sequence comes from Lagocephalus sceleratus, assembly GCA_911728415.1. Lineage (NCBI taxonomy): Eukaryota > Metazoa > Chordata > Actinopteri > Tetraodontiformes > Tetraodontidae > Lagocephalus > Lagocephalus sceleratus. The sequence goes on along the minus strand of CAJVRN010000011.1, from coordinate 8,931,127 downwards.
CAGAAGAAAGAGGGGGGCCGGTGGTGCTGATGGGGATGAAGAGGGGGGGAAAAGGGGGACAGAATTCCTGGTGGCGTTCAGAGGACAGGTACGGTCCGATCCGAGCGGCTCTGAGGAGGAGGAGGAGGATGAAGAGGACTATCCTCCCCGATCGTTTATTCTTCGGCTGATCAGGAGGAGCCCGCGGAATTGCGCGTTATTGGTCCAACAAGGGGAGGAAATGTGAAGGGGTGGGGGGGAGGAGGAGGAGGGATGATGGGGGGGGGTGCACACGTCAAATTAGCGATGCTCTGACGTCAGCACGGCGTCCACCTTTGGGTGGGAGGCGAGTCCCCCGAGGTGAGGCGCAGCAAGGAGTGTCGGCAGGAGGGCTGGAGACGCACCACCGAGGGGGGCCGGCTGGCTGCGCTTATGCGTGCGTTTAATCCAGCGTCCGGGAGCGTCAGGGTGGGACACGAACACGATGACGGCCCCTGTCGACACACGCCGGTTGACGTCACGGCGGGGGGGGGCGGGGCCAGCACCGAGGACAGCTCCGCCAGTCTTCATCGTTCCAGAGCAGAAGAATGCATGAACATTAAACTTGACCCTGGTGGGATAAACTGCGTTATCACTCATTACCCGTGCAGACTGATATAAATGTTACATTCCAAAGAACCCTTGGGGTGTGGTTCTGCCAACGGGATTCACGAAACTGGGGGGGTTCTCGAGATGTGCTTTAATATAAAGCTGACATATTTGCAGCACAAATATAACTAAAGGGAGACATGGGTAAATACAACCTGATAAAGAAGACGGAGATTCGCTATTATTATTGTGAGATGAAGACAACATAGAAAATCCAAAGCGATCCTGGAAAGTTTATTTATTTTTTTTTTTAGAGTATTTTGCTCAGAAAGGCCGGGTCAGGAACGGAACCTGCTGTGTGTCCAGACACAGGGCCGCCGCTGCGGCTCACCTCAGAAAACCGTCTAAATGAAGCCCAAACAAACACTCGAGCTCTATTAACCTCACCCTGCACGGCGGCAATGTTTGTGTAAAAACCGAGGCAGCTTGTGCGCCATTGTGAGTTAAACCTACCAGAACTGATAATGACTGATGCGTTTGGTCATCTGCCCATCGGCAAACACGTCTGCACCGTGTCCACCTTTACCTAGCAACGGCCATTTGCGTTTGATTACCGAGCAGTATATCCCTGACTTTATTTGTATCGATCATCGCCTCTTTCATCAGCTCCGAGCGGCATGGAGGCACATTTTTACCTCTGTGATGCTGTGATCACTCATCTGGTCTTCTTTATTCCACAGTAGAAACACACACACGCACACACACACACGCACACACACACACACACACACACACACACACACACACACACACGCACACGCAAATGAGGTCAGAGGTCTGAGTCAGCTAATTATTTTTCCAGCCCAAGAGATGGACGTTGCAGGAGAGGAGAGTCACAGCTTGTTGTCAAAGGATGACGCAGATGAAGCAGCGAACGCTTCAGTAAACACCGCTGGACTGAGCTCGGTGCGCTGGAGGAAACACATGAACACATGCAGCCGCACAGGAGAACATTTATGGTTTAGGGCAAACACGATAGCCTTGACAAAACCTGGACCGGAAAATTACAGGATGACATTAGAGTCTGTTCATGTGCAAGGTAAGTATTTATTTTTTGTATGAATTCGATATTTGGGGGGGGGCAGTTAAATTTGACCGCAACACATTTGTGCTGATTTTAACCATATTGATCAGAGACGGAGATGAGAATTTCACTGAAGGCGGCAGCGAGCGCCATCTGGTGGTCAACTGCAACATCACTCACAAATTAACTCAGTGAGACTGAGTCTAAAATAAAAGCTAAAAACAATCTATAAGATAAATCCCCCCGAAGGATTATTGCTACCATTTTATTTAGATCTTGCCATTATAATATATGAGGAGATTTAGTGTTAAGTACTTTAGTTTTATTCAGTCATTTGATCATATAAACACAAGCTGATTATTCTTGATTGAGAGCTGAGAAATGTTTTATTTTGGATAACAGTGTTTTACCATGCAAACTTTACCTCTAATGATATCATCAAGGCATCAGCTCTTAATTGATAATTCACACTTTATTTTAGTGGAATCACAGTAATTAAGTGTGATGTCACAATCATAACATAACAATCATAACATAATTGATTTAGGATCCATATTTGTCTTTAAACTGAGGTTTTCTGACTGTGCATCTGGTGTCTGCATCAACTATTAGCAATGCGGGAATTAAAATGAAAAGCTGTCAGGAGGACATCCTGTGAAAATGTCACTCTGATGTGTCATCCAGATTGCCATCACGTCACAGGTGAGAGACGGTGCATTACTGTGTGGGAGTGATGGAGTTTACAGTGTTATCAGGGAGGGTGAAGGTCGGATGAGCTTTGACTCAGAAGGTCATCGGAGTGACTGACACCGGCGGTCAGCTCTCTGTACCACAGGACGAGATAAATGACAATGGCAAGGTTGTGTCTGGGCTCTGAGGCCACAGATCAGACAGGAAGATCTGAATGGGTTTTGTGTCATTCATTCACTTAACCCATTCATTCCAAAATCCAATAAGTCATCACCGTTGTCCTGGAAACTATACTTATATCATATGCTTTCTTTCATTGGAGAAAAGATAGATAACAAAAGCTTCCAGTGCTGGACAATCATCCGAGTATGTTGGCAAACATCTTAAATAATATGTAAAAATGTAGACAAAACATCCTGGATCATATTCTAATAAAACAAATTTTAAAAAAGTCCAAAAATGCAAGGTTCTTTGTGTGATATTTAATCATCTGTTATGTCAAAGCAAATGTAATAAACACTGACATAGCTTTTATAGTGTTAGGTGTTATTATTTTAATAATCACTGTGTTTTTGTGCACTTATGACTAAGATGGTAAGTATTGATGCGGGCCTCCTCCACAGATGCAAAACTGTTGATCTGCCATGTTTACACAGTAACTGGGAATGCAGAAAGTCTACAAAAACAAATATCTCGATTGAAAATACTTGTGAAATATGTGATGCTGGCAGCCAGCGTAGCCTCGCTACGAAGAGAGGATTTTCAAAATAGGCGCTTTTTTCTTGCAATTCTTGTGACCACCGCTAGGTGCCCCCACATCATACACAATGGATTTTCTAAGCTCTAAGTTAGAGCAAAATATTTCTCTGTTATTTATGCATCATTTTCAATCCTCAATCGCTAATAGAAATAAAAATAGCTTAAAAATGATCTTTACTTCATGTGCAACTGTGTTATTTTACCTGACGTCAAGGTTCGAGGCTGATTGCAGTCCCACCGGTCTACCGACAGAGGGAAGCATCGAGCCGGGACCCGCGTCCGCCCAGCGAGGTGAGTCAACTCTTCCAGGGCTGCGGGGCGGGGCGCATTAAAAGTTAGAAAATCTAAACGCAGTGAGCTTTTCCTGGACACAATAAAGTATTGTCCAATGACTTCTGAGAGAATGAACGCTTTAATCATCTGACGCATCCATAATCTTTTGGCTGACACTGTTGAAAAGACAAAGTCCTGCCCTGTCATCAGTAGTGTTTTCTGGAGACCAACATAAACACACGTGTTGCCACAGTTATTTTTTTTCATTTGCGGGCATTGGTTATTAAGTCGCAGTGTTTTTTTGTTTCCACCAGGAGGGGCAAATAGTTTCATTTCTTTTCTTTTTTTCCCCTCAAGCTGCAGATCATTCCTCAGACACTTCTGGCTTCTAAAAAAAACCAAAAAACAAACCAGGAGCGCGTCCGAGCTCAGTAGGAGGCTTTACAACAAACGACAAAGGTTTGAAGATGCCACACAAGAGGAAAAACCACGGCGATGCTAAGAAAGTAAGTTTCTCCTGCTGCTTATTAAAAGGGGACCTCCAAGGTGGCTCAAAGTCACTGAACTGCGCAAGCGGAAACGTTTTACGCTCAATTTTCCAGCTCCTGTCTTGAGGTAGGGGGGTTGGTTGGTTTTTTGACTGCAAAGCATCGTCGATCAATGGTACCTCTTGTTCTCGGGGCGTTGGGACGTGCGTGCGCGCACATATTTGGGTGAACTTCGCAGGATGAATGTTCGTGCGTAAAGGTGAACGCAAACACTGGACATGGTGTGGCGCGATCATTTAGTGCGTGTACGTGCGTGCGTGCTTGCGTGTGTGTATGTGTGTGGGCGTGCGTGTGTGGGGAGTGGCACAGGCAAAGTAACTTGTGTTGAGGACGGGAGACGCTGGCGGATAGCGCAGCTCTGAACCTTCAGGCCGCTGTTGTCGCCTCCTCAGCCCCGATGGCTTATGCTGCATACTGGACCAGCACCGTGAGTAAACCTGCAGCGGCTCCATCGCACCCTTTTTCATAGTTTATTTTTTCCCAAGCCAGTCTGAGAGGGAAGGAGAAAGTCAGGATGAGAAGCTTAAATGCTGCCTGAGTGGCTTTAGTTAGTGGCTCCTGTAAAAACACTGGAAAGTCTGAGCTTTAAGCTGTAAATAATTGCATAATTATAGCTTTACCGATATTCTGTCACCGAATGTGTTCATGGAAGAGGGCGTGTTTGTTTAACTAAGATATAGTTCTGCATGTCCTCCGGGATAGAGGTCAGGATCTGAGCAAAGTGCTTTGTTAGAGACACTAAACTCTAAGGTTATACTGTACATAAGTTGTTAATATGCACAGATAAGTAATCACCCAGTGGTAATTTTCATTCTTTATTGCTACCTCTTAGATTTTTGTATTTAGGATTAAGACCAGACAGGCACAAATAGCAACAAGCGTTTCTACAGTCATTAAGTAAATAAACTGCCAAAACAATAGGTTGAATTCACCACATCCTGTCCAGACATCCATCTTAAAACAGAGCCAGAACTCATGTATGCTTCAATGGCTGTGCTGGGCTTAACATAACAAATGTGTGTGTGTTTGTGTGTGTAGCATGGAGGACCTGCTTCTCCACTGGAAGTCCATAACAGCAGGCCCTCAGCCTTCTATCCCATTGCTGTGTCCCACTATGACAAGGTACCGACCTCCTCTCTCCTCCTGCTGCTGTCCTGGCTGCAGACCCAACACTTTATTGGTTTTCTTGTTGGTTTTATATGGTGTTTTTTTTTTGTAAATGTGGGACCTGAGCTTCAGTTTCATTTCAAAAGTGAAAACATCCTGTTTCTGTAGGAGCTTATCTGATATGTTGGGTGTTGCGGCACCGCTGAAACCAGGAAAGGTGCGTTTGCAACATTGCTAACACGAACTTAGCTCTCACGGCTCCTTATAACCTGCAGCGTTACACATTTAAGATATTTGCTGAAAATGAAACCTTAAGGCCCACGATCGGGCTCGGGATGTGTGGGAGCTGCTGCCTGTGTGCTGCTGAGCAGGAAAGAAAAAAGGGAGCGGCTCCCAAATTAAAGTCTCCTTATTCAGCTGTGAGGTCACGTGGGTGATAACTGGGCGTGGATGAGGCGGATGAAGAGAGAAGGTGATCTCTGCCTCTGCAGGCGAACACTTCCATCTGAAGGTGCATCCTTGAAGGCCTTCCATGAGATAGGGGAGACAGCTTCTGATGGAGCTGCGAGGCAGAGGAGGAGCTGTATGCTCATTTTTATTAGCATTTCCCGTCATTAGAGCTAAATCCGAATGATTTGTTGTCAGGGGTTAAAGGTAACAGTTTTAGCTCTGTGGAGCTGCAGACGTTTGACCTCTTCTCTGACACTGATGGGAAGCCTTTGGGGCCTGGTCGGGTGGTGGTGGTGGTGGTGGGGGGGTGAGGGTTTGTGGATGACATGGGTCTAAATATAAAGAGGCGAGAGTGCCACTTCAGCAGCAGAGTCCTGTTACATCATAAGTGTGTGGTCACGTGGCACCAGCGTCCGCTCCGCTTATAGGTTTAACCTAAACCGCACCGCTGCTGGTTTAAATCTGGACGTGTGTGGAATAAAAACATTCACGATGTTTCTGAGGAGTGAAGCTAGATGAGGCTTGTCTGGGTGGAGCAGCAACATTCCCGTGGTGCATCAACTTTAATGAGATTCGGTCATTCCCAGTAGTGGCAAAGGTGTGTCTCAGTGTCACACCTGTCGCCTTGTGTCGGTGTGTGTGTATGTGTGTGTGTGTATGTGTGTGTCTGTGTGTGCACATGCATGAAACCATCAGACAGGAAACACAAGCAGGAAATGAACTGGTGTGGCTTCATTCCAAAGCTGGCAGATCAGCTGGCGCGTCCTCAAGCTCCGCCCCCTCTGCCCTTCTTTGGGAAGGTGTGTGTTGATAACGTCTGGAATGCGGCAGAGAGGCTGCTTCACACTGTCAAACCTGGAGCACAAATAATCTATAATCCGTTGTCCATTGTATCCTAAGAGGAGCTGAAGGAATCAAAGCTCTGTGGGTTTTTTTTGTGTCACCCCCAGAACCCACCTGTTGTTCTCTAGCAAATTTAACCTCATTAATAAGGAAGGTTATTTTGACCGCCTGATTCCAGATCAGTGGCTCGCACCGAGGCTGCGTTGTCTGAAGTGCCTTTAATAACAATGAAACGGCGGGTGAAGGTCAATAGCCAGATCCGGTACGTCTGAAAGTCTGGAGGTCCCGTGGCAGGCTCTGTCGTACATTGTTATTTGAATATTTTTAATGGTGCGCCTATTACTGAGTGCTTCGGGGGTTTGGCATGTTTGTCTTTCTTAAGTTTTCAGCTTCGTCTGGTCTCTTCTGGCACACAGCTGACACACAGATGTTAGATAATACAGGCCCTGCCTCGAACTCTCAGAGGTAATCTGGTAGCGGGGTGGTGCAGCACACTTAAAGTGTGTGTGTGTGTGTGTGTGCGCATGTGCGTTCAAAGTCTGTGTTTCATCACATCTGGGTGTGCACATAGTTGATAATAATTTCATATATGACTTCGGACAAAACTGTGTTTTTCAGAAATGATAAAATAAACATGTATTAAATTGTGTGTGTGTCTGTGTGTGTGTGTGCGTTTGCACAAGTGTGGTTACATGTGTGTGTGTGACACTTTCTCAGACGTGGCCTCTCGTCAGGTGTTTGTCACTCCACAGTGCTTGCTTCTCTTAATAGTCCAGGGAATTATGGGAATTATGCTCCGGCCTCTGAAGGCGTTCACTTCTGACCCCTCCCCCCTTTTCCCTTTTGCTCTCTGGTCACGCCCACCCCCACCTTCTGACCCGCCCCTTTCCTCCCTGTCCCAGTCCACTCCCTGGGTGTCAGAAACATGCTGCAAGTTTACCGACTAGACATTGCCTGATAGACACACAGGGAGAAACAGGCACACACACACACACACACACTCACACACACACACGTTCGGATACTTTGAACCAACATGGGCCAGATTTTGAGCTGGATTCGAGGCCCACGCGAAAGCCCAGCCCTGCAGGATGTGGCTGTGGAGGAGCAGGTGTGTGTGTGTGTGCGTGTGTATATGTGTGTGTGTCATTAGTAACAAATCCAAAATTGTCCACGTGTGTTTTGTGTTATACTTTACTGTGTTTACTGTGGGCCGCAAGTCTTCGCATGTATAGCATGGGTTTTGTGTGTTTAAGGAGGAAATCTCTGTCCCCTCTCTCCCCCCTCTCCCTCTCCCTCTCCCTCTCCTGGAATGTGAGGCTGCTGGTCAGTCTCTCCCCGTTCAGAGCTTCAGTTTGTTTTTTGCAGTAGTGCCATATTAAACAGGGCCTGCCTTGTTTGGTGCTTGTTGCTACACGTTCCAAACTGCCTCCATGTTGCTGCGACTCTGCTTGACTTGGTCTATTTGTCCTGATTAAACCGGCCAAAGGAGCCGTGGAGAGGGGTTCGGGTCTCCTATGATCATTAGCTTAGGTTAGAGATAGGTTGAGCTATCTCTCAGGGAGTGTGTCTAAAATATGCTTACGTGTTCTTTTTTTTTTTTTTTATTTGCACAGTTTTATTTGCCATAGCTCATACAGCCTCAGAGCGATTGTAATACTCATAAGTTCCGCTTTCGTAGCTGCTGATATGTGACAGTTGCATCCCGGCTCTCCTCGTAGGCGGTCAATACGTCGTTATCATGTCTGTGCTGGTTTTTACTGTGTCGCCATGTATTTTAAAGGTTAATCTCTTCTGGAGGAGGGGCTGTTCTCTGATAGACCTTCAAACAAAGACCACATGCATGAACTGGCCACAGCCTGACACCGATGTCACTGGAAACAGAGTATAAATCATTTTTGGTGACCAGACAGTAAATATAAAGTGCAGATTTTACTTCAAAAGGCGAGGTTTTCATTTAAACGTAGGGTAAGGGGTTTGCTTTGTTTTGGATTCTCCATCTGGTGGACGGAAAAGGAAATTATTTTTTCACTTCCTGGTTACCTCCCATGGGAGCTGTGGTCGCTCCGCCCATTTCCAACAGTAATGTGATAGTCATTATGAGTATAATTATAATTATGAGTATAGTAAATATTTTAAATTTCCTTGACAAAGCAGATGTAATGATTGGAAATGTGATCAAGAGCTGAAATGAGTCTGGTCTCATGTATATAAGTAACAGCAGTTACGTCAGGCCAAGACTTTCTCTTTGCTTGTCCCGTCTGTGCATCTGTGAGTTGACCAGAGTTGCGTCGTTAGTGTAACGTGCGGTTTATTCTGGTCACAAGGTGTGAGGCTGTGGTCCAAACTTCCCAAAAAAACAAAGCAAAAGCACACAAGAAATCTACTTTGATATATGGAAAATGTGTGGCTGGCGAGCTGAAAGGGCAGCTGGGAATCGGCTTTATTGATTCATTGCTGAACTGCGACGAACCCTCGGGGTTTGTGCATGTTTGTGCCAGGAATAGAGACAGACCTCCTTTAACGTGGGCATGAATTCACACATGTTTAGTTTGACAGCTACCTGCAACGGAGAACTATTTTTGACAGCCGTTCTTCCTGGTGGTCTCTGGGACTCGCTGAATTTCTCACCCTGCAGCCTATTCACTGAAGATATCGGTTGGATATTTGTCAGTTTTGTCAAAAAGGGAATTTGGGGAGCTTCTGGGCCCCTGGGCTCACCTGAGACTGCGCCACAGAGGGAAAACACTCGGCTGAAATGTGATCCTCCTCCGTGCTTTCAAGAGGAAACGTCGATACTCGTAAACAACCTGATGTTTATGACAAGTGAAGTGAGGTGACTGAACGTTTTTTTTTCTGGAGGGATAAAAATAAGGAGGATGACTGGAGACCCCTGCAAAAACTAAGAAGAGACAGTGATCGCCCCCTGGTGGATGGCTGTGGTAAAGGGACATTGACCTGGGGCATCGCTGCTGTTCGCTTGAATTTGGTCAGTGCTTTCATTTAAGCAAGAGCGTCATCTGCATACATAAACAACCACACATCACATCGAGGATAATTCCTATTTTTTCTTCCTTTGAGATAGGACTGCGTTCCTTTATTAGTGAAAGTAGAAATTGACTACTGTTGGTGAAGATAAGACGTCTTAGACTTGCCCAGCAGGACGGGTGAGCTGCTGTCGTTGTTTCAAAACAACAAAAGCTGACGTATTTTTCTATTCACATCACCGCTCTGTTGTTGTCGTCTGTTGATATGATTTGCGTTTTGCTCTGCAGCAGGCGTGATTTCAGGAACTTAACCACCACATTGAAGCATTTATAGTTAGATTTTTTTGCAGCTTATATATAAAAATAGTGCGTTATTTATTGACACGGTAGACACATAGCTTAGTCACAGCTATTGAAGTAAGCCTGGAGAATCTGTTACTACTGTGATACCTCTTTCAACAGCTACTTTAGTGTGTTTTTAAAAAATAACAAATGGCCCTTGATCTAGGTCATCACTATCAGCACCCTCTGTAATTCTTGTGACCTTGGAGTTTCCACATAGTTCCCATTTTTCATAAAAACAAGAAGAACCCAGCGCTCCAGTTTTCTGTGCCCATGTTCCCTGCTGTGAACCTTGATCGCAGTAATTAACCCTCAGACGTACCATAAAACAGTTACGATGAAAACCGTAAGCTGCAAAATTGAACTAGCTTTTGTAAAATGCATTTTCTCTATTGTTCTGTTGGTTCTGTGTGATGGGAGAGTTCCGGTACCATGATCAGAGGTCACGGGGCCAGCTCAGCTCATTATCCTATCATTTAGCCATTGTTTATTTTTCCAGTGTTGCACATGTTACTGTCCCTCTATACACTTTTTCTAACTATCATTTCCAGTTTGTTCCTCATCGCCTTTTTTTTTTTTTTTTTTTGCACAAACAGTATCCATGGTTACAGTGCATTTAACAAAAACAAACAAAACTCTGGTTTTGTTCATGCTGAGTAGAGTCTAAGAGCTGCAATTCACACGGTGCCTAACTCTACGGTATTTGTCCCTATCAGCTTCAAATCAGTTCTAATGAGGATCTTTGGGGCTTACCCACAGACACATCCCAACATTCCTGATTCTTGAAGAAATGAGTCTAGGGGGTGACGTCCACCCGTCCCCCACATTGACATCACTGTAGCCGTGATTGGCCGGCGCGCCTGAATGGGCGGACTCGCGGCGCGTTTAAGCTCAATAGTTGTCAACAAAGATAAGCGTCACCAGGGTTGCCATGTTCGCCGTTGGGATCCAGGCAGGCATGCATGCCTCTCCTTCTCCCGCTCATTTGTTTTTTGTTGTTTTTAGATGTTCCTACATCTTCTAACCACTGACCTTGGATCAGGTTTGGGGTCCGATCCAGCATCAGGGAAGAGCAGCTACTTGTTTTAAAGCATTGACTAACTTTCATATATATCTTATATTATTTAAAATGCTGTTGCAATTGAACTAATATGATGTAATGTCTGAAAAGTGTGCATGGAAGTCTTCGTCTGCATTCCGCTGATGTCAAATTGATAGTTTTATTTTGAAGGGTGACACAGGAAACAGTGTAACTGCACTGAATGATCCTCATGTGTTCACTGGGCTGATGAAGAAGCTGAAGGTTTCAGACCTTCACATCCTCCTCCTCAACGAATCACTCTGAGAACGTATAGACACCAGGGGGCGCTGCTGTCCAAACGTTCTCTATGTTTAGAAGTTTAGCCTGGGGTAGTCGAGGAAACGCTGCACCCCCCCACACACAATGTCTTTGGCCTCCACCCAGAGGTCGCGTTCCTCCTTTAAGGAGGCCCCTTCTGAAGATCTTTGAGGGCCAGCAGAGAACCTGTCCGAGCTTGCGTTGGTGATGATGTCACTTCCTCCACTCTTCCTGACATTTGCACTATTTTTTTGTCCCGCCCCCCACAGGCCTTTGGGTGTGGTTTAAAGGACATGTGATGTAGTTTGCTTCCGTCTCCTCTTTTTCCCTGTCTTTGTTGCTTACACACACACACACACACACACACACACACACACACACACACACACAGACAGACCTCTCAGCCTAGATTCCTGAGGAGTGAGTCGCTCAGTCACACCCAGACTGAGCCAAACGCTGCAGCAGGATGTCTGCTACCTTTACGCTCTCCGTTATCAAACCGCAGCATCCCCTCCTCACACAGTGCACCCTAAGCCCATCCTAGATTTTCAGCCTTTACAGCTTTATCCTGGCCAGCAGAGAGCGAAGGAGGGGGCGGACTTCAGCCCGGCACGACCAATGACAGCCGGGCCTACTGACCCAGGAGGCGGAGCCTGAGCCGCTCAGACATGTTGTGCTGCTTCCAGAAGGCGGGGCAGCAAGTTTTGCACTTCTGGGTGTGTGTGGCAGGCTGTGTTTACGTGTGTGTGTGTATGTATGCTTCTTGACGTTCACATACAGTGAGGATCCAGTAAGTCTCCGCAGTGGGGAAACTGGGGTGGACTGGTGTGCAGTGCAGCTTATAAAAGAGGATTTACACTGAAGATCACACTCATGGTGCGTATGTAGACCGTGTTTCCTTTTGGGCCTTGTTTGAATGTCCTTTTTTTTTTTTTACCGTTGTTACTTTGCTGAAAGTTTGCAGCTTTCTTACTGTCATGGAGCCCGTTAGCAGTCAAAACTAGGCGGTGCAGGGGCAGATCTGCCCTGCAACCACATCCACCCTGAGGAAATACAGCAGTCCAAAGCTGGTTCTTGGAACTCTACCTCTGCTGTAGGTTGTAGCTGTAGAACTGAGAGCTGGGGACCGGAGTAGTTGCTTCATGACAGGCAACTTTATTAAAAGCGCAGCTGCTTCACAGATGAAGTATTGGAGGATCACTGACTCATGCCCTCACTGCTTCTTACTCTCAGCTGTCTGTTGTCTGAATGTCTACCGCAGCCCTGAAACTTCTGCAGAATAAAACTCTAACTGCCTCCCCTCGCTCCGCTTCTCGCCTTGTTTCCGCGTCTGAGCGTCATTATATAACAGCTGGAAGGTTTTCCTGGACTATTTTGAGGCTGTGGCCCTGGTCTCAGATCAGTGGTTTGTCAGGCGGGGCCCAACATTAGTCATCAGTTTTCATTGCAGGCTGCTGCTCTTCTTTCCTTCTTTTCTCCCAGAAATATGGAGGCGACTGCTTCAGGTGTGCGCACGTGTAAAGGGTGTCCTCATCCATGCCGTTACCAGTTTGAAATGGTTTTACGGCCCGAGCTGCTGACAGACGGGCTTGCTGATGATGTTTCTATTTTGACCTGGATCTGAAGCGTACTCCCCGTACACACTGGGACCGGACCGGTCTGCTGTTTTTAGATGTGTCACATGATGTTGTCATCGCCGCTCACCTGCTGTGTGTGTGTGTGTGTGTGTGGGGGGTTTCTTCACAGTTTTGTTTTCTGGTGCATCTTCGCTGGGCGTGAACAGCAACAGTTTTCACAGAGAAACTTTATCTCTGGGACTGAATAAAGACCTCGCTGTTCCTCCCAGTAACGGATTCACAACCACAATTTCTTCCTCTCTTGCCTTCAACACTTACTGTGCCGCGGCTGGGGGAAACCGTGTGTGTTATTGTAGTGATAAAAGTGATAACTGGTTTTTAGGGCACCGCGGGGGTGATGCTGGTTAGTTTTTGAGTTAGAGAACTCCGCATTCAACCATCAGACAGAGTTGAGATGGGGTCTGGAACCTGAGAATGCTAGTTTGGAACGTCCTGGCAACGTCTGTCATGACTGGTTCCTGTTGTATTTAACCCTCTCAGCCTGGAGATGCAGAGCTTCTGCTCACCCTCTTGGGGGTCAGTCACCTGCACGCCTGACAGGCTCACGCCTGCAGCGGCGTGGAGCAGACGTGTAGGGTCTGTACGCGGGCTGGTCCGGACAGTGTGGAATGCAGCAGCTTCGTCAGCCAGGCGACGTGTGAGCTCTGGGAGGATCTCAGGTGTTCAGTCAGGTGAAACAGACAGGGAATGCTGTAACAAGTATGGAACTTTGAAAAGAGTCTCTCAGTGTGTCATACAGGTGGTTCTGAGTCTCCTCCCTGGCTGTATTGTTTCTGAGATGGACTGTAAAGTAACCTGTTTGTTTGCCTTTTATTAAAGTTTCTGGGTGGTTCAGCGTTCCGAATATGCTGACTAATCGCTCTTTGTTAGTTGAAATTGGTATTCAGGGTGAAGATTTAAAAAGCAGTGTTTCTGTTTTCTAAACAAACAATGGATATTCCTTGTTCCTCAGAATTAAACACACTTCTTGTTGTAATTGAAGTGTCCAGTCTAAACACATTATGACAAAGTACATCCTGGACATCGCAACATTCCAGAATTCCTGACATTGTTCTGTTGTGTTTTGCTGGGATGAAAACCGGTTAAACTAGCGTCGGAGCTCTGGCCTGATCTTTTTGGTAACATATGACGCTCCCAGTGATCCCACTCTGCTTTCTTCCTGAAATATACAAACACTATTGTGTAGACTGGGGTGTGTTTTTAGGGAACTCGATTGTACTGAGGATCAACATATCTTGACCTTTAATGCGGAAACCATGGCTGTGACCTGACTTCCTCAGAGCAGGTCCACAGCTCTGCACCTGCTCCATATGCATGCATGTTCTCTCACACCGCAGCAGGAGAACCGTGACGGGAGACGAGATTTGGATGGCGTGCAGCGGGTTTTGGGTGTTTGTGACACCTGCAGCAGTGCTGACCCGGAGTCACTAGGGCGGAGGCCTTCTCTTCTTTGTTGACACAGACCTGGGTTTGTCTCTGCCCCAGCTCCATGTTAAAGACACAACCTAAAATCCATTATTACTATTAGTATTGTTATTCCAACCAGGGTGAGCAGTTCAGAGTTATTCCAAATTATCCACTCCTCCTACCCATGAAACTGTGGCAGTGATGTCCATGATAAATCTATACCTCAGAATCTGACATATTTGATTGTCAGGACTTAAATGTTTTTTTTTAGTCAAATGATATTGATTGGAAGTGGAATTATTGGTTTAATGGGCGAGAACCTAAAGTAGAGGGTAAACTGAAACTGGTGCTTTGTTAGGCGCCAGCGAGGGGGATGATTATTTTTATTTAACAATGAGTACAACAGCGAAGAGTTGCTGCTGACACGAGGCCAGCATCGGTGATGTGAGTCACACAGCGAGCGTCAGCTGCCGAGGAACCCGCCAGCTGTGCGCTCGTTGCCGCCGTTGTTGCTTCGTTTGCTGCAGCAACCGGCAGAAAACAACGTCGGGCCTCGGCTGCGGGGCAACGGTCACACCCTCGTTCTGCGGAATGTTGCATCAAACGCCGTCCGCGGGGCGAGCGGCCCGACTTTACTCTGCCTTTGGGTGGTGGCCCGGGGGTCCTGGCGCCACTGTGACATTTCCTCGGACCACATCTGTAACCTCTCTCTCTCTCTCTCTCTCTCTCTCTCTCTCTCCTTTGTGTCTCTGCAGTCGCAGCCCAGCAAGACCGCACCTAAACCGGCAGCTCAGGTCTCCGTGGCCAAGCCCGCCCAGTCTGAGGTATCGCACATTCCTCTGTGACGACCATTGACCTCTGACACGCAGCTCCCCGCCCTTTAACCGGCGACCTCACACCCGAGGTCATCGTCCGTAGCCGCGTCCTCCGAGAGAAAGCGTTGGGTTTTCCTTCCATTCGGGCCCAAGCGAGGCGACGCCCAGTTTCCCATCCGAAGTGAACACAATGGACCACGGCCGCTGCGCCTGTTGGCCGCTGATGTCACGGATGTCGTTGGTCAGGACGCTTCTGGGTGTTATGGCGTGTTCTTTGTGGTTTCCAATGGAGGGAAGGCGATGGACGGGCGCTGATGTTGTGGTGCTCTGTGCCGAGCGGCTTCCCGCTGCGGGGGCGTGCAGAACGCGTCAGCAGGACCGTCCGAACCGTCACCGGGTCGATTTCGCCATGTGGGAGGGTTAAACTTCCTGTTCTTTTGTTGGCGTTTTGAATCGGGGGGGTGTTGGGGGGGGGGGGGGGGTAGCCCGAGCTGCTTAAGAATCTCATGCAGGCACAGGGAGAACCTCCAGACCCCACAAGAAGACCCAGACCTGGACCCCCCCAACCTTTCCACTATGAGCTGACTGCGCCATCTGCTGCAGCACCGCGAATTCCCCCGGGAGGGGAAAAGGCTAAATGTAGGCTAAACGGTTCACAGCTGATTAACCTTGAGCGAGGTCACGTGACTCTCGTTAGCAGCTGGCCTCGATGCCTGAGAAAAGCTGAGGGGGGCCCATATGGGCAGGAGAGGACACGAAGGGTGGAACGCGGGCATCGCTCTTCTTTCTTCTCGGATGTTGGACGGTAAATCTGTTCAGACGTTTGCTAAATTCGGCAGGCAGCAGGTGTCACAGAGCTGCTTTGTTGCGCAGAGTTAAAGGTCAAAGCCCCCTAAGATTCATTTCCTGTAATCCTCCCTATATACGGGGGAAGCATGCGATATGCGATATCAGTGTTGGGAAATTTCAAAGATATGTGTTACGTGTGTTTAAAAAAGGGCGTTTGTTTGGTGAGGGAGCACAAACAAGGCTGCGCGGGCTTGCGGGCAGCCGTAATGAAGGGTGACAACTTTGTCGTGTTTCAGAAGGAAACGTCAGGATCCGCCACGGCTTCCAAGCCCGGGGTAGTAACCAGAGCAACAAGCGGAGCCACAGCGAGTGGCACCGCAGCGGGAGGAAGTCCTCCGACAGGAACTGCAGGGAAAGTGACGGCTAAAGCCAAAGCAGAGGTAGCTCCGGCTGCTAAAAGCGGAAGCGGGCTTCGGGCTGTTTGTGCGTGACGTAACACGGGACGGCTGCTTACCCTGCTCACGCTCGTCACGCTCCGCGTGGGGGGTGGGGGTGCCAGCACGCGTTTCTTCTCCACTGCCCTCATCCCTCGAAACCTTTCCCGCGTACCTGACCCGCCATCAGTGCGTTCTACTTCGAGCTTGGGGCTGAATCCTCTCCACCAGCTGCCTTCCTGAGTAACCCTCTCCCGCTCCTTGGTTTGTAGACTAACAAAGCGCTGGCGGGTGCTACTGTTATTGACATGTCGTCTGCCGGGGGCGCTGTTGTTGACACGACACCAGCGGGGGTGAGAGGTCCTAAAGATGTGGCCAAGGTAACCCTGACCTTGTGACTGAACCTGGAATGTGCTCTTTTCTTTTTAATCCACGTTTACTTTGATGTCGACCATTTTCCTGAAATTCGTTTCCTGAAAAGACTCAGTGGAACCATCCAGCTGAATCAGGGGTGTCCAAACTGGTCCACCAAGGGCCGTGTGGCTGCAGGTTCTTGTTCAACCCAGCAGCAGCACACCAGACTGGACTCACTTAATCAACTCGCCTGAGTCTTCAGACAGCTGATTGGTCAAACTGGGTGTGCTGGACTGATTGGAACAAAAACCTGCAGCCACACGGCCCTTTGTGGAAGAGGTTGGACACCCCTGAGCTAAATCAATGGAGGTTTGTTTTAGTCTAAACACCCTTTATTTACACTGTTCCAGTGATGCTAAATAAATCATGACTGAGATTATGACTAAACTAAATGGCTAAAGTCAAAACTGTTGCTTTTTAATGGTTCACTTTCCAAATGACAATTTTCAAGTTGGTCCCAGAGTCCTTTAGCTTTTAAAGAATCAGATGAGGGGAAAGTAAAAATGGTCAGCAGAACTGTAAATGATGTCAACTAAAACCCACCACTGACTAAAATAACAACACTCTGTGGTCAGATTGGCCCGATCAGGTCTGAGTTCTAACAAACCGGTGCACTAACAGCGTCAGGTCTCAGTGTGGAAAGCAACACTTCCTGTCTCACCCCGCACACGCCGCCGATGCCTCTCTTCAACGTGCCACCTGGGTTGCGCGCCTCGTGAAATGTCATCCCCTGCGTTTTTGAAGTAATCGGCTGCTGCGTGTTCGTAGACTTCACCCATTTCCCAAGCCAAGGCCCCGGCTCCATCTCCCGCCGCACCCGCCGGCGCGGCCTCGGGCGCCAAACCCAAGGACACGGCCAAGGTAGTCTGGACCAGCGCACGGCACCGGCCCACTTCAGCCTTCCTGCAGGGCCTGTTTTTTGGGGGTTTTTTTTCGTGCTTGGGTCGGATTCTTGCTTTTTCTCACTTTTGTCCCCTGGCAAAGGTTAATCTGGGGTCTCTGCTTTAAGCGTGTAACTTAGAGGGTTCATTAAACAGCAGAACACATGACGTATTTTTCATTACGCAACGCGACCTCTCTCTCTTTCTGCGATGCTCTCCTCTCTCTTGTTCTTTGTTTTATTACTTTCTCTGGGCATCTCTCTGGAAAGCTTACTGGTTTGCTCGGGTCATAACAAGACTGACACCGCTTGTGTTTCAGAGTGCCGCCGCTGCACCAGTGCGAGCCGAAGCCCCTAAAGTCGATCCGGCGAAGGCATCGAAGCCGGCCACGGTTGCCGCGGCTCTGGCCGGGAATGCGCCCGCGCAGGCGAAGAAAGACGAACCTAAATCCTCACAAACAAAGGTAGAGCCCCCCCCGTCGAGAGGAGGCCGTAAAACGTCTGTCCTGCGTGCCAGCGGGGAATGTTTGTTTCGTTTTTCCTGCCATGTCGCGATCTCTCCGCTCACCCCCCCGTGTGGTGTGTTGCAGGTGGAGGCTCCTCCCGCGGCGACTCAAGCCAAAAAAGAGGTAAAACAGCATCTGAAGCAGTTTTTTTGGTTTTGTTTTGTTTTGTTTTGCCGTGGGGTGTTAAGTCATGCTGCATGTGCAGACGCCTGTCGATCCCTTCGACGCGCTGGCCAGCATCCTGCCCTCGGCTGAGTCTATCGCGCCCCCTCAGCCTGTGTTCACTGGGCCGGAGGTCACAGAGGTACCGCCGCTTTGCCCCTTTTGGGGGGGGTTGCTCTGAGCCGCAGCACGGGTCGGCTGTGAGTAAACCGTGTGCCGCATGTGTCGCAGCATGGCGCCGTCGAGGAGAAAGCACACAAATGTGGCGAAAGGGACGACACGCTGCCGCCCGGCTACAGATTCGAGGATATGGTCAGTGTGCACGTCTTTTGATCACCGGGGGGGGCTTTAGCGCTTGTTTTCGTCCTACTGGAGGAATCGGTTTGCAGTCAGATTCTGAATGTTCTGAAGTCCTTCGAGACTCACAAGAGGTCACAGAACACTGACTTGACGCATCCCTCCGTTGGTTGCCTGAAGAGCTGAATTTATTTATTTATTCCTCAATGTTTAGGCTCCTCTCTAAATGGTGAATTTCTTTTCTAGGGTCCAGTTCCTGCAGATGTTAAACCCAAGGACATCCCTGTAAGTATATTGATCCTTCCACTCAGAGCCCCTCCTGTTAACCTTAACATACAAGGAAGCTCAACATTCTGTACGTAGTAGAAAATGAAGTCACATACACTCTCAAGGACCCCCCCTCAACGGCTTTGCTGTGGGGAATGTTGCAGTGGTGTGGTGGGTGTCGTCTCCCCTCAATCTGTCTGAGCTCATTGGCTCTGCTCTGATAAACGACTCACATGCACAGACACACGGTGCATGAAGTCAGCCTCAACACCACCCCCACATTTGCCTCGTGTCCTCCCTCCCGATGATTCTCGTGCTGCTTATTGTCTTTCATACTTCTCCGTCCATGTTTTTCCTCCACTCCAAATATAGCGTTCAGTTTTTGTGACTTTTTCACTGGATAAATAACTTTTTAAAAGTCGGAACTGTCTTTTAGAATGCTTGCTCAGCCAGTGGAATGTGAAGGGTGTGTCCACACTTTTCCTTCTCTGTTGGTACATGTACTCTGGCTCACATTATTTTTCCCTTTTGTTTGCCCTCGACTTGGCCAAATACGCCCCCTCGTGGAGCAACGAGTGTCTCTCATTGAGGTGATATTTTAGTGAGGTGATAATGCCTGTTTTGTGCTCCATGTCAGAAGCCAATGACCAGAGACCAGGCCCTGGATTCCCTTTGCTCTGGTTTCATTACTTCACCCACAAAGACAGAGGTCAGGTTCTCCAGGCTCAGCTGATACACTTCATCTTCCAACCAAGCGCGCTCACGCCCCCGTATTCTTTTCCCGTGACTGTGTAGAAGCAGGAGCATGCTGGCAGCATCAGTGCCTCGTCTGCTGGGCCCACTAACTTTGCGCCTCCTCCTGTAGCGGTAGGTAGAAGTTCTCAGCGGTGTCCAGCTGAAGGTGCTGAGATGATCTCACCTCTTGTCTTTGTTCCCAGAAAACTCAGACTCCTGCTGCTGTTCCTTCTAAAGGTGTGTCTCCTGCTCCTCCAGCCGATAAAAAAGCCAAAATGGAGAAAGGGTTGGACGATTTCTCTCTGGAGGCCCTACTTCCGTCTGCTCCTTCGAAGGCGTGGCAACCGTCTTTAAGTTGATGTGAAGGTTTTTTGTTCTGAGGCGCTTTCTTAACTTCTGCGTCTGTTTGGGGTTCCAGGGAGCAGCGGTCGTCCATCCTCCTGCGGACAAAAAAGCCAAAATGGAGAAGGCTTCCGATTTCTCTCTTGAGGCCGTTCTGGATGCTAAAGTTGACACGAAGCCCAAAACCGCAGCAGTGAGTGAGAGGACTCATCTTAACACGCGTCAGGTTTGGAGATGCTCAGCATGCGCGCTGTCCCCTGTCTCCTCCCCAGGACACGTCCATGTCTCTGGATGCTCTCAGCGCTCTCTGCGACACGTTGCCAGAGGACGCGCCCAAGCCCGAGTCCCCCAAGCTCCGACCCGAGGACATCGTCTCGGTAGGAACTGGGAGGTCGCGGGTCTCAGAATGAGTCCTCTCTGGGGGATTTGTGTCCACTGAGTCTGTGTCCACTGACTGTTGAGACAGGAGGACAAGCTGAAGAAGGAGAAGGGCGTGCGTGTGGGCGAGAGGGACGACACTCTCCCTCCAGAATACAGGTTCAACAAGGAAGAGGTGGAAAAGCTTCCTGCTCCCAAACCGGAGGTGAGAAAACGCTCTTCCTCTGACCGCCGGTCACGCCGTCCCTCACTGTCTGTCCCTCCATCCTGACCATGTCTCCTCCTCCCGCAGCCCACCATCAAGCCTGGAGAAGCTCTGGACTTTTTAGCAGGGGACTTTGTGTCCTCCTCAGCGGCCCCTGCTGTCAAGGCTCCTGTCCCCACTCCCTCAGCTCCTCCCGCACAGGTACAATCTGGATCTGCAACGTTGAGAGAAGATACTCTGTAATTCCCCAACATGGACCGTCAGTGGGATTTAAACTTAAATTTAAACAAGCGTGGTGTTTTCATTAACCTCGTTACAGAAACCTGCCGGGGTTCCTCGTCCAGCCGTGTGTCCTCCTGCTCCCGCCGCAACCAAGGTGGCCTTTGATGACTTCTCCCTGGAGGGCGCACTGAGCGCCTCTACTGCCAAGGTACAGCAGGCTCTCGTCTCCATAGCTACCAGATGCTCCCGACCCATTTGGTGTTTTGCCGAATGCCTTCGAATCTGTGGCTCGCTCTCCTTTTCCTGGACAAACGCAGCCACGTGTTCAGGGTTCAGTTCAGCCGTCTGCCGCTCTGTTTGACGTTAACCTCCTGATGCTGAACTCCCCGTTGGCTGTTTTCATTGGCTTCGGGGCGCTTCGTCTTATTGTTTAGAAATGTCGGCGGTTTCTGCGCCCTGCCACAGCAGGTGTGTCTCTATTAGGAATAAGAAGCGAAAACTGACAGGACGCATCAGCACAGCGTGAAAACATTCTGCAGCTCCCCCAGTAGACAGCCTGGTCTTATCAGCAGACAGTCAAGTCCAATGAGACACGTTATTGGAGCCACAAATGCTGCAGCGGTGTCATTGTTTTAATCACTGGGCTCTTCGGTTGTTGTCCGTTGTTCGTTGACCGTTGAACGTGTCTGTTGTGTCGACAGAAAGTCGAGTCCTCTGCTCTCCCCCCCGTCGCTGCCAAAGGCAAACAGGAGAAGTCCGGTCAGGTGAGACTGTGTCCCTCTCCCAAACCTGGTTCTCCAGGTTACACTTTCAGAGGTCCCGCCAGTCCCGCGTGGAGATGCTGAACATGCGCGCTGTCCCCTGTCTCCTCCCCAGGACACGTCCATGTCTCTGGATGCTCTCAGCGCTCTCTGCGACACGTTGCCAGAGGACGCGCCCAAGCCCGAGTCCCCCAAGCTCCGACCCGAGGACATCGTCTCGGTACGAACTAGGAGGTCGCGGGTCTCAGAAGGAGTCCTCTCTGGGGGATTTGTGTCCACTGAGTCTGTGTCCACTGACTGTTGAGACAGGAGGACAAGCTGAAGAAGGAGAAGGGCGTGCGTGTGGGCGAGAGGGACGACACTCTCCCTCCAGAATACAGGTTCAACAAGGAAGAGGTGGAAAAGCTTCCTGCTCCCAAACCGGAGGTGAGAAAACGCTCTTCCTCTGACCGCCGGTCACGCCGTCCCTCACTGTCTGTCCCTCCATCCTGACCATGTCTCCTCCTCCCGTAGCCCACCATCAAGCCTGGAGAAGCTCTGGACTTTTTAGCAGGGGACTTTGTGTCCTCCTCAGCGGCCCCTGCTGTCAAGGCTCCTGTCCCCACTCCCTCAGCTTCAGTGCCTGCCTCCTCCGCTCCCGCCCGAGCCCACCACACTCCTTCTGTAAAGGTACTGTGTGTTGCACCCACATACACTGTGACGTTTTCTAATTGATCCTGGTAACATTTAACTCTTGTCTTTTAAATCTCAGGTATTATTTTGTGATATTTATTTTGGGCTAATGAAGCAACAGTAGAGCTTCTCCTATAGAGATGATTTAAGAGATCTTTTCTTTTTGGTTAATCCCCTTTAAATAAATGTAGTTAATAAAAAGCTGCTGTTTCTCAGGTCACAGTGGAGGATTTATCAGCTCTGGACGCGCTGGCTACAGACTTTGAAGTTCCTACTAAAGCTTCCGGAGTCCAGGCATCTGCCCCTCCACCCACAAAGAAAGCACCAGAGGTAAGTGTGTGTGTGTGTGTGTGTGTTTGCGTATTCAGTGAAACATTTTGTGCACCATGAACGTGTCCATCAGGGTCTGCCTGTCTCCCTGCAGGTAACTGTCTGCCCTCTGGAAAAACCCAACACAGTTGAAGTTTTAAATCCAGTAAAGACATCACAGTTTTCTGATATAGACATCCTCTATTTCTGTAATTCTATAACCTCTAATAACCCCTGTCCTCTCCTCAGAGCCAGTCCATCCCCCTCGATGCTCTCAGTGGCCTTAGTGACATGTTGGTTGACGACACGCCAAAACCCAAACCCCCCAAACTCAAACCTGAGGATCTGGTGTCGGTATGGGAAACACGTCACACACACATCAGCTCCACTCTGTTCTCCTGGTGTCTGTATGGATGCTCTTTACTAGAACTGTGGAGTTCAGAATCAGGTCCCGCAGGAACTGAACCCTTGGGCTTTGTGGATGTAGGGATGGATGGGTTATGGCCTGTTTTTTCCCCCGCAGGAGGACAAGCTGAAGAAGGAGAAGGGCGTGCGTGTGGGCGAGAGGGAGGACACTCTCCCTCCAGAATACAGGTTCAACAAGGAAGAGGTGGAAAAGCTTCCTGCTCCCAAACCGGAGGTGACAGTCTCAACTGAAACGACATTAAATGTTTGGATAAGGCGAAGATCTCAGACGCTTTGACATAAAAACAATTTCAATGTGGTTTTATATGCCCTCCTCCCGCAGCCCACCATCAGCTCTGGAGACGCTCTGGACTTTTTAGCAGGGGACTTTGTGTCCTCCTCAGCGGCCCCCGCTGTCAAGGCTCCTGTCCCCGCCCCCTCAGCTCCTCCCGCACAGGTACGGCGGCTATGGAGAGCATTCGTACCCTCTTCGATTCTTCACTTTTCTCATCCCTCCGTCTCCCCCTCAGTCCTCTGCAGACTTTGCTCTGGATGCTTTGGCAGGTGACTTTGTGACCTCTGCTGCCGCCCCAGCAGTGAAGTCTGCCTGCGCCCCCATGGAAACCGCCCCACAGGTGCAGTAACAAGACAGACTTTCTTTTTTTTTGTCAGTTTTATCCTCTTTACGTCACTGCGGTGGATGGTTTTTTTTGTGCATTCAGCTGGCAGCGGACGCAGGCGGCTCCCTGGACCCTCTGGACGCTCTGAACGCTCTGTCGGACACCTTAAAGGACATCAAGCCAGCACCTCAGCCTGCCCCCGTCCCCCTCAAGGATATCGTAAAGGTAGACGGCGTGGGAGGGAGGGCGCGGCTACCTCGGTGTGCGCTCTGGCCGTTTGTTCTGATTTGTGGGGCCTTTGCAGGAGAAAAAGGCGGTGGAAGAGAGGCTGATTAAGATGGGAGAGAAAGACGACACGCTACCGCCAGAGTACCGGCCCACAGAGGAGGATCGTAAGGTAGATGACGTTTCTGCGCTCCGCCAACGTGGGTCAGTTCATCTGTCGCCTCCTGGTGTAATTTGTCTCACCTTCAAATTTGATTTTTAAAGAAAATGGAAGAACACAAGAAAAAAGCAGGCCCACCGAAGGAGGTAAAAACGCACTGAAACAGACACGACGGTGGACGCTGCACGCAGCGCGCTGATGGCCACCCCCTTTTGTGTCCCAGACGATGGATGACAAAACGGCGCTGGACCTGCTGGCCGGTGACTTCGTCGGCGCTCCAGCAGCGCCTCCGCCTGCTGCATCTGCAGGTGCAGCAGCCAAGCTGGAGGCTCCTCCGCTGGATTCGGAACCCCTGAAGGTACACAGAGAACCAACAGCAGCTCAGAGATACTGTCCTGGGCTCAGGAGATGCTTCCTTGACTATATTAATAGTTCGGAAGCCACAGAACAAAACACAGACATATAAATATGGATATAAATCGTAGAAGAATGGTTTAAGTACTGTTTTTTCCTCACTGAAGAACTTTCCTGTTTTGCTTCAAAGCAAAGAAATGTTTATACTTGACCCAGATTTCCCCCTGCATGAGCTTAATAAGTGTATTTGCATTTTTGTCTGAGCTGCTCAGACAGACTCACTCTGCCCTGGTGCAACATTGTTTCCTTTGATATCTTTTTATTTCCCTTCTCATCAGAGACTGTGACATCAAATCTATGATCAGATTTGAAGTCGCCAATGAAAGGTAGACTTTTTCAAAGTATTTACTCTCTTCCAGCCAATGGCCGGACCTGTGCTGCAATCCCTTTCTGACACTCTGCTTCCTGGCACCCCAGAGTTCAAGTCGAACGCAGACAAACCAAAGGTAGGCAGAGCTAATGAGGGGGTGAAGCATCAGACGAATGAAAGAATTACTGAGATACAGAGTGTGTATCTGTGTGCAAAACACTCTCCAAAGATTTAAATCTGCAGAAAGTGAAACCGGTGAGAGAGACGGTGTCTTTTGTTGAGTGAAAATGGCTCTTATCCTTTTAAACAGTCACGTAGTACTGATGTTAATCGCAGGGCGCCATCTGTAGGTGGTTTTGTGAAGTGCACCTTATCAGTGGCAGCCACCTCCTCAGGGAGCAACAGCTGAGCTTAACCAAGGCTTCTGTTACAGGGCAAGAGCAAGTCAAAGTCCAGGCCTAAAGTAAGACCAGCTAGTTGCATGAAGACCTGCATCAGTGTTAAATTGACCCTATGCTCGAGCGTAAACAAGCGCCTGCACAGCTGCATGTTGTGCCCTCTGCTGCAGTGATCTCTTACAGCCTTTGCATGCACGCGCCGCCTTTCTCACGCCTCGTTCCTTAGCGCTCCCGTTTGTATTTCAGAAGCAGCAGGCGGACGAGCCGGTGGCCGTCGCTCCTCCATCAGTTAAGACGAGCTCAGACGTTGTCCCGACATCGAAGACCAAGGGGGGGCAAAAGCTAGAGACCTTCGGAAGGTTGGACTCCTGCTATGTCACAATACACGACGGCGGCGGCGATGAAAGCAAAACCTTTTTTCTCACCGACTGCTGGATGTGTGTTGCAGATGCGTCTGAGGCTTCGGGAGCTGCTCTGTGGATAAATCTATTTTTCTAAATTGTCAAGGATGTATACTGGATGAGAGCGGAACCAAGATACACACACACACCACACACACATACACACACCACGCACACACACACGCACAGCCTTGTGTGCAAAGCACCTATTCTGTTGCTTGGTTTTACACGTATTTGACGATGAGAGTCTGTCTTAGTTTCTATCATGCAAAGACTTGATACAACGGGCTGGACTGAGACCGGGGGGTGGGGGTGGGGGTGGGGGGGGCAGAGAGCAATTAAAGGGGAGTGACAATCAAGACCTGTGCTCGCGGCCCGGCGCTCATCTCGCATGCTTCATCTCAGCCCAGCACCCCTCCAGGAATGTTGCATCATCGGGCCGGGCTGATGGCAGCGGCGACCGTCAGCTTGGGAAGGGTGGGTTGGGGTGGGGAGTGTTTGTGCAATGGTAAAGTGAGCTCATAAAGACACTACAGCTTTGTTTGCTTCTGTTATGGGCGACACTTCCTGCAGTTTACATGATTCGTGTTTCGCTTCTTTATTCCAGAGCTTCCGTCAAGTGCCTTTTTGCTTTCTGTTGAAGGAGGAAGGGAAGAGAAAGAGAAAGAGAAAGAGGAAGGGTCTGTGTGGTCTGTGTGGATTCGGCTGTGCAGGGAAAAAATAAATAAAAAAAGCACTGCTGGTACCACAGGTGCAGCTTTGTGAACTGTCTTTGTATACTGTATAGAAAGATTATTGCTCTATACACCAAAACACTGTATTTTAGTCCTTTTCCTGAGTCCTTTTCACTATAAAGTCAACAAGTTGGATCTTGTCCATCTGTGAGTTGTTGTGCGTTAAAATGCAATAAATAATAAATCCGTGTGTATGTGTGTGTGTGTGTGTGTGAGGACAGAAAAACTATTATAAAAATATTTTATCCTCCAGACTTCTTTTTTTTTTTGTTTTGTTTTTTTTGATGCTGCAGATTTAAGCCACTTCCTCTAAACCGCTTCACCCTATTTTAATGTCAGATTTGATGTAAGATGGATGATTTTTGAACTATGAACGTCAGCAAGTTCGAGGGACGAATAAAAAAAAAAAAAAGAATGTGAAGCCGAGTGCAATTCATTTTACAGAACGGCTGCGTCTGCATGGGAGCACAAAACATTTATTCATTATTTCTGTGGTTTTTAAAAATGCAGCAAAAAATGCAGAGTGGGAATTCAAACTAAATTGCACCTACAGCCTTTTAAAATAGGTTTAATTCATTTATTTTAATTAAAGATCATGTTCAAATGCCTCATTCAGTTATGTACAGACACGCAATATCAGGCTTTAGCAACCGAGAATGAGACTCACGTTAACAAGCCTTAAATAAAAAAAGAAACATCACAAATACATACAAGATAAAGTACATTACATTTTAAGTGGAACATACTTCGTAGTTCTGCTGTTTAAATTTGATTTGGTCGACTATTGAAGTTAAAAATATCCTACTTTCAGGCTTGATTCTTTTTTCTTTTTTTTTCCTTTTTTTTTTGAAGCTGTAAATCCGTTTCTGAAAGAATTTGCGAACCAGTAGATGAAACGTGGCGTAAAGAGGAGTTCACAGAAAATAACTGTAGAAATGGCACCATTTCAACACAACTGGCATCATTTGTTTCCAGCAGGCATCCCCCGAAGTCTGCAATCCAGAGACAATGCTTAAAGTTCACCGATTTAACTGCCCTTGACTTATTTATAGAAATGAAATTTTTTTAAAAAATAAATAAAAGGCAACTGAATTTGAAAATGAAAAAAACGGAAATGATTAAATAATTAATTTCAATATTCCTATGAGGTTGATCAATAAAAGTAATTATAACTGGTAGCAGCACTTACGTTTAATTTATAAAATATTTGGTAATTGCAAAATAAAAGGAATAAAATAATTTACCACTTTACTTGGCCTTACAGAACAGCTATTATAAGATTTTTAAAGTAGACGTTCAAATTCTGTACGAACCAAAGCAACATTGTGATTAGTTTTTAATATATTATCAGGGTTTTTTTTTTTTAATATTTTATTTCAAATTTGACTAAAATCAATATTCCTGAAGCCCTAAAACACACAGAGCAAAATGAAACACACTTACTTTCTTTTGTAATGGTGCGGGCATCTCCGGGTTCTCACTCCTGCAGCACAATGCAAGTTTTTAATAACAAGGAGGGGAAAATGAAGCGGACCTTGAGCTCTGCCCAACACTCACTGTTGCAGTACAACGCGGTGACGACGAGGAGCAGGAGAAGAAGGCCGCAGCCGCCGGCCAGCGGGCCCAGAATGTGCAGCGGGCAGGAGAGGGAGAGTTTGGTCGCCCCTGAAAGAAATCGCCCTTTTTAGCGGACCCCAGAGTGACGACGGCCACGGGCCTCTTCTCCAGGAGGGCCTGAAAACACTCACCCGGGCTGCTGCACGCGCACGGCGACGGGATGGTGACTGGTTGTGGACTCATGGCCACGGGGGCGACGGTGGGTTTGCTTTGGACCGT
Organism: Lagocephalus sceleratus; assembly: GCA_911728415.1. NCBI lineage: Eukaryota > Metazoa > Chordata > Actinopteri > Tetraodontiformes > Tetraodontidae > Lagocephalus > Lagocephalus sceleratus. Next base: position 8,903,403 of record CAJVRN010000011.1, on the reverse strand, counting down.
TTCTGAGGAGAGGAAAGGCCGCGTTGGTGACGCTGCTCTCGCTTCCGCTGCGGGCCGAAGTGGGTTAGAACTCACCTCCAAAGAGTTGGGTCACCTGCCCGAACCTGAGTTCTTTACCCTTGACGAGCACCCCGCAGGTGTACAGGCCGCTGTCCTGTTCCCTCCTGAACGACTCCAAGATCAGGATGTGTTTTTTGATCTTCCCATAGCTGAAGATCGAGGAGGGTTTGCTGTCCGTCTCCTTCTTCATGCCGTTGCTGAAAGAAGCGATGAACTCCGACCTGCCGCTGTCCAACATTCGGAACCAGATGATGGTCGAAGATCCCGCGTCGCTGGGCTGGCACGAAATTTCCACCTGCTCGCCGTCCTTCACCTGCAGCGTGTATGTGGAGGTCATTTCTGAAAGGAACAGCGAAAGCTTACAACCCCTCCCCCCGTTGGCACCAAGACGAAGGCCACAAACGGGCCCAGAGTCCAGCCGGACTTACTGTGACAGAACACCAGAAGCAGCAGAACCTCGGTCCACTTTTGCTCCATTTTCTCAGGAGATTGCAAAAGCAGCCAATCTGGTCTTTACGGGAAGTAGCTGGAGCCTGCCAGACACAATCAGGCGGTGTGTGTGTGTGTGTGTGTGTGTGTGTGTGTGGGGGGGGTTCCGAGCCACACCCACAACCGTGACCTTCTTCTGGCGCCGCATCGAATGAAGTGAGTGCAGCGGAGTGTTGCAGAGACCTGCAAGCGTGGTCGTGGTCTGCTGCGCCTTCTGAAGCGGCGCCCACCCGCTCCTCACTCCCCCCCGCCTGCGGAGCATCAAACGCGTCGCCCACCAACCAGAGGCTGGCGCACGTGCGACGCCAGGGCCGGAGGAAAACGGTTCTCGGGGCTCGGCCTCGGCCTCTTTGGCCCTCAGAGCCCAGTAAGGATGTTAAAGAGGAGAACACGTGGTGCAATAAATCCATTTTCTCACCTTATCAAATACCACCACCCCACCCCCCACCCCACCCCCCAACGCTGTCGCTTCATACGCTGCTTCCTGATTGAGAACATAGACCGCAGGAAATAGCCCACCTAGACTGTTTCAGAGTGTAAAAAGTGGGTTTGTTTTAATCTCAAACAGCTTTTCTATCTAACACAATTGTTGTGGTGGGCCGTTGTTTAAGGGTTGATCTCAAATTCACGCCAGGGGCGGAGAGACCAGGACGCCGTGCTTTGTGCCCGCGCGCCTCGGTGAGTTTGAGGCCTCGCTAGGGTAACTCGGGACAAACACGCCCCGAATTCGAACGCGCTCATCTCTGTTTCGCGTCTTCAAAGGTGGGAAAGCTGCAGCGTCTGAGCCCCTGAAGAAGAAGCTGCGTTACAGGCCACGCCCCCCCCTTCTGTGATGTCACAGCAGGTGCTGCAGCAGGGCGGCTAAAGTTAGAGCCATAAGAGTTGCATTGTGGGAAGGAGGCTGTGAAAATGGCTCTAATATCTGTCAGATCAAATTTACTGGAAAGCCCGATGGGATTGCCGGGTGGTGGTGGGTGGTGGTGGGCGGTGGGGGGGGTGGTGGAAAAAAAACATTAAAAAAATTGTAGCAACAAATGAACACAGTGGAAGTGAAACTTCCTTCACATCAACTGCTTCAGCATTTACGGTGTAACCCAGATGCCGTCCTGTTTCCTGCCCCCTCGATGGAAACAAAACCATCCGCTAATGGGCAATGGGGGCTGACATTTCACACCTCGGTGGGCGAGTTCGGCGTTCCACAGGTGGGAGTGAAGACAGTGAAGTACCCAGATATTCTGTCTCCTTCTGCTCCCATCAGCGGACGCGCTACGGCTTCCTTTCAAAGGCCCGGCGCTCAGTCTGGACGCACTTTTTGGGTTTCTGATAAACGGCCTTTGACCTTTGCTCTTTGGGACATTAGGTGGGCTGGTGTATTCATGAAAGAGGGGATTCTGTTGATGATTTCAGAGGGGAGACCCAGTCTCAGGTTGGCCGAGCACCTTTCCACACGGCTGTTTCAGGTCTGAGTCACACACACACACACCTGCTCGGGCTTCCCTGTCTTAGTCACACAGGAGGGGGTCTCCAACCTGAAACTTACATCTGTGTGTGTGTGTGTGTGTGTGTGTGTGTGTGTGTTTGGTGGTGGTGGGTGTCCAGGGAACGCCGAGAAAACAAGCAACTCAAAGTCACAAGAGACGATTTTAGAACCTGCGAATGGCAGCGACAGCACATCAGCAGGCCTCCTGGAGTCCATGAAGCAGCTTCAGGAATATTCTGGGATGGATGAAGGTGGGAAACGTGAAGAGCGACAACGGGAGTAAGTAGAAACCGAGCGTCTGGACCAGGAGGCCACGTCTGCTGGGGTTCGGCAATCGTTTTTTTCATCTCGACTTCCTGTCGGGATTCTGTTTCTACGGTACTTCGGTGGACGAGAGTGTTGAGAATAGACGATTTTTACATATAAAAAGACTAAATTTAAAGTTCATGTAGACAAAACTTAACCTCCTACGACCTGGTGTCCACACATGTGGCATTAAATTTTGGGTCACCTATAGTACAACAGCTAATTCTGCTTAGTACGGGGCCAAATGTCCACATAGATGGACCCTGAAACATTATAGTGTATTACTACACATTTAGATTGATTGTCCCTGTATGTGGACATCATTGTCCCCAAAAACCACTTGTTTAAAAATATTGTTAAAATACGATTCTCAGTCTTTATACTTATCAGGTCCCAATAATCTTAAATGGCAAAGATACATTAAAAATATATGTCAAAAAAAAGCTCGAGTCTCAAGAGGTTAACCCGTCTTCTCGTCATGAGACTCCCTCAACCTTTAAAATGACCCCCCCCGCTCTACGGAGAGTAGCTTCAGGCAGCTAGAGCTCGAGCTAACACAGCTGGCGGCACCATTTCACCACGTCTAACCTCGTTTCTAAACTGGTTTAGAGTTCTGCATCTGGATTCACACATCCTGACAGATGCTGGTTTTGTTTTGTTGTGTTAAACCCTTGTCGTCTTGTTGTGTCTACCTGCTGATACCGATCTCATCAAAGAACAAATATTTTTAAATATCAAGGTGTACATTTTTTAAGACATTTTAATATTTATTTTAATATAATTTCAGAATTATTTTCCAGCTAAGATTATCACTGTAAAGCCACTCAAATAAAAGTGTATAATAATAACAATATATTTATATTTACACTATTTTAGATGCTGTGCAGGATATAATGTGCACTTAATTTTATTTACAATACAGACTGTGTACTTATAAAGGAAGACTGGCCTAAATCGCCTCATTTAAATGCAGATTATATCGTACATGATGCACTCTTCTGTTATGAAATACGTATGTTTCCAAAAGCTGTGAAATGACCTTTGATCGGGTGAATGTGGAGGCTGCGCGGCCTGAACGTCAACGTGCATCTGCGTCGCTGTTCTCTTCTGCGGCTGGCAGATCCACGAAACGCTCATCTGACCGGACCAGGACGCAGAACCTGACCTCCATGAAGACCACCAGCGTTCCCTCATTTTGTACATTTTGTGGAAGGAACTGATGCGCGCGCGCACACACACACACACACACACACACACACACACACACACACACGCACACACACACACACACACACACACCATTGTCTTCTAATGGGTTCAGCGTCGGGCTGATAACACACACTCTGTCTTCAGGTCTTGGCTGAAGTCCTCAGAACTGTGGTGCTCTCTTCTGTCAGAACTTGTGGTTTGCTCTGCGGTGCCTTTGTGGTTGTTTTGTTTCAGGCTCACGAAGAGAAGCTCAAAGGTGGAGATGAGCGACAAGCGTCTGTGAATGCAGCTCCGTCTCTCCTCTGCCAGCATGCATGCATGCGCACATGCACACGCGCACGCGCGCGCACACACACACACACACACACACACACACACACACACACACACACACATGCAAACACAGGAAAGGGTCCCTCACACTCCCTGGGACCCGAATAACCACCGACACATTCGTTTGCACAGGTGTGTGTGTCTCTGTGTGTGTGTGTGTATGCTCTCCATGTATTGCAATCACAATAAAGTTGCTGAAGGCAGAAACTACAGAAACTGAAGCTTTTTTGCGCATCAAAGGTGAGAGAAGAAACCAAAGCCTGCCGCTCACCTACTCATCATCCGCCCAAAACAATATTGTCGATGGATGAACAACACCCACTCCCAAACCTAGCTTGTCTCCTCCGTGCATGGGTGCACATTTAAGCTTCAGGCAGGATATATTATTTTGCACATCTCATTAGAAGATGCTGAGATCTGCATGAATTATCACTGCCATCATGTCAGGTTTTATTTACACATTTAAAGATTAATCTTAGTGTATTTACAAAGCAACTAAAATGGGATTTTTGCATTTACCTGCATAGTCTGTTGGCTTGTGATTGGTCAGTTTTGGTGATGGGAAGGTGTTGGGAGGTGGGGCAGCTGTGTTTTTATCTGGCCTTAATGCATTAAAAGTAAAGCTCTGTCAAAGAAATCCATCTCTGCCTTGCTGACTTGCCGGATCAAGAGTGATCCACTAACCACCAATGAACCCTCACGTTACGCTTCCAACAATGTTCGATCACAGCTTAAAGTGTTAAAAAAATATGTGAAAGAATCATTTCACACCTTGAAAACATTTATTTTAATTATTGACAGAATTATGCAACAATCAACTTGTTTTATTTAACACTGATGTCTCCTGGAAGAAAAGTTGCTGTTGAAAACAGAACAAATAACAGAGATGGATAATAAAATGATGTGATGAAAAATAATCTGCTCATTACTATTAAACAAAAAAGGAACAGATGGAAATGATGGTGTCATCTGCATATTGGTGGATTTAAAAAAAACACAATAAATGAAAAAATAAATTAGGTCTCAGCGGTGAGCTAAGCGAGCCAGTCAAAGTATCAGGACGGGGACGGGCATGCTTTACGCGCACTGATGATGAGTTCGATTATCTCTGCAACGTAACGTAGATCTTCTCGGCCAGTTCGGGTCCATCAAGGTGAGCGTGAATTTGATACTGCAACACGTGTAAGATGTCCTGATGTGACACCAGCAAATGAATGCAAACACATCAAGCTTCACATGCGCACACAGATATGCACGTTTGGTCCGGACAAGCTTTAGGTCACCAGCCTTTGTCTGAAAGGGACAAATACAAACAAACAAACAAACTGTATTTACGCATCAGTCCGACCTCGAGGACTTGGAAATGCTGCTTTCTCGACTTACTTCACAAAGCGGTGTCGACATTTTTTGGGCAGCCCTGCGAGTGAGAACAGTTCAGGTGAAACGTTTCCAGCTTTGACTCAAACTTCCATGTTCAATAACTGGGCCTCTACTCACGGCTGAAGTAGTACAGCGTGCAGGCCAGCGTCAACGCTAAAGCCGCCATGATCCCCACCAGTGGCCACAGGACCAGGGAGCCACATCCTGCAGGAAAACACACGGCGCTCAACGCGTAAAGCTGGGAGCATAGACACGTCTTGAAGCGGCAAGGAGTCTCTCCTCATTTACCTTTAGAAGAGCAGCGACACACATTCCGGACAGGCGCTTTGGTTGTGGTGGCCGGAGGTGAGGTTGGTTCGGCCACTGGGAGACAAAAAAAAAAAACAGACTTACACGAGGTTTCCCACCGTCGTCATAAAAGACCTTCGTCTCCGCGAACCGAGACGAGCCCCAAAAGCGCCCCTTTTCATCATTTAGCTGCAACTTCCCCCCATCGCATATCAAACGACGCGACTTCTGTGTCCAAATTGCTCCTGAAATTGTCTTTAAAATGAGTGCACCCTCAGATTTTTCTAAGAACTCTGAATTTTCTCAAAAGTCTGAAATTGTGCCGCGCATTTCCCCCGTGCTCGTCGTTGTCTTTTCTCTCACTTCCGCATTTTAAATTATTTCGCTTTTTATGCAATCAGCAATGTTTAGACGGAAAGAATTAATGAATCCATTAACAGGTTATTAATTAAACTAATTTAACTAATTTAGAAAAACAAAAAAATATTTATATTCGCCTTCAAAACCTGGTCAAGAGGACTGACGAGGACTCCCACAGTGTGTGACTGTGTATCAAACCCCGGCTTTTAAAGTATTTCACACTTTTGAAGCAGTATAGGGAGTGGAACGCTTTGGGAGCGGAGTCTTTGATTTGAACCGTTGGAACGTGGATTCCATCAATTGAAGTCTTTAACGCCGCTGCCTATCAAACAGGTTGAAGACTTCATCATCCCCACAAACCTCCGGGCAGCAGAAGGACCCCGGGCTTCCACACTTCTGTGTTCTTCCTGTCCGTCAGGACGCACGTGTAAGCCCCCGTGTCCGTCTTTGTCACGCCGATGACGTTCAGCATAAACGACGTCCTGGTCTTCCTTTTGAATTTGAACCGCGATGGGTCCACGTCGTTCCCATGGTAGGGAATGTCGGCGTTGTTCAACTTGCCCAAGTACTGCACTTGGCCAGTAGCTGGGACGACGCGGAACCAGTGGACGCTGTCGCACTGGATGGTCCCGCAGTCGCAGGGGATGCTTATGTTGTTGAGCAGCTCGGGGTAGAGAGCCAACGGCTTCTCTTGCTGCAGGACCACGTTCACGTCTGTGGGAGCAGAGAGAGAGAGAGAGACCTTCCATTGAAAACAGCGTGGCTGGCGGGCCTCTGCTCGACGACCCCTTCGGGACCTGCGATCTGCGGCTCCGGCACAAACAATGACCGGGGCCCTCAGATCTGCCGCCAAGATTCGCTTTGATGCTCTGACGGCCTCCACGAAGCGCCGGAGCGAGGCAGAGGTTACGGACAAAAGGCGGAGAAGAGAGTTTTGGGGGGGGGATACAAGGTCAAATGAAGAAACGCCTCTGCTCACATTTAAGTGTCTTTGAAAGTTTGAGTTTGAATTTACGCACATTTGACGCCGTCAGGTAACGCCAGGTTTCACCTGCCAAAAACGCCAACAGTGCTTTTACGAAACACTTAAAATTGTTCCCGTCATGTAGACGCGATCGAAAATACTTTTTTGGGGATCAGAAGCGGCAAATTTTCTGAATCCCTGGTCATAAATCGATCTGGACCAGAAAACGTACAAAAGCGCAACCGTTGTTGGTGTCATTCGCCAGCCGTCTCTCTCTAATCTGGATTGCGACACTCGTGTTTCCACCGCTCTCAGGCCAGTCACTTTTAAAGTTTTCATGAGATTATTTCCAAACACAGCCTGTTGACATGACACCCAGGCTGTCACGCTGCACGTATCTGCCCGAAACGTAAGCCTTCGCACATGAAATGAATTATTACACCTCAGCACCAACTGTGACAAAAACCCTCCATTAACCGTTTTAGACGCCACAGATCAGACGTGACATGAAAGCACCAGGACACAGAGACGCTTCCGTCACCGAAGGCTCCCTGAGCCACGACACGGGCGATAGTCCAGGTCAGCCCCCCCAACCTCCCACCCCCCCCTCGGGACCGGCTGGACGGGCTCACCTGAGGCCCGCGCCGCCGTCATCAGGGTCCACGCCAAGGTCAGCAGGATCATTCTGGCGCCGGCGCCCGTGTGTGCCGTCAGCGGTGTGTGTGCGTGCGTGTGTGTGTGTGTGTTTGGCGGATACTGCTGATGCTTTCTTTTCCTGCTGTCTATCTGCTGTGATGATGGGAGGGACCGAACACCGAGGGCCTCGAGGCGACGAGGTCACACCCCGATGTGACTCACGCAGGCCCAATCAGAACACACCAGCTGCACGTGCCCGACACCGCCGAGAACACGAAAGCATTTCTGGCTTTATCACCGGGGGGGGGTTTAAACACCTGGATAAAACAGCCCACATAGAAACAGCAAAGGAGTAATCCATTCAATTCAATGAAGTACTTTTGTCTGTATTTACTGTTTCTTTGGCTCTGAGAGCTCAGCCGTGCAGCAGAGCGCTGGAAAGGCCCCGCGTTAAGGTCGGCAGCGCCATTAAACCCGGTTGTAGGTCGACAGGGAGCAGCAGGTGACGGGGCTGTGGTCTCCGCCCAGGTGTGTGACCTACAGAGGCCCACAAACGCAACATCAGGCGTCGCTGCAGAGCACGCAACGGGGGCACGCCGTGTCATACCAAAGCCTCACGCACAATCGCTTTATTCCCTTCTACTTCATTAAATGATTGATTATTAAATGTCAGGTGTCATATGGAAAATAGATTTTGATTCGAAATTAGACACTAATTTAGCGTGTGATGCTACCAGCCGATCAAAAAGCGGAACATCATGGATTTAAAATAATATTATACATTACAAAACAGATCTGACAGTTTAAACTTCTAATTATTGTCAGAACACAGAACTGAATCCAAATGTCAAGTGTTTTTCGACGGCAACGGGTCCTGGCCTGGTTGCCCCCCCAGCACCCATGACCTGGACCCACCCGAGCCTCCTCCACCATTCCTGCGGCGTGTTTAACCTCAGGCAGATTAGGGCGCGCAAACGTCTTGGATGGGGGGGGGGGGTCTTGCATTGAGAGAGGATGTGGGCGGAATCGGCTCGGCGTGGGGGCCTCGGCCTGGAGCGGCGCGCCGAACGAGACCACAGGATTCTTTGAAAACAGGAGATCTTCGGAGGGGGGCTTCGGAGCGGAACGTCGCCGAGATGCGGCACCTTTGCGGCAACTGCCTCACATCTCAGTGTCTGCAGCTCCTCGGATTAAAGCCTCAAGCAATCACAAAAAAAACCTTAAGAATACACGTTTACCCTGGATCCGATCACAACACGCCAAGCGTTGCTTTGGTTGTTATGTCTGTGTGTGTGTTTTTGACCGGGGCTGACCCTGTCCCTTCATCCCTCCGACAGAGCATTGACAACAAGTTGAAAGAAACAACACATCTTATACTTTTTATTGCCTTTGCTCTCATAGTAGCTCGACAGCGCCAACCACAGGCGGCAGGTGTAAAACACCATCCCTGCCCTCGAACATCAGCGGAGGAGCGGGCGTCTGAGAAATACACCGCAAACCTTTGGTGGCATGCAGATAAATCCATAAAATATAGGTCAGCGTGAAGAGATACAGCTTTTAGTTGCTGTAACGTGGAAGAAATGCTGACACTCATTGTAAAAGACATTCTGTTCAAATACAGGTTCACAGAAATTGGCTAGCCAGCTAGCACACACATATAAACACCCACGTATTCATTTAAGGCTGTGACAACAGTTTCTTTCTATAATACCAATCTAAAAGAGCTGTCTAGTGACTCTTAACAGACTTCACTGTCAATAAATGAAGCTAAAAACAGAGTGTGTTAAGATGCTCTGTTGTGATTTAAATTAAAAGGCCAAGCCAAAGACGCCATTTTGGGGTTAGAAGCCCAGAATGGAGTCATCCCACAGTCTCTCCTCCTCTGTCCTTGTGTCCATTTCCCCCTTTATTTTCTTCTTCTCCTTCCTGTTTTTGTGCCTGCTGGCTTCGTCCACTTCTCCGCCCTCCTCTTCGGGGTCTTTGTGATTTGGCGTCACACATTCCGGCTTGACGCTGTCCATCCCTGGTTCCTCTGGGACGGGCTCGGCGTCCTCTCCCTGGCGCCTCCTCTCCTGTCCTCTCTGCCTGCTGTGGCTTTTCCTCGTTTTCCTCCGTCTCTCCTCCGAATCCCCCGGTTTTCCCCTGCTCCACCACTTCCTGCTTTTCTCCTTTTCAGATTCCTCGTGCCTTGGTCTCTTTGTCCTCCCCCTGCTCCTCTTCTCGTCTCTGTGGCTGCTGTCCTCGCTGTCACTCGTGCTGCTGCTGTCAGAGGACGAGTACGAGGACGAGGAGGCAGAGGGTTTCCTGCGCTTCCGTCTCGTGAAATGCAGCGGAGGGCCCGAGTTGTAATTCAGACTGCGGGACGGCCAGGAAGGGTCCAGATGTGGAGGGGGACATCTTTCAGCTGGATTGTAGCAGCCAATAAGGGAGGGGTAAGGAGAATTATAGTCCAGAGAGACATCAGTCATTAAACCAGGCGCTTCTACGTTCTCAGGCCTGCTGACCAGATCCTCTCCATCGCTGTTCCCCTCCTCCTGCTCTTTGGGAGGAAGGGTCGGAAGTCTCGGGTTTATCCCACGAGCTTTCTGAATCTGGATGTAATCTGACAGTTCGTCTGCAAACGTGCCGTAGGCCTTCTGCTGGGATTTGCAGATGTCAATGACCTTCTTCTTCCTGGTAAAGAAGACACAAACAGATTAAATCTTACTGACAGATGTCCTGGCTGTTGAGTAGAAACGGTGACGTGTGACCTCACCTGCTCAGGTGTTTGTTTCCTTGCATGTGAGCCTTGTACATCTCCAAGGATTTTAACTGCACACCACATACCTGGCACATCAGGCTGTTGGCTGTAGATAACAGAAAACGACTTAAGAGGTGGAAAATTGAGGGAAGCGTTGCCCCGGTGAGGTCTGGAGGCCTGCTGTCGGCCCTGGGTTACCTTGTTTGATGTGGTCCACAACCCCCTTGAGCAGCTCCTGCCTGCTCAGGTTCCTTTGATGTTTGCGTCCGTTGTAGTGCTGGGCAGCCATGTGGGGGTTATTGAAGGAGGCGGCGCACAGGGAGCAGTACTTGTTCGGGTTCTTCAGGTCAACCTCTGCGTTGGGAGACGATGTAGAGACTGCCGGGCCCAGCGGCTCCGGGCCACCGCAGCCATCCTGGCTTGATTTATCAGCTGATTTATCATCAGCCGGTAAAGCTACTGTGTGCCTGTCTACAACCACAGGAAGACATACGTCAGTGTAAAAGTGTGATTGGCCTTGTTTCATCTCAGATACGCATACCTGGGGTCTGGAGACCTTGTTTACGAATGTTCTTCGCATGAACTTTGCCTTCATAGTGTGACTTTGCCACCACGTGGGAGCTAAACATCATGTTACACAGCTCGCAGAAGTGGTCTTTATCCGTCGTCATGGTCCGCTGCAAAACAATTAGGATACAATCTGCTTGCACCAACCTCTTAATACACCAAGTCTACAGGACATATGAGCAGCTCCACACGAGCATCAACCTGAGCTGCTGAATCTTCTTTCTTGGTCTTTTCAGCTCTCTTGGCCTGAAGATACACCCGGACCCTCTGAGCGTGTCTTTTACCCTGGGATGGAGCAGAAGACTCAGGATCAAGGTCAACAACATCTCATGTCCACATCCTTTACATGCTCAAGAGCACGCACCTCATAATGGGACAGTCGCTGGGATTCAAAGAGGAGCACGGCTTCGCACACGTGACAGTAGTCATTGGCGAGGAGGTTCTTCAGGAGGTCTTCATCACTCTTCATTCCTGGTGACACAAATGTCATTGTTAGAAGATCAAGGCAAAAAACAGCAAACACCTAAAGCTAAATACCTTTGATCAAGGTTTTAAAAAAGAAAGCTTCACTCATTACTCACTTTAAAAAATATATTTTAAAATACCTTCCCTATAAAAATATGATTATTCTCCAAAATGCTTATGCCACCACCTCACTTTTAAATAGAATTCGACATATTGAGGAAAACACTTGTTTTATTGCACAAATTCACTCGCTTTTCTACGTAAAATCAGCAATTGTACCTAAACTCGTTTTCTTTTTGTGGTTCATCCAACACTCATTCTCAACATTAGTAACAAAAAACCCTCCAAGAATAACATATTGATACTTTATTCTTTTGTAGATTTGTAAAGTAACTTCCTGAACAAATAAAACTAACAGAATAGAGGCTGTGGGTCCTGCTCGGCAAAAAGACCCCTAAACATAACAACATATTTATTTAGAGCCACATGAGAATTCAAGATATATGGGGCAATATGTATCATTATAAACCCTAAAATTTGAGTTCCACTTTATGTTTGATAAGGTGTCATTTGAAGGAAACAGTATCAAACATAAAGTGGGATCAGCACTTCCAATAATAACATCAGTTTCCTCAGGGTGGAATTATGCTCACAGGTCTGGGAGAATTTTTATTTCATGAAACATCTTGTATAAAAGTAGTTGGTGAGTTAATTCGAACCTACAACCTTCATAAAGTGACCCCAGAGTTTAAAGAGAAGCCTCACTTTTGCTTCCAGTAGAACAAACACACGAGGAGGGGGCAAAGAGGTCTCCTAACCTGCACTTTTCTGGGTATTTGATGGTCTGGTTGACCGCTGCAGTCAGAGATTGTCTCGGTGGGTTACCTTTTTGATCGTCAGTCCGGGTCTGATCAGATTAATATGTTTAATCTAATATCTTGTTTTGGGTTAGCAGCTGATCCTGGACACACCGACCACTTCCGGGCTGGGCCAACACACACGCCCACGCCTCTCATTTATCATGGTTTCAGGGATCATATGGGCGCTTTGTTTATTCTGCGCGTTTTCGATTTTCAAAAAAAGTATTTATAGAAAAAGAAATATCGAAAGTTTAGACGGCTGACGTCGCGAAGGTAGCCCGAGGAGCTAGCCACGTAGCTAACAGGCTAACGCCGGCCCGGTCGTCTGGACGGTCGTGTTTGCGTGTTTCCAGGCAAAACTCACCTTCGAACTCGGTGCTACCTGTGTTAGTGTTTATGACTTTGTCAGCGTCTGTGACAGAACCTTCGTGAGGGGCAGTGCCGGGGTTATTTTGAGCGTCTGACTCCGCTAGCAGCGGGGCGCAGACTCTCCGGTCGGCCATCTTTGTGTATGTGTGTGGGTGGGGTGCGTTTGCGCATGCGCAGTGAGAGGAAACCGCTTCAACGTTCACATTTATTCACTTTCCACTTCACCCCTCTGTCTCAATTATGGCATGGTTAGGACATTAACACTTAGATTTACATGACATCCATCCAATATAGTCAAGTCAGTTAATAACGAGCGATGATAATATCAAAATAGACGTTTTATTAGGGGACATGACAATTCCAAATTTAAATTTGTCTTAACAAGGCTGTTAATTCTTGCACACATGGCCAAAGCAACAGTAAAACTCTTTCATGTCAGGACATTGACGACTTCAGGAAGTGTCATCAGGATCGGCTGTTGTCTGTTGTGTCACTTCCTCTTCTGGAGCTCTCTGGTTAAGGCGTCCAGCTGTGAAGAGTGAGAGGAACGGTTCCAATGACTCCGCGCTCCATTACAAACATCTGGTGCCACATCTGACCCGTTACGTGACCGCAGAGCTGGATGAGATCAGCTCGAGTTGACTCACAAGAAAATTCCTCAGAACGTTCCTCCTCTGGGGTCTCAAGTAGCTGCATTCTCCTGCTTCACACAGTTTGATCTCCTCTGAAATCTGAGGAGCGAACGCGCAAGGTTCGATCAGAGGCGAAACAAGCTCCGATATGAGCGTAAGCGCGACACACACAAACACCTGTCCTCACCTCTGAGGGGCCGAACGGGTCCAGTTCCCTTTTGCCCCCTGGGTACCACCCGTGGGACCAGTGCTGGCCGTTGGACAGGTGAGCTCCTGTGCATAGAAGCAGGCCAAGCAGCAGAACCAGCTGAGGTACACGCATGATGATCCCACCTACAGGCACGGGTAGACGCTTTTTAAACCGACTGCCCTCAATAGAAAAAAAAAGACATCTTTACCTTGGTCTCGACAGGTTTGTGGTGTCAAACGTCTCGTCGGCTCTGAAGTCCCTTCCCCTCCTTCACCGTAATTCGCCGTCTTGAGGCTTAGCTTCAGATGTTCCCTTTAGCTGTGGAGTCTTCTCTTTATACGGGCCCTCAGATGCCTCCCCGCGCACATTTACATTGTCGCCCCGCCCGCCGTTGACCCCTCAGGTCACCCTTGTCCCCAGAGGTGAAACAGGTGTTCCCCGAGGTCCGAGGGACGTAGCCCGCTCTAATTATCCCCAGCAAACAGCATTGACCCCTCTGGGATGTTCATCAGTGCACCTGTAGACCGTTACCGCCACAGAAACTCTAAAATTCACGGGGGGGGGTCACATGATCGCGCGGCGGGTCACAGCGCTAATATCCGACCGACACAGAATGCAATCTTATTTCTCAGATCAAACGTTTCCCATTTCCTCTGACCCCGTCACCCTCCCTCCGCGTGACGCAGGCGACCCCGGGGTCAGGAGACACAGGTGACGGGGGAGCAAACACTGCAGCCAGGCGCCATCCCCCGTGAGTGGAGGACGAGACGCAGGAAGTGACAACACCTTGGACCAATTTGTTCTAATTGCTGATTAGTATCAACTGTATTATTTATTCAACTGTTACTGATAAAATGTGATACATGAAGATTGTTTTTTTTAAAACGTTTTTTGTTAAATTTGCATGAAGTCAAAATCTAAATAGTTTTCCTCCCCACGTTTAAAACATTTCTACAGCATGCATTAAGTATTTAATGTATATACACCTTTTCTAAAGTTACCTTTGAGGTTTGAACAGGTTAACAAAATATGATTAAAGATCTAATTTTTCCAGCTTCAATTTTCTCCAATCCGATGTCTCAAGTGTTCAGAAATTAGATTTTCAAATGGAGACTTACTGTATGCACACAAAAATTCAGTTCACTGTAAAAATACCAGTATCATGAAACCTGAAGATGGCATCTTCAGATGTTGCCATCCCCACCACCCAATTAATTATTTATTGAGAGGGAAAGTACATTAATATTTGATGAGGGTGAAGGGTTGAACGCTGATTGAAATCCCTTCTAAGAGCGACTCATCTGATCTAGAACTGATCTATAAGTGTGCTGCCAATTACGCGGCAGCGCCGAGCCATCGGTCTTCATCAAGGAGGAGTGAGTTGTAATGAGCGTCAGGTTGTCCTCACGTAAACGAGCAACCAAAGAACAAGGCGTTCAAAGAACCGGAGAAGAGACCACTGATAAAATCTCAAGCACTTTATTAGGTTTGAACAGTATCTTGCTGAGAAAAGGCCATTTGGCATTATATAATTATATATAATTTTAGTCATATATATAATTATATACACATATTTTCAAATGTTGAATAACAAAACACTAGAAACAAACTTGGGAAAATTAAGAACTTTGCAATTAAGACAACTGAACCAAATTTAAAATGGCCAAAACAACATATTTCTAATAGAGTTGAAAATGGTCCCGATACAGTTCAATATACAGTTGGTAAAGAGGGGAGCAGGAAATAAAAGCAGAGACGGCGGACAGGAGCGACATAAATAACATTACATTATGTACAAACGGGGACCAAAAATGGTCCAAAAGGGGGCGTGAAAGTGGAGCGGCGAGGAGAGGAGGCTAGGAGACATGGAAGGACGCATAAGAGAGGGGGAGGAGAGCAGAGGCGGACTCTGCCCCTCCGTCGGTCTGATGCTCGGGAACGGGGAAGTATTTGGGAATGCTTCACTGGGGCAGGGCTCCAGGAAGGAATGGATGCTGAACAGGGATGGGCGGTTTGCATCTGTGATGGATTCTCCAGGGGGGGGAAGAAAAAAAAAACAACAAAAAAAAACAAAAAAAGGAATTCCGGTTAAACGCCGAGGTACCCACACATGTTCAAATCAAAGTTAAATAAATGACATGGAATGGAACGAAGAATTCGACTTAAGAGAAAAAGAAGTGGAATTTTCCAAAGGAGTGACCTCAATGGTTTTGCACATCGGGGAATCTGAGGGGAATGCGACAGGAATGAGGAGGAGCCGGTCCTGGCTGTGGCCATTTCTCATCACACAAAAAAGGAAACTGAATTTCACCTCCTATTTAAAATAGAGGACTTTTCTTTAATATACACCGGTGAGGCACTTTTTTAATTTTTCACTTTAGTAGCAAAATAGTGGGTCTCATGGGTTGGCACAGTGTCATATTTTGCTGTTCGGCCGTAAGCGAGACAAAGTGATCACATGATTCAAGCACACAATAAACCGATGCGATGGACCTGCCACACAAAGACTCGATCACTATGGCACCTGACAACGAGCGCGGGCACTTGTGATGCTTCGGAACAAAAGAACAGCTGACGTGACGGCGGGGGGTGGGGGGGTGGGGGGCGTACAGTTTCAGTGACGGGTGATTAAAGTATCCGCTACCTGAAGCTCCGGAGGCGGCTCTGCCCGCGGCTCTGACCCTGCGCTGCTTGTGAACTCAAATATTCCTCCCATCTCAACATTCCCACTTTTGCTCTTATTTGGTCGTTTTTAAAGGCGTCGCTTTTGGTGCAAACAGTGCATGAGCGTTCAAACAATCAGTTTTGAAATGAATCGCCCTTCAAGGGCGTCCAGGTTTTATATTTGATTGTATTTCCCCTTCTTTTTTTCTTTTAACACATACGAGCATTAGTGTGACTACATCACGTAAAATCGCGGGACCGTTTTAGCTTAAAAACCTACTTAAAAATCAATTTTTAAAAATCGCTAAAGAAATGTCATTTGTGACTCCATGTGCCTGAGGCTCAGAATTTAAAAAAGTCCTATTGTGTCATTTCCTGAGTGGAAACTGGGACTCCTCTTAAAACCCTGCATTGACCTCATCCAAAACAGGAAAACAAACAACAACAAGCAGCTCCCTTACGCACAATTCAAGTCTTGGTGTCCTCACGGTACAGCCAATAAAAAAAAATGTTTAGTAACCACTGCATGGAACGCCTCTATGATTGAAGTAACAAACCATCCATTACTATGCTAGCAACAGCACGTCGAATAAAGAAACATTCTTCTGCATCAATGCCAACAGTGTGAAGTAAATAAAAAAAAAGAGAGATCTTGTTCGTAAGAGGAGTAAAAGTACAGCACAGTGATTCAAGGCTGATATAAACATAATGAAATGTCAGTTAATAAGTGAAGCCATTCAGAAAGTTTCATTACAATAAGAGAAATACTGACATGTGTCTGTAAACAAATATGGTGGTAAATAGCTGTTGATTTCTATCATACACTGGTAATAATGGTTTCTTTTCTTTCTTGTTTTCGTCAAAGTCAGCTGGAGATTTCACATTAACGCTGCACCAGTTCCAGTCCTTCTTTAAGGTGACTGTCCAGGAATCTGCGTGGCTACGGGAGCTTAAACCCCCCCCCCCTCCCCCCGAGTGTTTAAATGTGGACTGAAGAACTTCAGCATGGGAATGTCAACCTCCAGCCAATCGCTTCACATAACGCCAACAAACAAAAGAGGTGGAGCGGCTCCGAGTGTGTGATCTGAGCCTGTGCACAGAGAGAGAGAGAGCGGGTGACCTTTGCCCTTCTAGAATGTTATCGGGGAGAAAGACTGCAGTAACTGGCCACACGATCCACTTAAATGGCCTTTGTATGCCGTCTCTCTCTTTGTATGTGTTGCATTGTTGATCGTTGCCCCTGAATCCAGGATTCTGCTACCATGTGTTGCTACTGTGCGTCTGTTTCATGATAAAAGTGTTTTAAGTCTCCATGGTTAAAAGTGGGGGGAGAAAAAAAAGGGGGGAGAAAGAACCTTGACTCTGGATTATTCTTTCTACATTAGCATCCAAAGCTTTTCATTTATACTATATATATATTTATTTATATATATATATATATATATATATATATATATATATTTACCAATAAAATACAAATACATTAAACTCAAAACTGTGTCTGAACTCAAAGTGAAAAGATGCAACACAGTAAGTATATGTACAAATTTATACGGGAGGGTGAGGGTGAGGGGCGATATTAACAAGAATAGTACAAAATATTCAAGAAGGCATCTCAGTTACTTTCTCCATCCAACTGCACTGCCCTGTTCTTTGGCTGGAGTGCTCTGTTCCCTTTTCCTCCGGGCAGTTGATCCCATCCACAGGTCAGGTTGTGATGAGTCTTTGTTCAAATGAAAAGCAAAAAAGAAAATCCCTCAGACTGGAAGATGCAGCTCTCTGCATGGTTGCGTGTGTAGGCTTGTGTGTTCTGCTGGGTGCACTAGGCTCGTCTGGAGTACGAGAGGACGTCCACCTCTTCGGATGGTCCCTACTTAAAGTTGGCGTAGTCGGAAAAGGCATCGATATACTCCTGGACCACTTTGTAGCAAAACTCGTACTGCTCCTGAGGAGGAGGAAGGCACACGGAAACACTCGTTACATTAAAATACAGTGAGAGACGGACTTCCAAACACTTGTAATAGCTAACAGTAGTTTGGTGAATTCACGTGCACAACACAATAATAAACTATGAGTCTCCTTTGGGTGGGTAACCAGGGGCTCCTGCTGCTGTTTGGACAGGTGGAAACATCAGAAGAGGCCTCACCAGGGTCTGCACCATGTGGGGCCTCTGCAGTCGGAGGCTCTTGACCGTCTGAAATACATCCAGGATGCCCTCTGCCTTCACTCTCTCCAGGACTGTACTCAAGGCGCAGAAGGTCCCAGTCCGACCAGCGCCAGCACTAGACAAGACGCAGAGGGGGGATCGAGGATGAATCAAAGTGGGCCGCGGCGATGGCGGTGGATCGACGCGCCGTCTTTGTTCTGCTTCACGCGGAGGAGGGGCGGGGCCGAGGGAGCTCACCTGCAGTGCACCGTGATGGGGTGGTTCCCCGACTGCTGCTGCTGCTTCTGCACCGCTGCGATTAGATTGATCATGCCTTTGCCGTCGGTGGGGATGCCCACCTCCGGCCAGCCGTGGAAATGGAACTGCCGCACCGCTCGGGCCTTGTTCTCCTGAAAACACGGGAGTGTGAGTAAAGAACAGGTTAACATGTGCTCCATATAGCATGAAGCATTGATTTTTGTGCTTCTTCCGCTCCTTACCCTGTTATTGGTGACCAGGAGGTCACGCACCGTGTAACTCTCGTTCTCCTCCTCCCTTTTTATCTCGATAGAGATGTCTCCGTAGACCACTGTCCCATCACTGGGCCAATACTGGGCACATTTTTCCTGCAGGAAAGGGACACGGTCCGTTACTGTGATCGAATAGAGACCACTGGAGATCTCCCAAGGGTCTGGCCTTCTCTTGAGTGAGCACACACGCATCCACCCACCTGCCCTCTCTCTTCCAGCTCGGTAAGCATGACTATGGAGCAGCTTCTCCACTCCCAGATCATCCTCCAGAAGTCCTCCATTGTGTGCTGCAGAGGACCCTGGCTCGCCATGTAGGAGTCCTTCTGACGGTAACCCTGTGAACCAGAACAGAAGATGAAGACATTCACACAAAAATACAACTAGACTTAAAAACCCCAGAGTAACTGCTCATATATCTGAGGTCATCCCAGCTCCTACACTCACGTCGATGAAGGAGGCGTTGACGTAGTCGGTGTTCTCCTCTCCTCTTTTGACTGGAATGATCACTCTGTTGAACTCGTCTGTTAGAGACAGCAATAATCGTTAACCTTGATTCAATTTCCCTATTAAAAGGAATCTATTACTCCCCACTCACATGGAATGATCTGTAAGACTCTGTTCTTCTTCATGTTGGCAGGTAGGTTGCCCGTTCTCATCTTATCGTTCTGAATCTTGATGGATGTTAGTTTCTGGAAATCACGAGTCGGGATTGATCAGATTCTGATGGCGAGTGAAGGCTGATAGGATGTACACACACACACACACACACACACACACACACACACACACACACACACACACACACACACACACACACACACACACACACACACACACACACACACACACACACACACACACACACACACACACACACAATCAGACCTTGAATTCAGCCTCCAGACCGCTGCAGCCGGCTCCAGGCGAGGGGGCGTAGAGCTTGGCCAGGTGGGACTCCAGTGAGGTCACCTCCAGCTCGGTGTCCCCGTACAGGTAGTGCTCCAGCAAAGCCTGGAAGATGAACACGTACTGCATCTGCAGGGGGGGGGGGGAGAAAAGTGGAACCAGTGGAAGGCAACCAAACACCAAACATCAGGAGAAGAGAAGTCACGCTCACATCGGTCTGGACCATCTGACAGCGCTGAGCTCTGATCCTGGTGACGAAGCCAAACACGTCCACCTTCCTCTCGGCGATCATCATGTCCAGCATAGCGTCAATCACGATGAAGGTGCCTGTCCTCCCCACACCAGCACTGGCGGGGACACGGAGGCGGAGTTAAAAAACGCCTACACGGACCAACAGACGTCAGGGAGCCTTTCTGCGCTCACCTGCAATGCACCACGATGGCTCCAGCATACTGGGGGTTGCAATTCTTCACTTTTTTCAGGAACTTGAGCATACCGATGGGAGTGAACGGCACCCCAAAGTCTGGCCAGCTGGTGAAGTGAAACTGGGTGACGAGCCTCTGAGGTTTCTTCCCAGACACGTCTCCCACCTGAAACACAACCGCGTCGGGTCAAAGCATCAGCAGCAGCTGGTGAGAGGACGTTGCATGCTGCAATTTACTTTATTTTCAAACGGATTTTCTTGGCCTCACACAACGAAACGGCAAGCTTGGGCATTTGGAAACGACCAGAAGGATAGCTGCGCTCGGGTCTTACCTGCTGTATGCAGAATTTACGGATGGTGTAGTCCACCAGGACCATCGTGTCTTCTACAGACACGCGGATGTTCCCGTAAGTCCAACAGCCCTGGTCCGGCCAGTACTGGGCACATTTGCACTGAGACACAAAAGAGTGATTACACACACAGAATCTTCATTCAGAGCTCCATCTCATTTCCTTTGTGGAAAACAAATGGAGTGGAACCAGATCAACCACTTTTACAGCTCTGCTGAAACCTGACAGAACAAGCTGGAAAACGACCTTGATTCACACAGCCCAAATCAAATCAATCCTGTTAGGCTCACTGGTGAAAACTGCATAGACAAAGGACAGCTAATTCTTATTTATTCTTTTATATCCTTTCTTTTTTTATGGTCCCATTGAATGACATTCACCTTTTTTTTTTTTTTTTTTTAATTTGAACTGAAAGGGGTACAAAAGTGCAGTATTAGCATTATTGAGGACTTCCTTCATGATAAAGACTCCTACCTCTTTCCTCTCCTTTAGATTGGTTACCATGACAATAGTGGCTGTGTTCTGCTCCCAGATCATTCGCCAGAAGTCATTTACAGTCTCCTCCTTCGGTCCTGAGAGATCACAACAGATACCATCACTCAGAGGACACAGAGTTAACACTAGATAAACTCTAGAACAGTTTTTACCTTGTGCTGCAATAAACTTATTCTTTTCTTGGTAACCCTGAAATACAAAGTGACAAAGAGTCGCATGAATAAACGACAATGAAAGAACCATCGTTTCTGGACTGATAATACGACTTATACTAACATTTATAAAGGAGGCGTTGATAAAGTCAGAGTCAGGGACGCCCTCCAGGGAGGAGAGATGGACCCTTGAGTGGTCATCTGACAGAGAAAAGAGTATAAACATCAACCGGGGAGTGTGAAGTAATCTCAATACATAGCACAGGACAAGTTGTCTCTGCTCTCTGTGACAACTACTGTAACATGAAGTCACTTTGTAAGATGTTTGCCAGATGTTTACGGTGATAAATGCATGTAAAAGCCCCCACTGGTTCACCCCCACTCTGTGACATCATCGGGACGTACATGGCAGGATGTTGACATATCTGTTCTTCTCCTTGTTCTCTTCTTTGGAAGCCGCATCACATGATGCCTGGATGGGACACACTGGCAGTGCCTGCACACACACACACACACACAGACACACACACACATCAGAAGTTTAGTAAAGTTGTGTAAGAAGTTGTGTAACTCTTATTTATTTGTTCTTTTGTATTGCAATGGATTTTTGTAGCTTCCCTTGAGAGCCATTTTTGCATTTTTTTAGTCCCAGAAGCAGCTTTTCTTATTCTCATCATACATCAGTTATTTGCTTTTTATAACAAATTAAAAATATCTGCCTTACTCAACACAAGACATATATATCTCAAGGCAAATTACACTTTCTATTATTCCAAAGTTATTGTTAGATCCCCTTGGTTTACAAGTACCAGTGACTTGTTTAGGTGGACCGAGTTACAGATGACAGTCAGGATGTGAATGTTATCAGAGGGTCTGTCTTTAAGCATGTCATACATTGAATTCCTCCCTGAAGAGCTTGTTGTCATCGGCCATGCGGCGGTTCATTTCTTCCTCCAGCTTGTCAACGGGAAGTGGTGGGTACTTCCTGTTTGTGCTCGGCGAACGGGCCAATAGTGGCACGCTCTGGAGTTCTGTGCCAGGCAAGCAGGAAGGGAGGAGGCGGGAAAGGAGGAGTGAGACAGGTGGAGATAAAACAGGAGACACGGGGAAGGAAAATGAGATTTAAGATGTTTGACATCAATGACTTCATGTCCACAGCTCGCCCACCAGGGGGCGCCGCAGTTCAACAGTATGTGCAGACAGCGGCGGCCCTGCAGGTTAGGTAATCAAAGCGGGCAAAAACATCCAGGAAGATCAATCCATTCTTATCATCAAAAAAAAAAAAAAAAATTAACAAGTTTTATCAAGTGGATACGGTTGAGCAGGAACAGACATGAACCCTCGCGTCTGCTGACACATGCAAACGCAGACGTTCAAACACATCCAGATGTTTTACCTGTGTCATCAGAACGACCATTGGTCAGCCGGAAGGAGTTCGAATGGCTCCCTGCCTGTTTGTATTTTTTAAACCTGTCAATAATGACACGGCAGCAGGGTCAGTTTTAAAACAAGGAGACGCGCAGCCGCTGCATCCGCGCGGAGTAACTTTAACACCGACCTGAGCATGTAGAGGATGATAATGATGAAGATGATGACCAGCAGGAACGACAGGGCCACCATGACGGCTATGATTGGCATGTCAACGGACTGGGTGTTGTCTTCAGGGACACAAGAATGAAAAACGGTTAATCAAAAAGAAATCCAGACATATGAGAGATTTGAGTCAAATCTCTTAAGTTGACCTTGTGATGACTTCAAATCCTAAAGCATCATGTTGAAGCTCCAGACACTTTTTTTTTTTTTTTTAAAAAGGCACGGAAACTTTGCGGGTAAATAATTAATTTGACACGCACAAAACCCAAACCTAAATCGAGACTTTTGCAAAAGTGCAACAGGCTGTTAAATCACAGTTTAAACGAGTGTCAACCTCGGGCTTCTATAAATGGAATTGCAGGACGACAGCAGACCGGGTGATGGAATAAAACGCTGAAATATTTAGAACGATTGCTGTGAACTCCACGTGAATTATTCAGCGGAAATGTTAAATGCCTTCAGCGGGGTATAAGACAGAAAGCACCTGGGGCCCGCGGCGGCGGCTCTTGTTTATAAGTAAGATATAAGCTAAAGCTTGTTTTCTGTTCGGTGTGACGCCTCTGGCACACTCAGAATGGCTGAACAATTTCAGCCTTTTCGTTACGTGCATGAGTTAGTGATTGAAGGCGCCGCTATAGTCTTCCTGGTGGCCTTTTCAGAAAACATAAGCACAAAAGACATGGCGTCTGCGTGGAAAACATGAATTCACCACACACACACACGCGCGCGCGCGCGCACACACAGCTGTGTTTGTGTGCCGATGACTGGTCAGTAAGACACACCAGCTCACAACAAAAGACATTATTTCTAGAGGACTGCACAGTCGCGGCAACAACGCAGCAACGAAATCAGCTATTCCCCCGGCTGACACGCAGCAAAAAAAAAAAAAAAAAAAAACGCAGAAAATTCCAAACGTTCTGGGGGGGAAAAGAACATTTTGTTTAACCCGCAGCCCCATATGCACTTTGAGGGGAAGAGGTACCAAACGCCGGCCTGTCACAGATGCCAGGACGATTCAGGGCCGTCCTGCAGAGATGCGTAGATTGGAAGGTGGTTACATAACACCTATGAATGGAAACTGATTACCGTGTCCATTTATGTTGACATGGCATAGACAATGCCTCCCTGACCTTCCCTTACTTCCGCTTGAGTCCTTAAATAGCCATTCCAAGTTTGCCTGAAACAAAATGATTCAAAACCTCCTGACGAGGCCGACAGCCCAGTTTCCTAATCGATTTCGCGTTTCATTTTTGTGCGTTCTCTGCTGGGGCGGACGTAAGACTGAAGTCAGGAAGTGACATTTCACAGCGGTCTGAAGACAAAGCCCTCTGAAGACGCCGAAGAACTTCCGATTTCCAGAATGTTACGCGCGCGCGAGAAAGCATCAAATGCAGCGCTGCCTAAAAGGAGGACATCGCCGTTCGGGCAGCGTCTCATCTAATTTGGGTGCTCTCCTTCTTGGATGACTGGTCTAATGCAGGTATGTCACGTAAGGATATTTCCAGCACTGTCACCACGGTGCCTAAAAGCAGAAAACTGTTCCAAGTATTGAAATATTAAAAAGGTGACGTCTAGACCATAAAGCTCACTTTCTCATTCTTCCCACCGGTTGTTTTTTTTTTGTCCGCTAAAAAAAAATGTGTATTAGAGTTCAGAGGTCACATGGGCTCACTAACCATGAGGGCTGGGTTCTGTGGAGAACCCCATATCAGGGTCTACGGTGGTCTCCGCCTCGAGCTCTCCATCCCTGTCGACGTAAGTGTCTGGAGTCGGGGTAGCGGGAGCCGCCGCGGTTGCGTTGTCTCCCCCCTCCACGGCGGGAGGAAGGGGGGTGTCCACGTCGGGTGGCTGCTGAGGGCCGTCGGTCGGGGTCGGGGGGATGGGCATCACTCGCCCGGTGGCATTGGGATCAGCCTGTTCCGGGCCGCCGTCGCCGCCGACCGGGCTCGGTGACGGTGCCGCCGCTGTTGCCGCCGCTGTTGTTGTCGTCGTCGTCTCGGCCTCGACGGTTGTCGGAGCGACGGTTGTGGGCGGGCCTGTGGCTGCTCGCGTGCTTGCAACTGCAATTCTGAAAGGGTATGTCGCCGGAGGGTCTGCGGGCTTGGAAGTGATATTTGGAGGTCCTGGAAAGAAAACACACTTTTCAGTATTGTGCTCTTGTGCTTTAAAAGCCTGTTTTCTTAATTATAAGGGAACCTTTTTCTCCCCGTTTCCTGTCAGGACTCATGAAGGTAACGTGAATCCGCTTTGCTCTAATGCAAATTAGCTTCCCATGAATGACTACATATGCCGTCCCTTCGGGGGAATACATTCAAAAATGGAACTATGTGAAACAGCGCACATTCATCCTGAGCACGGAGCTAATTTCTCCAAAGGGAATTTGCTAATCTCAGATCAACAGCCGCGCAGGGCCGCGAGGAAAAAAGGATTCGGTTCCGCGATATAGGAAGAGAGAGGTCTTACTCGTGTCGGGGACAT
Source organism: Lagocephalus sceleratus (assembly GCA_911728415.1). Lineage (NCBI taxonomy): Eukaryota > Metazoa > Chordata > Actinopteri > Tetraodontiformes > Tetraodontidae > Lagocephalus > Lagocephalus sceleratus. The sequence goes on along the minus strand of CAJVRN010000011.1, from coordinate 8,878,337 downwards.
GTTCCTGGGCTGAGGCCCCGAGGGCTAGACCGAGCAGCAGGAGCAGGGGACACACACCCATTCTGCCCTACACGTGGAGGAAGCAGTGAGAACACGGGTCGAAAACAGCTCTAATCTCGGAAAAATATACACTCAATATGCCCGATCTGTTTCATGAAGATCAAAAGACTCAGGGTTAATGCATTGTATAATCTTCTACATTTAAAAAAAAAAAAATAGTACAGCCTAATCCCACATTTTCATTTTAGGAACGACTGAAGTGATGACAATAACAATAATAAAGGCTTATGTGTTTGTTTACCTCAAGAAGCAGAGTGGGCATCAATCACTCATTCGCGCAGTCCTGCAAAGAAAGAGGAAATCATTCATTTAGCAGGAAAAATAAATGATTATTATCAGTCAACATCAAGCAATGTTAGGACAAAAATATTTTAAACACAGTTTATTTAGATACCTTTGGTTTGGCATTACCAACCAAAATCCCTCCAAATCTGCCTATTTTTGAATGTGTTCCAACGTAAAATGGTTTATGCCAGATTACCACTTGACATGTTGCCGTCTAGAGCAAAACCAAAACAGAATTACCGCTCCCATTTAAATTCCCACCGTGATGCTGTCCTCGCCTGCCCTTCCCTGCCTCTGTGGTCACAGAGGACTGCTGCTGGTCAGCTAAGCTGTCATTTATGTCATCTCAGGGGCCAACAAGCCGTCGTCTCCCTGACTGAGCTGTGATAATCCCTAGATCTAATCTCATGGTCTTGACCCTGGAATAATCCAGAGAGTCTGCCTCTGCTTACAGATACTTTCACACCGTACTGACCCAAACGCTGCTTTACACACGCTGATGCTTTACACAGAGGATTACTGAATCTGCGGCCTCGGAATAAACTGGGTGTTAAAAGCTTTGATGGTTCCAGTCTGCCAGTCTGATAGTTTGGAGCTCATTCATTGCCTATTCTAGTATGAGAACATGTGTCTTTATTTCATTTTAACTTTAAAAACTCAACCGCGCGTGTCTAACTGGATTCAGATAAATTTGCGGGACTGCAGCGACAAATTATTTTCACGACTGACGGCACTTAAAAGTCAGAACGCTTCCCTTTCTCAGGGTGCAAAGGGGGAGAAACCAGTTAAAAGCGATGGTTTTAAATTCATTTTGCAAAACAACTGCTATAAACGATGATTGAACGCCTCCGCGGCCACATTAGGTCTTGACTTTACCGTTCCTGAATTGACAGAGTCAGTTTTATCCGAGCCAAGGACGAACGTAATGACAATTGATATTAACCAGAGTTCAGTCAACGGAGTCAAACTGCCCGCTGCTATTTTGTGATTTGGCATCACACGGCTTCTGTCTAGATTGGTATTGGGCTCAATCTGATGTAATCGACTGGGCTCGTTAATAAAATTATTCCCATCAACGAGCATTTACTTTGCAAAGCCCGTATTGACGACGACTGACTCGCCGTTTTTTGTGTCGGACCTGACGTAACGCCATTCATGTGCAAATGACACAACGAGCGGTCAGGGGACCTTCTAAAAAAAACGCACCACGGCCCGAGTATGTTTTGACTTTGAGATGAGCAGCAGCTTTTCTACACGTATAAATGTGCGCATTTCAGAAGTGTTACTGGAGAGGACATCATTTATTCAAGAGATACTGGACAGGAAAGTGCTTTCATTGGTGCCATTTTTAGACTCTTCTTTTCAGCATCTGTGGTATCTTAAAAAGATACTCAAGGCGTTCGGTGAGGACAGTCGATACAAAGAAACCATTGATGTTCAATTATCTGGTGGTATGCCTCCCAATTATATAGGAAGTAAAGTCTCAGCCATGTGCTTTTATATCTTAATATATACTGCTGCATCTTTGTCAAGACACGCTTATAAAAAGAACAAAGGCGTGCCTCAGCTTCAGCTTTAACTGCTGTAGCGCTTCTAATCTGTGTGGAGTTGCCTTTTGATCAAGCTGCTGTAATATCAGCCAAATATAACACCAAAAAAAAAAAAGAGCACCGCCAACCGCTTTCTAAAATCCATCTCCCCCGTTTTCTGCAGAAAAATGTGCGGACATCCATCCATTAGTGAGTGAATGCGCGCTCTTTACTCCGCACTCGTGTTGTGCAATCAGGTGACTTATTTTTCCCAGACAAAGCCGGTGGAGCAGCCAGATTCCCCAACGACAAAACCTGTCTTCCTTAAATGACAAAGACGTGACGCCTTGTTGGTGCTGGTGGCATATGGTGTCAACCCGAGCCACGCGTTCTCGCTGTTCGCCCTTTTTCAGCAGCGTTTTTAGGGGGCGCATAAATGTCACAGCAGCGGGCAAAGGGGGGGGTTAGATCAGCTTCGGGCTGCATGTCATGCAGGCAATATGTCACCAGGTATATTTATGACGACACACTTCTGTCAAATTTCAACCGAGATCACGACAATCCCCGCAGCAAAAATATAACAGACTTCATGTTAATTAGCTGCATCTCGCATGAACCAAAACTTGCTTTGTTACTGCGAGACCGATCATGACTGCGAACGTTATCCCATATTTCCATATGGTTGTCTTGTGCACTGCCTTCCACACATACACCAACACTTGTTATTGATGGTGTGTGTGTTGTTGAGGAATGCACGGAGCATGCATTGGTTGTAAAACTGTTCTTCCTGGATTGATAGCTTCATTCCTTGAGGCTGCTGCCGCACTTGTTTTGGTGATAATCATTTTTGAAAAAAAAAAATTCAAAAGTTGAAGAGAATCAACATTAAAAACACTTTGCCCACGGCCGTGGGTGTCAGCGACGAGCGTGTCAAATTTATTTTTGATGACTGCGCTTCCACGACTGAAAACTGGAATGTGAGCGTGCGCGCATTTTACTATGCGGCGCGATCTCATCCAGGGCTGGTAATCGTTCCGAGCTCAGGACGGATCAAAACCAGCTGTCTGTAAATCAAGCTAAACTGTTGAAGAGGCATTTTTGCCATGTTTTATATCGTTTTAATCTAGATTTTATAGGTCAGTCCTCTGTGTTTTAAATATGGTGCTGGCATGTTGCGCGCAGAACGAGGCGAGCGCGTTTCCCAGATTTATTACAAATGCTGCATCACAGTCGGTGTCTGCCCCCGTGAAACACAAAGAAGGCGGAGGGGGAAAAAAAAAAAAAAAAAGCCCCAAAAACACATTATTCCAGTATGGAAAATCAACAATATATTTGTTTACCTGCCACAGGGGTGGACCAACAGCCAAGCTGGCTACACTGGAGGAAACGGGCACTGGTTTTTGTTTTCAATTGCCTGTGCAGGTTCATATCACAGGCCAATAACACGGAGTTTCCACTCCATCTCGCTTTCTTTGGTTTTACACAACGTGCGGCCTGTGTTGCACACTCCATGTGAAGTCCAAGCTGTGAAACACGAAGGAGGGGGAGAAAAGAAGCGAAAAGCTACAATTCCGCTACGTTTCACAGCGGAAATCTGTCAAATCTGCGCGTAGAGAGCCGAGGGCCCGTCAACCTAGATCCTGAGCGGCGGAAAAGGGACGCCGTTGTTTTTTGTTGGTCATTGAACAGTTATGGCCGAGCGGCTCGGGCTCCTCGGCCTTCTTCCCATTGACTTTTTCCGACCAAACTTAAACCGCTACATACTCCGCCGGACAACAGCGGCCGAGGGGACGATAATGTTCATGCCGAAAAATATTTCCCTCTGGCCCTCTGGCAAGGCATCCCGCTTCCCTCGCTGCTGTGCAGCCAGATAATGCTTGTCTGTCTATCTACATTCGTGGCATATTAATACTGTTTCTATGTCTCGGTTGGGGGAGCGGAGGGGGGTTGGGGGGGGTGGGGTGGACGGGTGGCTTGGGGGCAGGGATACTGTGAATGCTTCTCTTCACGGGAGACAGAAGTAAGGCCAACCAGGCCTTGGCTCGGAAAAAAAAGACCACAGAATATACGTCCCCAGTGCCACATCCAACAGCCACCGTCCTTCTGGACGTTCCTTCCCGAGGGTTGCCGCTCCCCGCCGTACGCGGTTTGCGCTCCCGCTGGCTCCGGTCGCGACATGGTGGGATGATGAGAAGACGAAAGGAAAAAAAAAACGCGAACCGACGCAAGGGTGACCGCCGCGTCTGTTATTGAGCCCGTAATGACAATTTGGTTCCGCCAGGCTGGTCAAGGAGATCAAGGAAAACCGACCGGTTTCAAATGCGCCGCAGCGGTTGAGTCGGTGAAGCCCGGGCTCTGTTTCTGATTCATTGTGGGGTTTCTCACAGAGCGTGCCAGGGGCCTCTCAAGCTTTCCCACACTGGACACAGAAAGGATGTGGAGGTGCAAAGTGCGGTCTTCCCACAGAAGCCACCGTGACCTTGAAGCACAGTCTGGGTCCAAACGGGCAGGACAGAGGCCAAAAACAGATTTGCTATCTGCGGTGACCAACCTATCCCACTCATCCCTCCTCTTCTCCGGAGAACAGCCGCCGAGATAAGCAATCGCCCAAGACAAAACATCACGGGAGGGGGGCGTTTTAAGAGCCTTTCCAACAATTCCTTCAATTTCAACCAAGTCTCCGTGATTGCGTTTACTCACGCAATCAGCGCGCGACAGTCGGGGGGCCTAACTGGCTGGAAGACTGAGGCCAAGGGCAAATGTAAATATTTAAAACTCCACTTCTCAAGTGGGCTTGAAAATAACTCTGAAGGAAATGTTAAAACAAAAAAAACAAAAAACAATATCAAAACTCTTTTTGGGGAAAAAAATAGAAATGCACAATGAGCCCAAATTTGTACTTGTTTACGAGTAAAGTCTCTACATTAGCGGTGATTCACCAAAAATTGCTGCTTCTTTCACCAGCGGTCCAGCAGCAACTTGATTGTCAGCTGGTATGGGAAAAAAAGGGGGCTTATTGTTGAGTTTTTCAGTGACTCAACGTTTCTGGGCGTCTTTTGTTGCATTTCATTTCTAATAATACGACATTATTTGGGAGAAAACTCGGTTAAGGCACCTGGACTTTTACTGTGGAGCCATTCTGCTGTGAAATGTGCAGAATGCAGTCTGGCATCGCCTCGCTGACTTAATCTAGCACCATATGTTGCTCTAAAAACAGCAAAAAACTCAGCTTTAATGACACCTTTAAGATGTATAGATTACCCGTGGTGCCACATGCACGATGGAGTAACCACGTACTCCATCGCGGCTGTTGCCGCTTGCTGAGGCTTTTACTATGAATTTCGCATTGCAAAACGTGCCTCTTTGGACCGCAGAACTACACGGTCCTGTTTGGATGAGATTGAGGTCAGGGACTGTGGCAGTGTTTCTGGCTCTGGTTCCCAGCTACGGCTATTATTTGCGGATCCAGCGGCGGACCGTGTGGACAGTAGTTTTCCTGGAGTGTTGATTAGCCCACGCAGAGCTTCACTGCAGAACCTGATCCGCAGCCACCCGTAATGTCACCTTCCTGGCGAAATTAAACCAATTCTTTACACATTGTGCCGCTCCTTGTTGCCATATCTCCAACTATTCTGCAAAAAAGCTGCGGGCATCAGTTTCAGGGGTTACAACCTTGTTGGAGAATGCTAATTTTCACTCTTAATATTTAATTTGTTGCCTCAGTCTCATGAAAACATGGGAATTACATTAGTGGCAATACTGAATTCACAAAATGGAGAGACAGAAGCTGTATGACAGTGGGTGTAGTTTTCCCAGCCTGGCAAGTCACTTGATTCATGAATTGTGAGTCATCATGCAGGTTCATTTCCTGTAGTGCACAAAATAAATGTGATTAGGGCTGAATGACATGTCACATGGCTGAAATCAGGCCTCTGTAACGCTTCATCACACCCCGAATGCGCTCTATTTTTGATAGAGCTGGATTTATAGTGCTACTCCCCGGTAAAATACGCGACCCAACAGGTGGAAACAAAAATATGCATCGTTGCAACCGCACCCTGAAAGCCAACACATAATATTGTGTCAGCCCTCAGAAATTGCGTAATATCACAACCAAAGGTGAAAACACGTGAACTGCAAACATTTTTCAGTAATTTCAAGCTATGCATGCACTCCATTAGGAGAGCAGCGAGGCCCACGTCACTCGCCTGATACGCTTTTAGGATCCCAGCACAGATGCGCCTTTGAGTCCCGCCGAAGATGACATCGCTGCACTTTTGCCGGCCCGATTTCCTCCAAGGACTCGATGCCCGACACCCGGAGCCGACGGCCCCGGCCCAGAACACAGGACACCCTCGACCCGTTTGCAGACCCGCGCATGCCACCGAGAGGTGGGTTCGGTCTCGGCCTCTGCACTCGGAAGGCCCAAGCACAAAGAAAGTGGGAAGCGTTGTTCCGCCGAGTTAACTTTAACAAACTCGCTCAGGCATGATGAGTCAGGCTCCGGGCAGACGAAGCAAGGTTCCTTTCAGATATGACACAGGCGGTGGCCCCGGAGCCAGGATCAGAAACAGAAGGGAAGGCATAGGAGAGGAAAGCCTGCGCTCCAAGGAACCCCAAGGAACTCACGATACAAACAATAATGGCTGCAAATATCTGAAAACAGACCAATGGAAGTGGTACGGAGGCTACACCCACCATTAGAGAGACGATAGAGCGTGAAAAAAAAGGGGGGGGGGTGCAAAAACCTAAACTTTGAGAGAGGTTACAGAAGACAGACTTGACTGGAACGGCCAACAGAGAGCATGTGGAGGAAACAAAAAGGCAGCTTCTGTGATCTGACAGCCCGAACATGTTAATGCTGTGGCGACCCAATTCCTGTTGTGGGTCCCAAGACACCCCCCCACCCACCCACCCCAATCCCATCCGTCCCTCCACCCAGCAGCTCCACACCCTCCCTTGAACGTGTAAAAACAAAGCGTTGATCAATAAAAATTTACTTTCCAGGGGGGCGGCGGAGAAGCTCGAACCGGAGCCCGGCGTGCGCACCAGCGCTGGCGTGAACAAACCGGGACTTTCACCTCTCCAGAGCCCCCACCCCCCGAAAAAAGTCAGCCCTCCCGACCTCTCGAGCACTCTGGAAAAGCTCAAGCGTCCCCCCCCCCAACAACTATCGGACGCGACCCCCGGGATCCGCCGGGCTCTTGCGCGCCTCCAGGTCGCGCGTAATGCGGCACAGGAGCGCGGACGCGGGGAACAAAGTGGGTGTTTGTGGGTGACGCAGTGTCGGCCAGCAAACGCGCTAATACTGACATTTTAACAAGTGGGGGGTTCGGGGGAAAAAAAAAAAACAAGGAACTCACCACAACTCCTGCGGCGGCCAGAGGAAACCATAGGGGGAACCCCCTTCCCCCCCCCGCCGGTTAGGAATTTATCCTCGTCTTCCCTTCCACGTTTTTCCAGCCCCGGCCCCTGTCTCCACACCCCTGGAACCGAGAGTGTGAGCGGGGTGGGGGGACCTGGGTGATAGGAGAGGAGGGAAACGCGATCCAGGACACAGAGACGGCACTTTGTGCCCAGTTAATCTTCGAATTCCCAACGGCGGCGGCCGCTTCCAGGAGTGCGTCACTCTTCCCAGCCTCGGGTGCTCTCGAACGTGAATTTCTCGGTCTTTCTGGATGTCGGGTCCTCCGGGTTCTCCGCTGTATCCGGGCGCGTCGGCCGACTATTCTAGTCCGCCATGTTGTGTGTCTGTCTGCATAGGAAGAATGGGAAGCGGACGGCAAATTCCCAGGCCAGGCCCCGTCGCTCCTCCACGCTTTGTCCATAGCGCACAGCGACCCCTGCCGGCCATCCCGGGGCCTCCAGGGCCCTGGCGGCTGCGCTTCAGACTGCGGAGACCTCGGAGGGGTCCAAGGACCCCCTCATCCGCACACACCAATCACCTCCATCACTTCCATGGACATGTCTGTGACCTGGTCACATTTAGAGATACTTCATTTAAACATTTCAAAGAAATGTATGAGAAGAAACATACACAATGCATACGCATTTTTTGGGATATATTTAATGATAAACTAGCATCAATAACAATATTTATAAATATTACTCATAATGAATGTAATTATAAGCACATATCTTTATAGATGAGGCGATTGCTAAGTTGATAAGTACATCACAAGCATCCATAACAATTAACAATTCATGCTGCAACTGTCACACCAGTAAATACATATAATACGTTATTTGTGCCTCATACAATAATAGACAATACGGATACATTCTAAGCATATAAATAATAAATTAAGAAATGTTGGGATGGAGATAAGTGGAAATTTGCATTTTGCATGTTCAAGTGCGCATACGTGACTGAAAAGTATGAGGTGCACAGCCAGTTAAGCTGGTCAGTGTGCGTACATGTGCCTCAGCAGCTGACAGATGTGCACACACACACACACACACAGAGCTCAGACGGCCAGGTTAGCAATGACAGCCTGGGTGAACTCGTCACTTGTAGCATAACCCCCCAGGTCTCCGGTGCGCACCTGTTGGGGAAAAAAAAAAAAAAAGAGACAGTTTGTCACTATATGCACAGCTGCAGCAACGCACGCCCACATGCAGGACGACAGCCTGCATGTTAGAGAGCCTTTAAATACCAAATACGTGTTAACTCTTACCCAGAACACAGCGCCTTTGTCCCACACCCACGCCTGTACCAATACTCATTCACAACATGAACGTCAGTGATTAGTACAATACAATATTATTTATTTTTCATATATCACACTTGTTACAAGCTTTAATGTGAAATCACCTCCCAGATTCATGATCGTGGAATACTGCGCAACATGATATCTAAAAAGAACAAAGCACTGTTTGCACTACTGCCTGAATATGTATGTCCAAAATGCATCCATTAAGACAAATATACTATCTTAGCTGACAGTGAAGTTACCAGACAGAATATTTATTTAAAATTTTACATAAACTGAAGAGATCTGCACTCGGCTATGCAAAGCTTTGGGGAAATTATGTAAATAGAAATAAGTCACTACAAAAGAAAATTAAAGAATTGATTATCTGTAATAGAGCAGATAATTCGATCATAGCTGTGCAACAGTCAAAGAAAACTCATGGTAACAGCAGCCTTCTATGCTTAAATAAATACATGCTTGCACTAAAGTGGTTTAGAATTTATGACACTTTGCCTTGGGTAGGGCTTATGTTTGCCCTACAGTACTCAGTTGCCACAATTAATGGCAATAAAACACAAAACTGTAGATCTGGAATGTTTGATGGCGTTGATGTTTAAGAAGTAAATTCAGAACAGCCGAAAGAATCTGTTGATAAATTCAAATTGAACCGCCGGAATAATTACACAAATGATACAGTCACAGAATAAAAACAGACTCCTCGTGAGTGAGGTTGTTTTTTTCTGTGATGTAACAAAAGCAGAATTAAAATACAACTGGCAGGGAAGGGTGCGTGCATCTTAACATGTGTCCGATCCATGTTAAGAACAATGTCAGTGAAGGGGGGGGTGATGACACATCTTAACAGATCGGACGGTGACGCAGGTTGTCCACAACAGCACGCACAAAGTCTCCAGTGGTGGAGTACCCGCCGAGGTCTCGTGTCCGTACCTGGGATGTGCATACAGATGAACACAAACACGATGAGGGTGAGGGTGGGGGTGGGGGGGTGGGGGGTGGAAAAGAAAAAGGGGAGATGAAGGACTCTTTGTCTTGAATAACACACTTAAACACAATCCAGCAAACATGAGAGGGCAGACTTTAATCAGTAGCTGAAGCCGTCTGAACGTGTTCAGGTCTTTGATCCCCGACATCTGTTTAAAATGTTCCGTTTCGAATATAACGCACGGAAATATTGCTTTTGGCGGTGAAAAGGTGTGTGGCTCAGGTAGGTGAAGCACACCGATGACGGAACTGAAGTGAAGACGAGCAGGAGCGCACACACTTACCTTGCCCTGCTTGATGACCCTCTTGACAGCGTCGGACACCATTTGGGAGTGGAATTCCAGGCTGCAACACAATACGGCGAAACTTGAGAAGCAGCTACAGCAGCCTTACCCATGGCAACGTGAAGTCAACCATCGAAGGGAGACCAAGACGCTGGGGAAGAGATGGGGGGGGGTCTACTACTCACTTGAGGTGCCGGAGCATGTTAGCGGCGCTGAGCAGCATGGCTGTGGGGTTGGCGATGTTCCTTCCCACAGCTTGTGCAAAAGGGTGGCGCGCACCCTGAAACAGAGGCGGGAAAGAACGACTTGGTTTGCGTCCACTACTTTCACATGCTGGATTTGGACCACACTTGGTCCTTACCAGTAAAACAGCGTGATCCCAGGAAGCCAATTAAAACAAACTCCCCTACAAAACAGCCGAGAATGCCAGCGGAAACTTACAGTCTCAAACACGGCGTACTCGGCGCTGTAGCTTTCCCCCGGAACGACTCCTGCACCTCCGACCAGGCCGGCTGCCAGGTTGTCGATGATGTTGCCGTACAGGTTGGGCATTACCAGAACATCAAACTGGTATGGATTCTGGACCAGCTGCAGTGAAGCGAAGAAAGGAGACAAGGGAGACGGATGGGATCCTCGTCAGGAAGCCGCGGCTGACGGAAGCCCGCGGGAGGACGTGGATACCTGCATGCAGCAGTTGTCAATGATGATGTTGTCATATTGAATTTTGGGGTACAGCTGTGCCACTTCTGCACAGCTCTGGAGAAACAGGCCGTCACCTAATTTCCTGTAAAACAAGGGAGGACGTGAAGACGTGGGCTTCAGTGGAAAAAAAAAAAAAAAAAAAAAGAGGCCATCGGCCAATTTCACAACATGCTCAAACGGAATTTTCCCTTACATGATATTGGCCTTGTGAACAGCTGTGACTTTGTTTCGGCCCTTTTTGGTGGCATAATCGAAGGCAAACTTGGCGATGCGTCGGGATTTCTCCCTGGTGATGATCTTCAAACACTCAATCACCCCTGTGACGCTCTAAAGAGAGCACAGATAGGTGGCGTTCAGAAGGCAGCGTTCCCAAGTTAATATCGTGGCAGCGAGGAGAGACGCGCACCTCGTGCTCCAGGGAGCTGTACTCCCCTTCGGTCTGTTCACGGATGATGACGAGGTCCAAGTTATTGTGGCGGGTGCTGTAGCCGGGCAGGCTGTTCACATGAACCACATTTGCAAAAAGGTCTAATTTACGCCTGTGGAATAAGAAAATATTAGCCTTTTTGAAAAACATAGGGAAAAAAAAAAAAACACTGGGCATAAGCCTTCTTGTTACCTTAGTTTCATCTCATATGATGCCAACTCTCCTTTAAACTCCATTGGCGTGTGAATTTTACCTACAAATCCAAACATTACTAATCTATTGGAACCATGTAAACCTACTTAAAATCACATTGGCTTGGAAACTAAGTGGACAACAACAGATGTAGATACCCTTCATGGCTACTTTGTTGTTCCTCATAGAGGTCAACACTTGATCCAGCTTGTCCTCACTGGCCATGTTCTGGACCTCACTCAGATGAAACTCCTCAAATTCCACAGGGACATCTCCCGCCTAGATTTAAGACAAAAAAACAACAAGACTCCCATCTTCAGCATCTGTAAACACCTGCCGTTTTTAAATGTCTGCGGCTCAAGAAAAAGGCTGCCGACCTTGAAGACGTCCTTCACGGCGGTCATGAGTTCAGGTCCCACTCCGTCTCCAGGTATCATTGTGACCTTGAAGGTAGCATCAGCACGAGTAGGTGGTCCATCTGGTCCACAGAGGCTGGCAGACAGGCTGAGCTGCCGAGAGGCCAGCTGCTGCCAACGGGGACTACTCAACCCCTGGCCATCATAAATAAGATACAGAGCATTTACTTCATTGTAAAATATGTCACATTAAATATGATGATGCACCATTCTACACTGTGACTTTTTAAAAGACCTGATAGTTAATAAAGAGACAAAGTTGGTTTAGATTAGTATCTGTGATAATAATAGACCGTTTATACAGTATAATTCATAAGTACCTATGCTGACACACACACTTGCACACAACTCTAATCAAACAGCGTGTTCACCATTATAGGATGTTTTTATGAGATGACAGTCTCGCCGTGTTCCATATCGGATTCCTCATGAGTGGGTGTGGACACGATGCAGGAGGATTCTGGCCGATCAGTCACTGATCTTTAAACCAACTGTACACGGATTTGTCCCGCTGTGATTTCAGAGATTGACAGTTCCCTGAAGCACACTGGTACCAGATTATTTCAATCCCCTCAGAGGCTGCGTGCAAATTAAATGACCCGTGTGTCATTCTCGGCTTAAATAAATCCAGATCTGCACTAAAAGTCAACTCAGTCATCAGACAAGTTTATGGCGATCATAAACTATTTTAAAGTGTCTTTTTTTTGTTGATAACGAGATGTTGGCTAATCAACAGCAGCAGGGCTCTTTAGTTACAGCATCGGGGCGACGCCACAGATAGATGGACGGGGGGCCACGCAGGCCCAATTTAACCGCAGTGATTGCCTCTGGTGCGGTAACAAAAGCGTTTTAGGGGAGCCGAGGACTCACCTTGACCAATGTTAGCAGACTTCCTCTCAAGGAGGCCGCCATCGTCACCGGCGTGCTGCGGCTTCTTCGGTGGTGGCTGCGACACCGGGCTGCGTCTGCTTCTTCTTCTTGGTTTTATTTTAGGGTTCGCAGCGGCGGCCCTCTGGCGCCACCCCTCAGGTCGGAACGGGAACAACCACAGCCGCGCCCGTCGGAGAGTTCTGTGGGTCTTAAATCAGGTGAATCGGGTCAAAAGAACTAAGAGGAAAAAATCTCTGACATATTCTGTGTTCAGTTTAGAAGAGTTGTTCACCCCCCCACCAAAAAAAAAAAAAAAAAAAAGGAAGTCCGCTTATTAACGGCTAGTTTCATCTCGGAAATTACACCAACAAACATTGAACTTCGACGAAGGATTAAAGCAGTATTATTGTTTGTCAAATGCAAATAAATCTTGGTCTGCAAGGGAGGATTTGTTTGTGAACTGCTTGACACATTGACACATTGACGGGTGGGTGGGTCTTCTCAGGTGTTGCGACTTTGAAATGGGTTTGAACATTACAAGGAGGAGCGTGAGAAGGAGCAAACGATGTCCATATATTAGGTTTGTTCCTGCCCCAGTCCAGCCTCTGAATGCGAGTTTATCCAAAATAGGCCGGCGGAGTCCTTAACCTATTCCAGGGGAATGATGTACTCGACTGACACACAGGGTGATGTCAGGTTTTAAAACCACCTCCATGAAAGCATAGGTCACTTGGCAACTATGTGAAAGTTCCCTTCCGCAATGTGCTCAGGACATAATTGGGTTGTTTATGCTCGTAGAACTAACTTTTCAATGAAGCAAAATAATCATTCGCATGATGTTTGTCCTGAGAATTGTCTTTCAGGCAGCCGGGTGCCTGCATCCATTTCTGCCAGGTTTGTTCCATCAATAGTTACATTATGATGCTTTTCTTCAACCCTCGGGACTAAGTACAGTTTTATCTCATCTGGCAGTATTTAGATATGAAGTGAGGAATTTATGACAAAAGCGAATCTTGAAACTGACATTACCCCAACATTTTCTGTATAAAAACGATTAAAAAAACAGAAAAATAAATTTTCATTATACTTCCAAATAACTTGAGTAGTCATTATGAAATACCTATGAAACGTCTGTTAAACTCATTATTTTAGGTGCCCTTTGGCTTCCAGGGAATGGTAAACATGTATGTGCCGTCTATTTTTTCACAGCATGCAGTGAAATATCTGCAGCATTTTATTTAATCGTATTCTGGACGTAGGCGAAATGCACAAACTTCACCTTTTTTGTTCACGATGGAAACACTAAATATGTCAGGTAATCGTCCGGACGTACCCTGACAGACAAGACAGAGGGAACGTGCCCCCTTTGGAGACTGACAACCAGACTGAGGAAAAACCTTAAATAAGGGCTGACAAGCAGACTAAGGGATTTTCCCTTGTTATAGCCGGACAACCAGACTGAGAGAACAGTCCCGATTTGAGCCTAACAATCAGACTGGGAGAATAAGTCCCTGTTAGAGCCTGACAGACCCAACTGAGGGAAACCGTCAATGAAGCCTGACAGACCAGACTGAGGGAAAATTCCCGTTTGAGCCCAGCCGAGGTGGAGAACCTGAGTTTACCATATATGGGCAAAGCCAAGCAGAGCGCGAGCGACGGGCGCTTCCGTGTCGGTGCTAGCAGGGCAGCGTCAAAAGCTCCGCTCCTTCATTCACCTGGACCACAAACATCCTCTACCAGCCCGACATGACGCACCGACAGAGTGAGTCCCGCTCCGCGGCCCCGCCTGGGCCTCGACCGGCGACGTCTCAGTCTCTCAAGCCGCGGTGTTTTTTTGTTGTTTTGTTTTTGACGCGATGCTGACGTCGCCCGGAGGCTCGTCAGCCGGGCAGCTGTTAGCACGTTAGCTTCGGCCACACAGCGGCCGCTTCCCCTCGTCTAAACCCTCTGGAGGAGCCCCAGATCCGCCCCGGGGCTCCGCCCCGGCGCTCCGGGGCCCTGGAGCCGCGCAGGCCGGGCGACACGCTCTTATAATAGCCGGGTTCTTCTCGCTGCCAATCGCGTTAGGTCGATTTAAGTCGAGGCTAGCTTCGCGAGCTAATGACAGTTGCCAGGGGGGATCGACCGATGTTGTGGCATGTAGAGACAGAGATCACACACACACACACACACACACACACACACACACACACACACACACACACACACACTGCTGAAGAGGCCTATTCTCTCGGTTCCACTGGTTTCACGGTGCTGTACAGCTCTGCAGACCCTTCTGGGATTGAGGTTGTGAAGCCACATTATTTGACCACCAGTTCAGCTACTAACATATAAATATACTATAAACTGGGGTCTCTGTGTGAGTTTTAGCACGTTTACTTTCATCCAAATCTTCACAGAACGTTGGGTTTGCGTATATCTAATTCTAAACAAAATAATGTGTGAAGAATGAGAGAGAAGAATGCAGGACATAAAGACAAGCCCTTACTCTGTTCGTCGTAGACACCCTGGCATGACTTCACTTATAGTCAGAAACAACACATTCCACAACCTTGTCTCCAAAACATGTCAGAACATGCATTTCGCTGATTCATGAATACATGTCAAAGACTCCAATGTTGATAAATGTCTATTTGCATTACTCATTTGTATCTTAGTAGACTTTGTGATGTAAGATCTTGATCTGAGGTGTTGCAGGTCACATGTAGTCTCGGGGTGCTGTTTCAGCCGATTATTATGACATGTTATTTTAATGCACGTTGTGTTGTGTTGTTTTTTTGTTGGTTTCTTCGTTTGTAGAGTCCGTGTTTGCCGGTCTCCCTCAGATGGAGCGGGGAGTTTCAAAAGTGATTGGAGGGGACCCCAAAGGCAACAACTTCCTGTATACCAATGGGAAGTCCGTCATCATAAGGAACATTGAAGTAATTTTACACCCTTTTAAAAAGACCTTTCCTCCTCACTTTGACCATTATTTACCTTTATGCATGTAAAGGTATAAAATGAATGCCAATCGATAATATAGTAATTTTACACTTGATATGTGACTTGGATGAACAACATGTAATAAAATTACTAACTTAAAGGAGTGGTTGTTAAAGGCCTGATCAAGAATAAATAGATTTTAGTCCTGCATTCATATAGCTGAGTTTTGCAGTATCACAACTTAAAAGTTATAGTTTTACAGTATGAATAATGACTAAATCAAAACTATAGGATAATTACATGATAGGGACACTCCTTAATGATGTCTCATATCTTCCTCTTGCACAGAACCCTGCCATAGCGGATATTTACACTGAGCACGCCCACCAAGTTATGGTTGCCAAGTATTCCCCCAGTGGCTTCTATATTGCGTCTGGAGGTGAGTAGCCAGAGCAAACATCAACAGAAGATTTTCCTGTTTGTCAACTCCCCTTAAGCTCAACGATAATTCTGCCGGTGATGTAATCTATCCTTATGTAACATGCAAAAAATGCCACTATTGAACACGGTTAACTTGATAATTCATCAGGTTATCTTGACATATAATAGAATGTGTGCATCCTTAATGAACTGTATGCATTTCTAACTATTTCAGATGCTTCTGGAAAGATCCGTATCTGGGACACCACTCAGAAGGAGCATCTGCTCAAGTACGAGTACAACCCTATCTCAGGCAAGGTCAAGGATATTGCATGGACCGAGGACAGCAAGAGGATGGCTGTTGCTGGGGACGGACGGGAAAAGTGCGTATGACACGTTTCAGGGGGCCCGTGTCCTGTGATTGCAGGACTACACAGCTGACCTGACCTGTTTGCCTACTTGAGTCTTTGCTGCTCTGCCTCCCGCGCACTCGCTGCAGACACTCATGGAACTTCCGCTCTCCGTTTAGGTTTGCCGCCGTCTTCCTCTGGGACAGCGGCTCCTCAGTCGGGGACCTTGCCGCCCACTCCAAAGTAATCAACAGCATAGATATAAGGCAGAAGCGCCCATACCGCCTTATAACGGGCAGCGATGACAACTGTGCCTCCTTCTTTGAGGGGCCTCCATTCAAGTTCAAGTTCACTGCTGTTGTGAGTCTTTATCTTCTGTTTAATCTGGACTGGGACAGTTATCATTACATATGAGTGGTTGGGTTATTACGTGAGCTGTCCAGAACAGCTCCTTTTCCTGCCGGAACTGAACTGAGCACATTCTTATTTTTACCTCCTTCTCCTCTCTTTCTTCACTCACCTCTAAAAGGAGCATAGCCAGTTTGTCAACTGCGTTCGTTTCTCTCCGGATGGAAGTAAGTTCGTCACAGCCAGCGCAGATGGCCAAGTGAGTACTGAATCAGCTGGAATGTGGGCTCAGTTAATCTTCAAAAAATGCACTAAAAGCATCGGAAAAGCGTGAAACACAAGCTGGTGTCATTTCTAGATTTTTGTCTGTGATGGAGGCACTGGTGAAAAGATTACTGCGCTCGGTGGAGAGAAGGCCCACGGTGGAGGAATCTATGCTGTAAGTATTCTTCTTTTCAGTCTTCATTTTAGTTAATGTCTCGATGGGTCACGGTTAGTGGTGCCTGGACTCGTGGAGTTTTGGCGTGCCTTGAGGCCCCCCGCAGGCACATCCCTCCTGTTTGCACAGAACCTGGTGGGCGAACGGCCAGTAAATCCCTCCTGTCCTCCGCGTTGCGTTTGTCCAGGTCAGCTGGAGCCCCGACAGTACCCAGCTGATCTCTGCCTCGGGGGACAAGACCGTGAAGCTCTGGGACGTCGACGCCGGCGCGGCCGTGACCACCTTCAAGATGGGCACGGATGTGTGGGACCAGCAGCTGGGCTGCTTGTGGCAGAAGGACCACCTCCTCAGCATTTCCCTGTCAGGATACATCAACTACCTGGACAAGAACAACCCTGACAGACCCATACGCACCGTTAAGGTCAGAATGTCCCAGTCTTACAGGACGCTTCCATAAAATCTGTCCTGTCCTTGAATTTTATTTATTTATTTATTCTTTTAAATAATTCATAAACTAATGAAGAAGAAAGTGGCAAAATGTACCAAAAATAGATGGTGTTGGTGAGTATCATAAAAGAGCATTCGTGCTCAAGCGTGTTTGGCTGAATCATGAAATATTTACCAATGCATTAAAACATAGAAGGCATATTTTGTCAGGAATTGAGTCTGATGTGATATTATTGAAGTGAAATGATCAGTATGATATTGTCTGTTTTCATCCCAC
The DNA here is from genome assembly GCA_911728415.1 of Lagocephalus sceleratus. NCBI lineage: Eukaryota > Metazoa > Chordata > Actinopteri > Tetraodontiformes > Tetraodontidae > Lagocephalus > Lagocephalus sceleratus. The sequence goes on along the minus strand of CAJVRN010000011.1, from coordinate 8,860,672 downwards.
AGGGTCACAGCAAATCCATCCAGTGTCTGACAGTTCACAAGTGTGATGGCCGATCAGTCATCTACTCAGGGAGTCACGATGGACACATCAATATCCTTTCATTAACAGATCGGTGTCCAGGGTAATGTCAGCATTTCACAAGAGAGCACAGGGCGCACCAAAGTCCTTCAAAAGACCTGCTGATGCCAACCGGCATGCTTAAGACTCGGATGAATTATTAATTATCTGGCGCATTTGACGCTAGGGGGCGCCACAAGCACACTAACGGTCACTGAATATCAGCGTCCCTGAGTTGGTTTCTGTTGATCTGGATGTAGTAGTATTGTCATTCACAGCTCATCTGATTGAAGTCCCAGTCAAAGGTCCTCTACTCTTGATTACTATGCTGAATCTATGGTGTTATTCAAGTGCACACACAGCTGTTATTGCTTTCCTGCATTGTGAGGTGGAGAGTCATTGTTTTCCTAAACGCCTTTTTCCACATTATTGGGACTCTGAAACTGGGGAGAATGATTGCTTCACAGGGAAGGGCCACACCAACCAGGTGAGCAAGATGGCTGTCAACGACAACGAAGAGCTGGTCACGTGCAGCATGGACGACACGCTGCGCTACACCAGCCTCGGCAAGAAGGAATACAGGTGCGCGCGCCGCCGCATCTTTAAGGTTTGGTTATGGCCAGCCCGGGCGTACGTGGCCCGTATTAACGGTAATGCCTGGTTTGCAGTGCCAGTGACGTGGTGAAAATGGATTCTCAGCCCAGGTATTTGTCTACAGCACCTGGAGGGCTGTCACTGGCTGTGTGCCTGCAGCAGGTAAAGTCTTTACGCAGGGAGGTGTCAGGTTTGAGCCAGCTTCGCCCTGTTGCTATGTCACTGTTTTGTTGTTGTCCACCCTCCCCCAGCTTGTCTTGCTGAAGGATAAGAAGAAAATCTTCACTTTGGACAAACTGGAATATGAAGCCGAATGCGGCGTGATCCACCCTGGAGGCACCACTGTTGCTGTTGGCGGAAATGTAAGCAGAGAGACAAACGGGAGCTTCAGTAAAAGGTCACATTTTCACAGAATTCAGTCCTCCTCTTTCTTTTATTTTCCTTTAGGATGGCCTGGTTCATCTATATTCCATTCAGGGCAACACCCTGAAGGATGAGGGGAAAACCTTGGACACTAAAGCACAGATCACGGGCATGGCTTATTCTAACGATGGAGCCCACCTGGCTGTCATAAACGACAAGAAGACCGTTATTCTCTACTTGGTAGCAGATGGCTATTCGGTAAATACTTATCACACGATAGTCTATTCCTACGCTCGTCCTTCATCCCAGGTGAGTCATCTCCTTGCTCTCTTACAGGTCAAGAATGAATTTTACGGACACCACGCCAAAATAGTCTCCCTGGCCTGGTGCCCTGATAACGAGCACTTTGCAACTGGCGGGATGGACATGATGGTGTATGTTTGGACGGCTAGTGACTCAGACAAGAGGATTAAACTCCCAGGTAAGCCATACTGGTGCAGCAGGGGCAGGAGATACCAGTTCAATTCATAATTTCTAGGCCTGTGACGATACACATGTGAAACCAAACCGTTTCGGTTCGCGTCTCTTCAGTTCAGTACACAGCTACTGAAACGGAACAAAGAGCAAAAATGGGAAGGAAGGTTGCGCGAGCATCCACATGTTTCCATTGAAGACCCTTTGCCATCGTTACGGTCCCCTGTCATGGACAACAACAGAGAAAGACATGCGTTTGCCATCTATATGCGGTTTAAAAAGAAAGAAAAGACAGTAGAGTTTGCACTCTTTTTAATATTGCACGTCACGTGGAAAACGTACCGAACTAAATATTTTTGTACCCCTCCAGACCTTCTAATATCATTCCAGGCCTTCCAATTTTTCATTGGATATCAGATATCACTGCAGTACTCCATAATTCTTATGATAGAGTCCATAAATATTGTGATGGACTTTATATTACCGTGACGATAGCAGGGACTGTTATGTCAGCCAAGATTTCCAATCAAGATATTCACACTTTTATTGTATTTATCTTTATTATTGAATGTGATGTAACGCCATGTGACAAGACGATAGATGGGTGGCATGTTTATTGTGGCAGTTTCTTACATAAGGGTGTTGTCATGAGTCTGTATCTGCTGACAGACCGGCTCGTTTAACCTACGAGTAGCGGTGATCGTGTGGATCGGAGCTGATAGAAGGGCGAGTTTGCACTCCTAAGAACAACTCTTTATTGAGACACCCGCCGAGACGTCCTCGCTCGTCTCTTTAAAACATCGAGCCGCTGGATCTGTGTTGTAAAGCACCAGACTTGGATGCGTCCTTTGCTGCTCTGAAGTAGTCTTCCCGAACAGCAGAGCGGAGTGTAGAGAAATGGTGTTTCTTGCCGAAGGCTAAAGGGCGCGCGGCTCTTCGTCCGAGGCCTCAGTCAGACTGAGCTGTGGTCATTGTGGCGTGGTCCACTTAGCTGAGCAGACCGTCTGGTGTTCCCTCAAATCAGCTATTTTAGCAGTGAGAGACCTTTGCAGAAGCTCTTCTAACAGGCGGTCCGCCTGGCCCTGGATCGAAGCCCTCGGCCGTTAAGACCTGGTCAGTGCCGGTGGTGATATCACTGCTGTGTGAGACGAAGTGGTCGATGTGGGTAAAATCAAAGTCTCCCGCTACAGACAGGGGCGGGAGAGGAGACTGTAAAAACACAGCCCTGGAGCTGTGTGTTTGCTTTGATGATGCTCTGATGACTGTCTGCGAACCCCAGTGGAGAACATCGGCTGTTTGATGCGACGGATCTCAGAAATTATTATTTACTGGTTGCGGCGTAAATAACCAGGTTGCCGTCGAACACCTTCAGATATCTTTCTGCCCACCCCCCGCCCCCCCCACTCCCCCGCTGTGCACCAGGTATTTTATGCTCCAGACCCTTTCTTCTGCTATCCCCTATGATTAAGGACAATTGTACCCCAACAGAAGGAAAACTGTCCACATTTTATTTGGGATTGTTTCTCCTGGTGGAAGGTGAACTTGCAGTAACCCCCACCCCCCTTGTCTGCAGACACCCACAGGTTGCACCACATTAGCGGCCTGGCCTGGATCGACGAGAACACCCTGGTCACCGGCTCACCCGACGCCAGCATCAAGCAGTGGATTATTACATACTGAGCTGCAGGGGGGAAAAAAAAGCCCACGTTTCCAAGATCAAGGACTACTGTAGACTCCAGTCTTTCTTTTTTTTTAAAACTGTACTTTCACTCTCTGATCGGTGGTCTATGCTGTCTGTAAACACCCGAAGTGTACATGCTTGGCGGCTGCGAATCGCTGCCGTAGTAAGACCCCCCCCGCAGTGGTTTTCTTTGGATGCAATTTACCTGCATACGCAGACAAAAAATCAGACATTTTCACTGTATGAATGCTTTTACATCTGACATGTATGTTACGTTTGTAAGCTCAACATTCCACGTGTAATGGCTTTCTAAAAAAAAAAAACCAAAACAATCATGTTTGTGTCTGGCTAAGAGAACATCTGAATAAAAGGAAGTTTTTTTTTTTTCTATTCTGATTAAATAAAGTCATGAAATAAATGAATCCCTTTGGTTACATTCCTGAGAGATGTCGTTGCAGGAGTTCATTTGTTGGGGGGGGCGGGGGGGTTCACGTTCTGTGCGGTTCTCTGTTCTTCCCATGAGGCTGAGGGGTAATAATGGAAGAGCGAGTTGTTTCCAGTCACGGGGCTGTTGGAGATGGGGCTCCGGTTGTTGTCCCTGCTGCCTTCAGGCCCACTCTGTCCCACTATTTCTTCCATCTCTTCCCCAGTATGTGGCTCATTTCTAGATTAGGGCTGAGTAACAGCTGCTGCACTGTGGCGCTCGGGTCACGAGTATTCCTCATCAGATTAATTGATCTGTGTGGAAATAGTCAGATGAAGACCCTCTGTCAGGCCCCTATAGAACCTAGTTACCCTCATTATCCATTTGCACTTTCTTTTCTCTGCTCTGTCTGATGTTTCTGACGCTCCAGGAGGGACACAGGTCAGTATGTTTTCCATGTGAAGGCAGATCTAAGGGTTTTATTCCTCTAATAATGTTTACCCAGGGTTGGCCTCAAATAACAGCAGTGGTGAATTATTATCTAGCTGTATGGTATGACGAGAACCTCGGCGTTTAAGGTGCAGGATGTATAAAATGAACATTAGATCTGAAGTGAGAGGTCGGCAGTATCTTCCCTGTGGTCCCAAGCACTCTTGGTTCATGTCCGGTTTGAGCAAATTGAGTTAAACTGGCACTCATGTGACCCTGGTGTCTTTTCCAATTCCACGTGTGTCTGCTCTGACTCCGGCTTTAGACTCTGAATCTCGATTTTGAAGAGCCAGCATCCTGAGAGCTCAGGTAAGAAAGAGTGAATTTCAGATTTTAACAGATTAATGATGTTAAAAAGCAACTGTAAATAGCCTGGTTTATACAGTGACTCGACAAACACGCCGGCTTCGAGACACATTTGCTTTTCAGAATTTGCTTCGAAGGGCAGAAACCTTGGGCAGGCCCCCCGCTCCACGTTGCCTTTTCCCCTTGCCGCTGTGTGAGTTCAGCGTCTTTATTAACGCAAACACTTCGCTCCCTATCACGCGCCGGTGTTCGTTTCCCACAGCCGCCCTGGGAAGAAGTATTCCTAAACCACACATGGGGACAAAAAGAGAAAAACAGAAAACCAACAAAAGCCTGGGTTTGATTACTGGAGCGTGTGTTCGTGTTTCACTGTGACGTTGCTCGATCCTGCACACCACACGCTGGAGCTCTGTCCTGCCTTCTCTTTTTCCTTCTGAACTTGAAGGCCATCTCACATGTCTGCAAGCTTTTAGAGCCAAGCAGACGCCCCATCCGGATCACGGGAAAAAAGAAAAAGCGAATTGTGTTTTGATGACGCCGGCCTTAAATCTACATTATCCAACCTGAACTTTGGGAACACGAGGTAAGCACGCCTAGTTTTCCGTAGATCTCTGATCTTTGTCCTCTGGCCTGTTTGGTCCAGGCAGATTGAGGGTAACCCCGACACCAAAAGTTGAGAAACATCTCCGGGGGCCAGAAAAGCTCCAAAACCTTCCAAACCCTGCAGTTGTGCTCATGTGCAGGAGTTTCCTGCACGTAAAGCCCCCCCCTCCCATTCTGGACTTTGGTCAGGAGGCATGAATGGTGCTCCTGGAGATTGCAGCAGAGTTTTGCCTTGACTTCGCCGAGGAACCGAGAAATGTGAACTCTGAACCTTTCTGTGTTGGCCCTGTAGCGATGAGTAGCGACCACACTACTCAAGGAAGGCGTTGGGCTCTTAACGACCAACACGTGAGCGGGGTGATGAGTCTGTGGACAAAGAGGGTGGAACACCGAGGGACTGTGCTGGTGCCGCTGAAGTGCACCTTGTCCCCGGCCTGTGACACTCCTGAAAATGAAGCTCTGCATCAGTGAGAAGAGCTTTGTTAAATTCACCTGTTAATGGTTAAAGAGCACCGTACCGGGAAGGAAAGGTTTGAAACCAAAACAAGGACAAACTTTTAATTCATGCCAGCGTTTGATTTGGCTTTTTAGGAAGTGCTTCATTGTAGCAAAGGACGCAGATAAACACTTTACTCTAGAAGTATTTTGGTGGAATTAAACGTTGGACTCGTTCAGCCTGGCTACAGACTTGAAATAAAGAAGGGGGAATGATTCACTTTTCCTTAAAATTATCCCCGACTTTATGAATTAGAAAATGTTTATTTTGACCTGTGGTGCAGATGACCTCTGATTGCGGGGCCAACGTACTGGCAGGAGTGAGCGGAAGGGAGAGGTATATCAGAGTTAATGATTTTTTTTTCTGCCAGTATTATCGTGCCGTTTCGTCTACACGGGACTCTCCCGCTGATTTCGTTGTCTGCTGACGGCCTGAACTTGGGTAAGGATCCACCGGGACTCCGGAAAATCGGGGGATGCTGCTTTTATCCTCCTGCCATTATTTCTGACCAGGCAGGCAGTTTTCCTTTCCTCCCTTTCCTGTTTCTACTCTCATTTTAGGATGTCATTTATGCCCTAACTTGTTGGAATAGTTTGGTGCAGTTTACCTGGATTATTTAGTCAAAGCTGCCCGTGTTTATGTTGGTCCATGATGTGACATCACTCCGTTACTACTGGTCGCTCCGCTGGAATGTTGTTGTTGCGTCTCATGCGTTGGCCAGGAATTCTTGGTATTTCTTTTTTTTTTTTTTTGCACGGCAGAGCTTCACTAACTGGCCGGGGGCCGCAGGAGTCACCAGGTCGCCGCACATGGTGACGTCAAGAGTGACGCTCTAACATGCACGACAATACGACGTTGTTCTTATATTGTTATAAAATCCATTTCCCAGCACTGGGAAAGGCTGAGTGCTTTCAGCATCTTTCAGCGCTGGCTGATTGTGGTTTGTCGGCCCCTCTGCAAAAGGCCCCTGAAAGCAACACATCTGCTCCTGTTGGACTCTAATTAATGCATTTTATTCATCAAGTTAATTTTTAGGTGTCAAGTTAATTTTTTTTCTAGAAGCAAGGAATGAAATGTGCCTGTGTCTCTGTCTGTCTGTCTGTCTGTCTGTCTGTCTGTCTGTCTGCTGTCTGTCTGTTTGCCCTCCTTTTCTGCAGTATGTCACCGTACCACCCACAGCGGAGATTTTCTGCTTTTTCTACCTCCTGCTGGTTTTTATTCTGTCATCCTCGCTGAATGTCAGCAGGCTGAGTTAAATTGTTTTTGCAGTCAAAAGAATGGTTGCATGTGTCACTGCTTCAAGCTCTGCTTTCAAACACGCCTCAGCGGATGGCATTTTTCCCGACCGCCACTAAGTGTCGCACCATTTCCACCTGTCTTTCTCGCAAAGACCCCGCACGGATCCAGCACGGTGGAGCTCCTTCTTCGTTACTTTTGGGGAGGCTGTGCTCATTACTGCAACACAACTTGAAGTTATTGGCCTTGAAACTTACCTGTAATGAATTCTTGCGGCAATTAAATCTACACAACAAACTCTTCTCCACTCTTAGATCTTTCAAAACTCAAAGTAAAACACATTGACAAGGTGCCCTAAGTTAAAAAGGTGGTGGTGGGAGGGGAGGGGGGGTTGCTGGAATGCGTTTAGAGGTATTTCTGCTGCATTTGCATCATATTTGTGGTCAGGGAGGGGCCGTGCCCACTCCACCTTCACGGCCCTGAGGTCACGCCAGACCATCTGAGCATCAGCAGTTACCACGATGACCAGTTCCGCTGTTCCACCAGAAAGATGTGCTACAGCACACATTCTCCCCATTCTGTCATAATTGTGTCCCAATATATGTCACATGACTGAATTATGTGCCACGTGACTCAATTTTGTATGTTTAATGCATCAATGCTTTACATCTTCTTTGGAATTGATAATCCATGCCTTGGCTGCATATTAACACAATTCCCCCCCACAGTTGCATCCGCTCTATCTTCACATGTTTGTGAAACCTGTCAGCAAACTGACCCAGTTTTCATTTCCTCAAAGTTGATGATTCACAGAGCATTCCTTTTCCTCACTCTTGTGACATCGATCTTGCGTTATCAACGCTCTCTATATGCTCCACTATAGGGGTGCTGAATCTGTAAAATGACGGAAGACCACAAGATGGGTGACACGCAGAAGAAAAAGAAGGTTAGTGAGATTCATAATTTTACTGCTTGAGACTGCTGATTACTGAATTTTACTTTACTTTTTACTGCTTTATTTTGCTTGAAGAAGCCTTCAGTTTTCCACTGATGATGCCAGACAGTTAACTGTGTGGAGGAAAGGAATATGAGACCCAAACGATTATATAACTTAGCTACAATTTGCTGTAACCTGCCGGTAGTTAAACTGTCTTCACATTTCACATTCTACTTACTTTTTGGGTCATTTTTTTTGGAGTGTAACGACTCAATTTACAAACTAAAATTTCGCCAAAAACATGAACTGTTTTTTCATAAACAAAAAAGGACGTATACTGTATTGGAAAAAGGCATAAAACATGTTGCGTCGTGTCGTGCCCACCCAACGTCACCTCTGAATGCCTGGCAGCATGCCCCGATGGAGTGGGCGGGTGTGAAGGCAATGCCCATGTGAGCACAGGAGCGCGCCATGGACGTGGATGAGGTGGAAGCCTCCGGGGGACCACCAGAGGAGTCTCCAACGAAACGCTTTCACGTCCCTCGCCGAAACGTGCAAAGGCTTTGCGAAGTTCGTTACCGGCGTCCCAGCCAGTGCAGCATCTTAGCGGTGGCAAAGATGTTTCTAGCGCCGAACGGAACCCGGCCCATCTCTCCTGGCACCAGGGCCTGAGTCTTAGAACTTCCTGTCAAGGTTTTAAACATCGTTGTTCAAGACACACTGATCTACAATGCGTCCGCCTCTTTGTGTTTCTTATTTCATTCCTCCAGAGGTGGAAATGTCCAAACAACAGGCAGGAAGTCCAAACTACTGCAGCGTGTAGTTTTGCGAGCTAAACTTGTGAAGCAGCCTCCCCGACAGGGGAAATGTGCGTGGATGGTTGTGTTTATGTTTTGTTGGTTTTCTTTCTTGTCAGCAGCCAATCACGGCCTGTCTCCTGAGTGCCGCTTTCTTTGGTGCCCTCGGCTCATCTTTCATCTATGGCTACAACCTGTCGGTGGTCAACGCGCCTGAAGTGGTGAGTCCTTGTATTTTTTATTTTTTTTTTTATGTCAAAATACAGCGATTGGTTTAAAAAAAGTGCTAATCAAAACATAAGGAGAGGCAGAGATTGTTCAATTCCTGCATCCAACCACAAGGGGGCGAGTGAAACGAATCTGCTTTAAAGTCAGCCATCTTTACAGCTTGATGTTGAGGGTTCTCCATTCAAAAGCCTCATTGTCAAATACAGTCAAATCAATTAAAAAACATATTTGAAGGCCAACAAAAACTTAGGCTTCATTGACTTTTTCTGATGGATATTGATGAACATGACCACCGCATTTATGGGAAAGTTGAGATCTAAGTGGCACATTGCGAAAGTGCCAGACTGAGACTGGATCCAAACAAAGACTCTGAAAAGATCTCAATCCACAGACAACAAAATCGGTCATAGAGTCACAAAAATGGACAGAAAGGCTTCATATGTGCAGCTGGAGACCATAAAACCATTGTGAAAAGTGGTTGGAGATGGTGAGCAAGAGTCTACACCTGGACCACCTTCTTGTTTGCTCCAAATGTGACCAGCGGTGGTCAGGGGGACAGTGAGGGGAAGGTAATGGTTTTGTGAACAAACAGAGCTGTTAGAAGAGCGAGCAGAGTGCATGGATGAATGGTCAGTGATGTTGGAGATCAGGGTCAGCGGGGAGTGGAGGCCAGGCTGAAGGCTCTCCGCCGTGTCAGCTGAGAAGGTAATAGCAGGATTAGCAAAAACAGCTCTTTTCACATTCATAGCGAAAGACAAGTGGGAGATCATCATCAGAAATATTGTGTGTTGTTATAATACATCCACAGCCAACCCAGAAATAATCACCCTCACTGTACTGTGAATTCATTTTTATTACCCAGATCGTATTCGACTTAGTTCCTTGGTGGTGAAATCAATAACCAACATTAATTATTAAAATAATAGTTGATTATGATGAATATGTACACATGTTTACATATCCTGCCTTAAGGGATGTTCGTATTCTGAATGCTAATTATATTTTTATGACTGTACAATGTTCAGTTTACTTCAGCGGTGGTGGGTGGCAGAGGCAGACTAATGCTGGCAATAAAGCACAAATCTTGGTTACCATGCGATGCCACTAAACATTTAATCAGTGGCTGGGAGAGATTTGGCTACACATTTCAAAATTCTTCTGACTCACTGGATCGTTTGCGTGAAGTCCTACTTTGTTCTAACATGTTCTATATGGGCTCGAGGATGCCCATAGTGTGGGAACCAGAAAAGTCTTCAATTCCTTGCAGAATTAAAAGAAAAGAGCTTCCTCTTGTGTACCAGGTGCAAAATGCTTGGAAAAAGCAGACTTTTCTCCTCTAAATTTGTGTTTCGCCCTTGAAATTCAGACGTTAATTTCGGTGTAAAAACCCAAAGTGGGCTTCGCGAGCGCGGCCCAAGTACATGCATAAACCTCTGGGCACATATTACAGATTAGATTTTGTTTCTTTTTTAGGTTATGTTTACAAAGGATTTCGATGATACCTAGCAATCATTAACTGTTTGATGTGACCTGACAGTTTGGCCTTTTCACTGTTGCGTTTTTACCTTACGTCACAGCGATGGTGACTGTTGCTCCAGTCATAAAGGAATCAGCGGTGTTGATACAGCTGCAGCAGAGTCATGATTCTGTGTTTCACACACCCATGAAGATGTGACTATTTTCTGTTGTGGTGGATTGATGTGATGATTGATTTGAAGGGGGTCTGTTTCTGTTCTTACAGTACGTCAAAGCCTTTTACAATCAGACCTGGATTGACAGGTACAATGAGCCCATCGCCGCGGAGACGGTTACTTTGCTATGGTCCATCACGGTGTCCATATTTTCTATTGGCGGCCTCTGTGGAGCGCTGTCAGTCTCTTACATCATCAGAGTGCTGGGAAGGTAAGGCCACTTGCTATCAGTCTGTTTCATTAAGAAAACTGAATTTCAGGAGTCTGAACAGTTTAATTCAACTGCACATGTATAACGATATCGACACATTTTGTCCATAGATCATCTGATAAAAGAGTCAAGTTTAGGTAAATCGGCCATGTCCTCATTACTGTAGATCATATCTTGTCTCGTCTAGTCTCATGATAATGATAATGTTGACAGATAATGATAAACAGGATGTCTACACAAGCTGTAACATGCAAAACAGGCTCAGCCACATTATACAGCAGGTCAGCGACCTGCTCTTTAAGTTCAGCTTAGGACATCTGAATTGCTCCACTGAGCTGCTCAAGTAAACTTCAGGATTCTGGGAAACTTTGCAGCCACATACACACACAGAAAGCAAAGAAATGAACAAAAAAAACAGATTTAAAAACATCTTTATCTCTTTATAAATGCAAGAAATACTTTTATATACTACTGAATATGACGAAACTCTTTATATTCTACTACCAGCAGAATGTTGAATGTCCCGCTCCCTGAGACCCCATCTCTCCTGCAGAGCGATCCCTTTTTTGGATACAGGGCTCATTTTCTCTTCATCTTCTGGGTGAAGAGTTCAGAAGTCTCTATTATCTTTTATGTTTAGATTGTCTCTCTAAGCCCCGAAGGACTTTGAAGATCTTCCTCCCATCTCCTACTTACTCATTTAAGATAACCTTTACATTCTCTTTAAGTGGCGATCCTCGGTCTGATAATTAGGCCAAGCCATCTATTTCATTCCTCATCCGTGCTGGCTGCCCGACATTCGCGAACCAGCTGGTTGTATTTGCGTGTCGGAAAGTTTGAAACCGAGACGTCAGTGAGAGCGGCTGGATATTCAAGCGGATGAAGAGATGCAGGGAAAGACTGGATCATCAAAAGTTTGTCAGGAAACTTTAGAAAAGATATAAATGCTACTTCTAACCCTCAGTGAAGAATGAATGAATGGCAACGATTGCCTCGGTGAATTCAGATCATCCTTCTGCAACAGAGTAGATCCCGTCAAAAAGTCCAACAAAGAACTGGAGTTGCTGATCACGCGCTGTGACACCATTAATATTGACACAGTGTCGAGTGAACCGGCCTTTAACCATGCAGGCTGAAAATGTTACGACACTCTAGATGGTTACAGTTTTTAAAGAAACACATTTCATGCAGCCCCCTGCATCAAAACACTTCCAATGATGATGATTTAAAGTAAATGCTGCTAAGGTTTGGGGTCAAAGACCTAATTACATCAGGTTCATCTCCCATTCCAACACCAGTAGATACTTTTCAGAGGCATTTTGATGATAAATTGCGCAATATTTTTTTGCAGTTATTAGATTGCTTTAATGGCTTTCTTTAATTTCTATAACTCGTATAAAGTTTACTTTTTACAGTTGAACTGTTAAAACAAAGATGAGGAAAATACAGTTTTACAAAATATAAAAATTATTCTTATAAAATTTCTGTAAATCTTTTTTTTTTTTTTTTTTTTAGATTGTTTTACTTCTGAGAGGTGTCAAAGGTCTCTTTAAGGGCCCGCCTCCGCAATCATCTGCCAATTATTTCCATTTTCCTTCAGAAGACTGAACAACTCCCATCCTTCCACTTGTGGTTTTATGCTGATTAGGGATTAAATTCTGCTGCTCTACTACTGTATGTACAGTAAATATTTGTGCACCAAAGTCGGTGGAAAATCGCCTAATCCGGAAACAAAACATCAGAGCACAGAGGAATGACTGCTTGCTTTGATCACTTGTGATTCATGGTTCTTATTTTTTTGCAGCCAATCGTTGGTGCTCACATTTTAAAAGAGGGTGACGATGGATTTAATTGTAAAGAATTCCTCCTCATTTAAAAGATAATTTATCAGCGTAACTGCGAGCCCCTCTTGTGGGGCTTGTTATTTTTCTCGCTCTTTCATCATCTTTGGCCGTCTGATATAAACTCCAGCTGTAGGATCCAAAAGAAGCCGATCCTCTCGCAGCAGGGATGCCCAGAATTTTAGTTTATTCATTCCTACCTGGTACATAAATAATGACTTTCATTGCCTTATTTTTGTCTCTCGTTTTGCTTTTGTTTTCAAGTTAAATCTCACCGTGTTTGTGAATCAACCCAAAAATAACAGCAGGAAAATCTTGTGCCGCGGGGAATAAAATGAAAAGATTACGGTTGCTCTGACTGACACAACAGGAGTGAAACAAGAATGGTTGGCGTCGCTGGCCCCGTTCACAACTTTAGAAAATGAAACTCACAAGTTCATTGATCCTTTTGAAGTGCAGCCATAAATAGAGAATAAGTTGCAGCCTTTCTCTTGGACTCTTTCCAGCTCAGAGCAGCTCAGAGGTTGGACTCATTTTGTTGGTAGCGCAGCATTTTTGCAATGACATCCTCCAAACCCAAATATCTTAAAAAGTGCAGGCGCGCATTTGAAACTAGGGATGTTTGCTCTTGCTGGCGGAAACAAGCCCTCTCCCTTGTGTCCCGATGATGAATCTGGACTACAGTGTGACACTGATTCTGGGATTGTTATCCAGTCCCTGTTGACACCCATTAATGGGGTTCCTTTTTTAATCAATTGGGGTTAGTTCAGGGCCAAAATTGTGTCTTACAAGTGACTTTCTTTTCCACACTTTCTCTCTCTTGCAGAAGAGGGACCTTGCTGGTCAATAACATCTTTGCAGTAATAGCCGCTCTGCTGATGTCCCTGGGTGAGACAGCAAAGTCTTTTGAGATGCTCATCATCGGCCGCTTCATAATCGGAGTGGACTCTGGTAAGTGTTTCATTTATTACACTGGAGATGTTACAAAAGCGATGCTCCAGTGCTCATTTGGGCTGTCAGTACTCATTCAGCAACTCGCTCCTGTATTAATATTTATCTGCTGAGGGAGGGGAGAGAAAAACTATTTCAGCACAGTAGCTGTTGCAACATATCTGAACTCTTTCTAGTGCATACTTTGGAATAAATGCCCAGAATATATGCCTTCGTCACGTGCTGGTTGCTCACTGCATGCGCCAGCACACCTCCATTCCATTAGGGATAATGATGACCATAATGGGAAGCATATGAGATATTAACACCCCTTTTTCCACTGCTGATGTAACGTTCCAGTATAAATGCAGCCCAGTTGGTTTGTGTTAACTTAGGAACATTTTCATCATTTCCACCGTAACTGAGCTTCAAACTGGGTCGCTCCTGTCATTTGTACAATGAATTGGGTTTAAAAAAAAACACCTCCACACTCAAAGTGAAGTGAAAAACACTGCACACGAAGGCCCATGCTCCATACAGCGCACCACAGAGTGGAGTGATTTCAGGCTCTGTCTGATGCCGCATTCACACGGAGCTGAGCTAATGGGAGGCAGCAGATGGAGAACGCCCGCGGAAGACAATGGAAAAACAAACAAGGTAGACGTATAGAATAGGCTTTTTGAGCATTGTTTTATTTTTCTATGTTACAAAACCCGGGGGAGCTGCCTACTGCTTATGTTTTACCTGGAATTGAGTCTGCCCGACACATTGGAATCTGTTAGGTTCGCATCCAAGTCCTCCGCTCGAGTATCAGTGTTGGATCTTCTGTGCGTGTCTAAGGCCTGTGTGCTTTGGATCTTTTCCTATCTGTGGTCCTGCTCTCTCCTGGGAAAGCTTGCCAGTGTGGACCGATCAGAATGGATCCAACAGATGGGGCGTTTTTGAGGAGGAAGCCTAAAACCTATTTTTTCCGCTTTTCTGGCGAGCTGCAGAAAAGTCCAATCTGAGCTCACAAGGTGGCAGCTCAGAGATTAGACAGAGCGGCGTCGGTCAAACACTGGGGGAGAATTTAATTGTCTGAGTGCTTCAGAGACTCTCCTTCACCCCGTTTCCCATAGACCAAGCCTGAATTGGGGTCCTGGGGTTTATTTTCTGAGCTAGATTCAGCCGCTCTCCAGCTTCCGCCTCAGTCAGCTTAACCAAGCGACCTCTGTCTCCATTAGCCAGCCCGCCAGCTTCCTGGGCTGCCCACCCATTGTACTCCCCCCAAACCCTAAAGCCTCCTGTCAACACAACCAGCTCACAATAATCTCCACTGCGGGTAATTTGACTAAAGTTCAGCCCCGCTGACGGTTGCTTTGATGGCCTCTCCATTTCCTCCAGCTCTGGTCTCCGTTTTTGTCAGACCTTGCTCCGTAGCCAGACTCTGAGGCAGCTGACAGAGATCCAAACCCTGGGCGGCGATATCATCGCCAGGTCCCGTCCCGGCCCTCCTGCCGCTTGGGCTGCCGCGGCCACCCCCCCCTCCGGCTACCCTCCTGCTGGAGCTACATTAACTCGGCGGCCCTCAGATGCGGCCCTCATTAACCGCTGCGATGCAGAACGGGACGACTCCGCGCTCCAATTTCAGATATGGATTTCTGCCAACGTGGCGGCGGAACAACCAGGAGGGCCATTGTTACTGGCGAGCAGAAGGCATCTGCGCGGTCTTCTCTGTGCACAAAACAAAATGTGATTTTTTTTAAACAGAATCGCCCGTCTGTTACTTCACGGTGGAAGACAGTTCTCGGATCCCCCCGACTCGGTGAACAGCGTCCTCCATCATTTAAAGCCTCTCTCCCCCTGATAGGTATAGCTCTCAGCGTGCTTCCCATGTACTTGGGGGAGATTACTCCGAGGCACATAAGAGGCTCCATCGGCCAGTTCAACTCCATCCTCATCTGCTTGGGGGTGTTCACAGGCCAAGTGCTGGGTCTTCCAGAACTGCTGGGTCAGGTGAGTCAGATTTCAATCCAAAGAGTGAATGTAAATGTATTTCGCTTTCTCTTCCGTGTTATATCTGCCTGGGTTTCTCGAGGTCCTCCTCCCGTAGCCTGGGAGCGTGCACATTAGCTGGTGTAAGATTCTTCCAAATGGCCACATATAAAATTTGCAGTAACCTGCTCATATTGAACAAATAATCTATATATCTACTTAAATCCATTCAAGAATTCTGTCATGTTTCCGATTTGCTTTTGCTTCCGATTTTCCCTAACATTTACAGACAGGGATTGTGTCCGAGTGCCAAGGAAACAGGTGCTCATTTCTTATTTATAAGAATTGTTTCACCATAACTCCATCCCATGTATGCGAGGGCCTTTATGAATATTGTATTTATAGATCTGTGTCTTCATGCGGATATCATCAACCTGATGCTTTCCAGGAAAGACAGTTCCCTCCACAAGGTCGCCACACCCACGTAGCAAATCTGACACTAATTTGACGACATTTCCCGATGAGGCTTTACACGGTTCCTTTCATCGGCGGTTAACGGCGGCCATGGTGACACTTTTTGTCGGGTGTGCTGATGCTGATAAGCTTTTGATAAATGAAAATGACTTTCACCTTCCCGCCTGGCCACTGACATTCTCCCAGTAGGGATGTCTTTATTCGGCATGAACGGGAATGAGCCGGTCTGACGTGGGACTCTCGGGAGACATTGGACTCAGAAATAAGCACGAAGCAGCGAGCTTTCAGCCGGTGGCCTTTATCTACATTCTGTGTCCTGCAGGCTCCAGAAGGTCATGTAAATGGTCAATACAGATTGCGGGTGGGGGGTGCGGCAGCAGAGATGTTTGCACAGAAGGAAGTGGAATGACACGGCATCGTATATGTCTCACCGATTTATCGTAGAACAGCATTTCAGCTATTGTTGCATTTGTCAACAATAAGATACTGTTGAATGTCTTATCGCTCTGAGCGACCTGAATCTGATTTGTTCCCTTTTTGTGACCCAGATCTGATTTTCTTTTCCCCACCAGTGTGAACGGCAAAAGTCACACCAAAGCTGATCCTTTCAAATCAGATTCAGGCTGTTTTTTTGTTTTTTTTTCCTCCACGTGTGACTTGTGTCAGAAGTCCACGCAACCTTGACATCACTCTTGGTAGGCATTCATCGGTGCAGGCCCCAGCTTCAGGGAACACTTCACAACAAGAAACACGAAGGTCGGCGGTGGGTTCAGGCCCTGTGAATATTTGGGGGAAAAAAACAACCATACAGACCAAATACACATATTTGTCTGCATATTTACTTAAGATTGGAGCAAAACTCGAGCAAAACACAAAATTGAATTAATTGAATTTTCACTTCCATGAACAGTGTGCTGAGCCCATCAGCCTTAGTCTGTTAAAATAACATTAACAGCCACGTGGAAACAGCAGGTTCAGGCCAGGCCACTGACCTGCTGCCTTGAATCGACTAAATAAGGCAGAGACGACGCACAAGCGAGGGAGAACGAGACACAGGTGAGACAAACAATATGCAGGTGAGGGGAAATTTGGCACAGGTGAGAGAGGAGGGGACAGGGCTGATGGGGGAGGAGCTAGGGCAGAAGGGGGAGGGACCCAAGGTGTAGGCAAACAAGGCACAGGTGAGGCTGATTGAGATGCCAGTGAGGACAGGATGATGCTGAGGGATAAAGGTGATCCATTTGGACGGTAGGTACTGACAGCACACTACAGAAACAGGGGTCGTTGATCTCTGCTCTCCGAAGACAACAAACAACAGCAGCAGCAGCTTTAATTCAGCCCTGCTTCAAGAGTAGATTAAATCCTCAAGAGAGCTTAAAATCTCTTCACTAGCTAGGCAGCAACTGCCACCAGTGAAGAATCAGCACCCTGTTTATGTGCCTCTCGCTCTAAAATAATGGCCGTTAAATGTTCACGTTATCAGGAATGGTTGCTGTAAATCCTCTCAGTCCATCCTAAAGTACCCGCCTTTTACCATCCCTGGAAAGGAAATCAGTAATACAAAGTGTGACATTTGCCAAAACGGCTGCTTTAACATTCAAAAAGGGACGATTCTCTTGTGAAAGAGTCTCCTGAAATGCAGCTCCCACAGGAGGTGACATTCATTAGAGGCAGCTACAGGCAGTGGGATGATGGGGTTTTTCTGATCCCAGCGCCTCACAGTTGGTAGGGGATTCCAGCAGCTTAAAGGCTGCTGATGTGAGGCTTATACCAATGAGGTTTAAAGTTTATGAAATTGAGGGTTTTGTGCTGTGATGTTATGTACAGGATCATTTCAGAGAACCATTAAGGTAATGGTTCAGCTGGGAAACGAGCATGAGCAACAAATAATAATGAAGTTAATTTAGATTTAAGAAGGCTTTCTTACTTTGTCAGTCATCATTTTGTTCTCTGTGTTTATGACTCCTGTGAGTCCTGACAACAGCCAATTACAGAACACCAGTCACCAGAAATTAATTATTTTACTGCTGCCTGTTTAGTAGAAATTGAGCTGGCTGATTTAGTTTTATTTGAATTTTGGGGATAATCGTTCTAGGTATGTAGCTGACACAGTCGACGTTTCCACGACCTCGGTCCTCCTCTGCGTCACTGCCCTGCTCCTCTTTAACGGCAGCTGAGGCTTTGTGAAACCCACCGTGTTACTGCCCCGTTGCTCCAGGCAACAAAGGCGAGTTTTCCCCTCGCAGCTATTTCCATGCCATGACAGGATGACTAATACACCGACGTGTTCTCGGGGGACGTAATTGAGAGGGGGGGGCGAAGCGCATGGAACGAGGGAGTGATGCTTTTTAGTTTTCTGTAAACAAGCGTAACTGTGGGTCACGGTGCACCTACCTGAGCTGTGATTTATTGTGTCACCGGTGATAAAGCAGTCTGCTACGGTGGATACCATCCAGCGTGCATTGCGTGTGGATCCCTCTTGGGTCCTCAGGGAAAGGGCTCTCAAAAAATGGCCAATATAGGATCACATTAAATGTGCAGACACTTTAAGATGTATTCATTTAATAATTGATGCTTGTGCTTGTGCAGGAAGGCAAGGTCAGACTGTTATCAGCAGCAGGTATGGCACAAGTAGCAAAATGTTCCACTCAGGAATAGGAAGCATCGTCAACAGCAGCCAAAATAGGTTAAAAAGGAACTGATTATACAGACTCAGTCAACTTTATTAATCTCATCAGGGGCCACTTACTTAAACAGATGCTGGCCCGAAAATGAAACGAGGTGGAAACGCAAATTCAGAGATGCGGAAACTGCTATTTTCATACACGCGCAACATATGCAGGTTGATTTAACATAGTTTAATTGTACAAGAGAAGCCTTGTTTGTGCCCATATGCGCAACATGAATTCCATGCTGCAGCTTTTTCTGCTGGCTGACCTGATCATGTTCTGACAATCTAAATAACAATATATATTTTCAGTCACATGTCAGCTGCTTTTACCCTTTGACTATTTCGTGACCATGTTCTGTATGCATGTAAAGAAACAGTTCCAAGTTTTTCTGGAGAAATCTAATTTCTTTAATAATAAAGCTGGACTTTGAATTTAAACTGCAGTGGAAATGCTCTGATTAAAAGGGAAGGATCTGACTGTTTTGGCCTCGTGACTCATTCTGATTACAGACATAATTGTGTCACTGTTGGTGCTAATGGCTGCTATTATATCTATTTATGCTGATTATTACTTCCACTGTCGTAAAGTTCACCCTCGACATAATATCATAGACTTCAGAAAAAAGAACAAATTACCAGGGAGCAAAGGTTTTATAGCAAGGTTTGAAAAAAAGACACAACAGATAATAAATATATATATATATCATAATTCTACAGGTACCTGTTTTTCTGTACCTGGACCTCACTGTCAATCTCTCCAATCTGACCTGTTGCTCTGATGTTTCTAGCTGTTTTCTCTGCTTTATTGAACCTTACTGGTGAAAGTTCTCATCCCCACCTGCAGGACTTGGCTGATGCCTTTTATGAAAACAAAACATGTCCATATTACAAACAGGTTCTTACACTGACACTCTCTGACACTGGAAAATCAACAGTTTAATTGTATTTATATTTGGCCACTCTAAAAGGGAGCAATGTTTAATTTCTGTAGTGTTCGGGTAAACATCGTGCTGCAGCTTTGATCGGAATTGCAAACTGTCCCGTCACTCCTGCACTCCCCTCTTTCCTGCAGTCATTTCAAAGATCAACAGTGTCCACTGGCCTCATCCATCAAACAGCAGCAGCGCATCTCCATTGTTAGCAGATATTACAGCGCCCCTGTCTGCCTTTGTCATGATAATAAAGATCATACGATTCAAATCTAAACAATATTCCACACATTCATCACTTGCACACTCAAAGCACAACTGATTCCCATTGTTTGATAATATCCAGTGATACACTCTTAAAGGCTGTTCTCACTAATTTGCAACAGAAATGCATCACTCCTCCATACAACTTGTGTGCTGCATGAAACCCAAACTCATCAGTAATTATTGGAATCCCATCCCCCAGATTTGTTATTGTTGTCATTATTGTGTTTTCACTGTAGGAGTCTAGATGGAACTACTTGTTTGCATTCCTGGCATTCCCGGGAGTCCTGCAGCTGTGTGTCCTGCCCTTCCTCCCTGAGAGTCCTCGCTACCTGCTGATGGAGAGGAGGGATGAGGAAGGAGCCAGAAAAGGTACTGAATGCAAAACAGAACTTTGCCCGCATTTCCATCAAACACATACGGCATCAATAACGACTACATCGGAACGAGAACGTTCCTGCATCGCTGCACAAATGATTACATCTTTGGTTTGGTGTAATGTTTCCCAGGGTGTAAAATATGTTATTAAATAAGGCACACTTTCAACCCCTATACCTTTTTATTTATTACAAATGTGATGATGAGGGATAGCAAGGAAATTGATGCCCAATTTCAAGTTTAAATAATTCAAAACACCTGACCTGAGCAAAGCAGGACTTTGCACAGGTCAAAATGGACACTTCTCGAATATGAAATGAAGCTTTGCAGCCTGCGTGAAATTTGCACTTCAGATTAGGCTGAAATGCCACAGCAGCAGCTCCACAGCCACGTGTCATCCACAGACACGTTGCTGTTTCCTCACGAAGACGCCATTCTTTCTTCAATTGGCACCACACGAAATTGAGTTTGAAATTGCAATATTTTCTTCATTTTCAGTGTTTTGAGCGATAGCGATTTTCAAGGCTGCCGCAGTTGCAGCCTGACATCCTCTTCTGAGGTAATTGTTGCCCGTGGTGTCGTTTTAAGTATGCAGAATTTGCCGCTCCTGTTGACGACTTATTTGGTTATTTGGCACGTAACGGGGTGATTGCTGTGCTGCCTGTGTGTGGAGGCATCCTAATCATCAGTGTCTGGCCGGGGTTGTTCGCACTGACGAGCATCGATTATTTGTTTCATGTTGGCCTGTCTGGTTCAGCGCGCCTGATTCTTTATCTTTATCGCAGTCATCTCATGCACTCTCATCACCTCCTTCGTCTGTCTTACCGCTGACATCAGGTAGACTTTTGCGCGTGTTCCGCACCGCAGCCTGTGCTGTCATGTGCTGGGGCTGACACTGATGGATGTAAGCATCGTCATGAAAGTCTCAACTGTTTGCTCTTGTTCGCTGAACATGAAATCCATTAACCCTAGCCCTTAATTGTGCGAGTTTTACTACCTGGAGGCGCCTTACTGATTAAATCTTTCCTACTCTGGTATAGAAGTGCTCATAAATCAGTTTGATTTCTTTCACTGAGGAGAATAAAGAAAAATCTCTTATTATTTCAGGATATAGATTCGTAGTTCACTTGCACTACATACATGGCCGCGTTCAGCTGTTTCTAAATGCTGTAACTTCACAGGATTGTTTTGATATAAGCCCTTTCATGATCACGTAAGAAGGGCAGGGACACATCTCCAATAAATGCATTAACGGAGTTTATAGAGGAAATCAGACGCAGCAGTTGACTTTGATCAGCTTTGTCTCTGGGGTCATTTTCGCCCTTTCATGTGTCTGTAAATTAGACTTGGATGGAAACAGATGATGATGACTCGAGAGACAGAGCTTCCTTGATCCATCTGTCCACCAGCCACTAGCTTGTTTTTTGTTTGGAGCATGAAAAGCGACCAGAGCTGAGTTGGAGCAAAGTTGATCTTTGACATCGGACACTTGGTCGCAATTGCTTAAATTTCTACGGATTTCTTTTTTTTTTCATCCTGGTGCATGAACTCCTTAATTTTAAGGGAATAATTCAGCAGAAGAAAATGGTAGAAAAATAATGAGTTTGAAAATTATTCATGATGCGTGGGGCCCAAGCGGGGCCAAAGTGATGCAATGGGGTCTGAGGGGTCAGTGTTGTGACTTCCCACATAACTCCTATCCTGTAATCGCTCCAAGGCTGCGGAGGTGGCCCGGTGTTCTGATTAAAGGTCACGCAGGTTAGAGAGGTTAAAGGTGACCACACTGTCAGAAACAGGAGGGCTGTGGCATTAAACTTGCCTGAGCAGGAAGTCTCATTTACTAAATATTAAGAAGGAGATGCAGTGAATACACTTTTATGATCCCACTGAGGCGGGTGAAACCACATAAGTTTTACATTAATTAGAATTTTGAACAATCAGTTTTGTTCAACTTTGTTTGATAGCAGTTGCATAAAAGATAACAAATTACCAATCCATGGGGATTAGGTCAGTCGCTCCCATACAGCTATCACATGTTCAGCATTGCTGAAAACTTCTGTTTTAAATGTTTTAATCTGCATCTGCTGTTTATGCCAATTTCCCCATAACGGGATTCCGAGGATTACCGAACCTTGCTGAGTAAAAATTGATTCAAAGAAGGGTTTTAATCCCCATTTGGCAACTCCATATGTGGAGTTTGGAAGTCTTCTTCATGCCTGTGCGAGTTTGGAACATTATGTTGCAAGTTTCTCATTTTTGAAGTCACTATGAACTCTTTGAACTCAGTTTTATGCGGACAGGTCACGTCCTCCGGTGTGGTCACTCAGCGTCCTTCATCCTGTTTAAGGATTTAAGCGTTGAAGTTCTTTTTTCTTTTTTTTAAATCTTGGGTCACGTCCATCACCTGCAGCCACCTCGCCTTCTACAGCAGAAGGGATTAAAATGAGGAAGCAACGCTCCCTTATTCCCCCTCCAGTCCTTCACGCAGACTCAAACGACCTTCAGGCTCCCGGAAACGGAGTCAGCTCTGCACGCGCAACCTGCTGCCAATTAGCTTTTCAATAGTCAATTACACGCCTGGTGATGTGAATCTGGTGAAGAGTCACATGAAACGCATTAGCCAAATGTTTGATTGCATATATGCGTGTGTGTGTGTGTGTGTGTGTGTGTGTGTGTGTGTGTGCGCGTGTGTGTCTCTGCGTGTGCGTGTGTTTCAGCATTCCAGAAGTTTTTAGGGAAGGACGACGTGTCCGAGGAGCTGGAGGAGGTGCACGCGGAGTCCCGAGCTCAGGAGACGCTGCAGACGACTTCGGTGTTCCAGCTGATGAAGAGCCAAGCCGTCCGCTGGCAGCTCATCACCGCCGTGGTCACCATGGCGTCCTATCAGCTCTGCGGCCTCAACGCGGTACGAACGCTCGCCTCGGTCGCGCCTCAGAAAAGTAAAGACGGTAATTTGTTTCCGAAGTTCGGGCGGCTGTCGGGCTCAGAACGATCCCACCTGGACGGATCAAGGTCAGGAAGGAAAAAAAAAAAAGGCAGTGAAGTGCAGAAGCTCACACCTGGCTTCTCTGTCCCATCAGCAGTTGAAAAGTCAACACCTTCTCAGTGGACAAGGTGTGGCAGCATGTCTAACTCGTCCCTTTGTGGCTGTATTTATAGATCTTTCTGAATGAACGAGTGCAATGCACCTACTTTTTTTTAGCGAGTGCAAAGGCAGTCTTCCTTCTTGGGGGACTGTGCAATGTTAGTGCAATATTTTGTGATCAAAAATGTCTGTCAGAGCAGATCCCTTTGATATGTATTCCCAAATCCTCCATATCAGCACCTTCCTGTTAAAATCCATCATTTGCTGTTTTGTAAAGCAGAACCGATCTTTTTTTTTTTGGAGGGAAACGGTTTTCCAGCTCCATTTTACGTCCGTCTGACAGGTCACTTAATATAAAATATTCAAAAGAACAATTCAAAGCGGCTCATTTTCTGAATAATATCCCTCACCAGCCTGCTGTGTCGTACATGCAAAATGACTCATAACCAAGTCTGTAATGGAGCTCATAAAAATATATTGTAGTGTTTGATACCAAATATGACACGATAATGACTTTTCCAGAATAGGAAGCAAATCTGGAAATCGCAGAGCTCATTTCAGCATGACAGATGAAGATATTACCTCTTTTACATAAATCTTAATTCCAAAAAGAGATGAATGTAATTTTACCGCCCATCACACCTGTCAAAAGACGGCTGCTGCCGAGCCGGAGAGTTTAGGAATCACAATTCCCGGCATCAGGGTTGACAGTTGCTGCCGTTCCCTCCCCACGGCAGCGGCGGGTCCTGTCAGCTCTGGTAATGGTGTGGGGGGGGTAAAGTCTGAATACTGTTTAATTGTTTGATCCAAGCATTCAGGTGTCAGGTAAAGAAAATGTGGTCGCGTCTTGTGATTGACAGCTGGGAGACTGTGACTAACGACGTGCCTTTCTCTAGATCTGGTACTACACCAACAGGATCCTTCTGGAGGCGGGCTTCGTCCGGGAGATTGTCCCCTACATCACACTCAGCACCGGGGGCATCGAGACCCTGGCGGCCATCATCTCGGTGAGTCCCCAACATAACGGATCGCATCTTAATACGGGTTGTGGGTTACATCACAGGTACTCGCGCGCAAGACATGCATATTCTTGCATATTCAAGTGTCCAAGCGGTGAAATTATTTATGACGCCAGCTGAGGAGGAGATTCCTTCAATGTCACCACATTTGTGTCTGGAGGGACCGAACAGCTCAGAAGAGCCATTAGCTGCTGGGAGCTTGTTCATTGGCACTCATTGAGATAACACCCGGCGTTAAGGCATCTTGTAATGATTAATTGCACAACGCCAGTATTAGTACACACTTGATTAATGCCCTGAAAGTAAAAGCGGCAATAAATCTTTGTTTTCTGGTTGTTATTCGGCTGCTAATGCAGACGGAGTCGTGCAGAGTCCCCCCCACGGCTCCCACATTTTCTCCACTAAACTCTGCGTCTGTCCCTCCGCTGTGGTGGGAGACAGCTGATAATTGCTGCGGCTTTTGCGGCTGAGGAGAGCGAGTCGATTTATCTCACAGGCAGTCAGGTAACTCATGCTGTAGGAACATGAGCTCTGGTGGGATCAGAATGCTGTATTGATCCGGACCCCATGGGACGAGGAGGGGGTTCCTTATCCACTTACAGTATAACTACATTATTTAGCTGGCTGAGCCTCTCCTGATGGTGGTTCTGGGCTGTGGCGGCGTGCAGCATTGGAACCGCATAAAACACTTTGGAAGAAAACAAATGAATTCTGTTACACCTGGTGTTTTCTATCGTTACTGCTTGAAGTCCCCTTTGTGTGCTGAAGCGAGCCGATTGTGTTGGTTTGTGAGGTTGATCGGCGTTCTTGTCTGCAATTAGGCAGCAGTGGGTTAATGTCAGCTCCTCAGTGGACAACCTGCCTCTCAGTATTTGTTCAGCTTTCGTTTGGTTGCTGGAGTCAGTTCCTGCTGTCCCCAGTTGAGAGGTGGGAATGCACCCTGGACAGATTACCAGGACTCACACACACACACACACACCCGCACGCTCTCGCCTCAGGCAGGTTGGAGACCCGTCACATACTGCGGTAGGCAGATAAATCCCACACAGGTTTCTGGAAACTTCTCCAGTTTACAGGTCAGAGACTGGACCCGACTGGTAATCTGCTGTACTGGGAAAGTTCCAAGCGGGCTGGCGCAGATACGCGAAGGACACGGAACGCGTCCTTGAACACCGGAGCAGCGGTCAGACGGCCATAAATGCCCCCACGGTCCCGGCTGCTCCCTGTCCTGCGTGAGGCGTGCGCTGCGGCGTAAACACCTGACCACCTGGTGACTTCAAACGCAGACGCTTCAAACATCACTTTCCCATCCATCTTTGCAACAGGCTCCCAGCAGGAGCATCATTGCCCCCGACCGTCTTTGATGAGCATAAACCCTTGTACTCATGAATGTATGATTAAAGGGAGTCAGGAGGATTCCAAATCTCTTTGTGAGGGAGCGTGTCATGCCACTTTTAATATTTCATGGCTGCCGAACAGACACCACGAATGTCTGCGTCAGCGGCCGCTCCAGTGAGGAAAATTAATTTGATTTGAGGTTTCTTGAGTGTCAAATATGTATGACATTCGTGACAGCCACTATGGAACAGCTTTTTTTTAAAAAAAGCCCAAATCTTCTCATCCTCTCATTACTTTCAATTTGCTGAATCAAAGGAGCACTTTCTGGTCTGTTTCCATTAGCAACACCTTTACATCAAACAGAACTGCCCACACAGTATCGACACGAAATCTGCACCTTTTTAATTACCACTAAAGCCTACGAGGGGGTTTAAAAACTTTTTTTCTACTCTGAACTTAGTTTATAGCGGTTTTTAAATATGTCTCTCTACCGTCGTTTCTAATTAGTTTTGCAGTTCGAGGCCTTTTGTGTGGTGCTGAATCGCTCACGTCTGACCACAGTTCATATCTCCAACCCTTCTTCTTGAGCCCTGAACTCCAGACTCTAAATCAGAGGATCATCCACATGACGGGGGGGGCCCCTCTGCATTTACATGATAACGTGTCTGCGTGTAGCAGGCTTTTCATCGAGCGGCTCTCCGCGTCGCCCCACTCGCGTGAGTTGCTCCAGCCGCCAGCGCGCAGCCCGAAGGGCCTTCCCGATCACGTCGGCGCCTCGGACGTCACTAGCGTCTATTATCAGCAACGTCTTAAAGGAACAAAGAACCCTACAACTTTTAACTACAGGCACAAACGAGCTGTCATGCTGACTCAATCTGATCTGACTGATTAAGCTCTGCTAAATTCATCCATCGAGTTGTTTATCGTCTGCCGTTGCCTCAGACGTCGAGATGTCTGATTGTTTTAATGCATGTGATATTTACTGCTGAGCTGCGGCCATCCCCTCTCGACTCCCACTGTGCCATTGCCCTTTCATGCCGACTTACTTGTCACGATGCAGCTGGTTAACACACATAAACTGCGGAGTGTGTGCCAGTCCATATTAAATCACACACACAGCCAACTCGTCACATGCCGCTGCCCCCTTGTTTTTTTTCCCAACTCTAAATGTTCAGACCAGTTTACAGAACATAAAACACAACGTTGCAAGAAAACACACCTATAAATAGTTTATTTGCTCCTGGTTTTCCATTTTGAGTTGCTGTGCATGTGTAGGAGCACTGGTGCTTCAAGCTGTGACCAGTTTGCTTTAACGGCTCGTTTGCTTCTTGATGCGAGTCCCTTCAGGGATGTGGTCATTTATCTGAACTCCAAGCAGGATTAAAAGTACATTGTGGAGTTTAAAGTCTATTTTATCTTCCAAGATCATTAACAATCATCATTAATCAAGGAGCACTTTTGGTTGTATAGCTCTGTCTTCATTACTTTACTGAAAAGAGTTAATGAATAGTGTTGTTAGACCATTTCCATTCATATGTGAAAAATCTAATTACACAACATATGCATTTGATTTGATTGGTCCTATTGTAAATATGTGTATATACATTACCAGCTCAATAACATAATTTAAATTACATTCAGATGACAAAAGGAATTTTATGCTATTGAAAGGACAATAACAAGCACATTAGGCTTTATTGTTAAATCTGTTAGAAGCACATAATTATGCTTATTACACATTATTGCGAGACGCTGCAACTGTGAGACAGACAGTTATGCTTTTGGATGGGTGCTTGGAGCATTAAAAGTTAAAAACAACTTCACACACGAGGGAATATAGATGGTCCCTCCAATAATAAGTTTTTTTTTTTCTGTCTTTGAGTTTTGGTGAAAGCTGCAGTGAACAGGATCACACACACACACACACACACACACACACATAGACTGAATAAATACAAGGCTACTGTGGCGGAAGGTAAATATAGATATGTGTATCTATGTTTGTGTATGTCTGTGTGTATAGATATACACACGTAGACAAATTATGACCGACGTGTCAAGATCAGGTCACCAATGTAGAATTATTGATGAAAACAATGGTCATGCAGTGTGTGCTGATTGATGCACCGACTACTTTGAGCGGGAGTTATTGATGTGTTACATGTCACACAAATTAGTCCAGCACGTTGCCAAGCATCTCATCAAAACCCCGAGACGTGGCTGCAGCCGTCATGCTCCTCAGCCATATGGCAGACACAGCAGGAAGCGCAAAGCTGAGAAACTGAACAGTCCAAAATGAGGAACTTATGTAATTATCGCACCAGGGTGGTCCCCGTATGTTAACAGAAGGCCTGTCACCATGCAGAGCACTTAAAGTAACATTTACATTATTTCATTTCTTTATTATTCTCTCTCTGCTGGTTGTTGGGGTAGTCAAAGCAGAGTGTAAAACATGTTGGCAACTGTGTATAAATTATATTTGGACGGACACAGAAAAGCATTTTCATCACTTACAGAGATGAATCAAATAGAATCATAGAGGTCTGGGTACCTTTCTCTGCTTGTCTAAGGGCTTGGTGATAGAGCGGATCGGGAGGAAACCCCTGCTGATATTTGGTTTCTCAGCCATGACTGTGTTCTTCAGCCTGCTCACAGTGTTCCTCAACTTCCAGGTAAGCATTCAGCTCCATCCTGCAGCAGCAGCATGGCTCAGTAAAGTAAAGACGTCGTACTCACGGATCTTTCCCTATCTTCAATTTTCATGTAGGACCGCGTGTCGTGGATGCCCTACCTCAGTTACGTCTGCATCCTGGCTGTGATCGCATCCTTCTGCTCTGGGCCGGGTAAATTATCCGATAGATGTGATGCTTTCTTCATTCAAACATTCTTAATTTCAACGAGTAATGCAAGAAAAAGTCAAATAATCAGTAATATATAGGGTCTTTGCATGTCCTTTTCATATTATGTAATAATTAGAATCTCAAGCACACACACACACATACTCATTGTATACCATGTACATTCATTCAACACCGTGAGAGTGAGAGCGTGAGAGTGTGGGGGTCTTACCGGGAGACTGACTTTGAGTTTCAAGGTGAGGCTACAGCTGTCAGCACACATACATTTCTCCACATTAATAATATCTCCAGGGACTGTTGATCCCGAAGTGCCTCACATGCTAAAAGACCAGCAGAACAGCAGAGAGCATGTGGATGTGTCTCTGAGCTGCACATCCACAGACCCCATTTGTAAATGTAGAGGTAGAAGCTGACCAGACACACACACACACACAGAGGCACTGCTGTCTTGTGCTACTGCATCACACCTGGCCCGTGGCTTTAGATTGTTCAGTATGGGGGTGGTAATCATCGAGGGAAGAGGGCTCCTTCATCATCTGTTGCCAGTGTGTAACGTTGATTTATGACATCCTGAAACGATGTGCTCCGTTTCATTGATAAAGAGAATGGGGCGAAAAAAAATCCTTCACATGAGGTGCGACCCCAGCAGTGGTTTGAGCTGGTGAGCGAATAAATTAGGAATTACATTTCCTGTTCCACCACAGAGACACTGACCCAGTTATTTCAGAGTAAATGATAACTCCTCTAATAAAAACAGAGGTATAGATCATCACTTTCCTCTGGCTCATCAGTGGAAGCAATGTCAAAGAAGACAGAGTAAAGGTTTTATATGAGTCAAATATTTTGAATATTCTTATTTTGACAGATATGAGACTGTAAAGCCCTCCTAGATTTTAAAGGAAATTGATAAAATAAAAGCACCCAGGCTGGAAAATAAATCATCCAGAGTGGCAGCAGCATATGGCATATAGTCTTGTCAACAAATTGTGGGTAACTTGGTAGCCGCAGTAAGATCACAGATCTTTCTAACATGCGATATCTTAAACAGTGAGGCAATTAAGACTTGGGACCAGACAAGAGGCTCCTATACTGCAGCTATTTCAGCTTTATGTTAATTTAATGGGTGAAAATGGAAAAAAAATGATTTTGGAACAGTGAAATCTTATTATTGGCTCCAGAAGCGATGCATTATAAGTTTCTTTATTCCACCCGCTCAGTTACTGCTAAAGTTGGGTTTTTTTTTCCTCTGTGGGTACCATCAGCTTGCTGTTTGCATGCGCTCTGCAGGATGACTTTAATAAGCCCAGATACCGTACCTGCAGGAGCGACAGGTGAGGCAGGAGAACACCTCTGAAGACGGGCGCCAGGACAGCGTGATGCAGATGATTGACAAGAAGAACTTCTATCTGCTGAAGCAATTTTCTGCCAAATGGCACCAGGGAAGAGTGCAGCGATTGTAGCTTGTGGATTTAATTGGGTCCGTCCAGCTATCACCATAGAAACTAAGGAAATGATGCCATTGGAAACGGCTTGAAATGTAGGTAGATGGAGATGGGTGTGAAGATAACAGGGGGCACCTCTTTGCCGTGAGGTTTTTGGGGTGTTGGGAGCAACTTTAGTCACCTCCTTTTCTATTTCTGGACTGGATTAACATGGTTTCAGCAACACCCTGACTGGACATCTGCACTCACCCTCCGGAGCTGCTTGGGTCATCATGGAACGGCCTCCTCTACTTCCCAAGTCACATCATTAAACTCGCTAAATGAATTAACACTGAACGTCTCCTCTGGAGATTCTCGGTTCTTGGCAACAATACGGATGCCACTTGACCCATGAAATCCACTGAAGCATTGTTTCACACAACGTAATCCTGCTAACGGCAACACTGGAACGGCACCGCAGAATTACCAGCTGGAGCATGATAAATAGGTGGGAGAGGACATTCTGGCTGTTCCTCAAACTTCAAAGGACTGTTTGAGGCCAAAAACCTGGTTTTAATGTTGAGTTTAGGGTTAAGCGGTTATTTGGGATGGTATGGGATTGGATGGGATTAGAGTCAATGCATTATGTCTATGAAAGAGTCCTCGCAATGATAGGAGTACAAGTGCATGTGTTTCCCATTGTTTTCCCAGAAAAACAGCAGTGAGATGATATTTGCTTCTGCATCACTGTTTTAATTACTGTGTGACGTGGTTGATTCAACATCAGATCACGGTCAGCAGAACCTACTTGTTTGGTCTTCCAGAGGTAATGTTAGGATCAGGAACTGATTGGGACCAATAAACATATTGCAGGATATGTTTATTGGTATTACTGAGTAACCAGTGATGGAGATACTGCACTGGAGTATGAGTCACTTCAAATAATAGACAACTGTACATGCAGGAGTCCCTGCAGATGTGCAAAAGAAGTATGTGGTGACAGCAGCACTTGATCCGAGCATCTGGTCATGTGGAGACTGGATTTGTATGTCCTGGACGTGATCAGCCTGAAAACAGATCCTCTCAGGTGCTTTGTGTGCACAGGCTGATATGAGACCACACACAGATGTCCCAACACGAGGCCAGGCGGGTGTTCTGACGGCACCGTCTATTGATTGCTTTGCACTGATTGACAGATTGGAGCATGGGGGGGCCCCACCAAACA
The DNA here is from genome assembly GCA_911728415.1 of Lagocephalus sceleratus. Lineage (NCBI taxonomy): Eukaryota > Metazoa > Chordata > Actinopteri > Tetraodontiformes > Tetraodontidae > Lagocephalus > Lagocephalus sceleratus. The sequence continues at coordinate 8,829,678 of CAJVRN010000011.1, read as the reverse complement.
CAGCCCAGGGAGGGATGTGAAGGTAGGGGGAAACCGGGCCAGAGAGCAGACTGCTAGGTTGGCAAAAACTAGACAGAAACGCATGTGATGGTGGAGGTGCCTCCAACCATATGCTTCTTTTCCTTTCCCATCTCTTTTCTTTCAGTCTGGATATAATCATCTCTGTCTCCTCTGGAAGGCTGACTTAACTTGAATGAAATGGTGAGGCGTTCAAAGACATTTCTAATCCACATCAAAAACAGATTAAATAATGTTGCAAGTATAATTTTAATGGATTAACTATCAGTCAGAAAGAACTTCTAACTTATGGTCACTTACTTACATATAGATGGCATCCTCCGATACAAACTATGGTTATTATTGTAGCCATACTTGCTCATTACAGTAAATATTTACTTCTGGACTCTTTGGCAATTAATTCAGTAATGTGTAATGTAGAGTTACATGTTTTTTATTTCAATAGGTCATTTTTAGAGCTTTAAGGTCAGAGGTCAAGGTCGAATTGCACCAAAATGTATTCATCAGTTCCTTGACCCATTGTCAACATTTGCTGAAAATTTAATTGAAATCTGTTCATACCTTTTTGTGTTATTTTGTTCAGGACAAACAGAGGAATCATTAGTGGTTTGTACACACTTCAGGAAGGAGTTTCCATTTCACAGATGCGCTGAGCATGTACTCATCAAGCTCTAATCCCACACAAAAGTAAATAGAGGAAGTTCTGTTTTATCCTCAGAGGTGTCTGTTTGGATCTTTCTGAGTAATTTCTGTTTTTTTTGCGTGTTTAACTTCACAAAAGTGGAGGCCAATGTCTCCCTTTGCTGGCTCTGATCCTTGATCCTCTCGCTCTCTGATCCACTCTGAATACTGAACATTTCACATCCATCTCTTTGACAGTTGGCACCGTTTCACAGCATATCAGCTCTGCATCTTCACTGCCTCTGATCTGGGCACAGCCGGAGCACATCGCAGAAACAACGCTTGAAGTCCGCATCTCTGGACAAATGTTGGGAGCTCACCGCAGTGCCCCTGAAAACGATTGTGCCGTGTGCTGATTCCAGCTGTGGCCAAGCGTATTTCATTGGTGGTGAGGGGGTTTTAACTCACTAATGAACCCTTGGCCGGCATCTTGGAGCATTCCCAGCGGCGGTAGCTGTTGTTGCTGTTACTGCAAGAATAAATAATCTGTATAGATTTATGGTCCCTATAGTAGCCATTCATGAAAAAACAAATCACCTTTGTGCTTGAATAGCCAAAGGGGATTACATTAATGGCAATGTGTTGGGGTGAAAAAAATAAAAGTTTAAGCTGGGAGTTGCACAGCAATATGTTTAAAGGCATCAAAACTCAGAATACTGCGATAGGATTCTCCACAGTGGTACCCTAGCAGAGCAGCAGTTTAATCTCTCACCGTGCTGCTTAAATAGTAGAAATGGGCCACATTGAAGGTTGCTGCACATCCTGGTCCGTGTACCTCATCAGTGTGAAACCCAACTACTACTCCAGTTGCAGACCGTTCTGTGTAACTTTAGAAGATATGGTGGAGTCACTGGAACATTTTTGCTCTGACATTTTCCTTTATTTCCATGCATCAGCACTAATCTAAAAAAAAAAAAAATGAAAGTATATAACGGGAGTCAGAATCTTTATCATCCTGATAACAAACTGATCATTACGGTGTTTTCATCACAGCTGAGGTTATTTCTAATTAACTCTGATGTTTATCAGCTAAGATGTAGATTAGGTGGTTGATAAAGTGTAAGCCTTAAATCCAAACGTTTTGCTCTTTATTTAGATCGAGGGAGTTTATTGTGCTGATCGCCAGTCTTCAGTTCTGCAGATTAATATTGTTTTTTGGGGAATTCTTCTGTCCAGTATTTGAGCAAGAATGTGAAGTTCTAGTGTCACCTTCCAATTTGATAATTTGGTAACATTGATCTGTTAAAGTTCAACTGCTGGAATATTGGTGACAGGGAGAAGGGAATTGTGAGATAACTGAATCCATTTACCACACAGAAGATTCCTCTTTTAGACAGAATATGTATCTAAAAAGAGGTGAGCAATTTTGTTCAATACAAAACAAAGATGAGACATGAAGGAAGGTTAGTTTTGAAGGTCTCGGAGAAAAATTGTCAAAACAAACCATTTTCACTTCAACAAATAGGCTGCATCAATATCCGGGGGCTGCTGCAAACCTAAAAACCTTTTGAAATGGGCTCCTTCTTTTCCATTAAATCTATTTAAATACGCAGATGTGGACTTGGATAAATATAGCATGAATTACCTCATAGGTCACATGATCGTGACGTGAGGCTGTTGTTTTTTGATGACCACAAACACGGAATTCTGTACGCACCTACAGTCCTTGATCAAATTCAAATGCATGCATCCATCCATCCATCCATCCATCCATCCATCCATCCATCCATGTGCAGAATGATAAAACTGAGACTTTAATGGGTTCAAGGTCCTGCTGATGTAAGGAGCAGAGCCAAATCACAGGCCAATAGTTTAAATGTTGGGTTCCACCTTCTTTTTGACCCTGCAAGAGCTGAGCAGACTGGTTCGTGCTAGTTACTGCAGAAAAGAGGCAGAATGTAGAACAGTTAGGTAAGGGCTGTAAGTGCGTCTAATTGAAACATGAGGGTAGTCAGGCCGTTTCAGACAACTCTCCAGCCAATCACAACCCTGCTGGGGTTTAACAAGGTCATACCAAAAAATAAGTGGCCCCAATACACTTGTCTGCTTCCACTGACCTTTATCGCATCACCGTTTTGCAGCAGCAAACTTCAGCCTGGACTGCTGGATCTAATTTCCTGATTCCATTACTGAAGCTTTTATGGGCAACAGATAAAAAACAAACTGTTGTTTCACAGGTGGAGTCTTTCACATGCAACGCTCTGCAACATTTGGTGAGAAATAGACAGCACTTGTTGGTAAAGGAGTTATTTAAGACAAGAAAATAAGAGACTTTTCACCTATTTAAAGTGGATTTTCTCTGTGGGCTTGTACCTGACACGGATGGGCTATTCAGGCATGTCTCCAGGGATTTAAAAAAAAAAAGCAGTCTCTGGAAGAAGTGGAACAAATTACTGACAGACAGGCAATAGAGGAGCGGACATGAGGACGCTGAGGAAGATAAATCACCTTTCACCTACAAATGTGGAAACTTGGGTGAGAGCGGGTGATGAAAGGTGTCCAAGGAGACAGAACATTTCCTGACACCAGAGATATCTTTTGAGGAGTCTACTAAACTATTTGGCCATTGGAGTGATAAGAGAGTCTACGGCTACTGACATGGAACCAGGAAATGGTCTCCAGCCCAGCTCAGGTTTACCTTTGATTTGATTTTGGCCATGGTGACTGAAAACAAACATGCTTTAAGTTGAATTTCCCATCTTCAGTTTGTGGATGTAACAAGGCCTCCTTTACAGTCATTCATAAAGACAAATGGGTTATGGTCGCATTCAGACCTTTGTTATGAGCTTTCATTCACCATGTATTATTCTTCTACATATCCTTGTCCTGTACTAGACTGATATCGAGCCTCTAAAGGACTCCAACAAATCTTTTTCATCCCTTGATGTGAGACACATCTGGACAGTCCTCCTCGTATGTGCAGACCTCTGAGATACATTTGCCGGCGACGTTCTCTTGTTATACGTCAGTTTCGATCTTGTGTCAGGATCCCGTCCTTTGCAGCAGAGGATTTATTCCCCTCGGGACCCTGACGTATTCCCCACATACGCCCCCCCCTCCCTCACATCTGGGAGAGTCTTTCTCAGCATATTAGCTGCAGCAGCACTTGTAGGTGGGATTCCTGTAGGATTTGCCTTTCAGCACAGCCAGGGGCCTGGTATTCCCTTCTGAAATCTCATTATGCCACGAAATGTTTTCGGCAGCTTCGGGATCAGCGGCAACATTGTTGTACTGCCATCACGAAACCAGAACGACGAGGCAGTGGAGACATTTGTGACTGCGGTTGTAATTCTCCTACTGAAGATGAAAGTATGAACAAGCCTGACATTACATTCATGCTGTGACGCACAAGCCTCTGCAGAATTCCCCACAGAAGAGGAATTCTTAGCTGCATCATACTGACTGAATAGATTGTGGTGTGATATGCATTCGTCTGGCGGGGTATCAAAGGGAATGAAAATAACCAGACCGTGTGGTTGTATCTGATGTATCTGGAGGAGGAAAGATCGAGGCTTAGCGGTTTAAACTGGACTGTGACTGTGGGGTTGTGGCTGCAATGGGAGTCTCCAAGCCACATACCAGGATCATATGTGTGTTTCACACTGCTTAATTGGCTTTATATGCAAAGAAATTTGACGACCTTATTCTTGGTTGTGATTTACACAAACTGAATAGACTGTTTTACTGCTGGTGTTATTGTGAGGCTTCAGACACAATTGTGCTTTAAATATGACTGACTTTTCGCTTCACCAGAAGTCTTCCCCATTCTTTCACCTGCAGTTCCCTCCTGTAGAAATGTAGCAGATAAGATGTTCAGTAATGCTCTTTTTAATCTTGACTAGAATCTGAATGGAATTATTGAAGGCAGAAAAAAAGAGAATAACTTCATAAAAACAGGAAAGAATTTAAAGCTCAGACTCCATTGTCATGGGTTGGGACTAAATAACTGACTTAATCACACTGATGAGATCTCCCTTTTACAGATTAATTTAGTTTTGGCTACCCTTTGTTTAATCTTTTTTTTGTTTGACATTTATTGAAGAAGAAGTCTGAATTTGTTTTCATGGCCCCGGGTGCCCCTGTGCTTATTTTAATTTTAATATTTTTTGCTACACTTTCCCTATGCCTCAAGATGGAAAAATATGCTGTTTTGTAAAAAGAAACATGATTACTTTCTACCAGCAGTGATTTCCATTTCCACCGTTGAAAATTAAACCATCTTCATCAGAGCTGATTAAAACCAGTAGCCACCCGCTAAATGCTTTTCCGATTACTGAACACACCTAAGTGTTGACTAAATGAGTGCTTATCACGCAAATCAAAATAAATGTATTATTTCTGATCCCCGCCTGCATTGTTGAGCCTGGGCAGTAAATCCTCGCAGTCAGTGCACGTTCTCACCGCTTTAGCCTGACTGAGAGCTGTGCATCGTATCTTAGTAACCAGACATTATGCTGCCTTGCTCATATGAAATGACAGCGGCGGTGCAGCGGTTTGTGCCAAGGTTCCGGGTTGGATCTTACTTCCAGACTATGTTGAGTTTCCCTGTGTGCATGTGCGGGCACATTAGGTAGATCAGAGACTCAAAACTGCCCCCAGCAGTAAGTGAATAGTGTGCCCGGTGACCTGTTCAGGGTCTATTCCTGTCCTGACTGCTGGGATAGACTCCGGCACGCCGCCATAACCTTGATTTGGAGGAAGTGGAGGTTAACAGAAAGTGGAAGGAATTCGCATTTATGGCTGCAGACATGGAGCCATTCCATGTGTGTTACTCTGCTGCTGGATGTTTAATGTGTGTATGTGTGCGTTGTGATTGTCCTGTTATGTAACTGGTCTTTTTTATTTATTTATTTTTTTAACGACACTGTCGTGTGATGATATCACAGGCCTACATCTGTGTGCACTGGACCAGACTACACACGTCACCACAAGGGCAAAAGTAACGCCACAATCGGAGGGAAGCAAACATGAATCATCACTCAGTTCTGAAAAAAGAAATTCCCAGCATGTTAATTCCAATTTAACACCCTAATGTTGGGAATTGGCTTCTGCCGCTAGCTGTCTGCACCCCCTGACAGAAAAATGCCATTTTATGATTTGCCATCAGTCGTCTTTAAAAACAAAGAGAGTCCGGCTGTTTAACTGCAAGATCGTTTTTGCGTTATTGTTTCATTTATTCCGTTTTGGGCCGCTGGTGCGATTTAAATCTACCCTGACAGTTTTGTCGCCGGCACATCGGATAACGAATGACCTTCATTATTTTAGTTGGTCTGCGTTCCACAATCGTTACCTTTAATGCCAATGCACTGAGAGCATCACTAACATTTATGGATATTTGTGTGAGCAAATAAATTCCTGTACGAGCCATTATAAGATGCGTCTTATACTATTACTAACATACGCTGGTTGCAGTTATTAAGTTATGAATGTAAGTGAAAATGTCTCTTGCTGAATGATTAATTTCATGAGAAACTCGAGATGTGGCCACATTTTTTATAGATTAATCATTTTAGCAATTTCCCTTCACAGGAGCATTAAAGAATCTGTTCAACCTGATCCCTCTCAGCCTTGTTGGTATGGAGAGGTGGCTCTGTCACACAAGTCACTGTTTGTTGTTTCCTTATGACCACTGTTGTTTTTTAAATCCCAAATCCTCTGGCCAGTCGCTGCCAGTACCTCTGCAGGACTACTCAGTGGACCTCTTATGGTATTTCTTTATCTCTACTGGTGCACCATCTGTACTGTAGGTCTGCGCTTTTATGAGATTAAATTGTTCTGGATTGTGGGTCAGTGCATCCATATGCTTGAATGGATAGTAGTGTCATTTTACAGTATAGGTTAATCTCTGCAGCAGTTCCCAGTGTTCTTTCATGCAGAAGGCCTTAATCTCCTCTTTCCATTTACCATTTAATATAGCTGTCTGTCATGTGACATGAGATCAGGACTTTGGCGTCCATGCGCTAAACATGATTGCTGAAATCCTCCTCGGTAATGTTCATCATGCATTACAGCTGCACGAAAGCACGTGACAAATCCACGTCTGGGACCAGCGGAGAAGATGAGACGGGGATGGTCCATCCATCTCAGTGTCCTCCCCCTCAGCAGATATATACTTATGGCAGGAAGGTGCCACAGTTGGTGCATGTAAGCGGCCTGGAGGATTGGAGTTGTTATGGACACTGGCCATCGTGGCTTTGTTCCTGTCAAAGTACTCAAGTGGCCTTAATCTCGCAACACCGCTAATGGGCCCCAGTAAAAAATATATATATTCAGCAAATGGTTTCACACAACAAGCCTGAGGAAAAGCACTGATTTCCATGGATTTCCTGGGAAATCCATAGAAGATAGATTTAGATTTGATGTACAGTCTATGTAGTGTTATTTAAGGCGTCTTTCGCCTCTCTTCCAAGAGGCTCCTTCAGCTCTACCTGACTGGAACAGACTTGTGATACTTGCACTACAGCTGGATTCCAAAAACAAAGCCATCATTCTGGAGTCGCTGGGATCGTCAAGGAGAGATTGTTCTTGTCATGTGAGTCATTGGGTGTGAGTGGGAGTAGAGGCATCTGTGCGTAGAACCATGAGGCTGCACAGCTGAAACGGAGTGACTTAGGGCACCAACTCTGTTGAGAGGCGGTATTATCAGCCTGGCCAAATGAGAAAATTCTCATTTTACAGAAATTACTCTTACAGTACATAGATAAAGGTACAAGGACACGCGCCCTCATGTCTGTGTGTCTGTGTGTGTGTAAAAATAACAATACAACTGTGCATTCCCAGAAAAGGAAACAATTCTTGATTCAATAAAAGCTTGTGCATAATGGAGGTCCGGAGGTAATTTTTCCTTCAATAGTGGATGTCTGTGAGTGTGATGGAGGAGAGAAAACGAACATTATTTGTGTCATTCATTCAGCCCTCTATACGCACGAGGCCAGACTGTATCATCTTCTTCCTGATGCTAATTCTTGATGAATGTCAGGTCTTTGATTCCGTCTGTGGGCTGGGGTGAGGGGGTACTTTTCCAGCACAGATGAAATAGTTAATACATAAGTCATGATATGAGCTTTGAATCTCATGGATGTTGCATGTGTTTTGGAGTTTTGAACATTTTAAACTCAACATGTAAGGATCAGAGCTCTTCGCTGAGATTGTGAGAACGTTGGAGGGGAGGTGAGATCTTTGCAATCAAGGCTCGGCGCTTAAAAAAAAATAAAAAAAATGTGTTTGAAGTTGCAGAGCGTGTTTGATGTTCATGGATGTGTTGTGAGAAGAAAGGCAATGGAGTCCATGCTATCAGAGGGCCCTGGAGCTTTCTCTTGTCATTTCCATTTTTTCTTCTAAAATTAATCATGTAAATGGAACTTCAGTTTAACATTTTTTAATGTTCATTGATCATTTACCCTATATTTAAAATCTTTGGACACATGAAAGATAAATGGATATTTTCCTGCTTCAGGGATTTTTCTTTTTTTTAAACACGTGATCAGGGAGTTCAGACACAATTCAACATCAGAAACATCTTTGTCCAGTTTTACCTATGGTCAAAGGAAGATGCAAAGAAAGAAGGCTATTTACTGCACAGGGAGGCTCGTCCTCCTGTACACACTACTTAAACTTGTTAGCAGGTGATTAGCTCCAATAAATGAAGCTCTAAAAGGACACACCACTATGGACCGGAGCCTCTATAAAAACATATTCTGTTCAATTTTTCATTGAGTAAAAGAGCCCGAGGGGGCGCTGATATTAGAGAACAAGCTGAAGCAGGTCAAATGAAAGCTGGAGGTGAATTTGTAAGAACTGGGTCTACATGCTTATCCAGCCTCAACAAACTTGCTTTTGTGTACTATTTACAGCCTGCTGTGTCCTGAACACTATCTCTCCTCCTTTTCCAGCATTATTAAGCTGCAACCTCAATACAGCCCAGATAAGACGATATGACTAACATCATATTATCAAGACTTGTGTGAATAACGTTTTATTTCTGCAGCCGCCTTATCTTGTTTGTGCTGCATCATTTTTCACTTCTGTCACCGCCCTTGTGTCAAATTTTCACATGAAAAATGTTATGAGTAAACTGTTCAAGTAACAGTTTGTGAAAATAGATGTTTTTTTCCTTTCACTCGCGTTACGTGCGCGTGCCTCGCTGAAGCTGGAGGCTGAACACAGAGGGAGGGTTCTGCTCGGTTCAGGGGGAGTCGATGGGTTGGCCCCTTTTGGGTTTGTCTTGGTCACAATCCTGCACACACACATAAGGCATAAGGAACAGGAACTGAGGAGTCAGGATGAGCAATTCTGTTTCTAGAATTGATTGTCTTTATTGACGCAAGCACAAATGTAACACAACAATGTAACAGCTTTTTTTTTTCTATGATTTACTCTGGTCCAAGAGTAATTCAATGACCACTGCATTTTTACGGATGACAGCTCAACTATAAAAAGGTTAATGTTCTTCAGCACCCCGAAAGCCCTGTCTGGATATTACCTTTATATTTTATGCATATTACAGCCGTTCTGTGCGTGTGTGTGTGTGTGTGTGGTGTGTGTGTGTGTGTGTGTGTGTGTGTGTGTGTGTGTGTGTGTGTGTGTGTGTGTGTGTGTGCAAGCGTGGGTGTGCGTGCGGGGGGCTGATTTTTTTCTACAGTGTAAAAAGGACACTCTGAATTGCCCTCAGGTGTGAACGTGTGATGAATGGTCCGAGTGCTCTTTCCAGAGTGAATTCCTTTCTCTAACCGTGATTATCCCGATGAAACAGATGCACATCGCCAGTGCCACAGTACAACAGCTGCAATTAAATATGAAAGCACAGAGGTGAAACTCAAATGCGAAGCCACGCTCACCTCTTTAACACTAATTTCCTTCCTAGCTTTGCTAAATGAAATGACGTACAGTCTAGTGTTTCCAGCTGAAATGCTCTCAGCCAAAATCTGTCAGAATGAATTACATCCGTAACCATCTGAGCTCAGCGGAACAAATTTATCCAGATTTCAGGATTTTTGTTCAATGACATCACCCAGTCAACCATCCACATGTCAGCATCTGCCAGTGGAGACTTTTAGGAATCCTGTATGAATCTTATAGCCCCCCTATATCCCTCGATGCTGTGAGAAAGGGTGTCCGCTTGCTTGGAAAGAGCAATTCTATTATGTACTTGCGGGTGTTGCCAGTTCAAAATACCAGTAATTACCAGATACCAGTATAATTAAAAACTGTAAAAGTCACAGGAGGGAAAACTGGGAACCACTGCTGAACCATTGCTTACATGTGCTGCACTGACACTATTAAGCACGGGTTTACCTTTTAGGTTGGGAAAAGTGTTTGCAGCTGGACACTTCAGTAAGTGCGAGCTCAAGGCTTCACGTATAAATCAAATACCTTTCAGTTGACTTGTTTTTCATTTTTCTATTGCCCTAATGCTCTTAATCACATCAGCACACAGAAATTAATTTATGTGGGGTTTTTTTCTCCCAATTTATTCCTCCACAAAGCTTTGTCAGACAGCTGATCTCACACCATTTCATACACAAACAGCATGTGTGCACGTGCAAATTACCCTCGATGACTCCATTATTGTCAAAGCAGCAATGAGATATTGTTAGGACGGCAAAAAAAAACCCCAAAGAATTGAAACACTTGCACGATGCCACAGCTAATTAAAGACTGTAGGTAAGCTCCTCTCTTCTCTTGTCTTTGTCAGGTGGTATCCCCTTCATCCTGACCGGGGAGCTGTTTGAACAGACCAACCGACCTGCTGCCTTCATGATCGCTGGAACTGTGAACTGGCTGTCCAACTTTGCCGTGGGCCTCTTGTTTCCGTTCATACAGGTGAGTTATCTAATCTAAACTTACATGTGACAGTTTACTCAGCTCGGTTATGACGGTAACAGACTCTTTTTTAAAATTTTCCAAGCATCAGGGTGTAAAATTGTCTCTGGCTAGTTGCAATTTAGATTTTCAGGTCTCCAGTGACACACAGCTGGATGGATTTTCATTCTTATTTTCCATCCAGACAAACCAATGATCCATGCATTGGTTGTTCTCAGCATTATAAATTAATTTTTTTATCTCACTGAGCAAACACGGACGCGATTAGAGCAACACGCTTGTGTTGGAGTTTGCACACTCTGTCGTCTGACCCAGCGGAACGATAGCGTTTCCATGTAAAGCAAACAGCTGCACCACTATTACACGGGGAACACCAGGAGGAAATGTTCCCCGACCTCATTCACCGGACACCACTCCGTCACTCCTCCCTCCTGCTCTCCTCCCCTGTGGCAGGAACAAGGTCTTGTGTGGTTTTTACTGAATAAAACCTCATTTAGAGGCTCGCGGAAGCGCCTCTTGGATGAGCTAAAGCACTCTTTTGTGAGCTGCTGTTGTTGCTGAAGCAGTTAATGAGCCGGAGTAGCAACACAAGAGGCAGCATGGACTCTTTCCTTTAATCAGCAGAGAGAATAAATAAAACAGAAAAGAAATGAGAGTGTCTGAATCTCCCCAAGAAGCTGGAATAACTAACTACAGCCCCGCTGTGCCAACCGTCTGTTTGGTGGCTCAGCGCTGACATGGAGCCTTCAGGTCGCAGTCCGTTTATTTATTTTTAAAATCTGTCAATTTAAATGTTCAAAACTGTCTTTCCTGGTGTTAGTGGCATCTAAAATACCAGGAGGGACAAGGGTCTGATCCAACTATCTGTAAAGATAAAGGCCGGTGCTTAGGTTATAGATGAAGATTAGCCAGCAGTGTGCCGCATTAATTAGATCATAAGAAGCGGAAGCCATCTGCACGCGTTTGTGTCTGCAGCAATCTGAATGGGACAGGTAAAAGGAACGATGGAACAAACCAAGAAGGAAGACATGTTACAAATGTAGACATATTGCAACAATTTAGGGCAAATATGTACTTGATTTAACAAAGTGTGTGACGTCCCGCTGTCTCTTTTAATTGCCTATTGTCGCACACACAGAACGTTTCACAGATGCAAATCTTCACCCTCAGTCAAATGTCCCACTTTTCTCCTCATTAGATTTTAATGGTATTTTACATTTTTGACTGAAACAAACACCCATGATCTAATGAATACTTGATATTATTCTTGTATATGTGTATATATTTATTATTCTTGCTTTTATTTTTCAATGAAGGGTTTCCTCAGAGATACATTTTTCTTACCTGCTGCATGCTCCGTGTTCAGCAGGTCCGCTGTAATAAGCTTGTTTCTTTGTTGGTGAATTTCATGGCGTGGGTCATTCTTTTCAGACAGTTCTCCTGACGGACATCTCTGTCTTCTCTTTGTCCTTCACCTCATCATGCCCTCCAGCTCCTCAGGATGCTCGGTCACGACGAGCTGCTGTATTTACTTTGAGGATTGAACATGCTAGGCAGATCCCCGAAGATGTGCCGATAAATTTACCAACGCAAAAGGAATACAGCAAATGATTTCAGGCAGGTCGAGCATTGCTTCTACTGCATCACCTAGCTAGGTAGAACTGTAATAATCTAGATTGTTAGAGTCCGGTCAGATGATAATCATGCAGACTTCATTCTTCCTTCAGAATCTGCCCTCAAAGGATCTGCAGTCATCAAATCAGCCAAATCATTTATTAGGATCTGATTTTGAGTCATACATCCAAAGTATTAGAGCTGATTGAGCACTCCAAACACTGTTACTCCAGAGACCAGTTTTCCTTTTACGTTGACAAGAATTTTATAGCCTTCATGCTTTTAAAGGGTATTGTTTTAAGGGTAACCTGGACAGGGCCAAAGGTAAGCAAACAAGTGAAGGAGCTAATGATAAGAGTGTTGGCACAAGGCTGCGAAAGTGGAAGCAACAGTGACATAGATAATGTGCACGGCCATCTGTGGGAGCGTGTGCTTCAGAGCGTATGACCTGCAATTCTTTACACTGCCAACACCTCAACAGAATGAGCAGAAATAAAAACCCACACGAGCACGATCACCAGCTCAAAAAACAGCTCACGGGATCTCAAAATGCTTGGGAGAACACTTGGGTGTTCAAAGGAAATCTAACATGTATTTGCTCACAGGACCACGGGGATGTGGAAAGGCGGGTGGGGGGGGAGGTTTATGGAGACTCAAGAGCAAGTACGCGCTTGTCCGGGGTCATGCAGCATGTTCAGGGAAAGGAATTCCACAAAAACATGAAGTGCGCCTTTTCATCTACCTCTCTAATTGCAGAGGAACTTGCAACACACTGCTATTAAACTTTCTATTTATTGCTAATAGACAAACATGTGAATGCCATAAAGAAACTGGCAGATCCATGCGGGTGTAGGCGAGCAAGTGCCGCAGCAGAACAAAACCTCCGCATCTGATAACAAGTGAACAGGCAGCAACGGCTGACAGTGGCTGTTTTTAGACTCAAAGGCGAGTGTTGACATCTTAAAGCTGCGAGAGTCTCAGAAAGTCTAAAATGTGAGGCTCATTAGTGAAAATGTCTTGACTTCTAGCTCGTCGATGACTTACTGATGTGGCAGGACGGGTTTGGAGCGGCTGGATCTCCACTAGGACTGTGCTTAGAACTATTAACACAGACAAACACACACACGCGCAGGCGTGCACACACTTGACTTACTGTAACCTGAAGGACATTTCCACAGTCAGACTAAAGTGAAACTTTGCTCACGGGCTGCTGGACGTCAGAGCATGACCTCGTGTCACATACTTTGTGCAAGGCCTGCAGATAACCCTCACTTTGTCCTTTCTTTGTGTGTGTGCACGCGCACATGTGTGTAGGTGTGTGTGTGTCTGTTTTAAAGAAACCATCCATACTCATCCACATGGTGACCTTTCCTCTGCGTAGCTGTGTTTTTGATATAATGTATGTGATATATTGTGCGCTTTGCGATGTCATTTAAACCTCTAATGGTCTTCTACACTGTTCGAACTGTTCCGAGAACACGACGTCTCTACCCACGTTCGATTTTTAACCGTTTATTTGAGGGGGCAGATGCGTAGTCATCGTTTCCTGGTTTGTCGGTGCAGACCAGTAAATGCAGCAGATAAAACCTGCAGGCAACAGTAACACCGTCTGGCTCCCAGTGCGACCACCGCCAGCACGGCGGTGGAAGCACAGCGAGTGACCCTGGGTAAACTTTCCCGACCACATCGGCGCGGTCTGTAAAGGGGTCATCTCTCTGGGGAGATTCCGGACACCTGGAATCGTTTGCGCACCCTTCCGTCTGTCACCCCTCACGTGTCGTTTACGCAGCCGTGATTTTCTCTGAGCGGTCTCTGACATCCAACGGCTACAGTAACATTTATGTTTGACGGGGAGGGGGGGTGAGTCTCAGGGGGGGCTCCTCCCCCTCCCAGAAGTGTTGGACTAGCAGCCTCTGCCGCCTCCTTTATGCATAGGAGCCTCTGTGCTGCTGCTCTTCATTATCTGCAGCCATTGAAGAGTCCTCGCTATGTCATCCGGAAGGTACTGAACCTAAATCGATGCATTAAGCCTCATCCCCATAGTGTCGTGAGCCTGATTATACCCCATACTATTAAGCATCAGCTCATTTGCCTTTGCCCGAGTGAATCTGATGTGGATTTACATTTAGAACATACGAGCCCGCCTGATGCACTGCGCCTGGTTAGGCGAACGAAGGGGAGAGATTGCTTTGTAAATCCGCTGGCTGCATTGGGAAGAGCGGTGCCAGTGGATGTTGAGGAATCTGGAATGAGCTGGATAAGAGAGGCTCGTGCGGCGGCCACGGTGCCAAAAAGGAGACCCTTGGAGTCAAATGAAAGAGTGTGAAAGGAAGGGGAGGTCAGTGTGAGGGACAGGAAGTGACAGTGAGGGTTTATTTTTACTCTGCCGATGTTAGAATATTGTTGCTGTGACTCACTGGTTCCTGACTGGCACCTGAAACCAGCGCTGACCCCGGTTCAGACAACACCGCCACAGTGTCACTTCTCTTTAACTTTATGACAAGCCACGTCACACCGGGGTCACGTTTTCGTAAATAACTCACAACGTCTTTGGACAGAGAAGGGGGGGGGGGGCTCGTCTCCGCCTGACCTGTTGAGAGACAGCATTAATGGGAGGGTCTGATGAAAAGCGAGCCCACCACAGCTCCGTCTCGGCCTCTGGCATCAGTTCTGAAGCGAGCGAGTGACGCATTCAGCACAGTTTACAGTTGTTTTTGTACCTCTAAATGTTCCCCAGGGTGCAGCTTTTTTCTCTTTAATATTTACCACCACATGCTCTTACAACCTCTGTTTTTATTTTCCATTTGGATAAACATTGAGGCGTGAAGCCGAGCGGCTGCATTTACAAGAGCCTGGAATCCCCACTTCATTCTTAATTTCACCAGTTTCTGATACTCTGGTTGAATTTTCAGAAACCTTCTGGTTTAAAGCAACTTATACGAGTCTGCCTTCTTAAAAAGGAATAAGTACACTTGTGTTTCAATAAATGCATGAATTAAACATCCCACTTTATTGATCAGCAGTCTTTAGTCGTCTTATGTAAAGTGGTTGATATTGATCCCTTATCGCTCATATAAAATTAAGAATCGAACACATCCAACAGACACGAGATGCTTATGAAATCTGTAGAACAAATGAGCCTTGATGATAAATATACTCTGAACT
The DNA here is from genome assembly GCA_911728415.1 of Lagocephalus sceleratus. Classification (NCBI taxonomy): domain Eukaryota; kingdom Metazoa; phylum Chordata; class Actinopteri; order Tetraodontiformes; family Tetraodontidae; genus Lagocephalus; species Lagocephalus sceleratus. The sequence goes on along the minus strand of CAJVRN010000011.1, from coordinate 8,814,378 downwards.
GTGTTCATTAATTTGTGTTGCAAATGAATTTGGGCTGTCAGGTGCCTAACAGCGATGCTTAATGACGCCTGTTTATCCACCATCATTTTGACGTAGCGTGATATATGATGATCCACAATGCCATTTAGGCACTGACCTTTGGTACACACATCCTTTCAGAATATCCATCGATGCCTCCAAATTGATAATCCCGAAGGTGTAATTTCATTACATAGAGAATGTGATTGATTGTTGAAGGTTCCCAAGAGATGAATTATAGCTCCAACGTTTTTATTTTTTTAATTTTCACCGGAACATTTTTGGATCAATGCAAATTTAGACAGGCTGTTGCACTCATTTTTAATATAAAGACATGGAAATTATGCTCCTCCCTGTCTTCATTTGGTATTTTTTAATAGATTTCGACACATTTTCCATCAGTATTAACAATTTCATGATGAATATCATCCAGATGGGAGAGAGTGCTGATGTAATCAGTGCGAATATACCAGAACTTTCCTTCTGGGATTACACATGCATCCTGGATCTCTACCATTTAACCAGGGGCACATTCAAATCTGCATTCAGCATTTGCTCTCTGTTTGAGTTGCTACATGGCTATGTGTTGAACAAATAAGTCTCTCACAAAGGAAGACCACATACCGTGTTTGTGTTTTCTAACCACATCACATTGATTGGCTTATTTGCAGGTAATTTCTGCTTTATCCATCAAAAGGAGCCATTAAACATTCATTGAAATTTAACGTGAAAGATGTGATTTATGTTTGTTCTTTCAGATTTGGGAGTTATTCCGTTCAATTACTATTTCCTAAATCATTTTAGCGTCATGTATCATTGATGTTCCAGTCCTTCCACATTGTCCCACAAGTTCCCAAGCAAAATTCCATTTGAACTGTCCCCTTCTGTCTTTTTTTTGTACTCTTCTGTCCACGTTTTTGTTCCAGACTGGTCATTCAACTGAACTGGTCTGTTTCTCTAATCTGTGTGTGTGTGGGGGGGAGGGGGGGAGTGGGGGAGTGTTTAGGTTATTCAGTTTTGGTGTGTGCCATCTGTTTTCTGTTAATTGTTCCCCCAAGAAAGTACAAACACATCACTGTTTGCCTTTGACAGGTTAGTTAATTGATAAATTAGGACTGAATTGTTAGCGTCATCTGCCATCACTTTTATGTCCTCTTTGAACACACAGTTTGTGTTTCAAAGCCATTATTGTAGATTTTATGGTGGTAATAAAATGTCCAGTATTGTACCCCATTGGACCACATTTCCGATGCCCAATCTAAAATTATTCTACCACTTTTTTCTCTTCCAGCTGTCTTTAACCCTAAAGATGAGTGTCATCATCCAACATGGGTTTTTCCTGTGATTTATTCTGTCCTATTTAACTTTAGCTTAACAAAGAGCTGTGATGATAACTGCCTCAGCATCACTGCAACGTGAGCTCCTCACCTTCCTTGCTGTGTCCCCCATCGATAAACTTAGATGCCGTTGCGAGGGATGAACTTTTCTGTCCCCTTCTGTCTTTTTTTTGTACTCTTCTGTCCACTTTTTGTTCCAGACTGGTCATTCAGACCAAAGTGTCGCTCCACCCGAAGACATTTTGACTTCAAACAAGATGCAAATAGACCCCATCTTGTCATTCTGCTTGTTACAGAGCTGTGGGGAAGCAGCCAAACCCTGACAGGCAGAGGGCCATGTGTCTCACGCCTCCCTGTTTGTTCTTGTCCTCCCTCATTCTCCTCTCCCTCAGTCACCTGCGCTCCTCTCTTCTTTTTTGCCCATTATTCTGCCCTGCCATGTCTCCCCCGTGTCCCTTTATTTGTCTCATCACTGTGAGGGAAACATTTGTTTTGGACGCAAGTTACGAAATTGCTTTCATGTTCCGGAGTTTGTCTACATTTTCCTCCTTTCTCTGCAACTGGCGGAGCCCAGATGTGTCACGGCAGTGCATCCCAGATTATCCCTGAGAAACAGGAGCCTGTCTGATTCCCCCCCACCCACCGAGAGACTGCTGGAGACCCAGTGCCTGTCCCATTAGCGCCATAACTCCTTGGCAGTGATGTGATCGGGGAGAAGTCGTGAGAGAGGAAGACTTGTAAGCTCTGCAGATGAGCGTTACGTCACAGGAGTCGGAGGAAAACGAGGTCACACCATTTGCACGACGCTCACGAACCCTTTTTTTTTTTGTCGCCCTATTATGAAATGCACTCAAAAGAGAGGAATGTAAACCGACAGCAGCGGTGACGTAACAGGTGAAATCAAAGGTTTGTTCATGGCTGTTTGGCTGTGTTTGGCCACAGCGGCCTGCAATCAGCCAGCGTGTATTTTTAAATCTGTCACTAATCCCTCTTATTGGCATAACACACCGCACAAGGTTATCTTGGGTTCTTCGCTTTTTTATTTATACAAATCAAAAGAAAACTTCCCTGACTCAGCTGTATGCACTCCCTGTGAGGTGCGACGACTCACCGAGCTGGGCCACCGCCCCGTCTGACTAATCGCCGCTCCGCCCGTTTCTGTTCCTGCAGGAGATGCTGGGGATGTTTGTCTTCCTGGTGTTCGTGGCCGTGTGCATCGCGGCGTCAGTCTACCTTTATATCGTCCTGCCCGAGACCAAAAACAAAACATTCATGGACATCAGTCAGAGTTTCGCCAAGATCAACAAGATCCCCTACCCGTCCCCCAGCCACGAGATGGAGATGGTGCTGTCCTTCAAACCCGACACGAAGAAGGAAAGCCCGGACGCCGTCAAGGTTGAGAGTTCCCTCTAGCTAAGCAGTGTTGAAGCAGCTAGACTGAAATAAATCCTGGTGCTGTCAGTGTACGAAATGTATGTGGGGGGGGTGATTTTATAGATTTTGAATCATTGTTTTTATTTCCTTTTTTTAAAAACGTTCCAACCTTTGTTTTTCTACAGGATTGTACGTATTTACTGTTCAGTTAAAGCCATTTAATGAGAGAAACTTGAACCTGACATGTAGAAATTGGTGTTTTGTTTGAAGATCTGTCATGACACGTCATGCTAGAGGTAAAGGTTTGCTCAGACCAAATAAAACTGTTGTCTCTGTCTTTTTTCTCTCATCACCATGGGATCAATACCTTAAGTCCTTCCCAGGCCAAGGCTTGCTCCTGTCTTTAACCTTTGCTGACCCTCCCCAAGCGCCTGATACACCACAAACACAGCTACACCTTCCAGGGACACTTTTCCTGTTGCATCTTTGCTCCACACATGACCCTCACGTGATTCTCTGCACTAATGAGGAGGTGGTGAAGAGGCTCCACTACGGGTGTGAGAAGTGCTTCATTCAGAAAATAAAGAAGGCGGAGAGGAGAGCTCTATCCGATCGACTATCGACAGCCCAACCCAATCCTGCATCCGAACCACCGTGGAGCCTCCTCACATCCTTCCTTAAGGAACAGGATCACTCCGGCACACGTGCACTCCTCCAGCGGCTGTTTTGTGTTTAAGCATGTTTTTCCTCCCCTCTACAGTTTGAAGCAATGCATGTTTTGGCAGCAGCGGTGACTTGATTGATGAAGGAATTGGAGAAGGCAGCACTTTGAAGACAGGAGCCTCGTCTCATTGCCTTCTCCTCGTCTCACTTTCAAAAGAAGGTTTTGCTTATGTGCTCAAAGCATATTTTGTTACGAAGGAACTTCTTGTCTATGTTTTGTGAGAGAGCAATGTAAATTTTCTCTGAGAACAGTGAAGTGATGTGCAATTATGGATTTCTTCCAGAGCACCAGTTAAAAAGGGAACGCCTTTGATTCTTTCTTGTTTCAAGCACCAAAACCAAGGGAAATTAAATGATTTACTTTTACCTTATCTATCTGCTCATGGCACTCCCAGCTCACAGCCTGATTTTATCTTTATAAAAGCATGCAGAACAAGTTCCTTTCTTTTCCCCACTGTTAACATTTCTGCTGTTTTCCAGTGATAATGATGCTCCTCCAAACCTCAGAGTCATAATAAAAGGAGCCAAGCCTGCCAAACAGATGGTACCAGGGCAGCGTTGGACTAGACCAGGGGGGCTGGAAAAGATTACCATTGAAGGTTGTTTGGTGAGCGCTAGTTACTCACAAACACAAGCAGTAATAAAGAGGTGTCAGAGTATTCAAGGGGAATTCAACAGGGCACAATAGCTTTGAATAAATAACCGCCGTCGATTTGAATATCCATCATGCACAATTTACCTGCAGCGCAGCAAGTTGCTCATGCAGTACACTTGGCCATATAGATTGTGTGTGTGTGTGTGTGTGTGTGTGTGTGTGTGTGTGTGTGTGTGTGTACATGCATGCGTGCGGGAGAGAGCGAGATGAGTATGAGGTGAGTTGTTTGTTTTTAATCCAGAGAGTTGATGCCTTTCACAGCGAAATTGCCAGATGTGACTGTGTGTGTGCAGATCTATGTGGGTCCTCTGCTCCCATTCAGTCCTCAGTGAATGGAATACCTCAGAGGAGGAAGATTAACCTACTTTAATGCCTGCCGCATTCACAACACATGACAATCAGGAATAATATATGAAAGGGAATAATTCATTTCCAGTACCTATAGTGTCTGTCTACCTCCTGCTTTCTATAGAGATGCTGTTGGTATTAACTCATTGTGTTGCTGATGCTCAGCCCTGCATCTTTAGTCACATTAAGGTCTGTTTCAAATATCAATCTCCTGATTGTCTTCTGCAGACAGCCAGCAGGGAGTCCTCCTGAATCTGAACTTTGTTGTGATAGTTGCAGCTTCGAGACCTTTATTGGCATTTGAACTTAATATAACACTTCTGGCTTTAAAGGGGGCCTCAACTGGCAGCTTCATTACAAGATGGATGTGCCACCCCCCGGCTTCCACCACCTTCTTTTCCAGAGACACTGGTGTCAAACTAAATATAGTCAATCCCAGCAGTCACGGAGTAGGAGGGAGGACAGGTAAACCGTGATTCACCATTCACTCTAACATCTGTCATGTCATTGCAGACTTATGTTGGGAATCATGGGACAGCTCCTCTACTCTCTCCTTTTTTGTTCAATTCCAGCATGAATGGACGATGTTGACGAACCACAAATATAGTACCCTTTGTGATCGAATTCTCTTGCACACAAAAGTTGAGATATTATGTTCCAGATTTGTTTACAGAGTCAGTTGCACCATTCATCTCCCTCCCAGCAATAATGGTGCAACTAACTCCTAATAACTCATCTGAAATAATTGTGGCTGTTATTTCCATTTTATTACCACTTTGAGGTTTGATTACTGTTACACTTTGTTGTGGTGCACTGACTGTGGCAACTCAAATAGTTTTTCCTTGATCACCAACACATCCGTTTTCATCTTGTTGCTTTTTTCCAATTTAGGTGTGAACATTGCTAAATATTCATAGCATTGTTAAATATTCTTAGCATGTCTCCTTGAGCACTGGCCTTCTCCAGCAATGCTCCGGCAAACAGCAGCATCAGATTCCTAGTTTGGGTTTTTTTTTCTGACCCATCGCGAGTGAGGTAAGAGCTAATTATCTTTATTGATACCAAAAGCCTCTTTGAACTTCATGGTTTCAATGCTTGATCAATATTTAAGAAACAAAAGCAGATATGCTATCATGTTTAGCTCAATTTTGATAGTAAATATGAAGCAGGTTAAGCTGATAGTGAACACACTGCAGGCCTTCAGTTTTTAATTTAAACAAATCAATACTTCTAATTTATGCAAATATATAATAATGCTGCTAAATCGTCGTCAGAGTATTAATTGACCCTTATAAATGTGTCAAATCTAGTATAGTAAAAAATAATCTAAATGAAATAGATCATCACCCCTCTTAACAGTCTCATAAATTAAAACAAAACAAAAGCCACAGTGCATGCTATAAACCCAACATCACCATCAGTGTCAATGATCCTGAATATATGAATAAATACATGACACAGTATGCCGGCTCTGTGCACCCGAGGGTTTGTTGTGTCGATGCTAACTGAGTCGGTCCCCCTGCAGTGATGCCAGTCCTTTCTCAGACCTGAACACAGACCTGTCCCTCCACACCCTGCTTTTTGCTGCTTCTCGTCTTCTCCTCTCTTACACTGAACCGGTGGCAGATACATCCATCGGCTGTACGTCAAAACCAGTGGGAAGGAAGGACAGCAGGAAGGAAAGTTTGCTGTTCGGCCACCAGCGCCAGAAATGTGCCCGATGCGGCTGCTTGGACCTTCTGATGTGCGCTAACCCACCATGGCACCACGTTCAGTGTCTGGAAGCCTCCTCACGAGCGCATTGTCGTTTCACTCCCATGTCAATAACACCCCTGCACATTTCCAGTATATTAGTACATTATGTATTCTGTCACCTCCTCACACCAGAATAATGACTTCTGCTCTTCAGCATCCTCACTAGCTCTCAATCAAACTTCAAGTATGCCCACCCCCAATGGACGACCACTGCCTGACCACCACAGAAGCTAAAGCCTTCAGCCAGTCTGCTTAGCTTTCCAGAGATGCATAATATTGCCTCTCCCATTCTCCTTTTTCAAATACTATCTAGAAACACATCTCTGTAGACTTGTACTTTTATTTACTCTGCAGTGTTGGCTTGTCTGCAAAGCCTTAAGCATAAAATGAGTTATTAAACAGAGTTGCAATCACTACAAAACACACAGCATTAACTGTCAGGGGGGTTTGATACCAAAAAGATGCATTTTGGGACTGCAAACATCAGCAACTGTGAGGATTCATGAAATTAATCTTGAGCTTGTATCGTGTGGTTCAACAAGAGCACTGGCCAAAGGTGCAAATAGAAAAAAGAAAGAAGCACCAACTACAATGTCCCCGATTTGAATTGTGCACAGCGGTACAACCCATGTGCTCATCAGTATGTGAGATACTTGCAAAAATTCAATATCCCCCTTCTGCTCAGGGAGGGTCTCACCATGACCACCACAGCTGTAACAGATGAGCAACTGCTGTGAGCAGCAGTGGACTTCTGCAGAAGCTACTTGGTATTCCACGACATGCACAAGACACACAACTGTGTTGTCTTCCATCTTATTATGGAATTATGGGAATGAGCCTAGAACTGCCCAAGTAATTAAGATAATTGCAGCTCTAACAACCCTCAGCCAAAAATGCAATTATATCTCAGTGATATTCTGTTGAATCCTGGAGGGATCTGAAGTCTCCAGCCTTTCCAGCAACTCGTGTTCATTTTTCTGCCCAGTGAGTTGTTCTAACCCTGAAGACATTGACAAGTCAGACAAAAGTTTAAAAGAAGAAAAGGATGAATTATCTGCACAAGGTCGAATGCAAATGTATGCATTAGCAGGGTACAAGGGTTACACTTCCTTCATATTAAGCCTGGGGAACTAATCTTATTTGCTGCTACAGAAAGTGCTGACTGTAGGGCGGACAAGCAGCTGCTAAATGCTCCAGTCTCCGCTGTCCCAGCAGAGCTATTTGAGCTGGTTTTCATCCACTTGGCAGGTTGCCATCCTCAAAGATTTGTTAACAGAGACAGAGACAGCAGCGATTAGCCTGCTGATCGGTCTGCTGGTCCTTCACTCTTTGTTTGTGAAAGAAATACTGGCGAATTTGACCTGTCAGAAAATAATTAAATTGAACTTCCTGGCGTCTGCGAGTGGAGGATGTGGTTGTGGGACACTTGGAGATGGCTGAAGCAACTGCACCGCTGCCATCCCAAACACTGACAACTGGAAATCATTAGGGCACAAAAGACGTCAACGGCTGAGCTGATTTAATGCCCAGGGAACGTGTCTGCCGGAGGTGTGGGCGGGTGAGCGAGAGCGGAGGGTATCTGTGAGATACTGTTGGACTGAGATAAGATAATGATCAGCAGTGAGGCAGACGGGGCTCGGTTGTAATGTGAAAGAGACCAGTGACCCTTAGCGGCCTTTAGAGTCCGCTCTGATTATCATTGAGCTCAAACAACAACAAAGAAGTGGTGGAAAAATGAATCCCCCAACTTGCTGTCATCTGAACAGCTGCTACAATCAGAGCACACACACACACACACACACACACACACACACACACACACAGGCACACATGCCAAAGTCACTCCCACAAAAGGGAAGGGCCACTCAAGGACTTGATCAGTTTGACCTGTCGCTCTAAAGACCATTTTGACATGCAATTACATTGAATCATTGTGTGATTAGGTAGTTAAAGGTCATGGACTGAGAGCATCATGCCCCCGAACTGGCATAAACACACACTCTAGAGGTCACAAATGACAGCGCATTCCAGATGGAGGCAGCATCGTTGCTTAACAGTGTTGAAAGACGGGGTGAGGCGGCTTCTCCCTCGCTTTCAACACACTCACTAATGAAGCTCGCTCAGCTGTCCGTGTCACACAGAGGTTTGACAGCTTATAATGACGGCCCTCACAACAAAGAAAACAGGCTCAGAGTATTTTCATCAAATAATGAAAGGACTGGACAAATCAGTACTGTAGCGTTTTAATGCATAAATCCGGCAATATTCGCTGGATTTATGCATAACTGCAGGCATAAGTAATCACTATGATACATAATCAGGAATCAAACACATTTACCTTTCAAATAAATTCATCTCAAAATTCAAAACCTCCTCAAATTTTTATTGAAATATGGAATGGTTTGTCAATGGTTTGCTTGATGTGAAAATGTTAGCACTATCATTAGAAATGTTAAAATCACATACAAATTGTCGCAGTAAATAATTATCTGGCTGGCTCAATTTCATTTATACCCACCCCCGCTTCATTAACCTCTTCTTCACTGTCACCATTTTTGGCCCCTACCCACCACCCTGCTTTAAAGAAGGCTAGAAAGGTGATATCATCATAAATCATGAATATTTACAGCACTGATCCTAAAGCAAAAGCACTGATCCCAAATCTACGCCAGTGTGCAGCGAGGCATTTAGGTCAACGCGTGGGTCTAATACAGGGATGCTATTCATCGCTTGAAATGTTTTCACCTGACTGTGTGCCAGTGCGCCATCTGCACAACCGCCGATTGCAAACAACTGCAAAGCAGAAGGTTTACATGGAAATGGGCTGCATGTTTGCTTCCAGGTCCATAAATACCCTGGCCGGTATTCTGGCTTTTCCTCACGCTCTCCGCTGACGCTTCTGTCTTGCCGCCATCCCCGAGAACGTGCCTGCGCGCAAACACATTTTTCATCGTCACCCCGGATGTTTGAATGCACCCACATGCACAACCGTTGTATTTTGTAACAACCTTGAGTTAAAGGTCCTGAATGGTATCAGGTGAGAATTATTATCTGCTGGAGCGCCATTTAATGTCAGTAATTACACTGGATTAACCTTTGGTTACATGTTAAATCCCTGCCACATCCAACGTGTACAAAATCCTAATTAGGTCTGGTTGCTTTATTCTCATTGCTTTCTCTATTGTTTACAGAGGATTTATATTAAAAATGTATATTTCTGTTGTGATGGCAGAAGCTGAACGGCCTGGTTTTGGTGTTTTGTAGTAATACAGACAGAGTAAATGGCCTGCTGATGGGGGACAGGGAGGCTACCTGGGCTGAGTATAGCCAGGCGTGGACAATAAATGGACTGGGTAGAACAAGGGCAAAGCTAAGTGGAGTGCCTTCACGGGTTAAAGCGAGCACACGTGCACACACTGTTAATTCAGTGAAAATGGTCACATCCACACGCAGAGGAGCGGGCAACACTCTGAAAAGACATTCCACCAAATCTTCTGCACTCTTTTTCTGCTATTTTACTAATGACCGCATGCTTCATTTTTCAGTTCTGTGCTCTGCATCCTGGTTAACTGTGGATGATTTAAACCCAGGGCATCTGCTAGACAGCGTTTCATCTGTAGTTCATGCAAACGTGCCTTTTAAAAAGATGTAAAGAGGAAATCTGATGCCCTTTACTCCTGGTAGCCATTTTTGACATAAATGAGATTCCTCAAGTTCAATTGCTGTTGGTTTTAATAAGAAAAAGGCTCTTCCTTGCCTTTGGGTCTCTGGTCCTAATTAAGGTGGACACCAGAGGGCTTTCTTCATTCCATTTTTAAGACATTACCAGATTAATCGGTTCTGCAATATGCAAATACATTAATGTGCTCACAATGTAGATTCTGTTAAGGGGCCCTGAGCAGCTCATGGCCACTAGTGATGGGCTCTGGGATGAGTAGAACTGTTTCCCTTTAGGCAGACACAGAACCACTGATTACCGGCTAACCCTGTATCAAAATTTAAATCAATAATGTTCATTTCAGCCATCTATCTCTTTGCTGTCAGAACACATTTGCAGTTCAGCTCTGATTCCTCCTGAAACACGGTCGGTGAAATCCCCCCATGGGGTCTTTCGTGTCACATAAGAGGAACTTGTTGATGATGGAAGTGTCCGCATCCATCTGGTATCCGCTCTTATTAAACATATCCTACGTTGGCAGTGTCTGCTGAGAGAAAATGAATGCAGATATAGGTGTTTGTATACTTGTTTCAATGATTTCAATCTAATCTAAATCCACTGGGGCCAGCGGGTGGTCAGCAATAGTGGCAGATGGGTGCACACAAAGAGAGAGAGAGAGAGAGAGAGAGAGAGAGAGAGAGAGAGAGAGAGAAAGAAACAAAGAAATAAAAAAGAGAGAGAGAATATGTGAAAAGGTTAAAGTGAAGTGTAAGTGAAGTGTAATAACATCACCAGAAAATCCCACTGCAGATGGTGCATGTTTGATTTTATGGCTGATTTTCCTTTTGTTTCACTTGTCCGTATCAATTTAGGTCAACACGAAACACAACTTGATTACCCGCTGAAAGAAAATTAAACAATTAAAAAGAAAAATCTGTGTAAAAGCCATGGCGTGTGACGCTGCTGTCACTTAAAACAAACCACTTAGGCCACTTAATGAATCGCTGGAAGGCAAACGCACGCAGCATTGGGAGGATGTTGCTCGCCAGCTGTGTTGTTAAAAATAAACCAAACCTACTGATACGTTTATGCAAAAATCACAGGCCAGGCAGAAACCGCGGTGAGTGTGAAAAAGACAAGGGTAATGCAAAAAGACGTTTCCTTTGTCCCTTGCCAGCACGATGTCGGACTGCTACAACACATTAAACAAGCATAGAGCGTGTGTTGCCATACTGGTAGAAAAAAACAAAACAAAACAAGGTTTAGCAAATATACTTTGGTTTGCTGGTGAGTTTTTTTTGTGTCCTGTGTATTCCCCAGTGGTGAATAATAGATATATTTAGCTGAGCTGCAGTTGCATGTTTATTTGCATAAAAAAAGAAAATATTTAAACATATATAATGTGTGTATGTATGTATGTGTATGTATGTGTGTGTGTGATATATATATATATATATATATATATATATATATATATATACATACATACATACATACATACATATATATATGTATAAATAAAAGTTGTAAAAGTCAGTTCTGCCCTTAAAAAATTCAATAATAAGGAGAAGAGAACATGATAATGAGGACTAAAGAACCGGAATGTCTGATTCTTCCAGTACCTCCCTGACAGGAATTCAGCATCGGTCGATACAGAAACAGGGCAAAGTGACAATTTAATACTCAAAGCCATCATTAAGTGGCAAAGAATTGCACAAGATCAATCTTACTCATCTTTTGTGAAAGAGAGAGCAGACAGCTCAGCTCCTTAGAAATGAATGGATTATTTACCATTGCAAAGCAGTATTGACGCATGCAAAAGATTCATGACTGCATGACAACCTTTGTGAAATAGTGCTCCGGTTTTTGTGCAAATGTGATGATATAAACACAGATGGTCTTGACTTCATATGTTCAAACTGACCGCTCAATAGTGCTTTTGAACATTTTCTCCACCCTCCTTTTCCAAGGTCTGTCCCACTGGTGGAGCCTGATCATCTGCCTCCAGTGTTTGACTACCTTACCTTGAATTCTTCCTGGTCCAGGCTGGAAGTTAGAGGTCACGTGATTGTGATGGTTCTATCCCTCAGGTAAGGAAAGGCTCCCAACTGAGCCGTTACAAGAACATGTGTCTCCGCTCTTTCTCCGTGTCAACTCCATTCCCACCGTTATCACTTTCCTCCATAGCTGATTGATTTCTACCATACTGCCCAAGCAGGCTCGATACCATGAACTCTGGCGTGTCCATTCACATCCTCACCACGCATCCATGAGCTCGATAGAGGAGCACGTGCACACGTCACCCTTTCACCCACAGAGGTGTTTACAAGATGTTGCAATTTTGAGCCAGAAGAAACCGTATGTGCATAAGAGGGTGTGGCTGGAGGAGGGTTAAGGGGCTCTCCATAGTATTGCATGTAAAGTCACTTCTGCACGGCTTCGCTTTTCAGCCCAGAAGACTACTTCCATCCTTTATATAGTCAATGATCGGAACCAGCGGTCACACTTGAGTGCTCCACATAAACCTGGCTGTGCACGGCTCAGAGTCATCACAGGCTCAGAAACAGTGTCAGTGGTAATTAATCAACACCGCACCTCCAGCAGCCTGAGCGGATGTTAATGAAAGTCTCCTGACGTTCACCTGTGCCCAAAAAAATACATCTCCCGCCTGTACAAACAAATGAGGGAAGGACCGAGTGGAAGGCATTAGTCTGCTACATCCAGCTGCTGTTTAAACCATTTAGGTAGTGGTATTAAACATTGATAAACTACTTTTAACAAGATCTTTTTATCCATTAAGCTCATCCTCTGGTGTCCAAGGTTTGGCTTCTATTCTGTCCTCAGGTCTGCCTCCCACCAGTGCTTCGTGAGGTCGATTAAAAAATAGATTAGACGTGTTTCAAGAGGATCGTTATCATGCTACAATCCGAAGACTAAACCCACAATATTGTAATTTCCAATATGGCAACGGGGGACATATGAGGCTATCCACTTTTAAAACGCTGCTTTGCTTTCCTTCTGGCAGCATCTTTCCTTCCTGCAGTCACATTTCTCACAAGGTTTTGCGTGTGTAAGAGCCCCTCAGTTGCACTGAGAGCTTGTTCAGCAGAGGCCCGAGGCACAGAGTAAGGCCTAAAGCTGTCAGGAACTTGGGCCGTGAAGTCAAGCACCTCTCAGCGAAGCTTTCCGTGTCCTGACTGAAAGTTTGAGTCGAGTGTTGGTTTCAGCGATGGGAAAAACGGGGTGGTGCTGGCTGCTGAGGGGCTCTTATCTGAGAGATCCTCCATGGAGCTGTAGGTCGAGTCATCGGGCAAATCTGGGGTGAGGAAACATTTCTGGCTTCAATAAGAAATAAAGAGCTGAGATGGAAACCTCAAACTGGCTTTATGTTACGCCACGTGTGACCGTGGAGGTCCTGGGAGGAGGCCTGGCCAGACGGTGATCCAAATGTTAAGGTTATCACCTCTAAGCCGAGGAGAATCGGCAAGAACTCTGCACAAACGGAGGCACTTCTGGGTTATTTATGAGTCCTCTGATGGACATGAGCGAACGCTACGGTTGTTTTGGGAAACGTCTGCCCAGGTTTCAGTTAGAGCCCATGAAAATATAGAGGAAAGAAACATAAAGAAAAAGTTCCCCTTTTGTAAATTGTTACCCAGGGAGCGTGTCCCTTAAAATGGAGCATACATTTCGCTCCTCACATATAGAACAAATATGGAATCACACAGAAAGAGCCTCACAGGAGTGGGGGGTTGTTTACCGCGGCATTTCAACAAGTCTGTCGCTGCGGTCGGCAATGGGAACACTTAGAAGTTTGCGATTGCTTCACGTTCCAAATAAACTTGGAGGACTGCAGAAATATCACGCAAGCAAGTTGTTCTCGGAGAGTAAACCAGCCAACCGACGCTGGCAACACACTTCCCAATCTGAAGGCCCCGAGGGTGGGAAGGGGTGTGGCCGGGCCTGTCCTGTCACATCTGATTACTCGGATTACAGTTTGACTATTTTGTTTTTGTCTTTTCATCTGCGAAACAGGGTTTACGCCAAGAGAGCTGGCTAATATCAAACATCCTCAAGGCCTTTGGGTTTATTTGTTTCAAATTTCTCTGGTTTACTGTTTGAAGTTTCCTCTGCAGCCCAGAGGGGAGGCTGGGTTCAGCCGAACACTTCGAGCACGTCTGCGTTTTTTGTTTGTCTGTCTGATGAGCACGAGGATGAATAAATTAATGAAATAAAGTGCCAGGATAGAAGCTTTACGCTGGATATAAAGAGGATGCACCCTTGCTTCCAGCGTCCTGAGGAGCTGTCATGTGGATGCAGCGCGCTCTGACACTGATCTTCCACTGTGTTGGATTTGGATTTGTTTTAAGCACAATCAAGTGAGTGAGTGATAACTTGCACCAGGGGCAATGTCTTTTTTGATTGTGTGTGTGTCTGTGTGTGTGACTGTAAGTGTGAAAGAGAGTGAGTGAGTGAATATGTGAGTGAGTGAGTGAGTGAATGAGTGAGAGAGGCAGAGAAGCAGATGACCAGGGGATTTAGGCCATGGTTTTGGGGTAAAATCCCACCTGTCTCAAACAGATTATTTAAAGTATTTTTGGAAATAAGTGCTAATGCAAGTCTCTCTCTCACTTTCAGTCTCTCTCTCTCTCTCTCTCTCTCTCTCTCTCTCTCTGTCTCTTTGTCCCCACCTCCCTGCTTGTCGAGCCAGCAAGCAAAATAACCCATCTGGCAACAAATAAGCATTTTGCCCTCAATGGTGACATGTTGGAAGCAGGAAAAAAATGGGCAAGCTTAAGGATTTGAGCGTGTTGGACAAGGGTCAAACTGTGATGGCTCAAACCTGCAGCTCCACCGGGGGAAGGGGGGAGGGGGTCCTGGTCCACTGTGGTCAGTATCAGGTCTAATGGAGCCCATACTTTGATCAGGGCTGTTTTTGCAAATGGCAAATGGTGGTTGTAATGTCATGCCTCAGTGAGTGGTGTGTGTGTGTGTGTGTGTGTGTGTGTGTGTGTGTGTGTGTGTGTGTGTGTGTGTGTGTGTGTGTGTGAGTGAGTGTGTGTGAGTGAGAGTCTTATCTGACCTGGTTTTGTTAGGATATCTCGCTACCCCGCAGTACAAATACGGGACCGGCTTCTGCAGTGAAGGGAAAGCACCAGACTCCCAGATTTGCAATGCAGATTTTCACCGCAGGATCAAGCGGTATTACTGTGGAGGACACTCGCAATCAGCCGGAAGTGATTAAAATTTGACTCACGTCGCCCCTCATATTTTTTGAAAGCCTTTTGTTGGCTTTTCAGAGCTGAGTGTCCAATTGTCACCTCGGCGGCTCTGATCTCGCTGATAATTATACGTGGCTGAAATTCAATTGCAGTGGTGAAATTTCCATTGACCCGCATAACTAAGAGTGAATCGACTGCACTCGTGTTCATTCTTTTTGACCCGCTGCTGGGTACTGATATTTAGCGGTCCAGCGTCTTCGCGTGACAGCTCAGGTGAGGCCGGTGATTCTATTAGACTCGGATTTGGAAGCACATTAAAGAAGGGCGATTGTGATGCCAAGTTTGAGAACCAGGAGGGTTTAACCAATTAAAATATTTGTCAGAGCAGCAGACAAGGGTGACTGGCGCTCACTGCTGGATTCCCAAAGTCAGCGCACCACTGGAACTTCCCACTGCAGTAATTATTAAAATGTACTGTGGAGTTGAGATCCAGAAGTCTTTACTCTGCTCAGCTTGTTTTAAATGTGTATTTACTTCTGCAGCGTCTGCCTTCATACAGTAGTAATGAAAATATCATCCTCATTAACTCAACCAGCCAAAGATATCTGCACCGAGGGGGCCATGATGGTTCTAGAAATTCATTTTAATTCGTATTATGCTCGTGCAAACATGCTGAATGGTCTATAGGTGGGGGAGTTCTAATTAGCAGAAGCTGTGGGATTCTATTTATCCAGTTAAATATCAGCGTCTGGAAAGTCAGTTACAGGACGCTGAAATGTACAGAAACAAAGAGGTTCTGATGAAATTTATTTTCTGGCTGTGCCGAGGCTGGTGAGGAGGAGGAGGAGGAGAGGCAGAACTAAAGTGTTTAGCTCCCAGTTTGGGCTCGAGAGAGAGAGAGAGAGAGAGAGAGAGAGAGAGAGAGAGAGAGCATGATAATGAACCAAAATGAAGCGGATGGAGGACTAACTCTGGAAATTTCCTATTAAGGCTTATAAACTTTCAGCTGAGATGATACATTAGAGCGTTCTTAGTACCCAGAATAACTGCAGTCTGGAATCTCTCTCTCTAGGTGCACACTGACCCTTGCTCCCAGAACCTGTGTTCATTTCTCACGTACAGCTTCAGTGAATGACGGCATGCCTCTTGAATTTGCATGTGCGATATACTGTCCGTGTCTGTTCCTCTCCTCCCCCCCATGCCCCGTCACCCTTTCTAATTCTTTACCCAGCCGACGGCAGGAGGGGTGCCCTCTGCGAGGCTGGTTCTGTTCAAGGTTTCTTCATTTTAAAAGGTTTTTCTAGACACATGACTGTAACAGATGCTGTGTAAGTGAAGTTGACTTGGACTTAAATGAATTGACTTAAATGAACAGCCCACAGCTGCAATGGGAACGAGGGTGTTGAGGGAAAACGGATTGAGGGAGGGGTGATTAAAACTCGAATATGCAACATCTAATGACATGCACAGTGATTGTGATGCGGTTGGGTGGCAACACGGAGCTGCAAAAAAGAAAGGAGAGGCAGATGTGCGGAGACACCAGCACACCTTTCTCAACCTGTGTGTGCGTGTGTTTGTGTGCACCATAAAATTTCAAAATCACGTTAACATCTTCCTCTAAACCCTGACAACAGATAAGACAAGCAGCTCTTCTGTAGGCAAGGCAGGGAAATGGGCATGGTGTCATGCACATTATCGTTGCAACTCCCAGAGAAGAGAGCAGCCAATGCTGCAGCACGGCGCAGCAGCTCCCTCGCAGGGCTCATAATTGGATCCAGAGTAATGATACTCTTAATTCCTGCATGTACTCACAGTAATTGTCCCGCCCTTCACATTCGCCATGGGAGGGGAGGGTGAGGAGGGGTGAGGAGGGGTGAGGACGTGGGCGCTTGCTTCAAAAAAGATGCAATGTGTCACTGGAAACAGGGCCAGTTCTCACTCGGGTTTTCAGTGCCGTCAGCTATTTGAGCTTCACTGTTGCTTTCTGCTGTTCTTAGCGGTTCCTGCAGGTGTTCCTGAGTTACCCTGACTTGGATGTTGATGAGTTTGTGGCATGTTTTCATGCTTGTGCAGCATCCAGCTGTCAGGTTTCCCGTCGTTCGCATCTGCGATTGCAGAGTTTTGTCTGTTTTATTCTGTTTCCTCTCCCGGTTCCTCTCCTCTTACTTTTATAGATTTCAACTTTGGCCACTTTATAGACGCCCAATCAGCAGCAGCTTTAAAAACAAATGCGCAGCTCGGACTTTATGGACCCTTTCTTCCACCTTTTGCTCCTGCTCTCCACAGCGGCCAGGACCGGGAACCACTGAAGTCTAATATGGTGGGTTTTTATTTGTGTAGAGACACAACGACAGATAGGAAACAGGCTTGATTGTAAGTCAGAGCGTGAGAAAGCATTTGGCATATGTCCAATGAGAGCCATTCCCATTGGATTTAATGGGGATTATCTTTAATTCGGCAGTGGGTGAATCATAATAGTCGCTGGAGGAGTGGAGGACACACTGATTCCAGCAGAGGATTCAGTTTCAGACAGATTGTCCTACTTGGCACGCTGGAATCGTCTTAAAGGTCCAGTCTGTAAAAGAATACACGGGATTTTAATATCTGCACTCTTAGTCCAAGTGGCAGTGATTAGTGCACTAAAGCTCTTAGCAGGAACCCTTTAAAGCAGCTACTTTCAACACTGAGGAGGATTTGTTAACAGCACTCAACAAATAAATGTTAGATTTACCCATGTAAATGATTTCAAATGGAGACTAATGTGACTTCAGGTTCTGGGTTCAAAAGCGGTCCCGACGCTGAATTCATGTTTGGTGTGTCTGTTTGGAGGATGCCCTCGCTCATGCTGCAATCAGCCAGCACAGGAATGCAGATATTATCCCCGTCCTTGTGTGACACTGTGTTCTGCTCTGACTTAAGGGACACTTCATTAAAGCTCTTATCTCTCAATAAAGTGCCTCCGAGGGGAGCGTCCTGTACCTGCAGACAGGTCCTGAAAGGTTGTGAGTCACGCTGAACCCAGAGTGTCGGCGGTGCACACCGGCTCTCCGATGGGGTTGACAGTTACCCCGGTCCTGGTTTTTCCTAAATAATTTATCAAATTCTGACCTGAAGCAATGGCTACAACGATATAAATCCAGAGGACTGTGCTGTGTAACAGGATTAGTGGTGAGTTAGTTTTAAGTCTAATGTTGGGATTGAGTGTTTTTCTCCTCTTATCAGAATAAATCACCATGGAAATTGTTTTAGTATTCTTTCATAACAGATTAAATTATGCGCCAAAGTTTTGACTTTGTTGTGATATATAAATTATAAATAATAGTAAATTACATTAAAAAAGTAAATATTTGATTATCTCAGGAGGCTCACAAATGAAAAATGCAGTGCAGATTTATTCTGGACCTATTGATGGGGAAAGTTATTCAACCTAAGCCTAATTGATGTAAATAATCCTACTAATTTATGCATTTACACTGCCTACTTATTTACCAGCTGTGGTTCCTGCAGTTGGCAGCACCCAGCCTTGCTCCTGTCAGCCCAGATTATGTGTTTGACTCCTCCGTATTCGTTCAACATTCCACCTGCAAACATTTCATGGTCATACTCGTCATATGCTGCCATTGAAAGTGTCCGGAGATGAAATGGAGGGAGAATCAGGGCTCAGCTTTGGTCGATACACTACAGCAACTGCGTAAATAGATGTTTTGACACTGAACTTTCCAGATATGAGTCTTTTGTTGCTTCCAAAACGGGAAATAGATGCCGATCGCACTTGAACATCCTCTTAATGGCTGTCAAGTAGAACGGTGTCCTTCTAAGCTCTACTGTGCTGAGTCATCCAGCAGACTCTCACACACTGACTGTTCACCCATCAGACCCCAGTTTCTATATGGGTTACACTCGCTGAGCCACTCCAATGCCTCGGATGTCACCTAATCTTTACAGTTGGAAATAATATGCCTGTCTGGGTGTAATCCAAGAAGAGTATCCTCTGCTGCCCGATGCTAGTAACCCTGTAAGACAGCAGGATGCAGAGATACAATGACGGAGCTCGGGAGCTCGCCTCACTTTAACCTGCAGCCTAAATTCACAACCGATCATTTTCCGCCGCAGAGGATGTGGCGTTCACGGTCCGGACTCGGGCCTTGTCAAAAACAGCTGCGGCGTTCTATGAAAATATGCAACATTACCGCCAATCAATCGGCGGCGGGCGGCAAATGACTGGAGATCAATAAGACGTTCCCCTGACCTGCCCGACACATTAGTGGCGCGCTTGCACAGCTGGAGGTTGTTGTGTTGCAGTGGCGAGGCTTTAAAGGTCAGACGACACAAGTGATTTTTGACTGCACTGGCCGCCTTATGGTAGGAAATACCCTGGATTCGTTTGAAATTGGCTGGTAAATTCTGTTTTTATATTGTTCAGTTTAGTGCAAGAGAGAAGGGAAAGCTCACCCAATTTCAACCTTAAAAGTAAACTATTGATATTTTACTACTACTTACTATGAACAGTCCAACAGAATTGAACTCAGCTCTGATAGTTTTTAGTTTGCTCAGGTAAAAAGGTTATAAAATCTCATTTTCTACCTCCAAGAACCAACTTCAGAGTTTCCCACGACCATAAGCTGTCCGTTTTATTTATTTTTACATTAGAGCACGACCACATTAATTACACTGATCTTGTGTTACAGCCTATGCTCTGGAGAACATTAGTCACACTGTCATTTCATTACAGCTGCAGGAAACAGGATCCTTTAAGTGTTTACACGTATAATACATGCATGCGGGCTGCTGTGGACCCCCTGACATGTGCTGAGACAATGAAAGAAAAGAAAGGTGTCGTGTTGTGTCACTCTGAAGCTTCGGAGCATCTCTTGGGAGCTGTCCTAGAGTTCAGCTCTTTCCCTAATTATTAATACGTTATAATACACACTCTGCTTTAAACTCTTCTGCCAAACAAAGAGAGAAATAATAAAGAAAATCTGAACACATTCAGCCACAGAAAAAAGAATCCAAAGGGGACATAAAGAAATGATCACAGTATCCAAGGTGAAACAGCAGAAGAAGGAAGAAACAGCAGGGAAACCGCTGAATGCTTGAAGGACGCGGACATGAAAGGGGCCGAGAGGGAAGGTGAATTCTCAGAACTGGAGCAAACCATCAGTCGGGCAGATGTTCTGAGAACACCATCCTGGAGTGTTCCCATCTGCGGAACAAAGAAATTTCAGGCATCAGAAGTTACTAAAAACCACTTGGGCAGAAAAGTCTCTTCTGTCTCTCACTAGGACGTGATCAATAAGATAAACGTGACCTTGGAACTGCAGCGGGGCGTGTTTCAGAGATCAATGCCTGGATGAGGTGCCAGTAAACTGGTAACTGCAGGGAAAAATGGTGGATGTGAGTAAGCATATTTTAAAGCCAATGAAAGATTCATAAACAGGTAAACATCAAGCTCAAAGAAAATATCCTTGTATGTTGGATTCATTTTGAAGACTAGTGGTTGAAATTGTTTGTCAGATTTGTATCACAACCTACAGGACTGCACCGGTTTTAATTATAACACATAACACTTTTAATTAGAATTTATTTATTTGCCGGGGTGGAAGACACGTTTGGTGCTTGTTGTGCAAGCAGGTCGTCGCTTGCCTAATTATTTGTTGATGCTTCCGGCTGCGATGGCCAATAGTCAATGGAAAGGATGACAGGCTGAAAGAGGGAATATCAACACACACTGCTAGAAAATAAGCAAATTTGCAGAACAAAAGAACCCCGACAGGAACGATGTTCCCAGCTGTGTTCAGCAAGGAGGATGCGACAAAGAGGATGATTGACAAGCAGAGCTGGATATGAAACAATCAGCCCATCAATTGATTCAGCTTCACTCAGATAGAGGTCAGAGACAACAAAGAGACCACAGTTCTTATAATCATCATGCTGCTTTACATCTGGACTGGGACAAAGTCATCAGTTCCATAAAGCCATTAAACATAAACCCTGTCTGACTCTGAAGAAGTCATCCAGCTAAACAACTTCAAAAAGGTGGGAAATGAGTCCTCCTGTGAGCAGGAGAAGGCAATTGTTCAATAATGGTCTCTCAGCCTTGATGGTGGTCGAATTAGCATTTTGATTGGCCAGAAACTGTGTCCCCCGGTGGGACCTTGGTCGTGATGAGATAGCCATGACATTCAATTGGGCCAGAGTGGAAAGCTTTTGAATAATGAACACACTTGATATGTACATTTGTGTCGAACAAAATCATTTAATTAAAGTTGTGCAATATTTAGTTTGCTCTGGTGTGTGTGGCGCCCACCAAGATTAATATAGGCCTAGAGATTTTGTCTCTGCATGCTCTAGATGGCCATTAATAAGAATGAATAAGAAAGCAGGACTTGTTCTGCGGTCCATTAAAAAGCGGCGGTGCTTTAATAAATCTTACATCCTGAGTTACGGGGGGGCAATCAGCTCCTGATACGAGGAAGGGAGGAGCAGTTCAAACACTAAATAAGGCCAAGGTCTTGAATTACATTCACGTCATTATCGGGCCATGTAAGGATTTTCTTCATTAACTAAATGGCTCTATTATGGCTTACTATAATCCCAGTGTCACAGGCTGATCGTGTTGAATGTGGTAAACGCTGCAAATAATGAAGTCTTAATGGTCAAATGGTGCCAGTGAGGAGGACACCATAGATTTCAAAGTGGCGCGAATGCTTATCTGTTGTCACATTTATTGGCCACTTCAGATTTGTCTGATCAAAAGGAAAAGGTCTTGTGGGGAGGAAAGAGGAGCGGCTTGGTTTCCTCTGATGTATGGAAATTGGCGTGGTTTGATGGAGCAGCATGAAAGGACGTGGTGGAAAGTATCTGTGACACCCGCAGCAGCATTCTCCGATGTTAAGCGCTCCAGTCGACAGCAGATGAGTTCAGTAAGTCTATGACCGAGAACAAAAGCATCCAGAGACCAAAATAAAAGCTCCCATTAGGCTGTAAATGACCCTGCGGGTGATATATTTAGTAGAGTTTGACTACAGGTCAACGCTACCGCTGCCACATTCATGGGGGCCACAACAAGCCTGAGGGGGCCGTTGAAAAATTGAAATCACTGGTGGAAAAGCCATCAACTCGTAGTAAACACGACACCGAGCCCAATCAAGTATCTTTGTAGGACACTCCACACCAATAAAGTCAAGGAGAGCATGTTTAATCTGCTCTACGCACATTCACACAAGACAGTAATTTTGATGATGCTACTGATATATTTGGGGGGGGAGGGGTCAGGCTCTATGTTGTGTGCTGCTTGTTGCAGTGAGCACATGAACCCAGCCAGACCTGAGTGACACAGAAGCAGCTTTTCTGCTGCTGTACTCCAATTTGGCACGCAATTTTCTCCTGATTGGGACGTTCCCCTGCCGCCTCCAACAAGCCAAGCGTGCTCAACACGGTCTCTAACTGTGTCTCACAAGCACACACACACACACGTGTTGGGATGTCTGTTGATGGGGTTTGCAACCCGAGTCGCGAGGAAGCAAAGTGCTGGCTTCTCCCCGTGTACCTGCCTGGTATCATTACAGGTCAGCACCCAGAACCAGAGCACATCAGCACAGAGTCATTCAATTCCCCCGTGCACTCCACCAGTCGTTGCTTGTCCTACTTCAAATAATGATGTGTGTGTGAGAGAGGTACTTGGTTTTTTTTTTTTTTTAAGGGGGTTTCTCTGTACACTCCCGGTTCTGCATCCCTGACTCTCTGTGGACTGACTTCCCTGGGTGGGAGCCTTTTTAAATCAACTATAATGTAACATGCGCTCTGTTTTAGTACAGAACACACACCGAAACATGCACGAACTGACTGATCTGTGGCATTTAAGTGAAATGTTGGAGGCATACGGAACAGATGAATCCCCTCACACAGCAGGCACTCTCTAAATACCCTTAATTACCCTCTTATTCTCTGTTTTAAAATGCAGGGGAGGTTCATTTTTTTAAAGTGGGCTTTCAATTGAAGTTAATTTTGAGCTAATGACTGAAACAATGGGCAGAGTTAGAAAGCCTGTGAAGCAGCCGAGCCACCCCCACCACCACCCCTGTGCTCCTGTATGTCTCAGTTTATAGTCTGAAGTCTCCCAGTGACAAAATTGCTATTTTTTTATTGCTATTCCCTATCTGTGTGCTGCAGAAGTAACTACTGTTGCAGAACATCTCATTTTACTGCAATGAAATATTTATTAAAAAATAGAGGATTTTTTTGCTTGTTATCATCATTAGGTGTGACTCATTGCTGCAGGTATCTGCTGTTGACAGGATTATTATTATTAGCCTGGAAAATAAATGATGGGAAGAATCAGATGGATGTGCTGTATTATCAGCGTGTGTCTCGTGTGTGTTCTGCTGTGTGTTTCTGTCTGCGACGAGAAAGCGCAAAGATTTAGATGCTTGATTTAGATGACTGTCACACTTCAGGCTGAAAGCCCGATGGAGGCACGCGGGGAATTAAGAGAACTTGAAGAGCAAGCGCCGCGCATCTCTGGAACCCGCAACAAATTAGGAAGAGACTGTTGAACGCAGCAGGCTCGGAGCGGTCGGCATTTCTGAGGGGTTGAAATGTCAGGTAGAGTGATAAGGGCGAATAACAACCCAACCCTTGTTTGTGGCTGCTGGCTGGATGTTAGATCCAGCTGCTGGGGAATGACACCGAGGGGCTGTAGCTGCATTCAGCACCACTTTACTGATAAGAAACCTGCTGAATTGAAACAAAGCCACTGATGATGTGCTCCGAGTTCAGACTGGGACTGATTTTCTATAGCAAACTCCCCAACACACACACACATGTGCACACACATACATACACACACACAATCACACACACAGACACACAGACACACATACACACACAGACACACACCCCTATGAAATCTTGCCCCAGCAGGAACAGACAGAATATACTATAAAAAGGTTAGCATGATACGCTGTCCCAGTTTCTGGAACACATCATGAATAATAATCAACGGCTGCGCTGATATAAAGGAGGTGGTGCCAAAGATAATCTGGAATTCCACTTCATGTGGGTCAAAAGTTTAAGTCCTTGGAAATAGAATTTGAGAAAAAGTTGCAGTAACATTAGAATGTGGTCACTGTAGTCATACAAAGGTTGCTGGCTCAATACCTGGTTCCATGAACTACTGAAACAGCAAAGAGACACAGTGAATCGTGTCCATATATACCTAAGTCAGCCTAAGTACTACCAAAATAGTTAATGGTTAATTACATTTAATTCCATTACGTGCCTGCGCGTGTGACCCTGCCAGATGAGCAGTAATTCCCTGGGCTGCAGTTTGTTACCAAGATTTGTTAGACGATAGTGCAGAAGGATGCTGAGTCACTGAGCAGCATATGATCCATTTCCTATAACAGGATGTGTTAATGCTGTATCCCAGAGTATTTTACACCCGCGTATTTCTGCGTTTTCATTCGTTCCCCTGGACCAGCGTCATTTTCCCACATTACTGCCGCTGGCAACGTGTCAGGGCAGGACATTTGTCTTGCTATCTTTGTAATTAAGAAAGTGATTATCGTGGTGACGCAAGCTTGAACCTTGATCGTTAGCATGTAATTACTTCTTATCTGAGACAAAACAGCACATTTCTGTGGCTGAAACACACAATTATGGCTTCTGTCATAATGAATCCTGCTTTGCTGTAATTACAGGAACAGGAGCCACTTGTAATGTAAATAATCCCCGGGATTTACAATTGTTCAGCAGTCAAAATATACATTGTAAGTGAATTGACCTCACAATTCCTTTCCATCTTCGTGAGTCACCGCATGATTCTATGAGTCTGATGAAATCCCTGAAGAGATGTTGTGTTGCTTCTGCGGTTTTAATGTTTTTATCCCCATAATGTCCAAACTGCATGTATACTTTTTTAACTTTTAATAACTATACCTATTTAGATACTACATTTCACTTGCATATGCAAAGTTAGCAGAGTAAAAATGCCTATCTTTCAATTATGTCACACTTTTTTCAGGTATTTTTCATCCAAGTTAACTGTAAAGAAGATTGTGCTCACGGATAAGTCAAAAAACATTTCATTTCTTTCCATTTGAAAACATTTCATTGCCACAAAACCATAACACCGTAAACTAGAGTGAACAAGTGGCCTTTTTAAAAAGCAAACAGTCCTTGCAATTGAAGCACACTAAAGTAATTTACAACTCATGAGCTGACTGTGGCTGTGTCATACATAAAAGAGAGGGTGGAAGTCATCAATGAAAGCCTTGAAGAACAAAAGGCCTGATCGTCAGGGCGATATGCTTTTATTCTCAGGCTGAGAAATGGCAGTTTAATGGTCTGAAATAACTCAGAGTCACAGTCTCACCATTGTCTTATTAAACACATGCAGTCTTTGGAGCAGCTGAAAGATGGACTGAAACCTGGATCCTTCTGGTCTTGCTCGTAATGCCAGCGATAATTACAAGGTGAATACCAGACCGATAAATGGGTAATGGGTTGATGAGCGCAAACGAAGATGTTGGTTTGAGCCTGGTGCTGTGAGAGGTGATAAAACAGAATGTCCCGGAAATCTCTGGCTCCTATTAGAAACCAAAAAAGGCACAGAAATAACAAAATAGTGGATAGAAGAGGAAGGTTTCCTGCTGAGAGAGGAGACAAAAACATGTCCATTGGATGTGTGTGTGTGTGTGTGTGTGTGTGTGTGTGTGTGTTGGGAGTGATTTTGATGAATGCGTCCTGACGGATGGTGTAACCCCCCTAAGCCTGCCTCTGCCTCATCCCCTGCACGCGTGTCATGGCTGAATATCGAGGTCAAACCACCTTTCATTTCTGTTCCACATTACAAGGACACAGATTACTCAGTGCCCCGCACACAATGCAGATGTTTGTTTTTTTTAAATGAGACATATGCTGCAATAGCACATTTATTAAATAAAATAGAACCATGTACCATGAAGCATGAAAGCCTGGCAGTGGTGTCTGTTGGATTTGGCTACGTGTTGATATTGTGGGTATTTAAGTCGTTTGATGCAATCGTCCATCTGCAATGATCCGGTGTTAAGAGAGCAACAATCCATCCGTTTTTCAGCAAATTGGCAGCAGTGAGTTCTTGAGCTTGTTTGTATTTTGATGAATGACTAAGAAATCATGCAGAGATGCGTAAGCAGCACACTGATCCCCACGATCGTCATCTCGTCAAAGACGGAGGTCAACAACACGGGCTTCCGATCCGGGGTTTGGTTAACAAGCTTACGTCTCACTGACATTCAATGAAATACTCCACATGTGAGAATTCAGTCACTGACTGGAAAAGAAAACTCATGAAATTTCAGTTTTATAGAAAAATCTTTCATCTAATAGACAAAAAATAATTATTTCAGCCAGGCAGCAATCAAAGTCAGCCTCTTGTTCTGTTCTTTACTCCTGCGTGTGACAGGAATATTATCTAAAATAGACGTTCCAGAACAGAATCCTATGGAACTCTAGGAGTATTTGCAGTTTATGGAGCAAAATAAGCCAATTAAACACAGTGCCCTGCTGTTAGTATATTTTGCTCATATGCTCAGGTTAATTAGGACAGTTGCAGACACACAACCATTTACCATTCCTCTATGGAGAGTGAGGTTGTTTAAGTTCACTAACCCATCAAAACCACATCACAAGAGAAGGGTGTTTTGATTAAGAGTCACATCCCATTTGTTCACATTCTACAGATGACTATTTATTAGCTTTAATTCAGAGGAAACATTTCAATTGTTTCAATACGGGAGACTTTCTGGCCGTTTAAAACAAAACCAAATTACAGACCAAAAGGCAATCCACGCAAAAGACTTACATAGAACAATATAATTTATTGAAATTAAATACCTTTACAACCATCAATTCACAACAATTGGTGCAATAAGCATCTCTACAGAGAAGAAAAAAAACAACAACCTCTTTTAACTGGTCTGACCACATTCATAATCAAACTCGATAAATAAAAGATAATGGCAGTGCTGTAATGTATAGATGTGTTTGGGTCATATGCATTGCTGCGTTTTTTTTTTCTCACAGAGATGCATATTTTATCAGTTAATTCACGTGGGCAGAAAAGACGGCCTCCATTGTTTGTTTGTTTTGCTGCCAGAAGGACTGACCCGATGGCCCGAGCAGATGGCGGTTATTGCAGAATTTCCAGTCCAGATTTATGGGAGTTATTAATACTGTGGGATCTTGAGGCTACTCTACGCATCCTTTTGGTTATTACATAATGGTTCCGCTCCATTGAAGGGCCCTTTTTCTATAATATGTCAGCTGTCTGAATGATAGTGTGACAGGTCAGACTAAGGAATATCCTGGAGGGGCAGCCCCCGCTGACACACTAGATTCCAGCTTAAGTCTGCTTTGGACCTCATTTCCACCTTGCCTTTGCCTGTCAGTCACTCCTGACGCTCAAAATTCTAAAGGAGGCAGATTGCATTTGAAAAGAAAAAGAAAGAAAAAAAAAAAGAACGGCCAAACAACGTTTGTTCGATTGACAGTGCAAAATCCACCCATGCTGGGAACTTTGTCCGTTAGAAACTTAGAAAGGCTTCACAACTTTACCGAACGGACAAGAATGACACCATTTTATTGGACAAATGATGACGCACTTCACAATTTAAAGGACAGCAGTATACATTCAGGTCAGGTCATCTGTACAGTACAAAAATGGAGAGGTGGGAGAGGTTATGTATGACATCCAAGAGTGGTTTTGTGTGTGTGTGCATGCGTATGTGTGTGTGTGTGCGCGTGTGTGCATGTGTGCGCGTGTGCATATGTGTGTGTGCTGTATGTAGCCTTATTGTGTCAGAGTTATTGATTCTCTCCTTGAAATCTTTGGTTGTTCAGGGCAGGCCTGATTCTTTCTTGGTTTTCTGGAGCTCCGTAAAAGCTGACTGACGTTTACAACCATTCCACGTTTTGGCCCCAATTCAAAGCTACGCATCACAAAAGGACTCGCAGTTCTAATGGTGAAACCACTGTGTGAATTTCTTGTCATCTCTTTTTATTGCGCTTGCGGTTTCCAGTGTAAACAGTTTTCATAGTTCTGGGGTTTTTTTGTGCACTTGACTTCTTCCATCCATCAAGCATCCATCCACACAAGAGCCTTCCTCGAGCTCCGCATGCTCCGTGAGGTGTGTTCATGGGGAATCCCTGGGGTGGGCGAGCAAACTAATACTGCATTTTGGCATCAGATATCCTGAACCCCATACATCACATTCCATTTATGTCCCCCCCAAACTTTCTGTGAATAAGGCGCTGATATGACTGCATTTGAGTATAACTATATTTGTACTATCTGTAAGGCTGCTCTCAGTTTCATTTCTCAGTGGAAAGACAGGCGGTGGGTACGATGGGTTGAGGTTATAAAGCAGCAGAGGGCCATTGTTACCTTTCCTTATCTGAGCTTTGTTTTAATCCCCTCTCTCTTCAAATGGTGATGACACACAGAGCATTCAAGTAAAAAAAAACAGCTTCAGCTACACTGAACCTTTTTACAACTGAACACGGACCTCACTTGTCAAGTAAATGAACATCTACACATCACTTTTTTCAGACCAGGACGACAAAATTACGGCTCGTGAAGTCTATGATGCAAATGGGGCTGGCGCTTCAGTGTCCACTGACACGTTCCCCAGACCCGCCCACCTACCAAACCCCCCAAAACACCTCCCCTCCCCTCCCCAAATCAGTAGTTCAGAAGACGTTTTCTCCAGACAGGGGGGGAAAGGGGGTTTGCTCAACATGAATAAACATGGCATTATGATCAATACATCCAATTACGCACGGAGAAACTCGGAGTTGGAATTAGTGTAATCCGTTCGGGGTGAAGGGAGACATCCTGTCCAGGCTGATGTCTGCCTCGCAGTCCTCCAGGTCACACACCGAGTCGGTGCCGTTCTCGTTGTTGTGAGAAAACTGTGAAATCCTGTCAAAATTCTCTTCGTGCTCAATACATTCAACCACGTTGGGGATCATGTTGACGTAGGCGTTCGCGATTTCCTTGTGAATCATGGTGTCTTGGTTATATGAGACCAGCTCGTTGCTGATGTTAATCGTCTCTACCCGTGTGTTGGAACATAACTGGCGGCAGCCCAGGAGGCTGGCGAAGGCCTTCCTGAACTCTGCGTTGAAGGCGTAAATGACGGGGTTCAGGGAGGAGTTGGTCCAGCCGAACCACACAAACACGTCAAAAGTGGTGTCGCTGACGCACGGCAGCCCTGCGTCATCGTCTGCGGAGAATCTGTCGCAGAACGGGACCATGCAGTTTAGAACGAAGAAAGGTAACCAGCAGCACACGAACACGCCCATGATCACCGACAAAGTTTTCAAGACTTTGGTTTCCCGTTTGATGGACGTTTTCAAGGTGTTGTGGTGTTGGCACTCGATTCTGTTTGTCCTGCAACTTTGCGCGTGTTCCGCCGCTCTCTCCAGAGAGGTTATCCTTCTTATTTGTATTTGTGCAATCCGGTAAATTCGGGTGTAAGTCACAATCATAATCGCCACGGGAATGTAGAAACTTATCAAGGAGGAGGAGATCGCGTACTCTCTGCTCAGGCTTGAGTCACAGTTTTCGTCCACATGCTGATGCGCGGACGTGTTCCCAATCAGGTCGTCGCTGGCTTTGTGCCAGTTCAGCTGGACCGGGATGAATGAAATCAGCACGGACAAAGTCCACGTAACGCTGATCATGACAAATGCTACGCGCTGGGTCATTTTCCTCTCGTAACGGAAGGGGCTCGATATCGCCCAGTATCTATCCACGCTGATAATGCAAAGGTTGAGAATGGAGGCGGTGGAGCACATAATATCAAAAGCCACCCAGACGTTGCAGAAAGTGCCAAACGGCCAGTAACCAGCCACCTCTGCCACCGCTTTCCAGGGCATCACCAGAACTGCCACGAATAAATCCGACAGAGCCAACGAAACGATGAAGATGTTCGTGACTTTGGTCCGCAGGTGCCGAAAGCGCAGCACCGCTGAGCAAACCAAGATGTTCCCCAGCAGGGTCCATAAAATGAGCAGGGACAGCAAACAGCCCGTCACCGTGCGCACCATAATTTCCTTTCTCCCGTCATCTGCTGCCTCCGTTTCGGTGATGTTCCACATAATCTCTTCTTGGGGTGACTGCACAGAGTCGGTCCCCCGCACAGATGATAGGTACTTGGCTGGGTTCTCCATGCGCCCCTCTTTAAGTAAACCTGCAGTCCATTGCTCCGTGCGCGGGGACGCGTACAGTGATCTGCCACTCACCATATTGTCCCCATTGTCCCGCTCGGATACCAGCCTGGCGTGGAGCGTAAAACAGACTGAAAAGAGGATATGAGCGGATCAAACGTGAACCGACTGATGGGCCAGGTGCGCAAAGGTCCCGGAACGCACCAAACGGTTGCGCACGCATGGTGTAGGGCTGCGGCTCAGGTCGTCTCTGACCCTGGTTGTCCTGTGAATTCCCCCGGACCAAAGTATCTTCGGCGCGACGTAGGTGAGAAAAGAGTCACCACGTCGCTCCACACTATAAACTAACTCGGGGCTGGGCGCAGACATCACCATCACCCCTCCTTTGTGCGTGAATGGCATTACGCACGACTGTACATTGCGTAAGGAAAGGCTGTGCTGAAGCCATAAACGTTTAAAAGAAGGTAAAATTAAAAATGTAAAATTATCTGCGTGACACTTGTGAGAAGAGCCAAGTGCTGCAGGATAATAATAATAATAATAATAATAATAATAATAATAATAATAATAATAATAATAATAATGTGGACATTCAAATGCATGTCTTGTGCCGTGTATAACTTCTAGTTTCCGAGTTTTTCCAGGCTGCATCGGAACTGGAGCTGTCCCTGGTTCTGAAAGAGTCCAATAACATTCATGTTTGTCTTTCTGCCTGGCTGGCAGCGAGTGTTGTAAATAGTTTTTCAGAGGTCACTGCTCACAGTTTTCAAAGTTGCCTGGACGTCTGAGTCACGCTGCAGTTGTGGTCAACCAGGCGGGAGCTCAGCGCGCACTTTGTCTCTCCGCGCGTCCGTGCGGCAGCGGACCTGTTTCCGGCTCTGAAACGTCACGGTTATTTTTAGACGCGTCTTCGTGCCTGTCAAATCGTTGTGACGTTACGTCAAAATAATCTCCCGACGCTCCGTGCCAAATTCTCTAGAGTAACAATAATCTCTGAATGTCACGCCAGGAGGCAAACTCTGTCCGACAAACCAGTGGATTCTCCAGCAGTCTACAGATGTGACCGCATTCGGCGAATTCCTGTGGGATCAAAATGAAACTGTGGGCGTTGTGGGTAGACCTGGTGGTATTAGTACAACCACGGAAATAGGAAATATGTCTTCTATCAATGTCTAACAAGTCTATCAATCTATCAGTGTTAGATTAAATAAAAAAAAATGCGGATAGACCTGTTGGTGTTTGTTATTATAACGTTACTATTAAAACAAAAGAACACAAATAGTTAAAAGTTATTGTCAACATTTGATTATTTGGCAGGGCTCTGGTTTGTTTGTTGTTTATTTTTGCTTGAAACCTCCTGCTTCCCCGTGACTTACGTGCATTTTGGCGTCATCCAAAGACCCAAAGCTCTCGCTCCATGCGCGGGTGTGTCGCGATTAAAAAAAAAACTTCTGAAAAACAGAAATGGCGACATCTTGTGGCGACATCCTCCACAACCTGAGCGCTAACAAGTAGGCCTTTGCAGGGATTCCACCCTTGGAGAACAGCTGTAGCAGTAAGGACGTGACAGGTCTGGTGTGGGGACAAAGACAAAGAAATCTGTTCTTTATTTGGCCCTGGTACACGTTCACCACTGAACACCGAGTTTCATATCAGCACCATTTTATTGACTAGTCTGCCGCATGTGCATCAACTAAAGGAGATCCCAAAGAAACAATAAAAAATAACTGCTGAAGTCTCACAAAAATCTCTAGCACAGAGTCTGAACAATGATTTGCATCAGTGTATTTACAAAAATATTGCAGTTCCACGTGTTGGCACATGGCGAGAACACAGAAGATAGCACCACTTTGAGAACTTCCTGTCCCTATAGGCACTGCTTTGATATGTAAAATATACAGTACAGTTTTTATACAGTTTAATGTCACAGGGCATTAGATGTCACAAGAGTGATCACAATTATTTTGGTTGGTGTATCCGCGTTCATCATACCATTATTACTGATATTGCAGTGAAACGTATATTTTATTGTATCTTAAACCAGTAATCCTTCCATTATTGTGACGAGTTTGTTTCCATGATAACGTGTCATTTCTGTGCTGCCCTATTATCCTTTCCGCTGTCCCATCTCAACACAGCGTCCAAATCACAGAGTCAAAGCAGAATCAAAATAATTCCACTCAAGATATTTTAAGATAACACAGCTCAGTTGAACAATAGACCAAAAGACAGTGATTAGCTTTTTTTAAAAAGAGACAGGATCTACTTCTGAGAGTTATACTCCATTCTTTAAAATATAGTGCTATGATTGTCTCTATCGTTACAGCTCAAGTTTTGCATAAGGACATATTGGAATAAAATGAACTACTAATAGAATTACATGAGAACTGTATCCGTATATTTGGAACAACAATGTTCCACTATATATGAATTACACAATGAGCCTTACTAGTGTTTCCACTGGCTCCGCTTTGTACTAATTTGCAATAAATGTGCATTTCAGATACATTTAAACAGTATATCAGAGAGGAACACCAACTGAAATGCAGCTGCACAAAATGCGAAAGTGTTTTGTTTTTTCCCCCCATTGCTGCCTTCAGCAGACATCGCGTTATGTGAAATAAATCACCAAGGAACACAGAGTCTCCACAGGTTCCTTTTCCCCATTCCGAAGCATCTACGTTCTGTCTCCACAGCTCGCTTTCAAGTTTGTTGGAGTGTGACCCAGACCGCTGCCTGAACGGTTGACCTGCACTGTGAGGAGCTGGCGGGAGCCGGCCGTGACGTGTTCCAGTGCATGTTTGTGTCACCGACCGGCCATCTGGGGTGCTGTCAAACCTGGCAGAACACCTCGAACAGGGAAGAGACTGCGTGCATGCGGTAGAAAAGGTTCAGAGGGATGGCAAAATTGAGAACTGTGGTCCATATACTGAAGCCGAAGGTCTCCTGCTCCAAACCGTTGTCGTACTGCGGTCTGCAGCCAAAGGCGGGAAGGATCCACAGCTGAAAAGAGACAAACCGGTTACACTTCTGATTGCTTATTTGGGCACAGACTGAAGAAAATGGAGCATCTTTATACACGAGGGAGATTCAAACTCGGGTGTCTGCGGCCTGTTGCTATGGAGCAATCCACTTACAGCTCATGTGTGAGTAAAAAAAAAAAGTTGTGGTTTACTCAGACATTTGACTGAGCTTCCACCAGCTCAGTATATGAGAAAGTACAAACTGTCGATAGAGCAGAGAAGATGGCTATAGAGATCAGAGAGGGCCAAAGCATTTCAACTGTCTCTTCACAGCGCCTCGGGGTGTATTTACTGCATGATCAGACCTTTCATTGATATGCAACATTTCTCTGAATTTCCCTTTCGGTCCTCAGGGATGGTTCCAGAACGCTGCAGAGCAAATGGGCTTCGATTCAGGGATATAAGATTTGCAAGAGTCACGACCTGCTGGCACATAAGTTAATAAATGCGTGGGACCAATGCTCATATATGCTGTTGTTAACCATCTAACTCTGAAGAAAGCTAAGAAGAAAGTATAAACAAGAAAATATAAACAAGGAAGTATAGAAAGTATAAACAAGAAAATCCAGATAATTAATAATTGTAGTAAAACTGTTTTGTGATAAGCGATTCTTTTGTAAAAAATGTTATCCTGCTTTCAAGCTTTGGCCAGTAGAGTAACTTGATTATCTATAACAAGAGCTGAATGTTGTATCTAATGATCCACTTTTTAAAAATATACTACTGATAGAGCAGAACATTTAATTGTTGGTGCCCCCAAAAGTCTCCCTAAATACAGAAATTGTAGCTACAACTGCATTGATGGAGTATATTTGTTGAAATCTGACACTGATTATACACAATTTCACGATAATTACATTTATAATGGGTTTTTGCTAAACACAGACAGTGAAGCAAAAGTACTTGGGTTTGTACATTTAGTTCTAAAGCCAGTCTCTGGGTTGAACTGGCTTTATTTGTTTCAGATATTTGCAGTAATTGCTACCATATTATTGTCAACAAAGCCATTTAATTCAGATGCAGACACTTACCGAAATGTTGCACATTAGAAGAAAGATGGAAATGTTCTTTAGGACTTGTCTCTTGATGTTGAGAGGCCTCACCACTTTGCTCCCCGCTGGAAGCGACACCTCTGGAGGTTTGATGGGGCATTTATAGACCTGGCCGCTCTCCGCCTGCTCGTTCTCCATGGCGACGCAGGCCCTGGGGGTGTCGTAGGCGCGGTTGATGATGCCCGTGTACGGGGGGGCCAACGAGGACGTCACCGAGAAGATTTCCGGAGCGGGTAACAACTCGGGGTCGTCCCTCTGCGCATCGTCCTGCTGCCGGTACAGGGACTCTATGATGAAGAGGTTCTGGGTGTACTTCTCCAGCACCGTGAGCAGCGAGTAGATCAGATTGGTCCAGCGATACGGGGGGCTGCTGTCAGCCCCCAAAACAGCCACCACGCTGCACCAGGACATGAGCCAGGCGCCGACTGAGGATCCGAACAGCAGTTTGGTGTCCAGCTGCCTGGAGGGGTTCTTGGTGGTGTCCAGAGGCAGGTAGTCGGCTCGGTATATGAGCAGACCCACGGCGCCGCCGACGCACATCAGCACCAGCATGACGATGCCGTAAATGTAGAACATAGAAATGGCCGACTGCCGCGTCCGGAGGGATTCCTCCACGTGGGTGATGTAGACCACCAGGATCCCGATGGTGCTGGCCAACGCCAGCAGGCCCAGAATGGGGCCCAGGGTCAGGCCCTGGGTTTTGGTGGCCACCCGTTTGCGCGTTGCGGAAAGGTCGATGGTGCGCCCGATGTTCTTCCACATGACGAAGAGCATGGCGGAGACAAAGATGTGGTACTCGATGTTGAAGGGGTAGAGATAGTAGAGGCTGCTCGAGAACATGGAGCAGGTACTGATGGTGCAGTTGCACTCAGGCTCTGTGTGAACTGGAAAAACAAAGAAAGAAGTTTGCATGAGAAATAGGAATCCGAACATGGTGTTTCATACTGGGAATGGCACCACACAACACAGAGGAGGAAAATAAGGTTGCATTATTAAGAGGCCTTCTTTTAATTGCCAGGAAAATGATAATGTCTCCTGGCCCCCACAATAGGAAAAGGAAACAAAGAGTAAAAGAATCTATGATTGTTCAATCTATGTTTTTCTTTGAGGACAATGTGAGTGTAGCATCCTATCTCATTTTTGAGTGTGGAGTGATGTACACGAGCTGAAAGACATGTTTGTATGCTTGTTGACATTTGACTGCAATTGTAAAAACTATATGTCTGGTAAACTGAAAGAAGTAAAAATCTATATATATATATATCATCTGCATCTGTCAGAAGAAAAATAGTACACATTCTGGAAGACGATGTGCAAATCTATTCCTTTTTTTTCTTTCTGGCTGGAATGAGGGAGTTCTCCTGGAAGTTCTGCTGTTTCCTCACTCATCCAACAAGACAAACTCAACCCTGGTCTGACAGACCCCCCAGCAAGTCGGGATCTCCTTGACCGGAATCTGGAATACTGTCTGGGAAACATTTCCACCCATCTGATAGCCCACAGAGACGATAAGGCACAACCCCCCCCCCACCCCGCACCAAAGGCCACCACTACGGTACAGCACCCTTTAATTAAAAAGGGAACAGCAGTTAGGGTGCAGCCAGCCTCAGAGTGGACCGGATATGAGGAGGAGCAGTGTAACCCCCCAACCCCAGGCTTAGCTGTATCAGTTACTGTAATTGCAGCACCCTTGGGAGTAAGCAGCCCAGGGACAAAGCCGTCTGAGGTCAAGCTGGGGGTTGCCAGGGAGGGTGGTGGTAGGCTGAAGTGTGGAGAAAGGACTCAGGCGGGGGCCCGAGCACCAGCAACGCCGCGCACCTCCTGAAACCCAATAGAGAGAGACGCTCGACACGAACACGGCCCACCGGGCTGCGGAGCGAACCTGCCCCTCCGTGAGCCCTCCTCTCTTTCGCTTCCTTTCATCTGCTGAAGTGAGCTCTCAAGTGGACTATTGTGCTTCCCTTCCAGGAACAAGTCAGCAATCAACCCCTTGGCCCTTACCGATGGTGAGGTTTGCGTAGCCCAGGGCGGACAGCCTTCTCTTGTGGTTGTTCAGGAAATGTTCGGCTTCCGACATCACGCCGTTGCACCACAGGAGGAGGTTGGTGAACACGGCGTGGATCACCCCGAATCTGCGGACACAGAGCCGACAGAGTCACGGAGAGGCACCTTCGGAGCAGTGCAAAGAGTGACATTAAAATCGTTCACCTCTCAAAGGTTTCAAAGCTCTTGATGACATCTTTGATGTGAAACCAGAGAAAATGCACCTGGACAAGAACAGAGACACATTTTCTATCGACGCATGATGAAAAAGAGCATTATCGCAACATTACACACCTCAAAACCTACTCGAGGTACATTTAATCGCGCTGATGTAAGGATTTTCTTTGTAATATATGCAGTTGCACTCAAATAACATGGACAATGACAGGACTATGTTGTCGCGGAAACTCGCCTTCTTCAACAAAGAGCACATTATTTCAAGTGCCGCGCACGAAAAAGAGAGACACAGTGTCTCACGCCGCTGAAAGATTATCACTTTATTGAAACGAAAGTTGGGTTGGTAAGCTTACCTGCGCCACGGTGTGAGTTGCATGGATGACAGGATACACCCCGAGCACCGCCGACACACACGAGTGATAGCCAACATAATACCCGATTCGGAACGCGTCCATGATGAGAGAAAGGAGTGCGAGGAGAGTCAACCCCCCTAAAAAAAAAAAAAAAAGAAAGAAATAAAGACGCTTGTTTACGCAGAGAAGAGTTTTTTAAACAGAGCGGACACGTTTTAAATCTACGATGCATTGTTGTGATGTGGTTTTTTTTTTTGTTTTTATTTTTTTTTGTTGTTGTTGTCGTTGTTGTTGTCCGGTATATCACAAACGCACCTCTTATCCAACAAGTGGTGGCGTGGACATCTCTGTCAGTCCGTGCGTCCTTGCGTCTGTGCCGCACCAGGATGTACCACATCATCCAGAAGAGCTGGATGATTATGAGGCAGGAGACAAAAGCGAGCAGGTGCTCTTCCTTGACAGTGGGCCCGTGGTGCGCGATGGCCAGCATCAACGCCGCCCCGATCAGGAGCAGGTTGGTGCCGTACTGCCCGCTGACGATCTCCGCGTTCTTCTTCGGGTAGTCCCGGGACAAGTTGCGCTTCAGCTTAGAGAAGCTCTTCTTGTCGTGGTCGGAGCTGGAGGACGAGGACGAGCTGTGGCAGTACTTGTTGGCGCACATGATGTCCAGGCCGTTGTGCTCCACCATGATGGGGCGGAAAAGTTAGGCGAGAGTCGAGTCCAGGAGCCCCGCGCTGTGAGCGTATTTGAGGGAGGCCAGGCGCGTTACCTGCTGCTGCAAGGTGGGGATTCCGCTGAATAGGTGCTGTGCCAAATGTGTTCATTCAGCCCTCGAGGGTGGTCACGCGTAGTCCACCTCCAGTCTCGCCGAGGATGAATTTGTCAGATGTCATTGCCATTTTCTAACCCGGAAAGTTAAATTAAAAAAAAAAAAAAAAAAGACGCATAAAAAAACGAGAGATTGCCTTTCAGGCTCTGGGGAGCGCGGTAACTCCTACAGGCCGGAGTTTCTGAGAAACCCCTGGGTTTGCCCTGCCAGCCATTCACCGACCCCAGAAAACAAAAACTATACGAAGTCCAAGAACGGAACGATCTATCGCTCGAAGGAGGAATGGAAAAACATTTTTAAAAATCAGTTCTTCAAAGCAGCTGCGATTCAAAGACGGCTGAAATCCGCTCAGGTCAGCTATCAGGTGTTAAACATGCGGGACTAGATACGATTGAGATTGTATTTCACAAACCTGAGGTTGTTTTTTTTTTTCAATTGCCGTTTTTTTTTCTCCCCTAAATCTGTGGAACCGTCCTGACAGCTTTGGTGCCACTTCCTCGGAGGATTAGGTCCAAAATCTGCGATGTGTTGGATTAAAAACCTTTCTTTCCTGTTACGGCACGGGGGGGGGTACACTGCTCAGAATCACAACTAAAATTTTTGTGCGGCTCCAGAAAAGGGAGACCTACAGCACGCAGCAAAGACACCCAGTAAAGCTCAGGGCAGCATAAATAGCCTGGGCGGACGCGCGCAATCAGCATGATAATGGCGCAGTGATGAGAGCTCAGGAGTCAATAAATGCCCGCTTTTGATTACAAAATTCAATTTCTGATTGATTACAACGAAACAATTGCAACTCTTAAAATAAACATGAAAAGGAAATACATGGTGTCGATTTTTTTAGTGGCAAAAAACTCCTTACTTCAGACCTATAATCTCTTGGAAAACGCTGGTTTATGTGACATATTCTTACATTTCAGTCTAGTCCAGTTATGGCTATTCTATATATAGTACAAAATATTTAAGTATTGCGTATAGAGTTTTTGTCAGATAACGCGTTGCAGTTTATTACATAGGGACAGAGTTTATGACGTGAAAAACGCGCATGAACACCTGAACGCACCACTGACACGTTTTAACGCCCCCCCAACACCCCATCCTTGAAAATTACATCAAGGGGTACCCAGGAGTGGGGGTCGATGTGTTAAGCCATCACGAGGTCTATTAAACATTAACCAACCATTAACAACACATCAACGCCTACCCTTCATTTAATCAAGCCCGGAAAAAAAGAATCAGACGCGTTATCAGCCCTTTTAATGGGTAATCAGAGTCGAGTCTGAGCGTTTTTGATTTAATCTAGAAGCGTTTCAACGATGTTCCTTGAATAGCAACAAGGCAAAATTCTAAAGGGCTGGCTTAACCTGTTTGAACTGAAATTCTTTTGTTGTACTTATCAATTTTAATGAAACACAAGTTCCAAAAAGTTACATTTGACCTTTAATCTGTAATGCTGCATATTCTTTATTTCGTTTGCAAACTGTTGTGTTGAAATTCAAGTAATAACGAGTCATTTGAGTAAACGACATCAGAAACATATTAGAAAAGTTTATTTAGAAAAAAATAGAAATTAAAAGCATTTTCATGTCCAACAAAACAAGAAAAAAGGGAAAATATTTTAAAAACTAAGCTCCTTAACACACATATTACCAATAGAACTGCTGACACACTGTTAACTTTTCTTCAATAGGGACCAAAACCTCTGCTGTGATTCATCTCTGCAACTCCAGACATCAAGACTTAAAATGGGTTCTGACCCAATCACTGAGGGAAAAAAAACAACATTTTTGTCACACAAACAAGCACCCTTTGTCTCGTGTATTTAGGCTAATTCTAAATTATAGTAATTATTAAATGTAGGAGTTTGGATATTCAAACAGGTTTTTCCACATTAACTCTATTACATTCAACAGATCTTCACTTATGTGGAGGACGGCAAAAAACTGTTACTTGTTTTTAAAAAAAGTGTTGATTATATGTCACAGATATTTGAGTGATGGAAAACCATCTTTACCCGTCACATTCATCCAAGCAGAGAGATTAACATGATGACACCCATGAACTGTGTGAAGAGGATGAGAGGAGTGAAGAAGGACCACACTGGCCACAGTGCAATGTTAAAGCTGCAGAAGGAAAGCAGAGAAATGCTATCAAACGGACACCAGATCACAATTTTTTTGACAATGTTGCACTAAACACATTGGAAAAACAGTCTCCCTGGTCCCCGTATTTACGTATACACTAGCCTTTGGGCTCAGTTGGCTCAGTTATGTCTGTGTTTCTCCAGTAACATCCAAGGGTTTTTTTTCTGCCCTACCTGCATGAGGCAGCAATAAAAGCTGCAGTAGTGATGGGGGGGATGGCAGGGTACTCATGGTCATAGTGCTTGATGCCTCTGAACCACTCCAGGTAAACAATGCAAAACATGGCCAAAGACAGGCAGATCCCAAGGAGTAGCAAGCCCACGTGGAACCACCACCTTAAAGAGGAGAACATCACATCACATCACTTTATATTTAGCACCTGATGACAACTAAACAGATTGAAAGGCCTCATCACCTTTTGATGTCGTCATTGTCCATCAGGTTCTGAAAGAACTCCACGTAGTAGGTTACCCCTACGGATGCCACTATCCAGAAAACGGTGTGCTTGTTAATGCGAGGGAGAGGTTTGGCGTCTTTTTCCTCCTGACCTGAAATGTTATCAAGAACAGAGTTTAAAGTGGTGTATAAAAGACAACCTGATCAGGGATCCCTAATATTAAGGGCTTGATGGCCACCTTCTCATGTGCTAAATCCCAAACATTCACATGTAGGGGGCTTTTGAGGCCCCTACTCAGTGTTCTTTGTGATAATCTCACATGTCTGAGCACTATTAATCTCTATAATTTACTGGATGATTAAATGTATCAGTGACCTTAGCTGGCTGCTGAAATGCACTCCGGTTTACTCGGTACAGAGTTCACGATGAACCCAATGCCCTGAAACAAGCAATTGGCCTACATTTTTAATTAAAATAAGCTGTCCTGGTTGACCATTGACACAGGATATGCTGTTGCCCTGCCAGAAAGGCTGCTTGGATGTAAAGTGAAATATACGAAGCCACTGATTTACAAAGGAATGTGTCTTGTGTCCGTCAGCTTATATTGCAGTTATCGGTTTACGCTGCCTAAATGATGCCCTCTAGGATGGTGCACTTCTCTTATATCAACTTGCTGATCGTTCTCTAGTCAAAACAATCAAGAATTGCTGGATTTCTGCCCGCAGGCCTCCAAGATGAACCATTGTTCGCTGTACAAGTCGACCTCAGCCCCAAACAAAATGCAACTGCAACGCAGGCCTGCTGTAAGTTTACACAACTCCAAACGTCTGTCTAAACCAAAGCTTTACTAGTATGTAATGTTCATGTTCATTCAACAGTGTCAGTGTCAACATTAGCGCTAGTCCTGTCACCAAACTAGTTTAACCTGGCTAAACGATGCAGGGCGACGTGACACGTTCAGAAGCTTACTCCTTTCGTCGTCGTCAGACGACACCGTCGTCTGCATGAGAAATTCCGCATCTTTCTTAAATCTGTTCCGCAAGGTGGCAAGATCGGTGTCATTAAGCATCGTGTTGTTGTCTGACAGCAGCGATGGAGGCTAACCGCTGCAGCTACACACTTCCGCCTGCGTCATGGCGGCGCTTGTTTATGACGTTGTTAAAGCGACAGTTGTAGTTCATAATTGGAATCACTTCTTAAAGTACTATGTGTTTTGATTTTTATAGCCCAGAGATATATTTATATTCCAAATATATAGGTCTGGAGAAATAACCATCGGCTTTTTTTTTTCACATCAGAATTGGTATTTATAGGCAGTGTATATATGTACAAACAGATGATGTTGGAAACAAGGCTTATGACTTTGAAGTGTTTTAAAACCAGGTCTTGTTTCAGGCTTTATTGAAATAGAACAAAAGGATCAGGCAATGGTGAGTCCCACTGAGGAATACAAAAGAACAATTTCAATAGCAGCAATCTTAACAGCATGACTAATACCAAGAGTATGCAATATACAATTACAGGCAAGCAGCGTAATGAATGAGCACCTGTGTTAAACCTGCTGGGATTAGTAGTGCTTCATAACGCTGGGCCGAGTTCCTCATGTAGTTCTGTATGTGTGTATGTGTGTGTAAAGTGAAAGACTGCTTATTCTAGCAGAGGAAAAATCAGACAGCATTAAAACTTCACCCGAGGCTGACACCAAGTGTCTTACTTCTATGGAGCTTCTGTGTCCCTGGCCAAGTGAACCCCATTCGTGGTGCCGAGGAATGTGCATTAGTTTCGTCCCGTGTGAGAGTCAAATTCACCTCAGGTGCACCTCTCCCGTTTCCCTTCCCCCACTCCAACATCCAATCCCACAGATAAGGTGCATTTTCCCAGCCTTACCATGAGCTTGGAATGTGGAGCACAGCAGCCGTCCCTGACGACTGTCATTTTATACATTTAGCTGCACTGAACCACTGAAACATCAGTTCTGAAAGTCTCCCTGAACAATAAAAACAGGAGCAGGACACTCAATTCAGGTAGAAAACGATTTAATACATCATATTGCAGAGGCTCTATGAACACTTTTGCATTGTAAAGTCTAAGAACAACAAACATTTGTGTCAGACGGATAAGGAGAAAATAGCTATTTCAAAAGTCGGACTCTTTCTTTCTTAACGCTAAATTTTGGATTGTTGTTGATCTTCTTGTTGAATAGTGCTAGTAGGTCCTCTTCTGTTTTAAAATTGCCATCGCCAGTGAAAGAGTGGTATGCTGCCAAAACCTACAAGAGAACAGGCCACAAGCTCTTTGGGTTAAACTACATTCAACTTTGAATTCAAATTCAAAGTTCTGTCTGTAAAAAAAGCACCTTCTTCCTGAGCTTCTTCACTGGAAGTTCCTGGTCAGGTGATGCTCTGAGTATCGCCTTGATGTTTCCCTTCCAGTTGAATTTGCCTGAAAGGATAGAAACATAATTAAACCGCTGGTGGGAGGATCGCATCCTAATTCTCAACACAAGGAGCAACAGTGCCCCATGGTGGAGCTGCCTAAGCCAACACTGAATCCACTGTGTTGATACCTAAACTTAAGCACATTAATGTGTTTGCTCTCACTGGGGGGTTGGCCTATTCCACAAACCCAGGGGATTTGTGGAAAGTGTCCATTTCATTTGTTATACTAAACCCAGGAAAGGGTCGATCCTTCAATGCGGTGCTTCAATGCAACTATGCTTACAATCAACAGTATATGTAAATAATACAATTACAAATAGCTACTGAAAGCCGTGTTTAAGGATGAAGTCGCTCAAAATTGTAAATGAAATACCACACCTTTGGAAATTGTTTGATGCTCTTCATTCTCCTGTGACTCCTCTTCAGTTTGGTCCACTGAAAGAAAAAGATAGCCATAAATATTAAACAGAGTTCAACTAACTTGTACTCTTGAGTGTAGAGAAGTCATTTAAACAAATAAGACATGACAGGTAGAATTACATTTAAAGCCTGAATGACTAAAAAAGTGGAGCATCGTTTTTGAATTGAACTTACTTGTCTTCTTTTTCTTTTTGGTCATTTCAGCTCCATTTCTCTCATCATCCTCATCTTCCTCACAAGC
This sequence comes from Lagocephalus sceleratus, assembly GCA_911728415.1. Taxonomy (NCBI): domain Eukaryota; kingdom Metazoa; phylum Chordata; class Actinopteri; order Tetraodontiformes; family Tetraodontidae; genus Lagocephalus; species Lagocephalus sceleratus. The sequence goes on along the minus strand of CAJVRN010000011.1, from coordinate 8,770,958 downwards.
GTGCTGCCTCTTCCTGTCCTTCTTTTTCTTTTTGCCTGCCAAGCCGTCTTCTGGCTGCTGTGTTGGGGATTCTTCAGCAACTTTCACAGTCTTGCCATTCTTCTGCTGTCGAGCTTCTTTACGCTCCCGCTTGTTTAGCTTCTTCTTTTCAACAGCACCATGTCCATTCTGATTTCCATTGGAATCCACTGTGACTTCAGCAACTGGCTCTTTAGTTTCACTCGTTTCTTTGGGGGTCTTAGCAGCCTAAGACATTAGGTTTTTTTTTAAAGGTGGGGAAAAAACAGAAATTTACTATCAAGCATCTGTAAATAGCAAAGTTGTCGGCAACAAACAATATATATAATAATATATATAATGTGAATATGTAAGAGGACAAACAAAATGACTTTTAACGCTAATAACTTTTTTTCTTTCCAAATGTAAAATAGTCATCTTTGTAAATAAAGATCCCCTTCAGGTCAGCTTACATTATCAGCTGCTGCAAGGATATCCCAGACTTCATTGTGAAGACTGCTGTTGTTAATTTTCAGACTGTTTTTCATCCAGTTCTATAATTATAGACGGAACAAAAGCATTATTAAAACCCAGTGTGGAACAAGATAACGAACGATCAGAACTGAGGGGGATGATACCAACCTGAAACTTGGCCTTCTTCCGTGGGACATTATCATAAGTACTGACTTTTTCGAGAACTTCCTTTAGTTTTGCACTGACACCAGGTTTGTTCATAGCATCATGGATTTTCTGCACGAGAGGATGTATAATGTTAACAAATGGCAACAGTCTTGTCTAGGAAGGTCAGTGCACCAAATGCATCCTCTATGAGAGTCATTTTTACCTCGATCCACTGCTGCTGCTTGACTTCACCTTTGTTGGCTTTGGCTTCGAAGCCTTTCCCTCCGTACTTTTGATCTTCACTGATACACTTATTATGGTTCTTGTAGTCATTACCCCTGCTCGACAAGAGAAAAGGTATGTCGAGGCGGAGAATAAACACACGGTGGCTGATGCTGCACATGCAACCTCGGTCATTACCAGAAGTCTTTTCCACAGTCGATGCACGACAGGACCTGGCAGCTCCGACAAATATTTACGTGATTCTCAACCTGGGCTTTCTTCAGGGATTCGCCACAGGCGTTGCAGGTGAAAAACACCATTTCAACGACACCCGACACTAATTAAAACGACACCGAAACTCAGGGGAAAGTCACGATACTAACACGTGAAAGCAAGTCGGTCGGACATCGAAACGCCCTCGTTCTCCACTCGACCGAGGCTGGCAAGAGGCTGGCAGGGGATCTCTGGCGAAGATCGCAACCCGTAAGGCTAAACTAGGTCCTGAGATGACTTATAAAATAAAACGAACAAAAAATACATAAACTAGGAGTCCAGACCCACGTGATCACCCCAGCCTCAGCTACTGAGCCGCATCTATTTCCTTCCGTGTGACATTGCTTAACAAACAACAGTTCCGGCACAGGGAAAAATAATACATTGCATCGAGCTACCAACTAAACACGTACTCAAAGCTAAGGTAAGCATAAGATATATATTTTTCAGCTTTAAAATATATTTAATTTTAAGGTTATGAGTTTCTCTCAAAATATTTCTTGACGTTACCTGCTTCCTGCTGAGGGTGCCCTATTCCTGGTTGAACAAGGAAGTGAGGTTTGGATAGATCAGCCGAAAAAGTGACCCATCATCCAAATAAAAGCGGGCTGCTCTTCCCGAGGTTCGAACCCAACTTTTATCGCAAACACCACTAGATAGAGTCTGCGATTTTTCTCGTAACCCACCCCCGTCCCCGGCGCTGGACCCGCCTGGCGCTGTTTGTGCGTGTTTGTTTGGGTTAGCGTGAAAGTTAGCAGCGGGCTCTCTTTTTTGCCTGGGTGGTCTCGGGGTTGACGCAGAATATTTAAAGAGTTACATCAAGTTGAACAGCTTCTTGTCCAGAAATGAGCATTAGTTAAAAAAAAAAAAAAAAAAAACAAAACAAAGCGTTGTGACCACTTGTGTGTAACGTGTCTTTAACCATTTGTCCCCCTGGTCAGGTGTGTGATGTGAGGACCCCCCCCCCCACATGACCATGGACGCCCTGTCCAGCCATAGCTCCTACCTGCTGCAGCAGCTGCAGGAGCAGAGGATCCAGGGGCTCCTCTGTGACTGCATGCTGGTGGTCAAAGGCGTGTGCTTCAAAGCGCACAAGAACGTGCTGGCGGCCTTCAGCTCGTACTTCAGGTGCCCTTCCGTCTGGATTGGTGGAGCACACTGGGTTCTGTTTGTCGGGGACGTCGTGGCTGAAGCCTCGCTTTTATCCTTGCAGGTCCCTTTTCCAAAATTCCCCCAGTCAGAAGAATGAGGTCTTCAACTTGGTCATCCAGGATGTCAGCGGCATTGGCCAGATATTGGACTACATGTACACCTCTCATATTGACATCAACCAGGATAACGTTCAAGCGCTGCTGGACATCGCTCAGTGTCTGCAAGTTCCGAACATCCAGAGCATGTGTAACGCTTTCCTCAAACCCTGCCCTCCGCCGGTGGAGATCTCATCGTTTACTCTCCCGGGCATGCTGAGCTCTGAGCATGACTGCCTCCTGGGGAGCACTCTTCCTCACGATGTTGACCTCCACTGTCCTCCTGAAGCCCAGAGGCCTGGCTTCAGCAATGATTTGGACCACAGCAAAAAGATGCCCGTCTCGGTTCCCAGTAGCGGCTCAAGTTGCGACGGCAGTCAGACTCCTATTGAAAAACAGCTCGCCCATGGCTACAAGCTCCGCAACTTCTACAGTAAGCAGTACTTCAAACAAACTGCAATTGAGACCAACAATGCAGCCTTAAATCAAGGCCCCTGCCCGTTGGTGCTGGTTGAGGAGCAGCATTGCCAGCTTGGGGCCAATCAGGGAAACACCCACACTCCCGTTGGCTCAGGAAACACTATTGCGCCCAATCAGTCGTGCACATCTATGGCATCTGAGAAGAACCCAGTCGCCTCTTTAACCCCCTCAGACAATTTAAATCCCCCTAATTCTAGCTCCACAGACTCCATGCTCAACAAACCGATGCGGCCAAAGAAAGCAGTGTACCTGAAGAAGTACAACTACCTCCGCTCCCAGAAGGCTCTGGAGGAAATGTTTGCCGAGTCGGTCAGCGAGCCCGTACTAAGCTGTCCCAAACTGAGTCGGCAAGAGGAGTCTGTAGCCCAAACGGTAGTTTCAGAGACTCCCATCGAGAGCCTCAACGCGGACAGCGAGCCGGTTGCAGAGACGTCAAATGACCTGCAACTTCCTAGTCCTCCACCTGTGAACCACGAAGAGCCGACCCTGAAGACGGCGCCAGAGCCACAGCAGCAGACGGGTCACAAGCAGTACTGCTGCGAGGTCTGTGGGAAGGTTTTCAAACATCCAAGCAACCTGGAGCTGCACAAGCGCTCACATACTGGTATTTACTGATATATATAAAACTCTAATTATTATCGTACATGTAGATCATGCATATGTTTCAGTCCTAACACCTGTTTTGTTGGTTGTAGGTGAGAAGCCCTTTCAGTGTAATGTTTGTGGGAAAAAGTTTTCGCAGGTACGTCGTAATGCAGTATCTCTCCTTGACGCAGCAAGTTGTGTTGCGATGCTTCTCTGATTTTCTTTCCTAGGCCGGGAATTTACAGACGCATTTGCGGCGACATTCGGGAGAGAAGCCCTACATCTGTGAGCTGTGTGGCAAAAGGTGAGCTGTCGCCACTGCTTCGCGCTGCATTCGAGACACCGCTCGTTTCAAAAGATGCCCGCGAAATGAAACGGCGTCCGTGTTTCGCAGCTTTACTTCGTCGGGGGACGTCCAGCGTCACAAAGTGGTCCACACAGGAGAGAAGCCGCATCTGTGCGACATATGTGGCCGAGGTGAGCGTCCTCTCGGAACCTCGGCTAACCTCTTCGCGCAGCCCTCCGCCGTCTGTTTTGCTCTCTGAACGGTTGTATTTCTGGGGGGGGGGCGGAGCCTTGACCTCTACTTCTATATACTTGTGTCACAACTCAGGATTCAATAATTTGAGCAATCTCAAAGAGCACAAGAGGACTCATGCCACAGACAAGACGTTCACGTGTGACCAGTGTGGAAAATCCTTTAACACGCACAGAAAACTTCTGAAGCACAAAGCTCGCCACTCAGGGGAAAAACCCCACAGCTGTGCCACGTGTGGTAAGCGTCAGAGCTAAACCTAACCATCCAAAGTGTCTTCATTCATCATTTTTTAATAACTATTAGAATTTAATTTCTAAATCACGCTTTCGTCACTGATTGAAGGGAAGTGTTTCATCGGCTCGGGGGATCTCCAGCGTCACATACGGTCCCACACCGGAGAGAAACCCTACATCTGCAATGCCTGTGGCAAGAGTTTCACCCGCTCCGCTATGCTGAGGAGGCACAGCACTCAGCACTGCAAGGGGACGCCAGCAGACAACCCCCCCGCCAGCTCTGACCCGTCGGCGAACTCGGAGGATCCGGCCTCGTTCCGCAAATCCGTCGCCCGCGATAAACCTCCCGCGGCCTCCAGCGAGCGGCATTTCTCAAGTGTGATGCCCCACGGGGGGTTGGATAAACCTCCGCCGTCTTCCGCGTCGCAAGCGCAGGCGGCGGCGGCGGCGCACATGGGTACTCCGCCTCAGAGCTTGCACTTGAGTCCCGCCTCCACCCCCTCTCCTCTTCCAGAGCTGCGCTCGCTGGTGCCCCACCACCTCCTCTCTTCCAGCAGCCAGGAGAGAAGTCCAGCTCTGCCCGGACCGGACCACTTGAAGCTGGCCAAGGCCCACCTCTCTCAGGAGCCCGAGTACGGTCCGTACGGGGAAAATGGGAGCGTGTCAGTAGGGAGGCCCTACGTGCCCACGTCGGACAACCGCTGCGCGCCCCTTAGCTCCGGTAGGTCCGGTAGCGGGTCCTACAGGTCTAACGAGGGCCAGTTTATCTCCAGTGTGACTCTGTGGGGCCTCGCGATGAAAACTCTGCAGAATGACAATGACATGGACCAGTGAAACGGTCCACTTCTGTGCTTCCAGGACCGTTTTCTGCACCGCCCATTGAATCTTGCGTATTCAGATCTAACTTCATGTCAAAGTCCAACTGCAAACTTTTGCTGTATCATTATCATGTTGTGGTTGATGTATCAGAGCGCAGCGGTTACGATATATTTTTATTTTGTATTTCCTCTGCAACATTTGGAAATTAAACCAAATGGTTATTATGAAATAATATTACAAAAACTTTTTTTTTTTTAACTAATCCCCCCCCCATGTTCAGTTTATGTAAGGTCTGGCGGGTCCACAGGGGAATTCAAGAGGCTCCCAGGCTCACTGCAGACTAGGTCCTCGAGCACACGGTGACGTAATAAAAGCGCCGCCTGTTCACAGGTTTTGTAGGTGATGAAAAGATGAAGCCGTTTCTGTAGATTCTTTACAGAGACAGACAGACTGATGTCATAAAAAAAAGGAAAATGTCTGACCGCGTCAGCCTCTCCGGAGCCACAGTTTATGGCAGCTTCTTGTTCGGTGTCTTCTGTGTTCACCTCGACTTCCTAGAGGTGTGAGCAGCGCTCAAAGGTCCAGTCCTACAGGCCATATCGCATCAGGAAACATTGTGCAACACTAATGCAGCATGCAGTGCATGTGAGCAGACCGTCTCCACTGCAACATGCAGCTGATAATTGGCTGCCAGTGTGGCAACATACACACCCCAGGCTGCTGGACTGATTGCCCAACAACACATGGGATCATTCAGCCTTCATGGAGTCTACAGGCCTTTCTGGTTTGTTTGTTTGTTTTTTTTAATGATGGAGAAGAGGACGCTTGCATGGGAAACGTACTTGACCTCCCCCAGTGCTCGACATAGAAGAGCGTTCACGGGTTCTTGCCACATTGGGAAATTATTCAGGCCCTGGCGAGCTCGAGCATGTTCTCACTTTAGCTGCAAGGAGACAAAATTGTGAGTGTGAAGAGGAGCCTTCTGTGCAACGGTTTCAGCGATTCAGCGCCACACTTGAGGTTCAGCAGACTTTAAATGATTTGCTATGTGCAAGCGATTCCATTCACGTTTTCTATACGTGACTATATTGCTATTTTTGTAGCAAACTAGGACATAATTATTTAATGTAAAACAAACCATATCGCGACAGTGGCCGCTTGAAGTTCTAAACATATCAGACATTCCAGGTTTTTAAGTAATTTTCATGATTAAAAGATTCATCTGATGGGTTCAAGAAGAAAAATAATTTGAAACGGAAACAAGACTGCTTACATGCTGCTCATCACACCAGTGTTCCTATCTGTTACTGAACGACTCTTCCCACGTCTCTCTCTCTCTCTCTCTCTCTCTCTGTCACCCCCCCCCCATCGTGCTAAAGTTAATCCCGATTATGAACGCCGTCTGACTGGTGCAGAATGAGACCAGGACTAATGTCATTTTACCCAGAAACGCATCCAAAGCCGCTCTTTTGTTTCTGTATCTAATCACGTTTCCTCGCTTTGTGCCCGTGCGGCCGCACCGAGATGGCTCTTATTTGTGTGAAACATATGATTCCATCTAAATACCGTGGACGTCTTTCTGCGCAGGAGGTGTGTGTGTGTGTGTGTGTGTGTGTGTGTGTGTGTGTGTGTGTGTGTGTGTGAGTGTGTTGGGGGGGGGGCTACGGTCGCCTCAGAAGAATCTGATGTCATTTTTTACCCCCCCCCGAATGGCTGCAGTAATAGCTGCACTGGTGCTGCGCTGCATTGTTGGGCTCCATCAATACGCGGCTGACCCAGTCTGCGCTGTGATTCCTGCGTGCGTGTGTGTGCGCGCGCGTGTGTGTGTAGTATAAAAGAGGCTTAAGCGGAGGAGAAGAATGCTGATTGTCGCTGCCATTGCTCTGCTGCCCCCCCTCCCTTTTTTGGGGTTTCTTTTTTGGTTAAGACAGAACCTGCTCGGCTCCTTCTGCGCGGATTCTTCCGAGGATGCTTTCCACGGGGGGGGGGGTCCACCTGCAATTAAACATCCTCATACACACCCCTGAGCGAGTTGCAACAGTGATACATGGGAATATGCGCGCTCACCCATACCATGAATGTTCTTATGATGTGCTGCTTTACTTTCCATTCTCTCTCGCTCTCTCTCTCTCTCTCTCTCTCTCTCTGTCTCTGTCTCCACACACACACACACACACACACACACACACACACACACACACATGGCCTCTAGCTCTATACCCAGGTGTGTACCTATCTGGGTCTTGACTACAATTTAAGTTTCCGGAGATGCGTTTGGACGCCTGTCAGTGTGTGACAGGTTATCCTCTCTCGACCCCCTCGAGCGAAAAAAAAAAACCAGGTCGGTTTTTTTTTTCTCCACATTCACAAACAGTAAATGGAAAAGGACAGGTAGTTTTCAAATGCTATTATATTGCTTATTACCTCCCCCAAGTTGGTTATGTGATAGCCGCGCTCCCTGAGTGCTTATTCTAAGCAGTGGTAGTAGTTCTCACTTCCATAGCTACAACAATGTTATTTTTAATATAATATATTGATAACGTTATTTTTCCCTACAGGACAGGACACACAGACCGCTGTGTTTTCTTATCCTGTCGCTGACTTTATTGTTATTACTATTTTATCATTCCTGTCTACTTCACTGGACCTGCAAAAAGTGGGCTTTTAAAGATCCAATTGCAGCGCAGATTGTGAGCAATAAATCCCGACTTTCGAGGCTGACTTACACAAGAGAGTCTCTGCGCGTCTTGTTCGGGTCCTCGGGATTTCGTGTCGGAAATATTAACCGGTCAGAACCAGAACCAGTGGTTTCCTAATCGCATAGATGCCCTTCGGGCGGCGGGGGAGTGTGTGAGGGAGGACAAGGGATGAGGAGGGAGGAAGGCTTGGAGTGGAAATGACGGGACGGTGGGGGAGATTTTGTGAAATTAGCCACGCCAGTCTGCACCCGGTTGTACAGGGGTGTTTATCTGCGTGTGCGTCTCCTGCACGGTTGGATACAACTGCAGCAGACCTGACAAAGATCATCAGACCTGCTTCTTCACGATGCCACAGACTATAAATCACACCAAGAAAAATCCTTTACACGGTCCACAGAGCTTAATTATGGCGGTAATATTGAACCTATACATTAAAACCTCCTCTAGGGATTAAATGTGATTAAAAACCAAAGTCATCACCTGATATAAATGCGTGATATAATTTTTATTCAATAAATGTTCCAAGAAACAAAATCACTTTCATCGATTGAATATAAACCGATTTTGCGTCTGCGAAATGTTTGGACTATTAAAAAAAACTGATAAAGTTTTGTCCAACATGCTAAAATCAACTGGCATCCTCAACTCAATTTTAAGCGTTTAGATCCGCAAAAGAAACGTGGGGGAAACGTTTTCCTACATCTCGTTAACATGTCATTAGCCATTTTTGCAGAAAAGCGAAGGCTGACAGCGGAACTTGCCCGTCTCCATGACAAACCGCATCCTTCAAGGAGAAGCCGACGGGAGGACTCGGCTATTTCCGGACAGACTCGGAAACGGAGCCGTTGAGGAGAAGCGGCAGAGACGTCCACCGGGTCTCGGCTCCTAGGGTTGAGCGCCTCTTTGCATCCATTTAAAGAAATAAGGAGAGAGAAAGAAAAAGCAGATCGTTGGCGAGATGGAGGCGGCGGGTCAGGTGAGGAAAGCGACGAAACAAGATTGGACTCACTCAAAAGTGTCTTGGATTATCTGTGGAATTGGAGCCAGCCAGTGTTCTTAATTGGCGCTTTAAATGAGATGTTCTCTCTTTCCGTCTGCAGATTGCGTCAATGGGGACGTTCCAGGTGTTGAAACTACCCCTGGGCTTCATCCGCGTCCTGGAATGGGTGAGTTCTAACTTTGTTTTTGTTTTTTTGTTGTTGTTTTTTTTTTTGCGATGCTTGTATTTATCTAAAGGAATCAGAGATAAACATATATGCAGCCTTTATCAAGAGCCAGCGTGGTTCACCCGCTTGTCTTTTATTTGAGTCCACAAATCGGTGCAACTTTATCGCATCGGTTGCGGTTTGGTGGGTGTTTGTGTGGGTTGTGATGGACCTAACCCACCGTGTCCCCTTCCCTAATTCGACTAAATTGCTTAAGTCTCTGTAATGGTGTTTTGCATGTTTGTGTTATTTTGTTTTTTTTTGGTGGTGGGGGTAGGGGGGTGCTCGGTGAAAATGCCACGGAAGCGAGCGTGTCGCGCGTAATTTGTCCAGCATTGCGCGCCAGTCCACCGAATTGTCCCAGTTTCAGGGCAGTGATAAGAGGAGCCATCGGTGGTCCTCGTTCTGTTTGGATCCGCTCTTTTTGCTGCCTCCGTCCGCCTCGGTGCTGGCTCTATAGATTATTGTATTTAGCGCATACAGACGAAAAGCCTAAAGGCAGACGCAGAGATGAGGTTTTTCTTTGATGTGAGTTTCGAAAAAAAAAAAAAATGCTGCAGCCATGAGTCTGTTCAGCTTGGGCACAAATGGGCTCTATGTGTGTGTGTGTGTGTGTGTGTGTGTGTGTGTGTGTGGGAGGGGGTATTCACGAAGAGGGGACCTCGGTCCGATCCACTTCCATTTTAGCGAGCAAAAAGCAGATGTCGATCAGAAGGTAAATTCCAAAGTGACTCCCTGACGATGTGTGTGTGTGTGTGTGTGTGTGTGTGTGTGTGATCAGATTCTCACTGATCGTTATGGGGCACGTGATCCACATGCGTGTTATAAAACTGTCCTTTCCTTTATGTCCAAATCAGATTTGAAGCCCTAAACTCCTCTACTGTGACACTAATGCGGCCCTGTGATCAGAGACAGAACAGCCCTGGTGGACCTCAGCACACTTTCACTCTCCAAAACGCTCCGAAGTCTGAGGAGCTGGCATGTTCGTGCTCTTCATTATCAAAAGCCCCGCGGTGAATTCCGCTCCACGCTCCCACACCAGCAGACACACACGACGCTGGCGGCCTCGGGCCTGGAAATCTGCAGCCCAAGTGCAGATCCACATTTATGTAACCATAAGGAACCCTCGCCTGGATGGGCGACTGGTCGGGTGCTTTAGTTAAAGGTTACGCTTTCATTCATTATCGAGGAGAGGATCTGCAGTTAGAAGGACTTTTATCTGTGTGTGTGTGTGTGTGTGTGTGTGTGTGTGTGTGTGTGTGTGTGTGCGTGAGCGTGCTGCACTGTCAGTGGCTGGCATATCCTGCTGTAACAGCTGTAAGGTCGCCTCCTCTCCAGCAAAGACCAACTCATGCAGAAGCTGTCCTTTCAGATGTGCCCAAACTCCTCAGTGTCTGTGTGCATGTGTGTGTGTGTGTGTGTGTGTGTGTGTGTGTGTGTGTGTGTGTGTGTGTGTGAAAGAGCAAAACTCTCCAGTTGATTGAGCACATGATGCAAATGATATACATGGTTTTTCTTACACGCCGCTGCATCTTTGTGGCCGCTGCATTGTCTTCACGCAGGACTTTTAGAAGCACCGTTTCAGCTCAGCGGCTTCCGGGACCACAACAAAATTTCGGGCCGGTGACTCAGAACAAGAGGGTGTGTGAACTGTTTTGGCTTACGAGTCGACCAAAACCCCGGACAATTGTCCGCTGGAGTCATCACCGGCATTCTACTGTACGCCATCGTTCCCCTTGGGCAAATCAGAGCAAATGTGTGTGTGTGAGTGCACATTCTACTAGCACTGTGGGGACATTTTTGGGAAGTGAGGACATTCAGGCTGGACCTCACAACTTCAAAGGTCAGTTTGAGGGTGAAGAGACGGTGCTAAGGTTGAGGTTTAGGTCAAGGTCACAAGGTCAGGGCTAGGGCCTTAGTTAGGTGGTTGGTCTGATTGGTTGATGTTTTTGCAGACACACACACACACACACACACACATTGGGGGGGGTTCAGCTGCTGACAGATGACACATGAGAGCTGACACCTCAAAGATCTGCTCTCCCTCATCCAAATTACCTCTGACGTGTGTGTGTGTGTGTGTGGGGGGGGGTGTTGCCCAAGAAAAAGCGCTTCCTGTTTTCCAAGTCTCCAGGACGTCGTGCCCGCTTGGGTTCAAGCGAAGCGGCTGCTCATGAGAACTGTTGTTGGGTAAAAGAGAAACGGCTGGCAAGATGCATCCAGGCCAGTGCGGGGTACAATACACCCCCCACCCCCCTCACCCCCCCACCGCAGGAAAGGATTAGTCGCCACTAAATGAGCTTCTGATTTAGTTCTGTGGCTGCTGCCGCTGAAGCTCAGATCAGGCAGCTCTCACATGCCGGCTTGTGGTTATCACAGGGGCTTTCTGTAATTTAGCAGCCCAGATAACGCCCGTCCGCTTAATGAGGTGCGGAAATAAGGACGTAATTTAGGGCTGACAAGGCGCCCATCCCCCTCTTTTCACGTCGCCGTCATCTGCAAGAGCGGCGGCCTTTATTGAATTAATTGCAGGTTTTTAGGGTGATGTTCTTCATCATGCCCCCGTGTCAGACAGCTGCTCTCTGTTTTGTTTTGCATTTAACTGGAAGTGCCAGCGTGCGTGCGTGTGCGTGTGCGTGCGTGCGTGCGTGTGCGGCTAATGCGTTTCTCTGGGAGTGAGATATTTTTTGCTCTCCACGTTCCTACGTTGCACGGGTGCACATCTGGGTGTTAAAACGACGCTTCAGACGCAGACGTCAGACGTCCAATCCAAAGCGTGAGGGTGGAGAATGTGACGAGCACACGCGGATCTAATGGGGGGGTTCTTTGATGCGGTTCAAGGATGCAGAAAGTTGGAACAGCACGGTCCTACTAACGTGTCCACTGCAGGTCTGCGGGGCGCAGACTGGGAATAGCTGGCATCGTATGAGCATGCTGACTGTGATAATGTCGTTTTTTAAAAAAAAAAAAATCAGACAACCAAAAACGGGCTTATCTGTGTGACTTTGTGCTCTGGCTCTGCTTCACTCTCAAAGGGCATCAGAAATCCACGTCAGCTGGAATTTATCTAGAGAGTTGTGGTGGCCCCAGCTTCGTGGAGTTAAAAGTTATTTTTATGAAAAATAACTCGACGCTTCCATGTTTCGCCGCTAGGTGGCGGAAGATCGCCGATATATTTCACACTGTTTGCCTTAAGGCCGCATATCAGACCTTTTCTCTATAATATTCTAATCATCATAGTATATATATATTGTTTCTGCCTACGTACCTTTCAATAGAGTTCCTCAGTTTAACATTCCTTTTGTTGATTTTCCATCTTTGTCCATTAAAGGTGCTGTTTGTTGGACATCTTATTTCTACCTAACTTTGTGGGCAACATACAACGTTACCAGCTTCTCCTTTTAAAGTGTAAATATATGTACATGTTTTATTGCTTTGCTTTCACGGCAGACATTATTTTTTATTTCCGTGTGTTTTCTCCCTCGCGTTCCCGAGGAGCCCAGCTGGAAGAAGCAGATAAACAGACGGGGGGGGCACAGGGCTTAGCACCCACCCTTTCACACAATGCCACGCTCTCCTGTTCAAAGGCCCCAGTCGGAAACGAGATGGGGCTAAACCAGTCTGATAATCACAGAGAGAGGAGGCATCTGCATAAAGGAGGGGGGGGTGTTGATGGCTAAACGGAGACACTTGTGATAATTGTGTGTGTTTATTCTCTTCTTCTGCTCACTTCGGGTGCAGATGATGGCGCACATTGAGCCGCTCTCTTGGCAGCAGAGCTCTGTTTAGAGTCACAGTCACATTAGAACACTTCCACAGGTAACGTCCATCCGTCCGATCCTGATAATCGGACATTGGTTGGCATTCATTTATTGGCACTTAGATGACTTAAGTGCACTTAAGTGAAGATTTAAGGCGATGCTCATCCAGCTGGGTGTGATATTGGGGGGGGGGTAACAGAAGTCAGGTCTGATCGTGGTGATCATGAGAGGACTCTGGAGGCCCCATAAGCTTTATAAAGCTGCAAACCGTGGTATACGTCCTGCTGAGTGTGTATTAACTCATCCTGTCATTTTCCGCTCCCTTTCAGCTTTTTGCCATCTTTGCCTTTGCGACATGCGGCGGTTACTCTGGCCAGCTGAGGCTGAGCGTGGACTGCCTGGAGAAGGCCAGGAGCAACCTCAGCCTCGGGATCGACTTTGCATATCCATTCAGGTGACCCACCGTCCACCGTCACGACCGGGCGGCGTGACCTCTGACCCTGTCCCCGTGTCTCAGGCTCTATCAGGTGTCATTCGAAGCCCCCGTGTGTGAGGGTATCAGGAGCGAGCGCGTGTTCCTCACGGGGGACTACTCGTCCTCCGCGGAGTTCTTTGTCACCATCGCCGTCTTTGCCTTCCTGTACTCCCTCACGGCCACCCTCATCTACATCTTCCTCCAGAACAGATACCGCGAGAACAACCGGGGGCCCCTCATCGTGAGTGCGGCGGTCTCCTGGGTCACCGTAGGCCCCGCCCTGTTCCCGCCCTGACGTCGCGCCTCTCTCTCCCCTTTTTCCAGGACTTTGTGGTGACGGTGGTCTTCTCCTTCATGTGGCTGGTCAGCTCCTCTGCTTGGGCCAAGGCTCTTTCTGACGTCAAGGTGTCCACCGATCCGGACGAGGTGCAGCTCCTCGTCTCTGCCTGCAAAATCCCGACCAACAAGTGTGGGTCTGTGCACGGGCCGCGCTGGTCTGGCCTCAACACCTCAGTGGTAGGACCCCGTAAACCCCACAAAACAACCCTTTTTACCCCCGCCAAGGAGGTTATGTTTTTGCCAGCGTCTGTCTGTCTGCCTTTAGCAACATAACTCAAAATTTTGATGACATTTTCAGGATTTGTTGGAAATGTGAAAAGGAACAACTGATTTCATTTTGGGGGTGATCCGCAAGAAATCCTGGATTCTGGATCACTTTGAAATTTTCGTTAACATTGTGGTCAATGGGGCCAAAAATGTTGTTTCTCAATATATCAGTTAATTATGGACCAAACCCCATGAGATTTGACTCAAGGAGGGACAATGGGATCCTCTATCATATTCCAAAAGCTGATTCGGATCTGATCCAGAAGACGGATTTTATTGCAATTTATATAAACTTGGCGGAGGTCTGCGCTCTCCGAGTGCTTTCTAGTTTTGTACTGTCGCCGTGTGTTCTCTTCTTTTGTTCTCTTTTTAGCGTTCGCGCTGCTGAAAACCACCTCGTTTGGTGGTTTGTTTGTTTTTTCTTCCAGGTTTTCGGGTTTCTTAACTTCGTCCTCTGGGCCGGGAACATCTGGTTTGTCTTTAAGGAGACCGGTTGGCACAAAGGCGGCGCCAAACTCGCGGGCCAGGCGTCGGAGAAACAGGCCGGAACCTTCGGCCAGCAGCAGTACGGCCAGGGAAGCTTTGACCAGTCAGGGAGCTACAACAGCCAGGGGAGCTTCAGCCCCCCGTCTGAGTACAGCCAGGTCGGGGGGCCCACCTCTTACTCCAATCAGATGTAAGCCCTCGTTTCTCTTCTGCCAGCAGCACTTGTGCTTTTAAACCAGGCCGATCGGGGGGGCAGAAAAGTTCCTTCTGGTTGTGGATGCAAAGGCCAGATGTAGATAAAAGTATGGTTAATTATTGTTTGTTTTTTTAAAGTTCTACTTCTTTTTGGTCTGATGTGGTGTTCTTGAATGTCATATTTCCTGTTGTTTAAAATGAATAGTGAAAGTTTCTCTCTCTTTCAAACTGGTCTCAGCAAAAGGTGGCTACTTGTGCGTATGTGTGTGTGCGTGCGTGTGTGTGTGTGTGCACGTGTGCATGTGCTAATGTGCTGTCTGTGATTTTATCTCATGAAAAGTTTACAAGTTTTCTCTCTTGAGTTGTTGTCTAAGTGTATTTAGATCCAAATAGTTACACATTTAAATCTCTATTTTTAAATCTATTGAATATTTCTGTTTCACCAGTAAAAAAAAAAAAAAGGAAAGGAAATAATTTTAATGTCTTAAAATGTATTGAACTGAAAAAGTTTTACATGCAAATTGGGCAGCACGATTTGTTTGATACTAATTCATTCTTAGAACCTGAGAATGAGATGTTGTTTGTATTTGTATCAATTATTTCACTGAAATTATTTATTTATTTATTACGTGTCTTGTTTCTTGGCCTCCCTATCATGGTTGTGTCATTGTAATAAAGGTAATGATATGGACATTTAATCACTCTTGTTTATGAGCATGAACGTTTTACATGTCAGAAAAAAAATAAAACACAGTTTTTACCAAAGCACCTGTCGTCTGCTCGGATGTCAGAAGGTTGTGTTTGTGCGAGGATTCCACCTCTGAACCGTCTGGACTGTGTTTAGGGTCAGAATGGTGGCGTCCGCCTCAGTGCTGCCGACACTAGGGCGCAAATCTCAGACGCGTCGTGCCCGTGATATTCGGTTTGTCCGGTGAGTCCGATTAAAGGAATAGATACTGAAGACCGTTCCACGGTCAGCACGTTTACACGCACAGCTCCATCGAGCACTAATTATTGCCGTGCGACCCTCGGACGGTTCCGATGGATTCGTGGACGGTTGGAGGACGAGCCACCGCGAGACTGTGACGTCAACAAGTGGAGTCGAGATTAGGGCTGGAATCGGCGTGAGAGAGTGTGCGTAAAAGGAGAGAAACTCATGCCGTGCCTCCCCGGTCCTCCCTCTGACCTCAAGCCTGCGCATATGTGACATATAAAGGTGTTTTCCGATTGAAATAGCGTTTGATTTCGGTCAATAAGACTTCCTAACGCGCGTAACGCGGAGTGGTCACCATGAGGTGTACGATTGGGGAGCTCTGGAGAGAACCTTCCCGAACTTTTCCCCAAACTCTAAGTCAGAGCAGAACAGGGGCAACTGGGGCAACTGGCGCAGAAAAGAAGACTAAATAATAAAAGTACTATTTTTACGAGTTAAGCGGTTTCACAGACCTGCTGTTTCACTCTCTTACACGGTTCCATGGTGTAATGGTTAGCACTCTGGACTCTGAATCCAGCGATCCGAGTTCAAATCTCGGTGGAACCTGGTTTTGGTTTCTATCTATTTAAAGTCTGTTTATGATCAATATAATATGATTTCAAGCTCCACTGACTCACGCTCCACCCACACGGACCCTGTTGACCTCACTTGTCATCACTCTCATATGAGACAAACAGTGATCTGAGGAGTGAAACCAGAAGTACTTAGAGCAAGGCTGTCCAAACTGGTCCACCAAGGGCCGTGTGGCAGGTTCTTGTTGAACCCAGCAGCAGCACACCAGTCTGGACTCACTTCATCAACTCATCTGAGTCTTCTACTGCAGCAAAACCTGCAGCCACACGGCCCTTTGTGGAATAGTTTGGACATCCCTGACTTAGAGACTAAATCTAAATAAACAGGACAAACAGGAAAAGGAATGTTGCTTTGAGTGTGACCTGTGTCTTCTGTTTAGTGGAAGAACACTTTGCACTTTCTTGAAGCCTGTGCTTCTTTGCATATGTGAAAATGGTTTACTTGCTGTTTCTGCCAAACCAGTTTGTTAGTCTCTCTTCACTCGTCTTGTAACACTGAACCACACCACAGAAAGTGAAGCCAGTATTTTGGTCTAAATACTTGAAAGGTCAAAAGGTCTTCAAAAACATGTTTCCTCAATTTACATGTGCCATGCAATCTTACTGTTTATGTTTATTATTGCGACCCCCGGTGTCTGTTTCACACGTTTAATTGCGTGCATGCATATAATTAACTCTGCCCTGGCCTGCAGAGGAATGTGGCTGTGCATATCAGCTGGTAGGCAACCAGAGAACCCCCAGGTATGCGGTTCCATGGTGTAATGGTTAGCACTCTGGACTCTGAATCCAGCGATCCGAGTTCAAATCTCGGTGGAACCTGGTTTTTTTTAGAGTATTCTGATATAATTATTGTAATTGAACAACTTCTCGATCGATATCACGTATATGCGCAATGACTTCTTTTGACCAGCAGAGGGAACCAAAAGGCAATTTATAAACGAGTTAATATAGGTTGCCTTTCCGACTCACAGGATTTGCAGATTTTTTTATTTGGTTAAGCGCATTATTCCAATTCTGCAAATCTTTTTTTTAATTTATCGTGTGCATTCACGATAAACGTGTTCATATAATTGTCAACGATAATTGCACCTTGATTTTCCATGATGGAAAAAAATATGGGTGGCTGGGAGGGGGGCAAAATAAAGCAAATCCTTGAATGTAAAAATAATTTTTAAAAACTAAGTCTTTACTCTGATGAGAAAACACAAAGCACAGATGCTTCGGTTTAGAAACTTGGTTACAAAAGGAACGAGTGTTCTATATCTCTTTTTTTGTGGTATTCAATACTTTCTTTTTTCATCCCTTATGACGCCGTTATGATATCGATTTTTGCGTGTTTTACGCATATTTTCGCGCGAGTAGGCGGTTCCATGGTGTAAAGTTCAAATCTCGGTGGAACCTCGGTCCTTTTAAACACCGGCCTAATTGTCAAATCATCCATTTGCCAGTAGAAGTGTTCAAGCGTGGTTGGCAACAATCAGTGGACGTTTCATGTTTCCACCTGTTTCCCCGACACAAGCGCAATCTGTTCTGCCCTTGAAAGGGTTAACCTCAAATACAAAACTTCTATTGTTCTCAAATATGGATTAGTCGCCGTGTCTGAGCAGCGTCTAAATAGAAAAGACCGGTGGCTGTCATTGTTCATCAGCAAAGAAAATAAACCTGGAAAAATCTCAGGCTTGCTTTTTTCCTACATGAGTCCAAACAAAAACAACAAAAAGATTTATATATTTTTTTTTACATCAACCCTGCAAGTTGAAGTCACAGCATGTGGAGGTTTGAATCCCACCCAGGGAAAGTTGAAGTTTTTTTTCTTAACATAACTTTCTATAACGTGTGTTTCTGAACAAAGAGCATATATGTGCACGGGGATGAACAAAACGCCGTTCCTCCGTGCAGCCGGACACAGCCGGACTATTGCATGTGCCGTGCACACTTGTCTGCTGCAGCCTGGGGCCAGGATTTAAACACAAGGTGGCGACATTGGATCTACCAGACGATCTCGACGACGCCGTGCACGAACGGTGCACCTTTTTTTTTTTTCCCGTAGACCTAATTAGACGTGTTGTTGTGGCAACTATTTTATGCTATTTTTAAACATTTAAGAACCAAACAGGCAACATATCCTAGCATATACTGACATATCCTTTTAGAACGAAACCAACAATATGGCTGATACAGACTAATGCTGAAAGCACGCCTTTATACAACTAGATTTAGATCAAAGCAACCTCGTTTTCATCTCTGGCTAAGTGCGCGGGTTTCCGTTTTCATTTCGGTGCAATATCAAAGAGCATCTACTTAGAGTTATTTCATTATGGCTCTTAAAAATAGAAAATCTCTGCCATAAATCCCATGTCATACGTTATTGGGTGCTTAAAATGATTGCATGTCTTTGATCAAAGGTCTGAAGCTGTAAAGAGCATCGTGGAGCCGGAGTAACCATCAGTGCAGTGTTGTTGTCTGGGAGGTGGGGGGTGGGGGGGCGTGCAGCGACGTCCCATTGTTAGTCAGAAGATGACCCGTTGCCAGGCCCTATCCCATCTGACTTTGCTTGCCAAACTTCTCATCGCCTCGCCTCTCATGCCCCCCACCCCCTCACGTTTTTTGTTCCCCCTGTCATCCCCAAGGTGACTTTCCATCCTTCACAGCCACTGCAGCTTTTCCCTGCTTTGTTCTTGGGGGCCTGAGCGTGGATAAGGGATGAGAGCGGGGCGGATTGACAGAATCAAGAGAAGGGGAGGCGAGGGAGGATGCGATGGCGCGAAAAAATGGGAGGGGACTGATGAGATTGTCGAGCGGGAAGCAGGGGTGGACGGCGCCGCGGCATCATCCGCAAGCAGATGCCGTGACATCAGGAGATGGAGCTGCTCGCGCGATCACAGCGCCGCTTCAAACAGACCCGGTGATTAAGACAGTTGTCACATCAAAGTGGGAATCAGTGAGGGTTCGCCACAGTCAGCACAAATTCAGCGCGAATCTGGGACGAGGTTTCTAAATTTAGGGATCAGAGAAAGCGCAAAGAGAGGATGTGGAAATGGAGGGGACAGCTGGAAACAGAGAGACAGATTTACAGAGTAGGGTCCAGAGGAGGAGGGAGGGAGGGAGGGAGGACTTCCCAAGCTGCACTTCCAGCAGGATCAATCCAAAGAGGTGCTGGTTGAAAGTGTAGAAACGGCTGAATTATTGATGGAAGGCGATGCCAGCTGTTAATCAGAATGGTGGGGAAACGCGATCGCTTCCATTTACACAACAAAAGCATCAAAAAGGCAAACGCGCAGACGTCTCCTCATCAAAAGCAACCTTTCTAAACAGACAGTCATTAGACCAGTGCTTCTATCACCTTTTAATACAGATCTCTTTCTGTTCTATATAATAACACATATTATAAATTGTATACAATACTTAAATATCTCTATACACATGATCATAAATGTACAGTACAATTTACACACGTAAAGTATTAACACAAATACATTTAGTTCTCTTTACAATAACTTTCCAAATCAGTCACAGGGGCTGATTTTCTGTCCGGCAGCTGATTTTAACTGATAGAAATAAAACCTTTATTATACTAAACCCCCAAAACAGAAACGTTAAAGATTTACTTCCCTGAAAAATGTACACAAATACACAAGGATTGTTGTTTTCTGTCTGGCTCACAAATTGTGTAAAAGCTGTAAAGATGGAGGACAAAGCCCAAGAGGCTTCCCGAGAGTCGAACATACAAAATTTAAAGTGTAGTTTTATCTACTCGGTGACATACATCGGTAGCTATGGCGACACCATATCACACTAACTGATCGAAGGCTGGGTCTTGTTATTTGTTTTTCCAGCACATTTGGAAATGAGTCATGAAGCCCTGAGGAGAAAGAGAGAGACACGGATATTGTAACATGTTGGGGACAGGACGGAGGTGCGCCTGCTTCCCTGCTCTTCAAAGCGCAGTCCAGAAGCAGGGACGCAAATCCAAACGCAAGACGCTGCCCAGATTTAGAATCTGGCATTACTCCGGTTCCACATTCTGTTTTATCTACAAGTTTTCCCAGCATGTCACCTTTCAAATACCACTGCAACCCTGGACCTGTGCTACCTTTTCTAAAAGTCATTTCACTCTGTGTTCGCTGACGTAATGCTCGAAATCAGAATATTAATTCCCCTCCAGCTCCTCTCTTTCTCCATAAATCAAGCCATTACATAGAAAACCATCCCAGGGGGTCAGTGCTTTGCACATAAATTATTGCACAAAATAATGAATATGCAATCACCCGTGTATGTGTATGTGCTGTATTCATTTACACATGCATACACACACACGCAAACACAACAAAACTTTCAATCACACACTCTTTCCAATGACTGACACTTTATAAAAAAAAAGCCTCATGCCTTTAAAATGGTACTTTTATATTATTATTATTATCATTATTATTATTATCATTATTATTATTATTATTGTTGTTGTTGTTGTTATTTTATTGCTGTAGATTCCTGGTCATTCGAGCCTGTAAACTTTGAATCTGAATACTTTGCCTACACTAAACTCACGTCCCTTCTACAGTATCAATAATGTTGCTCTGATATATTGTAAACACACACCAGGACAGCACCGTGTGAGTACGTTATAAAATCGTTTAAGGCATGAAAAAAGGGACAAAAACAAATACAAACGTCCAGTAATATTTTTCTCACAGAGAACATCTGTGCAGGTAGATATTGGTGTGCTTTCACAGATAAATACTAACCTATAGATCACTGTGCATTGAGTATGCGTGTGTGTGTGTGTGTGGGTGCGCATGTGCGTGTGTGTGTGTTTTTCTCTATCTGTGCACATGTGCATGCACATGCAAGTTGAGGGTGCATGTAGGAGTAATAATATACTGTGTTTGCTTGTTACCTAATCTTTGCCCTACACGTGGGATGTGCATGAGTATTTTTAGCGTCTATGGCTATAGTGTTTTCATAATGCTTTGCCGGCGTTGCCATGGAAACACAGAGTTCACCCTGTCAATCAGGAATTGGGCTGGATGAGGCCGCGTGGGACAGTCAAGGGATCTGAGTCTAATTAGAGACTCGCCCGTCCTCACGTCTGCTTTATCGCGACCTGTGTGGGAAATACATGCTCCGCCCCCCCCCAGCCCCCCGCTCACCCCCCTCAAAGCCAATTAGTACGGTACATTAATGTCAGTTTCACGCTCACACGTCCAATTACGCTCTGAGGATCCGCCTCATTCCCTCACCACTTCGGTGAGACATCGATCAGTGCCGTCACTTGCCTCCACCCGCGGCTTGCGCGCCTTCCTTGGCCTCCGCCCTCCACCCAGGAGTTGTGGATCACCGTCCCCCCGCTGGGCGCCGGGTCCACCTGGAGGAGGGACACCACCCTTTTCTTGACGCGCGTCTTCAGGGCGCGCCGCAGCTTCTGCCGGGTGAAGGCGTAGAGCAGCGGGTGGAAAATCGTCGTCCCGTACGCCATCACCAAGAAGCAGAGGCGGAGTCGCACCAGGCCGTCGCTGGGGCCCAGGCAGAGGATCAGGACGTTGACGGCGGACAGCGGCGCCCAGCAGCCCAGGAAGGTGGAAACGATGATCAGCGACATCTTCAGGACGCGGCGCTGGCGCTCCCGCCGGTCCCTGTGCCTCCGCACGGCCCGCCTCAGGGCGATGATGGCCGACACCGACGCCTGCACGCCCATGGAGGAGGCGGGCAGCGTGGAGATGGCGGGCGCCCGCGCCGACGCGGCGGCCGGGGTCGGGGACGCCGGGGGTGGCCGGGGTGGTGGCTACGGGCGTGGTGGCCGCCGTGCTGACGGTGGTGACCGTGGCGCCGCTGTCGGACGTCGCCTGGGGCATGGAGGAGAGGGGCGGGGGCGAGGTGGGGGTCGGGGTGGGCGAGGGGATGAGCGGAGGGTGGCTGAGGTTCTGGTTCTGGTTGGAGGACACGATCCCCGTGGGCAAGCTCAGGTCCTTCTTCCTCCGCCTCCTGCAGCGGATCCTGCAGGCCGAGTCCTTCGCGCGCGTGTTTCTCATCATGTGAGAGCCGATGCGGATGTTGAGGGCCTGCAGGATTCGGGAGTACGTGAACAACATGACGGCCACGGCGATGAAGAAGCACGGCACTTGGAGCAGCAGGTGGTAATAAATGGCCAGGCCCGTGTAGTAGCCCTGCCCCCCCCACGCAGAGCAGGGTCCGGTTCTGCCACACCGGGCTCGGGTGGCGCTGGGGGCTGGAGGGGTCGGGCGTGGGAGAAGAGGGCGGGGCGTAGGACGGGAAAACGGGGGTTAATCCAGGCGTGGGCTCCGGGCCTTTATTCCGAGGCTCCGGAGGCCCGTCGGCGCTGCCCTCCTCCCTCGAAGAGAAGAAGTCGCCCTCGAGGAAGGGGAGGAAGAACACCGCCAGAGACACCGCCCACACCGCCGCCAGGAGGAGGGCGGCGCGCCTGGGCGTGAGCAGCCGGCTGGCGGGGCGCACGGAGATGTCGTAGCGGTCCAGGCTGATGACCAGGACGTTGACGGCGGTGGCCACGCTGGTGAAGGTGACGCAGGCCTCGTGGAAGCAGCACAGCGTGGCCAGGCCGCTGACCTCGCCGCCGCCGCCGCCGCCGCCGCCGGGCACCAGGATGACGGCCACGGTGAGCGGGAGGCAGAGCACGCACACCAGGATGTCCAGCACGTGCAGGTTGACCGTCACCAGGTTGCTGACCGAGTCCACCAGGTTGGACTGGGCGCAGTAGAGCACCAGCACGGTCAGGTTGCTGCTGAAGCCCAGCACCAGCTCCAGCATCAGCACGGTGGTCAGAGACACCTGGAAGCCCAGCGGGTAGGGAGAGCCCCAGCCCTCGCCCGCCCCGGCCTCGCCGCGCCCACCCGGCGGGCCCGCTCCCTGACCGTCGCTGGTCTCCAGGAGGTCGCGGTAGGCTTCGGTCTCCATTGGCGACGGCGCGCTCCTCTACGCATAGCAACGGCGGCCGACGCGCCGGATCATGCTCTGGCTTTCCTTCCTCTCGGTGGTGAGAACGACGGTCAAATTACAGGTTGCGTCTGCGGCGGAGGGAGGGGGGAAAAAAACATCAAATAAAAATCAGCGCTTTCTTTTTTTTCTTCTTTAGAATAAGGCTGCGCAACAAAGACCAGTCGGGACTGACGAGCGAAGTTGGAGGTTTGGTGGGGGGCGCTTTGGGTTTCAGTCTGATGGAGTCTCACTGGGATATTTAAGGTAATTGCAGGTGAAGCAATTCACACCCCTTACCAAAGGACCTGTCTGTCTGGGTGCCCCGAGAGAGAGAGAGAGAGAGAGAGAGAGAGAGAGAGAGAGAGAGAGAGAGAGAGAGAGAGAGAGAGAGAGAGAGAGAGAGCGTGCACGTGTGCTCCGTTCAGGCGTGGGGACGCTCGTTGCGTGATCGTGCAACGTCGTTACACAGAAAGCCTTCTCGCATTAATGTAGCTGCCCCCCTCCCGAGACAGACAGCCGCGTTATGCCTAACCAGATCTGTTGCCTCCCCCCCCAGAAGCCCCTCCCCCACTCTCCCCCACCAAGTTATGAACCTGTCGGCCTCCTCCTCTCGGAGAGGTGGCAGGAGCATCAGGGAGATGGCGGAAGAGCCACGAGGTGAATGTCAACGCGCCCCCCCTCCCCGACTGACAGTGGCAGCACTTAATAGTTCTCACAGGGAGACGTAATGAAGACGAATGGATCGATGATGCGCAGACGGTGGAAGTCGACGCTGCCGTTGAGAGACGAGCCACCCCTGCCTCGTCTGTCTCCGCGCACGCGTTTCCCTTTTCCGAAGCCCTACGCCGGATCAGACGGTCCGATCCGCGTTAACCGAGGTCCTCCTGGAATGTTTAACGTGTCGGTTGATGTACGAACCCCTCCGTCAGGATAGGGGAGCCCCAGTCGCCCCCCCCCCCCGTCGCCGTGGGCCGATCCTCCAGCCACAGTGTTTGTTCTCACCCTCCCGCCTGCCCTTTTCACTTTGTTTCGGTTCACACTTTTTCTTCCCATTCGTCATGTGGAAAAGACCTGCGGGCGGAACGGGCCTGAGCCTGGAACAGCGGTCTATCTTAATCCACTAATGGGTTCCACGGGGCATGCAGCCTTGCTGGAACACTGATTTAAAGCACCATCGATCTGCCAGTTTATCAACCCCCCCAGGGAAGGAAACACAGAAACGCACTTCCCAATCTCGTCCTCTTTTGTGGGTGCATACGGTCTCATTTTGACTATTAGCTCCGCGCCAATTTGCTGGAATGGAAATTTTCCCTGATGTGATATGCAGAGTCGCCTCACTCTGGCTGATAGAACTGCTCAGGTTTAACACGTTGATCCAGTCACGGAGCCCAGGTCCATCAATGCTGCAACAAAGCAAACAGCAGCTTTAATCTCCCGTTGCCAAGGTTGAGCCTGGTAAATTATATAAATATCGGGGGGTGCGCACGAACCTGAACGTTTGTTCAGTTTTAGTTGGACCTCAGGACAAGTCTACGGTGCCTTCCCGAATGGGCGATCAATGTAATGATGGATGAGCGCTGATGAAGCCATCACGCGAGAAGTTGGTTCGCTGCTCCGAGATAAAAAAGACAAACTGGCAAAGTGCTGCAATTACGCCCCCTGATAAATGCTGTGATATTCACCACCGACGGGCGACGAGATGAAGAACTAGATAAACACGCGTTTGCATTTGAAGATAATTTGTACTTGCGCTGTGGTCGATGAAAAAAAATGAGCGATAAACTTCCCTAAATGTGAGGTTGTGACGTTTGTTTACCATGAGGTGTAATTTTGAAAAGATTTAAAAGGCTCCTTTTTTTTTTAGGAAAATGGGCCACTTGTTATCCTATATGCCGATTTTAGAAAAAGAAAATCACCAACTGCAGCTTAATAGTCGGTATTCTGATATATTTGGCAAATGCTGTTTGTGTGTGTGTGTGTCTGGCTGAATAATAAGATCTGAGAGAATAGAAGCAAAGGACACACACACACACACACACACACACACACACACACACACACACACACACACAGAGGCTGGAAATGGACCAAGTGGATTTGCAAGAAAAATAACCGTCGAGTGACTCTCATAAGAGATCTCCTCATACTTGCAGAGATCTTAATTGATTTCGTAACCCCATGTGACCCCAGCCATCACTCACCAGAATGTTCTATGGACGTGAGCTGAAAGCGGAACAACGTGGCCATTGGGTTCAGTGTTTAATTGAAATGTCGCAGATTTTCTTTGGGCTTTTCAGGGAAAAAAAACTAAGTACAATTGAAAAAACCAAAACAAAGCTTTGTAAGCTCAGGTCGAGGAGTTAATTCACTACAAAAAAAGGTAAAAATCGCCGCGGGCCATGAAAAATCCAATAAGATGCTCGCGTAAATAATCCCTGATCACCAGGACAACAGCGCCAAAGGAGGAGCGTTCAGAGGACGTCGGGATCAGCTTAAGTCAGAGGCCCAAACTCTCTGTCCCGGATCTTCCCCACACACCATGTTCCTTGTTCTTCCCAGATGAGCTGTGCCTTAATTAAATGTCCCGCAGGTTGACCTGCCCCAGCGACTTGGTGAAAACCGCGTCTCGCCGCACGCCTCTGGCGGGTGATCTCTGTTTTTAATAAAGGCTGCATCGCCTGTGGTACGATCCGACGGAAAATAACCTGCCGGATCTGCCTTGATGCGCCTGAAAATGGCACCGTGGAGTCATGAAAGCACGGAGAATCCTTTGATCTTCGATTCTGAAGGGCCAAAGCTGACATTTACAGAAGTGAAGAGGACGATGAGGAGGAGGAAGAGGAGGAGGAGGAGGAAGAGGGATGAGCAGGACTCCTTACTCTGTCAGTCGGTTGATCAAAGGCTTAATTTGGTTACTGGGTTCATTGTGGAGGACTAACAGAACTCCGGGCCATGGCGTCTCGTTCTATCTGATGATGAATACGGGGGGGGGGGGGCGTGTACCTGGTGTCACGTGCTCACAGGTGCGATCAGAAAAGTGTTTAAGTGTGACACCCTCTAAATCAGCCCGGGACACCGCGAAACCTAAAAATGGGTCGCGGTGAGCCGTGCCGAGGACGCACAGGAGCGCATCGCACGCCGCTCTCCACGCCGCCCACCGCCGGCCCGTTTCTCTGAACGCCCCCGCACAAACACACACACACATACACACAAACACACACACATACACACACACACACACACACACACACACCGCCTGTCCGCAGATACAACAAGAGACGCTGCCAACTGAGGTGAAAGACATCTTGAGTGCTGGGGGGGGACTGCTGAATCCCCTCTCTGCCCGAGACAAATTGCAGGCAAAGGGATTGTGGGTAACGGGAGGTAGATGCGGTGAGGGGGTGATAGATGGGGGGTTCGGAGTGTGCAGATGGATGCGGAGTCCTGCGCTTGCCGGAGGGGGATGTTTGTTTCCTCGCTCGGCACCTCTATCTATCTCTGTTTAGAACAGTCCCAGCTGTGCTGCCTGGACACCCCCCCTCAGACACACACACACACACACACACACACACACACACACACACACACTCTCTCTCTTCATCCATCTCACGACCACGCGCTTTCCGTTCCCCAACATGTGACATGTGCGCGCCTGCCGCCCACCCGAACGCCCCACCAGCAGAGCGCGGGCGCGCTTTGGCACAAGGACCAAATAAAAACTCACATATTTCTCGACGCGTCCCCCCCCGACACACACACACACACACACACACACACACACACACACACACACACACACAGCCCTTGGCTGCGGTTGGCCAGCGCTGGCTCGTCGATAAAACCGCTTATCGCCGGTCGCGGTCGGTTCTGCCGCTGCGCGCACCCCAGCGTACCCGACGGCTCCGGGCCGCGGTGCGCGCAGCGTCATTAACGCCCGGCAAGCGCGTTCGATGGATTTCATTTAGCTCCACGGCACTTTAGGACCCTATACTCAGCTCCCGCGTCCCTCGCCGGTAATTTCGGCGTCAGAGGCGCAGCTCGTCAATAAGCGCTATTCAACCCAATCACACCTCTTTAGGACAAAAAAAAAAACTAATCAAAATAAGGAGCGAGAGACGGAGAAATCAGACCGAGGGGGCGCTTTGGTCGCTGTTTCGGAGGAGGCTTCACCGGCTCGTCAAAGAGAATAGCGATGATTAGCGATAATTATGAAAAGACGCCGAAGCAGAGACGTCGTCCGTCGATTGACGCGTCGCGCTAACGTGATCGTGATTTGGTGTCGTCTCCGTGGGGAGGATGAGGCGTCTGCGCGGGGCCGACGGGACCGTTCGCACGCTCGCCTCAGCGCTTCTGCCAAGGACATTTGTTGCTTCATTTGACGGCAGGCTCGCTGGGGGGGGGTAAATCGATGACTTTAACGATGGATGCTACGTTCTGCGCCTCGTGGCGCGGCAGCAGCAGCACCACGTGGTCTCCAGCAGATCCCGGAGTCCCCTGAAATAAGTGTGATTAGATGGAATAATACAGCATATTGCAACGCAATCTATATTCATAGGTGATTATAAGCGTATTATCAGGCTGATCCAGTGGGTGTAGTGATTTATGGATAATGAGCAGGTAGCGACGGGGCAGGGAGGAAAGATCGCCTGCAACAGTGACGCAGACCTCCAGAAACATCCAGTCACCGAGCAGTATGAATATGCTTTGAACATGAAACCCTAAATTTCTGTTTGTTCCTCTCCCGACTGAGCCTGAGATGAACCGGACTGAACAAAAGAGCCACTGCTGGTGCAGCGTTTGATGCTACCTCCCTGCAAGAAGGTTACAGAAGGTTTCAAACTCCAACGTGACCTTGACGGGGAGAGTTTTCCTGTCCTCTCCGCGTCCCCCCCAAATGATTTCCCTCCAGGGCTCAGAGGAATGCAGCTTCCCTTGATTGGAGGCTCATAATTGCCTGTAGGTGTGAGTGAGTGTGATGCTCCCTCATTTGAATAATTCATAGTGTCCTGATGCACAATATGGAGATTCAGAGGGGCAGCTCGCCGCCTTTTAAAAAGTTCCGGGGAAATGTTCCACAAAAAAAAAAAAAAAAAAAAAAAACACGGCTCAGGGAAGTTAAAATATGCACCAGCCTAACTAAAGTAAAAAAAAAATCGTCCTGCGAATTCTCTCTTTCAGTGAAATGGTCTCGTAAGAAGGCAGTCGCAGATCAGGAACAGCATTAATAATGAAGCGGTGCGTGCGATGTGTGAATGAACGAGCCGGACCCATCTGAGTGGTGAGAGGTGATTCACATTTACATCTGCTTCTGTTACCGGGTGAAGCGAGGCCACGACCCCGAGCCTTCGGGCTGGCGTCTGTGTGCCACGGGACGGAGACTCATTATCCATCTTTCATCGCTGTTAGCGACTAAAAGCCAGTGTATTACACCCCCCCGCCCCCCCGCCGCGACATTCATAACCGATGCTCTTGATTCCTCCAGCGTTTCTCCAAGAGCTTTGGAATAAACGCAGCGTCAGCTAATCCGGACGCGGGCCTTCGTCTACAGATTGAGTCGTTTCGCAGCCCGCGGCTGCGCGAAACGGACACGGCACCCGTGGAGGATTACAGGGGTTGGAGAGCTGGTGAAGAGGTCAGCAAAGTGAGAAAACCGGGGGGGAAAAAAGGAGAGGGGAGGGGGAGGAGGGGGGGGGGGGGGGGGGGGTGGAAGTGATTGGAGCACTGGTGAAAAACAGAAAGTTATCTGCTGCAGATTAGGAAGACGAGGGACCGCTCCCTCCAGAAGACAATTAGAGCAGAATGAATGCCATTTTTCTCCTGAAGACAGGGTCATTGCAGGCCCCCCCACAACTAATGACAGACCAAACCCAAACCTGAGCAAACGTTATTTACACCTCAGACGCCTGGAGAACTGACCAGCTCCACTTCCCTTTCCTCCTCATGCTTTGGTCTGCGGCTGCATTTTCGTGTCCCTCTCCCACACTGTGACGATACCCCCCCCTCCTCCTCCTCCTCCTCCTCCTCCCATCACTCCCATTAAGCCCCTCAATCATCTGGGTCCTCTCTGCCCGTGAACAAATCTGCCCGCATGTCTCCCATCAACCCCCGCCATCGCCACTTCCCTCCCCCCCGCCACCGTGGTGCTTTCAAGGTCTCGCCGCTTCTTCGGGAAACAACCCCCCCCTCACGGAAGCCCTGCGTGAACTTTTTATAGCGCAGCGGCTCTTACGTAAATCTTGAGTGGTCCTCCTATACGCCGCCCTGGTCCGGTAATGCGCTCGGCGGAGACTCCGCGGAGAGGTAACCGCCGCGTCTCAATCATCCTGTCCAATAAGCTCCGGAGCGGCTGGAGCTTCCATTAGTTACACTGCGGCACGGAGCGGGGTAGAGGGGAGGTGGGGGGGGTGATGCGTGTGCCCTGATATTTCGCCGTCGGCGTCACGGCATCCCTACAAACGCAACCAGCGCGTCTGAAAACGCGGACGCACGCCAAAAGCATGACGGACGGCGGGGAAGCGCAGCGGGGATTCAGACGCACATGGGAGTGAGCGTGTGGCACACGTGTGCGCTGATCCCAGGCAAGGTGGGCTTTGCCCCCCCCCTCAAACCCTTCAAATCTGCTCACAGAAAGTTCATTTGGAATCGCAGACGCCGTCAGAGCTGCTGGTGACGCGGGTGCTCGCTCCTCGTTGACCTTCAAACGACGTGACGAGTTTGCGACGCAACAAATCGGATGCACTCCGAGGTTCACGTCTTCAAATTCGGTCTCTGTGAAGTTAACCCGACGCACAGCACCGGCAACAACTCAGCCAGGTGTGCAACCTGGATGAAGGGAACGGCGTGGCCAGAGGGAAGTAGCTTTTGTGGGTACCCGCAAAGGAACAGAAGACAATCTCGATTTCTCAACATCCAGCTTTAGAAAATACACACCGGTTGGGGGTTTCAAGTTAGAAAAGCTAATTCCGCCTCATCCGTTCTCTTAAAATCCAGATGTGAACGGGGCGTCCAGCCTGCTGTGGCGAGTGTGAGAGCGGTTTTCTCTGGTTGGGGTGTGAAGTCAGCAGTCTGAGGCCAGGTCTGTGAAGATGACCAACCTTAGTGTCAAGCGGGGGCACATCCACGATGACCAGGAACCAGGTCTGATCCCTGCACACGTCTAGATCCAAACCATGCGCCTCTGAGCAGGACAATATTTCTGATCTCCTTTAAAGAAAGAAGGAAGGGGGGTGAAGGGGGGGTGAAGGGGGGGGGGGTTCTGTCTCACTGCTGCTCTTTGTGCAAAAACAAGCTATTTAAGAATAGAGGAGATGAATAAAGAGGAAAAAAAAGTCCAGCTGTTGTTCTGAGTTCCCTCAGGCGTGATGGCGCGTTCGCGTCGCCTCCAGTATCCAAACAGGTCCGGATCACCCCCCCATCACCCCCCCACAAGCCCACCATGTTTCATTTCGCAGAAGACTGAATCCAATTACAAACCCGACTTCCCGACTTGCAAACGCGCACGCACGGCAATCGGATGAGGTGAAGGGATGAAGAAGTGCGGCCGAACTTACCAGTTCGCTGAGTGGGGATCCCCCTCCCATGCCACTGCGGGTGTCGGTGCGCTGCGCTATCGCCGCCGCTGGACACCCGATCCACTCCAGCGCGCTCCAGGACAGCCGGCTGTCAGCTCCAAACGTGACTGGAATAATTTACTCCGTTTAGTCATAAATACTGAGTCTGCGAGGGGGGGGGGAGTGGTGGTTGATGAGGGGGGGGGGGCCCTCCGCGTCTATGGGTGCGGAGCGCGTTGGTGACCGGTCAGTTATGAGAGCTTTCTCACACTGTTTTGTCGTTTTGTGGTTTTTTTAAGGGGGGGCTCCGGTGAACACGGCGCGCCTACACCTGTCCACTTTTACCCAGCAGAGTTGTGCAGCATCCCACACACGGACCGGCCAAGCGCATGATTCTGCGCCAACCGCTCGCCGGAGCGCAGTCGCTCCATCCCAGCGACCAATACGGTGGTTTGGGAGCGGAGGGAGGGAGGATGGAGATGCTTTTTCTGCTGGAAAGGGGAGGAGACAGGGATCCGGGAGGTGGAGTTTGTGTGTATGTGTGTGTGTGTATGTGTGTGTGTGTGTATGTGTGTGTGTGTATGTGTGTGTGTATGTGTGTGTGTGTATGTGTGTGTGTATGTGTATGTATGTGTGTGTGTGTGTGTGTGTGTGTGTGTGTGTGTGTGTGTGTGAGATGAGTAGCTGCACAAGGACGACCTGAGATTCCTCAAGGGTGAACGCTTCTCTGTAGAGGGCTTAATTCAACGAGATTCCCCAATTACTTTGCTCTGCCCTCCCTCTTCCCCACTCAAAACAGGTTACATACTCTAACCTGATCCCCCTCAAAGGGAAATGACTGGATTGGGGCTCTGCTTGATAACGGGCCTATCATCCTCCTGTGTGCTGGAGCAGTCATTTGGAGGCCTTTATGGTTTGCTGAACAGTCAAGGGTGCACAGCCAGAGCGGACTCTGGCTCCGTCTGTCTGCCTTAGCGGGCACCCGGCGGAGGATTCTCGAGGCATCGAGCCCATCATTTTCCTGGGATAATCTCCATGGCCGCGGTTTTACTACGTCCTTACCATAAATACCGGTTGAGCTGCTTCTTCACAGGGATGAAGTCACAGACCATCTAGGTTGTGACCTTGGCTGCCTGGTGACAATGTACCCAGAGATGCATTAACCATGGTAACACACCCCCAGGGTCAGGTTAGAGGTGAGCGTAAATGTTTTCTGAAGATTACACCAGTTCAGATTTAAATTTATGAACTGTAATGGAACAATAATAATAATTCCTTGTTGAGAAATTGTGCAATTGTAAGACTCCTTTATTCTTAAAATGGTAACATCAGTTGCAGATGTAAAGCAAAATATTTATAAATATACTACAATATATATTTTTATATAATATACTTCTATATAAATAGAATATCTTCTTTTTTTCTACACAAACGTGTCTAAAATTAGTGGAGGCTGACCGTATTCTTTTACATGAGCCGGCCACTAGAGGGAGCCCGCGAGGTGTGCTCTCCCTTTTGAGAAGCTCCAACGTCGCCACCGCTATGATACTCTAAACAAAACGATCACTGGATGGGATTGAAGCTAAGGTGAGCCGGTAACCATGGCAACTATCTTCTGCTTTACCTCTGGGGTGAGATCACGTGCATTTTCGCCAGCACGTAAAAAAAAAAAAAAAAAAAAAAAAAAGAAACGGCGTGGCCTCCGAAACTCTTGGCGGGAACCGTCTCGTACCAGCGCGGAGCTCGCCCGGGACTGGGAGCATCTGCCGTACGCCCTCGCGCCATATGCCCGCGTCCCTCCGCCAAAAAGGGAGAAAGGCGGCGAGGCGCCCAAGCCCCAGCGCCGCGCCAGCGGGCGGGAACGAGCCCCGGGACGCCTCCACCTAACAGGACATAAAGAAGGCGTCGGCACGGCCGGCCCACGCGCCGACAGATCGATCGCCGAGTGGGGCCGCAATTCATCACCGAAGCCGCCGGCTTTTCTCCTCCACGTGCGCGTCTCGTCTGCTTTACTGATTTTCCATACGTCCCAGGATGCCATTCTCCTGTTCAGACATGGTTTTTCTCTTCTGGTGCGGAGAGCTGAAACACGCCCTCCCCCGAGATTATCGACGTTGTCTCCGAGGCGGGTTCTCTTTGTGTTCGCCGGGATGTGAACATTCTATGCGCGCCCGCGGTTGAGGTCGCACCTCCGTTCCGTGCGACATCAATAACCCCCAACGCATGTCAAGGTCGGCAGCCCCCGAAGCCACAGGACGGCCCCGCAGACCCCCGTATCTTCTTCTCCCAGCACTCCCAGTTACTCTGAAGCACAACCTCACAGTGGTGTCACAATTTCATCTCTGGATGGAGTTCCCCGGACCGGGTGCCTGGCCTCTCGTAACTCATCTGCGTCGGTATCTGGGTCCCTTGACCCAGAAAACGAATAAACTGAAGCAGGGGGGCGACAAACAGCTCACACGGCGCTCCGGGCCTCCATCCAGGGTACCGCCGTGGAGACAGGCTGTCGGCTCTGGAAGCAGCTCCTTCGTCTTCCACCTGTTCTGTAGTCGTTGTGATGGTTGGAACAGATTTGTGTTGCGTGCGACACGTCAGATTTTCCAGGTAATTGTGTCAGATATATATAAAAATATATAAAATGTTGAGGAATAAACGTTTGTGTTCCCAAACCTGTCTGTTCCAGGTTACCGTGGAGCTGCAGCGGGGATGGGAACCTTCGTCGGATCCTCGGATCAGACCCGAGAGGCGTGTCCTTGAACCCTCCGGCGAGAAAAAAAAAATCGATGAGGCTGGCAAGAGGTCAGCCGGGGTCGTCCAATCAGACGACAGCATAAAACCGTCAGCTCCGCTCTTGCTCTGAGAGCGGGGCGCGTCCCGCAGACGCCGCAAAGAGACACATCAATCAGAAAGCGGCTGGGCAGGTGACCCCGCCCCCCCTCCGTCACGTCTATCCGTTTTGTAGGGACAGCGGTTTTCTTGTTGTCGTCCCTCTGTGAGTCTGCAGGCTGCTGCTCTTCAGATAAGCCTAATGGGCTGTGAAATGAGCTTTATCTGAGCCGCCGCCGCCGCCGCCGCACCTGCAGCAGCGCCGCTCCAGAACCGGCGCCGGGCCGCTGTCCTGGGCCGCGTCTAGAGAAACACGCTTCCTCTCTCTGGAGGAGGGGGAGGGGGGTCATGAGAATCTAAAAGAGCAGTTTCCTCTCAGCGGGTGACGTCTTGGGCGGGCGAGCGTGTCTGCATGGCTTCACCTGCCCGGTCAGATCGACTCGAGGCAGCTCCGCTTCGATTGGACCACAGAGGGGCCGCGTGATGGATGCGAGACGAGACGTTCACTGACTCGTCACTTTAACCTTTCCACTCCCCCGTACCTCCCCGTCCCTGAGCCCCCCCAACCCCCCCCCCCCCCCCTCCTCCTCGTCTCTGGACACCGACACCCCGCCGCCGCCGCCGCCGCCGCCGCATTGCCTCGCGACGAACCGCTCCTCTTTCTTTTGTAACAACTCTCCTCATCGGCGGCTCCCCGCGGGCCCCGGCTGCCTCAGAGCGAAGCCCAGCAGAGAAAATAAGCTGATCAGAAGAGCCGGAGCCGGAGCCCGATAATCCCCCCCGCTGATCCATCTGCGCCGAACGCCGTCCGTGCACGCGAGGCCCTCGGCGGTCTGCGCCTATCGATACTTCCGATTTTCCTCGCATGAGTCGCATCCTTTCAGACTCCGCCGCTAACTTCTCCGGGCGCGGCGATGTTTAATGAAAGGCAGGCCGGCTTGAAACTAATTGAAGGAATCGATAGGCAATTACTCGAGGGGGGGGGGTGGTTAGAGGAGGTCGGTTAGGGAGCGAGGGGTGGAAACGCCGTTCGGATGCGGAAGCGACGCGGACCGCAGCAACGATTAAGGGAGTCGGGAAGATCTTCTCCAGAGGTCACGTCGGCTAAGTGGGGTCAGAGGCCGAGACCGAACCCCTGCCTGAGGGGAAGGGGAAGGGGGGGGGGCTCTGTTTTGACCGGAGCGTTCCCGGGCTGCTGCATCTTCTGGAAAAACTCAGACCTTGAATCACAAAGGAAGGTTGTCGGAGCTTCGGCGGGAGCCCGAATGTGTGAATAACAAATAACGAGCAGCCCAGCAGCAGATTAGATCGCGGGATTAATCTCAGTTGATTAACTGCGTCGGTCTCCACGGTTGAATCTCTTAGAGGGATTCCCAGGAGAGCGATAACACCCGGGAGAAGCCGAGGAGGCTCGCAGAAGTGCACCACGGGGACTAGCGGGAGGCCCGTCGTCCGCGGAACGGTAACACGTGTAAACAAGAATTAGGAATCGTGCAGAGATTCCTCAAAAAAAAAAAAACGGAACAAAAACAAAACAAAACAAAGCAACGACGCGTTTAATGAAGGCTTGTTCGCGTGATTATGCGCGACGGTGGGTGCAGGAGAGGACCGCCGACAGATGATCATTAACTGCATTCCCACCGCAGGAAGCTGTCCGTCCGTCCGTCCGTCCGTCTGTCGCTCTGCTGCAAAATGGGAGATCACACATCATTTTACAGCCCCAGGAGGGAGGAGGAGGTTTGGCGGAGAGTAACAGGCAGACAAACGCTGAGAAATTAACAAACAAACAAGCCCCCCCCTTTCCCAATCCTTCAGCGGTTGAAGGATACATTGAACGAGAGTATGTGCTGCTGAATGACAGCCGGCAGGGATGAGGAATGACACACGCTGATGCGGAGCGTGCGCGCTCCGGGTGTCCCGGGAGGCCTCTTTAATAATGCTGAGGCAGCGTGACGCTCAGGTGTCCCGCGCTCATCACCGCCGTAATGAAGACGATATGCTAATGGACCGGAGGAGGAATTAAACCAAGTCATCAGCGGCAGCCAGGAAAGACGAACGATGAGTCATTTCGCGCAAAATCAAGCCCCCCTGCCCCCCGCCTCTCCTAAATTTAAGTCAATGTGGACGCAGCCGGGACCCCCCGAGAGATCGACCCAAACGCCCAGATCAATCAACATGAGTGAATTAACACCCCAGCCGGCGCATCTGTGGCCATCGAGGTGAAGAACGGGACAGGACGAGCGGAAGTTCCGAGGGCGCTGGTCCCCCCCCCCACCCCCCTCTCTCTCCTCCTCAGCAGGGGACGGGGTAGAGGGGACCTGGGGGTCAAGATGGGCTCCACATTCTGCAGCGGGCAGCACTCTTGAGCTTTGCACTAATCCCACAGTGCACCATTTTTTCTGCTTTTTCTCCCCTCTCACGCGCACACACACACACACGCAAACACACACACGCACACAGATGGCTCCTCTGTGTTCCATCACTGGTGTGCGCGCACAAGTAGGGTAGAAATAAAGATGGAAGAGATGCAGATCATATGCTAATACGACTGAGAGGGTAAAAGTGAGATCAAGCGCATTTCTTGCATGTTTCATCGCTATAGCAACAGCCGGATGGGAGCGGGTGGGTGGTGGTTTAAAAAAAAAAAAAAAAAAAAGGAAAGAAAAAAGGAAAAGAGCAAGAGTGTGAGGAGTGACGGGGAGAAGGAGAGACTTTGGCCGGCTCCTCCCGCTCGGCACGGCTCTGGCAGTCACGCTCGCTGCAGACGCAAGAGCCCGAGGCTTCAGACCGCCAAGGTCACGGAGGAGTGGAAGCGAACAACTCCTGAACGTCTGCGTGCAAGAGCCCCCCGCCCCATAGAGGGGAGGGGGGAGCAGTTCAGGCTCACGCAGATAGAGGGCGCCACCACTGCTCAATGGACCCTCTGCTCGCCATCATGTGGCTGTCAAATACCCTTGAAGGGTCACGGTTTAAAAAAGAGAAGCAACAAAAACGTGACGAGAGCGCGTTTAATCCTCTTTGTCTTTAATTTAAGCGGCCCAATTTGGTGACATTTTTCGATTTCAGAGCGAAGCGCAAAACGCAAATAAGCTCCCATTTCTGTCACATTAATGAGCCCAGACGCAGGCAGGCAGGCCAGGGCAAGTTCGATTTCAACTTCAGGAGCACGTCAACTCGACAGCACGCCGAACCTCAGCGACGCTTAAGGAGGCCGTTATGGTGGGATCCGTGGCTCAGCCCATAAATGCAATTACGCCTCCACGGCGTTGCAGTTAAGTTGAATCCGCGCACACGTGTGAAGGCCGAGTACACATCTGTGTTTAGAGGGAGCAACCTTAAATCCCAGAGACGCCAGAGTGAATATCAATTTAGCTGAGGATCTCGCTCCCCTGGTTTTGTGGAAGTTCACACACACACGCACACACACACACTCATGCTTCTATCTCTGTGAGGACACAACCCCCCCCAACCACCCCCATCCTGACTGTGAGGTTGTGAACACAACTCATGAGACAATCATGTCTCGGCCTCTCCTGGTGTGAAACCAGTTTGCCTGTGCTGGTCAAGCTCTGGGTCCAAACACGTTCAAATCTGACACATCTGGTTCCTCTTTTCACCTCAGGCGTTCCACACCTGGAGCTCTGAAAAGCTACCCAGCGGGTTAATAAGTTCAAAATCTGTCCAAAAGTTCTTTAATCCTTCTGCAACGCCTCACCTCTGACTAAAATCCTAACATTGGTCATTAAAAATTCAGTTCAATCAGTCAAGCGTCAGCGCGTCACCTGAGGATTTTGAGGCTGTGCATTCATGAGGCGTTCACAGACGTCGGGATTCTGCTCTTGCCGCTATTTGCGTCATTTGTTAAAGGCTGTCAGGTAGAGTCTGACTGACTGACACACACGCACATGCACACACACAGGAACACACGCACAACAGCGGCGGGAGGCAGATTACTTTAAAAGTGAAACGAGCGGCAGAGGAGCAGGGATGAGATGAAGACGAATGGCCGACGCGGTGTGATGGAGCAGTTTTGAAGTCACGGGAGGAGAGGAGTCGGTGAGCGAGGGGGAGACCCCGAGAGGGTTGGAGTCGTGACAAACAGGCAGAAAATCCTCTTAAGGAACATTTTGCTAATGAAATGAGAGTGAATCAGACGGGCGTGAGGGATGGGCTCGCAGACGCGGGGAGGTGGAGACTCAATCATTGATCGATAATGAAAATTCAGTTTTCAAAATGATTTATTAAAAATGCTTAATGGTGTGATCAATACTACCACAGAAACAGCACAGTCTGTAAAAATAAAGCGCTTCCATGTTCAGTACAGTATAAAAATAGCACCTTTTCTTTGGCAGGTAAACATGCAGATCAAACAGTAACAAATATGTACAAAGGAGAATATTGTGCTTGGTTCTTCATATTTAATATGAAAGACAGATCTATGCTTTTATAATACTCCACTATGTGTTGCTTGTATAGTTGGCAGAGACATTTCTGGAGACCTTCATCAACTGACCGCGCTCACACTTAGATGGAAAACTCAAAGCCCGAGAAGTTAACGTGATTGAGTTCCATTGATAAAACCAGAAAATAAAGGTTTTGCGAGAGTCTGCAGTGTTCAGGTTGATCTTTCAATCCAGAATGATTCATTTCCTTTGATCTTTTTTAAGGGGGAGATCAAAGATTATGACCCTTTCTTAAATCCTGTTGAGAGGTTTCACTTAAATTTTTACGGACCCTTTGTTTCGGAGCCGATATGTATAAAGTACAAAATCCAGGCGAGAACCAGTGTTCAGACAAGGAGTGAGAAGAATATGAAAAACTCCCGCAGAAACTACTTCTGC
The DNA here is from genome assembly GCA_911728415.1 of Lagocephalus sceleratus. Lineage (NCBI taxonomy): Eukaryota > Metazoa > Chordata > Actinopteri > Tetraodontiformes > Tetraodontidae > Lagocephalus > Lagocephalus sceleratus. The sequence continues at coordinate 8,732,782 of CAJVRN010000011.1, read as the reverse complement.
GATCCATAACAGTCTGTCCCGTCATCGCTATGTTGTGCTATCTGCTATCAATATTCCAGAACAGGATATTAACCTGTTCATAAAAGATCCTGTAATTATTCAGGTCAATATTAAACACTTGAACACACCATACATCATTTTCACCAATTAGAATTGTGTCTTTTATGAGCTAAACAGGAGCAAGGACATCCAACCATGGAGGGAGGGAGGGGAGGGGGGGGCTCTGCCATGTGGGTGGGTTTGGTTTACAGAAACAATAAATAATTAAAATGAAAAACTTTTACATTTCTCAAAGTGAACAACATGAACAGTTCCTGTTGGTGAGGGACTCGTCATCATGTCATCGAGGGACGAGAACCTGGACAACAGATTAGTGGTTAACCTTCACACCTAAACCTGTCACACAACAGCGGGTGTGTGTGTGTGTGTGTGCGCGCGTACCTCCTGCCTCCAGAAGGCAGACCTCCTCGCACTCCTCCAAATGCAGGAATCGGTTGTCGTTTCCCTCGCAGCCGCTGTAGATGAAGGGTCTGCAGGCCTGAGCCTGGCTGTTGTAGTACCAGCGCATCGTGTAGCGTCCGCAGCTGCCCTCCTCCAACGGCAGCAGACACGCGTCTGCAACACACACCAGGAAGAACGCACACGAGAGCCCGCGCGGGCTGGGTCAGACGGTAATAAATAAAAGCAAAGGGACCGGGAGGGCAGATAAAAGAGCCCGGTCTGCTGGTGTCTGTGAAATGATCAGAATGCTTTCCTTAAAGGCAGCAGGGCCGGCATTTTTTATTGAGAATGTCCTTGATTTCCCGAGCCAGGCTCATCGTCAGGGCTATTCAGTCATTCTCCTCGAGTGCGAGTTCAACTCGAGGCTACAGTGAGCCTTGAATAAGCCTTGATTAGACGAGGGCGGCCGCGCGTCAACTGAAAGGCTTCATTTGGTAGCTCCAGCCAGGCTTTCTGAGCTGACGGCATTCTTCTGCTACGTGATGGAATCCCGCCCCCCCCCATCGGGAGACGAGTCCAAGAGCTAATTTACCTTTCCCACTGGCTCTCCTCTTGTACCTGGCTGATCGGTTTGCTTTTGGTGCGGCTTTCTGTCCAGCACTCATTGTGCGCGCGCTGTTTGGTTCGTCTGGTTTGCCGGATTCTTGAGTCCCACCTGCCCACACACACACACACACATACACACACACGGTCAGCTCAAACAGCTCTACGGGGGAACGTAGTGAAGGAAAGTATCTCAGAAGCTGCGGCATAGCTCTGGAGGAAACACAGCACCGTCGCTGTCGCTACCAGAGGGGGCGATGTAGAGCTGCTCGTCCGCGTTGTCGTGGTAAGATTCAACGGAGTAGATGTGCTCGTAGTCGGGGTCGTTGGTGTTCACCACCACATGCAGCTCACGGCCTTGAATGCGAGCAACCTCAGTTTAGGTCGGTGTGACAGAGAGGAAGCTCACAGCAGGCAGTGAATCTGAAAACTACACTAACATCGTTGTCTGTGAGACCTGAGAGGGCGCTACAAAGGACACAAACGGAGTCCTCCGTGTTCTGAAGGAAAGAATCTCCCAGGGATCTCCACACCTTAGTTCCACACGGTTGTTAGACGCACAAGGTCGAAGGCCACAGGCAGAGCGCGCGCACATACACACACACCGACACACTCACCCTCCTCACCCTTCAAAGCCAGTTGTTGTGGTGTGGGTGGAGCCCTAACTGGGGGCCAGGACCGAGTATCTGGGCCAGAACCTGAGATGAGACCGAGGAGAGGAAACAGACACCAAGGGAGAAGATCCAGGGACCAGGCCAGGGGGGGGAGGGGCCAGAGAGGTCACATGATGAAAAAGTACGACCCCAAAGCACCACAACAGGAACTGCATCGTTCCAAGGGACACACCGTCTAAAAGGACTCCACAGAGATTTTGCAAGACTGCTTGAGACAGAACAGTCGCCCAAAATCTGCTGCGACGCTTTAAGGACTCAAGCCGCCGATACTTGGACTCGGGGTCATGCCCGAGTTTTCTGACTCGAGTCCAAGTCAAATCGGAGCCTTAAAACGGATTTGACGCTTCATCCCTGCGAGCATCGCCACAACATGCTGATGCGAGTGCCGACTCCAAAACACGATATGTAGCATTAACATAAGGTAGACGTTGCATCACTGAACAGTAGATAGTAAAATCATACAGTGAGTGTGTGTGTGTGTGTGAGAGAGAGAGAGACACTCATTTCAGCTGCCCATAAATGCTCAAATGAGGACATACATCTGGATGTAGATAAAAATACAAGGAGTGAGTGCTCTCACTACGCTGTGACTCATGCTTAATCCCCGCCTTCTGTGATGGGCTGCAGCTGAACGGCTCACTCACCTCCGCACGCTGGTGGACAGACAGACAGGAAGGAAGCAGAGAAACAGGCGACACTGAAGGTCAGTTCAGAATGCACCGCTTCTTTGTGACACAAAGCCCGGTGATTCACGTGTCCCCCGTTGCCACCCAAGGTTCAACCCAGGGACAGTATTGTTCTGAATTTGCAAATGCCGGGTGCTTTGAAGACTCACCGCAGTGCTGACTCATCTCCGTGCGTACGTACTGTCGGACTTCGTCCTCCTGAATATAAAATAAAGACGGAAAAGAGAGCGAAATGCAAAGCTTCACTTTTCTTCTTCAATGAGTCTGGCCTAAAGGCTCACCACTGACCGTCATGCCTGGCTCTCCTCTTTCTCCTTTGGCTCCATCTGGGCCCATCTCTCCCTACAACATGGAGGAGAAGCTGCAGATGAACTTCAGTGGATTCCCCAGTGCCCCCCGTTAATTATTATTTAGCATGTATATGTAAGACTTTTTCAATTATTCAGTGTAGCAAACAGGAAGCTGTGTGACACCTACCGGCTCTCCACGTTCTCCGGGGATGCCTGGGATACCACGTGGACCTACGACTGAGGGCCCGACTGGACCTCTCTCCCCCTGAAACACAGATTAACCGCACAGTCAAGCTGACAGGCTGAGTAAACGTCCCCACAGGCCTCCAGTGATTTAAATAATGTGCAAACCTTTACTTTAGTAAATTAAATGTGAAGACATTTAAATTGAAGGAAGGACCGGCAGGGCCAGAGTCTTTTCTGTGAATTTAGTTCTGACATTTGGCAACGATGTGCGGATTTCTTCCAAATAATGTGAAATGGTGTGTTGAGGTCCGAGTTGTGGGAAAGTGAACCTCTAGTGAACCAGTAGGACCAACACACCAGGAGGTAATGGGTAGAGCAAAGCAAATCCACCATTAGCAACGCGTCAACATCATTAAGTGGAATACTGTGGGGGGCATGAAGGGCTGGGGGTGGGGGGTGTTTGCCCTTTCACCAGCCTGGAAGCAACAATAACTGGAGCTCAAAACACCAGCCTGTTCTGCTGGAAAACCAGAAGGCTTCTGCTTCTTTGGATGATGAAGAATCCATTTTAATCAAGTTGTATAAAAATAAAAGCAGAAAGTTGACCAATTAGAGTAATTAGAGATTCAACCCTACCCTTCCACCTAGTGAAAGATGGGGCCCTTAGAAGTGTTTCTTCTTTCTCTACACCGGCTCTCTCCCACAGTCCAAAAACAACCACATTAGGCTGATTAAGACTCTGTATTGGTTCTAGGTGTGAGTAAATGGTGTGTGTGTGTGTTTGTGTGTGTGTCCTGATATAGAGTTGTGACGTGTTCAGTCTATTCCTGCCTCACTCAGTGACTGCTGCTAAACACCTCATGAGTAAACGGAACAGTGGATCAACATCAGATTTTCTCCACCTTTCTCCCTTGTTGTTTTATATTTTTTCCTCTTTTTGTGCCCCTCCAGTTATCATTGGATGACTGCACACAAGGCTCAAATGTGTGCGGGGTGTGTGTGTTTTCCCCATTCTGTACCATGAACTGCAGCTGAATATTTATTTTAAGGAATGAATAAATAAGTAGTCTGACTTAAAAGCGTCTCAGATGTCTCACAACACACCACCCTCCGAATAATCACGAAGCAACCTGCCGCAGTCAAAAAAAGAGGTCTGAATCCTGAGGATTTCAGACTAGTGTATGAGCAGACTTTTTAGACTTTTCCGTTTTACATCATTTGTTTAATGTTGAAACTGTCAGAACCACATTTTACTTTTGTTGCCCCCTTATTACTCTGAACACAGCAGCCAGGAGGAACACGTTTGTTCTTTTGCTTCTTGATATCAAACTCAAAAATGTATTACTTCCTACATTATACTTCTGTCTACCTCTCTGTGAGGGTCTACTTATCAAGCACCTTCTGTCCCTGAAGACCCTCTGGGCCCTTTTCACCAGATGGTCCCTGAGAGCCAGTCAATCCAGGTGCTCCATCCACCCCCCTTGAACCAGTAGGACCAGGTATTCCAGGTGGACCCTGCATTAAAAACAGTGCATGTAACAAATGGTGGCAATCAATAAGTTCTATTTTTGTGAAGTTGGAGTTACTGTCTCACCCTTTCACCTTTCTCTCCTTGAGTCCCTTTAGGTCCTGCGAGCCCATCAAACCCGCGGTCCCCCTGCACACAGGAAGAATAGTGTTTACTTTGGAGCAGTTACTCTACCACACAAGTTATCTAACACGTACCTTTGGACCCACAAGTCCCTCTTTTCCAGGGGTCCCTGGAGCTCCAGCAGATCCAATGTCTCCCTAGACAACACAAGCAAAATAGATTAAACCTACGCCCTCACACACGCATGCATGTACACACCCTTACAAGACAATGTGACAATACTGTTGATGGAGTACATCAGCCATACCTGTTCACCTTTTCTCCCAGGCAGGCCTGGTCGTCCGTTAATCCCAGCATCCCCCTGAACAAGAAAACTCTAATTTCATGGCGAATCACGAAAGACAGCAGTTCCTGCTTCTGTGCTGAACATTGTTCACTAGTATAATTAGAGGATAAAAGCTCAGGGATCTCTCAAACACACACGGCTTCTTCATTCATAATTATTATCTCTTGATCTTCCACTAAACTACATTTTGCCTCCAACAATTTCACCTTCTCTCCTTTGGGTCCATCGCCTCCACAAGTCCCCTTGGGTCCTCGGTCACCCTGGAAACACAGGACTTCATCACTGGCAGAGGAACGTAAAGTAGTCCGCAAGCTGAGAAACAACTAAATAAGCCCAGCAGAGACCCCATTTTCGCGCCGTGATTTGGCACAAGTGCCGACTGCTCACGTGAAACGCAGCGAAAGCGGATGCAGATTTGTGTAACAGTATTTTTAGCCACTCCTGACTGACTGAGTTCAACTACAATCAGACAATTATAATTGATATAATTATTTGTTAATTTTTGTGTGGCTGCCTCTTTCATGCTTGGCGACCGTGCCGCAGAGTGAGGGCCTTGCTATTTCTACGGTTTTTGATCAGTGATCCAGTGTTGATGATGAGACTTTTATTTTCCTGCTACCTTCTCTGATTGTTATTCCAATCAGGACCTCATTAAATCACAATAGGAATAAAAGCTGACTCTGCAAGATTACCTCCTAATTGGCAGTTTTGCGACTCGATTCATGTAAATGAAAGAGAGTTTGGCGTAATGAACAAAAGACCCGTTTTCAGGTTTTTAGCCACCCGGATGTCAGGCTAAAAGCAAATTCATTTGATGCTGCCTGTCAGTACGGAGGCTTTTACCTTGATTCCTCTCAGCCCTACAATGCCGAGCTCTCCCTTCTCTCCCTTACGGCCCAGCAGCCCATCCTTCCCAGGCAGACCCTGAGAAACAAAAGAGAAATCACCCCCTGTCCAATCCTCTAAAGAGAACATGCCAGGGTCGGGGGTCACAGACCGATTCTCCAGGCACTCCTGGCTGACCACTGTCTCCCTGCAAAAAAACAAAAACAAACAATTATTCTAAAGTTGATTAATGTGATTAATAACTAACTTGACTATCAATCTTAATGTGTTGTTAATTAGGATAATCAACACTCCACTGTTCATTTACCTTCTGTCCATGGGGGCCACGGGCACCCGGAAATCCTGCAGATCCTCTCTCTCCTGGCTCCCCCCTCAACCCCTGCAGGTAAAAACACAGAAATAATCAAATCCTTTTGATCAAATATTAAACATCACTACAGTGATGTTTAGGTTCCTCCACATAATGTAGTGTGTAAATGCCACCATTAAGAGGCTGAAATTTCTGATCTTAATTGACCTTTGAAAGAGTGATCGATGCCTTGGCATGCTTGGCTGTCAAAGCCACATGACTAATGAGTGCACAGTACGTCACCCACCTCTCATCTATAATAAATACCCTTACAAGATAAATGATCTCAGACTCATTAAGCACAACTGTGGTTTTAGCTTCTTAGAAACCCCTTCATGTCAAACCCTGAAAGCATTCGGAGCGCTGACTGATTTGATGTTTGCGTTCATTATTTTTAATTCACGTGTTTAGCCTGAAATCCCGTTCTTTCAGCATGATGAAGGACAACTTAACCTAAACTGAAAATCCGGGTGTTTACCTGTTCTCCTGGCGGACCATCTTGACCCTTCACCCCCTTTTCTCCTTGAGTACCTTTGAGTCCCCTGTCCCCCTAAAACCAGACGTCACGGAAATCATTAATAAGAAAAACAGAGCACCTTGGACCCATCTGGAAGTTCACTGACCATTTCTCCTTTGTTGCCCTTTTCTCCAGGCGGTCCCCCCACCAGCACAGTGTCCCCCTGTGAAAGACAGTGTTTAGCAAAAGGCCAAAACACGATGTGTCACTCACTCTTTAACGATCACTGCTCATTAACATTGTGCGTATTCATGTCTTCCCTGCTTTAGAGCATAATTACAAGAACACACATTCAGGACAGAAAACAATGAGACATACCTTGTCTCCTTTGTCACCTTGCAGCCCAATGTCCCCCTGAAAAGAAGAGATTGAGAGCTCACAATGTAATTCATGCAAATCCCTTTATTTCATCATTTAGCATGAGCAGCATGCTCAGGGGTGCAGCGCGCATGATGAAACAGATAAATTGGAAAAGCTCTGGGTGTGTTCACCTTCTCTCCTCGAGGGCCTCGGATCCCCCCTGGACCCTGACGAACACAAAGAATAAGAAATCATCACCTGTCTCTATATACCAAAGATGCCCATTTCATCTTCATCCTGGAAAGACTCAAACCTCTGAAAGAATAAACCTGACTGCTCGGTCTGAAAGGCTGTTGTGGTGAATGACATATAAGAAGGGAACAAAACACGAATATTACCTGGAGCCCTCTATCCCCATCCAGACCGGGGCGTCCCTCCTCTCCCTATAACATGACACACATGAAAAGGCATTCATATGGATTGGTTTGTAACCTGAGGCATATTCATATAGGGCCAGAATTTCAATGAAAGCGTGATATAACCGATGTCTTACTCGGGGTCCTGGATCTCCTCTCTCTCCTCTGGGACCCGGAAGACCGACGCCAACTTCCCCCTGGCAACAGAAATAATATGAGCCCATCAAAAGAACATGTTGACTTTTAAGCAGGTAGATGGATGTAAATGTTGCCTTGGGCCATCACCTTATCGCCTTTGAAACCATCAGTGCCAGGAGAGCCCTAAAAGATAGACACAGTCATCTCAAACAGACATCCATTTCCCTTCCTCTCTTATTCTCTATCAATACTAAAGCATGATTTAAGATTATACTGAAGATGTACAATTTAATCTCACCATTTATCCCCACAGTATAATAAAAACTCACTGCTTGTCCAGGAGGTCCAGGTGGACCTGGGGGTCCAGTCTTTCCGGGGCTGCCTGCAAATCCTTGGACACCCTGAAAAATAATGACAACAATCTGAAATTCATGCTGCAGGGTTAACATAAAAAATACAACCAGCAGCTCCACCAACCACATTTCCTGGCGGACCAGGGGGTCCAGACTGTCCAATTTCACCTCTCAGGCCTGGTGGCCCAATATCACCGGTCTTCCCCTGTGGCCCTGGAGGACCAGGGGACCCAGGAAGGCCTGGATCTCCCTGAAATCAAGCCACAGTTAGTTTTGGGGGTGTGGCACATGTGATGACTCGCAAAACCTGTAACGAACCTTTAAACCTTGAGGCCCGACCCTTCCAGCGGGGCCTGCCAGTCCAACTCCCCTCTCTCCCTGTGACACACATGAAAAGGCAACAGATCACAAGTCATTTTAATTAATAATATTTTAATAATAAAATAAGAAAAGTGTTACAAGAGCTTACCTTGTCTCCTTTGGGCCCAGAAGATCCCTGTGCCCCCTGCATGAGAAGGAAAATTATTGATTGTGACATGGGTTCAAAACCAATGCCGATGATCTTGCATTAATATCCTTTCTAATAATAACAACGTGCAGTGGTCTGTGTCACCCATTTTCTACTCGTTTATCGTTCTGAGGAAACGTCTCATCAGCTGTAATATATGCAATTACACTCAGGGATAAAGACAATCAAAACCTTTAGGAATTACAGATTACATTGGGCTGTTGAAGATGAAATGGCTGGAGACTTTAATCAGGATGGTAAAGAAAAAAAGACGAGTAATTGTGATAAGAATAAATAACTATCTGAAGTAATAGAGCTTGTCAACACAGGTCCTGCTTTAAAATGCGATTAGGAAAACTGAATAAATCCCATGAAGCCCAAACTTAAACTGATATGCTTACTAACTGAATGCACAATGAGTATAGATAAGTAAAATGATACCTGGATATTTACTCATTATTAAAAAGAGTTAAATTTCTGAGTCTCAGCTAACCCAGGTGGAAACAGTCCCGCAACAACAACTGAACATCAATTGCTTACATCTTCTCCAGGCTCTCCAGATTCACCAGCCACTCCCTATATGAAGACAGATGGAATGCCGTCACACCGGTGTTCACTCAGAGTTATGTATGATGTTATACTGGTACTCACTCTCTCTCCTTTGATGCCAGCAGCACCTCGGTCTCCTCTGGTACCCTGACAGATAGCAAGTGTTATGAGGTTAGACAGAAGAAAAAGGATGTGTGCTAATGTTTTGGTCACGCTCACCTTTTCTCCAGGTAGACCTCTCTCTCCAACTATGCCTGGTAGTGTTACACCAGGAAGACCCTACATCATGCACAGTGATGTCAGCTCAAAAAACCCTCAACAGATTAATAGCGATAACTGTCAAACTGTGTTAAAAACACTTGCAAAAGGAGATTAAATAAACCCAATGCTCCTGGCAGGTATTGCAAAAATGCCATGACTGTCATACTAGTGACAAAAGTGACTCACCTTCTCCCCTTTGGTTCCAGGCGGTCCAGCTACGGCCTGTAAGAGTGCACATAAACGGGTAAAACAATAGCAATTACCTGTGTAGCACAGAAAGGACTGTACTTCATGAAATTATAGAAAAAATAAAACCTTAAAAGCCTTGGCATTTAGGCATCATATTAGCCCAGCCATTACTGATATCACCTGTGACTCATTTGTTAAGTAAATCAATGCAATACAGAATAAAAATCTTCAATTAAAGTTTTTCTTTCTGCAGCAGCTTGAAAAGCCTCATAAAAATATAATAAAGGGACAAAACTCTGTGTATTGACATGTTTACTCATTTATACAAACACAGCTCAATAATTTTATTTTGATTCTTTGTTCTCTTCCTCCAGCCAAAATGAAAAAAGTAATTCATGCCTGGAATCAGTGAATCGGGACAGATATTAAAATTCTTGAGCTGTAAATTAACAAGTTACATGTATCAAAATGCAGAGCAGTCACTTCACATCCGTCTTTGCGTGCATGTGTGTCGGTGAACGAATGCCGGAGTCACTCAGCAGATGGACAAGTGTCACCTCATTATTTATCGAGCTCGGGAACACGACTGACAGTGTCACTGTGACTCCGTCAGAGGTGCTGAACCTGAGGCAGCAGTCTGCAGCGAAGAAGCTCTTCAAGACACTCGTCACGACCCGTGTCAACATCAATATCGCCGGGAACGACAACGCTTCCCCAGTTTGCGACAAGCAAAATCCATCTTTGTGTCTCCTGTCTACACAGCTTTGATAGGGACTGTGGCACTGATGGCTTTACAGCATTTGTTACAAAAAACAGAACACAGGAAAGTGTCAGAGGTGGGTACGGCTCATCACATGTGCTGTCAGCCCTTTTATTCCCCAGTAACATTTGTCAAGTCCTCTCTTACATAACTGATAAACTAGTAGAGAAAAGTGGTTTATAAACAATGGCAAGTCAAATTCCCCTATCTGATATTTAAACAAAATGTATTGGACCTCTGGCAAATGCAGCAATATGCCAAAATCCCACCAAAGTTGAGGTGGGAGAGCAATGACAACTCCCCTAAATTCCTGTTTATCAAATTAAAGACCCTGACTCCCATACGTTGTCATTGAAATCAAAAAATCTGTCACACTGCTGCAGCCCTGAACTATCAAGGCTGAGTCAGGAGAACTACAAAAGCATGTGTGCAGATAGCATCAAGAGCACCCTTGGCTGAAAGCTCCAGCTGGACAAGTAAAAGAAGCCTGACTCTGGCCCCCGAAGGAAGACTGAGAATATGACAACCCTTGTTCTGATCAGATCAAAACTCCTGCAGCTAAAAATAGCAATGATGTCTTTCAGTATTATATTATTTCCTCAGGCAGTAAATATTGTGCTGCTGGGATCGCATCTAATAAAAGCAAGCAAAAACCAATTTCATTGACTGTCCTCGCAGCAGAGGCTGCATGGTAAATTCGGCATGATCTCACCTTCCCTGGAGGACCACTGTCTCCCTGCTCCCCCTTTAAACCCATCTGGCCTGCAGGTCCAACAATGCCCTGAAAAAACAAATTACACCATGATGACACAGACAAGGACTTGATAAAAACAGCAACATGTGCATGCATGCACACAGCCAAGCACACAAACCTGCTTCCCTGGTAAACCTGGAAGTCCATCTTTTCCTGGTACTCCATCTCTTCCAGGGACTCCTGGTTTACCTGCTTCACCCTGAGAAAAACACAGGCATCATTTATGCAGGAAATTTTATAACTTATAATTTCATTTTTATCATATCTGTAAAGTCTGTCTGACCATCTTTACTTTCATTCAAAAACTACTCAATAACTCTGCATGTAATTATTGCCAGTGATGAAATTTCAATAATCAGAACTGTTGGAAAATAGAATAAAGGTGACTACCAAACTGTTCGAGCGAAGGTTCCCTCTCAGTAGATAAATGCAATTATTTTTCAACTAAAGCTTGCTACATGTTTCATTGCCTTCCATTTCTATAGGAGAAATGGCTCCAGGTCAAAACTTTTTTCCACTTCCCTGACTACTGCAGTGACTTTGAGAATGGATACTCACCACCTGCCCTGAGAGACCGGGGGGGCCCTGTGGACCCTGTAGACAGGAAATAAATATGGTGTCAGAGGCACGCGCACAGGTTTCAGAGACACCGTAATTTATAACAACACTTACAACAGCTCCTGGAATGCCTGGTGGCCCTGGTAGGCCTGTGCTCCCCTGAGGTCCCGGTGGCCCCTACACAGAAAAAAAATAATCTCACGTATGTTGAATCTGTTGAAAAACTTGAAGAGTCTTCTCTAAAACAGTCTTTTAGACTGTCATAGTTATTTTACCTGGACACCAACACCTGGATCTCCTTGATTACCCTGAAATAAATACATGTTTTTACAAACAACCAAGTAACAGTTAAGAGGAGTTATTGTCAATTGCTAATTTACTTTAACTCCGGGTGGCCCTGGAACCCCGTTAGGACCCATGGGGCCCTAATTGAAAAGACACATTAACAACATGGTATCGATTAATTCATATAAACACCATTGTTGCTTCATTATGAATGCCTGTACTTACAGTCAACCCCCTCAAGCCAGGTTCTCCTGGACTACCCTGCAAATACAGCACAATCCTAGCGTGAAACACTTCTTTCACGCTGACCAAACTGAATCATTTCCTGGTCAAAGAAATCTTTTTCCAGATTCTTTCTATGGTCAAAGAGCAGTTGCGTGCAGTTAAAGCTCATGCTGCAGTTAAACTCAGAGAAGCTGAACAAGAAACAGCAGACCAGGAGGCAGCAGACTTAAATGGCCACTTATTTTTCTAGTGTTGCAGTCTAACAATATGTGGCACTTCACTTTTTTTTATCAACAGAGCAATTGAAAAATACCTGTTTCTGCTGGATGACCTCTATTTTTTGACCCCTTAAGGTACACCTAGAGACGACTTAATTTAGAGGGAACGGTTTAACATTCCAAAGCGTATTTCCTATCTGTATTTAGTGAGAAACCTGATAGAACTCGATGTGAAATGAGACTTCTTGGAGTTTGTGTTGATTGACTGTCAAATGGTGACAGTGGAACTCCAGGAAGTCACTGCACTCAGCTATCTGCTCAGCACATATTTACATATAAATGTGTTTCTAAAAAAACGAGCGTAGGAATAAAAGCTGTGAAAGATGCGTAATGGGCTGACTCACATGGAGTGAATATAAATTATTCACAAATGTCAACGCAAACATCTGAATCATGACAACAGGTAGGGTAATACAAACAGAGGATCAACAACATCAACAACCACGATAAGCTCTGAAAAAAAAAATAAAGTCAGGGCTGTGAGAGGCACTAAGCACACAACAGAGAGCAGGCACAGCTGCATCCACGATAAGCAGATTCAAGTGAATCAACATGTTTTTTTTTTTGTTTTTTTGGAGAACACCCAAATTAACACCCCCATGCACGTACACACACTGACATGCACCCGCATTTATATTCACTGGTGCATGTTATGTCCTGGCTTCTTTTGATCTTCCTCAATAATGCATGCTGCTTTACAATATGAAAAAATCTAAAAACACGCCAACTTCAACAGTCACTTGAGACACTTTAGGGAGAAGTTGACCTAATTAACATTTTATTAAAAGGAAAAGAACCAATCAAATTCTGACTGTCTGCTATTTGCCTTGGAGGGACATGATGGTGTGTGTATCTTCATGATATGCAATTCTAGCCTGATGTTGCTAAGAGCAAAATACTGCTGGAGGTACTGCATGTCAATGTCGAACAAAATCTTTCTTTTCCCTTTTTATCAGACACCAGAGGGACCAGTTCTCCCACTCCTCCCTTTTTCACAGCCCAACAATGCCAGCAAGTAGCAGAGAACCTACCGGTCTGCCTAGAACTCCAGGGAAACCTGACAGGCCCTGGAGAGGAGGAAAGAAAGATGGATGCAAAAGAGATAAGTTATACAAGCAGTGACAGACACAGTCAGAGAGGTATCAGCCAAACAGCTTCAACAGAATCCTGCCTAAGAATCTATGAAGCACTGGGCAAAACAGGCAGAAATCAAGAGAGCTAGTGCTGGCAGCCACATGGAGTCTAAGGGGCAGTCCTTTTCCCAGGCTTACTGATTACTCACTGGTTGGCCTCGAGGACCAATGGACCCTGTAATGCCCTGCTCCGTCAAGAAGGGAAGGAAAACAAATAGTGTGAGGAAGTAAACATGACTTTGTCCTGCACCCAATCCACAGTTTTTAACCAAAACAGGGTCAAGGTGAACCCTTATAGGGTCCTATGATGTTAACTGGAATCTTCCCTGACATAAATATGCAAATAGGCAAAACAATGAATGATTATAGACAGAACATTAAAAAACACTGATGTGTGACATTAAGAACCAATCATCCAAATGATAAAGGAATATTTATGCCTGATGGATGATGTAGCCTACATTACAAACATCACCACAATAGTAGGTACTGTCAGAGATCTTCATTTAGATGTCTTGGCATTTCTGGTATTGTTTTATTTTTGTGGCTGAATGGTGTCACTCTCAGGATAAAATACATATTAGAAAATATTAAAAATGAAACACTGAATTATTTTCAAAGTTTATTATGTTCAAAGGAAAAAAATATATCACCGGTTTTCCATCCTGACCAGGTTTTCCTGGTTCTCCTGCTGTTCCCTATGATTAAAAAAATGCAGATTATAAAAGTGAATTTAGTCCAAGGACGAACTCTTACAGTAGAATATCATAATACCAATATACTAAAAAATAACCATCTTACCTGCGGACCATCACGTCCTCTTTCTCCAGACCCTCCTTTATCTCCTTTTTCTCCACGCGGTCCCGCAAAACCCTGGAGGAAAAAGTAAAAACAGAGTCATAAAAAAATAAACAGTAAAACACAAAAAATTCTATCTGGGGTAAGTGTAGTGATGACAGGTTGTTCAGGCTCAGCAGAGATCTTGTAGATTTTAAAATAACGTACTCGCTCTCCTTTGGTTCCAGGTAGTCCTATAGCCCCAGGCTCTCCATTTTCTCCAGGAACCCCAGGAGGGCCCCTGACCCCAGGTGAACCAGCCACTACTGCATCAGCCGATGCCCCCTGTGATATAAGGCCCAAACACACACAAACATCACTGCATCAATTACAAAAATGGAAAGATGGTAGTTAGTTAGTGTACCTTTTGCCCTGGTGGGCCAACTGGTCCTGTTAACCCAATTTTACCCTGAAAAACACAAGAAACTATTAGTATATTACATTAAACAGTAAACACCTGAATAGAACAAGACATATATCAAACTTACACTTTCTCCTTTGTCGCCTTTTTCTCCACTTGGCCCCTGAAAAAGAGTAGATAGATCTAGCAGGATGCTGATCAAAAGGGAGAAAAAAGTTTCAAGATACGTCTTATCTTCACCTTTTCCCCTGGTCTTCCAGACTCTCCCTGTTCACCAGCTCTTCCAGGAACCCCTGGTATTCCTGGCTTGCCTGGTTCTCCAGCAGGCCCTGGGGATCCTTCAGGCCCCCGCTCTCCGATGGCTCTGCCCGGGGGCCCAGGTGATCCCACAGGGCCTCGTTCTCCTTGGTCCCCTTTTACTCCTCTCTCTCCAGGAAATCCCAGAGAACCCTGGTAGACAACAAGAGTGTAAAACAAAGTTATTGATGTATCTGAATAAAATAATAACAAGGACAACACAGATTAGACACTTGTATTTTCTGCGCATACAAAAGTCTACAAAAGGTGTTGTCCATGTCCAACACAAAATGGAATTATGCGTCACCAAAATCTCTGTAACTGCTTACATCTGAACCAGGCTGTCCTCTCTGTCCTGGTTCACCTGGGCTTCCTTTATCCCCCTTTTCTCCTTTCTGCACTTTTGGAGCCATGAGTATGTCCCTTTTGTCCACAACCACCTTCAGATTGGACACCTGTGCAGAAGGTAGAAAATTGAAATCAATGGCAATCCAGTCATCATGCCAGTCTGTAAACAGGCTATAACCCTGAATTTACTCTCCACAGGATTACAGTTGTCCATCATTGATCTGAAATTTCCAGCATTTAAAATCACCATAAAGAATTACAAAACATGTGTTTATTGTGAACACATTTATTATGAAATGATTGGGGGAATTTGTTCTCTGCGACTCAATGCAGCTTCTGGAAGAAGACCAATAGTTGAAAGATGACACATTCACCTTCATATTCAGCTCAGTGGGAGAGACTGAGAATTAAAGTCTGACCGATCTCTGACCAGATTTGTGACGTCAACCTCTATTTTTGTAACAGCACACATGACCTGAGACATGATAGAGAAGTTTGCCTGCTCCAGAAACATCTGACATCCCAAAGAACTGAGGCTCCACGAATCATGATGCACATACCTCAATACCCAAGCTGGCCAGAGCCTTCTCTACATCCTATGAAGAAAATACCACAAATATAAATAAACAAAATTAATCAATAAATATTCCCATAGGTCCCAATCATAATATCTTACTGCTGCTGTTCCCGGTTTGCCTGGCACTCCATTCTCTCCTGGATCTCCCTGAAATTACAAGGAATGTCAACAAAATACACAATAAGCCCAATTTGTGCCTAATATTTCACTTTAACTGGGATGGAGGTTTGACTTACAGCATCACCTTTAAGACCAGGTTGGCCTCTTTCCCCCTAGAATAAAGATAAATAAAAACTTAGAATTCAGGTGAGCTCGAAGGAAAACAAAAATCAATGAAGACACACTGAGGACTCACTCTGGCTCCCACAGCTCCAGGAATTCCAGGTACACCCTGAAGGATAAAACAAAGACAAACTTAACTGCTGAGTTGCAGTTCTAGTCTTCCACTGCCAGTCAACCTTCAATGTCTTCAAAATCTCCACACTGAAAACATTTGACTTGTACAGTGTAATTCTTGGTAAAATAGAATTTATCAACATTGACATGCAAAATGCAATTTCAGCATGAATTTAATGCAAAGTCATCACATTTTGATATTATTAAGATAGAAAAAAGACCTTTAACCATCCCACAATGATGGTGAGAGTTAAACACACAATTCTTATTCTGATCTTCAGTCAAATTCAAGAGAATGAGATCTATAAATAGAGCTGAACAACCCGAATACATTATACAAAAATGATTATGTGGGAAGGCTGTTGTCTAATCCAGACATATCTCATCTACTAATGCCACCAACCACATGAGATCTATATGTCATATTTGACTGATATTGCTGTAAAATTGCAGTTAATTTGATTCAGTGGCAAGAAAAATATGCTTCAAACCAGTTTTATGTGTAATGAGTGGATTTTCCTTCACTCCACAGAAGCATTTGAAGGAGAATACCTTGCGTGGGAGGACAATACATCTCTGAAGATTGTTACTAATAACTATGCTAAAATTCTGCACACTCACAGGAGTTCCTGGAGGCCCCTGCGGCCCTGGTATTGTTGTACCTTCAGCTCCTTTAACATATACGACCTGAGACACAGTGCATTTGTTAAGAAACAAAAGAGCAGTTTCACTGTCCAAAACCTCTTAATATTGTAGGTCATACCTGTCCAGGAGGACCAATACTGCCAGGTACCCCAGGTAGCCCTGGAGATCCAGGGGGACCTATTGGTCCAGAAATTCCACGGTCTCCTTTCAGCCCATCACGGCCCTGAAAAGAAAAACAACAACAAACAATAGACCTGAGACCATTTACGTAAGGAAACTTCCTCCCACTCTACAGTACAGTGAAGAATTAAATCAAAGCAGGTGGTGCTGCCACCCTTCCACTGATGTTATCCAGATAATTAATATGAATTTGCACATGAAAACACCACTCTGACATTTCAGGTCTGAGGTGGTGAATATACATCAGAGAAGCACATTGATTCAGAAGTGAGTGAAGTGAAGTGAGTTATGTCAATGTCAGAGAAAATCAGAGCTCATAAATACAGACCTCAAGAGGAAAGCGATGAGGAGATTTGAAAGGAGGAAAACTGGAGTGTAATACAATAATATCAAGCAAGGATCATTATACTGAAGAAGGGGTAAAGCACAGCACGCTGGATGAAGACGGCAAACAGGGAGGAAACAAAACTAGAGACAATAACATAAGGGAGAACTGGATTAACTGACATCTCGTCCATCTGCTCCTGCTTCTCCTTTGTCACCCTGCAGATAAAAGGTAGAAAATACAGACATTATAACCACACCTTCCAAAAAGGTTCAATAAAATCACCAGTGCTTACAAATTTATAGAAATTGAAAAGCAGCCGCAAACCTTTCTGCCATCTTCACCCGGAACACCCTCCTCACCCTGTAAAGTCACAAAAAAAAGAGAAGCATCATTCTTCACTTGAACTATTTTATGTCAGACAACCATTTAAACATAAAGAAAGAAATATCCACACTGGATTGAATAAATATTGATGTCACAGATGAGGGAGTGGGAATTAAATAAAAAGAGACAAAATGTTAACTGTATTTGCATTTGCATTGATCTAGTTATTATATAATGTGAATTTGTATGAAAGCAGAGTGAATCATAGTTAAGAGTTACCACTTTGCCTGGAGTCCCAGGTTTGCCATCTTCCCCAGCTTTACCCTGTAAAATAACAAGAGTGATATTTAATCATTGGTAATGCACCAGCAGTCACACAGTGTATATACTCACAGGTGTCCCAGGATTTCCAGGAGGTCCAATAGGCCCAGTGGGGCCCTGTTCTCCTCTAAGCCCTGATAAACCCTGTTAAATGAAACAAGACACAACAGAATTTATCTTACTTCTTTTCTAGAATGAATTCCGGGTTTATTATGATTTATGCAACATATTGCGACAGTTTTAGGGCATGTATATGTTATTTATGTAAATGTGAATCCACAGTAAGGTGCACATGGTGGATTAATGAAATTTACATTGATGAAATAGCTGTAGTAATGGAGCACTCATGTTGCCTAAAATCTAAACATTTTAAATTAAGTGTCACTTTTGCAAGGGTAGATTTTAAATATTTTAAGATTACATATTAATATACCATGCAATAGGGAACGTTTCCCCCCTATGTTCAGCTTATGCAATCGTAGACAGGAGTCATTATTGAATTATAACATCTCCACAGTGCCCCCTGCAGGAAATGCTCATCACAAACAGGCATTAAAAACTCTTACTTATGGGCAAATATGTTTGTAGTATGTTGAGTGCTGGAGCCATCACCACTCTTAGATACAGTAAGATCATAAACTTACATCTCTCCCTGGATCACCTGTTTTCCCAGGATCTCCCTGTGAAAAAGAAATCAGAAAACATTGTTACTAATGTATGTGTAACGTGAATTCATGTTCAGATAAAAATGGTCAGAACCACCTACCCTCAGACCAGGTGGTCCAGAAACACCAGGTTTACCATCCAGACCTGGACGACCATCTAACCCGGCTGCTCCTCTTTCTCCCTGATCACACAGATATTTAAGGGTTATGAGACTACATTTACAAAAAGTGACAGAGGGAGAAAATCAGCTTTAAAATTCTGCGCAAGCGACATAATCATTTTTGCCATGCATCAAAGAGCAGATAATCCTTTAATATTTAATACTGATGAAATTACATGGGCCAATGTGTGAGTAACTCATTTATTGATTTCAAACCTTGTCTCCAGCTGCTCCTCTGTCACCTTTCTCACCCTGAAAAATACAAAACCAAAGGTGTGAAATACTGATCTATATGTTCTTATATTAATTTAGCAAACAAATTATATTTTGACAGGTCTAATTGCGACAATGACAAAGAAAGAAACTCACTCTTGTGCCCGCAGGCCCCCGCTGTCCCTCAGAACCCTTCACGGTCCACAGAGAAAAAAAACAAGAAGTCAGGAAGAATAACCAGTCATGCATACTAAATCAATAGGGAACAGGTCAGTGTACATACAGATGCATATACAGAGGCTTCTTGTGCTCACAGAAGCATTTCTAAATGGCAGAAAGAGGGAAAACTCACTTGTAGGCCCGGGGCTCCTGGAGTCCCTGCTTCCCCTTTCTGACCTTTGCTGCCAGGCTCTCCTGGGTCACCAGCATCTCCCTGGCAATCACCGTGACACAATTTGTTACGCCTCTGACACATTCATTCACATTACTTTTCATTAAATCCTTTTTTAACATTTATAGATTGCATGATTTATTACATGGTTTTATGGATTCTGCACAAATCAGAATGTCAATATTTACAATAATGTCAAAATTTCAGAGTAGAAGAAGCTATTTAGGTTCAGAGCTTACCTTCTCTCCTCTTTCTCCTTGGAGCTGACCTTGAATGTCAATCTGTTTAAAACAGCAGAAAGCCATTCAAGCTTATACAGGATGATATGCATGAAAATTACACATCTCACAATGCCAACTGTTAAATGGGGTTGATAGCTGTGATACTAGAATTCTGGGTTTATAAAGAAAAAGTTAATTATTGGACTGACGTAAGTATTCAGACCCTCCTCTGACACATTAACATTTATTCTCTGTGGTAAATTCAATGGTCTGAAAATGGTTTGGAAAGAGACACATATTCTTTATAGAACACAGATCAAGCGAAGGTTACAAAAGAGTCTCCTGCACTGAAGGTTCCTAAGAGTACAGTGTCCTCTATCATTCTGAAATGAGGTGATTTTTGAACAAACAGGACTCTTCCTTGAGCCATCTATCTGACCAAACTGGTCTAGATAAGAGACATGATGAAGAACCTAATGGGTACACTGGCTGAGCTTGAGATCTTGTGCACAGATGGGAGAAAATTGTAAGTGGGCAAGCAATACTGCAGCACACCACCAATCAGAGCTTTCCTGCAGAGCTGCTAGAAAGACGACTCTTCTCAGTTAAAGAAACATGAACGAACATATGGACTTTACAAAAAAACCATCTGAAGTGCTCTCATGATGTGACCAACAATATTCTATCTGATGGAAGACTGAATCCACAATTAAGGTCTTGATTTAGAAGAATGCTTACAAAGTTACTGTACTTTGTTGCTTACTGTTTGAATACCCTGTGTCCTGTCTTTGCTACCTCAGCTGTTCTGACTTTCATTTATCAGTTCATTGACCTCCTGTATGCCTAGTGTCTAATAAATATTCCCAACCGTCTATATCTTCTGCTGTGTACCTGGGTCTGTACCTTTCCTGAGTGTCCTTGCACATAAACTGTAACAAGATAATTTTACATCTGACAGCCTCCACAGTCAAGCCATATTTAAATGTTTTGCTTACGTCTATATTTTACTGGTTTGTCCTTCTCAGGTAGTTTAATATTCAGCATTTCCTCAAATATCTTAAAGCTTATGCAAGGCCCACAATTTGAGATTTAAATTAAATATGAGATTTAAAACCTCTCTGATGTAAAAACATAAAGCATAAAATATAACCATTATTGTCAGGATAGGGACTATTATGCTGGAAAACATCTTCCTCGTGCAAAATTTCTGTTTTTCGGCTTGGCATTTCATTATATTTAATTCCTTGCAATTTCAGGTAGTGTTATTACACCTACCAATTTTCCTGGTGGCCCTGGAGGCCCTGGGGCTCCCTTAAAAAAGAAAGAGTGAAAAATGTCAATCCACTGACAAATACAAAATTTTGAAAGCACAAAATAAAGCAAAACAACAAACCTGGTCTCCTTTTATTCCCCTTGGTCCAGCTGGTCCAGGGCTACCCTGTGATCAAAATCAGAAATATCACCCAGCAGTTTCACCACACAGTCGCATTTATAACAGTGCAGTCATAAATAACATTTTCTCACATCACGCCCAGACTCTCCTGGGTCTCCTGTGTCTCCTTTTCCTCCTGGTCTCCCAGGTTGACCAGATAGCCCCTGTGTCAATAAAAACATTCAGGTTAACATTAAAATAGTTTGAATGAATTTAATAGGTTTGGAATGAAAACATACCCTCAAACCTCTTTCTCCTGCTTTTCCTGGAAGACCTGCCTCCCCCTTTTGAAAATCAATTTTAAAAGGACTTAACACCAGGTACAACACATGTTGTATACATATAAATGACTCTGTGCATGAGACAAGCAATGACGTGGAACAATAACACAGGGAGGAAAACATACTTACGGGTAAGCCTTCATCACCCTTGTCACCTGTAGCTCCCTGTATGACATAGGTATTACTCTTTGATTAAAAATAGAAATCTTCATACCTCTATCCACGTACAGAGAAAAGAAGAAAACAAACTAAATCTATTGTTACCTCTTAAATGGCATCATTAGAAAGCATGTAACAGAACAGAATAAAGTTTAAATATAAATGTATGGTACAGTGAAAGGCAGCTGGAAAATATCACCATGCCAGCACAAAAGGTGGCTGTTTCCCAGTATCGACGGACGTTGTTACTGGAGTACTAGTCAGTATTTGAAAAAAAAGGTCTGTCCAAATAACAAATTACAATGAATATTATACATTTTTTAAACAAAAGAAAGTGTAGCTCATAACATTGTACATCATGAATAGTTTTACACTAAAGATTTTGCAATGACACTTGACCTCCACTTTAAGCCATTGACAGGAAATTGCTGGACCATCTATGTATTAAAGACGGTACTGATAAGCTTGTGGAGAGTAGACACTTGTGTAGCTCTACATTTTTGTCTTTCATAAAGATTCTATACATCACCTCTTTCCCAGGAAGACCAGGCTTTCCTGGGAGTCCTGGCCGTCCATTCTCTCCTCTCTCGCCTGGTTCACCTGGATCTCCCTATAGAGCATTTACAAGCCCAATTGGACACTACAATTATTAAAACTACACAAAAAAGCCAAAAGCACTAAAACGCCATCCTCTCACCTTGGTGCCTGGTCTTCCATTGGTACCAGGAGGTCCCTGATATGGAAAGCAAATCATATTTGTTTTTTTAATTTCATTTTGGGGCACAAATTCCACATTTGGAACATTTTATATATATATATGTCGATTGATTGATATAGATGTAACAATTCACAGCAGCTGTAATCTTTATTGCTGTAAGTTTCTAGAATGAACTTACTTTCTCTCCTGACTCCCCTTTGGGCCCAGCTACACCTACTCCAGCAGGTCCTGGTGACCCCTTGAAATATGGTAGGGAATAGAAATGTCAAGCAGAGAGATCTTACATGGACTCAATGAAGAATATTCAATACTTTCAAGAGCATCATCATGATCCACTACTTGCTCACTTTCAATCCTTTTAGCCCCAGCTCTCCTTTTTCGCCCTGTGGGCCCTCTGGACCAGGCAGGCCTCTTTCACCCTGTGTAAATCAGAAATTGGAAACAACAGAGTGAAAAACCTGTGAGCAAGTAAGGTCAGGCTTTGCCAAATAAGATATATTTTACCTGATCCCCTTTCTTCCCTGGAATACCTGGAGTCTGTGAAAACAGTGACTACTACAGTGAGTTATTGTCGTGATAGAGCCTGTCTGAATGGTGAGAATCCAGCTAATAGTAAGATTTTTGAAATCTCATTACTCACGCTGCTACCAGGCTCCCCACGTGCACCTTCTCTCCCCTGGGAATAGATAGGTTCAACTGCTCATTCACCTCAGCTTGGAAATTCATTACATCACATTATGAAACAGACAGTGATGAAATCACGCTCCTGTTAGCCTTCTGCTTCACATTTAATTCTACTTAATGGAATCAATCTCACCTTTTCCCCCGGTGATCCGCTGGACCCTGGTAGACCCTGATGGCAAAGGAAAGACATTTGCAAGGCTCATTATACATCTAGAACATTTACACATGCAGTAAAATGAGACGTAAAGAACACCAACAACACTAACAAACACTTCTACTCACTCTTAATCCTGGGGTTCCTGGAGTGCCTGGCTTTCCCGGGTCTCCCTGAAACACAACCTTATTCTTATAAAAGCTCAAAATCTAATGACCTTGACAGTCATTTGAAATAGTTTGAATTAACTCACTCTCTCCCCAGGTTCACCAGCTGCTCCTTTTTCCCCCTGTGAAGAGTCACAGGACCAAATTCACTATAAATTTGCTTAGTGTCCATTTAGCCAAATTTGTGTTCAAACTATAAAAGTCCCTCAAGAGACAAGATCTTGCCTAACAATATTTTCTAAGTACTACAGCTGCTCAGGGCAGTTTGCTGCAAATAAATCATTAGCCCTTCTCACCTTGTTAGAGCTTAATGATAAATAATCATTACTAAGTATTTCTTTTGGATGCTAATACAGCTTCATTCATCAAAATAAACCCCAAGGTTTTTTGAACTTACAACCTTCCTCACCAACAATATATCGTGATCATATTAAAATGGACGTATGTCTGAACTTGGGGGATTTTCATTCATGTCAAGTACACAGTGTGGAACAGCAAAGACCATAAATGTTTCAGTATACTACATGAATCAGTTCTTTGTCCTGGAATCCTCTGTCAGTCATGTTTTAGATGTATCACAGCTCTTTTCAGTTGAGTCAGGGCAGATGGATATAAAGAAACATGTGAAGCATAACGGCAGAGCATCTCAAACACAGTTATGTGCAAGATGTTCAGGCTGTCACAGTGATCATCATCAAACATCAAGAATAAATCAGGATCACTTTGGCGACATCTGTTCAGCAGAGATATACAATCCCCAATGAGCTATTTTTGGTCATTTCACAACAATAATGGTCTTTTGCAGACTAAATTGAGAATGATATGGTTGATTGCAGTGAGAACTCAAGAGATAGTTTTAATGTAGATCTCATTGGACAGCAACATCGTGTGTGTCATTGGGTTGAATTTACTGATATGAACTGCTAGAAAAAACAAAGAAATCAATTAAATCACATGCCTCAGTACACAAATGACAGATTTGAGCTGAAAATTCTAATTGATAACATTCTGTCTATGGCCATTCAGAATTAGTATAAATGAAAACTGAAAAATCACATGACCATCCATCTTTAGGAATTTCAACTCCTAGTGTAGCTCAGTAGTGTGAATGGCATCCACATTCCTCTATACACTCCATTCAATGTTTGAGTATGCTTTTGATTAGTGACGGATGGTCTCGAGGGGGGTCTATTCTCAGACCTGGATTAAAGCATCAATCAGCTCTTTGGTTTGATGTGGAAGCCTTGATGCGCTGATACATTATGTCCCAGAGGTGGTAGTTTGGATCCAGGAATGGCTGGGCCAGTCAATAGCATCAATGCCTTCCACATCCAGGAACACTCCAGCCTGGCAGGCTCCAGCCACATGAGGCCGGGCATGACACTGCCTCATTAGCAAATTCACAGTACTTGGATCAGCCTGTAATCCTGTTTTTGGCACACCTGCTGTTGTGTGCAACAACGTAGGGTACTACCTGAGCAACTTCTGTGGAATACTGATACTATACAACAATCATCTAGAGAAGATGAGGAAACGGAAATGGTCTTTTGTCACAACTGCAATCTCATTCCTCATGCTAACTGCCTGTCCTTGTCTGTCCCATTTACACAACTGCATGTAATATTGATTCAGAATTATTATTGTTTCCTAAATGAACAGACTCACATCAGAGAAGGCTCCATTTACATTAGCTCCATCACTTGCCTGATGTTCTCTGTCCTAATGGTCTGGGCATATTGTTCTTGTTTGCAAAAAAATGTTAGCTTCATATTCAGTGAACTAGTTCCAATTTTTAAATAATCTCCACTATGGTGCAGGTGCTGAATACAATACTATTACTTATTAAGAATTCAAAACAATAAGGAATGGTTATTACCAACTCTGGCACCATACTCATTAATATAAATCAATTCAACAAAATTAATCACACACTCCCCCTGCATTTACATGCACATACATGTCTGATGTTACTCATGTCATGTTACTTACCCTGTCTCCCTTAGATCCATCCTCCCCTGGCTGTCCTCTGTCTCCCTATCACAACAGACAAGAAAATGTCACTTTTCTATTTGCATCTCTCAAGTAAAGTGATTTTTCTTACCTTTCTCTTACCTTGCTACCAATTTCTCCTGGAGGTCCACGGGGGCCCTAACAGATAGCACATCATCATCATGTTTTTGCCAACAGACAGCATATTTACAAGTGGCAATTGGAAAGGCAGCCATAGTTTATTGGCACATGGCAAAATAAATAACACAGTAAATACGTATAACGCAGGGATGCATCACAGAGATACAGGAGGTGTTGTCCCCATTTGTAGTGGTGGAAAGCATTCACTCTGATCTCATCAATCACCATTCTGATATCAGGACAAAGTGATATGTTCATTTTACCCTATCACCAGGTTCTCCTTGCCTGCCTGGAGGACCTGGCAGCCCATCAGCACTCTCACCCTGAAAAAAAACCCCAACGATTTTCTTACTAGGATAAACACCTCACACGCTGAACCACTCCCTTATCGATTAAATCTACAGTTACCTTTTCTCCTTTTTTACCCTGTGGTCCTGTCAGTCCTATAGGGCCTATGCCCCCTGTGGATCCCGGAAAACCCTGATGATAAAATTTCAATTAGCAAATGCAAATAGATGCTACATGAGCACATCAAGAATTCATCTGAACTAAACATGTCAGCACATTGTCAGTGATTGACAGCTCTTACTGGGGAGCCTTTTTCGCCCTTCACGGCAACCCCACTACCGACTCCTGGAGGTCCCTGTCAGCAAAAAGAGATAAGAGCCGTGAATCGTTATGACTGTGTGCTCCCTAGGACATTTGTGCAATAAGGAGACTAGCTGGGTATGGTGTGACTCACCCGCTCTCCTGGGGTGCCCTTTTCTCCCTGCAGAAAGAGAGAGATAAAAGTGAAACATGGTGAGGATCCTGAACACTGTTGTGAGCAATCAAGACAACACTGTAATAATCTACTCTATAATTAAGACAAATTGATTCACACAGTGTTTTCTTATATTTTTTTTTATATTGAGCAACTTTATTTGACTACTTAAAATAAACTTCAGATTTTTTAATACCCTAACATCCAGCTGCAATTTAGAAAAAAAAAAAACAAAAAAACAACAGCAATTACTAACAGAAACTAATGTTGTAATATTTGTAATAATAGTAATTCCAGTAATACAACACTGCATGGACTTACAGTAGAGTAGTGATTCAACACTGCCACCATGTGCATGAAGATGACAATAACAGTGTGTGTTACAATCCACACACAAAAGTTATGTAAAATACTCCTGTAAAACACAACTCATTTAAATAATTAAAGCAAATCATTGCTGAAATGATGTCTGCTCCAGTGTGCTATGAGTCTGATATTGTCATGATGACATCAAGTGGAACTGTTTCCAAGACAGTTTAATGATCAAAGCAGCCTATTTTAGAGAAACTATCTTGTAACGTGAACTAATGAGGAAGATGTGGGGATAAAGTTCATTCAGATAATCTCTTAAATTTGCTCCTCCCCTGGGGCAGGGGAGGGACTATTTTCTAAACAGAGGCAGAAAGAAAGAGGACAGAAAGCCAACCTTGATGGAGAGCCCTGGTGTTCCAGGTAACCCAGGCCGACCATCCTGACCTGGTATGCCTGGAACTCCAGCCGCACCTTTTGATCCAACAATGCCTGGCTGACCTGGAGTACCCTAAATACATAATATGAACAATAGTTAGTATACACCTCTATTCAGCTTGAAAGTCTTATGCGACAAATCATAAAATTGTATCACTACAACATTGTGAAGAATCCTTACGATCATTCTGTTTCTCAGATACTTACTGGTATTCCGGGGATGCCTGGCTCACCTTTCCTCCCTGGAAGACCGCCCCCAGATCCTACAACTGACCCTGGTTCACCCTGAAGATTAACCAAAACATAATGAGAATATATTGAGAAGAAAAGATAAAAACCTCTTAAGGAAGGTTTTTAAGGGAAGACTGTTTAGCTCACCTTTTCACCTTTAATGCCTTGTTGTCCCTGTGGTCCTGCCAGTCCTGGGTTTCCCTAGCAGGACAAAATAAGCAATATAGAAATCTATTTGGACTTTTATAGCTAATCAAATGATTTAAAGATACTCACTGTATCACCTTTGACACCGGGTAAACCCTGTGAACCCTGGAAAGAACAGAAACAAAACAGTTTTGTTATGTGTGGGTAAATATTACAATGTGCTACAAAATAGTCTTAGATTATGGGGCCTCAACTCACTGGGACCCCTGGATTTCCTGGGGAACCTTGTCGCCCTGGCAAACCTGGATTTCCATCAATGCCAGGAAATCCCTGGTTAAAAGAAAATACCTTGTTACTTCAGTTCTGATTAATGTTTGTCTGTGTTTACTGAACTTACTCACCCTCTCTCCCTTTTCTCCTTTCAATCTGCTCGAAGGGTCCAGAGGGCCGGCTGGGCCTGGTGGACCTTGGCGACCTTCCGGTCCCCTCGGTCCCTCCCTTCCAGGCAAACCATTAAGACCCTAAATCACATAAAAATGAACAGACTTTTTCAAAATCAACTTTGTTTAAAAAGATCAGGACAAGGCAATGTAAAGGGCTGTTGAATTGTTCAATATTTACTCAGTGTTATCACAGAGTATGTCTGGATTAATTAAATATGAAGTATGCTATGCAGCACAAGCTCAGTGTTGAGATGGTACTTCAAGCTCATAGTGCTTTTGTGAAACTCTTGTGTGCGGACAGAGTAATAATCCTTGTTCGTACTAAAACCCATCAAGTGGGTCATTGGATTAGCCTTTTCTTTTAATGACACTATACTTGGCTCTGCTCCCCTGCTCATCAGCTCCATTGCAATGGGTTGTGAATGATTAGTATTGATTTCACAAATAATTTTGACAATCCTAATAATTTATGGGTTTGTCTTTACTCACAGGCTCTCCTTTGCGTCCATCAAAACCATCTCTGCCCCTCTCGCCCTGTAGTATTAAATGCAGAACATTTAAACATAAAAGCTGCAAATATAATGGACAAGAAGAGGTACCAATTTACACTATACCTTCTCACCACGATCTCCCTTCTGACCCTAAATGAAAAGGAAAAGATGTCATTTAGAAACACAGTAACGCAAGTTTGGAAAGCAAGAAAAGAGGGAGAAGAGGTCTCTGTCAGTCTCACCTGAGGGCACTGAACAGAACACCGCTCTGGACCTGGAATAACCTAAACAAAACAAGGATGAAAGCAACAGAAACAGAATTTTGTTTCTTTTACAGATGTCTTTCTGATTATAATTCAGTCCTTTGTTGTCTGCATTAAGTAGATGTCCTCAAATGTGTTATCCACTAAACTACTATAAACCAAAATGGTTGAATAGTTGTTTTTCTCTTACATCTGGTAATTTGGCAATGCTACACAGTAACTCGGCCAATCTGGTGTGCAGCGAGTCCAACTGTGCTGCATCAGGGGCGTAGAGGATATTCTGTGTGTTGCCGTCCGTCACAGCCCGACGCAGCTCCTCAGAATCTGCCTGACCAATACCCACTGCCAACACCTTCACACCTGGCAGGATTAAACAAGTCACTTAAGTGATCTACCATCCATAACCTAAACTTTTCTTCATTTGACAGATTTTTGCACAGTCGTACCGGCAGCTCTGAGATTTCCTGTCGAGAGAGTTAGGTTGTCAGAAGACCTTCTATCTGCGATGATGACAACAGCACCAGGAACCATAGGCCTTCTTCCAGCTACAGGGGTCAGGAGGTACTGCGTAGTGAATGTCACTGCTTCGCCTGCAGAGGGAGACATACAAATATATATTTCGAAAAAAAAACAGTGACTTGGCTAATAATTTTCAAACGCAGAGATATATCTGATTTGACCTATGTTATTTCCTGGGGTCTCATCAAATGGTGTTGACTGAATTTCTTGAAGAAGTGTATCAGACCTGTCATGGCGATTGAGGAGGAACCATATTTTGGGTCTGTAACCATAAACTACAACGCCCACCTGAAAGAAAAAAAATACATTAAACTATGAAATTGTGTGCTGCATGCTACCAAAATAGCTGAAAGAACAAGAACCTGTGAATCGCGGGCTCCAATGGTGTTGAGCGACCCTGCTGCGCTTGTGAGAAGTTTGCGGAGAGCGTCTGCAATGCTTATTCTATCAGTAGATGCAGGCACCAGAAACACCACATCCAAACGCCCACCCACACACACTGCAGACAAACAGGGTTAAACTGTAGAAATGAAGGCATGGCTACAGACATTGTAAGAAAGTAAAGATGTCGTACCAGTCCTTTCATCTACAAAACTCTCTGCTCCTAATCCTCTTGCAAACGTGGGCTGGACAGTAAAGCGATATCGACGGCCCAGACGCAGGCCTGTCACCTGATAAGAGGTGGATGCAGCAGGCAGCGTGACAGAAACATCCCGCCCAATATCTGACAAAAACAAAAGTGGTAAGTCTATACAGCCGTAAGTCAAACAAATTTCAAATATGTAAAGCTTCACCTAATTCGTCTCCCCATCGCAGAATGTACCCTGTGACACCCAGTAAAGGATTCCACACAAGCCGCACAGAATTCTGGGTAACCTCAGCTACCTGTAAAGCTGTGGTGAGTAGTGTGGGAGAGGGGGTGACGGCACCGGCTGAAAAGAGAAACATTTTTCACTGTGATCAAATCGTTCCAATTCACACCATCACAAGAGAGTTCTAAACAAATGTCAAAATGTCATTCACATTACAGTCCATACACATATGAAAGTTTAAGTTTTTTACTCCCAGGATATTATTACGGTGTATGTATTATTATTATATGTAAATTACCTAGTAATTGAAACTTGTAAGAAAGTTAGGACTCACGTGTGGTGATCCTCACAGAAACAGGGTTTCCCTCTCTATTCTGAACAAGGGCCATGACCTGCACCTCATACTGGGCTCCAGAATCCAGCTGGTCTAAATCCACTGCGGTCACATCGCCTCCTACCAGCTGACTTTGCTCTTCACCACCTGCAACAATACAACCAATATTAGACTGTTGGACAAATGATAACGCGATTCTTTAAAGACACATTTCAAGATTCTTTATTTATGTTATATATTACTACTGAACCATCACCATCTGTTTTCCTCCAAGACACACGGTAAGCCGTTGCTCCCTGTACACCAACCCAGGTGACACGTACAACCTCTCCCCGAGCCTCTTGGACTTGTAGGGATGTCACAGTCCCAACAACAGACTGATCTGATTCTAAATTTAGCAGGGCACAAAATAACCAATCTGCTGTTGAATACGATTTTACCCTGTTTAAAGCCAAGTAGTTCTAATAGAAGGCAAAGCTAATATCAGTAGACTCAGGTACCTGTTCTGATAACAAGGGTGGAAGGACCTCCCTCTCGAGACCCAAAGACGGGAAAAACTAAGACAGTGTAGGATGAATCTGACTGTAGCCCATCAATGGTGAAGGAAGAGACATCAGCCGGCACATTCTGAATCGTTTCTGTCCCGACACCTGGAAAAGAATATTCCTTTCTTGACATACACTATAGACAGTATATAGAAGCACCTGAAAACCAGATCACTCCTCAGATTTTTCATTTCTGGATTATGATTTCTTACCATTCTCACGTCGCCAAGCGATCTTATAGCTAGTCGCCCTGGTAGTAGGTGACCACACAATACGGATCTTCTGAAAAGTGACATCAGTGACACGAAGGCCAGACACTGATCCACCATTCGATTTCGTCCGTGCAGACACTGTGACTGCCTCTCCAACGCGCTGATCAAAAACACCTGCAACACCAATTACCAGTGCCTCGTCTGGCTGGAGGCCATCAATGGTAAATGCGTTGGCCTCTGCTCCCAGAAGTCGGGACTTTTCAGCACCTGCCAAGAAGTGCACAACGCTGCTTTACTGCAGTTACACAGCTCTAGAAGGTATGGAAATGCTGAAGATTACAAGTACAATGAATGGTGGGGAGGATCCAAAGTAATCAAGCGCACAAACACATAACACTTACTGCTGCCTTGCCTCCAAGAAACCCTGTATCCTGTTGCCCCAGTAGTACCAGTCCAGGCAATTCGAATTCTACGACCGTTCACATTTGTCACTCTGAGATCGGTCACTCTGCCGAGGACTTGTTCTGAAAATAAAAATATAAATGACTTAACGTGCCAAAGCCCATGTGTGGCCACAACACTGCAAGACAAATTGATGGGTGTTCTAAAAACAGAGCTAGGGAAGTATGAAAAAAAGTATGAAAAGAATAGTGCTCATTTCATCAAACAAGAATAGCAATCAAACAAATGTAGAAGATACAAACCACAATCAGACAATGTAACTAAATTAACATTTCCAACATTTATTTTAAAGAAAAATAGATTTCTGTGACATGTTAAATACACACATTTGGATTCAACCTCAGAAGGGTCTGAGTACATATAGGAGACTTCCACCTTGTTACCAAACTGAATTATTAACCAATAATAATGTCTGAAATGTACAATGGAGCCACAGTTTGGTCTGGATCACTAACCAAATATATGCCTGGAAGACACACAAAAACAGTTTACTCTAAATCTGAGTCAGAATGACAAAAATGTCCATGAATCAGCAAAGGGGTTATAAATAAACACAAAAAGACCAGAAGGGAAGCCCACACACTAACTGAAGTTTGCAAAAAGTTTTAATCTGTGTCAGATACACCCACTGAATCCTTTGATCTTTTCAGAGGCCCAGCACACACTTTGAAAGCAAAACAGTGTTCTAATGAATTTTAGACTACGGCTTAAATTTGAATGTTCAGTTGAGTTTTTCACTGAACAAAATGTCAACAATTTAATTAATTAAGATCATAAAAAGATGTTACCACAAATGGATCAAAATGCATTATGGGGAGTTAAACAGATTTATAGCAACAATAATATGTCTTAGCTTCTCAACAAGGAACAGCTTCAGACCTCAAACACTAAACGGTACATCTGTTAGAAAACAGACACAGCCTCCAGCATGCGCATATGTTTCCTGTGCCTGCTCCTCTGTTTAATGTGCATTGTTGTGGCAACATCCTGATTTACATTTCACAATATAAATTGCATTCTCATTTTGATGAAATATTGTCTTTAACTTTAATATTTCTCACCAATGATCCAGTAAGGAAGAGCAAAATAAATGCGTGGCAGAAACAAAAGCCTAAAGAGAAATATGTCTTTTCTTTGAAGGAAATGTCTTGATGTGTTGTTGATCATACGTAAAACATTTGTATGTGTTCTGTGATGAAGCATCTACCTCAGAAAAATCCTCTCATCTAGCATAATATGCTGATAGAATCTGTATTTTTTACATTTTCAGACTGATATTGAGATTTGAAATCGGTTACTTTTGGATTTGTAAAAGCAGAATCTCTCTCCACAGGATGAGTTGAAGCCAAGGACGGTGTTTTAATTGGACAGAAACATTAAGCGGACCAGACCACAGCTTTCTTCAAGATGTTTAAAGAGGAAGAGGGACTGACTCATGATGAAGGCTTTCTAACTGGCAATCTTCCCAAACACCAGGACAGCACCAGCACAGAGTGAGGAATCAGCAGGCACCATTTTAGAGGAAAAGCAGCTAGATTATAGACTTAACATCAAGAAGAGTCATGTTGATTAAGATATTTTAAACTATTCTATAAAAGGCATCTAATACAGTCACCACTGAATGTTCCAATATCAGAACAAAATGAACCATGGGCTCAATTAAATATTAACCATAAGGGAGAGATTCTAATAGTGAGAGATTAGTTAGATTAGTTCCCCAGTCACCTGGTTTGATGTAAACAGTAACTGGGTCTCCTTCATTCTCTCCAACGAGTGCTGTAACACTGACTCCATAGGACACTCCCACTGCCAGGTCTCGTAGGTCAAGCGTTGTCTGGTTTCCAGGGATAATCTGTACTTCCTCTGTATCCACTGACACGACACATGTGCAAAAACACACACTTCCATGAGTATATATTCATATTAATAAGTCAACAGTAAAATAGATGAATAAATACAAAATGCATGCTGACCCTCTGTGTTGAGGATAATGATGCGGTACTGTGATGCCCCAGTTACACCTGTCCAACCCAGTCTAACGGTACTGCCCAGGGACTCCACAACTCTCAGGTTGGATACTTTCCCCACTGGCTGCTCTTCTAGAATATCACAGAGAGGACATTTTGATGAATGCTAAAGCTGCAAACATCACTGAGACTAGAAATCCATCCATCCATATGAAGTTAGTTACCTCTGGATGCAGTGGAGACAGGAGTGGCTACCTCTCGACCTTCATACAAGGTGTACAGGGTGATGAGGTATTCTGTGCTGGGCTGAAGACCTGTTAGCTCATAACTGGTGGTGCTCCTTGGAAAAGAGATTCTCTGGACAGGGCCTTCTGGAAACAGAATGGCATATCAGCAAGTTTCATTCACCTACAACTACACCCAATTAAAACCACATTTAGTCTATTATTATTATCATCTGGAAGCTCAATGGCAATTGTTTTAAGGCTTTTTACATGAAGTAAATCATCTCATATGGTTTATATATATTATATTAAGTGATGCTGTTATACTATGATTATAAATGGTAGCAGGGCTTTTCCTACTCATGTGAATGTCTGACCTTCTCCCTCTCTCCACTCCAGACGGTATCCTTGAGAAGATGCAATATATCTCCAGGTGAAGCGAATAGAAGAGGGCCCAGTGGGAGCTGTTCGGAGCGTCTGCTCCTCCTGACGTTCTGACAAAGAACACAATACACAACGAGTAAATAAAATATACTTTGATTTTAATTCTCCTTAAATTTGTTGTTTTCATCTTCTACTTGGCTACTGCACAGTAAATATTGTACTGTTAGTTGTTTTGAAAACAGCCATAGCAACCCTAAATAGGAATGAGTACAGGTTGGTAGAATTTATTTTTTCACAGAGCTTTTTAACTGTTCAAATTTGATAACAACCTGATGCCAGAACTTTGGCATTCAGGAATCAGCTGAAAAAAGAGAGTATTTACATTTGCCTGGTTTAATTCAACATGATAACTTGCAGTAGTAACTGACTTTTTGTGCCCATTGAGCACAGACCAATTTTGAGCTAAACAACTATTTATGGGCTCAATTAAGGATGTGAGAAACTGATACAGCCCTAAAAACAAAAGTAAAAGCATCTGGTGTTTAGTGTGAAAGCTAATCAAGTGCCTTAGTGGACTCAGTAGTATTATTCCAAATAACGGAGAGCTTAACAGTTTTTGATAGAGATCGAAAAAAGAGATCCATTCAAAGGGATTATTTTTGAATGAGCAGAAGATGACGTCATTACAAGTCTAAACTGGGCATGTTAAACTCTCACGCTGGGTTCTGCGGTGAACACTTTGTAAATTGATGCATATTTCCGATGCCAAGGTCCTGCAGTGAGTCAGGCCCCGGCTGACTAATATTGGCTCAACTGAAGTGGCACCATATGTGCGCTACACACCAGAGACAGATGGTCTGCAAAATGTGTGTGAAGGTATCCTAGACAGTTACATCAAACAGAGGTACCTGTCTAGGAGGAGGTACCACAGGAAAGACATTGGCCATAGTCTGTGAGTCAGCACTCAGCTCAAACTGCACATATGAAAAAACAAGACCTACCTATTCTGAACCTTGCTGTTGCTACAGGACCCTCTGCGTTGCCCTCATACAGTGGGATGACAGTCACGATGTATTCCGTGTCAGGCTGCAGGCTGGACAAAGTGTACACTTCGCTGTCACTGGCAAGCTCCACCGTCTCCACTTTCTGACCTTTTTGAATTATAAAAACACAAACGATTGAACAATCCACATATGCAAAGACGGGACAACAATTCTGGCTTCCTGCTGACCTGTAAATGGACCCCAGACCAGACTGTAGGCCCGCACGCCACTGACACCTCTCCACCGCACCCGCACGCTGCCCTCTGACACCGTCTCCACTGATAGCTGCTGCACTGCCTCAAGACGCACTGCAACAAGCAAAAACATGAACACAAAGGCACTCTGTAAGACTGGCCAAATGTGCTTTTCAGACAATGGTCTCCTTGTGTGAACTTACATGTGCGAGCATTGAGGATGGACGGGGATGCGGAGTTTCGAGGAAACAGCGGGTAGAGGCTGATGACGTATTCTGTGTCTGGTTCGAGTGACTCCAAGGTGATTGATGTGGAATCTGCAGCCAGAGTCTTCTCTGAAAGCTGAGCTGCTGGTTGACCTGCTGGTCCCGACACATAACCGAGGAACGGAAAAAGAGCGGAGAAGCAATGGCAGCAATTAGTGCTCGAACAGTGATACCAAATTGGGGTTAGCGTTAAGACTTCTCAATAAGGTGTTTTCAACATTTTCACAGCAGTATGACTGACAGCCCGCCAACTGTACAGAGCACATTTGTTCTAACAGTCAGGTAGAAACATCACACCTCTCATTACAGGCTACACAGACCTCATCAGGAAATGGAAACACTTATGCCAGTGTCAGTGATAGCAGCTCCGTGTGAGACTGGCACTCCTGCCACATGTGCAGAGAGGAAAAATGTTTATGTCAGCCCTCGGGGGCCACTTTCTTCTCCTGAATCATAAGCACCCAGACATTTTGGACCTGTTATGATCAAAACCACACCCTGTCTATAGAGGAGCTAGCAACCAAAATGTTCAAAATGCAAAAGTAAAGGTTTTCCATGTCTAATTTCAAGACTGGGATTTTTTATAGATAATGGCTGAGCAGTAAAAATCACAGTGACAGCCACTGCCTCAGGGAAGCAAGGCCTTAGAAAAGATTATATTCCCTCACAGGCCTGACAGCTCTACATTCCCCACATGTTTGCAACTTGCCACTAACTGGTTTAGTATTGTTGACATCTCTAAGAACTTTTTAATTTTTCTTCTCTGATCTTTCCTCCAGTTTTTGCAACAAGACAGGCACGACTGTGAGAAACAGCGAGGAGATGGTGAGGAAGTACGTAAAAGAAGTAGCTTTTGACCTCGTGGACCATAGGTGAGTCTGTAGCCCTGCACTGGAGCCGAAGGACTGCCCCAGCTCAAAGACAGAGAGAAGAAGCCTGCTTGGACCAGACGTAGACTGGACACCCCTGGCAAAGACCCTGTATTTAACATTAGAGATATATCAATACAAACTGCTCACCACAGAACAGTTTTGATCAGTATTTTGCCAACATTTAGCATGCATGACTGTGTACTCACTGGTTTTCTGTTTAGCAGAAACAGACTCTCCTTCACTGTTGGGATACTGAGCAATAATAGTCACCAGGTAGTCAGTTCCTGATCTTAGGTCCTCTGCTGTGAAGTTCCGCTGGCTGGCAGGAACAATTTCCTGTAGGGAAGACACAAAAGTTCTTTGAGTAGAGTTTAAGCTTGTAAAAGGCTCATCTTTTTTACACTGAATGACATCTTAATTCTTTTGTTGTCATATTTTCCTGTCAGGTACACAGAAGGGGATTTCACACTTTGACTTGCCCGTCTATAGTCTATACACTGTAGCTTGTAAATGACAAAGACCACCCAAAGATAGCTTGGAGGTGTCTGTTTCTCTCACAAAAGCAGAATGATGTTGGTTCCTAAAATTCATATAAGAATAGGCATATGAACAGCAGTCATGACCAATATTTCATGAGGAATTGTCCCATCAAATACTTAATACATTTACCTTAGTTACAGTAAAAATGAAGCAAGGAAAATGAGTTTACTAAAATTTGTTACAGTAACAAGTAGATAAAAAAATTAGTATTTAAAGTATTTTTTTAAAAAAGACAAAACAAAAAAAAAACAATAAATAGACTGCCTATAGAGTTGTTTCAAATGGGATTGAAACTTCTTTTATAATTTGCACTATATAGTGTCGTTACCAAAATAGAGCTTGAATTAATGCCCATCTCTGGAATATTATCTAAAATAATATTTTCAAACCAGAGAGTGGTCAAATTTATATGCCAAACAAGCTTTGGTGTATCACCAACACAATCTGCTGCAGCAGGCAAGTGAAGAAGATGTGCAACAGCAAGTTTCTTTATTTTATTAGTGTTCGGTTTTGGCCAACTTTCAATGACAGTCTATTAGGGTGACTAGTTACAGGTCCAGGCTTTCACCGCTTGAGGAAACATGTAATTTTCTTCCCTACTAGAAGTCTACCAAAGCTCTAGCTTTACATAGTGGTTTGCTCATCCAAAAGCTAAGATTAGATCATCAGCTAGAGTTGGTCTATATAGCCGTGATGGACAATAACAAGACTGCTTGGACTCACCTGCCGTAGCTCTGCTGTAATTGGCTGTCCAAGGCCAGAGAGTGGTACAAACTGGACCACATATGAATTCACAGGTCCCCCTGCTTCATTCCAGCCAAAACTGAGAGAATCAGATGTCTGTCCTGAGAACTGGAGGTTGGATGGACCAGAAAATGCCTCTGAAAAACAGGAAGCAAAATTCAATGAAATCCCGAGATAATAACTGAAATAACTGTGACTTTTTTAAACATACCATCACTTGCATAGACTCCTCCTGCTTTGGAACACACTCTGGGGCTCACAAGAGGAAGAAGTGTGTTTAGTACTTTAAAGTCCCCAACAAAAGATGTGAAATCCCTGGTGGGCTGGGAGGAGATCTGAGCCAATTCATTTGTGTCTGCGCTCTTTACACCTAAATAAACAAAATAGCCAGGTAAAATATTTTTCCTGTACAAACTACTGGTGTAGATAGAAGAGCACCTACCAATCGCAAAAATGTGCACTCCTTGACTGCGGAGCTTCTGTGCTGGGTCTTCCACGCTATCCTGCGATTTCCCATCTGTGATCAGGATCGCAATCTAAAAGTCAAGGAAGCATGAAGTGAACACATGAATGAACACATCAATTTATTCATTTCACAGATTCAACCATGGAAAGGCCTGAAAGAAAGGCTCCAGTGTTTCAATGTGCAATTTTTACATGCAGCAAAAGAACCGAAGTTCAGACCTTTGGCACATCTCGGCTGGATGCAGGGTTGAAAAAGTTGTCTGCAATGAATTTGAGGCCAGCACCGGTACGTGTGTTTCCGCCTTTGTAGTTCAGATTCTGTACAGCTTTGACCACTCCCGTGCCGTTTAGGTAGGTGGTGAACTTAAATTCAACTCTGGATAGAGAAACAAGTTTGAGCACATAAGCCTGACATTTTTCTTTATTGTGAAATGGGTCAATCGTGTCAGTCACCTGGAGGTGTCGCTGTACTGTATTGCCCCAAAACGTATTCCTGACGCACTGACAGATCTGGCAAAGGGTTTGACAATTCCAGCAAGGAAGCCCTTCACCTGCAGGAAGTTAGCTCGTCCTATGCTGGAAGAGCCGTCGATCAGGAAGACGATATCTGCTGCTTGCACGTTATTACACCTGCCTGCAAATACACGTGACACAGAATAGAAAAGAGTTCTCTCTCTATAAACTAACACATGGCTATTGTCTGTCTTACGACTGGTGTGGTATTTGAACAGGGAAAAGGAATTATTTATACCCTGAGCTTCAGCCCATTTAATGGAGATCAGGAGAAAAATCACTCTGAACACGCAGCTCCACATCTTCACAACCTGAGGGGGGAAAACACCTTTTGATTATATCTGCAACATACAATGACCGCGAGATCAAACGGTCCATTTGAAATGGAGACAATGTGCTCCTTCTTAATCTCCTGTATTTCCTGCAATTTTCAAGAATTTCAGAATGACTTTCCCCTCCTCTGTTCTTCCTTCCTCATTTCCTTTGGTCCCATTATCATCCAAGAGTTGTAAACAACTCCCGGTAAATGGAATGTCACCATCTGTCATCTTTCATCTTCTAGCAATTCATCCCCACTGAGTTCCCATTTCAGCTGAATCCCATTCACCATTTGTTCCCACTGCTCACTGAGGATAATTCAGGTGTGATATTTGACAGATTGC
Source organism: Lagocephalus sceleratus (assembly GCA_911728415.1). Taxonomy (NCBI): domain Eukaryota; kingdom Metazoa; phylum Chordata; class Actinopteri; order Tetraodontiformes; family Tetraodontidae; genus Lagocephalus; species Lagocephalus sceleratus. Next base: position 8,693,713 of record CAJVRN010000011.1, on the reverse strand, counting down.
CATCAGGTTGTAGGCAACATTCCTGCATGTGCTTGTTTTGACCCTCCCAGCAACTTTGATATAATGCTGCACATGTCACACTGCTTTCTACATTCTCTGTTCCTAATTAGAAACAAGTGACTGATAGGATTTTTTTAAAACTGTTGTTTTATACCGCTACCATATCCGATTTGTCATTAAATCAAAAAGAAAATTACTACTAAAGTAGTTTACTGTAGAGAGCATACAAAAATATGGATGTTTATAATAAAATATTCATGTTTCTGTTTGCAGATACCATCACTATGCACGTAAGGCTTTATTACTACATTACTGTTATTGGCAATTGTGTCAACAACTGCCAACTTTGTCTGTGTTGACTTTAATCATCGGCCTTGTCTCATAACGTCTAAAAACAACTATTGCTTTCGGCAAATTACACCGTCAGCTTTCATCTCATGGGTCATACCCAGCATTGCATGCAGACTGTTTTTCTTCATGACAACCTCTATTCATGTTCACTTTCTTAACAGAGGTGAATCACGACATGGTGGCTACTGCATATTGCTGACAGATGTTCAGCCATGGAAGAAAATGTGTGATCTACTCTGTAGAGCTGAGGCAGAAAGTACTTATGTTGATTAATTCAAGAGCATTGGGAAATGCAGACTGACCATAAACATGAGGCGCATAACATCATCGTACGTAAATGGAAAGTTTCCATCACTCACGCCACAAGAAGGTCAAATGTAAAAATAAATTGCGTAAAACCACTAAATACATGTTTGTGAGCAAGTGTTAATTAGGATCCTTTAATTTAATGTTATTTGATTAACATATTAAACATGTTTCAGGCACCTTATTTCTTTTTTCCGTAATAGTGCTAAGATCAGGAACATGCTGTCTCAGAAGGATGCTGAAACACTAGTCCATGTATCTGTTACTTCCAGGCTCAACTACTGTATTTCTTTGTTAACACAATGTCTAAAAAAGAAGTCTCCACTTGACCCAAAATGCTGCAGTTCTGACAGAAATTAGCAAGAGATCACATTTTTCTTCACTTTAAAATACTGCTCCTTACTTACAAGGCTTTTAGAGGCCAAGCTCCATTAAAACAGGAGAACATTATAGCACCATAATGTCCCAATAAATAGACCACTCCGGTCTTAAGAGTGCAGGATTACTCATGGTTCCCTGAATCATTAAAAGTACAACGGGTGGCTGAACCTTTAGCCATCAGACCCCCCCCTGCTGTGGAACCTGCTCACTGTCCAGGTAGAGGAGGCTGACCCCTGAGAAATCGGATAATCAGTACTTCTAAATAAATTCTTACATTCACAATTAATGCTAAACTATGCAGAAAGTTGGAACAGGGTAATCTGTTGCTGGGGTACAGGCGCAAGATCTGTTCCCTTCTCATGTCCTTGGTTCATGGTTGCATGTCTACACCTTTCTCTCCATTCCTCCGCTTTTTCTCTCAGATTAGATGCTTAACACGCTTGAATCTCATAATTTTAATCTAATCTATATTAATATAAAACCATAGCTCAAACTTACTGTAAACTCTAAAACAATGTTCTGTATATATTTAATATGTGTTATGAAACTGAAGTATGTGAAGCTCTTTTCTGGCATCAGGGAGCAACACGCTTACAGACTTCTGCCACCTGTTTCATCTGTTACACCCCTTTTTTTTTAAACTCCCAGCATACATGGACAAATTTATCATCTATTTATTGCACATTCCAAGGAGGACCTTGACAGCACCTGGAATTTTAAAAGCAAAAAAAAAAAAAATGCTGGCTCCTCCTGACTCCCACTGCAGGCCACCTGAGAATTAACTCAAAACACACGAGTCAAAAGGTCAATGACACAGCACCAAAGTGTAGCTACAAGTCAGTCCAAGAGAGGCAAACTGAAAGATTAGGCACTCCTCCCAGAGCTTCTGATGTGAGGTGCAATATCCCAAGGCATTGCATTGCTCAAGGATCACAGGGTTGTTGATTGGTAATGATGCTTATTCCCCGGAAGAGGACAGGCTGCTGCAACGTGGCCTGCTGGAGCGTGGCGGGGTGCAAGAGTGGACAGTAAAGACATCACAGTAATTTAATGGGATTCTAGTAAATTTGCTGATGCATCATAGCCAAACAAACCTCCCTAAGACTTCACTGTCAGGATGTGCGGAAGTTAAGATCCCATCTAATCCTGCCACCTTTAACCTCCGACCTGAGATCAAGAACAGAATCCCCCCCTGCATTATTGGATTATTGTTCTGTTTCTCTTTTCAAGCCAAACAAAGCACTAAAAACAGCAACACTGAAATATTCCATGGCCTCTTGCTGGAACCACTTTCAAAAGAACTACAAACATCATCTTCTCATGTGGTCTTAACTGCATTAACAAGATCCAGATGGTATTTTCCAGGGAAATCATTTTTCATCAATGGGTTACACTTTGTAAACATGAATGGATGAAGAAAAAAAGGTGCTATCTCTTTATAATGGGATTATTCCATCGTAAATCAAAGATACCCGATCCCCACTAAGATAATACCGTGAAGTTCTAGTTGCAGAACTGTTCAACAACCTCACGTGAGAACAATGAAAATTGTTCTCCTGCACAATAATTACCAACAGTCCTCCAGAGATGACACATTTGGGGTTAGTCCAAATCAATCCAGCACCAGCAGAGCATGCCAAAACCCCCCGGCTATAACAATGCCATTAATGAAAAGATGAGCGAGGGAGGATTTTAGGAAGAGAGGACACTTCTGTGTGCTTCTATAGGTTTTGGGATTAATTATGAAAGAATCTATGTCGACAGGGGATTTCTTAATAGTTGCATGAGCCAAACCACAGCAAAGAAGTGCCCTCGGAACCGGAACAGATGTACGAGAAGACACAAAGGGCAGATGACAACCAGCACTGTGGACGGCTACAAGATAAATATGCTGGCTAACAAAGGTTCAAACGAGGTCAAAGTGATTGTAAATCCCCTGCTGCTTTGTGCGACTGAAAAAATGAATGCAAGGTTCAGTTAGATGAGGGGAGTTTGCCAAGGTTATATATTTGTTTTCTTTATGACAGTTTGGAATATTTGGGTTTTTTTTCTGCAATCGACCCGAGGAGAAGTCACCGGGACATCGATTTCAGCGCGTTTAATTTCAGGATTGTGCGATAATTGCTGTTTGCCCTTGGTGGAAAGAACTCAGGTGCAGGGATAGATCCGTGAACAGAGCCACTGGCTCCCTGCGCTAAATCACTGTCTCAGCGCGTGGCTCCGCAGACGCGCCTGGACTGTCACTTCGTGAAAACTACAGCTTGCAATTTGTGCACGAGTTCCACTGTAAAGATCAACTCGCCTCATTACCTCTCTGGTCGCTGCACCGGACCAAAAGCCTGCTCAGATCCCCCTTCACACCTGTAGCATGTCCTCTTCTTCCTCCTCCTCCTCCTTCTGCTCTCTCAGCCACCAACGTCCACTGTCCCAACCTCAAAAGAGACGAGCAAAAAGAGTCACTGAAAGCTCAGCTGCATGTGCATCTCTGCAGGAGAGGGCTGTAATCGCTGTGTTCCGACTCCCGGGGCTTGCTCGTCCTCTTGCAGGCTGAGCACAGTCAGACAAGCTGCACAACAGTCCAGACTTGTTCAGATGCTTGAAGGGGGGGGAGTCCTAAGCTCTCCCCCCCTTTTTTTTCCCCAACCCAAATTCTCTCTTTGCCTCTTGTCCCTCCCTGCTTCACGCCTGCCAAAAAAAACTACCCAACACCTCCGTGGGAAGGAAACATGTAATATTTTATGTATTTTTAAAAAAAAATAATAATACTCACCTGCATGTTTCTGGATTCTCACCTGGTCACCTCTGAAGCAGAGATTTAAGAGCCAATGAGCTGTTTTAACAAAAATGTACATGGGGCAGCCACTAGTGGAAACTATGACCCTTGATATTCTTTCAGTGATTTATTCTACTGAAATATTTAACATATTTTAAAAATATCATTCTATGGTCCTTCACCCAAAAGGCCCACCTTGGTAGCTGAGTGATGTTTTTTTTTATCTCAGTTGCACACCACTGCCAAATGCACAATTAATGCCAGTTAAAAACTAAAAACCGAATACATTACTGATTTATTTCGAGTTGTATAATGTCAAATTGTAGCGTCTGTTAGCTTCAGCGATAGCTCGGGGCTACCGCAGATTCAGTTTGCGTTTAAATAAAGCAGATTCGACTATTTAAATTTCATTTAAAAAAACAACAACAACAAAAAAAAACAAACAAACATGATCATTGTTTAAAAAAAAAAAAAAAAACATAAGTTTTGAAGTTTGGAGAGTTGTTGTGGGATACTGATCAAATGTCATGGTTAGCACACAGCATATATGTGAGGGGACATTTTATCCATAATCCATAAAGAATTTATATTCTCATATGTTTCAGATAAATAAATATGCAAAAAAATGAAAAACAAAAACTGATAACACACTGCATTTATGACTGATGCAGAAAAATAAATAACATCTTACACCACCATGATTAACAGAGTTTTTTTTAAAGCGTGTTTATTATTTACATAAGGAATAAAGATGGAGCATAGGACACATGGCTGCAGGCACTTCAGGAAATCTATTCTTTATGGTGTCCATAATAATACATCAGAGTCAGTCAATAAACATTTTAACATCTTCAGGCCAAGTCCCACCCACCAGCAGCCTTTCTGTCTCATCCTGTATAATTTATATCAAACCCGTTCTTTACAGAGCTGCTTCCAGCTGTTACCTGTGTTTAGTCTGACAGTTGTGGTGAGATACCAGCTGCTTTGCTTAATTTTATTGAATTAAACCACAATCAACTTTATTTTAACCAAACCATGTATGAATGATCCACACCCAACTGTTATGTTTTATTGGGGTTTTTTTTTTCGTTTTTTTTTTATATAAAGTGGATGTTTGTCAAATGTAAGATCTCCTCAAAAAAAAAAAAAAAGATGAATCATAATTATGAAGGTTTGAAGTCCCAGACTACTATGAACTGTCACTCAGATTTATGTGGCCTGTCAAAGCATGGAGAGAAATTGATTTATCGCTGTGCTGATGACAATACAAGTTTCAAGATATCTTGTTAACTTAGTTCATTATAACTTATGTTGTCATAAAATATTTGTGATTTAATTTAAATATGTCACAACAGAGGAACCAAAGCCAGCCACTAGAGGGCGCAGCACAGCACTGGAACCACCAACAGTTTAACCCTTAACCCATGATGTGAAAAATAAATGTCCATCAGTCCGGGACAGCAAGTCATTATTCAAAGAATCCAATGTAATTTGAAAAGAACATATGCAGTCTGCTGTCAGCAGGTGTGAGCGTGATGTTTATGAGGGGCTGAATCTGGAAACGGTAAATCATCGCTGAGGTTGTCAGTAGCGATTTGGCAGCAAACCCTTTTTTTTCCCCCCCCACAAAAAAACACAACCCATGCTGAGCGACATCAATGTTATCTTTAACAACCTTTCAGTTATTTTCAAACAGAGACCTCTGGACTCTGGAAAAGGCTGACTGACGGTCTTGCTGCGTGCCTGGAATCCTTCCTTTTGAAAGACACTGATCTCTTCATGATCCACTGTTACACAGAGAGCGCCAAGATCAGCATGTGTGAGGGGAAAGCTCAAGCTCCGTGTGTGTTTTCTTAGAAACCTCTTCAACAACACTCTAGCTGGCTGTTTTTTTTTTTCTTTAATGTACATTCAAGGGAAGAGGATGAAAGGCTCACCTCTTTCACTGTCATTGTCAGTCACCTCCAGCATTCTCTCCAAACACCACCCATCAGGCTTGCAGGCAGCCAAATGACACACTCTCACACCACTCCTGCACACACTGATTATAAGAGAGAGCGAGAGAGATGAGAGGGGAAAGTAAGCCTCAAGCACATGCTGGAAACCATGTTTTTAGGAAAATGTGGGTTTGAAATGCAATATCGCTCCCCTAAATAGCCACTGGGTGATAGTGGAGGTTCCTCCTTTGAGAAACACGGACCAAGGGGAATCTTTGGGTGCTCGGGAGTCCTCAGGACATTCCTGAGAGAAGAGCATTAAGGATTTGTCGGAGGTGGAGAGAGTCCTGATGGATATGGAGGGTGTGGTGATGAGCGCTGTCAGCAAGCGTGCCCCCCTACAAGTGCAAACTGGAGGGGACGAGAATGGAAGATCAAGGAAGGCTGCAAGGGAGAGAGCGTGGTGACTGAAGGGGATTAGAAGGAGCAGTCAGGTGAGAGGGTGTGGAGCGAGGGAGAACTATGGAAGCACTGGAAGCTGGGAATGGCTGCGGTGGCGCTGATGAGTGGACGGCAGCTCGGGCAGATGAAGGAGCGGGGGGGCCGTAAATCTCCTCAAAATACCTGATGTTGTTTCAGCCGCTGGTTTCACATCTGGCCACCAGGACGCTCACACGCGCAGGGCCCCTATTTTAGCAGGCAACTTAAACATATGTAACTAGCAGATGGAACGCAGAGGTCAGGGACTGGGATAAGACAAAAGCCTCAGTGGGCTAAGAAGATGATCCCAGCGCTGTCAAACAAGGCGGGCGTACTTCAAGGGGCGGAAAAGTAGAGGGGAAAACAAACATCCAAACATCTGGGCAGCGCGTTCTCACCGAGGTGTACAGATGTGGTTTACAGAGCCGAGGTGAGAGCTTTGTTCACGGGAGGGCCAAAGCGTGTGGATGCAGGGTCGAGAGGGCGGAGGAGGCTGCCGGAGGTCACGCTCGGGGTGGGGGGGTCACGGGCAGAGTCTGGGCAGGTTGGGGCGGGGAAACCTGCTGGGAAACTGCAGAGGCTTCATTCACCTCTGTTTCCATTTTAAGTCTTAATTCTTCGGGGTCTCACGCTCTCCTTTTATTTTAGAAGCACTTGGATCGCTCACAGGCAGGAAGGAAGCCATCCGGAGACCACAATAGATGCTTGTTTGTGTCCAAAATCAATTGCACATGTGTCGGATTTAATGACAAAATAAATAGACCTAAAAGGTTAAATAGAGACAGGTGCCCATTTACATTATATAATTTACATTCTTGGGTACAGTGTTGCTGTCTGTCTGAGTAATTACAAGGCATCTGGACTGTTTCTTCTAGAATACGCGTCAGAGTTCAGGATGTTTGGTCTTGTTTGGTTTGTTCTGGCTTTTTTAATGAATCAAAAGGGACTTTTTAGGGCGTCCCTGGAGAGGAAAGAGCGCTGGAGACGATTATAACAGTGATATGTCTGACAAAAACTGACACAGATGATGGGACCATGTCTGATGATTCACCAGTCGGGACTGGCTGTTGTTCCATAACAACAGTCGGGGAGCTTTGTTGTTTATGGCTGAAGAGCTTCAGTGTTTTAAAGTTTTACCACATCCGGATTGTATTCATGTCGGATTCCTCCAGCAAACTTGGGGAAAGCAGCAGCAGAAAATTAAAAACAAAGAGCACGCGTAACTTTATCCACCACTCATTATCAAATTCTCAATATAAAAAAAAAAAAAAGAACAAGATGCTGTGTTCGTTTTGACATGTGTTTATTAAATCGCAGGAACCTATTTAAGTCGAGGGTTTAGCTGAAGGGCGGCTGAAGTGAGTCAGGCTTGTGTGACATCTGTCTCACATCAGCCCAACTGGGTCACAGCAGCACAGGGACCAGAGTGACTCTCTGAGGTCCTCTGCTGTTTTACTGCTGAAATACAAATCCAGCATTTATGCTGCTGAAATCATAAAACCGCCAGGACAAATACATAAAAAGGTCTTCTCTTGTAAAATTTATAATCCTAAATTTGATTTATACACAGACAGAACATTATGCAACAGGGAATAACGAAAAAAAAAGTACGTTAAATGTACTTGTACTGATTCTGAACTTCCGTTTCATGTTTTTCTGCAGCCAATGAATTTAAATGAAATCTACCAATCGACCACTAGAGGGCATTACATAACAACAGTTTTATGTACAGTGGGGAACATGAATTACGATAATAATTGGCCTTTTGTTGTTGTATTTTTATTAAGTATTTCTAACGAGTTTTCCTTTATTAATTACGTTAACAGCTACAATTAATGAATAAAGTACTTGTTATTTCTTAAAAATGGCTCCAAAGACAGTGGCAATATATATAATGAAATCAAATGTTATCACAAAAATACTCATTTACAAATGTATACATAAGAGATTCGTATCTTTTATGTGCATATATGTTGTATAGCTGAAAGTTTTGTTTTTTTTAGGTATTCATTAATATGTATGCGTATGGTCAAATAAATAAAAATAGACGGGGGGGATATTAGCAAACTCCCAATGTTTGCATTTTAAACATGTGGGAATATGAGGTTAATTCTTTGAACCTTTTTTATTTCGTAATAATAATAATTATATAGGCATCCATAGCCCTAACCCTAACCCTAACCCTATAACATTAGGAGGAATTTCTTGCAAAGTATTAAGTAAAGCCATCTGTTTCCAGATGACTCCTCTGTAAATGTTATTAAAGTTCATGCAGTCATGTCGAAGCGTTTTGCTTTAGTTTTTAAGCCTTTAAGACGTCACTGACTCCAGCACACCTTAACCTTCCCTGTAAAGCCCAGCAATCATTCACCCTAGTTGTCTGAGGATGATGTAAAGGACCTGTCAGTTTCCAGAGAGTGGGAGCCAGTGACGTTTTTATCACTGATCCCGACTCTGCTTTCGCCAGAATCCAGCAATCCCAGCATACGACATGATGTTTACTCAGAAATGTGATTGTGTTGAATATGAAACTCTTCCTCTTGAACTTCACTCTAACCGGGAGGCTCCCTGCATGTTCAGACCTGTCAGATTGTGATGCTGCAAAAACAAAACAAAAAAAGAAGAAGAAAGGTGAAGCAATAATAGGCAGGTTATGGAGAAACCAGTTCCAGCTCCTGCCCATCCCAGTGTTTCCAGTCCTGGGTTTATTAATGAGGTATTTATACATCATCATGTTGGTGTGCAGCTGGTCACTGAGCCTCGGCGGGTTTCTAACCATGCACACATGATGTGAGAGCAGCTGAATGGATGTGTCTCGAGAATACGGGCTAATAAGACCCCCCCCCTTCACGAGATGAGCTGAAGGACGTCTGCAGAAAAGAGCTCATCCGTGGAGTCTTCTCTGTCCTCAGCACTCTTTTGTATCCACCGGACCCGACGGGGGTCCTGTCCAGTTGATGTCTCTTTTTTATCACAGAGACACACACAGAGAATGAATGTATTCTTTTTGTTTTTTTTGTTTTTTTTTCACTTTTGACAGCTTAAATAAAGAGTTTCAGGCCGCCCTGCTCAGTTTCTGCTGGTGTTTCTCTTCTCACTGGGGGAGAAAATGATCTAATAAACTCTTCTAACCACAGATGACTGAAAACGCAGACCCGTAAAGTCTGCCATCTGTGTTTTTGTGTCTGTGTTTACTGTACACCCTCTCCGACCTGCCTCAGGTGCTGCTCTTAGTAAATCACTAATTACTCGATGACAATGCTGAAATGCGTCAGTCATCAGCAGCAGAACATCCTCAGCACCATCAGAGGAGAGTGAGGCAGTTTCTAGAAACTCACTGCTTGAATCTCTGTCTTTGTCTCTGTCTCTGTCTCTGTGTCTGTCTCTCTCTCTCTCTCTCTCCCTCCCTCTCTCTCTCCCTCTCTCTACCCCCACTTTACTCTCTCCTCTTATTTGTGTAGGTTGTGAGTCTTAGACTTCTCTTACTGAGCAAACATGCTCCATTTTCTTGAATCAGCCTTTGTCACTTTGTCAGAGCTCCTGGTTTGACCCTTATACACACACACACACACACACACACACACACGCACAAAGAAGCACATGTCTAAATAAATAAAACAGCCTGAAACATTTTTTTTCTCCACACAAACAGAACATTTGTGCTTGATAAGAATTAGCAGGATGCTCACTAGTTCTCCTGGATTCAGTTTCCACTAAAACCTTCTCTGTTCTGAGGATTTTGTCTCCTTGTTCACTTAAAAATGAAAATGAGAATGTTAAATGAGATTTCCAGATTTTCAAGTTGACCTGCAGTGCTTAGTTGTTCTTATAAAGAAAAAAGAAAAAAAAAAAAATTGAAGAAGGCTCAAAACTCATCTGTGTATGTTTGCCACCAGAACCTCTGAGTTAAATTAGCAACAATGGACACATAAGAGCAGATAACAGTGGATCTGTGACTTGGGGAGAGTTAGAACACACAGACACACAGACACACACACACACAGTCTCAGGAGCCTCATTGTGTATACATGAGTCTGCCGGGTGTGTTGTCTTCGTGTCGGGGTGCCTGGGCCTGGTACCCATCACACACAGGAAACAGGCCCTGGCCCTGAGCTTCACATTAAACACACAGGAAATACACACAGGAAACAGAGTGTCAGCCCCTCGTGCTCGGTTCACACACTCCTCCATCCCGCACTCCTCCTGTCCTGATCCCAGCGGAGGGTTCCAGTTGCACGTCCCGCAGTCGGGAGTGTACAGTTTTGCTCTCAGATTCGACCCCTGCATCCTGCCCCCCCCCCTCCCCACTCTGACCCCCGAGCTCCATGAGTTTTTCAGCAGCAGAGTTTCTTCAGAATTAGAAGTAACCCTGATTTAGAATCTGATCTGTGGGTGTTATCAGTGATTATACTCAAACATATCATGATTCTCAGCACTAAATTGGAAAAAAAAAGGCTAATTAATGATTGTTTTAAAGAGGAACTGTGAAAGAAAATCCTTTTCAGATATCAAGACTTTTTCGCACGTCTGCCCTCCCACGCTTCCAAATGTCAGGCCATCATTTAAGTCCTTAAGGAAGAGATAATGGAGACCTCGTCTGTTTACTGCCGATTAATCAACGTCTCCCGTGACTCTCACTCTCTAACTCATGCCACGAGCAGGAAGTGAGAGAAATCCCAACACACCTGTGATTAAAGAAGTTCTGAGGTTTCTGGACAGAGTGGTCCATCCTCCCTTTTAGGATCTTTGCTATAAGGTTGGTTCTTTTGCTGCGTTTTCATTTATTTTTTTTACCACTTAAAGCAATTTTGTCACTATTTTAGTTCAGGAATGGGAGACATCAGCACGCTGGAATGTTGTACTTGAGCTTTTCTCAGCGGATCAGAGGAACACATCGGACTTCCTTTAAATAGCCAAACCTCCATGTGCTTCTTATTGACGGCTGCTGGGGTTGTTGAGCGCACATGCCTTTTTACATATTTTCCCCCATTCTGGCGGGTTGAGGTCAGGGCTTGAGGCGACCGCTGCAACGTCTCCCATGTCCACTTTGCCAGTTTTAGAGGCTCCCTCGGAGGAAACACCCATTTGTGGTCAACGTTAACTTTCAGACCGCATACTTTTCCTTCCCCTTCGATGACACGCGGCCGCTGCTGCAGGAAAGTGGGCAGAGATCCCGTGTTTGATCAAAGATGCAGCAGAGACTGGCGGGGAGGACGTTCGTCTCAGACAGATAACGGGTGACAGATAGGGGAGCTGGGCGGAGGCGGGAGCGTGGCGCTCCGCGGGCTCCCTTTGATTGCTCCGAGCCTGAAGGTGGAAAGATGGATTAGTTTGATCCGAGGACAAGCCGGCAGGACGTCCATACATCCTTGTGACACTTGGAGCTGTGGCTTAATTGGAAACCGATTCCTGCAGCTCCAGCTCTTTCTGAAGCCCTGACCTTCATGACGGTGGGGGTCAGCGACCCGAGCGCCTGGATGACTCGCCTGGATTTCATTACGTATCAATCAAAACGCTCCGTGCATTAGCAGCCGCCCAAAACGGAGATGGAGCGCGTAAACGTCGGGCCCGGGCGTTTCAGTTTTCCATTTCCAGCTGTTGCGAAACCCTGCACGGCGCATGAAACGCGATATACGGTCTGTTTCAGGCCCCCTCACCCCCACCCCCCTCCCTCCTGGAAGCAGATAAGCGCAGGTTAGTTGCAGGTAAAAGCTGCTGCGTCTGTATTCTGTTACTGACATGTGGAGAAACATCAGGGCCCAGATGGAGACGTGACACGTATGAATGGGGGATGTTATGAGATCCCCCCCACCCCCACATGCACACACACTCACACACATAGGTGCATGCACGTGCCTCTGGAATAAGCATCTCAGCTCCGGTGGAAAAAGCATTAGGCCAGCAATCTCTGCGGCCCCCATTTTTCCGTGCTGGAGCAGCTCTCCCCTGATCTTGGCGAGGTGCTGCGTGTTTTATGGGGATTCGTCTGCATGTGATACGGACCCGATGTAAATCAGGCCCTTGGGTGAGCCGTGGAGGACGTCCAGAGGCACGTTCCACCTCCCATTACTCCTTGTAGAGCTATTCCGCGCACACCGAATGCTCCCGTTTCCCTCTCAAGGTCCCGGCCTGGAGAACGTCCACCGGGTTAATGATCCTGGAAGAAAGAGCAACAGCTTTTGGCGGGGGCCATTAAACTCTACCAGCAGCTCTCCGTTTCCACCCCCGGCCAAGGCGACCTCTCTCAGACTCACTCATCCCAGGCCCCCGTTTCTCCCCTTTGTTTCCGAGGGCCTTGAAAATGAGGCTGACGTCAACGGAGTGGCGGGATGGTGCGATTAGGGCCTAACGGCGCGGTTGATGTCACACGTGTAAACCTCCGAAGGCAGGACACATGAGCGTGGCGCTGAGGGCGCCGCGTGTCCGTGTTTGCTGTCTGTATCACGGACCCAGACTCACGGGGTCACCAGCTGCTCACGTGTTAAACGCGTTGGCTCTTTTCACTTGTTTTCACATTCACTCGTTTGTGTCTTTTTTAAACACAGTTTTGGGGAGCAAACGCAAGTACTCCACGGGAATGGTGAGCCAACGCTCCGGACTATCCTAAATGTACGGTGAGGTGACGGAGTCTGGTCAAGCCGGCCCTCGGGGGGGGGCTTGACCCCAGGGTCAAGCAATGTGCCACAAGTCACATGTGAGGGAACAGGATCCCTATTGAGGAGAGCTCTGCTGAGGCGGGATCCTTCTGGTCATCCGTCTTTCCTTCCGTCCCTGTCGGACTCACAAGCGGAGCAGGACGGTCATGTGACGGAGGCCCAGCTCAGGCCGGATGTGACCCGGAGGATAAAAGCCACATAAACAGTTAGCTCCGGCTATCATGTGACCTCCACAGAAACAAAACAAAAAAAAAAAGTGACAAACTCCGTGGTTTATGGTCCGCAGCAGTGCAGCTGATCCGAAATGCAGCAAAAGCTGCTCAGATTCCCGTCACGTCCTCTGCGCTGAGGCCAGGGCCTTGAAGCTTCGGTATGTGCAGCGGGCGATGAGGCGCCCCCCCCCCCCCCTCCCCACCCCGGGGGAACACTCTGTTACACTCCCTGGCTTTCAGATCAGACGGGAGATCTTCAGGATACTCTCCCGGATTAGTGCACCAAGCAGCGGTTTGAGAGCGGGATCAATGTGACTGGGATGATAATTCTTGTCATCGTGTGCTCGAAAACACTGCAGCGCTGCCGCGCCACCGGGCGCTCCTGTTTTTGTAGTTTGAAACGATTTGAGCCAAACCTAAAGAGCAGATGTTTTATTAAGAATATCTGACACTTGGACTGTGCAGCAGTCTGCTTATCCAGTGGTTTCATGCACATGATTTAGTCATTCAGTCAAATCTAGAGATCGTTAGAGCTATCATTTATCTTCTGTAGCTCCAATTGTTTTTCCTTTTAATTATTATAAACCCCAACTTGACACATTCTTAATCTTTAAAAGTGAGCCAGAAGCAAAAAAAAAAAAAATGCCACACACAACCAGTATAACTTTCCTGTTTAGGTGGTGCGAAAGTCAGGTCTCATCGGGCTCTTTAGTCTGTAAACTATTGAGTGTGGTTTTGATAGGGGGTTTTTATAAGTTAGCCGATAATCTCCTTTAATTCGCCTCGTTAGGGTCGTCGTAGGCTCGGCGTTGCCAAGGCTGCGGTCGAAAATCCCATTAAGATTAACTCTCATCAAGATTAATTTCATTTTTGTTTCAGTAAGTGGGCGGAAAAAAAAACGACATCTTTCTGGAGGTTCTGGAATTCAAATGATGTTAATTTGGGCTCAAACAGAAACCAGAAAAGGGAGCGCGAGAAGCGGGGGGATCACAAACTAGGCTTTGTGCGTACGGCCGTTTCCCTCGTCCACAGGAAGTGCTCCTATTGGAACCAGACCTTCTCCTGATGGCTGGCTGTCTGGACCTGCCCTCAGCTGGCAGAAAGTGCAGGAAAGATTGAAAGAGGGGGCAGCTTTCAAACGCATCTCTCCCGTCTTCTGATGTGTGTGCGTGTGCATGTGTGTGTGTGTGGGGGGGGGCTTTTCTCTCTTTAACGACCCCATATTTTACGTCTCCCTCACCTCGTTCGGCAGACTGCCGCCTCTCTCCTCGGGTTTCACCGCTGAGTGCCGTTTGGCTTCTGCAAATGTCAACACGCAGGAGTCTCCGTAGGCGGAGCAGCTATCCGGGCCTCGGCGTTCCCACCGGGCTCCCGCGCTCAGCTCCGGTCGAGATGGAAGAGTCGGAGGGCCCAGACGTGAATACGGGGCGGCGCTGAGGAGCGCTTTGAAACCTTCGAGCAGAGGAGGTTAACGTCGGAGTAAAGCTGTCGGGAGGGACCGAACGGCCCTGGACTCAACAAAAACACTCGCTCAGGACGCCGCACGTGCCTCCTTACACCAGAAACGCTGTTAAAGTTCAGCCGCAGGAGAACTGAGCATCACAAATATCTGTTTTCCCTGTCAGATTGTGGTTTTTACTCTCTGCTCTCATCACCATCATCATCTCATCTGGATCAATGCGGCAAGAACTCGCTTGTCCGAGTGTCACCCAGTAGCCGTCGCCATTCCTCATGGGCGCTGTAGACGGGATTACCATGGTGATAACCCCGAGGTCAAGGGAAGTGTGCCGGTGGGTGGACCCCCCACCGAGCAGGGAGCCCCCCCCCCACCCCCCCGCCTCTCAGGAGACTGTTGTTTACGTACTGTCATTTCAGGGTCAGCAGATGGATCCAGCGTCAAACCAGGGCCATCGTTTCGGATGTTACTGCAGCGGAGATGAACTTCTGTGAACTTTAGCTTACATTTATCATCAGGTTTTCAATTTCTCCATCTGCACATGAATGCAACATGTGGGGTCTCACTGTTTGTTCAAACCTTTCATACAGTTAAAAAAGAGTTTTGTCATCTTTGTACACTATTAAAGGTGACTGTGATTATAGGCTGGATCAGTGTATATCCAAAAGAATGAAAAGAGTATCATCTTTGACCGGATGATGTGATGAAATACACAAATACAGCTACAAAATATTTTAAAAGAGCTGCTGATTCGAACATTCAGGAGAATCATTGGGTTCTTTGTAACTTGCTTACTTATTTCCCGCCGTGTGCGTGCCTGTTTTAATCCTGTTGGCTTTCTGCAGAAGTCGCCATCTTATTTGCAGAAGTTCTAAAACAAACACTCCAGGTATCCAGCCAGGCTTCAGGAATGAGTGAGGATGAGTCTGCACAGCACACCCCCACATCACCGAAGTGCAAAACCACACCGCTGTGCTTTCGTTTTAAAATCACCCCCCCCAATTCAGCCACGTGGCGAAAGGCGGCGCAAACACTTGCGGGCCCGACCGGACTGCAGAGAGAGGACCACGACGGCACAGGGCAGTCAGGTAAAGGCGGGTCAGCGGGGACAGGGGTCCCCCTTCCCTCCACATCAGACGGATCGGCGCGTTGTTGTTGTAGAGCGGGAGTCAGGGTGTCGGCCCTAAACTGCTGGGAAAGAATGCGCCATGTCATTTTCTGCTCCTGTTCTCGTCTATATTTGAACACGAGAGTGGCCTCTGCGGTGAACCAGAGGCTCTGACTTCGCATGGGGAGGGTTTTTCTTGGCTTGACCCGGCGATTAAGCGCTGGGAGAAAGGCGAGCGGCTGGCCGGCCTGGGAAGTCGGGACCCCTCAGAGCAGAGCTATTAGCCACCGCATGGGAGCCGCCTGTCACAATAAATATGCTGCATTTCTTTAAAGGGGACGAATTAAAACAAGGCTTTTTGCCCAGAAATCGGCATCTGTTTAAATCAGCAAGGTGTGTTCTTATCTATATAAACTGAGCTGCAACAGCGCTTTCTGCTTCTGGCACGTGTGTGTGTGCGTGTGTGTGTTTTACACCTTTATTCCTAACCTGTTATCACCTCCACCTCAAGGCTCGGTGTTCCTGCATGAACTTGAAAAGTGCACGCTGGTGATTTTGGGCGATCGTGCTGCTGGAAAGCTTTTCACGCCCGGGTGCCAAGGGGGAGCGGCACCTGCGCCCCCACCACACACACACACACACACACACACACACACACACACACACACACACACACACACACACACACACACACACACACACACACACACACACACACACACACACACACACACACACACACACACACACACACACACACACACACACACACACACACACACACACACAGCGGAGGCTCTTTAAACAACTCAAATGAACTCTTCCCTCCCGCCCCAGCGGCTCCTCTGCAGTCTGGTGGCAATTACATTGATTGGACGGGGCCTGTAGCGTTAAGGTGATTACGTCTGACCACCGGAGTCACACAGCATCAGGTGCGGGAAAAACTGAAACGAGAGAAGGTTTGATAACGCCGCTGCACAGCTGTGGTTCACTCAGCACCACTGAAGTGTTCCTAATTGAAATCTGATTCCTCAAACTAAGCGGTGCATTTTCGGCGCTGGCGCCCTTATTTCCTCGGCGCTTGTGCCGAGCAGGGAATGTGAAAACAAATCCCAGCGATGTGTGACTTCCTTGGAGCAGGACATCATTTGTCTTCAAGAAAAAAAAAAAAATAGAGAGAGACAGGCAGGAGATTGAGTTGAGGCCAGGCTTAATTTCTCAATACAAGTGGTTCCAGAGTTAGTGGAGGTAATGAAGAGTATCTGGGAAGTCCAAGGCCAAGTGTCTTGGTGAGGCATGTGTTCATTTAAGGCTCTTTTCACCTGGTTTAACATGAAACCCGATCACCAGTGAGAGTGCACAGGCAGCGACAGAAGGCATGTAAAGAGCAGGTAGGACACACCAGGGGTGAGATCACAAGAATGGACCTTTGCAGGTGGGCTGTGCCACATTTAACCGCCTCCGTTAAGGCAGGGAGAACTCAAATGTGGACACAGCTTCTCTCCATTTCACTTAGTGCCCTCTTTACACTTTAACTTTTCTCATTAGCACCATGGTTATCTGGGGATCATCACCTTTTATTTCAGCAACTCTCATTTTATCGCTTGTGCCCACAGGCGAGTTGTACATGAATCAAAAACACCTTTTCATTTAGTCCTGAAGTCCTCGGTGACCACAGTGTGTGTTTGGTCGTGTGTTTTTGTGCCCATTTTCACAGTGTTCCTAACAAGGTCACCACCTTCAGCTGGTTTGGGAGAAAATGAGAGAAAAACCAAACACAATAACAAACTCAAGTAAAACAGGGACGATTGATAATTAGATTCAGTGTATCTTTATATAGGAAATACCTTTTATCTACATACAGGGTGGGAAAGTGAAGGAGTGTCACACTAATGGGGGTGAGATTGGCCCTAAACTGCCCTGTATCGGCTCCTGGACCACACTTCCATCGCAGGTACGCTCCTGATCCGTGTGATAAGCCGCAGCTGTCACTTGCATCCAAATATGGACTTGGAAACATAAAGTGAAACCTTCCCACATCCGCCTCACTTGCTATTGTTTAGACAGGCTGCTGTAAACGTCTGCGCGAGCGGGACGAGCGGGAGAAATGAACTAAACTGTTTAAATCCAGCAGCTTTCACAGCCCCTCCGGCCCTCTCCTTATATAGACCTGGCTCCTCGGAGTGGCTGCGCTATACAGTTTCCTCCAGGTCGGGGAGTCGGGGGGGGGGTCGACCCTCCAAGGGGAGGGGTGGCAGGAGGTCACCGGCTGCAGGCCTTCCAGCTTTGTTCATCTGCTTTGCAACCCCTTTTGTTTCTAGGCCAGCTCCCCGTTCGTGCGCTCTGCGCTCCGCCACATGTCCAACGGCGGGAGCCCAACTGGTCGGCGCGAGCGGCCGCTGTAAAAATCGCAACCGAGAGCCGGTCTGTCGCGGCTGACCCCGCCGCTCTGGTGTGACATCTGCCCCGCGCTAATTGAAGAGGAGGTTGAGAGGGGGCAACTGCCGCCCGGAATTGTAGCCCGCCATAAAACGGACCCTCTTAACAGCGTTAACGAGCCTGCGCTGTTTACAGAATCCTCGGAACAAGATAAAAGAGCCATAATACTGTTGAAAAAGAAGAGAAATGTGTGTGATGCATCTTTGTTCTTGGCATGAAAAATAAGTCAAGACTGAATCGATGGATCAGTAGACATAAGTCTTTCCTCCTGTTTTTTTTTTCGTTCTTTTGGGGGGGGCGGTGGGGTTGGACTCCACATCACTGTGGAATTCCAGAAGAACGCAGAGCTGATCCGGATCAGGCATGTCGCCCGTACAGTACGTTGCGTCTCTAATCAATCAAGAGCCGACTGAAGGGCTGCGCAGTCGCCCCCCCCCCTCCCGGGGGTTCAGGGGTCGAGAGGAGCCGCGCTTCCTGTGGCCCGCACCGCCGGACCCCCGCGGGCTGCTTTACTGGTGCTCTCATTGTTCAGATTTATCATCCCTGCCATTGATGTGGCCTCTCGCAGGGGCCGTTAAAGACCAAAGAGCATCACCCCAAACCAGATGTTTCACCTGACAAGTCGTCAGAGCAGCCAGGGACTGAAATATACACAGCTGGTGAAAGACTGATGGGCCCCCGAATAACATCCAGAGGATACAGACCACCATAAAGCAGGGATCCGTCCAGGTAGATGACACAAGTGGTATGGTTTGAATTCTTAAAACTCTTCTGTGTTACAAACTGATGGATGGTGTGAAAGACGGGAGAGGTTTTCTTTGTCCAAAGCGGTTCCTCAACAAAGCAAAGATTACGTTTCTGGCGCGGTTGTTTTTCGCCTCGCAGCGTCGGATCCGCTCGGAGGGGCAGAGCGGGTTGTTGATGCGAGCGTGATCATCGATGACGAGTCCAGAAACCAGAAGACCGGGCCCTCAGCTGTGAAACCGGGGGTGGGTCACATGCAATCACATCGGCCCCATCAGGGGAGTGCGTGTGGAGAAAAGCAGCCGCGCACAAAGGGACACAGTATTCCCCGCTTTAATCTGATGGGACGGAGCGTCGAATACCAGTGTGATAATGTCGTTAGCTTCTAATGAAAAGCCGCGAGTCACGCCGCTGGTGACCGCCCCTTCCTTGAATGGAGGAATCTGGGTCATGCAGCGGCGGTAGAGATCTTCCCAGGCATTCGGGTTTACTTTTGATTCTCAAAGGCGAAGCGGACAATTAACGCCTGTGGCTGGTGTCTGAGAAAAGAAAAAAAAAAACTCTGCAAAAGCTGCACTTTTGACTGATGGAGCATCCAGATTAAAGTTTACATGCTTATTCTATGGTGACAGTGCATGCTATGTGTGAGTATTGGTCTGGGGGGGGTTATACAAGTTTGTGCGCACATCTGTGTGGGTAGCTGGTGTCTCAATGAAGCCGTTATTCCCAGTCATCAGCTGCATCACACCTTGGGACGGCAGAGGTAACACCAATGGAGCAGAGGAGGGAAGAAGAACAAGAGCAGCCCCCCCTCACCCGGGAGGGAGTGTGGTGTCAGAGGAGGGCTCCAAAGTGGAGGGGTATGCAACAAGACCATTTGAGTCAATTAGCGGATGGACGGATGGATGGATGGATGGATGGATGAATGGACGGATGGATGGGTAAACATGTACAGATTGGGTCCGTGTCATCAGTGCACTCATTGTGCTTCCTAAATGTTAGTAGGTCGCTCAAAGCCTGCACCCCCCCACCGTAAATCCCACCTTTGTAGATCAAGAAACCCTTTTGTGCTTTGATTGACAGACGGGGGGAGGAGACAGACACCCAGAAGGGTGAGCTCATCGACGAACGTGCCGCGGAGGCACCAGGCCCGGCGTGCCTCCGGGCTCTACCTGCCGTTAGGAACGTGAGAGGCGGTTGCGGCTGAGCCCGCCTGTTTGATCAACATCGCTCCGGAGCGACAGATCCCTGAAGAGCTGCCAAGGGCTCCGTCTGAGCTCACTGTGTAAACACGCGCTAATCTGAGGTTTGTTTGCTCTAGTTCGCCTGAAAGAAGGTCAAAAACGCCGGCGCAGATAGCGCCCATGTGGCAGGGGGGAAATCGACCCTGCCTTCGATTACGCTGTGATTAATAACGCTGAGAAGCCTCTCGGTGGGCGGAGCCGTCGCTCCCGGGTCTTGGGTTAGCTTTCGCTTTTGTCACGGGTCAGGAGGCGTTTGGGGACGGCTCTGGGCGGCGCCCCCGTGGGGGGGGCGGGCCCCCGGTCGTGACAACCACACAGGGGCCGCTCTGTGCTTCCGGATATCAAAGCCGTGGCCTGCAGCCAGACGACGCGGCGGCACCGCCGTGACATCACGCGGCCACCCCGCATCAAACCCCGTGACGGTCGGCGCGCAGCACAGGAGCTGCGCTTGTGCCCTGCAGTCGGCCACAGGCCACAGGTCGCTGGGGTCCTGACCTCTGACCCCCTGGCCGCCGTCGCGGAATCGGTGCATTCTTCAGTCGGCGGGAAATTTTGACCAAATTCGAACGCTTCCGTTCTCCGGTTGGAACTTTTTAAACTCCCAAAAAGTCCAGTTTGACTGCAACAATCGTCCTACTTTCACTTTTTTAAAGGCCCGTTCAGCCTCAGGGCCTCAGCCTGATTAGGCAGTAGGGGCGTGCACGTCTGAAATGACTCATTTTCCCATGTTGCATTGCGTTGTTTTTCGCCTCCTTCATTACTCGACAGGTTGATCGGGTACAGAGCGCGCTCCGTGTTTTCCCGCCGCCCCGTGTTCAGAGAGGGCGTGGCAGCAGGTCGAGGAGGAGCAGCGGGTTATTTTAAGACCCGATCTGAGCCCCGCTTCGTTTTCCCATCCCATTCCTGGAAGGCACTGCGGGTTTCCCAGGCGATACTCACTTTCACGAAGGGGACCGGTTCAGTACTGGGGACTGTTAGTAAACACGGTGACTCAAGTAACCGACGCGTCACCTCCTCCTTCACCTTTCACTCAGTCTTCTGATCCCGGCAGCCACGGCCGACAATCGGGCAAGAAATTCAGGTTAACCTGGAGGTTCAACCAGCAACTGTTATAACAGACAGCCGGTCCTCAACCAAACAAACTTCAGCTCAGAGCGATGGAGAAGTGGGGGGGTTAGCCCTGAGATTAATATTTGACTAGATTAGAGTGAGGCCTTCGCTCAGTCCACAAGAAACCCGACAGCTTGGTTTAGAATCAACAGCAGCCCAGGTGGGACAGATGGTTGGGGGGTTGACACGGGGGGGCGGGGGTGATGAAGACGTGCTTCCTTGTCGACCTGGAGCTTGGAAAAAAAAAAAACGGGACCACCGCAGCCCTTTAAACATGCCCTCCATGTACCGTTAATGCGTCGTTTGTTAAGACTCAGAGATGCTTGGCCTCCATTTAATCATCAGGGACACTGTCACATGACCCCGCTGTGTCACCCCCCCCCAACCCACACCCACCCCGACCCCAACAACCCATCCTCTTCGTCATGTGAGCTCAGCTTTACTTATTGAGGGAAAGAAAACTGAAGCTGCCATCCAAGATGGCCTACGGCGGGGCTCACGTCCGTCCTCCTGCTGCTGTTTGAAATAAATCTGAGCAAACATAAACAGGCGGCCGCGGGGCATCATTATTACTGTGACGTGGGCTGTGACATGCGCGGCTCTCGAGGACCCTTTTTCTTCTTTTTTTTTTACCCTTTTTCTGTTTCTGTTTACATGCCGTCCCGCTCTGGCATCCATCAGGACTGGTGGTGGGGGGGGGGTCAGCCGTCCTGACAAATTATCCATGGCCAGACGCAGCAGGAGAATCAGTCAGCCAGGGCGGCGAATCTGCAGCGACACTACCGATTGGACCGGCGGGCCCTCGGTTCTGATGGGAAAGTTTAAGCGTCTGTTGTTTCCATTTGAAAGGACATCATGGGATGGAGATGATGGGGTGGGGGGGGGGGGGGGGGGGGGGGGGCTGCAGGAAGTGAGAATGTCAGAGAAGACAGAGGGATGGAGGAAGTGGTGGGCAGAGATCTTTGAGGGCGCACAATGTCTGCTTTCTGTCCTCCTCGTCAGTGTGGCCCGCGGTCGGCCGAAGAAGGCCCCCTTTGTCGGGGGAGGGGGTGTGTGTGTGTGTGTGTGTGTGGGGGGGGGGGGCTCCTGGTCGGGGTCATCCGTCTGGGGCGGCCGTTCGGACAGTTCGCGACACGGCCTCGGCGGGAAGGCGACCAAGCGGGGGTCACCCCAGGGCCGACCTCCGCTTCCTGCTCGGCGGATCCACAGACTGTATCCCGGCTCAGACCCCACGCGTTCCCACACAGACCCTCCACTGTAAACCCCCCCCCCCCCCATCCTCCAGATTCCTCCTCCTTTCCCATCCTCCTCACCTCCTCTCGTCTCGCCGCGCCTCGAGTGAGTCAGGTGATCTTTTTTCCCCCCCATGTGACTGAAGCCCACAACTTCCTGTTTGCAGAGGCAGAGGTTGGGGGGGGGGGGTTTAAACTGGAAACAAAGATGAGAAAAAGAGCATTCTACCATGTTTTAAGGCACAAAGCCTGGTCGTCAGGAGGTCACATGTTGGCTGCGTATAAAAGCCCCCATTATAGTCCAGAAGCAGGACACATCTGGGGGTGGGGGGGGGGGTGGAGAGTTCAGGCCTGCTCTCCAAGTTTATTGACTGTAACGTTCCGAGTCTGTCACATCGAGGTAAACTATGAGACAATGTTTGTGTGTATGAGAGTGTGAATATTTGCGCTTGGCAGCGAAAGTGTGTGTTTGACTTAGCTGCGTGACACCGTAAACACACACGCTGCTGCGAGGGGCTGCAAGGAGGGGGGCGCATAGGGCAAACACACTCGCGCCCCCCTCTGCCGCCGAGGCCGGGTTATGCGCAGAATCCGCCGCTGCGGGTGGCTCGGCATCCGCTTGGGGAGACCTTTTGCAGAATTCAGTGCAGTTTTAGACGAGAGGAGCGAGGACACGTCGAGGTTTCGGGTTCCGCGGGGGGGGGCCACACCCGCGTCGCTGCCGGGTGAACCGGGACTCGGCAGGCCGGGACACGTCCAGGCTCACGCGCAGGGATAGTCGATTCCAAGCGGTAATAGACGGGGGGAAGAAATCGCTCCGCATTCCAAAAACGTGTCGGTCCAATTCATGCAAGCAAATAAAACAAGAACGTTACGCCGCCGGGCTGAGCGGCACGGCTGACCTCGGAGGCTCCGTCCGGCCATGGGAAACCAAAGCAGAGGGCCCTGGGATGTTTGGCTCTCGTCTGTTATGTTTCCCATGAACTTTTTTTTGTCCCAGCCAGCAGGAAGAAAACAGCTGCTCGGCTCCCGAACCAGTATTCCTGACGCTGCGCCTTCGGGTCTCACCTGGCCGATTTCAGCGGCTGATGCTGGAAACCTTATTGAGGGGTCGGGCGAGAGGAGGGTTTTCATTTTGGGATGGATTAAGCGTTAGATTAGAACAACAGGGGATGAAACTGGAAATGAGTTTTTAATTCTTGTCAGGGGACGGTCGTGGGGGGGGGCATCTCATGATGATTAGATGTACTAGAAGCAGACTCGGTGGACTGAGGCTTCTGCTCTCTACACTTCATATCAGTCTGTTTTCTGTTAATGAGCTTCCGCCCGGTTACGTAAGCGGGTGAATCAGCTGCCTGGAATTCAGCAGCCCCGACTGAAGGTAAATCAAGTCTTGATTCTATTTCCTGCCCAGATCTCTGTAAATCAGTGCCATGCGATCGCTGCGCAGAAAACGCCTCCCCACCATTTGCATTTTTCCCACGTTGCTTCCAGCCAAATGGAAAATGCAGCTTCCAGCAAAGCAGTCAGGTGACCTCAGACCTCAGATGATCCGGGATTTCACATCGGCCTACGCTCACTTTAGTCACATACAGATAAGAATGAGGAGGGGAAATAAACACTCCCGACTCCTAAGCGTTACGTCAGTGGAGCTCAGAATGACTTTGCGTGTCTTTTATTTGCTATTTATTCGCACCAGTCCTCCTCAAACAATCGTGCACAAATCTCAGATTTGGAAGGCAAAAAAAAGAAAACGACATCTGCTCCGTATTAATGCTGCCCTCCGTCCTGCAGCGAGAGTGTGGGAAAAGACCCTCTCTGTCAAACAGGATAAATTTAAGGTAGTGTCCTAATCCCGGAGATGGCTCTAATTAGAGTCTGTTTTCCTGCACACACACACACACGGCAGAAGCTCAGAACCTCTTCCTGGTCCGACGGCAGAGCGTGGCGCACCGGCGCACGGGCTCAGGAGCATTCGGAGTGTTGCTTCATCGTTCTGCTGAACTTTCGGGTCACGGCTGACTGGATTTTCATTTTCAGGCGAACGCGCTCAGAGCAGTCAGGTCTGCGTGAGTGCGTGTGTGTGCGTGCGTGTGTGTGTGTGGGGGGGGGTATCGGGATACTCAAACACACCATCCTGCTCCTTTCAAAGTGTTTCACTCACTTTCAGCCAAGAAGACCAGCTTTTAAGAACAGCTTCTGAGGCTCTTGAGGCAGTTTGACCCTTTGTGCCCCCCCCCCTCTTCTCTAAGATGTTCAGCCTGCTGGAGAAAGTGATGTATTGGTGCACTTATCACGGACCCCTGGGAACCAGCGTGAGCAGAAATCAAACCGGGGGGGGGCGGGGCTCATCTCCCCTCGCGCTTTGTCACAGGTTTCACGAGCGCCCCGAGGGGAGCGGGCCGGAGCGCCGAGGTGACATTCCACCCGGAGATAACGGAGGGGAGCCATCTTTCTTCTGCAGCCTCCCATGTCTCTGGTGTCACACGTGATTGGTGAGGGCGGGCGGCTCGGATCACGAGGAACCCTCTCGGGCAAGGCCTCATACCTGGCCCTATTTTTACTCAGCACCCATGAAGGCTCCTTATCTTACACGTGTCACATGCGTGTTAATTAACGATACCGGTAACTGTGTGTGTGTGTGCGTGTGTGTGTGTGTGCGTATGCATGAGCTGGTACCACCTGTGAGGCTGCGAAAACAATCAGAGCTGAGCGGGTTTAATGAAGCGGGTGGGGGGGGGTGCTGTTCTGCTCCATAAAGCTAAATGCGGAGAACTTCTGCGCCGTCTGCAGCCAGCTGCTTCGCCTCGGCGGGTGACCTCATGGCGCAGACGGCGTGCTGTTGACACAGCCTGCTGCTGGCCCGTAAATAGCGCGGTCGTGCCCGCGCGAAGCCCCGTCCGAGGGGGCGCAGATTTCGGGGCTGAGTGAAAACAGGAGCCCCCCTCCAGCATCCAGACCCTGGTTTCCCTCAGAGACACTGAAGACCTTGTGAGGAGAACCGGGCCTGTAATGAAGCTCAGAGGACCGCCGCTGCAGTTAACCACATTATTAAATCTGAGCGTCAGGGTCACAAGACGTTAACGCAATAAAGGGGCCTCTGCCGCTGATGAATGACATGTTTTTATTTTAGCTTATTCACAGCTTACAAAAAAGACAGTCTTGGAAAAATAAAGTGACTCTGAGGGTTGTCCAGTCTCTGTGGGGGGGGGTCATATGTAGCCGATGATATCTTTGCAGATTATCGGCTGTCGGCTGCCCGATTTCATGAGAGCGGCGAAGTGGTAAAAGTCCGAGTCCAGTTCGTTGATGCCCGAGTGGGACTGATGGAAAAAGGGCGCTTTGGCTGGTGCCGTCAGGACGGGGCAGGACAGACGCTTGGGGTCGTCGGCCGCCCGGTGGGGCTTCACCCTGTCCTCCACGCTTTTGGAGAACCCGGCCAGCTTCCTCCTCACGTTGCCCAACAAGCCCCTGCCGAGGCCGCGCCTGCCGCTGGGCTTCAGCTGGGCGGGCTCGGGACAGTCGGGCAGGTCCATCCAGTTCAGTACGAGGTCTGCGAAGCTGTTGTCGCCCAGGACCAAGGGCTGCCGGTTGCGCCCTCTGGTCAGCAACGAGTTCGTCCAGTCCTCCGTGTCGCCGGCCTCGAAAGACGTCCAACGCTCCAGGCAGGCGTCCGAGGTGGACTTGGGCCTCGTGCGTCCGCTCGGCGCCCTGGCTGTTCGGAGGCACGCCGACGACGACACCCGCACGTTCCGGGTCCTCCTCAGCACCACCCCTTCGTCCTGCCAGGAAGCTTCGGAGTAGCCCGAATCGAATTCCAGACTTTTCCGACTGCTGGGGGAGCACAGGCTGAGCCTGAGGCTCAGGCCCAGCTGACTGCTGGAGCTATCCTCTTCCTCCTCCTCCTCTTCCTCCTCCAGAGGACTCACCAGAGAGCAGGCAGAGTCGTAGGTGCTGGCCGAGCTGGCGTCGGACGCTCCGCGGCGTGCCCGCTGCTCCCGCTGCAGGGCCCTCTGCTGACAGGCGCGGGCCGCCCCCGAGCGGCGGGCCCCCGCCGGAAGCTGGGCGCCGACGGGGGCGAGGGGGCTCCTGGACGCGGGGCAGGTTTTCCGCAGCTGCCGCAGGTCTTGCAGAGACCTCATCATGTAGTGCATCTGCTCCCGCAAGCAGTCGCAGGGGTCGTGGAGACAAAGCTGTGAGGGGGGGGCAAACAGGAGCAGAGTCAGGCGAAGGTTTGCGTGGCGAGGATCAGAAAGCCGGGCGAGCGCATCACGGGCGCTGCTTCGTGGGCGTGCTGGGACTCGCAGGGGCCTTCCACCTTTCTTTTCTCGATTGAAAAGCCTTAAAGGCCAGGTGACCTGCTGATCAAAAGCCTGCGTGTCCGTTCATTTTCTCGACCGCACCAACAAACGCTGGGCGGGAACGCCCGGCTCCAGTCGACTCTGGCGTGACTCACAAGAAAGGGAACGGCAAGAGCCTCTAAACCCAGTTAACACCAGCTAACAGAGGCAGGAGCTTTCTTGCAGGTTTCTCGTCCCAACCCTTTCCCAGTCACATCCACAGCACGTGAGCAGCTTTGTTGGCGTGAAGGTCAACTTCTGCTGCGGGGTTTCCACGAGAATCAAAGACCTCTTAGCAGCTTCTCAGAGGACAAAGAGGACTGCTGTGTGTCTGAGTGTGAGGAGACACCTCTCGCTATGAGATCTGGAGCATTTGGAGCAAATACAAACAGAAAGTTTGCAGAAGCGTGCAGCGCGCCTCTGCAAACGCTCCGAACCTCCGCGGCCTCTTAAAACACCCAACCCTGCGGTTGGACCTTCTGCCCCCCCTCCTTCGCTTTCCGTCATAACACTGCGAGATGTTGCAGCGGCCTGAGAAACTACCCAGCGCCCATAAATCTACAACGAATAGAAGCAGGGGGGGGTCGCCTTCACAAAACATGTTTAGTTGGTTTGCTGAAATAATAAACACGAGCTGGACTGCCCCCTCGGAGCCAGTTAAACATCTCCATCTGCTGCATGTGAATCGGCTGTCAAACAGCGAGCGAAACAATGGACTGATGGGTTCACACAGAGGAGAACATCTGAGCGTCCCTGCTGGTGCGTTCCACCAGCAGATGCTGTCTCCATGTGATGGAGCGCCAAACATCTGGATGCGCACAAAACGTGTCAGGAACCCGCCACGTGAATCAATAATATCAACAAAATAAAAGCCAACTCACCATCTCTTTCCCTCTCATCTGGGAGACGTAGGTCCTGTAAAAATGATAATTTAAAAAAAAAAAAAAAAGGTCAGCAAACGAGTCACTGTCACCACAGAGTGGTAAAAACGTTGGTTGCACTCACGTCTAAAGTGTCAAGTGGGATGCTGTGGAGGGTTCCAGGCTGCTGCTGTGGCTCGGACCGGTGCAGATGTGCTGACTGAAGCTCTGAGGGCCACTCTCCTCCCTTTTATTCAACCCCGGCCTGCAGCCAATCACAGACGAGCCAGTCCGAATCCGCCAATGGGAGCGCGGGGCAGTCACACGTGCCCCGCCTCCTCCTGCAATCAAACACGGCTGCAAGACACACACACAAAAAAACAAAAAAATCTATATAAATGTTAGATTTAAAAACCTCAGACAGCTGACATTTATCTACTAGTTTGTTCACAGCATTCATTTATTTCGGTCAAATTTAGAAAAGGATTTTCTTTTCACAGAAAGTTGTGATGCATGCTTTATTGACTGTGGATATCTGTCATTTATTTTAAGTTTCATGGTTAAAAACAGCAGCTTTGTGTGGGGGAACATGACTTCCAGAGGAGTTTGGAGGAAAAAGGCAAAAAATTACAAATGCAACAGAAAAGTGGCAATTAACGATCATGATATTCAAATGATGCCCACACACATACACAAACACACACCCCTAATGTAAACGAGACGCAGCTAGTCTGAATTGCTTATCTGCTTGTCTTTTCTACATCAGAATGGAAGCAGCCTGGGTGTTAAAGCCGGGGCCCTGCAGAGCAATCGGTCTTAAACCTGCTGCCCTCAGCTCCCATTGACTCACATGAAGGGGTCGATGGAGCGTTATGCAGATGTGAGGCTGTGATGGCCTCAGTCGTCAGGCCTGATGGGCCGCTCTTCAGATGCAGATTTGTCTCCACGGTCTGTCCGTCGTTAACATGCGGCCACCGGTTGCATGTTCTGACCTGCTCCTGCAGCACCACCAGGTCGGTGGGATAAGGAGACCCTTACTTCAATTTCCTGAACTTCTACATTTATTTAAATAAAAAAAAAATCTGGATTCATCTCATCTTAAATCACAGATTTTTACACAAAACCACTCGGCCTCAGGATGCCCATTTTACTGTTATTCTTATTCTTGAGTCACAAATGGACCAAGACCAGTGGTGAATCAGTAAAACAACCTTGGAACAAAAGACCAGGAACCAGCAGAAAAAACATTGATGTGTGTAGTTCAGTTGGTCCGTGCAGCTGCTGCAGACTGATGTGGGAGTCTAGGGATCAATAAGAATCTTATCATAGCAGAACGCAGCATATCTGCTTCCACAGGTAGCTGCATGAAGTAACAGGGACACAGCAAACCTGAGAAACTAATGACTGAAAACGCACCTCGTATTATTTTATTCTCAGGCCATTCTGTTTTTTATGTGGTTCACATGTGGACAGATGTTTAATGTGATGATTTCAGAGGCTCTGTTGGCTCCGAATGACGTCATCACAAGATAGCAGTACTGGCATCATGCTGTGCATTTATATTTGCAAAGTGGAGCCTGCTTATGTGATGAAAACATGCAAGTGTAACGTGTGCGCTGAAGAAAAACAGCATAAAGCCTGGAAATAGAACAAAATAGAGATAAACCTGGACAGACTGGTTCTATTTTCTTCTATATAAACTTCAGTTTTACCATAATCAGTGCATGTCAAATAAATACTGCAGTGATAAAAAAAACTCCTATTACTTTATTATCATCATTTATAAAACTGGTTGATTTGGGAACAAATCAGCCATTTTAAACCCCCCAAACATACACACACGCACGCACACACACACACACGCGCACACACACACTATGATAAAAAAAAAATTTTTCAATTACATTTTAAAGCATCAGAATTTATTTTACATTAATCTGAGGTGTTTTTTAATGTATTATAAAGGAGCTTATAAATGTTTATCATATTTACGGCTTGAAAGATTCCAAACGTTTCAAATTCATCTGTGTGTCTGAGGCAGACAACTGAGGTGAAATGCGCCTGCAGCGTCATCTAGTGGGACATCTCTTCGAGACAGACAGCGTTCATTCATTCATTCATTCATTCATTCATTCATTCAATAATTCACTCACTCACTCTCACAGTGGCTCGATTTCATTTTTATCATTAATAGTCAGCCTTTTTCCACTATAACCTCGCTGACACTTCAATGCAAATCACAGGTCGACAGATTTAACTAATTATAATAAATTAAATCAACATATCTCCGTAGTGTGTTAAAGTTTTTTTCAACAAACTCCAGCCTTTAATTAA